>OU862917.1:40932487-42198181 GCA_917880885.1 Limnephilus marmoratus
TCAACAGTTCAATAGCCAATTTTTTTACAGTTCAGTACACAATTTTTTTTTCCATTTAAATAAATTTTAGGCATCGCTAGCATTGATCAAATTTTCGAAAATACGCCACATTTAGGGCAATGATTGCAACGCTTCAGACTAAACATGTCACTGCATGCAGAATTAAATAAGCCGCAGATAGGTTAAACACACCCCTCTCCCGACCCTCGCAGTATATGTAAACAACAGGAAGTGTGTTTGAACACGTTATATCGCAATTAGAGTCCTTGAGTAATAACTTATTTTTGTTCTTATACTGAATATACAATGGTGACATAAAATGGCGCATACAAACATATCTGTAACGTATAATAAATTCATTGATTTTAATCTTTGTTTAAAGTAAATACTCTGTTTAAATACCAACTTTTTATACTTTTTGGTCAAACCCATTAATTTTTTAACAGTGCTGGTAGCAACCCTAAAACCGCATAAAAAATTCTGAACAAAAAAACTGTAATTTTTTACACATTTGGAAACATATAAAAGGGTGCCCCATAGAAAATTTAAAAAAATGTTCATGTGTTTTTGAAACACCCTTTGTGGTGTAGGTAGGAACTGAGACAGGACACCGCTATGCGTAGATGTTGTTTGCAGTAGTATGGGTGAACGATGTAGAGGACACCTTTGTGCACACGATTTCACACTACATAATGGTGCATCTCTCTTGATTCTATTTATTTATACAGAACATTCATTTTTCTTGCTACCATAGAGGCGAGTTGGTGGAGGTCAAAGTGAAATGCTGGGATCCAGCTAGTCCAAAAATTATTGATTCAGCATAGCGAAGCTGGTGGAAGTGACATTTTTCTACAATTTTAGTCCTTTTTGTGTCATTGTGGCGACTGTGACCGCACTGGATGCAGTCCAGTGAGGACCATATCCTTAATGTAATTGAATAATGTTTATTTAAAAGCTAAAAGTATTAGGTTGAAAATAGTGCCAAGTGTATATCGGTCACTTTCAGTAATATGAGCTGCAGTACCGTCAGTCCAGCTCGTCAGCGCAACGTCGTCAGTCACTATTTCCAGCCTTGACATTTTTATTTTCGTGTACAGTGAAACCTATATCGCTTTTGAAGGGAAAGTCCTATTGAAATAAACTATGAATATAGAAAAAGCTACATTTCTGCTTGAAGGTATATTATTTTTTTAAAGATGGATGCAATCTAGTTATGCGAGTTTTCAAGACTGGAAGAAATAAACAACACGAAAACGATCAATCAAAATTTCACTGTAACATTTTTTTTTTCATACACTGTTTTTGCCCAATTCACTCAGTTTGTGAAGCGCACTTTTATTTTATTTTTATGTTATGCCGTACAAGATATCCCCGGCCCGGAGCTGGTGGAATAGTGATTCCTCCATTTAGGAACGTTTATGACATATTGACAACGTTCTCAACGTGACTAGAGATGGGGCTTAAAGTAGATAAAATTTTATAAAAATATAGTTTTTGAAATATTCTAATTTTTAATACAAACATAAAAAAGTTTAAAAAATGGCTCACCCTACTTTTTTTTTTTTTTTTTTTTTTTTTATTGAAAGAACAGATATACATATTAAAATCAACAAACAAGTCCTGCTAAGCCAATTCAATTGGCTTGTCAACAGGTGCTTATATTTTAGTTACATATAGATTATTTACATTTAAAATTTACATCTTATATCTACAGATTCAACATACATATCAATATACATATCAATTATCAATACAAATATTTTTTTTCCGATAGCCAATTTTTCACCATATATTCAACCTTATTCATAGAATTACATTGCTTTATAGTGTCAGGTAATAAATTAAATATCTTCGGTATGATGTATTCAAACGTTCTCTGTCCGTACTTATTGTTAAATTTCGGAACTATTAACCCGTCGTTGCGCGTGAATCTAGTGCTGTATTTATGTTCTAATTTCTCTTTATGCTGCGGGGTAAATATATGCTGAATTATAATTTTGTGCCATAGTATTGCTTTCACTGGTAAAATTTTGGCATTCTGAAACAGCAACGGTGTATCATGTCTCTGTTTGAAAATATTAGGGACGACTAATAATTTTACAATTGCGTATTGTACAACTTGTACTTGTTTCAGATTGGTTATAGAAGTATTTCCCCATATTGTTAATCCATATCTTATAATAGATTCTGCCAGTGACATATAAACTATTTTAAGTGTTTCAATTGAAAGAAAAAATTTTAATGTGTACATTCTGCCAGCAATTGATCTGAGTCTTTTACAGGTTTTTTTAATATGTTTGTCCCATTTAAAAAAACAATCTACTGTAACACCAAGATACACGTATTCCGTAACTAATTCTAAGCTATCACATTTACAATTAGTTGGAATATTTTTATGGATGCAATTAAAATCGTGAGAAATAATATTAGGATTAAATAGAAATTTGGCATTAGGTGATCTTATATGCATTACTTTGGTTTTTTTAGCATTTATTAATAATCCTGCATCATGTGACCATTTACAAAGTTGATTAAAGTCAATTTGCATGAGTTCAATTGCAATTTTTAGATCTTTATGTGATATGACCAATGCCGTATCATCTGCGAATACAAAATGTTTAACAAAAGAGAAAAGTTTTTTCATTATAGTTACATAAATTATATATAGTGTAGGCCCCAATATGGAACCTTGTGGAACTCCTGCAGAAACATTTTTTGTTTTACTAAAAGTATTATTTATTTTGGTACATATTTTTCTATCTCTAAGATAATCTTTAAATAAATTTAACACATTTCCTCTTATTCCAATTTTTTCTAGAGTTTTCAGAAGTTTTTTAGAGTTAATTGTGTCAAAAGCTTTAGAGTTATCGATAAATAAAACAATAACATGTAATTTATTATTTAATTGATTATTTATATAATTGGAAAAATCTTGCAGTAGTTTTTCAGTGTTTTTTTTTCTTTGGAAGCCGTATTGATTTGGATCTATGATAGTGAATTTTTCAATATAATTATTTAATTTATTTGATATAAATTTTTCGAGAATTTTTTCTAATGCTGGTAGTATACTAATAGGCCTATAATTTCCTAGTTCAATGTGTTTTCCACCTTTAAATATTGGTCTTGTAATGCTACATTTAAATTCTTGTGGAATTTTTGCTTGCTTTATTATCATATTGATTAAATGAGTAATTATTGGCCCAAGAGTTTTTACATTTCTTTTTAAATCAAACATTCTTATATTGTCAATACCTGTGCTTTTAGAGTTTTTCATTTTTTTAACAATGTTTTCAATATCAGTTATAGTAGCTCTTGGTATATATAAACTATGAGGTAGTTCTTCGAGTACTATATTCGTAGCTTTGTGATTGCATTTATGTAACATGTTGCTGATGCTATCCGAGAAGTAATTCACAAAATCATTTGACACAGAATCCTCAGTTCTATCTTTTAACATATATCGTGTTATAGTTTCATCACAATCGTTTTTGGGTTTACGTCCTAAAATATTATTTATCTCGTCCCAGGTTTTTTTTGTATCATTAAAACAGTTTTTAAATTTATTGTTATAGTAGTTAGTTTTATCTTTATTTATAAGTTTATTGACAAGGTTTCGTGTTTTTTTGTATTCTGTTTCAAATGTTTTGTTTGTTGGTGTACTTTTCCATTTTTTATAAAGTTTATCTCTTTTATTTATATGACATAATAATTCACTGCTTACCCATTCATTTATTGCAAAAGGTCGTGTTTTCGGTTTTTGCACTATCGTTTTAGAACTACTCTTGTAAAATTTGTCAAATAAAGATTTTATTTTTTCATATAATGAAATACAATCCCTCTCCTCTATAAGTTTGCTCCAGTTATAATCTTTGATATATCGATCAATAGCCTTTTGTGAGATGATTTGAATATACTTATTTGCAAAGTCTACCTGACGTTTATGAGATTTTATATTAATAGCAGTGATAAAATGATCGGCAATATTATTTTCAGAGACGCAAGCAGTTATTTTCTTGCCTCTAAATTTGGCAAATATATGGTCAATACACGTGCGAGTAACTAAAAATTATAAACTAGAGATGCCACGAATATTCGGTTACGCTATTCGGTATTCGGCCTATTAGGCTATTTTTTTACTATTCGATATTCGGCTGAATATTGCAAACCATTCAGCCGAATACCGAATACGAAATCATGAAAAAAAACGCATAATAAATATTAATCACAAAATTTTTATTATAACAAAAAATCAGCAAACAAAATGGTGATTTTTTATAATTTTTTTTATAAAAAAAACTCTTTTTATGATTTTGAAGGTGATTCCCATTCTTCTTCAATGATTTTTTATTTTATTTTTTATTTATTTTTTTTTTTTATTAGCAAAATTTTTTGATACATGGGAATAAGTACAAACATAATAACATAAAATATAAGAGAGTAACAAAAAAGATCCCACAAAGGCGAAGCCTGTGCGTGGGTATTATATTATGTGGATATTAAACAGTGGTGGTTAAAATAGAATTTAAAAATATATATACATAGTGTCTTAAGAGATCAACATGATCGATTTTACAAGAGATTATTGTGAGATTTCTTAAAATTAAAGATATGTACATATAATAACGTATGTATACACCCAATAAGTACATACACACGTTCATAAATATGTGTACATATAATACACATATATTTACTTTTATTAATCTAAAATACAGAAAGACATGGAATATTTTAGGAATTTAGAAAACATATAATACAATTTAAAGAAAAAAATTTCTCACTTCCAAATTATTTTTTACCCAGCTTTTAATATTTTTCTTATACACGTTCAGATTTTGACAAGTATTGATTGAATTGGGTAGGGAATTGAATAGTTTTGGGGCAATACAGTTAATGTGCCTTTGGGCCAATCTGGTTTTGCAGTGAGGCACTGTGTACACGCACGTGGTATGTCTCTGGCTAGAACGATTTGTGTTTTTAGTAAAATTGTTAGGACGAGAAAATATAAATTTAAGACACTGGATACAGTAGATCTGCCTTAGTTCCATAATTTCAGTTTCCTGAAATAACTGATTGGTGGGATACGTCTTGGCCTTCTGGTACATTACCTTATTAAATTAATATTAAATTATGCCTTTTCGTAAAACTTTTCGCGAGCTAACAGTGATATTTTTTAAAATATACACACTACAAGCAACGCAATTTGATGTAACAATCAACAAATAATGCGTGTTATGACACGACCTACTCGCAAATGTAAAAATACGCCCACGGCGTAGTTACCGCACGCACTACCATGATTCAGGCCGGAACCTGTCACCCGCGAAATGTACTAAGTGTCGCCGAATATTCGGAGGTACTCAGCAAAATCACTATTCGTGGCATCTATATTATAAACATTATCATCACGTCACTTTTCTGTCGTTTCATGTAAAAATAATTTTTTTTAAATTCACAAAGTTTCATAATTTTTTTTCAAATTGCATCCGAAACTTTAGTTTCATAAAGGTGTACTTTTTACTTCTTTCGTCATTATTTTTTTAATTTGAATATAAAGCGTGGTATTTTCTCTTTCTAACACTGTTTAGATCATATTCTCATCATGATAGGGCACGCACTACCATGATTCAGGCCGGAACCTGTCACCCGCGAAATGTACTAAGTGTCGCCGAATATTCGGAGGTACTCAGCAAAATCACTATTCGTGGCATCTATATTATAAACATTATCATCACGTCACTTTTCTGTCGTTTCATGTAAAAATAATTTTTTTTAAATTCACAAAGTTTCATAATTTTTTTTCAAATTGCATCCGAAACTTTAGTTTCATAAAGGTGTACTTTTTACTTCTTTCGTCATTATTTTTTTAATTTGAATATAAAGCGTGGTATTTTCTCTTTCTAACACTGTTTAGATCATATTCTCATCATGATAGTAAGGGAGATACAACGATTTCAATGAGACCTGTATGAGTTGTTCTGAAAAGCGAACAAATTAGCCTGAGAGGTTTTAATCTCGATTCGTAATCTCTGGCCAAAGCTCTCTATAGAAGTCTAGGATAGTTGGTAAAATGGACCCGTTTATTTATTATAATTATTATTATAACATATTCCTACGCCATTGGGGCTTCTAATTTGTATTTTATTGTTTTTCTTACCTAACCAAAGTCTCACCAATTACGCTTATGTATAAGAATCATTTGATAGTTTTAAGTAATATTTTAAGAAATTAAATTAAATTCATTCATATAAATATATTATATTGAAGTTAGAAATGTTAATGTGTATAGTATAGATTTAAGATGCCATAATTATTATTATAAATTATAAACAAGTAGCGAGGCCTAATTATTATAATATTAAATATCCGTCCAAGCGAATCCACGTCAAAAACAATTAAAAAATTAAAATAAATGTACCTTGTTATTTTTTAGAGTTAATGTTACAGTCACCAATTTCATAATGATATTGTTAAAAAGTGATTTACATTTTTGAAAAACATTCAAATACAAAAATCTGCTTATTTATATAAATATAATTACCATTGTTTATTGTAAAAAAAATAATTGTAACCATATTATGTACCCAAAATGAAAGCTCTGTGGGGTATATTAGAGAGTAACAAAATAAGGATGAGTGTGTGTACGGCGCACACCGGACGTGTGGTGTGAATTTGGTTTTTATACAAATCTGTAGCTTTATTCTGAGATTGATGAAATTTTGCACACTTGACCTTCAAAACAAGAGGAAGGTTACTCTCTAGGGCACTTCTACACCAGGGATTTCAGTTATAATAACATTCACCATATTTTTGTAAGCTATAAACACTTATTATGTTATTATATACTAAGTAATTGTTAACACTATATTTTTACAGATTACCCGCGACAAATAAAATAACTTTGGGTAAATTTTTGAGATCGCTGGCAATGGCTAATACGCACTTTTTTTTTTTTAAATCTTTTGATTCACCTTAATTACATTAAAAGACAACTATTTGCATTGGGGGAAGTGAAAAATATTTCATTCTAAATTTCGATTACGTAAAATTAAAATTAGCTTTCATTCTGTGAAAAGAGACCGTCCATTTTCAAACATTATTTTCAAATGTCATTTTGTTATGTTGGTATTCTTGTTACTGTACGAAAAGATGCTAGAGCAAAGCGTAGCAGACTTCATGGGAATTCTAGGTTTGTGTAACATGGTTTGTGATACAAAAGAAAGTGCCCCTTTATAACGCCTACTCGCGTCAAGGCAAGAAAAACATCCCAGTTTTCAAGTAGTTTAGCGGCTACGCTAGGTTTGTGTAACATGGTTTGTGATTCAAAAGAAAGTGCCCCGTACCTTCAAAATCTTCTAGCCATTCGTTATACATTCAAGTGTATCAGGAATACCAACATACCAAAGTGACAGCGAATGAGCTAATAGCTAATGGCGTACAATCTCACAAGACGAAAGCTAATTTTAATTTTACGTAATCGAAATTTAGAATGAAATATTTTCCACTTCCCCCAATGCAAATAGATGCCTTTTAATGTAATTAAGGTGAATCAAAAGGTTTTTTTAAAAAACAGTGCATATTAACCGTTGCCAGCGATCTCCAAAAATTAATTAACTTTGAATGTTTTATTAAGTAAACTTAAATATTCATAGTTTTACTAATCAAATTTGTTCAAATTTTACACAACTGATAAAAAATCGTTTACGATATATAAGTGGTTGTTTCTCACTTATCTAAAATTGAAAACACGTTCATTAGTATGTATTAGTGTTAATCTGGAAAAAATGGTCAATAATTGTTAATTATGATAAATCACTTTTTGCCAAAACATCGCCTCAGTTCTTATTTGTCCAACAGACCATTTTAGTTTTTGTTCAATCTCCATTTTAAACTTAAAAATAAGGTACAAAGAATGAACGTTAATCACTTAACTAAAGAAATGAGACCTTTACCTTTACGGAAATGGCTTTATCTTAAACCTATCATAATATTTCATTGAAATAATGAAAGAAAACCTTCTCCTTTAAAATTTTCCAATGGTCTGTTGGACAAATTCGAAATAAGGCGACGAAAAGTGAGTGCCAAAAGAAATATGTTTCAATGTCCATTTAACTATGATAAATTTTCATCTTTATGATGGATTTTTTAAAATCACAGATATGGAGGATATAATTTTTTTTTACATTAACCCCACACATCTTTGGGGATGCTGTGTGGAGGGTCATTAAGAAAGTAGAGCGAGTTCTGGGAAGGAGAAGGCTATGGGGGGGTAGGAATCTGGAGGTCAGTATGGGAGTGACGGATGTATGAATCCATCCCTTCCACTGCGGTGCAAGTCCAGCTGAGAGAGTCCGGCTGGAGAGTTCAAAAGGTCTCCCGATCCGGCCTGCCACACAGTTGGTGGGTAGATGCATGCGTTGGTGGATAGACGGCATCCGCCGCCAAACCTGAACCCGGGCACCCCTGCTACGTCATCAAACGTAGCGAACCACTTGGGGTGACCTGTGGCAGAGATGTTGGTTACCTAATAATCTGTGACCGGGGCGGCGGTACTCACAACCGTCTCCCAAGTTGTAGGTTAGTTATGTAAAACTAAAAACGCACCTTTCACAAGCATTTAATATATTTTTAATACATTTAGCATTTAATATTTCACCAATGATCTTATCACTGCCGTTATTTTTGTTAAGAAATAGAATAAATGTTAAAGTTGTTAAATAACACCAAAATCATGTTAGGTAATTACTGAAAAAGGCGTATTTTAATTATTTCATAAATGATGAACTGTGTTTTGGAACGGCTAAATTTTTTTTACACCTTATCAATGTATATACTTAGGATGGGTTGTTTAAAAAAATTTTAACAATTCATCAAATATTTTAAGTTAATTTTCATGTTCTGTGTAAGTTCTGTGATTATTTCAGTTTCATAAAGAATTTGGTCTATAATGATATAATAACAGAACTTGAATAGAACTTACACAGAATGTGAAAATTAACTTTAAAAAAATTGTTAGTCTCTTTGGCTGCCTACACAGTTAACCGTGTCAAATGTTAGTTGTTTGTTAAAAAAATAATGATTTTAAAAATATTATTTATTTAAAAAAATTTGAACACTTCAAATATTTGAGGTTAATTTTCACGTCCTATTCAAGTTCTGTTATTATATCAAAAAATTATAGGCCAGATGCTCGAAATAATCACAGAACTTGAATAGGACGTGAAAATTAACCTCAAATATTTGATGAACTGTTCAAAATTTTTGAAACAACCCATCATTAGGGGCCGTTCAAGTATTACGTAACGCACTTGGGGGGGGAGGGGGGGTCTGGTGAAACGTTACGGCGCGTTACGGGGGGGGGGGAGGGGGGTTCGAAGGACGCGTTACGTAACATGTTTTTCTTTATTTAAATAAAATCTAAGGAATTGAAATCTTCCAAGTTGGCAAGCCTTTTAGTTTATGTTGTACGGGGAATTCCTCGACTGTATTGTGCGTCATTTTCATTTTATTTTCGTTGTCAGTATTCGTTAGTGTTTTAAACACGAAATACGCACAAACACAATTTGCTGTAGTCAGTGTTGTTAATGTGAGTTTTTAGCAATTATAATGTCCTCCAAACCGGGAGATTTACATCATCAGCTGTTATTGGCCTATAAAGGCTCTCATGCTGACTTGCCAGCGCAGCGCAACCAAAAAATGCCAACCAAATTTGGAAGACAGCAAAAGAAAAATTAAAAAAAAATTAAAATTTATGCAACATATGAATGATGTTATACGAGAGTTTTTAGTAAGAACAACGCTTTTTAGTTATTACACACAGGTTAGTTTACTGCTAAAATTTAATAATATTACCTAAAACTAGGTTTCGTAGTACATGCATAGTTACACTCAGAACATGAAAAAGGTTTTCTTCACTTTGAATCGTTCTGTGGATTTTTTAATCCCCCTTTCGAGAACTTGAAAAACCACGCTGGGACAAAAATAGTTTTGTCTGCTGAAGGTAAACATGTGATTTTTCATGCCTCTTTGTAGAACACGAATAGTTGCAGTAGAAACATGTAAGTGGTTTTGTAGCACTGTGAGTCAGCAAATGATATCTAAGAAGTTCCTTTGTACAACATGAATAATTGCAGTCGGGACACGAAAAAGGTTTTGGTCCAGCGTGGGTAAACATGTGAATTTTTAGGTACCGTTTTGTAGCGCCTGAATATTTGCACTCGGAGCAAGTAAAAGGTTTTTCATCACTGTGAATTAGCAAGTGCCGTTTTAGTTTTTTTTTCGAGAAGAAGAATAGTTGCAGTCAGGGCATGAAATGGGTTTTTCACCACTGTGAGTTAACATGCAATTTTTTTTATTTCTCTGAATAGTTGCAGTCAGAACATGAAAAATGCTTTTCTCCACAATGAGTAGAGTCAGCAAAAGAATTCTTGGATATCCCTTTTAAGAACACAAATAGTTGCAGTCAGGACATGTAAAAGGTTTTCTCTTCAGTAAATCGCACGGTGGATTTATAAATTGTCCTTTTGAGAACTTGTATAACTGCATTCTGGACAGGAAAATGGTTTTTGTCCACTGTGCGTTAACATGTGATTTTTGGTGACTCTTTGTAGAACATGAATAGTGCAGTAGACACATGTAAAAGGTTTTGTATCACTTTGAGTAAGCAAATGATTTCTAAGAAGTTCCTTTGCACTACACGAATAATTGTAGTCGGGACATGAAAAAGGTTTTTGTCCAGTGTGGTTCAACACGTGAACTTTTGGATACCGTTGTCTAACGCATGAAAATTAGCAATCGGGACAAGAAAAAGGTTTTTCGTCACTGTGAGTTAGCAAGTGCCGTTTTCGTTATCTTTTTTTCGAGAAGTAGAATAGTTGCAGTCAGGACATGTAATGGATTTTTCTCCACTGTGGGTAAACATGGGTAATTTTTAGATTTCTCTTCGTAGTACATGAATAGTTGCAGTCGGAACATGAAAACGGTTTTTCTACACCTGAGTCAGCAAGTGATTTCTTAGATATCTCTTTAAAGGACACGAATAGTTGCAGTCAGGACATTAAAATGGTTTTTTCTTCTGTGAATCATACTGTTGATTTTTAAATCTTCCCTTTGAGAACTTGCATAACTGCATTCGGGACGTGGAAAAGGTTTAACTCCACTATGAGTCAGCTTGTGAATCATAGTGGAGTAAAGTGTTGCTCCACAGGGAAAACTTAGGGAAATTACTTTCCTCAAGGCCTCCTCACTAAAGCTAATGTTAAAGAAAGTATGTGTTGTAAAACCATGTAGGTTTATTCTAGGTCAGACAGTGTTAAATTGTGGAGATCTGGAAGGAATACAAGGCCGATAAAAATAATAATATTCTCAATTTTTTTCAAAATGACAATATGAATATATAAAATGTATATGATGTATCACGAGTTAGAAATCTCTTGTTTTATTTATTACCGCAAACGAGATAAAATCAAGAAAAAGGGTATTTAAGCGACATTTCAGTACGTTGCGCAACTTAATTGTGACTTTCGGGTAAAAATTGTTACTTGGGTGTTACGTAACGCTTAGGGGGGGGGGGGGGGGTTGATCGGGAAAACGTTACGGCGCGTTACATGGGGGGGAGGGGGGGTCAAAAATCTTCAAAAATTGCGTTACGTAATACTTGAACGCTCCCTTAGACATGTTAATATTAAGTTTTGAATATTTCCTGTTATTATTAATAGTAATTTTGCCATGTTGTAAGTGTAAACCAAATTGTTATTTTAATTTAAATATCTCCTGCACAATAAATTGATTTAACAATGAAGATTTTATTTAGTTTATTGAATCTGAACATCTTCTGCAAGAGTCCTAGTCCCTGCGTTTGGAGCCAATGGAGCCAATATGGCATTCACAATTATATTGGTATGGTACAAGGCTGGAGGGAGTGAGGAAGAAAAGGAGACGGGTAAGAAAAAGGTTGGTAAGTACCTGGTTATTCAGACGTGGTCACCAAACATGGCTAAAGCTATTTTAGGCAATGCTTCGATTCTGAATGGTGGCTTTTCACCAGGGCGATACTGAGTATCTACCACTGAGATAAAATGAATAAAAGGCAAACCAACCCTATTTATAACCATGGGAATTCTTTCACATTATTTTAACAAGTAAGGTACGCCTCATACGACATACATATGTCTGGTAATGTTATATTATTGTGAAAACAAGCTTATTAGTCCGAGTGGTTAAGGTTTTATTTTTATCAAAATACAGGTTGTCCGGGGCTAAAGTGCACTAACTTGGGGAGGTGATTCTATATGATTGTAGAAGTAAAAAAAATAATAACTTTTTTCAACAATCTATTATCTTTTCCCTCACAAAAATAATTTTCCATAGAAGAAATTTTGCTAAATATTTCCATAACCAAGGGCAAAAGATTTAGGGGGGCACGTAACCCCCCCCAGACGGTATTTTTGTGTACTGTGGAGATTCCATCACAGGCATACTTAGAAGCAAAAACTGTCTTTATTAAACATTTAATTTTTCTATTGTTTTGACACGTTCATAAACCTTCCCATACATACTTGGACTTGTAATTGTTGATTTTTGTGCCCCCCCCCCCCCCCCCCCCCCCCCCCGTCTCCCCCAGAAAAAATCCTAGATCCGCCCTTGTCCATAACCGCCGCACTTTTAATAGACCCAGATTTTGGAAATTACGCTTCGTTTCAACTTAATTACTACAAGAAACAACTAATTTTGTTTGGATAGATGGTAAAAGACTCGTAATTAATTTTTTATTCAAAGTTCAAAATGTCCCGTTATTCGAACTCTTTGGCGCCATTTTGGAATTCGCAGTAATTCGCGCATCTAAATATGCGCGAATTAGGTACTATAAACCCAAATTAAGAACCTATTTTGTGCGTGTCAATAGTCGTTTCTTGTAGTAATTGTTGAAACGAAGTGAAATTTCCATAATCTGTGCCTAAAAGTGCGGCGGTTAGGGGAATATTTACGAAAATATTAATATTATTATCAAATCAATTATTTGAAAAATTTTACTGAAGATAACAGTACTGTCAAAACACCTCCCACACTGACACTTCGGAGCGACCGTGCCACGCGCTACTTCAGGCCACCGTGCAGAAAAGTATCACATTGAACTGCGCTGTAAACTGTTATCTCACTTTCGGTCTTTACCATGTCTTTTCTGCGCGGCGGCCTGAAGTAGCGCGGTCGCTCCGAAGTGTCCGTGTGAGGAGAACAACACTAGTGTTTGACTTGACGTTTCGCGGGCGATTTCAACTTTCGACAACTATTTTCAAGTATGTAGTAGTAAACCTCATAAGTAGATTACCCACCTACTATAAACAAAATGTTTGAAATTTATAAATGTATACAATCAGGAAATTTTTACGTAGGTAATTAAAACCTGTCCTACCTATCTTCTGTAAAATTGCCAGAAAATATTCGAATATCTAAAAACTACAAAAATATTTATTTAGTTGGAACATCGCTACAGGCAATGATATAATATTTATAGATCATCGTCTTCAACAATTTAAAATATGCGTATTTTTAAATGTCGCCACGAATGATGTTTTCGCGCCGCGCTATGACGTCAGTGTCCCGCTGTGACGTCAAAAACGTCGCTCGTATTTCTAGCCGATTGCGGGTCTCGGTTGTTTGACAGTTGTTGACGCGAGTTATTTGCTGTAGTTTGTTCGGTTTGTGTTGTTAAAAATATCCTCCGATGTCTGCGCATTTGCGATACAAATACTGTTTGGTTCCTATGTGTAATAATACTACACATAGAACTCCAAACAAATTGTTTTTGGCCTTTCCGAAAAATACGGAAACGAGGGAAATATGGTATAACGCCATGAAAAGAGACCCAACAAAATACAAAAGTATTTCTCTCAAAAGTCATCTTCATTGTTGTGAAGACCACTTTAATGTAAGTTCCTAGTTATGTGATTAATAATTTTCTAAACGTCACACAGTGGGGTATTTTACCTAGAAAGTTGGCCACAACTATGAAGTGAGTTTTTTCGAGTTGATTCATGTTAGAAGGTATTTTAGACGTAGGTTCTTACGATTTTTTTGGGACGAGTACGATTACCGTGACCCCGCGATTTGACCATGAATTCAGATAGAACAGCCCAAAATAAGACGAAAATGAAGAATAAAATTTTTTCATGTCTCGCTTAGTTTTTGAGATATCAATTGATTAATTTTATAAAAAGTACTGTTTTTACTAGCCTAACCTACTCAAACCTAACCTAACCTTACCTAACCCACCCTAACCTGACCTACCCTAACCTTACTTAATCTAACCTAACCTACCCTAATCTAACTTAAACTGTTTTAGAGCGCAATCTATGGTATTAGTCTATTTTTCGACCACCAAAACATGGGCATTAGCCTAGCATGGTGGTCGAAAAATCGACTCCAGATACTAATATCTACAGCCTGTATGTCGGACGAATATCTACAGCTCATATGTTGAACTAATATCTACGAACTTCAGAGTGTTGACTAATATCTACAGAGTGTAGGTTGGATTAATCAGCTAAATGTGTCCAATAGTCCGATATTAGGGATTTTTACACACATACTTACATAAATTAAGTTTTTTAAACTGCGTACGCAATATTACGTTATTCCAATATGCTATACATTGCAAATCCAACCTCTGCCAGTGCTGTAGATATTCGTCAACACTTTGGTTTTCATAGATATTCGTCAACACGTTCCTTCTCATATATATTAATTCGATTTTTTCAGTTTTGGAATTCCTGTAGATATTGTTAGACGCCTCCGAAAAATCCACAAATAATGTAACCATAATATGCAATGAATAAAGAATTTTTTTTTAAAATTAAATACTTTAAGTATTGATATCTCTAAAACTAATCGAGATATCAATAAATTGTATTCTTCATTTTCGTCTTGTTTTGGAATTTTCTACCAGAAAACATGGTCCACAGAAATTGCACTCTCCTCTTTCTTCACTAATCACACACATTAAACTCAACGAAAGCAATTTTTTTTAATGTTTTGTGAAAAAAAAAAACTGTGAATGCCTATTCATGAACTGAACTGTTAGTATTACTAGACAGATCACTAGACTGACTTTGATTGTTATTTAAAAGGTGTTAGATTTTTTTATGCTAGCAGTCCATTTCATTTAAAATTAAATTTATATGATTGAAGTGATTTGCAACTCTCACTATGTGATTTGTTGAAACTATATTCCAAAAACGTACCTGTACTTTATTACCATTTGGGCAATGTTTCATAAGTTCATAAATGAATTTTGAAGTAAATTTTAGCATCTCCGGAATATCTAACAAAAACAATAAATAAAATTTTAAGAAAAACCTTTTTTGGCACTGAAAAGTTTAAAGTGATGGTGAACAAAATAGCGCAAATAGTGCAGTGCTTTAAAAAAAAACAAATTTTAAGCTTCTATCCAGATTGCTTACCTTCTACTATAAAAGAAACTTTTTTGTAACTCGACTGATAACATTTTCAAAATGTTAATGCAAAAAACACATGCAAAGAGAACAAGCATAAGTGATTCCACAACAACTGTAATAAGAGTGTTTGCCGTTATGGGAGTATGGCAGGGAGGAGGGTGATATTATTAAAACGGCCACCATGTGATTTGATGACTATCAAGCTTTCAGAATATATATATATATATTAATATGTATGTTAATGTAATAATTAATTATATGTTAATAATATTATATGTTAATGTTTCCAACTTATGGCCAACTTTCTTCATTGAATATTCCTCTGTGTATCGTTTATAATAAATCGTTTATAATTTATAAATTCTGTGCAAAACGCTATTAAGGGAACGTACCCATACTACGTGACCAATTTTTTTGCAATTTTTAACCCCCCCCCCCCCCCAAAAACCTAAGCAACCCGCCGCTCCTTTGTACCAAGCGTGGGTATGTTCCCTAATATATATATATATATTTTTTTAATTTTAAATATAAAATTTAACATTTCTTTAAATACAGCAAACTTATTTTGTGGCACCATTTTAATTCAAAATTAAAAGAATTACTTTGTTTTGACTACTTCTAATGTTTCCCTTCCCAATTCTCCATTCATACACTTACGCCTACTTCCCCCTTCTCTTCACCCATTTTGTTTTAAATCATATATTATCTATAACACATGTAACTTAATTTTAGTAGAGTATTAGACTACCCTGAAGTTACGGTTGTAGCGAAACCCGGTCGGAATAAAGTATAAAAAATAAAAGTGGTGTTTACAAAGTTATTGTTTTATTTTAAATTGTAATTATTTTAATTTTGAAATTTAACATTGTTTTTATTTAGCACATAGATTCTCAACCATGGTCTCCTACCGCCCCCCTGAAAGTCTGAAACGCTCCCTAATTTTCTCTTGGTCTTCTACCGCCCCCTTGAAAGTCTGAAACGCCCACAGGGGGGCGTTAGCGCCCACGTTGAGAACCTATGATTTAGCAGATCTCAAATCATAAAAAAAATATCTCGATTATTATATAAAAAAATTAAGTAGAGTTCTACGAATTGAACACAATAACAATGAATAACTTATTCGGAGAATCTGGTAAAGTTGACACTAAAAATAAATATTATTTTCATAAAAATGCTTTGTTATACCACTTTATTGAGCATGTGAATAAAAAAAATATAAAACACCAACCACTTTCGGTTCACCTAGCTCCTTCAATTCAATAGTGGTTAAAATATGAATATGAAGTGAAAAATAGGTTCCAATTTTGTCCGTCCGATTTGGCCTCCAACGCTCTAAAACAGACCGTCTACGCACAGTGTGCACTGATTATCGCTAGTGGAACACGTTTTGACGAGATATTAGGACGCAATATCGCCTCTAATTGTATAGCTCTATGGTTAACAACAAATATTTTTAATCAAAATTATAATTTTGTCCAACCATGCCCCACAAGCCTAATAATAAAGGTGTTTTAAATGTTACACACCTGATAAACAATCATTGCATCTTAAATGGTTGTTTATCAGCTGTGTAACAACCATTGCATCTTAAATGGTTGTTTATCAGCTGTGTAACATTTTAAACACATTTATTAGTAAGGAGGAAAGAGATTAGCTAACTGTGAAAGTTTTTTTCAAATATGAGTTTATTTATATTTCAGCTTGAAGAAGATGTTGAAAGTTACATGAGGGTCAAATTAATGGGTGGAAATTTGTATTTGAAAAGCGGTGTGGTGCCACACAAGTTTGACTGCCAAAAAAGAAAGTTAGTGCCACGATCTCCCACACCAGCAGAGCAGCAAATTTCAGAGGCTTCTATTAACGCTGTCAGCCCCGCCATATTGGATTCTCATACATATTTCACGACAATTCTCGGGACCGAGGGTATTAATGTCGGCACACAAACTCGTTCACGTGGTAAAATTAACAAGGCTGTTCAAGTGAAACTTAAGTGTCATGTGCGCAGTAAAGGAACATCAACTGTACAGACTGATGATATCGCTTGCCGTACTTCTAGACTTGACAATGACCGTTGGACAATGAGAAGCAGATATCGTACACCATCTTCAGGACTTTGTATGAAATGTTGTGGGCCCCTCGAGGTAATTCAAAAATTATACATGTACTTTACACACCTATACATTTGAAATATTTTTTAGTTTTATAAATATTGCATCATTCTAATGTAAATAATTAGTGAATGATAGAAGAAGTCAGGATTGCCCGAGGAAGACATGGCAATACCAACCGAATCAAATACTTGATCATTGAAGACAATATTAATTAAATTGACCGAAACTAATGGACCGAACACATTACCTATTTAAATAATAAAATTAAAAAACTAAGTTATTTTTTCTAAACTATCAGGAATGTCCTCATTAAAAAAGACTTAATCAAGATTTACATGGCTCTCTGCCAATCACTGTTAGAATACGGTATTATCGGATGGGGCAGAGCAAATAAAAACATACTGAATCCACTAATTAAAACTCAGAAAGCCATAATGAAAATTATACTGAAAGTTCCTGGAAGAACTAGCACTGACGAAATCTTCAACAATCATAACGTCATGTCAATTAAACAACTATATTCTAAAACTATACTCATTTACATTCATAAGTACAAGACCCAAGAAATAACAACTAACACGTACATTAGAAACACTAGATCTCATGGTCAAAAACATATCCAACAAGTAACTACTAACACAACATTAGGGCAAAAAAGCTTCTTATTTTATGTTATTAAACTCTACAATAAAATACCACTCTCACTCAAAAACCTCAACATTATAACATTTAAATCTCATATAAAAAGCTGGATACTAAATATAGGGAGATCAGAAATATAAAATATACTGATATCAAATACAGACTAAAACCGAATCTATTGAACTGAATTATAAAAAAACACTATCTTATTTATTTTTAATTATTTAAAAAAATACTACATGATATATTATATTTATAACTAATTCATATTAATTTCTTATAATTAAATTATTATATGTAAATGAAATCCTCAGCACGGGAGATCCCATTGAGGATATCATTATCTCACATGTTACTAAGAATGGAAGACAATAAATCATTGTTATTATTAAATATTAGCAACTCTTAAATGAAAATTTAAAACAGAAAAATCAGAAAAAGATTCGGTCACATCCAGGAATTGAACCCAGGACTTTAGCCTTGCCGGGGCTCTTCTCTAACCATTGAGCTAATTCGATTTAACTGTATTTTTTATTGACCCTTTATATACATAGACGCAAGTACTTTACCCGCCTCACTAGACAATGTCTGTCCCGAGACAGGTAACAATAGTTCATAGCATTTTAATAAATCTTGTTAGTCTGCATTTAAGGGCGGATCCAGGATTTTTTTCTGGGGGGGGGGCACAAGGGGCGGACGGGCAAAAAAATCAACAATTACTGTTAGAAATAAACTTGAACTACATACTTCAAGTTTATTTCTACAAGTTCAAGTATGTTTAAGAAGGTTTATGATAGTGTCAAAACAATAGAAAAATTAAATGTTTAAACTAAAGACAGTTTTTGCTTCTACGTATGTACTGTGATGGAATCTCCACAGTACACAAAAATACCGTCTGGGGGGGGGGCACGTGCCCCCGTACTCCCCCCCACTAAATCCGCCCTTGTCTGCATTCAAAATAACCAGATAAACAAAATTAAATTATTTATATAAAATATATAAATGTTGAAACCCAAATGAAATAAAATCTTAAAAAATACATATGTGGCGACACATCATTATTATCATCGCCATCAAAAGAACATACGAGAAACATCTCCTAATATTTGCGCCCATCGGCAAACCTACTTGCCTAGGTACCTTCGTACCTATACTGGCCGCGATGTACTTTCTCGCCTCCTGTGCCAGCCCGACGATAATAATATCGCCCCGCCTAGAAAGGTCTCGAGACAGCACCGTACAATATCTGTACGGCGCCGAATATTCTCGTCAACTGCCGAGGTGGCTCGTATTACCTACCGCGAGGTAGTTACTCTACCGCGGCTATATAAGCAGCCGATCGCTCGCCCGCTGCAGTTCAGTCTCACATTAATCGTCGGCCAACATCTCAACATGTAATAAGTGCTCCTGCATGGTATCGCTACGCTCCAGGGCAGCTTCCTCGAGGTCCATCACCACGTCTCAGCTCTAAGGCCCACCGTGTCTTCAGCTCCAGAGATCAGATTCATCCCGCGACTTACAAGGCTTGCGTCACCTTCAGTCCAGGGATCAGTTCACCACTTCATGGCACCCCGAAGCCTCACCGTGCTTCACTGCCATGGAAACACGCTCCGCCTCGCTAGGACTACCTGCTGGTGGCTCAGCACACCGAGCCACTCACCGTTCATCTCCGCGATTCAAAGCGTCGAGCAACGGCCTGGAAGATAGGTCATCTCCACCGCCATGGTGTCGAGCAACTCGCTGACCTTCACCGCACCATCTCCATCACTCCGTGCGCCTGCAGAATCTCATCACAGCACCCCGCCTTACATCATGTTACCGCTTCACCGACCTTCGCTACGTAGCCAATAAACGACTGACTCATACACCGACTGACGCCTTTCATTTCTCTCGTCCCGTCTCTACCGATCCGGCCCGCTCCCTAAATTGGTGACCCCGACGTGATCACGTCGCGCTCCCTCAACTGGTGACCCCGACGTGATCACATCGCGCTCCCTCACATACAAACTTTACAAAATTTAAAAAATGTGTATTATTGTATATAAAAGGTGAGCAAAATACATGGAAATTTTAATATAATAACAGGTTTTATGTACTTAATTTGATAATGCTAGACCTTTTTGTTTATCAGCCATATGTCGAATTTTTGAAGTGAAAACTTCTTTAGCATGTTCCGATTTGAAGCTCGATGAAGCGGAAACAAGCGACACTAAAAAGAAACAAACACATACATCTGTAGAATTTAGCCTGCGGGAGAATGAGATAGACCAGGGTTTTCCAAACTTTTTCTGCAATGGAACACTTTGCAAACCCATAAATTTTAACGAAAAACTTTGATTATTTTTTAGGTTGGGTAATCTAACCTAACCTAACCTAACAGTAAAAATTTATTATACACATTATTTATTTAATATACAAACGAAATATATATACAGTACAATATCACTAATCCGGCACTATTAAAAACGGAGGTGTCTACTAATATCTACAGGAATTCCAAAAACTGAACAAATCGGACTAATATCTACGAGAACCAAAGTGAGGACGAATATCTACAGCTCAAACTGCTATCTACGTACTACTGAATATTTACAACACTGGCAGAGGTTGGATTTGCAATTATGTATAGCATATTTTAACAACGTAATATTGCGTAGGTTAGGTTAGGTTTTCCGTACAACCTCTTGCTCAGCTCTGTAGATATTAGTCCCACCTACGCTCTATAGATATTAGTCACCACTGGGACCGTCATAGATATTCGTCCGACCTTAGCTCTGTAGATATTAGTCCTCACTCTGAAGTTCATAGATATTTGTCCAACATATGAGCTGTAGATATTTGTCCGACATACAGGCTGTAGATATTAGTATCTGGAGTCGCTGAAAGTTACTAGGCTAAATTGTTTCGCCTAAAAAACAATACAGGACGGTACTTGTTCCCAAATTTAAAAATTGTAATAAGTTTTTTGCAGGAGTTGCCGTTTTCCAATGCTTCCGTTGAGAGTAAATTCAGTGTTATTAAAAATCTCAAAACATAAAATGGAAATCGCCTTCATACAGATACCATGGTAGCATTGATAGCTACTCGAGAAGGGATTAAAAAGAAGGAGGAAGTTTAATGCTTCAAACAAAATGTTATTATAGTTTGAAGTACAATACACATTTTGTTTTTGTTTTTTTTGGTATACACTACCTCACTTGGCTGAGCCTGTTCCGAGATGGCAAAAAAATAATGTGGAAATCTTATGTATGTATGTATGCCTCTTAACCTGTATGTATGCTTATTTCGTTAATAATCCTGTGTACATGTTGTTAGAGGCGGATTACATGGTGAGAGCGCCCTAGGCAAGCACCTCATCGGCGCCCCTCTAGCGTCTATTTATTTTACATACCAAGTTTCATCGAAATCGAAATCGAAAGTATTTTTTTGCATGAAGAAGTAACATATACCTATACACGTACACACTTTCATAGTTATAATATTAATAATATTAGTAGGGATAATTAATAAAACAATTTAAATAATTGAGAAATAAAAAATTTAAAGTTATCAATTATTTATTTAAAAATTGGTATCTACTAACTACACTCAAGAACAAATTTCTGCGTTAACATTTTTGTCTTGCAAAGTTGTTAATAACGTCGTCATAGTTTTTCGTCATAAGTTAGCAAAAAGTTTGATTCATATTTCTAACGAATTTAATCTCTTATCTGTCATGGAGAAGCGAAGATAATTTTTCACTTTCCTTAGACAGGCAAAACTCCGTTCACCACTGCAATTGCTAACTGCCGTCGATACGCACATTCTTAAGGCTATGTCAATGTTTGAGTAAATTATTTCTTAGAACATGTAAAATCGCTTTGATTGTTCGAGGCAGTTCTCCATCTCAAGCTATCGTCGTTAAATAAGAACCAAGCAGTTTTGTTAATCACCAGAATATATCGTTACTAACATATTAGCACTCTTTTGAACTTCTTCAGCGTTCAATTGACCAAATTCCTTAAAAACGTAAATTTACTATAAAAATTTACAGATCAAAGTTTTTCTCCACTGTGGGTAAATATGTGACTTTTTAGATATCCCTTTGTAGCACATGAATAGTTGCAGTCGGGACATAAAAAAAGTTTTTTTCCTACTGTGGATAAACAAGTGATGCTAAAGACTTCCCTTTGAACTAAATGAATAGTTGCAGTCAGGAAAAAGGTTTCTCGCCACTGTGAATCAGCGAGTGCATTCTTAGACATCCCTTTTGAGCAGGGCTGGGCAGTATTTGAAATACTTGTAATTGAAATACGTATTTGAAATACAAATACGTATTTTGTATTTGTATTTCAATTACTTCCTAAAAATGTATTTTGTAATTGGTATTTCAATTACCTGCTGCTGAGGTATTTTGTAATTTGTATTTCAAATACTTATGGTTTCAAAATACATATTCAAATACATTTAGCGATCTTAATAATGATAATGAAAAATAAACACACATAGATAATACATATACTAAAAACGCTAGAATCCTGTACTGTTGTCCTTTGCTATAACACTCTTACTAATGATTATTTGTAGTTCTCTTTATCATTGCTCTATTTTATTTTATTTATTTGGGAGACCAACAGTTTACATTAATAACAGAGCATTTAGTAATTGAGTCACAATAATTGAACCATTTACAGGTTTCCACATAGGTATTGTATAGAAGCGTAGTGATTCCAGAGATATTTACTAATGAAAAATTATATTTTAAGAGCCGAGTTATGTAGGAGGGGGAAGGATGGGGGGGGAATCGGTTAAGTTGAGGTACAGTAATAAAAATATGCATGACAAAAAAATTAAAAGAGAAAAAAAAGAAAAAAAGGAAGTTCTTAGAGTGGTGGTTGTATTAGAGGGTATCTATAGTTATTGTTATCGTAGAGTATCGAGAGAGCGTCTGTGTGATTTTAAGGGGCGTGGTGCGGAGTTGAAAATGTCAAATTGTGTATAGTGTGTTTTGAAAGTGTTGGATGCACGATATATGAAAGAGTTCTGCTTAGAATTTGTTTTGCACCGTAATGTACTGTACATTTGTGTTGCATTATAATGTACTGTACATTTTGCTTACGTCATGCTAGTTATTATTATTGTCCTGTGCTATAACAGCACTGTTATTGTACATTTTTTATCATATTATATTATACTTGTCATTGCTTTGTATTGTATATTTTTGTATCATAGTATTAGATCAAGCACTATAGGAATAATTTGACTGATTACTAGATTATTACTGTAGAGCGCACTTGAAATGAAATAACACAAAACTGCGCTATACAAATTTCATCCATTTATATATAAAAATGAATCATTGTTTCCCTTGATCACGCCATAACTTCAGAATGACTTTACCCATTTCATTAATTTTTTTAAAAGTTTTCTAATACTTTGTAGAAGGTTCTTACGGAAAGAAAAATTAAGAAAATTACGCAGAAAATTGGATAATTTCAGAAAACTTAACGACTATTTTAACTTCGCACGTGTGACAGTTCGCGCGTTTGATGAAATTTGAATTTAGAAGGCAGCTGTTTTTTTTGTAACAAAAGAATTGTGTATGAATTTTTTAAATTATAGATATTTTAAATAGGTACCTAAGTGAGGTACCAGGTTTGATTGATTGTTCTTGTAATATAGAAAAATGAATATTTGTTATATGTGAAAAATGAAAATTTGAATTAAAAAATTATAATAGCTGGCACGCGAGTTGTTTGAAACAGAATGTACTGGGACTAAAAATATTGACCGCGGGAGGTGGGTTGGCGGGATGGGGGAGCGGGAGAGGGGAGAGGGTAGGCAGGGAAGGTGGAAGGGAAATGCAAGAGGGGAAGGGGATGCGGTAGGGGAACGGGGACGTACGGGAAAGGACATGCAGGGAGAAACAATTTATTTCTTTGAATATGGCATTACAACGCATGCCGGGAACCAGCTAGTGTTATTATAATAATTATTATTATAATCTAACACCTAAGTCTTATACCACAAAACTTTACAAGTGGGGCGGAGACGAGATGTGTCTCCTCACTCCTGAGCAATATGATTAGTCAATTTTAGCACGTCTCTGTTTCATTCTGCTCAGCTTTGCTTCTATGGAAATGCACCCTTAGATATGGGCACTTACGATAATTTGTTGCAACCAAAAGGTTCTACCAAAACCAAATGTATTTTGTATTTTGTAATTTGTATTTTGTATTTGAAATTAAAAAATGGTTAAAATACTGTATTTAGTATTTTGTATTTCAAATACATGACTTGAAAGTATTTTGTATTTCGTATTTTAAATACATGCGAGAAAGTAATTTGTAATTTGTATTTCAATTACAGCAAAGCATGTATTTTGCCCAGCCCTGCTTTTGAGAACATGAATGGTTGCAGCCGGGACACGAAAAAGGTTTTTCTCATCTGTGCATAAATATGTCACGTTTTGTTTGTTATTTTGTAGAACATGAATAGTTGCAGCCGGGACACGAAAAAGGTTTTTTTGCACTATGGGAAAATGTGTGATTTTTTTAGATTTTTTCTTCATAGTACACGCATATTTACACTCAGAGCATGAAAAATGTTTTTCTCCACTGTGAATCGCGCTGTGGATTTTTAAATCTCCCTTTCGAGAACTTGAATAACTGCATTCGGGACAAGAAAAAGGTCCGGTCAAGTTTTTATCCGCTATGGGTAAACATGTGATTTTTTTGGTGCAATATAAGGCCGATAAAAATAATAATGGTCATCACGGCATGATGTAGTTTCATAGTTATGTTTCATATTATAGATAATACTTTAATTCAATTTTTACAATTCAAAGGAATCTTTTATATTGTGTGAGAAGGTGCATACTTGCTAATTCATTTTTTTTTTTAAATCGGCGTCCCTTCGTAGCCTTGCGCCTCTAGGTATGTGCCTACTTTGCCTTAGGGATAATCCGCCACTGCATGTTATTAATAAAGTCTTATAATTATGTAAATTGCTTATGAATTAATTTAACTTAAAATTATTGATCTCAATATGATTAACAAAATAAAATTTTAAAAAGCCTTAAAATTACATGGAAACAAATATATAGAAACATTAAAATACTTTTTTATCTTCTTTTCTTCAACTAACTCTATTTTGTCTCATTTAAATTACTTGTATTTTTCAGTAAATTTTTTCTCCGGGCCATACCTGGCACACCGTATATATACATATTACCATATGTTTAAATTTCATTTTTTTCTACGGCCATACAATTCATTGGAACACCATATTGATTTTTTTTTATATGTCATTATTTTTGCTTCAATATTGGTTATAACCTATAACCTATTTTTTAATCTTATTTTACATATGTTCTGATAAGTTTTTCAATTTTAATTCTGCAGGCAGAATTATGATGAAACTTGTGGGGAATTTGATATTTTGCTCTCCCCAATTTGGGGATTTTGAACATTTGTTGCGGGTATTCAGTGTTGCCAACTTAGGGGTTTTACCCCCAGATTTAGGGGGAAAATAAGTGGGATGGGATTTTTTTAGGGGTTTAATATGTTTAGGGGTATTTTTGGGGGTTTTGTGATTTTGGTTTTGATTTTCAAAATATTTCACAAGATCTTGAAGAAATGGATTTGATGGATGTCAGGGAAAGATGCAAGAGCTTCTTATGTTGTCTGGCCGAGCAAATTCAAAAAAGGCTTCGGGATAATTTATCAATGTTAAAAATGGTTGCTGATTTGCACCCAAAGGTTGCTACGTCTCAAGTTAAACCCGATATAAACTAATATTGAACCAAATTCATCGTACTCATATCTTTGGCAACAAAAATGAAATTGAGTCTGAGTGGCACCAATTGAGTAACAAAACATGGAAAAATACGTCAACTTCAGCTGATTTTTATTACGAAGTTTACAATCATTGTGACGCAGCTGGATGTAAACGTTTTGGAAACATCTCAAAATTTGGATTAGCATTTTCCACAGTTCCAATTTCAAACGCAAGTGTCGAACGTGCATTCTCCATTTACAAGGTAGTTGAAAATAAGCTACGGAATAGACTCTCCATTGAAATGCTTCAAAGCATGATGATGGTTCGGTTCACATTAAATCGAAGTGGTGGATCTTGCACTACATTTAATCCATCACCTGAAATGTTAAGCCTATTCAATGTTAACATGTACGATTTAAAAAAATCTGATTCTTGTCAAGAAAATGATGCAATTTTTGATTTTTTAAATGATTTGTAAATAAAGATTATTGAAAAACATTACAGCATATCATTTATTCATTATTTTGACAAAAAAATTTTTTTAGGGGTATTTTCAAGTAATTTGCCGGTTTCTAGGGGTTTTTGAGTTTAGTTTAGGGGTAAATATTTTTGAGAGTTGGCAACACTGCGGGTATTTTAGAACATAAGCATTGGCAACCCTGTTACTGACAGTGTTTATTGTTTATTTAATATTTATATTTATGCTGACAGATGGCGGGATTAGTTTATTTATGAGTAGTACTTTGTTGTTTGTTGATTTTTTTTGTTATATTTCTTCAGATGTCTCCCCATTTGAAATACAAATATTGTATGGTTCCCATGTGTACAAATACGACATATAAAACCCCTAATAAAGTGTTCTTGTGCTTTCCGACGAACATCAAAATGAGGAAAAAATGGTGTGTTGCTATGAAAAGGGACCCGGTTAAAAACAAAACCATTTCTCTCAAAAGCAAGCTTCATTGTTGCGAAGATCATTTTAATGTAAGTTTCTGCTTTATTAATATTATGAAAATGATTCAATTCAATATAAAACGCTATTACTCTATAACAATTGATTTTAAAATATGACGTTTAAGTTGATTTCTCTATATTATTTTAGCTTGACGAAGACGTCGAAAATTACATGAGGCTTAAATTAATGGGTGGTAGAGTGTATTTAAAAAAGACTGTTATTCCACACAAATTTGACTGTCAAAAAAAAACCCTTCCTACTCCAAGACTGACAGGATTAAAGAGAAGACGCCTTGAAGTCATTGCAAGTTCAATAGCAGAGAATGAACTAGAGCCACAGCCTTCTACTTCGGCAGTGAACCAACAGAAACCGCATCATGTTGCAACTCATATATATTCACCTGCCAATGACAACAAGGTTGATCAAGCAAATATGAAGTGTCATGTGCGCAGTAAGGTCACATCAACGTTGACAAAACAAATGGATATGGTTTGCTCACCTTTGAAGTTTGATGATGTAAGCAGACAATGTACACCTCTTAAAAAAGTTGTTGCGACAAGTGTGGAACCAGAATCATCAGATTATTCATCAGATGTATCAGAGAATCACGAGCTTTATACGGGCGTAAACGTCAATTGTCAATTCACAAAGGAAAATTTGGTTATAGCTAAGTCACATAGTTCATTTATTTTTCATTTTGTGATTTCATTCCGCCTCTTTCCCTCGAAATGACCCGTCTGAACACGCGATGAAACGAAAGTGATGAGAGACAGTGCCGAATGATGCATTTCAACAATGTTGGATATCGGTGCTCACTCGCAACCGGAATTAACATCACGATATGACATTGTGACGCGAATGATGTGTGTGAACAGTCTTTCATTCGCGAATCAGTCAGCCGAGAATTTTCTGGCGTAAGGATGTGTGAGCGACTTAGACGTAAAAATGCTCCGTTTCCTACACGTCTCATAGAAATTGTTTTCTCCCTTACTATCATAGTGAAAAATATGATATAAACGGTATTGGAAAGAGAAAATAACGCTCTATATATTCAATCTAACAACTAAGGGGTCGTCCATTATTTACGTGATGTTTTTTATCAACTTTTTAACCCCCCCCCCCCTGGTGATATGTGGTGAGGTTTTAGATTAAACCCTCCCCCCCTACCCAAAATCACATGTATTATTTTAGTACAAAGTATTTTGAAATTTTTAGAATATTATCACGAAAAATAAATACACGTGATATCTCATTATACCCCCCCACCCTCGTGATATTTCGTGATTTTTTCCGAACCCCCCCCCCCCCTTTCGAGCCTCACATGATTAATGGATGACCCCTAACCACCAAAGAATACGAATGTTCACTTTTATGAAACCAATGTTTCCGATCGAAATTTGAAAAAAAATTTATGAAACTTTGTGAATTTTTTATGAATTATTTTTATATAAAATGACAAAAAGTGAGGTGACAAAAACGTTTATAATTCATATGTCTAACAAAATAAGTGTGTACTTATGTTTTTTTTTCGTTACCAGTAATTTTAGTTAGAAAAAACTTAACTCGTTGAATGCCGGGGTATGCCAGCAAAAAGCACCACCAATTAAAACGCGGCATTATGACACCACGTGACATTTCGTGTCTCGCGATTCTGACACTGTCCTTGAGAAATTTTGTACATAGAAAGGTCAAAACCGCAGTTAAAGGAATTTTTCCCGCGCATGCGCAAGAACTGCGCACGTTCCCGCGCTCCGGTAAATCATTAATATAAATTATATGGAGTGACCAGGCGCATTGCGGTTTTCTCTATGGTAAAGGGCGATAATAGAGCAAGCGATTCTGACCGTGTTCTTCATACACTTTCTTTATACATAAGGGTCAAAATCGCGTGTAAAGTCTCACGACACGCCGGCGCACGAGCGGCAAATGAGTGGTTAAGGAGAGCCATTTTTAAAACTTTTAAAAGTTTACATAAAAAAATTTCTATTTAAAAAATTACATGGTTATTTCTAATAATAAAATTTGGCAGCATATTTCATCACCTTTCAAATACAATTTATAGTTTTTGGATACCTTTACAAATATGTATTCCATTTATATGGATTTTATTGCAAGCCGAGGCCAATTTTTGGAATAATTTTTTTTTCATGATGCAAAAATACTGGTAGATATCAATTTTCTGGTTATAATTTAACAATATGTTAATTTTATGGTGTTGATATTTATTTATTGTTTATAAGAATCACCGATTTCTCGTAATTTAGTTCAACCTTCTCGGAAATGTCAATTTGAAATCGTAAATATTCCTGAATTGAATTTTAGCCGTCAGCGCCGGCTGACTGCGCTCGACCACTTTGTAGTGAGAATGTCGAGCAAACTCTTATATCGAAGGAACCGTCTGGACAGGCGGTGAAACGAAAATGGAACATTTTCTCGAGTAAACCCTCATCTGAGTGATATGCGTGAACGCCCCGCTGGGAGCTGGCCAGGCTGAGCGATGCTTGTGACATAACAATCCGATCGGCCAATCCCAGGTCGTTTTGATTTTGTCAGTTTTAGATCGTTTTTGAAATCAATAATATTGAATGAAAACATTAAAAAATAAACATTTTTAGTACAATGATTAAAATAAAAATAAAATCTTTAATTATGCCGTACATTTTCATCAGAATCCCTCGTTTGTGGAAATACCCTTTTGTCTTTAACCATAACCCTTTACCATAACTTTTTTAAAAACATTTTCTGAACATGTGTTTTTTATTTTGTTTCTGTAGCAGTCCAGTGTTGAAGCATTATATTAGTTTGTTGTTAGATTTTACTCACACGATTAGAAGGTAAACTCTTAAGTCCAGTTGCTTCGCATAAATTCTAATGTAACATTATCATTCAGACCGATTTTGTTTTATTGTCATTTGAATGGTCCCCGTTAAACGCAGATTCTAGGTGCATTTCAGCTTTCTATCCAATTGTAATGAGCTGACAAGCTTAACAACATGATAGTTGTCCTCTTTTATCACAGTTTTTTCAAAAGCTGAAACGGACTTAGGATGGGTTGTTTCAAAAATTTTGAATAATTCATCAAATTTTGAAGTTAATTTTCAAGCTCTGTGTAAGTTCTATTCAAGTTATCTTATTATATCATTATAGGCCAGTTGCTTCATAAAGTTGAAATAATCATGAACTTGAATAGAACTTAATACAACTTGAAAATTAAGTTAAAAATTTGTTGAATTTTTCAAACTATTTGAAACAACTCATGGCGCTGAATGGGGCTGTATGATGACTTTGTCACAGGTGAATTTCTGCGAAACAACTGTACATTAGAATATTAAAAAAAAACTTTTAATCATAAAATGCTGATTTTTTCAAAATTTTGTCTGGAATTGACAATCCTTTTTTTCCCCTGTGGTCTTTTTTTTGTAATATAAGCATTCAAAGTTCATATTTTTTATAGGTACGGGGAACTTCAAAATCCAAGTTGCCTACCAAAACAACGAAAAATAACTCTCCCAAAGAAGTTGAATGTGTCTTCATCAGCGGGGGAGCGATCGACGGAATGAAACAAGAAAACGATGAAGATTCATATTATTTGGAGGACCCTGATAATGTCAAACTAGAACCGGCAGAAAGCGACGAAACCACTTCTGAACATCATAGCACTCCAAATTCTCCCATTCTTAAATCACCTATTGAATTTGAAGTGCAAATGACAAATGGACATTTTAGGGATAATGAATTTTCAAATAAAAAGAAAAAGCATGTAGAAAATGAATGTGAAGTGTTTGGAAGAGTTGTAGGGACCCTACTTAACGAAATGCCCGTCAGAGATGCCTTGGAATTACAGTTAGCTTTGCAGAAAACTATCACAGACTTCCGACTCCGAAAGTACTGAACTAAGTGATATGAGAAAAAAATCCTCCTGATGGGGAAAAGTATGTTTTTTATCGTTTAACCTTCGTGTATTTGTTCCCAATGACATCACACCTATACTCGTGCACGGTGTCTCAGACCGAGATTTTATCTCGTCTGTATTATTTTAATTATACCCTTTTTAAGCTTTGCTGGTATTTATTACATAGAAGGGGGTATAATTTAATAAAATAAAAAAAAAAAACAAAAATATTAGAACTTTTAGTTTATTTGGCAGAAACAGACTTTTGACTCAGTCTCTTAAAAAAATAACATAATTTTTTTGTACTCTAACTTTAATAACAAAAATAAACTTTTTCATGTGTTAATTATAAAAAAAACTCTGAAATCTAATCAATGAAAGTATCGAGAATAATGAAATATTATAAAAATAAGAAATAATCATTATTAGGTTGTTTGTTTAGTAATTGTTACTTACCTAAAATAGTAACACTTATACTCGCTTCGGTCTTACGATCCGATTACAGTAATAAAGTGTCACACGGCCATTCAGCACGAACGCATGCGCCGTACTAAACAATGCCTAATAACAAATTAAGAAGCTACTAAAAACCGCAAAGTCCCATTGATGTTAATTTTTGAGAAAACAACGAATTATTGATTTGTCGGTCTGAGAGACCAACGCGCGAGTATAGGAAGATTAACAAACTGTTTATCTATTTGTACAAAAAATAGTCTCTTGTGCAGGGGAAATGCATGTTTTTTGTTGTTAAACCGTATTTATCAAATTGTAAAAAAAAAACGCCTAACAACCTCTTATGAAGGGCAAAGGTATGTTTTTAACCTTCCAATAGTCGCACCCTTGCGCCGAACAAGCGCAGTCGCGCACGGTCTGTGATTCCGCAACTTTAGGCATCTGGTTTTAGAAGACAACTGAATATTTCATGATATTGTATATAGCATATAATAAAAAAGTATTTTATCTATATAAATAAAATATTTATTTAGTAATATCTTTTTAATTTGTACGCTATAGTTTAAGTCTGTGAAATCTCAATTTTTCAAACATCCGACACAAAACAACACAGCTATAAATCAACATAATAAAGAAACAAGATAAAATTTTGCAACTACTTATTTGCGTATAACGTATTTACGTAAAATAAAACTAATTTCTAAATAATATGATACAAATATCATGAAATACTCACCCAGCTCTCAATATTATTCAAGAGATTTTTCAAGTACACAACCAGTAGCACGCGGAATTTGAGACCGCAAATGTAAACAAAAGAACACATGCATTTGCGACGAATGCCACTAGTACTGAGGGGACACACCTTACCCCCCCAATGATATCATGGAAGCGCAATTATCTGTTGTTTATAGTTATTTCTTAATCAGTAAAATAAGTTCGCTGCGGTCTCACAGACCGTGCGCGACCGCTGAAGGGTTAACAGTATTTTCCTAATTGCAGTGCTTCAGAAATGTGTTTTCTGTTCGGTAATATTGCGTTTTGTTTATATGTATATACATCACCCCAAAATAATTATTTTTAGTTATTTATGATTAGTTAAGATATGAATTCGTAATTTGAGCATGGTTTACACAAATAATGATCATGTGAAATATATTTAATTACAGTATAAAAAAGAATTATTGGTCGGCGAGATGAGATGAAAAAATGTGCCATTTGGAGGTGAGGTCATCTATACATTTGAACGCAGCCTAAAGGTTAATAGCAGAGCTGCATTTTTTTTTTGGTGTGAAGGGCCGTTGGCAAAATGTATTGTAATCGAAGAAAGCAAAAGCTTTGTGGCTTGACATCATACAAATGAAAAAGTTCTTTGTTTAAAATCATTTTATTTGATTTATGCACTTCGACCGGTTTCAGTTGATCTCAACCTTCGTCGGGATAATAAACATATAAACTAAATTACAGAGGAAGATTATAAGATAAACAACAAACGAGAAAGTGAAAGCATATAAGAGAGGGAGACAAGATGGTAGAGTATAGAAGAAGGGTATCAAAATATCAAAATAATTTCCAAATTTTAACTCCACTTGTAATCCCCACCCTTACCCTACCCCTCTACCAGCCTGTCTCTCCTTCTCTAATATGCCTTCTCTTTTATTTACCTTGTAATCTTCCTCTATACTGTAATTTAGTTTATATGTTTATTGTCCTGATGAAGGTTGATATCAATCGAAACCGGTCAACGAATATAAATCAAATAAAGAGGTTTTAAAGAACAAGAAGGAACAATACAATACATTTGTAAAACGTATTGTATTTTCCTGTAGTTGAGCCAAGCTTTCAGTATGTTTTCTGAAGACTGATTTAATGTATTTATAAATATAATAAAAGCATAATATTATTGGTAAAAGGTTGTGAATAATTTTAGACCCCCCCATTAGGGAACGTACCCATACTACGTGACCAACTTTTTGCAATTTTTAAACCCCCCCCGGTGACTAAAAACCTAAGGCTGCCGCCACTCATTTGTACCAAGCGTGGTATTTTGAAGACCCCCCTCCCCTGAACAGGTCACGTAGTATGGGTACGTTCTCTTACAGTATTCAAAGAGTTGCTTAGTTAATGTTTGGAGCTCCTTGAATAATAATTTATTTACGAGAAAATTGAAAGAATGTATTTTTTATCCTCTGAGACTTAACCATCCGCCAAAAAAGTTTTTTTTTTATTTATTGAAGGAGTAAAAAAAAAATTTTCATATAAAAGATATTTTCTTCTTCAATGATAAAATTGTAAAAGTAGTTTGTGGCATTTATTTTTACTGTGGTGCTAATGTCTAAAAAAAAGTTACTTATAAAGGTACTTATGCATATGTCGCAGGCCAACCATAAAATCAGGCAGATCATGATGCGCCTCAGGCAATTCATGATATGCCGCCAGGCACTTCGCAATGTGGCTAGTTGCATCATGATTTGCCTGATTTTATGATTGGCTCGCGACACATACACTTTTTTAATTTGTAGTATACTTTGTTTCCTGATGGAGTAACCATTGGTTTCGGAACATGTTGATATAATATAATTTAAAAAAAACTTTGGGGTGAAATGCAGATCCTGCCAAAGTTTGGAAATTTAATAAAAAGGCACTTTCTAGATGAGAAAAGTGTGGAAAAGCTGAATAAAATAAAATTAAGGCGCGCTCTGCAAAATTGAGGGAGATACAGCCGTTTAAAGTATAAATAAAATTTCACTTCGCGAACCGATACTACTACACTCTACCCGCCATTTTGTCACCGTTATGTTGGTAACTCAGACCTAAAAACAAGAGCTAGATACGATTGTAGCTGACTTCGTGGGATAAATAATAAGGCAAGCAATTATGAAAAACAGAATTAATAATATAATGTAAACGAACCTCTAATCAGGCACTGGAATGGAGACAAACCATTCAAAAACGTAGGCTGTTTTTTAAAGTAAAGATAACATACACAAGCCCGCTACACAAACCCTGCGTAGCCAAACAAACCATTCAAAAACGTAGGCTGTTTTTTAAAGTAAAGATAACATACACAATCCCGTTAGACAAACCATTTAAAAACGTAGGCTGTTTTTTAAAGTAAAGATAACATACACAATCCCGTTAGACAAACCATTTAAAAACGTAGGCTGTTTTTTAAAGTAAAGATAATATACACAATCCCGCTAGACAAACCATTGCCTGAAGTGGTGCGGGACTCGATCGCTCCGAAGTGTGCGTGTAAACGGCGCTATAGTATACATCGTATTATCCATGTATCCCACGAAGTCGGCTACAATCGTATCTTGCTCTTCTTTGTATCAGGGATACCAACATAATAGTGACAAAATGGCCGCCAGGTTGTCATAGTGTCGGTTCGCGAAGTGAAATTTTACTTAACGCAATTGAAAATTAATTACTTATTAAAATTTTTTTTCTATTGCTTTCCGCACTTTTTTTCACCTTCCAGATTAAAGTTCTCAACTTAAAACGCGGTGAAAACATGGTTTTTGGCAAAAAACAAACTTTGGCAGGATCTGCATTCCTCCCAAACTTTGGTTAAAAGTAAGTGTTTCATTGTTATAATATTAATACATATATTGTTTTTCATAGCAAGAACACTGCAGTGTCTCTCTTGCGTCACTTCATTTGGATAGGGTTCTAACTGACATTTTTTTCAAAAATGACCTTTGAATGCCAAAGCATTTCTTTTACTTATTTCTATAACCAAAATAATTTTCAGAACCATCTGTGTTGTATTTTCGTAGATATAAGTATGACAAAGTTCTAACTTCAAGTTTTTTCAATAATAATTCATTGCACAAGGTTCTAACATCACTTACACTCTCTATTTTGTTTGTATCTGACAGTTGATCTTAAATACGAGGCACATTATGGTCCGTCATTTCATTTGGATAGAGTTCTAACTACGTCTTACCATTTTCTAAGGTTTCTAAGTTTCCAAAGACGAATTTTCGAAATCTATGTAAGAATTTTAATTTATGTATTTTAGTTTATCATATTTTAATGGAAAATATTTTAATAGGGCTTGGCCCGAGCTAGGAATAGCATTAGGGTAATGTAATTAGAACCTTGTGCAATGAATTATTATGCTCTAGCTGGTTGCACAGGGTTCTATTTGTATGTTTAGGTATGTTCTAAAAGGGTAAGTTTACGTCGTCTTTAAATATTTTCATTTAAAATATGTTCAATTAAAATACTTTACACAAGATTCAACATCAAAATCGGAAATTTGTAAACAGATAATGAGAAATCATCTTTGCAAACTTTGACACCTCATATCTCAGAACAAGGTGAAGCGAAGTTAGAACCCTATCCAAATGAAGTGACGCTTGGCTAAAGCATATTATTTTCCAAATGCATACTTACATAAGTCAATAATATTATTACGTGCAATAAATGAAAGAAAATTAGTTTTGATAATATTACAGAAAAAAATATTACTAAACCCCTTACACATGCAGAGCCATATATGGCCTCGCAAATTATTTAAAAAAAATCTTTTTTCCATATAATTTGTCATCTCTCTGCATATAGTGTTATAGTTGGTAATTGCAATCACCAAGCCATCTGGCATCAAAATGAGAAATTGCGTTAACAGTTCTTATAAAAATAGTAATTAATTTTTGGAGATCGCTGGCAACGGTTAATATGCACTTTTAAAAAAAAAATCCTTTTGATTCACCTTAATTACATTAAAAGACAACTATTTGCATTGGGGAAAGTGGAAAATATTTCATTCTAAATTTCAATTACGTAAAATTAAAATTAGCTTTCGTCTTGTGAGATTGTACGCCATTAGCTATTAGCTCATTCGCTGTCACTTTGGTATGTTGGTATTCCTGATACACTTGAATGTATAACGAACGGCTGGAAGATTTTGAAGGTACGGGGCACTTTCTTTTGAATCACAAACCATGTTACACAAACCTAGCGTAGCCGCTAAACTACTTGAAAACTGGGATGTTTTTCTTGCCTTGACGCGAGTAGGCGTTATAAAGGGGCACTTTCTTTTGTATCACAAACCATGTTACACAAACCTAGAATTCCCATGAAGTCTGCCACGCTTTGCTCTAGCATCTTTTCGTACAGTAACAAGAATACCAACATAACAAAATGACATTTGAAAATAATGTTTGAAAATGGACGGTCTCGTTTCACAGAATAAAAGCTAATTTTAATTTTACATAATCGAAATTTAGAATGAAATATTTTCCGCTTCCCCCGATGCAAATAGTTGTCTTTTAATGTAATTAAGGTGAATCAAAAGATTTTTTTTAAAAAAAAGTGCGTATTAACCATTGCCAGCGATCTCAAAAATTTACCCAAATATTATTGCACTGCATGCAGTAAAGTTCATGCTGATAATATCTTGTATTTCATGCATTGAGTGCTATAAATATGTATGGTCCTATCGATACTACATGGAGTTTATTTTTAGGTAAAATGGATCTAAACAATTTTTATGGACACAAATGTTTTATAAACAAACCCAATATGAGCAAAGATGAGTATTTGTCAGAAATGGTGAATTTGGTATTTTTAAATGGTTAATTACGATAAATGGAACATCATAATCAGAACAAGATCCACTACAATTACAAGAAGACACTATGAGTAAAATATGACGAGGGAAAGAATTCAAATAAAGAAGAGCACAACATAAAATGAGAAGATTTAATTTTTAATGTTCCAGAAGAATAATACACAGTATTTTTTTAATAAGAAACACTGCCAAAGTAATAAAATCTATCAATTTTTTTCAAATCTTTATTTACTACTGACATTATTCAATATGGAAAAAAGAGGCACTTTAATTTTATGCTTTTCAAGCTTGCCCTAATATTTGTTTTATTAATTTTATTTAATTTTTTTTTTAATGCATAATGCACAAGTGCACACATTATGGCTCGATAAAATAAATAATATAGTTACTGATTCATAAAGTGACATATATGGCATGATTTATTTAATAAAATATAAAAAATGATTAAATATATTTTTCTTTTATATTTCCCACCATGCTTTAGCATGTATTTTTTTTCGCAGTGAAAAGAAATCCCTGTGGCACGGGGCTAAGTAGGTATGGCACGCGCCAAACTTAAAACATATACGGCATAATTTATTTTTCATCAATTAAATATATTTTTCATGTATATTTCCTACGTAGATACAGTTAATAGAGGATAGATGATGGAATATTCCATTTCAGAAAATTGTTTGTGAAGTTTCTCATCGTCTCCTGTTGGCAAGGGCGGATCCAGGATTTTTTTCTGGAGGGGGCACAAGGGGCGGAGTAGACAGTTTTTGCTTATAAGTATGTACTGTGATGGAATCTCCACAGTACACAAAAATACCGTGCCCCCCCCCCTAAATCCGCTAGTGCCTGTTGGTATTCCGAAAAAGTAATTATAAAAATAAGAGATGAGAATATTCTATGAAAAAAGTTATTTTTTAGAAGATTTAAATTCGACAAAGGTAGATAATCCGTAGCAGTGGAAATAAAAATAATATTCTAAAACATTTTTTTAATAAAATTCGAATGTGACGTTCATTCACTGAGAAGCACTTGAATTTAAACAAAAAAGTAGTGCTTTTACAAATAAATCGAAAGTCGGGTAAAAAAGGAAAAAAATAGGGGCAATAAAAATATACTTAATGTAAAATTATTTACGCAATGTTTCCAGGGCTGCTCTTAAGAGGATTTATGTAAGTATCTAAAGTATTTACAGCGCCCTTGAGGTGATTTTTCACGAAAACGGCGCTATTTAAATTAGCAAGCAAGCAATGTAGAGCAAGAAGAAAATAGCATAAATGGGAGGCGTCTACTAATATCTACAGGAATTCCAAAAACTGAAAAAATCGAACTAATATCTATGATAACCAAAGTGTTGACGAATATCTACAGCTCAAACTGCTGACTAAGAGAACCAAAGTGTTGACGAATATCTACAGCACTGGCAGAGGTTGGATTAGCAATTATGAATAGCATATTGGAATAACGTAATATTGCGTATGCAGTTTAAAAAACTTAATTTATGTAAGTATGTAAAAATCCCTAATATCGGACTATTGGACACATTTAGCTGAATAGTCCAACCTACGCTTTGTAGATATTAGATATTAGTCAACACTGGGACCGTCATAGATATTCGTCCGACCTAACCTCTGTAGATATTAGTCAACACTCTGAAGTTCGTAGATATTAGTTCAACATATGAGCTGTAGATATTCGGGAGGCGTCTACTAAAATCTACAGGAATTCCAAAAACTGAAAAAATCGAACTAATATCTATGGGAACCAAAGTGTTAACGAATATCTACAGCTCAAACTGTTGACTAATATCTATGGGAACCAAAGTGTTGACGAATATCTACAGCTCAAACTGTTGACTAATATCTATGGGAACCAAAGTGTTGACGAATATCTACAGCACTGGCAGAGGTTGGATTTGCAATTATGTATAGCATATTGGAATTCTTGTAGATATTAGGTTAGGTTAGGTTAGGTTAGTTTGTCCTCGTAAATAGCAAAATATGTAATATTATGCAAAAACTTCATGTACTTTAAACGTTTAAGCCTTTACGTAATCTAATTATTAATTACGTAAATGAAGTAATTTATGCTTTTCCGTACAACCTCTTGCTCGGCTGCCCTCTTTAGATAATTGTCCAACCTACGCTCTGTAGATATTAGTTCAACCTACGCTCTGTAGATATTAATCAACACCGGGACCGTCATAGATATTCGTCAGACCTTAGCTCTGTAGATATTAATCAACACTCTGAAGTTCGTAGATATTAGTTCAACATATGCGCTGTAGATATTCGTCAGACATACAGGCTGTAGATATTCGTATCTGGAGTCGATATTCGTCCGACATACAGGCTGTAGATAATTAGATATAAAGTATCTGGCATAAATATACGTTTCTGGAGTCCATATGTACCAGGAGCGCGAAAGAACTTTATTGTAATGGCAACACCTGAGCAGGTGGCCAACTTTTCAAAATAAATCATATGTTATTTTTTATCATGTTTGTTGGTTTGGTTCAGTGTTGCCAACTTAGGGGTTTTCCCCCCAGATTTAGGGGGAAAATAAGTGGGATGGGATTTTTTTAGGGGTTTAATATGTTTAGGGGTATTTTTGGGGGTTTTGTGATTCCATATATTTTAAAAAAAAATTATTATATCGTATACACGGAGCACTCACACACTTCACAATTTTATTTGTTGACTACTAAAATAAGCTGCGGAATAGACTCTCCAATGAAATGCTTCAAAGCATGATGATGGTTCGGTTCACATTAAATCGAAATGGTGGATCTTGCACTACATTTAATCCATCTCCTGAAATGTTAAGCTTATTCAATATTAACATGTATAATTTTTAAAAATCTGATTTTTCTCAAGAAAATGATGCAATATTTGATATTTTAAATAATTTATAAATAAAGGTTATTAAAAAACATTACAGCATATCATTTCTTAATTATTATTCATTATTTATACAAAAAAAATTTTTTTAGGGGTATTTTCAAGTAATTTGCCGGTTTCTAGGGGTTTTTGAGTTTAGTTTAGGGATAAATATTTTTGAGAGTTGGCAACACTGGTTTGGTTGGTTTGTTTGACAGATTAGGAAACGATAGGAATTTGTGACATGCTGTAATTTCTTTCTTATTTTTGTCTCGTTATTTGTATTGATATCGCTCCCGAAAGATAAGCCAATTCGACGTAAAATGCAACAGTTATATAAATATATTGTGCGTCCTGTTCAGAATCTGGGATATTTGTGCAAAGAGCGTCATTTATACATTATTTTCCATTGAGTTGTCAACAATACGTGCGTTTCATCATGGAAGTGAATCCGCTCAGTATTATTCTCGTGAAATCTGATAGCAAGGGTGATAGATTGTTGTTTCGCTACCCTTACGAAGTTGAGACGACGAATGATATCCACGATCAAAGAAATGGCAAGAAGAATCCTTACGCGTTGAGTGTGATCGAGGACTTATTGCAAACACCCATGCCACACACATCTAACATCCATAAAGGTAAAACAACAAATTACGTTAAAGGTCTTCGTTTTTACTATCTAGTAAGTACTTTATAGATTCTATTGCTAGATGTGTTGATTTTAATCCGCTGTGTAATGGCAACAAATATCAGAATTTCATAATAAGGTATGAATAAAAAAAATAAATACCGTCTTATAAGATTTCATTAAATATTCCAAAAGCCGCCACACTTTAAGTCCAGATTTTGGGAATAACATTGGGTAATTATCGGTTCGGACTGGCCACGCTTATTACAAATAATTTTTAGAAAAAAACTTTAGATTCGCCTTAAATTACTATAAAAGGAAACTTTTTGGCTTTGGGGCGGCGGAAAATAATGCATTTTAATTTTCAATTGCATAAAACCAAAATTCACTTCGCGACCGACATAGCGAAAATCCGCGGCCGTACCTGTCACTGTTATATTGGTATCCTTGATAAATTAACAAGAGCTAATATGACTGTAGCCGACTTCGTGGGATACCTACATGAAATACCACGAATCACAAACCATGTTACACAAACCTAGCGTAGCCATTAAACCACTTGAAAACTGGGATGTTTTTCTTGCCTTGACGCGAGTAGGCATTATAAAGGGGCGCTTTCTTTTGTATCACAAACCATGTTACACAAACAAGCCCGCTAGACAAATTTCATAATTACGCGCCTTATCCCACGAAGTCGGCTACAGTCGTATTAGCTCTTGTTAATTTATCAAGGATACCAACATAACAGTGACAAGTACGGCCGCGGATTTTCGCTGTGTCGGTCGTGAAGTGAATTTTGGTTTTATGCAATTGAAAATTAAAATGCATTATTTTCCGCCGCCCCAAAGCCAAAAAGTTTCATTTTATAGTAATTAAGGTGAATCTAAAGTTTTTTTCTAAAAATTTTTCGTAATAAGCGTGGCCAGTCCGAACCGATATTTACCCAACATTCATTTCAACAATTACCAAATTACCACAAGAAACATCTATTATGTACATAAAATAGGTTATTAGATTCTTAGTTTAGGTAAAGTAAGTAATTCATGCGTATTTAGATTGAAATGAAACTTCGCAAAAAATTTATAATAATGGCGGCAGAGGAGACATTTTATGTGTAAATTTTTAACTTATATTTAATAAAAATTCAATTTTAATGTATCTTTTACCATCTGCCCAAACGTTAGTAGTTATTTCTTGATGTAATTAAGTTGAAACGTGGTGTAATTTCCAAAATCTATGCCTTATAAAAGTTTGGCGGCTTGTGGAACATTTACCAAGATTTTTTGTTTAATTTCATATTGCAGATGCACGCTTTTATTTTGTTTAAATTAATAAGCATGTTTGTATTTTCTGAGTGGGTTGAATTTTCTAGGACGTTGCCATATTTTGTTCTTCATTAATTTACAGGTCAATTGACAGGATTTACAGATGAAGTCCTGTCAACACTATTCGCTGTCAAGCCCGAACTCTGCCACCGGAAGTTTGAGCTGAAAGTCAACGATGTCCGGTTTGTTGGTCACCCGACTCTACTACCATTCAGAGCTAATAAGGACGATGGAACCTCTTCTACAATTCTCATCAATATAGTGTTTGCTCTGCAGGCAGTCGCTAGTCATTCTGTTGGTAAGTACCTACATACAATGTTATGAAATAGGCATGTGAGGTTTTCGACATTGAACAAGTTTTTACATTTCAACAGAATGCTGTTTAGCATTCATCAGTTCACACTGATGGTAGGTATTTCTTTTCAGTAAATATTTACAAAATAGGACACACTTAATACGCACTTTAAAAATAAAATAAAAATTGTAGCAGTTAGATAATAGTTAAGTAAGTAATTAAGGGAACGTACCCATACTACGTGACACGTTTAGGGGGGGGTCTTCAAAATGTCACGCTCCATACAAATGAGCGGCGGGTTGCTTAGGATTTTGGTCACCGGGGGGAGGGGGGGGGGGGGGTTAAAAATTGCAAAAAGTTGGTCACGTAGTATGGGTACGTTCCCTAAGTTACTGAAAACGGAAAATAATGCATTTTAACAACACTTTTTGAAGTTATACTTCCTTAGCCCCATTAGAGTGATTTGGAATTCGGGTGTAACGGAAATGACGCACTACGGCACCTGCGAAGCATCAAACTGTGCTCAAGGCTCCTATTGGCTGAGATGTAAAATGGAAATAACAATAGGTGTGCGCTCATTGGCCGCTTTGCTTTTTTACGGGTCGTCAGAATATAATGCGTAAATTCGCACCTCGCTGACCGCGTCCCACAGCGCAGCGGTATAGTGCGTCGCAAATCTCAGCGGCCAGAGAAATCCAGCGAACGGAGGTTCGAATCCTACGAAATGAAAAAAAATAAACAGTTTTGTTTTTGTAAATAAATATCCAATCTTCAAACCACTTTAAAATAAACAGGTAAAAGAAAGCGACATATAGCGACTTTCTAGTTTCACTTCTATCGCATGTGAGTTACGCACTCTAATGTTTTTTTTATTATTTTTTGATTTATTATTCATCTTTATTAATTCTATTACAATTGGTGATACGCTATGCCTATCTCACTAACTCCTGTGTTGAGAGGAAGAGGAATTTATGAAATAATAAAGCAGTTAATTTATGACATAATAAAGCAGTAATACAAATAACAAAACAATATTACTTTAAATAACTCAGGTACGCCTCATAAGTCATATGTATGTCTAGTAATGTTACATTGTCATGTAAACAAGCTTATGGGTCCCAGTGGTTAACATAAAAGACAATCGGCAATGTACCATTGGAAAGGTATTCTTATAAGTGGAGGCGCATTTTAAAACTAAGCAATTTATAACAAAAATACAAATGACAACACAATGTTACTTTTAACCACTCCGACCCGTAAGCGTGTTTACACGACAATATAACAATAGCAGTCAAGTACAATAAGCGTGTTTTCACGCTAACGCGTGTGTTTCCACAGAAATCGTTATAACTCCATTATTGTTAGTGACAACCCCAAAACAAAAAGTAAAAGATCCATATTGAATTAAGCTTCACATCTCTATTCATAGAAGTACATAAAAAAGACTTATATTGTAGAAACAGTTTTCACTCGCCAAATCGCCTATGTGCCGTTAGACATTTCCTATAACGTGGAACTAAATTACTGGTGAGAAATTTGTGGTTCTTATAAACAGTAAATAAATATCAACACTATAAAATGAACATTTGCTTAAATAATAACCTGAAAACCGACATCTACCAGTATTTTTGCACCATGAAATTTTTTTTATTCCAAAATAGGCCTCGGCTTGCAATAAAATCCATATAAACGGAATATTTGTGAACGTATCCAAAAACTATTTTTGAACGGTGATGAAATACGATTTCAAATTTTATTATTAGAAATAACAATGTAATTTTTTAAATAATTTTTTTTTTATGTAAACTTTTAAAAGTTTTAATAGTGGCTCACTTTGCGTTTTTTTCTAAATAAAATTACTGGTAACGTTAAAAAAATAAAAACACACACTTATTTTAATAGACAAATGAATTATAAACGTTTTCATCACCTCACTTTTTGTCGTTTCATATACAAATAATTCATAAAAAATTCATAAAGTTTCATAAATTTTTTTTTCAAATTTCGGTCGTAAACTTTGGTCTCATGAAAGTGTATGTTTGAATTATTTGGTGGTTAATTGTTAGATTGAATATTATATAGCATGTTGTTTTTTCTTTCCAATACCTTTTAGATCATATTTCTCACTATGATATTAAGGGAGAAACAATGATTTCTATGAGACGTGTTTGACTATTTTGACATCTACCGCGCTCCGTTCGCACAACCTTCCGGAAAAAATTCCTGCTGACTGATTCACGGAATTAATTCCTGTTCAGACCTTTCATTTCATGACGTCATTCCACTCCCGAATGGACACCGATATCCAATATTGTCGGAATGCTTCATTCGGCACTGCCTTTCATCACTTTCGTTTCATCGCATGTTCAGACGGGTTATTTCGCGGGAAAGAGACGGAATGACGTCACGAAATGAAGGACGAATGTCTGATGTAGCCATAAGAGAAGTACATTGCAAAATATCAGAGGATTTAGGGGTTAACCTTATTATTTATTAAAGTATTGTTATTTTTATTCCAGTGAAGTGCTATTACGATCTCAGTGAAAGATTGGGAAAGGCACTTCGACATGAGGAAAAGAGATGTGCCTATTTGTCGGAAGAAATGAAGATAATGGTAAGACCTTTTACTATTTTGGCATCTCAATATATAAAAATGAATGTTTTGTCCCTCTCAATATATAAAAATTTGTTTGTCCCTTATGCGTTCCTAAACCGTTTATCCGATTGCGGTGAAACTTTGGTGATTTATTGTGTGCAGGCCCGTGAAGGTTTCTATGTATAACTAACTGACCCGGCCACGCGTTGCTGTTGCTAAATAAACACAACGCCATCTATTGGATGGTTATCCAACCTTTATAACCACCGCCATCTTTGAGTTTATCGCGAAGAGACAGACAGACAGGCAGACGCCGCGGAGGACTTTAATTTATAATACGTAGAGATGGTGCGAAAGATTATAATAATGTGCATGAAATGCTTGAGGTAACTAACGTATTTACATAAGTTAATAATGATTGATACTGTATCCGTCTAAATAACTTTCCAATTACCGCGTTGCACGTGACCATTTTTTTAGAAGATAGAACGGGTATAGTAAGCTATCCGTAAAAGATAGATATATGCCATCGCGTAATTTTTTGAAGTCCTATTAAAGAGGAATATCCCACTATGCATTGTTTTGTTATATCTCAAAGGGATTAGGCAGTGTTTTCGATGGAAGCTGCCAGGCGGCTTGACTTTTCCGACACTTATTATTATTATTACACTTATTGTTATGTTTCAACCAATTTACACAAATCTTTGACAAATTATATACCTAAACCTTCCTCACAAAACACTCTATCTATTGGTGAAAACTGCATGAAAATCCGTTCAGTATTTTTAGTTTATCGCGAACAGACAGACAGACACACAGATGATGCGGAGGACTTTAATTTATAATATGTAGAGATGGTGAGCACTGGCCTTTCGAAAAATACTTCATACAGTTTAGCCGCAGGGTGAGAAGGGGGGATTTCACGGGAAGGGGGAAGGCAGGGAAGGTGGAAGGGGATGTGGGAGTGTGGAGGGGAATGTGAGAGGTGAGGGGGCTTGCGGGATAGGTGAATGCGGGAGAGGGGAAGATGGGGAATGTGAAAAGGGTATGCAGGAGGAGAAGGAGATGTGGTAGGAGAATGGGGGCAGAAACGGGAATGCAGGGGAGAGGTGGGGGAAGAGGCAGGGGTGGAGGGAGGAGCAGAGGGAGGGATTGCAAAGGAGACACAGTAGCGATAAGGGATGGCAGAGGGTAAATTTGGAAAATCCGTTTGTGTATCCATCCATAAGCACTTTAATAAACAGAATTAAAATACAATTGTATCGTAAACATTTTCTTTCTTTGAGTGAAATTGTAACGCATGCCAGGTACTCGCTAGTATTTTATATTATTTCTTGTTCACAAAATTGTATCATCAAAATTATTCCACTCTTCTGGCTTCTTTACAATATACTCATGGCCTTCATATTTATGGCAAAGTAGGTTGGTTAGTATACAGAAAGGACTCATTCATCTATTACATTGCATACATAATTTTCTTTTGTTGATTGAGAGGAATGTAATTTTAATACTATACTTAATTTTTTATTTGAGACTAAAATACCAAACCGAACATAGCATTTTTTTAAAAATCTACAGGCATAGGTTTAGCAAATATCTAGATTGGATTTATTTGTGTTTTAAATTATAAAATATAGGTCATTAACTCGTAGGGGCGGGCAGAAACTTCAATAAATAAAAAGATTTATTTGTTAAAGCCAGCACGTAGATAATAACATATTTGATAAAGTGACATCTTTATATTTTTTTAACCACTCAGATATTTTGCGATTGAGCAAGTTTTTTGTCTTAAACGAACTGTCTGATTTATAAAAATTTTGTGTTATTTCCGCTTCGCAATTAAAACTCTATAAATGAAACATTTCTGAACGTAGCCGAATACTAAAAACTGTTTTTGATAGGTTATGAAATAAGCTTTCAAATTGTTATATTATAAATAAATATTAACATTTGTAAATATTACAATTTAGAATGCAAACATAAGAAAATCGTAAAAATGACTCACGTGATGTTTTTGTGTGAAAATGGTACTAAAGTCACGGATTATCTAAAAAAAAAAACACTTATTCTATTGTGTAAATGTATAATAAACCATTTTGTCATCTCACTTTTTTACCATTTAATACAATAATATTTAATAAAAAATTAACAATGTCTACCGGCACGTAGGCGATTTGGGGGATGAAAATTGTTTCTACCAAATAAGTTTTTTTTATGTACTACTACTATATTTATGGACAACTTTGAATTGAGATGTGAAGCTTGATTCAACATGGATCTTCTACTTTTTTTTTAGGGTTGTCAATAGAAAAATAACAGATTTATAATGATTTCTGTGGGAACACACGCGTTAGCTTGAAAACACGTTTAGTTTGCTTGACTGCTATTTTTTTTTTTTTATTTTTTTTTTATTTGTAATAATAAAGACAAGGTAAATACAATATGACAGGAAAAATAAAAATATTTTTACAGAAAAAGAAAAGTCCCAATAAACTACTTTTTAGTAGTTTGTCAATGGGTGCTTTTACTTTGAGGATTTAAATAAACTTATTTTACTTTATTTTGCAGTTACAATTTTTGTGCTACTGTCTAATACAAATTTTTTCTTTCGGCGAGCCAATTCTTCAACATAATATTTGTTTTACCATTTGTACATTTTTTTATTTCAGCAGGTAACATATTCAATAAATTTGGTATCATGTAGTCCAGCGTTCTTTGTCCATATTTGTTCAAGTGCTTAGGTACAATTAGTCCTTCATTTAGCGTAAAACGGGTATTGTAAATGTGATCCAATTTATGTATGTATATAGGGCTATTCATATGCTGAGATATAATTTTATACCACAGAATTGCTCTTACTGAGAGAATTTTGAGATTCTGGTAAAAGTACGGAACATTATGTCTTTGTTCGTATAAACTTTTATGCGCTAATAATTTAACTAATGATTTTTGAACCGATTGAACATGATTTACATTTGTGTTACAGGAAAGTCCCCAGGCTGTAATTCCATACCTTATAATAGATTCAGCTAATGATAAATAAATTATTCGAAGTGTGCATATTGGAACATAGAATTTTAATTTATATAATCTGCTAACAATAGATCTGAGTCGTTCACAGACTTTATTTATTTGTGAATCCCATTTGAAAAAACAGTCAATAATAACTCCTAAATAAACATATTCTTTAACCAGTTCAATATTTTCACATGTGCACAATGTAGAGATACCGACATGTAAGCAATCTGAAGTGTGTGTTTTAATTTCAGGTGTAATAATATTTGCCTTAGCATTGGGTGATCTAATGTGTATCAATTTAGTTTTTTTTGCATTTATAATTAAACCAGAGTCATGAGACCATTTCAAAAGTTCAATGTAATCTTCTTGTAAGAGTTTAATACATAATTGCAGATCACTGCATGAAATTACCAATGCAGTATCATCCGCGTACACAAAGTGTTTTACATGTTTAAAAATGTACTTAATAAAAGATACATAAATGATATATAAAATTGGACCTAATATGGAACCTTGAGGAACGCCTGCTAAAATTCTTCTTTTTTTACTTAAGGTGTTCAATAGCTTTATTTTCATGCATCGGTTGTTCAAGTAATTTTCAAAGAGTTTTAGAAGTCTTCCTCTTATTCCTATGATTTCTAGTATTTGCAATAATTTTCTATGATTAATAGTGTCAAATGCCTTGGAATAATCTATGAATAAAACTAATACATGATTTTTACTATTCAATTCATTATTTATTAAACTGGCAAATTTTTGAAGTAGCATTTCAGTGCCTTTTTTTTTTTGGAAGCCATATTGATTGGTATCAATAATCGAAAAATCTTCTAAATATTTGATTAATTTCAGCTGAATGTATTTTTCTAAAATTTTTTCAAGTGATGGCAAAATACTAATCGGCCTATAATTACCCAGTAGAGTGTGATCACCTCCTTTATAAATAGGTCTGATAATACTGCATTTTAAGTCATCTGGAATTTTGGCTTCAAGTAAGATTCTATTTACAAAATGAGCTATAATTGGAGCTAATATTATTATGTGTTTTTTAATATCGCACATTCTGATATTATCAATTCCAGGAGAAGAGTTTTTAAGTTGCCTCACAATGCTTTCTATATCAGCAGTTTTGGCCCTTGGTAGGTACATGCTTTGAGGCATCTCCTCTGGTTCAAAAACAGTTGTCTTGTAATCACATTTGTGTAACATATTGCAGACGCTGTCGGAGAAATAATTAACAAAATCATTGGTTACATTTTCTTTGGTCCGATCTTTCATCAGATATTTGGAGGCAATTTGGTCACAATCATTTTTACATTTCTTTCCTAAAATTTGATTACACTCATCCCAAGTCTTTTTTGAGTCTTGAAATAGATTTTTGAATTTATCATTATAGTATGAGGTTTTTAATTTTATTAACAATTTATTTAAAACATTTCTAAAACTTTTATATTCTTTTTCATAGTATTTGTTTGTTGGAGTATTTTTCCAACGTTTATATAAATAATCTCGTTTTTTAATTTTATATAGTGTATCATTAGATATCCAATCATTTATAGTATAAGGCCGGGTTTTACATTTTTTGCTTATTTTAATTGTGCTGTTTTTATACAAGTCATCAAAATAACTTTTAATTTTTAAATAAATAACAGAACAATCGGTTTCCTGTAGAAGCGATTTCCAATCATAATTACAAATATGTTTATCGATCATTTTTTGTGAAAGAATTTGAATGTTATAAGTATCTTTAGAGTCGAAATTATCTACCGTGTTATAGTGTATACTAATAGCTGTTGTGTGGTGGTCGGCAATGTTATAATCACACACGCATGCTGAGATTGTACTGCTTACTCCATTGGGTAACTTTCCGCTTAATCGGACAAAAAAGTGATCTATACATGAGCTGATAATTTTCTCTTGAACTATTACCTCCCTTGTAACACTATTTATACATTTTTTTAAATAGTTATTTGTGAGGATATTTTCATAATTTATAATGATAGCATCATTTTTATCTAATAAATTTAAATTTACATCGCCGAAAAATATTACACTTTCATTTGATTTAATATTGTTTTCAAACACCATGGATATTTCTGACAAAAATGCTTGCTTATTTAGATTTGGGGGTCGGTATATTGCTAAGACATTTAAAGTGTTGTTATTTGGAAGTGTCAATATTCCAAAAACATTCTCAAAATATTTAGTGTCCAGAAATATTTGCGAAAAGGAAAGGTTATTTTTTACAAATAACAAAATGCCTCCACCAGTTTTATGGTTTCTGCAATAGTGATACGAATTGAATCCGGGGATATCATAAAGATTCACAAGTTCACTACGAATTGCAGTTTCGCAAAGCATGAGTACGTCAATGTGATTTAAACAGTCTTTAAAATAAACATGGAATAGGTCCCAGTACTTACAAATTGATCTTAAGTTTAGTTCCACAAAATTAAGTTTATTATTTTCACATTTCATTGTATTTTGTTTTCTGAACCATTCACACAGGTCATTAACCTTACAAAAATTTATATCACTGTCATCATCAATATAACTAAAAGACATAATGTTTGTGAATAAAGTACTTAATAATTAAAATATTTGTATACATTTTTTTCCCTGGCATTGGCATCTCATGTTGATACATATTGTCGTGTGAATGTCACTTGCGGGTCAGAGTGGTTAACTAACCTAGTAGAGGTATTATTCAAAGGCAAAATGTATTTATAAGGTCGACATTGCAATCATAGTACAGCTCATAGGCACCATTCTTCAACACTGCAATTGCAGGGCTCCGGCCTCTAGGAATTAAAAAATTAAATTTTATATAAAAAATTATTATTAAAAGTAGATTTAGTAGACGAATGCCATTTGGAACTGATGTAAACTTTATGGTGTTTTATTATATTTTTGTAAGTACCTATTTAATGTGTATTTCATTAGAATGGACTTGATACCAATCATTTACCCTTGTTTGTGTGCGTTGTTATCTTATAGTTGAACAGTACACAATATTATTAATCTACATTTTTCTATAACACGACATGTTATGGTTAATTGAAATATTGTGTTATGTTGATTTGGTGGACATAAATACTTTTAGAATAAACCTATTCAATAATATTTAACAAATAATATATTATGCATACATTTGCTTCAATTAAGAATAGGATATTTTCAAATAGATTACAGTGTTTATTTGCAGTTTAATTATAATAACACAATAACCAAATTAAGAAATATGTGTTCAAATCAAACGGTCAAATGTCAAATCAATTTAAACTAAACTTAACTTAATTTTTGATACTTAAGAAGAATCGCATATAATATCACGTGGAATGGTTTAGTGATCAAATTTGAAAAGTCAGGTTCTCAAAGTACGGTAGAATTCGGATATAACGACTTCGTTTATAACGGCTTACCGTTTTTAGCAACGACAATATTAACTCTAGTTAAGTACTAGGAAAACATCCGTAGTACGACTTCGTTTTAAGCGACCAACTGCTTAAAGAGACCTATTTTGTGACGCGCTTTCCCCACATGCTAACATCTATCCTTATTAGCACGTGTAAATCAGGTGGGTGCTGTTAGTACGACAAAGTATCGCCGGCCCCTTGAGGTTCGTTATATCCGGATCCTACTGTACTTACGTTACCAAAGTAACACTTGTCACCAAAGTAACACTGGCCACCAAAGTACCACCGGCCACCAAAGTAACATTGATCATCAAAGTAACTGTGGCCACCAAAGTATTAACACTGGCCACCAACATAGCTAAAAGATAGGAATGCAACAACATGATAAATTCCTTCGGCCTCATAGGAAAAGGGGATATGTAGTAGTTAAATTTAGCTTGTATGTAATAGTTTCTGTTCTGATGTCCAGATTGCCATCCACGACGAGCTCTCCTCCATGGACTGCGACAGCGAGGAGACCCATGAGTCCACCGACAGCTTCCTGCCGCCCTCCAGCCCCCCTTTCCCCCGCTCGCCCTTCCACCACATCCTGCAGAAGAGCACCCTGGCCATGAGCCTCAAGACGGTGTTTGAGGAACTCAGCAGCTCAGGTAAGTCAATAAATCAACCTTTAACCTTTCCCATGCCGCACAATCTATCCCGTCACACGGCCCGTTTAGACACAATGTGCGTTTTGGTGAAACTTTATGGATCACAATCGACGGTCGAGTGCACACACTTGCCAAGTACGATTTTAGATATAAGTGAGTTAAGGTGATTCACTACCAAGTAATGCAAAATCATGTGTTTTTGGTTTCAAAATTAGATTGCTTGGAAATATTTGGATGCTTTAATTAAATATTGCGAGTAGAACGCTATTAAAAGATTGCGCGTAAAATCGTTTTTCGTGACTGCAGCACCTTGGAGACCTTTTTTAGGACAGCCCTAGTATAAGGTTTTCCCGCTGAAGTTTATTCCGGTTCCTTGGAAAAGTTCTTACGAGTTTCACTGTATGTTCAACTACCCATATTGGGAACGGGAAGGTAAAACAAATCTTTATTTAATTCCAGGTGTTGTCCAGGTGCGCATGAACCAGTGGGTCCTCGTGTCCTTCTGTCTCCCGCACAAGGCGCATCAGTTCCACAACCGGGGCCTCATCATCGAGCCGGAGACCATTGACAAGTGCCTCCGCAGTCTGAGACCCTACCACGGAATGCTGCTCCTCGTGGATCCCAATGAGCTGCTGGACTCCATCCCCTTGGATAGTAGTCCGTTCCTCATCCGCCTGGTCACCTTGTATAGTCCGTTGAAGAGTCTGCAGACCCTGGCTATTGAAGCGGATCTTAATCTGTCTCAGGTATATATTGCATAACCTCCTTATCACGGGTTGTTTCATAGAACTTCAAATGTAAGGCCCTCCGTTCATGGAGATACTTACAAACTACGTAATTGTATCGCAACCACAAGTACCCTGCAGATATACTATTCTTTAATGCTGGTTTCCGTACACGGCGCTACCCAAATATACTGAACTTGACCATTTTTCACATGCAGCCGTGGAGTTAACACGATGTCAAGCGATGTCAAATGACTTTTTTTCTATAATCCTTTCTTACATATTCTGGTTAAGTAATTCTGGTAAACACGCATTTTTTTCCACTTCCAGAACAAATCTAACATTACTTTCATGTTCCGATGCCATTTTTGTCAAACGTCAAACGAATAAGTATCAGACACAAATGATGCGACGCGTCGCGGGCGATCAGCACTGTCAGTATCGTGATACTGATTTGAAACTTGCTACTGAGGGTATTTAATGATCGCTCGCATGATACGCTCATGAGGATCGAGTAGCTTGTAAGTAGCGTCATGTACGGAGGCATTAACTGGTTACTAAATGGCGACCCGACAGTTGATCCGCCGACAATTGGCCCCCGGGAATTGTTTTTACTATAAAAGTATAATTTTTGGTGCATTATTTACCAACTTCAAGCGTAAAATCGACTTCAAAAATCCCTTAACCTCTGGGTGGCCACGCCATTTCACGAAATTTCACTAAAAAGCACCACTTTGAATTGAATGTTTTGTCGATTAATTTTGAGCTATTGTGTATTTTATTGACTGAAACACGTTCCTAGAACAATAAACTGTGCACCAAAACAACATTACTTGCGTTAATTACGTAAATTAATAGGTTTTACGATGTTTTAGTCGAGGAACACGCAAAAATTGAGATGGTTAAATTCGCGGCAAAAATGACATTTCTAATGTCACTGATAATGTAGTACATAGAAGGGTCAAAATCGCAGACAAACAGTTTTTGGTCGAAAATTTTATTCAAATTTTCGAATTATTTTCTCGCGCATGCACATAATACACGCGCGCCCGCGCGTCTCCGGCCCATTAGAGGTTAATAATAAGTTGGTATGAATATCAAACAAATTTATATAGTCTCGATTTTTTGTACTTATGTGCTGGTGTACACAGTATGTAGACAAGTAGATTTTTCCTTGATGAATTTGAATAAAAATATGTTTTATACTTAAAATTAAATTCCCTGAACCGGCTGCATATTGTATATACACACGGGGGGCTAATTGTCGGTGGATCAACTGTCATGGAACCTGACTAAATTGTGACATCTCGATAGAAACTTAATTAGCTACAGACTAAACTAAATTACCCACATTTGGGTAGCTTTCGCTAGAGTGCTTAAGGTCTTTGCAAATTTTTTGTAGGTGTTCCAAATCTGCGGGCACCTGGTGTACTGGGCCAAAGCCACCATCATCTACCCACTGTGCGAGAGTAATGTGTACGTGATTGCTCCCGATGCACAAGTTCACCTGCACTCTCCCTTCGTCGAGAAGTTCGCCGTGGACTTCCCTGGACTATGTCTTATTCAGGTTCGTTTTGCTTATAATTTTTTTTATTTTTACAGTCTTATTATATTTATACATTCTTAATGGTTTGCATACACCGCGATGCTCGACATTAACAGTCTTACTAAAAAAAAAAACGCCTTAACGATTGTTAAATGGCATATCTCTTGCGTGCCCATTTGCGCATTTTTACACCTTTACTAATAAATATCATCACATTATTATGTTGTTACATTGTTTTTGCTTGATCGGTGGCCATCTTTTTTCAATAAGTTTGGGGATATTTTCTTTTGTGACGTGTGAAATTTCATGCGCAGTTATTTAATGTTTTTAAACATGATTACCATTTAAATGCTCGTTTCACTATTATATTAGTATAATAGAATATAATTTCTATTATTTGTGCAATGTCTTTGTCAATTTATTTAGTTTCATAATGTCTCTGTTGTTACTTTAATTTTGTTAACATAAAAATATAGGTTATTTCGAATAAATTATTTTTTGTCCGCTTAACCCCTCCGAATTTTCGAGAATATTGGCTTTTGGTGTCTCTAACAAATTGACATTTTACGAAAACTTTTTGTTATTACCGCTTCACAATTAAAGCTTTATAAATGAAGCATTTCTGAACGTAGCCGAATAGTAAAAACTGTTTTAGAAAGGTTACAAAATAGGCTTTCAAATTATTATATTACAAATAAATATTAGCATTTGTAAATATTAAAATTTAGAACGCAAACATTAAAAATAGGTAAAAATGACTCACGTGATGTTTTTATGTGAAAACGGTACTAAAATCACAGATTATGTAAACAACAATACTTATTCTATTGTATATATATGTAATAACCACTTTTGTCACCTCCCTTTTTTATCATTTCATATAAAAATATTTAATAAAAATTTAAAATGTGGAGCGCGGTGGAGCTCCCGGTAGCAAATTTGCGCGGGTAAATATTTTTGTCACCTACACGACTGACAGCTGATTCCTGTTATGTATTTCCATAGACAACTTGATAGGGATGTGCAGCTTGATCTACTATCGACCTTTTACTTTTTGTTTTAGGGATGTAACTAAAACAACGGAGTTAGAACGATTTCTATGGAAACACACGCGCTGACGTATAAACATGCTTATTGTACTTGACTGCTGTCCTATTTTTAACGCTTATATCTGCTTACGTTGCGGAGGGGTTAAGTTAAATAAAACTTTCATAAAAGTAATATGTATTATTTAATAACATAAAAGCCTTGTACGTATATAAATAAGTACCATATTCGAATTATCAATGTTTATATTGTTCGAAAATGAATTCAAAGGTCAGAATTTTTCAATTACTCTCTTGGAATAATTGTTATTTTTAGAATACAGTGTACAATTTGCCATTTTATGTGAAACATGCCCTCTGAGACCTAGCGTTCATTCAAATGAAAGTAGGAATGACTTCTAAACTATTAAAAAAAACACACACACATACACACACTCACTAAAATTTTTCAAATAACTCTACCAATTTGCCATCAAGCATCAAATATGTTCTACCATTGACAGTTTTAATTCAGGTCTGAAAGGGTTTTAACAGAAAATTATTTTAATTGTCATTTGCAACAATTCAAAATAGGAACTGATTCATTACGTAGTAGCATTGTACCTACATTTTGTTGTAACACTAATAAAATGTTATGTGCAGGTGATGTCCATGCTGTCTCTCCCCGCCCCCCTGTGGTTCCACGCGCGCGCCTGGGCAGGGGGCGCTGCTCTGCTGGCCAAGTGCATCGTGTGGATGCTGCAGAGACACCTGCTGCTGCAGCTGCACACTTACGTGCAGTTCTTGCCGACTCCTGCTGGACCACCTGTCAATGGTTAACTTTATTCTAAACTATCTGAGGGCACAAACACTTTCCTTTATATAAATAGACTAACTGAAGTTTCCCTTTTGGGTTTTACGCAGTTTTTTTTAATGAGATATGATGTAGACCAGGCATGCCCAACCTGCAGCCCATGAAGATTTGATTGAAGATTTTTGCCCAATTGAAGATTTTTTGAAGCCCAAATTAAAGTTTTCGGCTTTCTATGTTTTAAATTTTGGTATTCGTACAAAAAAATAATCATCTTCATAAATTTATCACATTTATATTATACTAGCTGGTACACGGCATTCGTTGCAATGCCATTCAAAGAAATCTGCATGTCCTTTCCCGTGCATCCCCGTTCCCTTCCACCTTCCCCCTCCCTTGTCTCTTCCCTCTTCGTGAACCCCACCTTTCCCCTGCCTTTCTTCCTTCCGCTAAAATATATGAAATACACACATTTTCATTTATACAAATTTCATAACGCCAGACCTTACCATTATATACAGCCTGTGTTACTCGCTGATAATGTAACTTTCTATTGGTGAAAGAATTTTTAAATTCGGTTTAACGGTTTAGGCTTGAAAGCGTAACAAACAAACACACGCACTTTCGCATTTATAACATAAGCGTGGATTTTGTGAAATTAGAACTTTGTTGTTATTAGACCTCGGACTCAAGATGTGGGTTTTGATTTAACCTGTCAAAGGCCCGCAAATTCCAGTATGGAAATTTCGTAACAAAACACGATTTTGAATTTTGAATTGAATGTTTTGTTGATTAATTTTGAGCTATCGTATATTTCATTGACTGAAACACGTTCCTAGAACCATAAACTATGTACCAAAACAACATTACTTGCGTTAATTACGTAAATTAATAGGTTTTACGATGTTTTAGTCGAGGAACACTCGTCAATATTGACAGCTTAAATTTGGCAAAAATGACATTTCGATTCCACAGATAAAAATAATCTGGTGTCGCCAGGTGAATGAAACTAGTGGCTATATCATCAATGATGTTGGCGCAAGCGATTCTGACCTTGTTTTCATACAAATTCTGTACATAGAAGGGTCAAAATCGCAGACAAACACTTTTATTTCGAAATATTTTTTTCGCGCATGCGCAAAAGCTGCACGCATATGAGCGTTTCCGGCCGATTACAGGTTAATGCTTGAAAATGCCAGGAACATGGACGCATTAGGAATTTATTGTCACAATCAATTCCAACCAGTATTTTTTTTCCGGAAGATTGAATGCAACTGACCTGAATTTAATAAGTGGAGAGTGAGTGCAAAGGATACACATAGGCGCATGTTTAGTCAGTTTATGCCTTCTAGCCTAGTAGCAATTTTGGACTATAAATTACCAGTAAAAATTAGCCAGTAATATCAACCATTTACTAGTTTATTATTGGCAAGTACACTGATTTGTTTGTGCCATGAATTAATGATTTTATTGTTACTTCCAGGCACCAAGGATTACTTCTGCGAGAAGCACAACAGACCCAGGCCGACCATCTCCGACTCGCTGATCTCCCTGACCCTCGTGCCCCACTCGGCCAATCCGATGAACAATTCCGACGACTCCAGCAACGACTCCTTCAACATGCGCACCCGAGATTACAACGACAGCGGCTTTCGCTCCAACAAAACCGCCCTGGCAAACTCAGACTCTTCGCTATCAGACACTGAAGTAAAGCGGGGCAGAAATAGAAACGGATACAATAATTTAAAACCCATCTTAAAGTCGCCGAATAACGAGACTGCTACCAAAGTAAAGCTAGAGAATCCAAAGAACGTCTTTCGGGAAAATAGTCTGATATTCGGCGATATCACCTGCGAATCGTCCCTTGATTCGCAGCCCTCCACGCCGCAGAGCCTCGACATTGCCCATCATTGCGTCAAAATCAACGTTTGTGATGCCAAGAATCGAAAGAACTCTGACACCACAGACTCCAGTGAGTCTTCTGCTGAACCTGCTAGGAAGAGCGAATGGACGATAGACTCTTCAGAAAGCTCCGTCAACAGCAATGATAATATCGGAGTGGACGTTCCCGATTTCGCGAGGAGTATCGTTGTTCCTAACTTTGATGCAAACTTTACAAATAAAGTCATCAAAACAAACAATTTTGACATCAAACCCGTTGATGTGACTGTCCAACTCAACAACAATAACAACGAGGTTTCCGCTAATCTGCCCCATCTCGCCAAAGTTGCCAATCTTGTCAACGGGATTCATAACCTCAAAGTTGAAGAGAAGAATAATACCAATGGCACCACTTTGCACCCAAATAATGGACCGGAAAATGAAAAAGTTAACTTCACTCTGAACACCAGTAATTCAAGTTCCACTAGCAACATTTCGGAAAAGAAATTCTCAAACTTTAAACATGTTGATACCAGGTAAATAAGGACGCCATTATTATTCATTATTCAGTAATTCGAGGTCACCCCGAGTGGTATGCTACGTTTGGTGACTTAGCACGGGTGCACGGATTCATGGGGTGAGGATTGTCTAGGTCTTGGCGGCGGGTGCATCTGCCACCTACCTGCTGTAACGCAGGCCGAATTTTTAGAGATTGGTTGAGGGAGAACTTTTTACCATTTTTTTTACCTCCAGCAGGACACTTTCGACCTTCTCAATGCCTTGCACCACAGTGGGAGAGATGAATTCAAACTTCTGTCACTTCTGTCACACGACCCTCAAATTCCTACACACCTCTCATACATTCCTATGCTTACTTTCCTTAAAAAAAACCTGGTCTTGAAGAGACCCATGTTTGTAGGAGGGAGAAATCACAGGCCGGCAAATCTTTCCACAGCCGAGCTGTTGAAACGACCTGTTTTTATGTGACAAATGTCAACTGGCAAATTGTGACTGTATTTTAATATTGCCTGACAATTCACAATTTGGCATGTTATCGAATGTGCACCGGTGCTGAAGGAATCAACGATGCTAGTTTCTTAGAACATCTTCCGTTGAAATACCAGTAAAATACAAGGACATCATAGAACTTCTTCCGTGAAATACAAGGACATCATTCCCACCTGATGCCTGTGCTCTAAAGATTGCAATCCGTTTGTTAAGATAGGAGAATCTATCGAACGGCCTGCCCGTTTCTGTTCAAAGTCAAGTTACTGTCAATAGCTACTAGTTAATAGCCACGGTTCTCTCATTCTGTAACCGCCCATATTTTCATATTTTTGATACTTAGGGTTGTTAATATTTCATATTAGTAAGGTATGTATTCCCCAGACAACATTAAAGTAATCTATAAATCCGAGATAATATGTCTACTGCTAAATAACTAAAAATCCAATCGTTAACCTGTCAAAGGCCACGCTATTCCACGAAAATTCACGTAAAAACACTAAAAAAGCGCCACTTTGAATTTTGAATTGAAGGTTTTGTTGATTAATTTTGAGCTATTGTATATTTTATTGACTGAAACACGTTCACAACACAATAAACTATCTACCAAAACAACATTACTTGCATAGGTTTTATGATGTTTTAGTCGCGGAACACACATTGGTTGCGACGGTTAAATTCGCGGCAAATTTTGACAGGTCCAATGTCATAGAAGAAATCGTTTTAAAAATACTCTGGGGTTGCAAGGTAAATGAAACTTTTAGGCGTATCATAGAGTAATGTTGGCGCAAGCGATTCTGACACTGTTCTTCATACAAATTATGTACATAGAAGGGCCAAAATCGCAGACCAAAATTTTTTTGTCGAAAATATTAAAATAGTAAAAAAATAATTTAAGTGGAAATAGTTTGGAAGTTTTAAATATTATTAATTTTTGTTTTAGTTTTCAACCGCCGACCGTAATTTCCAATCTCTCGCACATCAACTGCGACGTGGTGGACATGATGTCCCGGAACAATGCGGGGATGAATGGATTGGGCTCCACGGAGCAGTTCACCGGAGAGATGCTGCTGGCCGACTTCACCGAGGAAGAGAAAACTGCCCTCTTCAAGATCCCGGCTGCTCACAATCCAGATGATTTGAATCTCATGGCAACACTATATAAAAAAGGTAAAAAGGAATTAACAAATGTACCGCGTAAAATATTTTATTTTTAATGGGAAAGTTAAAGATTCTCTCAGTTTCAGCCTGGTGAAAGTCCAACGGGGGGAGGGGGGGTACGAACAACACGTTACGTAATATGCTTTTCTTTATTTAGATAAAAAACTGGGGAATTAAAATCTTCCAAGTTGGCAACCCTTTTCGTTCTCGAAATCTCTTTGTTTATTTATTACCCCAAATGCGATTAACCTGTTGAGGTCCCGGCTTTTTCCAGAAAAACACGGAAATTTCACGATCTTCAATTGAATGTTTTGTGGATTAAATTTAACCTATCGTATATTTTATTGACTGAAACACATTCCTAGAACAGAACAATAAACTATTTACCAAAATAACATTACTTGCGTAATTACGTAAATTGATAGGTTTTATGATGTTTTATTCGAGGTACACGCATGTCACGCATCGGCAATGTGACGCGGCCGCCAAAATGACAGTTGGAGATGCCCACAGACAAACATTATTTTTAAATATTGTGTGGCTACTAAATGAATGAAATCTTTACCCATATCATAGGGAATGTTGGCGGCAGTGATTCTGACACTTCCTTTACCGATTTTGTACATAGAAGGGTCAAAATAGTAGAAAGGAGATTTTTTTTTTTCGCGCATGCGCAGAATCTTTTTACATCCCGGACTACGGAAAATTTAATATAAATTATTCGAAGTGACTTGTCTCATTGCGGGTTTCTCTATGGTAAAGTACGATAATAGAGCAAGCGTTTCTGACATTGTTCTTCATACACTTTCTGTATACATAAGGGTCAAAATTGCATTTCAAAGTGCCGCGCCACCTCGCGGACACCGGTGTCCGAACGGCCCACAACGAGTTAAAACAAGAAAAAAGGTATTTAAGCGACTTTCCAGTACTTTGCGCAACTTAATTGTGACTTTCAGGTAAAAATTGTCACTTGAGCGTTAGGTAACGTTTAGGGGGGAGGGGGGGGGTACAGAAAAACATTACGGCGCGTTAGGGGTCGTCCATTAATCACGTGATTTTTTTTAGCAACTTTTTAACCCCCCCCCCCTGGTGATATGTGGTGAGGTTTTAGACTAACCCCCCCCCAAAATCACGTGTATTTTTTTGTACAAAGTATTTTGAAATTTTCAGAATATTATCACGAAAAATAAATACACGTGATATCTCATTTTACCCCCCCCCCCGTCGTGATATTTCGTGATTTTTTCCGAACCCCCCCCCCCCCTTTGGAGTCTCACGTGATTAATGGACGACCCCTTACAGGGGGGGGGAGGGGGGGTCAAAAATCTTCAAAAATTGCGTTACGTAATACTTGAACGCCCCCTTGAAGAAGCTTTATCTGGTTTTGGTGACCAGATATGAATAGCTAGATACTCCCTAACCTTCAACTGACCCATCTCTTTCCTCCTTCACTAACTTCAGCATCATTCTACATTTAATTTTTTTCAAATTACATACGCGGTGTATCAACACATACCCTAAGGATTTTAACCAGCGATTCCTGAACATAGGAGTTAAAAATGAAGATGTCATTTTGCTGTACAATAATTTGCCCTTTGTGTTCAAGTGTGAAAGCTACCTACCCACTTTGTGGGCTATATAAAAGAGCCATTCTTACCTTATTTCAATGTATCTGAGTAGGCCCCCAGTTATGAATACGTATACCAAATAAACTTTATAGTCTGTCAATTAAGAGTAGAAAATATAAAAACTTGAACTACTAAATTTGTAGACTGGCAACACCAATTTAACTGTCAAATATTTTTTTGAAGTGCAATTACACTGAATGTATAGAACACAGTAAACCACATTTTAAAAAACATTTTTTCTTCACGACATAAATTTGATTAAAAGGTGATTTATAAAGCGATCTGCTTTAATTTAATTTAACATAAATTTGAATTTAATAATAGATAGAAAGGAAGAATCACTAATGGTGAGTTTAGTTACACTAATTTTAGATCTGAATGAGTTAAATATATTCAGATCTAAAATTAGAGACATGATCTAAAGCCCAGGCAACGCTAGGTAGATAAATAAATGTGAGCAATTTCTAAACTGTGCTTTATATTTTATTACATTATAATTATTCTTCATTACGTTAATACAAAATTGCAAAGGTATAATAATAATATACCTATACGCAATTCTAATTTTGAGATCGGCGGGTATCTATACTGCGATGAAAAAATATTTTTTCCACTATTATGCCTTTATAATTTTTTATAAAAATGTAGGTTACACAGCTTTACTTTAACACCATTAGTTTTGTGTTTAGTATTGCCATTTGATCAACAGTGGCGCCCTCATATATTTTCTACTCTTATTTGACAAACTGTATGTCTGATTCTTACGATCGATTCTTAAAATAGATCTGTCCTCAGACAGATCTATTTTCTCTTTATCTTTTAATATTTTTTATCTTTTTTCTGTAATACAGAAAAGATATGTGATTTATTCGTCATTGGAAAGAGAAATAATCATTCTTCTCAATTTGTCTCAAATAGATAAAATCCAAAAAATTATCAAAGTGAATGATTTTTTTTTTTACATTAACTTCACACAGGAGGCCCTAAGGAAAATAAAAATGATTACAAATTGGCAGGATTTTTTCTTTGACGGTTGAAAGTAAAAAAATTATTTATAGTTTGTTGTCCCAGCCCCTGCCGCTCGTGCACCGGTGTGTCATGAAAAAAAAAAAACTTACACGCGATTTTGACCCTTGTGTATAAAGAAAGTGTATGAAGAACAAGGTCAGAATCGCTTGCTCTATTATCGCCCTTTACCATAGCGACACCTGCAATGCGCCTAGTCACTCGGAATAATTTATATTTAATTTGCCGGAGCGCGGGGATGTGCGCAGTTTGTGTGCATGCGCGGGGAAAAAATACATTTTTCTGCGATTTTGACCCTTCTATGTGCAAAATTTGTATAAGGACAGTGTCAGAATCTCTTGCGCCAACATTCCCAATGGGATGGGTAAAGATTTCATTCACCTTGCAACCCCAGAATATTTTAAAATAATTTTTATCTATGACATCAAAATGTCAGATTTACCACGATTATTTCGGTCAAAGTCGATGCATGTTATTTGACGAGACGAAAACATCGTAAAAACCTATCAATGTACGTAATTACGCAAGTATTGTTGTTTTGGTACATAGTTTATTGTTCTAGGAATGTGTTTCGGTCAATAAAATATACAATAGCTCAAAATTAATCTACAAAACATTCAATTCAAAGTGGGCTTGTTAGGAAATTTCCGTGTTCTTTACTGGCTTTGGAGGGGATAAACGGCGAATAATAAAAAGTGAAGTGATGGTTTTCTTACTAATTCCCTACACAAAAGCAATGTATTTTTTAAATTTTAAAATCTTTCAAAATTGTGGATGTTTCGAGTCAAAATGTGACTTATATGTAAAAATATTTTAAATACCGAAGAGTTAATAGTTTCTTCTTTATTTATTTCAGGATATTTCCGAGGGGAACAGCATCTGGAAGAGATCATGTACATGGAAAACCTCACCAGGTCACAGGTGTTGCAGCTTATAGACAAGTTCAGGGATGTCCTTGTCACTTACGAGACAGAGGATCCTGCCATCGCTATGCTATACTCAAACCCTCACTAAACTATACCTTACCTTTTAAATGATTTATTATGTTAAATGGTGCAATCACACCCTGTCAATCTACATTTTTATCAATAGGCCACTTGCATCACATTTTTTATTTATTTTTTCAATTCAGGCAAAGATTCCAAGAAACTCTGTATCATTTTTTATATTTTTTGTCGTATATTTGAAATTATGGCGATTTTTTAAAAATTTTGATGGTCAAAGAAAAACGTCGGATGAGCGATTTTGTAGTTTTGCAGTAGAGTTATTTAAAGCTTTGATTCTGCATTTTTACAATTTTTGAGATCAAGAAATACATTACCATTATTTATTTTTGGAGTTTTATGCTGTGTTGCGCTACCTCCTTCTTTGGCCAACGTTTCGGACAGCGTTACAGTGTCACTCATGGCAGATGAAGTGTGTCCTTATGTGCGTAGATGCAATACCGTGTTGCCTGCTCCACTTCTCTTTGAGCTGGTATTCGGTGTAATTTAACCGGTCAAAGGCCGGAGATGCGCCGGCGCGCGCGACATATGCGAGAAAATAATTCAAATATTTGAATATATAATGTAATGTCGACGAAAAACTTTTGGTCTGCGATTTTGACCCTTCTATGTACAGAATTTGTATGAAGAACAGTGTCAGAATCTCTTGCGCCATCATTACTCTAGGTAATGCTAAAAGTTTCATTCACCTTGTCATCCTGGAATATTTTTAAAACGATTTCATCCATGACAATGCGCTGTCATAAATTGCCGTGAATTTAACGGTCGCAATAAATGCGTGTATCGCGAATAAAACATAAAACCTATTAATTTACGTAATAAATGTAAGTAATGTGGTTTTGGTAGATAGTTTATTGTGTTGTGAACGTGTTTCAGTCAATAAAATATACAATAGCTCAAAATTTATCAACAAAACATTCAATTCAAATTTCAAGGTGGTGGTTTTTTAGTGTTTTTTTGTGAAGTTTCGCGAATTCCGCGAATTTCCGCGAAATGGCCTGGCCTTTGACCGGTTAAGATGGTTTTCTGCGTTTAACTTTGGTGTAGCCATCATTTACAGGATACCAAGAACTATTGAGCTAAGCTCCGTCGTCTCTATTAATATTAATGGGATTTTTGTGAATTTCAATTGCCGGTATAATTAGGCGTGCTCTTAGAGATTGTTTTGATTTTTTGCATTTCATTTCATTCAAAATTCTGAAAATACAGACTTTTAAATCATCGAAAGGAAATTAAAATCAATTGTTCAATTTTTAGCAGATCCGACATTGTTCTTTGGGGCTATCGATTTCATTCTGCGAAATTAGACCGTTTTTTTATAAACCGGAACGAGCAATTATTTAAAATTCTCGAAACATCAAAACTAAAATATGTACCTTCATATCTTACAACCCAACAGTTGCTGTAGCAGTCATTTTATACCCTGTTATTATTTATTGACTATTTAGTTTCTAGCATTGATCTAAAGCACATGCATTGATACAAAATGTCCGACACCTGCCACGATGCCATGATTAAAGTCTCAAGACGTGAATGGGAACAACCTGTCCCGACTGAACGCGGGAGACTGGCTTTGCCGACAAGTTTACAAAATGTGGGCAACATGTGCCTGTGTAGGAACCAATGCGCAGATGTATGACGGTAGTTGCCAAGATACTTGATCGTCGAGTATCAGATACTTTCGTATCCCTGAGAAAAAAGGCCTAATAATAAATAATTGTTTATTATTTAATTTGTTGTGAATGTAATTGACAGGGTATGTGATTATAAATACGACATATATTTGTCGTCAAGACGCATTATGTCAAAATATGAGAGGTTAAGATTTAAATGACTAAAAAATCAAATGTTTATGTGCATACATATGTATTTATTTGTTAAATGCAGTAAAGCTTCATACGCTGTACGTAGTATGTTGGAAGAAGAGAGTTTTATGTAAAGGCGTGTTCGTAAATTGTTTTTTTTATTTAAAGGCGTGTTCTTGAATGGTTTTTTTTATATGAAGGCGTGTTCGTGAATTGTTTTCGTACAAATTATAATATGCTGCTTGCTCCTTCGCATTATGCAATTTAAAATCCTTGAGAGAATGGGAGCTTTCTTGACAGTTATTCGTTTACAATTATTATTACATGCTTCCGTAGAATATTGACAAATTGTATTTAGATTTGAAAGAATACTGATGACCAATTTACATGATAATAATATAACCCATTCGACTCTTTCCAGAATTCCCAAATTAATCCAAGTTTGTTCCAGAAAGAATTTCAATATGTGTTTGAAAATGTTTAATTAATTCGAAGTAAGGTCTGTTTTATCTGAAGTAAGATAAAATAGACCTTACTTCGAGCATACACACTACCCACAACAAACTTCTATCAGTTTACAGTGAAACCATCTTAAGAAGTTTTGTGGCTTAACCGGTCAAATGCCGGGATATTTCGCGGAAATTCGCGCGAATACAACGCGATAGTGATAACGACCGTTAATTTCGTGGAAAATCTGACAGCGCATTGTCATGGAAGAAATCGTTTTAAAAATATTCCAGTGTGGCAATTCGAGTGAAATCTTTAACACTACCTAGAGTAATGATGGCGCAAGCGATTTTGACACTGTTCTTCATACAAATTCGTACATATAAGGGTCAAAATCGCAGACCAAAAGTTTTTCAAAGACAATATTAATCAAATATTTGAATTATTTTCTGCGCCTGCGCATTAGGACCCGCGCGCCGGCGCGTCTCCGGCATTTGACCGGTTAAGAAGTTTGGTTTTTTGGTCCCTCGGCCCAATTTTTCCCACATATAAGGTTTTCCTGCTTAAGAAGTGCCTTTTTTCTGGTCCCTTGGAAAACTTCTTAAGATGGTTTCACTGCATCTCTCCGTTGCTGTCGTTGTTTGCACAGAGAAAACTAAACTTTAGGATATGTTCAGAAAAAAATAATTTTGTTTAAGATCTGTAATAATTCATTAGAAATAATGGAAAACCATAATCTAATACCAAAGTGTTTATAATGATTTTCTTTTATGTGAATACTACATAAGAGTCCCAACAGCTCACGCCTGTCTCCCTCGATCTTCCTGTGTTTTCTGTCTGTAAAATTTTTGCTTTAGCCATCTTTGGTGACAAGATCTGAAAAGCCAGGTTCTTCCTCACCTTCCTCTTCCCCATCCCTTCCCACTCTTTATCCTTACAGCATTCTCTGATCTCTCTAATCTCACTGGCTCTCGCTAGTAGGGAGCAGTTGTAAAACTCTTATAAGGTATTCACATAAAAGAAATCCCAACCAAAGTTTTTCTGATTTACATATTTCATTTAGCTATTAGTTTTATTTAACTGGCATCTAATATTTATAACATGTATCCATATTAAAGAAAAAAAATGGTCAACCTACAATAATTATTTTGATCTCACCTCGCAAAATTTTTCTGTTAAAAATAATTAAGTAAGTACCTTTAAGAAATTTTTGTGCATATTATATTATTTATTAAATTTAATTCTATTTTAACGAAAGTCGTAGAATAATGAACATCTAGTTTTAAAGTTGTGAACATAGAATAAAGAATAAAACAATACAAGTGCCTATCGTACACATTTGAGTGGAAACAAATTACGAATCAGTACCTTTCGGTTCTAGACCATCTAGCACGCGGTCTGTCTCTCTTCATTTGCCTGAAATTTTATATCGGCATCCTATTTGAATTTCGTAATCATGGTGAAACACAGTTTTGTATGGAAATATAACCCTAAATTAGGCCTTTAACCGGTCAAAGGCCAGGCCATTTTGCGGAAATTCGCGGAACTTCGCAAAAAAACACAAAAAAACCACCACTTTGAATTTTGAATTGAATGTTTTGTTGATAAATTTTGAGCTATTGTATATTTTATTGACTGAAACACCTTCACAACACAATAAACTATCTACCAAAACCACATTACTTGCATTTATTACGTAAATTAATAGGTTTTACGATGTCGCGGTTTTATGATTTCGCGATACACATATTAATTGTGACGGTTAAATTCGCGGCAAATGCTGACAGCGGATTGTCATGGATAAAATTGTTTTAAAAATATTCCAGGTGAATGAAACTTGTAGCGTCTCCTAGAGTAATGATGGCGCAAGCGATTCTGACACTGTTCTTCATACAAATTATGTACATAGAAGGGCCAAAATCGCAGACCAAAAGTTTTTTGTGGGAAATATTATTAAAATATTTGAATTATTTTCTCGCGCAAGCGCAGATGACGCGCGCGCCGGCGCGTCTCCGGCCTGTCACCGGTTAATTGGATCACGAAATACGCCCACAAGGCGGCACTTCTTTTGTCATTCTTTATTCTATGGTTGTGAATATCACATCATTGCGAATCTATCATCACTGCAAGTATAGTCCGAAGATGCCATTTTATAATGGCGTTAATTCTACATGGTAAAGAAATATGTATATATAATCAGATTTTTTTCATTAATGGAAACAGCCTCATAATAACTTTAACCTTACAGTGCAATATGTAAATTATTTAAATTATTTTTTACATTAGCTCCACACAGGAGCCGCTGAGGAAAATAATTTTCCTCATTGCCTGTATATTCTTTAGGGATGCTTTGTGAAGCGTCTTTTAAAGGAAATAATGGAGGGAAGCTCTGGGAAGGTAACAGGTGTAGAAATCTGGAGGTCAGTGTATCCAGGAGGGACGGATCTATGAATCCATCCCTCCCACTGCAGTACAAGGCGATGGGTCGAGAGAGTCCTGCTGGAGAAGTCAAAAGGTCTCTCTCAACCAGTGTCTCCCAATCCGGCCTGCCACACAGTAGATGGGCAGAAGCATTCGCGCCAAGACCTAGAGACAATCACTCACCCCATGAACCCTGCCAAGTCACCAAAGGTAGCTTGCCTCTTGGGGCGACCTACGGCAGAGGTGTTGGTTAAGTAATAAATGGTTGGATACCCATACCCGACTCCCAAATTAACTCCATCAAAGAGTTTAGCGAAAATTTCTGCATAATGCGTTTGCATTTATTTTATAATTTATAATATAATATTTTAAAAATATATTTTCTGCTTAATATCTCTTGGTAGAATGACCCTTTATCATAGACATCAGAATGAATAGACCAGAAGATACAGGTGAGGGGTAAAACCAAACTATGGGGGGCGAAGAGAGGAAAGATACTGTGATTCGTTGAAAAATCAATCTGACAGTATATAGGCATCTCGCATTATAATATCACCATTTAGTTCTTAAAAGCAAAATCTGCTTTGAATGAATAGACCTTTTTACATGGGAGCGCGAATTGCTTGCCACGTTAATAACATATTTGCTAAGGCCAAATGCTTGCCTCAAAAACATTCGCCCCAATTCACATAGCAATATTTTGTTGCCATGTTTAGTTAAGACACTTTTGCAAATGTTTCATAATTTACTTACCCCTGTAACCAGCGACGAGGACACTGGAGAACCGCCCACATTCGCTATGTCTATATAATATGTACCTAAAATGTATAGCTCAAGCTGCTGTTTTTTGGCGTGTTATTTCGTAAAACGTATGGACGTTAGTTTCGCGCTGGTCACTACAAGAATGATGACGTCACATATTTTAGATTCAAGCGAGGATCTCTCCCCTCTTCGAGCTGGCGCCAAGGCGGAGCTAAAGCCGGTTCCATGGGGAGGGGGAAATATTACATTTTTATCACTTATGTAGGGAAGGTCCAGATATATTCATATGTCAGTGCCCTTTACAAAGGTTTTACTATGATATTGGGATGGTGGAATAATAGTAAAATTACTGTTATCAACGCCAATTAATGGCAGGTGATGATGGAAGAGAGACATACAACCATGCAAACTCTTTTGTACGCTTGAAGTTGTCTCTCTCACACAAAACTTCATTGCAATAATTTTATTGTGGCAAATTTTCTACGCTCTCTGATTGTGTGGTCAATTTGTGTCTTGCGTGGAGTTGGTTTCGCATTGACGATGTAATAAATAATATTTAATATTCTTGCTTAGGAAAATTAACAGATTTTGTATAAATAAGTTAGTAGTTGTAAAGCTGCATTTTGTGTATGATTTTTTTAAAAATAAAATAATAATGTTGAACCATTTCACCCAATGTTTACTTATTAAAAACGTTATTAACCTTTTGTCGCTGTGCGAGTCTACCGCGCGTTGCAGTTGCCCTTTGCGCCTGAAAGAAACCCAGCCCGTCAGTTTTCAAGAAATTTGCGATATGCCTGAGCTGGAAAAGATCGAATTTGTTCAGGAGATTGAAAATTACCTTGCATTTATGACTATGTATGTGGAATAACATTGTGGACGAAAGACAACATTAAACAATATAATTGAGGGAACTATATTGAATTATATTGAAGCTACGTTGCAAATGGTCTGATGGTGTAGGTACGAGTAGTCGACTGAGTGCAGACAGAAGCGATGTTTGCAGTGATATACGGAGGTGATGTCGATGATGAAGGTCAGTGATGCTATGGCGGTGAAGACCACGGGACTTCAGGGAGCCAGCATGTTGCTCAACACTGTGGAGAATGACCTGATCTTCCAGGCCGTTGCTCGACGCGGTGAATTGCGGAGATGAACGGCGGTGACTCGATGGTAGAGCCATCTGCGATATTCCTTGTGAGGCGGAGCCTGGCAGCGAAGCGCAGCAGGCTTCGGTAGCCATTGAGATAATGAGCTTTTTCCTGGACTGAAGATGCGGCGGACCTTATAGTCACAGGAGCGGAGCGGTGTTTGTAGCTGCTGGTAAGGTGTACCATTTAGCTGACGTGATGAGCCTCGAAGGTTGTTGACACACCGGCACAAGTTCCGCGCTGGAACATTATCACTAGGAACTGTATTGCACTTTGATTATCTGTTAGTGAATGTCTAGACTTGACTGTCTGTATGCAGCCCGCTGCCGACTTTTATACTATTTCCGGCTGGGCAAGTAATTCCGAGAACAGCGTGTGTTATTCGCCGCCCTCGCCAAGTTGGAAAGTTCTCGAACACTCCCGCCGCTGTGCTGGTAGATATTTGTTAAGACGGGATCTTTCTAGTAAGTGGTCGCGCACCTTGGCAGTGAACTGAATGCGCCGACAGTAGCAGGTAGGTAGATATGTACTCAGCGGTCCGTTAATACGTAGGTATTTCTGGTGTGTTCCTTGATAAAACCAGTGGCGCTGTGATGGATTTAGCAGAAGCGGGCGCCGTAAAAATTGAGAGCGAAAGTGGTCGCTATTTAATTTTTTTGATTTGAAATTTTAAATACCTGCTGTACTTAGTTTGTAACTTTATTGCTATATAATATTGTGATTGATATTTAACCACTACATAATATGTACTTATTCTAAGATAAATAAATTAAATAAACAAATAATGGGAAAAGCTTGGAGCGAAGTGGGGAAGACAGTTAATTTACCAGGTATTATATTTGTTTCTTTTTTATATTATTGCACAGTATGATTCCAGTACCATAAAAGTGTTGCTTGCGATGTGGGTACTTCTTAGATTAATCTCTGTTTCGTAACGCCAAATTGGATCTTGACGGGTTTGTTATGCTCCGCCAACAGCATAACAGCAATACTCTGTAGGACTAGAATTCAAACTTACTGTTTTGAATTTGCACAATAGAACAGTGACAGATGGTAGCTGAAGTGTTCTTCATTCTATGGTTAAACAAGCTGAGAATTAGTGAAATCCTAAAGTTGAATTCAAAAATATTGAAATATAAGGAGAGGGCTATCAGCAGTTTTTACTGGGTGGGGACTGTGCTTCCTGGTGTCGCCGATATTTATAACTAATACTACTATACACCTTGAAAAAATCAACAAAATGAATGAATTCTTTCCGTATTCAAACTATATTGTTAACGAATGCTACTGTACACCTTAAAAAATATCAAATAAATTCCGTATTCAAACCAGGACCATTAGATTGTAGTTCCGTCGACAGTCGGCAGGACATCATAGCATATCTCCTTATATTTCAATATCTTTGGTTGAATTGCACTGTGAGAGAAGTTGGTTGTCAACCAGTTTGCAACCTACATTTGCCAACCAGTTTTAGTTTAGTTTTATTATTGAAGAAGTAATTAAATTTTGTTTAAAAATTTAAAAATAAAAATTACTTTGTATTATAAAATTGAGTAAGTAGGTTAGGTAAGTAGGTACTCAATTTTATAATACAAAGTAATTTTTATTTTTAAATTTTTAAAGGGGAAGGTTTGAAAAAATGAACAATTCTTAATTTTGTATTTATTTTATAATATTATATATTCTATAAGAATGCACTTTTAGGTAAATATATTACAATTTAAAAAAAAATTGACATTGTATTAGCAGTTACTTTTGCTTCATATTGTGATGAAATTTGGGTTGGATTAGGATAAGTACTTTCTTGTTAGATTTTCCTCAATGCTTGAAGGGCCTTAAGTTTCGAAATGTAATTAACCAAAGGAAATAGAGGCAGTATACTAACCCAACGAGAGATTGCATACGAGAAGGAAAAAGGTGAACGTCAACGACATCCGTACGAGTTTTGGCTGGGGCTGGTTTACCTCCAAATTCTGACATTTCCCATACATTCTGATGGTAGTGTGCTACACTAGTGCCTTGTAGCGGCGCCAGTTTTGCGGTTTGTTTTTCTTTCATACATTTGAATGGATTTTTACATTAATAAATTATTATATTAGCCGCGTACTTGGCGCCTGCCGAAGAGATACTCTGCAAACCCACACAACGTCAAAGCTATGTGGATTACTGAAAATCTTTTTTTAAGGCGCATATTTGGCGCCTGCCAAAAGGAGACTCCGCAAACCCACATAACGTCAAAGCTATGTAGGTTACTGAAAATCTTTTTTAAGGCGCATATTTGGCGCCTGCCGAAAATAGATTCCGCAAATCCACACAACGTCAAAGCTATGTAGATTACTGAAAATCTTTTTTAAGGCGCATATTTGGCGCCTGCCGAAAAGAGAAATTTAGAAATGGTTTAGAAATTTGGGAGGTAAGTATGGGTGCCGCTGCCCCAGGAACCGTTTTTTGGTTAACCGACACCTTTGCCATAGGTCACCCCAAGTGGTGCGCTATGTTTGGAGTGTTCAGGTTCATGGAGTGAGATTTTCCCTGGCATTGGCTTTGGTTGAGCCTGCTCACCAGCTGCATGGTGGGCCATATCGGGAGAGACTGACATGGTGGGGAGACCAGCTGCATGGTGGGGAGACTCTTTGACCTCTCCAGCTGGTCTCTGTCGACCCATCGTCCCGGCGGGAAGGATGGATTCACACGTCCGTTACTCCTGGACACACTGACCCCTAGACCCCTACCCGACCCTAATACATTTTCCTTCCCAGAACTTTCTCTCGTTCCTTTCCTTAAAAAGACCTTACACTTGACACCCCTAAAGATTACGCAGACCCCGAGGTAAATTATTTTCCTCAGGGCCTCCTATGTGTGGCTAACGTACAAAAGTAAAGGGAATTATTTGCCGCCATTGCCTGGAAGGAATGTCAACAATCTACACTAGCGTCTCTAGTGGTCAACGTTGGATAAATACTGGCAATATTTTTACTGGAGTTGGGCCTATTATTTATTGCAGGGTATTTGACCAAAGCAAGTCGCTTCGATAGTAATTTTAGTTTTGGGGGGAAAAAGCAGTTTCTATAAAGTCTGTAATTTGAGGTTATGAAATTGAACAAGGAGAAATATCTATTTTGTACTGCAAGCACTCAATAATTGGAAAAATTCTATGCTTTCTTTTATCAGAACTAAAGGAACCATTTGAGGAAGATTTAGAAATTTAACTATGCTGATTGATTTGAATATTACATATAATTTATTTGAATTATCTACGTCCCTGCTTACCTACATATTAAATATTAAAAAGGGTTATGGCAAAAAGGCTTTTTTATCCAAAAAAATAACATTTTAAAATGGTTCTGTTTTGCAATGGCAAACTTTACAAATTATTAATTCCTAAACATATTATTTATTATATTACTCTAACATCACATTTATTTGCTCATATGTACATACATGCTCATCATCATATTGCATGCAAATAATATACATTTTGGTACATAGGATAAAAATATAGGTAAAGATGTAAAAACTTATACGTGCAGTCACATAGCACAGCTAAGTTTTGTAAATCTGTACACGAATCATTATTTTAAATAAGTAGGTAGTAGTTTGTGGTGATCCGACAGTTGATCCCACGCCAGTTGTTTCCCCGACAGTTGGCCCCCCGAAATTATAATTGTTACGAAATAATATATTTTTTTTGCATTATTTACCAAATTAAAACCTAAAATCGTCTTCAAAAATCATTTTATAATAAGTTGGTATGGATATCAAATTAATTTAAACAGTGTCAATTTTTTGTACTCATACGCTGTTGTATACAGTATATAGACAAGTAGAAAGTACAAGTCTGTCAATTAAGAGTAGAAAATATAAAAAATTGAACTACTAAATTTGTAGGCTGGCAACACCAATTTAACTGTCAAATATTCTTTCAAATCGCAATGACACTGAATGTATAAAACACTGTAAGTCACATTTAAAAAACCTTATTTTTTTTCTTAAAGAAAAAAAAAAATAATTCGAAGAAGCACTGTTGTTAAGGTATTTTATAAATTTGATTAAATGGTGTTTTAAAATGTGATTTGCTTTCATTTAATATATCGTAAATTTGAATTTAACAGTAGGTAAAAATGAAGAATCACTAATGGTGAGTAGTTACACTACTTTTAGGTCGGAATGAGTTAAATATGTTCAGATCTAAAATTAGAGACATGATCTAAAACCCGGGCAACGCTGGGTACTTAAGCTAGTATTGAATAAATGTGAGCAATTTCCAACTGTGCTTTTTATTTTACTATAATATCGTTATGCCTCATTGTATTAACAAAAAATGCAAAGGTATAATATACCTATATCGATTCTAATTTAGAGATCGGTAGGTATCAAAATTGCAATAAAAAAATATTTTTCCCACTTTCATGTGTTTTTTTTTTATTTTTTACAAAAATGTTGTTTACACAGCTTTACTTTAACACCATGAGTTATGTGTTTAGTATTGCCATTTGATCAACAGTGGCGCCCTCCTATGTTTTCTACTCTTATTTTACAGACTGTAGTTTTATCCTAGATGCAAATGAATGAAAATCTGTTTATTCTTTTGATATTCGGCGGTATGTTCTTTCTGCACACCCTTTGGAGATACTTAAGAATGCCTGTCGGGGGATCAACTGTTATGGAATCGTGGTTTGTGCCTGTCTAAATCACGAAAAATATCTTTTGACTGGAAATAAATATGTGGGCAGGTAGAATCTTTTTTTTAACATTAAGTGTTATTTTAATATGACTTTTCTGGTTTTATACTATTTTACGATTAGGACTTTCAATTATTATTTAGTCAAGACAAAAATCAACATGTAAAAATCAATTTATTTATTTATTATAATATATCTATTTTCAAAATATTTTAAATATATGAATGTATATCATATATATTTGTTGGTTTGACTGAGAATTGAACCTTCCTTCCCAGGAACTGGAGTTGACATGTCGACAATTCTATTACACCGACATTTATTGCATATATATTTTCTTTAATTTCTTCGAATTACAGAAAAAATGCTCATGTGTCCGCACATGTGCGACATTGCATCCAAAACTTTACAGAATGAATTATCATCGACAACGAGTTTCAGTTCGATCGGAAGTCGGAAGATGGATTAATTTCCACTTTCAAGATTTCGCGGCATTAATTTAATCAAGAAAAAGTAAAATTCAAATAGATGTATTTAAAAAAAGAAAGGTCTGTAATGTTTTTTGTAAATACTTCACTTACTCATAATATTTTTTTACGACAAAAATACTATAATTTTTATATTTAGCAATCTTTTGACCACTGCAGACAGATGGTATTTTTGTGTAACACGAAATTAATTTTTGTAAATAAAATTATTTTATTAAAAATTGAAAATATTCACCTGGATTAACAAAACATTTTGTCGCTGGAGGCTCGACTTAAGCAGGGTCTCATCCGACCGAAAACATGAACATTTGCTTAAACATTTGTTTGTTTGTTTTTTTTTTACATGAATACCGCACAATAGTTCCAACTGTTCTCGTCTTGAGCCAGTGGGGCAATTGGGGTATGTAGTGAGGTTGAAGGTAGTGAGGAGGGGAAGGAGATAGGGTAGAGGAAGGTGGGGAAGTAACTGGCTATTTAGATCTGGTCACCAAACACGGCTAAAGCCGTTTCAATTCTGAATGGTGGTCTTACACCAGGACGGTACTGAGAGTATCTTCCACTCGGGAAAGTGCTGCAAATATACTATATATTATTTTAAATGAATTAATTGTGAAATAGCACAAATTAATCAAATAAAATTTATTTGCCACGCCGGGATTCGATCCCGCGACCTTCGGAGTGCTAGTCAAGAGCCTTACCGCTGGACTACGCCGGCCGTCAAACATTTACGCATTACCATAATCATTTCCACTGGGGGCGTGGCCTTGCATATTTTTGTATGTGTCTGCAGAAGGTCACGTCCCCATTGCCAATGTTTATAGTGTTACGTTACAAAGTGACAATGTTTTCCTAAAGCTCACTGTTTCCCCATTTTATGCCAGAATAGTTCATAAATTCCCCGCACCGCGCTGAAGCGACCGGCAACCGCGCCGTCCGGCTGGCATTCCTCCGTTTGCCGCGGGCATGACAACAGTGTCCTTAGTAATTGCGCCACGGCGCTGTCCGAGAACCTAAGTTCGTGATGTTTTTATAATATGAATTGTGCACGAGGAGGCTCCCGCCCACTAGTAGCCTGGCTACGGACTACCGCATTTCCTGCTGGCTGAGTGAGTAATGAGAACCCTTGCCTTTTGTGTGCCACGTCCCCCCTTTAAATTCACTAATACGTGTGGAGAGTCGAGAGAGAGATTCCGCCGTCAGATAGAATTCTAGCCCTAGCAAATACCCATGTGTAGTGTGCCGAGGCTGGCAATTGTAAAACCCTGTCTCTTTCTAAATGAATAAACCCTTTTACGTGCAAAACTGTGTTCTGATTGAAGAAGGAGACCTGGAGATTGTGAGGAAAGGAGGAGGAGGAGGTATTCACCAGCGAACCACAAGCACTCGCCCTGGTTTTAAGAGAACCTTGCTTGCGCCGGCTTCCTGAGCTAGTATTGTTTGGCCTATTAATTGCGTGTCCTTTCCAGGTTTGGTTTAGCAAATGGCCGTATATGCGGTAATGCTAACAATAGTAATAGTAGTGTAAGCAAATGTTTTGTTTGGTTTCATTTTGGAGACCCTGCTTAAAATACACATTTTTGTATCTTCAGGAAAATCATAACAACCCTTTTCTGTTCAAGCCGCCCTACAATTTAAATTCAGTATTTTTTTACAGTGTGGGTGGCTGGTAGGTACTGTGATGCGTAATAGTAATATTCACACAAGAAGTTCAAAGATTTCTTTCAGGACCTCTATTTTAATCTTTAGGTATATAATGCAGAGAATCGTTTTAAGAAGATCGAGGAACGAGGCATGAATCTCTAACATTTAAATCAACACCCAAATATAATAACATTTTTGTACACTTGACCAGAACCTCACAGTAATTATTTTTTTGCGAATATCGCACAAGATTTCCAACTGACCGGAGATAGTAGAACTATGACATCAGCAATTAGGGCATGTTGCGAGGCTGAAGGGAGTGAGGATGGAAAAGAGGAAGGTGGCATAACATAGTTGACATTAAGGCGATCCAATAGATCAGGAAAAAATCGAAATCGGAATTCACGCCCTTTATGGGAGGAGTTTAAAAATACTTGAGAAAAATCTTTTGGAAAGGTTGGAAAAGGTATTTTAGAATTTTGTTAAAAATATTAATTCCTTTTTTACGCATTGTTTATAAACAAAAAAGAGAAATTTAAAATTGATTTCACGAAACTAAGCGACGCGAAGTCACACGACTGTCTCCCGCTCTATCCGGGGCGTGACTGATACGAAATAAGTGTGCCCACTGCATGGTTCTTGTGTCCATGCCATAAGGGTCACTTCAAGAATCCAAATTCGTAGAGCGCGGGCCGTATTGATTGATGTCAAAAATACCAAAGAGAAAATGCATACTTTATTTTATTTTGTGAAGTTCGGGCGTAAATATCTTTTTTTTTGCGATTATTATAAAAGAAACTAAATTTGCCACATTATACAATAAAACCAAATCCGAAAAGGGGTTTATAAATAGGAGAGTTTGGACTTGAAAGTGTTTTTTTATAGACCTTATGGTTTATTTTTTATAGGCTTATTAAAAGACTTATAAAAAAATGACCGACGTTTTTAAGGCCCAAGGTATGTTCTACACACAGTATTTAATTGAAGCATCTATAATACTTCTAAGCCATCAAATTTTCAAAACAAAAACATATGATTTTGTATGTTTCAGTATGGCTTCATCTTAAGAACGGGTTCCGATTTCCGATTTGCCAGCTTCTAAATTCCCTACCTCCTTCAACATCGTTCACTCCTTCCCTTTCAAAACCCTCCACACAGCACCCCCAAAGATGACACACACCCTGATGGAAATTATTTTCCTCAGGGCCTCCTGTGTGGACCGCTAATGTAAAAGAAAGTGAGGAAATGTATTAAAAATTAAAATAATTTGATGATATACATATGTCCTCTATTAAATCTATCATTGTTTGCACCCGGAGACATATTGCATTGGTTCCATGACAACTCAGAACCACGCAATTTCAACAGCCCATTGAAAACTCATTAAAAGTTATTAAAAAAAGCCCATAACCTAATCTAACGTAAGGGAACGTACCCATAATACGTGACCAACTTTTTGCAATTTTTAACCCCCCCCCCCCCGGTGACAAAAAACCTAAGCCCCCCCGTCGCTCATTTGTACCAAGCGTGATATTTTGAAGACCCTCTCCCTGAACGGGTCACTTAGTATGGGTACGTTCCCTAACCCATTTAACCAATTTTTTTAAATACATGTTTTTCACTTTTAATAATTTTTCAAAGGAGGTGTTGCAGTTGCATGATTCTGAGTTGTCTGGTAACATTATATTGGATATATTAGGAGTTCAGTTTATATAATTTCCATATAATAATATGTATGAGATGTTCAAGAAATCTATGTCACAACATTATTTCAATTCATAACACAAAAAATGACAGTTTTAAAATACATAATATTATATTACATCATATTTAAATTGATTTTAGTGCGTATTATTTTCTACATAATATAAGCTGTGCCCTTGAACATTTACATTAATAATTTTAATATAACATTAATAATTTATATTAACATAGTAAAAAAATATTTGCTTTAAGATAGCCTGTATGAACCTAACTACTGACTGGCTACGTAATTTTTATATTCGAAAGTAAATTAATACGAAAGATTCTCTGGGTAAAGTGCTTCAACTTCGAGAGACAAACCTATAATTCGATGTGTCCGGAAAGTCACTGTACATGTACAATCCCTCTTGTTGTAGCTGGTGAATCTACAATCTACATAATATTTGAAGTCGATTTTGTTATAAATAACTTTTTTAATTTGAGCTTTCGTTTTCGAGTTAGATTCCGATTTATTTTAACCAAATTTGCAAAAAATTCATCACCAGTGTGTTAATATTAACTGTTTAAGCTGCCGCTACCCGAATTTCTACCGATTTCTTACATATCTCCCTTAAATATTTGAAGTTTTTAAGGCCTTAAAAAAAAGTTATTTTTGAAGATAATATCGCCGAAGATAAGAAACGCCGAAAAAAATGGCAAAGTATGCTCCGAAATTTATTGTTTATTTCTATTATTTTACAAGTTGTATTGGTGAAAAAAATCACGATGTTTGTTTTTATGATACTTAAGACGCCTTCCGTGAGATTTTTGCTCTATTTTAAACGAGTCGTGTTTTATTAAACATTTTCACAATTTTCGTTTCGATTTTATCGCTTTAAATATTAGCGCGCTCCTCTAACATTCGTAATTACATTATCTCTCCATCTTCTTTTTTTTGAGCGCAGATACGGCGCCTTAAGAGGAATATAAACGTTAGAAATATTTCGAATCTCTTGCCTGCAAAATTTTAAAATCCAGCGTCTTTTTACACGAGGCTAGTAAGCGAAAGTTTTTATTTATTTTGTGCATAATTTTATAAGAACGAAAAAAGTTAGAACATGGAAAACCTCCAAAATAGTCTTAGCCATAAAGGGGTATTTTTTAAAAATTGTTTCTTGTATTACTTCATACGACCTCCGTAGTCCAGTGGCTAAGACTCTTGACTCACATTCCGGAGGTCGCGGGTTCGAACCCGGCATGCGCAAATAAATTTTATTTGATTTATTTGTGTTATTTCACAATTAATTCATTTAAAATAATATATAGTATATTTGCGGCATGTTCCAGAGTGGAAGATACTATTAGTATCGCCCTGGTGTAAGACCACCATTCAGAATTGAAACTTTGCTTGAAAATGGCTTTAGCCGTGTTTAGTGACCAGATCTGAATAGCCAGGTACTTCCCAACCTTCCTCTTCCCCACCTCCTTCCCCTCCCCACTACCTTCAGCCTCACAACATACCCCAATTGGGGATGCCATAGTCTCACTGGCTCCAGACGGGAGCAGTTGAGATTCTTGTGCGGTATTCACTGTAAAAAAAAAAAAAGTTAAGTCATGAAAAAACATTTTTTTTGGTGGTTTACGCTTATATTTTTTGTTACGTAAATAATAATTTTATTGTAATTTCAATACAAAGAAACGCTAGTAAAAGCTTCGATTTATCCGTAGCATATTTTTTGATGTTCATACTGTAAGTCGATTCGTCGTAAAGATTAATCAAAATAGTATCTAAATAGGATTTCACGTATATATTTATCTTAACGTCTTTTAAAATACGTCACAGCGTAGACCCGGCTGCAAAAGATTTTTTATGGTAGTAAAACGCATGCTCTTTAATGAACACACTCATTACCCCTTCCACTCGCGTATCAATGAGCATGCTCACAAATCAACAGCCGGTTGATTTGTAGGCATGCTCATTTGGGCGTGAAACACATGCTAGTAGGTAGCAAGAGAGCACGCTACTAATGAATATGTCTCTCAGTATCATTACCCTTTAGTTGCCCAAAAATTAGAAAAAAGATTTAAAAAATCATTTTTCGTTTTTTTTTTGGTTCTCTATGTTATGTAGATTCATCAGTTTCCCACTTGTATCTATCACAAAATTCCGGATGCCGTGTATTAATTTATTAAGGCGACACAATACCTAAAATAAAATAAAATCGTGAAGAAGGCGTCTACAAAAACATTCGGCGCGCGGTCAGACCATATATCCTTGGGTATCGGTCTGAAAAAGTGGCATTAATAGTTACGAATTCGTCGTAATTAATTAAAATGAAAGCCTCGATAACACCACCGTTATTAGTATTGTGTCGCCTCAACAGCGTTTTAAGGCTTTCACATGGGAATAAAATAATATGATATTGTTGCATTACCACTACAAAAATATATAGTTTTATAATACTGTAACTGAACAACCCCAGTGACCATATTTATTTGGTATTTAAGTGATAAATTGATGATGTCTTATGTCTTCTATTCTGGGCATTTAGGAGTACAAATGGTAGCTAGTCCCAGAATTTCTGCACTGAAATAAAACCCGACTTCTAGTATTAAATAATGAAATCCGAAAGATTATGAATTCAAGCAATTCTGGACTATCATATATGCATCATTTAAAAAAATACCAAGTCAGTGTAAGTCATTCTTCTGTCTGACAATTTAAGAATATTCAGATCATTTCAAAGATAGATATCGCAGTCAGAGTTGACATGAGTACAGTACTCACAAAGATGCATTGTTGCATACAGCAGGTTTCGATTTTAGAGAAGAAAATTCTAGTGAAGTTAAAAAATAAAATCATTTTTATATATAGGTAGGTACTTACATAATAAAATTAACACGTTTACACTTTCAGTTTTTTGCTAAAAACAGTAGGTAAGCTGGCGTAAGTTAGACAAAATGTGTTTCTCAGTGAATGACATGAAGGACATAACTGTCAGACATGTATATTTGTATTTATACATATTCATATAAATAATATATAATTAAATCGAAGAAAATGCACTTTACCCCAGGAAATCTTCTTTGGGAATCCCAGAATATCGGGATAAATATTAAATCTTGTTTGGGAATCCCAGAACATCGGGAGGAATATTAAATCTTCTTTGGGAATCTTAGAACATCGAGAGAAATATTAAATCTTGTTTGGGAATCTCAGAACATCGGGAGGAATATTAAATCTTGTTTGGGAATCTTAGAACATCGAGAGAAATATTAAATCTTGTTTGGGAATCTCAGAACATCGGGAGGAATATTAAATCTTCTTTGGGAATCTTAGAACATCGAGAGAAATATTAAATCTTGTTTGGGAATCTCAGAACATCGGGAGGAATATTAAATCTTGTTTGGGAATCCCAGAACATCGGGAGGAATATAAAAAGTTTCATGATCTAGGTATGTACGCTGCTGAAAGATTTAGCTTAGATGGACGAACCTTTTACAATTTGTTTTTTTTTTCTCATAAGTTTGAATATTTGAGCTTTTTTAACAGAAACTGTTAATTTTTTGTAGTCGAACGAATCTATGGCTGTGAGGCATCGCTAAAATGGACACAAGTGTGTTTTCTGTCTTTGTTATATTTGAGCAAAATGACAAGAATTCAACAATCTATTTCATATTCACGACTTAACATCGTTAGATTAATTTCGACTTTTGTTATTATTTATTCATATTAATTAATTCAGTTTTATATATATAGAGAAACTTGTTTGTTTCATATTTCAATATTTAATTCACATCGTAAGGCATCAATTAATTTACACGCAAAGCCGCATGCGACGCTTTATTACATCTAAATGGAATCTTATCAGTAATTGGTTCGTTTATCAATTTTTACAAAATCTTTTAGATTTAAATTCTTCACTAAAATTCCTAAAGCATTTTGGAGTACTTTTTCTTTGACGTAATAACAATAAATCTTACACAACAACCTTGACAGATAAATTACAAACAAACAATATAGTCACATAATTATCATGTTTCAACTATTATCTTGTATCTCTTATTTGATGCCAAATTAATATTGAAACAAATGGTTGGGACGAAGACTGGATTTAGATATATAAAATGGAATACTAATCGGCGGACTATATATAAGATTTACAATATTATTTTGTAGCTTTAGCAATTCACTAGGAGGATCACAATATGGCACTTGCTGGAATTATGAACAATTCACTCTAAATATATTTTTTTTAAACTTTTCCAATAAGTCTAGTTCTTTTATGTACAATGTAGTATTTTGGTATTTTCACAAATTGGTTTCCATTTCTGCATTTTCAGTTTCGCATGTTGCTGTGTTTTGTAGAAGTCGAACAGAATCTGTTCCTGAAATGACGTTGTCTGCGCAGGATCTTCTGTTGAGAAGGGTATCGTTAATGAAGGCTCGCGACTGTCCAAATAATTCTCCTCGATCTGTTATAGATCTTGTGATTCTCCTCATTACGGGAAGATTGATTGCTACTTCGTAAGGTGGAGGGTCTTCAGTGGGAGTTGTTTGTTCTCTTCCACCCAAAGGATCAATTGGACAGACTTCTAGAAGGGGACTTGAAAAGAAAAGATTCCTGTTCCCTGCTTCTGCAGTACCTCGATCTCCTAGATTGCGATCGATGGCTTCTATTTGTGAAATTGGGATTTCCGTTTCTTCTTCTGTTGTGATTTCTGCATTTGCATTTGAGGCGTCTCCGTTTTCTAAGAAGGCTTGCTCTTCGACCGATTCGGTCAATATGAGGGTTTCGTCACTGTTCTTGTTGAGAGAGCCTGCGTGTGAATTTCTTCTACTATTCAGTCGAGGGACCGGTCTTATTCGAGCACTGCCGTAAATTCTGTTATAGTGACCAAATGGTGGAGTTGGCTTAGAAAGAAAACCAGCCCACGACCGTCTATTTTGCGCTTTCGATTTGTCCAGAACATTATTATTTTCCCTTCTGGTAAATATGGAATTGTTATTCCCGGTTCGAAGACTGTAGTTGGATTGGGTGGTGTGCATTCCAAAAGGCGAGTATTTATTTTTAGTTCCACTTTCAGTTCCGTTACTTGCAACTGTATCGGCCGAGTCACCCATTTCAACAACTCGAGCCTTTCTGACGTTGTCGGTAACATTGAATTCCTCCATTATGCGAATGGTTCTTTTTGGTGTATTGGTATTACTATCTATAATTGCACTTGTATTGGTACCCTCATTCGCTGAGTTTCTGCGGACCTGCTCAGCAACATCTACTTCTACTGCAGGCTGTGTTGTGATAGGTTCGGTGTGTTCACTCGGTTCTTCGTTAATCGCTATATCTATCGCACTACTTGTCGAAGGTAAACTATTTTGGCTAAGGTGTTGCGTGGATTTCACATTCTTGACTAGACACTTATGAATAACATTTTCAAGCTCGCTGTTAGTTTCATTAATATTACTAAGCACCGCAGGCAGGTTTTCACGATGAGAACTATTTCTCTGTGTTGAATTTTGGACATCATTCAAGTTGTTAATGGCATCTTTAACTACTGCTGGGATATCTCCTGTACTCATTTGAAGTGAAGAAAGGAGAAGAGCTTCGGAGTAGGAAGGAACGAGGACACAGTTTTCTCTTATTGTTGCGAAGAGTTCGAGGCTGTCGATGGTGCTGGTGTGCGACATGGCTTCTCCTTGTTCCAGACCATTCCTGCTTCTCGCGAGAGCAAGGATGTTGATGTGTTGAGTGGAGCTGCTGGCTGACTCCATGTTGTTGGCTAGTATGGCAGATTGGGAGGAGAGGATGGAGTTGGCGGGGGGATGGCGCGGGAAGTGTGTGGGAGCGGTGGGGGTGTACTGGGACATGTGGGTCTCTAGATCCAACCTCCTGCTTGTCTCCAGGTCGTAGTTAACTCCGAAGATTTTTGTCACCTAAAACAAAAAAAAAAATCAGGATACAAAACACTCGTAAATAAAAAAGGAATGGATGTTGTTACAAAGTACAAAACAATAAATAATTTTACCGTGTAGTGAACGTAGGCAGTGTTGCACTCAATGAGGATCCTCAAGGGCCAGGAGAGCAAAAGACAGGACAGGACCCAGAAGAGAGTTTGGCTGGAGTACCACGGCATCCTGTCTGTGTCCCTGTGAAGTAAAAATAGTTTTTTTTTAAATTAAAATGCAATTAATTTTCTCGTAGAAAGTAAGTGCCTATACATTCAAAAATATCATTTAACAGTCATCTTATAAACATCGATCGTCCGGTTGATTAGTCAGACATCTCAGCACCCTTGAGGTGATTTATCACAAAAACGGCGCTATATAAATTAGCCAAGTATTATCTCAGAAAAATCGAAAACAGTTGAGTTGAGTTGAGTGTGCTGTTATATGTAAAAGGGTATCGTCTATCTAGATTACTCATAAACATAAATAATCTATATACGAGTATACCAAAATGAAAATATGTTTGTTTCTGGGTTTGTATGTATGGGGCCTATGCGCTGCTAAACCATTCATCCGATTGCGATGTTACGATTGATGTTACGATTGCGATAAACCATTCATTCGTATTCGATGTGCGCATGCCCGCGATGGTTTCTGTGTACAAAAGTGAGCTCTGGCATCATGAAATTACGCGTTGCTAAACCGTTCGATGCAGGGGTGGTGGTGGGAGAGGGTGGGAGGGAGGGGAAAGAGGGCGGGGAAGGGGAGGGGGAGGAAATGGGGGTTTTCTGGGTCACCAGCAGGATATTTCAATATTTCATCCCAAAGTACATGTAAAATGTCAACGAACCGTTATGCCTCCCTATGTTATTTTAATGCATATATATAAAATACAGAAACGTGTAAATAATATTTGATTTATGGTGATCATTCGAATATAGCTTTCCTCATTATATCAAAACTTAGTATTTGGAGATAACTGATCAATCAACTGGACGAACGACATATCTACCTACATTTTTTCACAAAATTACAAAAAACTTTTCAATTATTTAAGTACACAAATTCAAAGTGATTACAAACTTTTAGCTTCTGAAATTACGCGGAAAATTTCAGTGAATAAAGTCACTTTCCATAAACCCAATGTCAACAGTGTCAGGTTGAGTGATTGATAACAATTTATATTCTTGTGCGTTCTGATAATAGTTTGGTGAAGAGTGATATAACTTGAATTTGTACATCAGCAAAGTTAGCCAAAGTAAACTTTGTCGACAGCACCGTGGAAAACTTTGCGGAATTCTTTAATCTCGTAGCTGTTTTCCGAGACCTTAATGCTGTTATTTTCCTTAAAGTCGTGACAAGATTACATTATGGTGTACCTATGTACTTACAATATTACTTAAGATAATTCAATATTAAATATTGTTTGAAGAAGATAAAATGAATCCTAAAGTTTACAGTATGAATTGTTTTCTTAGTGAGATATTTTTTGTATTTTAGCACGCATTAGGTGGACAAACTCATCCGGTGCCAAGACCTAGACAATCTTCACCCTATGAACCCAGCACCTCTGCTAAGTCACCAGCACCTCTGTCATAGGTGGCCTATGACAGAGGTGTTAGTTATCCAATGAATGGTTGAGCGGCGGTACCCATACCCGCTTCCCAAATTGGTTAGATTAGTAGTGAGAAGGGAGTATGTCGACTTCGACCCATACGACTACGACTCCAGATACTAATATCTACAGCCTGTATGTCGGACGAATATCTACAGCTTATATGTTGAACTAATATCTACGAACTTCAGGGTGTTGACTAATATCTACAGAGCTAAGGTCGGACGAATATCTATGACGGTCCCAGTGTTGACTAATATCTACAGAGCGTAGGCTGAACTAATATTTACAGAGCGTAGGTTGGACTAATCAGCCAAATGTGTCCAATAGTCCGATATTAGGGATTTTTACATACATACTTACATAAATTAAGTTTTTTAAACTGCATACGCAATATTACGTTATTCCAATATGCTATACCTACATAATTGCAAATTCAACCTTTACCAGTGCTGTAGATATTCGTTAACACTTTGGTTCTCATAGATATTAGTCAGCAGTTTGAGCTGTAGATATTCGTCAACACTTTGGTTCTCATAGATATTAATCAACTGTTTGAGCTGTAGATATTCGTCAACACTTTGGTTCTCATAGATATTAGTTCGATTTTTTCAGTTTTTGGAATTCCTGTAGATATTAGTAGACGCCTCCTGCGACTACTGGTGGAGCTTTATGCTCATTGAAATATTGTAAACTTTTTTTTTGTGAATACCTCACAAGAGTCCCAATTGCTCCCGTCTGGAGAAAGTGAGACTATGGCATCCCCATTGGGGGATGTTCATGTAATTTAGATTGAATGTTGTAGGGAGGGGAAGGTGCGGGAAGTACTCGGCTCTTCAGACCTGATCACCAAATCCAGCTAAAGCCATTTCAAGTTTCACGTTTTAATTCTGAATGGTGGTCTTATACCAGGGCGATACTGGGAGTATCTTCCACTCTGGAACGTGCCGCGAATACACTATACATTATTTTAAATGAATTAATTGTGAAATAACACAAATCATTCAAATAAAATTTATTTTCCACGCCGGGATTCGATCCCGTGACCTTCGGATTGCAAGTCAAGAAACGTACATTTAATAATTCTGTCTTTGTTCTGTTGTACAAAAGAAGCGTACTTTATTTTTATGACTTTAGTTTTGTTCAAGCGTCACCCAAGTGAGAGGTTTTTTATTATTTCATTTTCTCACTGTTAAAGCTGGGTCCACACATGTTCTTTTGTCCGTTCCGTTCCTCCGTTCCGTATCAGCGTCGCGATCAAGAACGCTAGTTTGGACGCCCGTTCGGAACGGTACGGTGTTACGGAGGTACGTACGGGTAGAGGTACGCCCCGATACCACCGATCGGGAGTCGGTTTATTCGGCCCGTTCAAAGGCGATACGATAAGGGTACGCGCCAGTCTGGACGCGAGTCGCGGCATGCGCAGGTCGTTCTCTCTGTCGCTGGAATGAACACGCGGATGCCGATGATCGCAGCGACGTTACGGAGGTACGGGCTATTTTTACTTGCGTCCAGAGTTTTTGATACGGAACGGAGGTACGGAACGGAGGAACGGAACGGACAAAAGAACATGTGTGGACCCAGCTTTAAGTGTTGTTGCAATGTTGGTTTACTCGTGTGGCGAGTCAACGCTCAACAAAACGTTGAGTAACAACAACGCTGAACACGGAGAAGTACTTACCTACCTGCGCTGAAATATTTGGCATATCGTTGCACCTTATGGAAAGTACCGGAGCATTCAATTCCCTGTACATTAATTAGTCTTTAGAACAGCTAGCCAAAACAAATGGTTCCGTTATTTTACTACTGTCGCGCTCCGTATTCCGATAACATTGTGAATTTTAATTCTTAGTAAAAACTATGCTCGTGTCTAACTCTTGCGCAAACTCTAGAATTATTGTGAATTGTTCTATTTCAAACAATACATACATTCAGTTTGACATTACCATCTGAAGAAGAACGCCCACAACCCATAAGCAGTCCCCTCTTTACCGCAATTACCCAAAGATACTGCTGGGTGCTTAGCGGCGTTTATCAAATCCGTTTAAATTTAGATCGAAGATTCAATTCAACAACGTTATTTTTATACCATTCTTAACAAATTAAATTATTTTATGATCCATCCAGTCCACCACTACACAAACCAGGGTTTTTTGAAAATGATTTACCTCCCACACCAGGATTGATTTACCGCCCACGGGAAAAATCTTGCAATCGTACAAAATGATGGAGCCAATAAAAATATGAATTAAGAAAATGAAGATAATGTTGGTAGTTCTTAGTCGAAATATAATACAGTTGTATGATACAGGTCAAATTAGCTAAGTGGTCAGAACAGATCTTCGGCAAGGCTAAGATCCTGAGTTCAATTTATAATATGGGTGGCTTATATTGTATTTTTATATTGCGAAGGGCGTGCAAGATGGATCGGCAATGTAATACGACAAGAAGGCCTCTTGCATGCCATAATGGAGGATATGACCGAGAGGACGAACTCTAGGGGACGCCCACGCCGAGAGTACCTGGAGTACCTGCTGGTGGCTGTGCGCTGCTCATCATATGCAGACTTCAAAAGAGCCGCACAAGACAGGGAAGAATGGAAGAGAAGAATAGAGGAAATTGCTGCAAACCAATCCCAGGATTGAAACCAGAGAGAGAGAGAGAGAGAGATTAAAAAAAGTCTTTAAGAGGAATATAAACGCTAGAAATATTTCGAATCTCATGCCTGCAAAATTTAAAAATCGAGCGACTTTTTGCACGAGGCTAGTAAGCGAAAAAGTGGTTTTTATTTATTTTGTGCATAATTTTATAAGAACGTAAAAAAGTTAGAACATAGATAAAGTCAAAAATAGTCTTAGCCGTAAAGGGGTATTTTTTTAAAATTGTTACTTACATTACTTCATAGTTAAGTCATGAGAAAACATGTTTTTTAGTGGTTTACGCTTATATTTTTTGTTACATAAATAATAATTTTATTGTAATTCCAATACAAAGATAAAGTAATTAAAGCTTCAATTTATCCGTAGCATATTTTTTGTTGTTCATACTGTAAGCCGATTCGTCGTAAAGATTAATCAAAATAGTATCTAAATAGGATTTCACGTATATATTCATCTTAATGATTAAAAAACTAAATTTATTATTTTCGCCAAATTCTTCAGGTTAAAATAAAGCCAAAAAACAGAAGGTATGAACAGAAAGTTCAAAAGAAAGTTCTGTTACAAACAAGCTCTCAGTAAAATTGAAAATAATAATATCGGAACCACAAGAGTGCCACAAATAATAATAATAATTCGAATGAAAGGTTTTCCGCTTTGGGCGGTCGCTTTTCTGTCGACTGGTTCACCTCCTAATAGTCGCCCCCAACCCCCAACCGGAGCAGGCTGTAATGGGATTAACATGTCAAACATACGAGTGATGTCGGAAATGTGTTTGATAAATAGGGGAGGGATTCAAGCAAGATGTGTGGGTAATTAGAACCTTTGTGCGGGTCCTCCGCTGTTATCGTAAATAAAGTACGCTCCCGTTTTGCTTTGCCGCTTTCACTGGGAGCGATTATTATTTGGACCTCGGTGAGTCCTTTGAATTTACCATTGAACCTAGATTCAAATGAGCCCTTGCCCGGAAAAATAGTATCCAACAATATTCTTGTTCCGAGAAAAATGGACAAAACGAAAACATTTATGTTCCACAACATTTAATATCTATAATATAAAAATGAATCGCTAAATGTGTTGGTAAGTGCAAATCTCGAGACCAGCTGAACCGATTTCGCTAATTCTTTTTTTAGAATATTCCTTGAAGTACGAGGATGGTTCTTACGGAGAGAAAAATTAATAAAATTGCGCAGAAAATTGGATAATTTCAGAAAACATGAGCATATTTGACAGTTCGCGTGTTTGAGAATGACATTTTGCAAAACATTGATTGTTCAATCAGGATTCTATTTTTGAAAATCTTTAAGCCGATAAATTTACTTAAAGTAGGTACTCCCCTAATAGTTTGAATCGAATCAAGAATTTCAGATATTTTAAATAGGTACCTATGTTAGGTACCAAATTTAATATACATGAAAAATGGAAATTTGAATAAACATTGTAAAAGGTGGCACACGGGCTGTTTAATAACTGAATGTACTGGGATTGAATACATGGAAAGAGGGAGGGAGGGAGAGATGGTGGAGGGGGGGAGGGGTGGAAGGGGGTAGGGGGGAGGGGGGGAGTAGGTAGGGGGAAGGGAGGGGGGGGGAGTGGGAGGGAGGGTGGTGAGAGGGGGGGGGGGGGGGGGGGAGGTGGAGAAGGTGGATTGGGAACCCCCCTTACACCATGCGAGCGAAGCCGTGGGAAAAAGCTAGTTTATAATACAAAAAACATACGTTATTAAGAGTTTATAATGAAAAGTCGTGAAGAAAAGCAATTAAATTCGAATTTATTATTAGAATTTACTGAATCAGTGGAAAAATGTTGTACGTAAAAATTTCATACACAACGTTTTCGACAAAATGTTTTTTTATTACACTTCGTACCTTACAGAAAGCAAGATGCTCCTTTAACACAAATTTACACGTGTCTTTGACGTATTTGAGCTTAAAAAGCAAAAAAAATACATAACGACAAATGGAACCCTTTATGTTCGAAATATTGTCATGAGATCAATTGACAACATTATTCCACAAACCTGTTACAACGGCTAAAAAGCAGACTTAACAACATTTTTTCTGGACAAATACTACTTTTCTGCGTCCTTCAGCTTCTTGGCTTTGAAGTCTTTTTAGTCGAAGCCATAAGACGTTCGGTTTCTCCATGTATTCCCATGGATTAAACCATGCTTCGTGATTTTGACAAACGGAATTATAGTCTGTCAAATAAGAGTAGAAAATAAAAAAAAATGAACTACAAAATTTGTAGGCTGGCAACACCAATTTAACTGTCAAATATTATTTTCAAGTGCAATGTCACTGAACGTAGATATAGAACACAGTAAACCACATTTTAAAAAACATTTTTTGTTCATGACATGAATTTAATTAAAAGGTGTTTTATAAAGCGATTTGCTTTCATTTAATCTCTATAAATAAAAATGAATCCCCGAAATGTATGTACGCGCATAACTTCCGAACGACTGCACCAAATTGGATAATTCTTTTATTGTTGTGTTCGTTATTGTCAGGACAAGGTTTGTATAAAACTATTGGTGAGCTCTGGCATTGTGAAATTTGTATAAAAAATTGCAATAGGTGGCACGCGAGCTGTTTTAAAACTAAATGTATCGGGACTGAATGTATGGAATGGAGCGGGGAGGGGGGAGGGGAGAAGGGGAACTCGGGAGGGGGGTTCGCGGGACGGGTGAAAGAGGGAGTGGAGTGGGGAAAGGGAAGGTTGAGGAGGCGGAGTGGGAACGCGAGCGGGGAAGGGGACGCGGGAGAAACAATTTCTTTATTAAATGGCATAGCAACGCATGCCGGGAACCAGCTAGTTTAACATAAATTTGAATTTAACAGTAGATAGAAAGGAAGAATCACTAACGGTGAGTTTAGTTACACTACTTTTAGATCTGAATAAGTAAGTTAAATATATTCAGATCTATACTTACAGCCGTTGTGTCCAACCTATGCTCAGCCGAGATCTCCGCTCAGCCCTGCTCAAATGCCCAAATACGCTGTGTCGAAACACAATGATCGTCCCACCACACTCAAATGTAAGGAAGGTAGCCGGGTGGATTAAAGTTGCTAAGGAAGACCTACTTATAAAAACTGACAATAGAGCGAACAAAAATCCGCGAAAACAATCGAGCTGTCAATGTCAATTAATTATCGTAATTATCTGTCATCAGTTCACTCTTTTGTCGGCTTTTTTATTTGGTTTTTCAATTTTAAATATGAATCCTATATTGAATATAGTGATTATGGTTGAATGGGCAGATATGCTTAACGATAATATTGGATTATATAGGCGGCGGCAAGATGCCGATATAAATTTTATGGAAGTATTAAATGACGGCGATTTTTATAACCGCTTTAGGATGACAAAAGCGTGTTTTTTTATATGTTTTGAGCCAAGTAGAAGATAATTTAACTTACGCAAGCGAAAGGTAAAGTTTTGACTTATTCGAGTGTCATTTTTGTAATAATATGTGGAATATAATTAGCACTTGTCGAGGACAATGTCATTCCAAGCAGCTTCTTTTGATTTTACAAGCGTAGCGTAGTTTGGGCCACCTGTCGCTTTAGACAAAATGACCTGCGACGAGGTAACTAGGTCTACAAGTCTCATTTTTTCGTTTGGCGTAAAATTTTTCGAACGCTTCGCCTTGTCCATTTTGAATACAAAATTTCAACTGATTCTAATGTCAAACTTCAAACGCACGTAAACAAAAAAGTAAGTCAATTAACACCTTATTTTTAACATATTAAATACGTTTGTTTTAAAAATATAAAATGTCGGTTTATGTATTACACTATTTAAAATAAAATATCTGTATTAATAATAAATAAAATTAATTAACGTTTCGGTATTAATTTAACATGTAAAGTTGCTAACTTGACGTCATTTTTTGGTGTACGAAAGCAAATGGGGCTACACACCGAGCGCTACGATCAAGTTGTTGGACACAGCTAAAATGGAGCATTTTTCTAACATACCTTAGCTTAGCGGCGCAAGGCGCTAGGCTCAGCTTCACTCGGATTAATCATCCGAAAATGTTGGACACAACGGCTGTTAGAGACACGATCTAAAGCCCGGGAAACGCTAGGTACTTAAGTTAGTATTAAATAAATGTGAGCAATTTTTAAACTGTGCTTTATATTTTATAACATTATCGTTGTTTTCATTATGTTAACACAAAATTGCCAAGTTATAATAATAATATACCTATACGCAATTCTAATTTAAATTAATTTAAATTTTTTTTTTTCACTTTTATGCCTTTTTAATTTTTTATAAAAATGAAGATTACACAGCTTTACATCAACACCATGAGTTATATGTTTAGTATTGCCATTTGAACCACAGTAGCGCCCTCCTATGTTTTCTACTCTTATTTGAAAAACTGTATGCAACGTACTCCCACAAACCAACCTTTAAGAGGGCATTACCAGAGAAAACCAGAAATATGTCATTTTCAAATCAGATTTTAGACGTATTGACTCTTTTCCACAAAAAATTATAAATGGATTTCGAAAGATTGCTCTTTTATCTTATATCTTTATTTTGAGAAATTTTTTAAATTTTTAGTATAATAAGGTTATTCCATAGGTCGTTGGCAGATTTGTTAAATTTTCAAAAAAGATTTTGTATTATACCACACCCATTTCAAATAATATAATCATGCAGTAAAATAAATCAATACATTATCTAGCAAACGCATGTTTTAGAATTTTAATTTTAGTTTCAATAAAATCATAAAAAAATATGTACGTACATGTGTTTCTTGACGAAAATTGGTCCATTTGTGTATTTATTTGCGCACTTACAATATAATATATTTCAGATTTTTTAAACATTCTTATTAAATTTAGACATTATTGAAAAATGATAAATACTTATAATAAAAAAATAATTATAAAAAGTACATTATTTTAATAGTTTTATCATCACGTCTTTCAGCATTTTTGGATGAAGGTATAAATTAAAGCTAATTTGGATTGAAATAAATTCGATATTGAGTTATAATTTTAAAAAGCTGGTACGGAGAATAATTAATCTTTCTCATTGTAACCGCCCTGCACGATCGTAAGAACAACTTTCGACAAAATGTGGATTTTCGTCTGCTGGCTGGTTAAATGCTCTTAAAATGCTGCCACAGGTCTAAAATACAGTAATCCCTAACTTAAAATATGCCAAACATTATTCCACCAATAATTTAATTTTGATAGTTTTGTTGGATACAAAATTATTCCGAGCAAAGGCTCATATATAAATTATTGCGACACGCATCTTTTACTTGGATGTCTTTAACATATTGTCTACTAGCTTTTTCCCGCGGCTTCGCTCGCATGCTATTAGGGGATACCCACTCAGCCTCCTCCACCTTCCATCTCCCCACTCCACTCCCCCCATCAACCCCCCTTCCCTCCACCCACCCCTCCCCACACTACATTCCCCCCATCAACCCCCCTCCCCCTCCACCCACCCCTTCCCCCACTTCTCACCCCTCCACCTTCCCTCTCCCCACTCCACTCCCCCCATCAACTCCCTCCCCCTCTCCCTCCACCCACCACTCCCCTCACCCCCTACCCCTCCACATTCCCTTTCCCCACACCACTCCTCCCCATCAACCTCCTTCCCCCCACCCCCTACCCCTCCCCACACCCTCCTCCATCCTTCCCCTTTACCCTTCCTCCCCTCCCCCCTCTACCCCTTTACCCCTAACCCCCTTCCCTTAACCTCCTCCCCCTCCCCTTCCAACCCTCCACCAACACCCTCCCAACACCCCCTCCCCCCCTCCCCACTCCCCACACTCACCTCTCGCATTCCACACATTCATTCCCAATACAATCAGTTTTCAAACTGCTCGCATGCCACCTATTATAATTTATTATACAAATTTCATAATGGCAAACTCAACGGTACTTTTATACAAAATAACGAAAAAAAAAGAATTATCCAATTTGGTTCAATCGTTCGGGTTTATGCGCATACATACATTTCGGTGATTCATTTTTAGAGATAGTTATTAAGTACGACGCCAAAAAAGCACTCTTTTCAGGGTGTCTTGCCTAATTAAAAAAAAAAAAAACATCGTTTCCAAGGAGACAATGGGTTTGCCTTTTCTCTGACGTTTGCAATAAATCGATTTTGTTAGTGCCAGAAAACGTATGATAAATAATTTCATAACGCCAGAGCTTATTCAAAACGCAACCAATAACCAATGTATATAGCCTATAGATTACGCAAATAATGTAGCTTTCTATTAGTGTAAGAATTTTTAAATTCCATTCAGTAGTTTTTGTGTGAAAGAGTAACAAACATACATCCATAAAAACTTTATAATATTAGTAGGATTAGTAGGATAATATGTCGCTAAATAAGATTTTAGAAGTCTGATAAAAAAGGTATAGTCCGAAAAGGTTGGAATTTCATAGATGAGTGTAGTGCAGTGATTCTCTGTGGTATAATTAAAATTGATTAGATCTTTAGATGTCTTATAATACGATTGAAATTCTCTTTAACAGACTTATGTGGTCTAGTATCCATAGGCGAGCATGACTTTGACAGCCCTGCCATCGTTGCCACTATTACATTCCATGTTCCAATGAAGCTTGGTCAACACCGACCGAAAACACAAACATTTCGAAAACATCGGTGGTTAGGAATCATAATTATTTTTTTATATCTCGATTATAAATAAAAACTAGTTTATATCACAAAGTGGTTGTATGGCGGTCTCTGTGTGCTTTCAGGGATACTAATTTGTATCGTGCGACTCGAAAATTCTTTAAACCTATCGTCTGGCCTGTGTAATTGCCTTTTTACTTCTATTTTCGTTTGATGGCTGAACTTTTTTTCATTTTATTTTAAATTTCTTGTTTTTAAAATAATTCCTCAATGTTCTTTCCACTGTTCTATCGAATCCGCTTATTCCGGTTCATGGAAGATAATTTTAAAATTTTTTTTGTCCAATAAGATTGCAATCCCATTCCCATCGTTCTTTTGAAAGATCAGTTTACCCAAATTATAAACGCTTATTTGTCTTGAAACATTTTAATAACAAAAATTCAGTCTAGGAAATGTTTTAGTAAATTGATATTTTGAATTAATCGCACGGCCGACGATTTCATTCCCTTACAACTGCTTTTTATACAGAATGAGCGCCTTTATTACTACCGTGACGATTTTCGATTACGGAACCGTGACGGCATAAAAAAGGCAATAAACATACGTTCATTATCACAATAATGCTGCAGCTCTTTTAAAAGATGAGATACCTGTTTCCTCCAAAGGAAAAAAGTAATAATTTTCTTCCATTTCTCTGACACACCGCACCGTGACGTCTCCATAGATCCTTACAATACTACTAGCCGTGACGATAATTTTGAAAGGTGGGTGAATTCGAAAAATTCAAAAACGTCAATTTTATTGTCAATGCGCTGATGGTTTTGCTTTTGTTCTGAAAACATATCAGTTCTTTCTTACAGACTAAATAAACAACAGTCGAAAATGAGACAAACGGTGAACTTATTATCTGCACCCTAAAGAAAACATACAATCATTATCATACATCTCCCTCAAAAATATAAAGAAAATGAAACGTAGTCGTATAGGTATATCATCTTTTGAAAGAGCTGCAGCATTATTGTGATAATGAACGAATGTATTGTTAGCAGCATATTTAAAATATTGCCGCCCCACACCTTTGGTTCGCTCATCCGCCGCCAGAGGAACTGCTAGCGCCTCTGGCGGCTAACAGTCGAGCTTCTGAGGGTCGGTAAAGGAGGGAACTACTAACTCCTCCTGGTTGGCAAGACTGGACGAGCTACCAACAGCACGGATAGCCGACGGCTGGAAATACAAATGGCGGAACGTAATCTTGCCGATTCTTGAATGTTGTTATTGTCATTAAGAGGAATATACAGTCCGATTCGAGCCGCGGTCAACAGTGGTTGTGTGTACCTTACCTATTGATTAGTGCCGTTCGCCCGTTCCTGAGCCTCATACAGATAAGAGATTATTGTTACATTTCATTTAATTTTGTTTATCGTATACCTATTAATTTGCATTCCTGCTTACGGCTAATCCGTTTTTGTTTGTACAGTCAATGAAATAGACTGCGTATTATTTTTTCAGTTTAATTTTTAATAGTTAAGTTTTTTTTATATAATGGAGGAAGACGAAGATAGGCCTCCCGACCCAGGGTCGATATTAGATTTTTCTGATTCGGATTCTAATACTAGCCAGGTTTCTATTACGCTCCCATCTCGTAAGCGACGACCATCGCATAGCCTTCACATTCCATCGAAAGTTAAATCTATACCACCGATTCAACAAACCTCGACCTCTAACGACCTTAACACTAATAGTAACACCCAGACAAGTACTTTAACTAGCGATAATACAAAAAGTACTGACTTACTTTATCCTGCTTACGCTTCCGGTCCTTTTATCGTTATGGTTCAGAGAACTGAACAAGGAAAACTTATTCATCCTTTAGATTTTGGAAAATTCTTATTTGACTCAAAAAATAGTAACCTTGGTATTGTTAACGGTTCAATTAAACCGGAGAGGCGATATAAATTATCTATCGAGTTTAATGCTGCCGCTTCCGCAAATGGATTTGTAAAAAGAATTGACTCGCTCTCAAACCATAAATATAAATCGTTCATCCCGATATTTAACCTTACGAGAATGGGTCTTGTGCGAGGAATTCCCGCGGAGATCCCAGAGGCTGAAATTGTTGATGCTTTGAATAATTCCCACGGAACCCCGAAAGTATTAAAAGCACGTCGACTGAACTACAAGGATTCTTCTGATAGAAACACGATCTGGAAACCTTCCCAATCTGTTGTTATTACATTTGAAGGACAATCCCTACCGTCTCGTGTCTTTATTTATTATACCTCGCTTCCCGTCGATGTTTATAAATTCCCAACTATTCAATGCTTCAATTGCTGCCGGTTCGGACATTCAAAACCCGTATGCCGCTCCCCTTCACGTTGTTACGTTTGCGGAGAAGGTCACCCATTTGATCAATGTCCGAAATCTTCCAATGATCCCATTTGTATTAACTGTTCGGGTGCACATACCGCGGTCAGTCTAGCCTGTCCGGAACTATCAAGACAGAAGAACATAAAACATAAAATGGCTACCAACAACATTTCGTACTTCCAGGCCTCAAAGTTATTCTCTCCTGCGAAAAAATCATTCGCAGAGATGACATCGTCCTCAGCTCCTTTCCAAACAACCACCTTTTTAAAATCAACGTCATCTTCTCACAGAGAAACCATTCTCAAGCCAGTCAAACCCAACCCAAAATATACGCCTTACCTTGATAAAAAACAATTGAATAATATTTTGGCCAGCCCGAATGGGAATGCCAAATCCCAGACGCCCAATGGGTGTGCCATTAATGGTAATACTTCCCCTCCTGCTCTCCCCAAAATAATGAATAATAATTCTTTTATACAAACTTTAATTACCCTTTTAATTTCAATCCTTACAAACAACAATACTGTACCGTCCAACGCTGCCGATTAAATTAAATCTTTATTATCTTGCCTCCCCAATGACTTCAAAACTGAACAAAATTCTTGAGTGGAACAGTAGAAGCCTCTACGCTAACAAATCTGACCTAATTCAATTACTCGACGAACACGACGTTTCAGTAGCCGCCATTTCTGAAACGTGGTTAAAACCCTCCTTTCACTTAAAAATTCCAGGTTATTATTGTCTCAGACACGACAGACCGGATGGTAAAGGCGGCACGGCTCTGATAATCTATAATTCTATCCCGTTTAAACAAATTAATATTCATACTCCCTCCGACGATATCCAGATAATAGCAGCTGTCTTATCTGATATCACAATTTTATCAATATATATTCCTCCCTCTACGACTTTTATTGAAAATGAATGGGCACCCATCTTAACCCAGATTTGTTCCCCTTATATGATCCTTGGAGATTTTAATGCACATTCCCCTTCTTGGGGTAGCAAAATAACAAATCGTTCTGGCCGCAATCTTTTAGATTTTATTGATACCCATAACCTATGTTTTTTAAATGACGGATCTCCAACCAGATTCACCCCCCCTCATCAACGGAAAAGTGCTGTTGATTTATCTCTTTGTTCGTATTCGTTAGCATCTAAATGCTCTTGGGACATCCTAAACGATCCCCTCTCTAGTGATCATTTCCCAATTATAATCCGATTCCACCATCAATCTAACACTTATCCCCCCCCAGTTAAAAATAATCTCAAATTTAGAATAAAAGATGCGAATTGGAGCACTTTCTCTTCTGAACTAGATAACCTTATTAATTTAACAAAATCGTCCCCGGGAGACATCAGAATGCAATGTGAGACGTTTCCCTCTACTCCGTGGTGGGACGAGGAATGCACTCGCTCCGTCAACTCTCGTAAAAAAGCAATTTCCTCTTTTCGTAAGTGTATGTCACTAGAAAATTTTTTATCAGTTAAAAAAGCCCAGGCAGAAACCAAACGGATTTTGAAAAATAAAAAACGCGCTGGATGGCGGAAGTTCTGTGAGAACCTGTCTCCGGAAACTCTCCAGTCTTCAGTTTCATCGTATTCTCCGCCGAGAATCAAACATATATCAGAAGAAATTCTTATAGGATTTGCGGATAAAATAGCCCCCCCCATCAGTGGCCGGATATGAAGAAATGCCTTCTATTAAGCCGTATCCATCTCAATCTAACTGGCTAGATGCTCCTTTCTCCATTGATGAGATGAAACGAGTAATAAGAGCCCTTTCTGACTCTGCTCCGGGTCCCGATGGAATATTTAATAGTTTCATTAAATCATTTTCTGATATGGCGGTTGAATATTTCTTATCTCTTATTAATAATATGTTTGAAACAGGACTAATTCCGGATGATTGGAAAACTCAAAAAATCATTCCCATTTTAAAACCTGGAAAAAATCCATCTGAAATTTCGTCTTATCGGCCTATTGCTCTTTCATCATGTTTGATGAAAGCAGCGGAGCGTTTGATAAAAAACAGATTAGAGTGGTTTGTTGAAAGTCAAGTTATTATTTCACCAAATCAGTATGGTTTTCGGAAAAAGAAATCTACAATGGATAATTTAAGTTTGTTCACAACTGATATCCGAGTTTCTCAATCCCTAAATTCTTATACATTGGCCACATTCCTTGACCTTTCATCAGCTTACGATGATGTTTTACTGAATGTTTTGAAAGAAAAGCTAATTAAAAAACAAATCCCCCCGAAATTGGTCCAATTTATTATTAATTTGCTCTCAGATAGGTCCATTATTATTGAGTCTTCCTCTAAATGCTTAAAGTGCAAACTATGGAGAGGTTTGCCCCAGGGTTCTGTTATTAGTCCTCTGTTGTTTAATATTTATATAAGCGACCTAGACTCAGTAATTCCTTTTTCTATCAAGCGACTTTACTTTGCGGATGATATCCTTATATATTTGTTACATAAAAATATTATTCTTGCAGCTAAGGAAATGAATTTGGCTTTACAATATATTAAAAGCTGGTTGTCAATAAATGGGATGAATCTGGCGGCATCTAAAACAAGGGTCGTGGCTTTCACGCGCAAAAGAAAAATTCCCCACTTCTCAATCTCTTTTGATAATGTGCCTCTACAAACCGCTACTCAAATCAAATTCCTTGGTCTTCTTTTGAACCATAAACTTTCCTGGCTTCCACACATTCAGATAATTTCTACAAAGTGTGAAAAGGGACTTAATATGATGCGAGCAGTTTCCAGAGTATGGTGGGGATCTCATCCTACCACTCTTAAATTAATGTATAATTCCCTAGTTCGGAGCCACTTGGATTACGGCTCATTCCTTTTTGACCCACTCCCTAAATATTTAGATTAGAAAATGGAAAGAATTCAATCAAAAGCCCTCAGAATGATTATTGGAGCTATGAAGTCTTCTCCAATTAATGCGCTTCAGGTGGAATGTGGGGAGCCTCCATTATATTTCAGAAGGCAATTCCTTGCCAATAAATATATTTTCAAGGCTTTATCGTTATCACATCATCCTATTAAACAAAGTCTTAATCGGTTAAGTGTTAATTTGAATTCTAACAAAAGATTGAGAGAAAAACAATGTTTTCCTCTCCTAATTAAAAGTTTTCATCTCTATAATTCTCTATCATCTTCCCTCCAATATCTTCAAGAAGTTCCCAATCTCCCTATATACAATATTCCATTTAAGGCAATCACTTTTATGCCGAACACAATAACATCAGTCTTTCAGAAGAATAATTTATCTTCCCCAAATAAATTTCAAAATGTGGATGATTGTTTTAAAAGCATTGTGGCTTCAAAATTCCCTGGATTTTCCATCCTTTACACTGATGGTTCCAAATTTGAAAATAAAAGATGTGGAGCATCGATATATAGTCCAGAATTTAACATCAATCTCACTTATAAATTACCGAAAGAAGCTTCCATATTTACAGCTGAATGCTTTGCAATTGAACAAGCGCTAAATCAAATCCAGGTTCTCAACATTCATCGAGCCTTACTATGTACTGATTCGCTAAGTGCTCTAACTAAAATTAGGTCAAATATTCTATGTTATCCGGAAGACAATATTATATGTAAAATAAAAAATCTTCTCAATTCTCTAAGTGAATCTGGGTTTGAGACGATATTGGTCTGGGTCCCTGCCCATTTGGGTATCGAGGGTAATGAGATGGCCGATTTTCTCGCCAAATCTGGTTCAGATTCCGGAACTATCCCACTAAATTTTAGAATTCCTATCTCCGATGTCTTCCCGATTCTTAAATCCAACATGACTCGTGCCTGGGAAGAAAATTGGGCAGTCTCCAAAATAAGAACTGGATCTTTCTATGCTGGAATTCAAAACCATATCCCTGCTAAGCCATGGTTTCACGGTAAAAAACTTTCAAAACGATTCATTTCATGTATTTCGAGAATGAGAATTGGTCACGGTTCAATTGCATCTCACTTGTCTAGAATTAGAGTTTTAGATGATCCGGTCTGCCAGTGCGGTGTGGAAGAGGAATCCCTCGACCACGTTTTCTTTAACTGTAAAAACCATTCATCTTTCAAGAACATATACCGCCGGCTTATTAAAATCACACACCAGTCCCCCCTTAACATTTCATACCTTTTATCTCTTAACAATTCTCGTGTTCATACAGCTTTATGTAAGTTTATTAACCTGAATGAATTCAATATTTAATTTGTTTTAGTGATCTAAATGAGTCCAATATTTAATTTGTTTTATTATTTTCCCAATAGATTAACCGACTTTTTTTATCCACTTTAACTATTACCGGCACAAAGCACTCTTTTCAGGGTGAATTGCCTAAAACCAAAAAAAAGAGAAATATAAACGCTAGAAATATTTCGATTCTCATGCCTGCAAAATTTTAAATCGAGCGTCTTATTTGCACGAGGGAAGTAAGCGAAAAAGTGGTTTTTATTTATTTTGTGCATAATTTTATAAGAATGAAAAAAAGTTAGAACATAGAAAACCTTAAAAAAAGTCTTAGCCATAAAGGGGCATTTTTTTAAATTGATTTTTTTATTACTTCATAGTTAAGTCATGAAAAAACATTTTTTTTAGTGGTTTACGCTTATATTTTTTGTTATATAAATAATAATTTTATTGAAATTCCAATATATAGAAAAGCGAGTAAAAGCTTCAATTTATCTGTAGCATATTTTTTGATGTTCATACTGTAAGCCGATTCGTCGTAAAGATTAATCTAAATAGGATTTCACGTGTAACTTCATCTTAACGTGGAGACAATGTATTTCATCATAAACATTAACTTTTTATTATTGCCTTTTTATGCCGTCATGGTAGATGGTACCGTAATCACGAATCGTCGTATGGAACGTAGTAATAGGAACGTATGTTTTTTAAAATTATTTTTTAAAGAAGGATAACATTCCCGGGTTACGAATAACCTGACAATATTTGAAAATCTCTTACTATCACCACAGTAAGCGGAAAATGTTGCTTGTGTCGTGATGGAGGACTTGGCCAGCCGAGGAATCGAACACGCGACCTTCGAGAACCTTACCCCTGGACTACGGAGAACGCCAAATGAGTTAAGTCATACGTTCGGATAATTATAATAAATTTAATTATCAAATTATGGATAGATACTTGTTTAACATTTATCATTTAATTAATGGTAGAACAATGTGAACCGCAGCATAGCAATTTATTTGATATTTAGGAAACATGGTAAGGAAGATAATAAGATTCTATCTATCCAATGTTTTGTATTTCAATTTGAACCCACAAATATTTTAGCGTACATTTTCCGGGCACCCACTATTTATGTTATTTGCTTCATAGGGAGAAGTTAGTACATTAATACCTCGGGTAATTTTATTCATGAGAATGAGGTCCAAGTTGTTACTCATGACAACTTTTCGTGTTACGTTTAATTGAAGATTCCACAACCATGAAAACGTGTATTAACCCTTTGGTGATGGGACAAATTTGTACTAGTCTATATAACTCCATTTATCTTCCATACTAAAAACAATTTCATAAATATTATATCTGTCAGTTCATTATTGGACATTATTTTATAGGTCGGCAATTTTTTAAAGCTTAGTTTCAGACAGAGAGAGTACGAAAACAGTATGCAATATAGTTGTCAATAATGAATACTTGGAGCCGGTTGATGAATTTGTGTATCTGGGTAGTATGTTTACGAGACATGGGAGGGCTGATAGAGATATTGAAAGAAGGGTAAATGCAGGGTAACTCCATCAATGGAGGACTGAATGCTGTTGGTGCTAATAAAAAAAAGGCAAAAGAAGCGAAGCCAGCAGTCCACAATGGAGTCCTGGTGTCTAACCTGATGTATGGCAGTGAGGCAGAGGAACTGACAGAGGAAGGATGAAAGTAAACTGAATGCTGTTGAAATGAGATCCCTGAGTATGTAAGGCTGAGGAAAACATAATGAGTAAGATCAAGAAAGGGACCCTCAGATGGTTTGGGCATGTAGAACGAATGAAAGAAGAAAATAGTGTGAGAAGAATATATGACGCAAATGTAAATGGAAGAAAAAGTCGGGGGCGCCCCTGGAAGACATGGCACGATCAAGTGACGGCCGGCGTAGTCCAGCGGTAAGGCTCTTGACTCGCACACCGAAGGTCGCGGGATCGAATCCCGGCGTGGCAAATAATTTTATTTGATTAATTTGTTTTATTCCATAATTTATTCTTTAAAAATAATATATAGTATATTTGCGGCACGTTCCAGAGTGGAAGATACTCTCAGTATCGCCCTGGTGTAAGACCACCATTCAGAATTGAAACGTTGCTTGAAATGGCATTAGCCGTGTTTGGTGACCAAATCTGAATAGCCAGGTACTTTCATACATTCCTCTTACCTATCTCCTTCCCCTCCCCACTACCTACAGCCTCACAACATACCCCAATTGGGTATGCCATAGTCTCACTGGCTTCAGACGCGAGCAGTTGGAACTCTTGTGCGGTATTTATATATAAAAAAAAATTAATCAGATACTTGAGTCGGGCCATGTCAAAAGTCAGAATAATAGAAGAGCATGTATGAGACGATGAATGAATGTGAGTGAGGCAAAGAGTGTGTGCCAAGACCGAGTTGTTTGGCGGTCCGTCCTCTTTGCCTACCCCTGTGGGAAACGGCGTGACGGTTAGTTAGTTTCAGACGTTTGGAAAAATTGTTTTACGTTGAGTCGTCAAGTAGTAAATCCAGTTATTTTTCGGGAAGTTAGAATGAGAAAAAACATTTTTTCATACTGTAAACCAATAATGTCCATTGTCTATCAAAAATGTAAGCTATATAGAAGTAAACAATAAACCGAATCAAATTATAATTTAAATAAAATTAAAACAATAAATTCTACGAATAATTGTTACTTATTCCTTGTGCTATAAGGAGTGTTAAGAAAATTTCAAGAAAATTCGGAATGATTTACAAGCCATACATCTTACTAATATTATAAACGCGAAAGTTTGTATGGATGTACGAATGTATGTGTGTTTGTTAGTCTTTCACGCAAAAAATACTGAATGTATTTTAAAAATTATTTCACTAATAGAAAGCTAAATTATACGCGAGAAAAATAGGCTGTATATAATGGTAAGCTTGTTACTTTAATAGGTGGCACGCGAGCTGTTTGAAAAATGAATGTGACGGGTGTTGAATGCAGGAGGGGGATGTGGGAATGGGTGGTGGGGGTAGGGTGAGGGGGAGGGGCGGGGAGTGGAGCGGGGAGAGGGGAGGTGGAGGAGGCGAAGTGGGAACCCCCCTAATGCCATGCGAGCGAAGCCGCGGGTAAAAAAAGCTAGTAACAAATAATTAATGGTAGCAAATAATAGGGTTACGGGTTTTTTTAAATTATTTTTTCATAGCTTTCAATGACCTTTCTGAGGTTTTTTTTGAGTTGATTTTGGAACCAAAAATACATGTATGGTATGGCGGTATATGTTGAAAGCATCTTCAAAGTTTTTATTTATTTTTTAATAGCTGTGAGTCTCAGCGTGTCGACGTTTTACTGTATTAAAAATACACATATAAAAATGGTGGTGATATTCTTCAAAGTTTTTTATATATTTTATAACAGCTGCGAGTCTCAGCGTATCGAGGTTTTACTGTGTGCAACGTCCCACTAACATCATTTGAAGGGTTCCACAAGGTTCTAGGCGCGCACTTCTCTCCCAGGGCAATGCGTTAAGGCTGTCTGCGAAAGTTTGCGTGAAAGCCCACACCATTATTTTTAACTCAATGTAAAATAAAGGGCTGGTGTCACCTTCAATCTTGCCGCCCTCTTTCGGTTTCCACCTGGCGAACCCGGAAACCCAGAGACCCGGAACTTTAGACCCGCCCTAGTTCGATAGACTGTCACCTTCTCGCCATTAATAGGCGGTTTACACGACGCTTCTTTTCGTCCTGTTTTATGGCGCTGCTACCCGCATTTCTACCGATTTCTTATACATCTCCCTTAAACATTTGAAGTTTTTAAGGTCTTAAAAAAAATATACATATTATTTTTGAAGATAATGTCTAGATGCTGCCCACGCCGAAACGAAAATTATATGAAATTCCCTCGATAGAAAAAAATCGCAAAGTATGTTCCAAAAATTATTAAAAACAAGTCAGTTTGTTAATTATTAAAAACAATCTCACAAATTATATTTGTGAAAAAATTCACAGTTTCTTTAAATGATACTTAAAATGCTCCCCGTGAGATTTTTGCTCTATTTTAAACGAGTCGTGTTATTAAACATTTTCGCAATTTTCGCATCGATTTTGTCGCTGTAAATGTTAGCGCACTCCTCTAACATTCGTAATTTCGTATCTCTCCATCTTCTTCTTTTCGAGCCCGGTTGCGGAGCCTTAAAAAAAATATGTACTTACTTGACCCTCACGCTAATTTGTTCGGTTTTCGAAAGAACACGTATATAGACTCTCGTAGAAATCATCGTATCTCCCTTACTGTCATGGTTAGAAATACGATCTGTACGGTGTTAGAAAGAAGAAAACACCACGCTTTATATTCTAATCTTAAAGTTAACTGCAAAAAAATTAAAATCTGCACCTTTATGAAACCAAAGATTCTGCCCGAAATTTGAAAAAAAATTAGGAAACTTTTGATTTTTTTTTACATGAAACATCAAAAAGTGAGTTGCCGATAACCTTGACAATGCTTTTGCCTAATAAAATTTGTGCATGTTTTAACTTTTTTCATTACCAGAAATTTTAGTTAGATTAAACGTAAGGTGAGCCATTTTTAAAACTTTCTTATGTTTGCATTTAAAATATTTATATTTTAAAAATGTTTATATTACAATGTGTATTTCGAATTATAAAATTTGAAAGCGTATTTCATCACCTTTCAAAAGTAGTTTTTAGATTTCGGATGCGTTCAGAAATATTATTTTTTTTTGGATTTTATTGCAAAGCGGAAATATTTAGACCTAATGACAAAATATACTCGAGGGGTTAACTCTAAATAGGCGGCTCTGAAAAAAAATATTTCCTACAAGGCCTATGTCGTCTTTCGGGATGCGGTGTGGAGGGTCTTTTTGTTAAAGGGAAAACGAGAAACTAATTTCTCGGAGTTTGCCAACCTTTTAGTGGAAACCAGTCACATCTATAACTTCAATAGTGGAATAGAATTAATACATTGTAATGTCAATGGCATTCAGTTGGATAAACTAGAAATTTTAGAAATCCGAAAGAGTGTTAATGCGAATTTGAATATTATTAATAATCAAAAATTGTTCTTAAATGACCCAATATTAAACCTGTTCCCTTTGTAAATTGTCCCCCATTGCCCCTCTCTCCTCTACCCACTCTCATATTTTCATTGATACCATTGTCTATGTCCATTCTTTTTCAATTGACACCATTGTCTATGTCCATTCTTTTTCAATTGACACCATTGTCTATGTCCATTCTTTTTCAATTGACACCTTGTCTATGTTTATTATTTATGATTAGTATCAATAAAAACCCCGAAGAAGTAAGCGTTGCTCACGAAACATGTTGGTTTTTGTAAACAATAAAAATTGGAAAAACTAAGTATTTTATTAATTTGAATTAAAATGGTACCACAAAATAAGTTTGTTGTGTTAGAACAAATAATATTTGATTCATGGCGAGCTTCCGAATATTACTTTCATTATCTCCAAACTCAGTATTTGGAGATGTCTGACTAATTAACTGGACGATCGATATATTATAATAAACGTATAATACGTAAATAGCAGTGTACATTGAAAAAACGGTAGAACTTCGAAAAAATTGCGGTTAATTTTTAGAAAAATAAGCCAATTATATAATTTTCAATTTCTGGCAACTTTTGTTATCTACTACTTATTTAATCCCCTTAGACCAGCATTTCCCAAAAGGTGTTCCGCGGAACCCTAGGGTTCCGTAGAAGCATCACAAGGGTTCCGCGTTCCGTCCGGATTGTTGCAAGGATCATTGCAAGGAAGAAACACAAATACTTTTCCAGTAAACGACAAAATCTCTTCTCTTAGAAAGAAACTTGTCTTCTGGATAGAATGTGTTGAACAGAAACAGTACCAATTTTTTTTCTCTTTTAAACAAGTTTCTGGAAAAAAAAGAGTTGCAAGCAAAGATATTTAAATATTTGAATATCTTTGGTTGCAAGTAACCTCAGATATTGAAAAATGCATTTACGAACATGGCCCTCAACAAATCTCTGGAAGAGTATTTTCCAGAAAAAAACCTGCAGGACATTGATTGGGTACAGAATCCATTCCTAGTTTACAGGAAACGTACAGCAATAGAGTACGAGACTTTGATAGATATCAAATTTTCTTCTTCCTTACAACAAAAGTTTAATTCAGAAAAAACTAATCTGGATGAGTTTCGGATTGGACTTAAAAACGAATATCCAGAAGTCGTCGAGAAGGCTATCACCGTTTTGTTACCGTTTGTGACCACTTACCGGTGTGAAACTGGTTTTTCGGCTTACGCTTACACAAAAAACAAGTACAGAAACATACTGGATGCAGCTCCAGATCTTCGTATTCAGCTGACACAAAGTCTGATTTCAATGCTAAAAAAAAATAAAAAGATATCACTCTTCACATTAATGTAAGTTTTACACAAAATTTTAGATCTTTCTTTTCAAGGTAAACACGAAAGTATTCAAACTACGAGTTTATCTTTTTCTTACAAAAATAGGGTTCCGCCTAGAAAAGTATGATCGATAAGGGTTCCGGGGCGAAAAAAATTGGGAAACGCTGCCTTAGACTATTATTTGAAACATTATATTATAGTCAAAGACTACAACATACTTTGTCGACAGAAACGTGATTGTCAAGAAACCAGACATAACAGGCATTGAATTTGAACGGCAGGCCGCGCGAGTGTAGCGACATATTATTATTGAGGAAAAATATTGAAAAATTGAAACATCGACACAGAGATATATGTATTGAGAAAAGTCCAAACTATCGGCGCTTTTACTTTATTTTATCATCGGTTGTAGAATGTGTTTTGAACAAATTAACTACATAAACTTAACTATAAACTATATAACTAACTAACTAACCATCACGCCGTTTCCCCGCAGGGGTAGGCAGAGAGGACGGACCGCCAAACAACTCGGTCTTGGCACACACTCTTTGCCTCACTCACATTCATACATCGTCTCATACATACTCTTCTATTATTATGACTTTTGACACGGCCCGTCTCAAGTATCTGATTTACTTGATCGTGCCATGTCTTCCTCGGGCGTCCCCGACTTCTTCTACCATTCACATTTGCATCATATATTCTTTTAACACTACTTTCTTCGTTCATTCGCTCTACGTGCCCAAACCATGTGAGGGTCCCTTTCTTAATTTTGATCATTATACTTACATCAGCCTTGCATTCTTTGCGGATATCCACATTTATAACACGATCATACATGGTTTTACCACACATACGTCTCAGGGATCTCATTTCAACAGCATTCAGTTTACTTTCATCCTTCCTCTGCCAGTTCCATGCCTCACTGCCATACATCAGGGTAGGTACCAGGACTCCATTGTGGACTGCTAGCTTCGCTTTTATTGAAAGTTTTTTATTAGCTCCAACGGCATTCAGTCCTCCATTAATCTCATATAATTAAATAAGAATAACACTAATAATCTAAACGAAAATATGAAAGAGAACAAGACACAGAAAAATAAAAAGATAACAGTCGCAACTGGGACTCAAACCCAGAACTTCTCACCTTACTGGGAGAAACGCCTTACCAATCCGGCTATTGCCACCTCTTGTTTTATTCTCGTTCTCTTTCATATTATCGTTTTTCTCTTTTTTTACATTAGCTCCACACAGGAGGCTCCGAGGAAAATGATTCCCATCGGGGCCTGTGTTACCTTTGAGGATGACGTGTGGAGGGTCTTTTTAGGAAAGGAAGGAGAGGAAGTAATGGGAAGGAAAAAGGTATGAGGGGTGGGTGGAAATCTGGGGGTGTGTCCAGAAGTGACGGATATATGAATCTATCCCTCCTATTGCAGTGCAAGGCGATGTTCCGAGAGAGTCCTGTTGGAAAGGTCAAAAAGTCTTCCTCAACCAGTCTCTCCCGATCTGGCCTCCCACGCAGTTGGTGGGCAGACGCATCTGCCGCCAAGATCCGGACAAACCTCACCCCATGAACCCGGGCGCGTATTTACAATCCCTACCGCGTTTCAGTCGCGCTACCGACTGAAACAGATAGAGCAACGAAGCGCGTAAGCGACTGAAACGAGGTAGTGTTTGTAAGGTGATTTATGCATTACAATCCCTACCGCGTTTCAGTCGGTAGCGCGACTGTAACGCGGTAGGGATTGGAAATAGTAGCCCGGGCACCTGTGCACCGGGCTTTGTTCTTAAAAGGAGCGAATGGTATGCCCAGAGCGGGCCTGAGCCAAATGGCGCTTAGTGCTAGTGAAAACCTCAAGGGTGCTCTGTTAGGTACTAGATTTTATTAGCGCTATGGATCCTTGATCATTGGCGCCTTCGCAAGTCGGCGCCCGGAACGGACTCCTCCTATTAAACCTGCATATTACCGGCCCTGTGTATGCCGTATGCCGTATGTATGTAGGTCACCGCAGATATCAAATAACAAACACGAGATTGGTTTGGGTTACCGATATAATGATCCGGCGAGTCCGGAAAATATTATTGTTCTATTTATGTTCCGCGGGACTGTTTGATCCGGGGCCAGAAGGGCGAGAAGGGAGAGAAGGGTTGTGGGGATGTTTGGAAGACAATTTCCAGAAACTTTGATCTTCAAAGATATAAACCCTCCCGCATAAATGGGCACCCCTAATAAAGATGGGCATCCCGAATTCGGGGAAAATAAATTTCGGAAATTTAATATAAATACGGGCTATTTTCTATTTTATTTCACAAAATACCAAATATTTATGTATGTTTATGTATTTCCTTTTTCCTGTTGGTTAAACCTCATTGGTTTTTGACGGCATTTTAATACTTTTACGAGAGAGCGGAATCTGCGGAATGCATGTACATATATATTTATTATTTAAGGTCACCCTACAGTTGCTCCCCGAAATAATAACATTACATCATCATCATTGGTTGGGGAGCGTCGGGTAGAACAATTTTAGATCCGCTTGTGAAGGCCCAGAAATCCATAATTAGAGTAATTTTGCGTAAACCCTATAGGTATTCTAGCGATCAGCTCTACAAAAACTTTTATGTACTTGATATTCGTCAAAACTATATAAAAAGGATTATTATCAACGTACATAAAAATCTAGATAATATTAAAAAAATTGATCATAAATATATCACAAGAAGTCACACCAGAAAGGATCTTGTGATCCCAGGGAGCAATACGGCAAAGTATCAAAAAACATGTACATATCTTGGACCAAAAATATATAATAAAATTCCCCTAGAATTAAATATTAAAGCTTGCAAAATGTCCAACGTCAGTTCAATAATAACAAAATGGTTGATTGGCTTAGGTAGGGTGGAATCTGAAAAACTATTAAATAATGTCACTTAAAATTTTACATGGCCTATTAACGGCACATTTAGTAAAAATTTAGTACGTATATTATTTAAATAAAAAAAAAATAAAAACATTTTTCTTTTCTTTTTCTTTTTTGTTACAGAATAAATTTTCTGGCATCTTTATTAATGTATATTAAATTTAAAAAATTAAAATGAACATTTTTTAAAAAAACTTTTTTTTTTGCATTCTCACCAGCATTTGGTTCCTTAGAACGGGCAATCTGACTAGCTACGAACTAATATCGACCCACAAGACATAATAACACTTGTACACATTTTATAGTTATTTTTCAATGTTATTATTATGTAATTTTTGCCATACAAATGTATCAGATGTAATGTTATAAATAAAAAAATAAATCATTATCATCATCATCATCATTATCATTACATAGTATAAAATGAAGTCGCTCAAAGTGTATGTGCGCCTTAATCTTATACATACATATTTTTGTGCTATTTAAAACGGCTGGCACGGCGGGCCGTACTATAGTCACTTTTGAAATTCGTTCTACGGAAGAAATTAGAAAATAGATGTCCTAGAGTAAGTAGGTATTTGATTTTCCCTTTTCAAATATCCAGTGTTGCATTGCAAGCATTGTATAATTAGTGGCGATCGCTCGTATCTATCGGTGTTCGGTGTTCTCCAGCCAGTAAAATAAAACGTGCTTTACAGCGCGACGCTATAAAAAGCAATCATCAGTGCTTAAGTTGTAAAAAATTGTTAGTAGTATAAATAACAATGTTACATAGTATAAAATGAAGTCGCTCAAAATGTATGTGCGCATTGATCTTTTAAAATAAGCAACGGATTTTCATGCGGTTTTCACCAATAGATAGAGTGATTCAAGAGAAAGGTTTATAAGAGAAAAGCCGAGAAATTCAAATATTCAATTCAGGCAGCGGGCAGCAGGCAAGCGGGTGGTGTTGATTTTATAAAGGTTGGGTAATGGCGTTGTGTTTCGTTAGTCACAGCAACGTGTGGCCGGGTCTGCTAGTTTACTATATTGTGTGTTATTTACCAATTTCAAACGTAAAATCGACTTCAAAAGTACCCTCAATAATAAATTGGTATGAATATCAAACGAATTTATATACAGTGTCGATATTTTTGTACTTATGCGCTGGTATATACAATATATAGACAAGTAGATTTTTCCTTGATGCATTTGAATGAAAATATGTTATAATATTTGTTATTCGGCGGTAAATCCTCTCTGCACATCCCTTCGGGGTCACTTAGTTACATTTTGTGTTATTAGGTATACCGTATTTTAAACCGACTGCACATTGTATATAAGTACGCCGGGGGGCCAATTGTCGGCGGATCAAGTGTCATAGAGCCATTATTTAAGTTATCATTTTCTGTGTTTTTAAAAATGTCACACATTATGCAAAAAATAAATAAAAAATATTTGTGGTTTGTGTGCAAGCGAGTGTTCAAATCTTTACGTTAAAAAAACAATAAAAATGAATAATATATTTTATAACTCTCTTCGAAATTTTGTTTTACTGAATTTTCCTGAAGTGTTTGTGATTTTTCCAATTACTTTCCATGTCATTTGAGGATTTTTATTTATCCATTTATTTTTATTTCATAATTTTTTTATTAGTTACAGATATTTGTTTTCTTTTGGCTACCACACTAGGCTAAGGCCCGTGTTGTGGTAGTCGTACATTTAATATTTTAAATATTTATATACATTTAATATTCACATAAATAATTAAATAAACACTTTTCCAAACATAAAAGGTAATGTATTTATATGTTAAATAAATAATACTACTAATATTATGTGCATTTTTGTTAAATAATTAATAAATTTTATTTTCAAAAGCATCGGTAGGTATTACATATTAATAATGAAATATTCTAATTGCAGATTCAATAAAACAAAAACTACTAAAAATCAAAGATACAAATGACCAATTGTCATAACAACCAAACAAAAAATGCGTAGTAGAACACCTTCTTACTTAAAAAATAGAAATCCAGGATTTCCCTAACACCATGCGGTTGCTAGTCCACCAGCAGGGCCATGAAAAAAATACTTTCTTCGTTAACAAAATACGGGAATACCCCGAGCGTCACTAGCTCGCCCGCGCCACCAAAGTACCGCGACAAAAAAGTAAGCAACCAATGGATGCGTTCTAAAATTCACCGATATCTTTTCTTATGAATGCGTTTAAATCTTAATAATTTATTTGAATTTGTACGAGACCACATAGGTTCTTTACGTACTTATATAAAATTTATATATTTTTCTAAATTTTGTTAAAAATGTTAGGTTAATTCTGAGCTCGCGGCCTCTCGAGCCGGGCTGCGTATTTACAATCCCTACCGCGTTTCAGTCGCTTTAAATTTTCAATATCCAAATTTAAATATTTACAAATAAAATTATTAATTTCTAATATACACATTGGAAAGATAATTTTATCTACATTTTAGAACAATTTTTTTTTTGCAAAGTGATAAAAAATTATCAATATAGAGGTGTATTGACAATATATGGGAATAATATTAAAATTTAAACATTTAGAAATAAAATTATTAATTTCTAATATACACATCAGAAAGATTATTTTATCTAGATTTTAGAACAATTTTTATTTTTGCAATGTGATAAAAAATAACCAATATAGAGGTATATTTAAAATGTAAATTATCGTTACCGCGACTGAATCGGTATAGGTTTTGTAAATACGCAGCCGGGCTGCTCCCGCCACCCTATAGTTACGCCACTGCCGTTATTGGTTACAAAAGTCATGCTGATTTACTATTATGGCATTTGTTGCAAAAACTTGGTATTGACATGTTTCAAGTTAAAACCTTTCTGAAAAACAACGTCGTAAAAACTAACAAGCCATTCTTTTGAGGTTTGGCTAACATTAATAGTTTATTGCAACACGTAACGTAGGTACCTATTATATTACGAGTTTCCAAGAAAAGTATAAATAAAAAATAGGTGCAGACCATAAATCAGATTTATTTTCTTTTTGGAATGACTGTTCCATTACGGCACCCGCGAAAGGGATATTATTCATTGTAGTCTGGGAGTTTCTTGCAAATGGTCTTGAATTTCCCAACCAACTATGGCAATAATATGAGGAAAGAAGCAGCTCTGAGCACTACTCGAGGAAAAACCGGTCGGTAGCTTGTTGTAAGTAAACTCCAGCTACTCTGATTTCAGAATTTCATGGCCAAAGTATTATATTATTGTAACAAGCCATTTCATATTTCGAGCCTAAAATTGGGAGTTATTTAATCTCGAATATCTTCTCTTTCCCGCATCCCTTCGTTCTTTATCAATAAAGAGCGAGGGATATTGTTGGTTAGAATTTGCACTCCACCGCGCCGCTCAGCCATATAGATGAATATAAGGTCGTGTGGTAACTTGAGAAAGTTAAGTTGCCTCCCGGTCCTACCCGCGCATCTTCAAGGAAAAGCCTCTGGCAGGACTGAAATACTTTCAGCTAACCCAGAGTAAATACTCGTAACCCTTTTGTTAAATGGTTTATTGAAGCGGTTTAGGGAATGATTAATTTCCTTTGGGTTATTTACTGTTAAAGTACTTATTATAGTTTTTACTGTTTTGCTATTTTTTTACTTTTTTATACTTAAATTGATTTTACGGACTCCAAATAAAGACTATATGTGATACCATAAATAATTGTGCATTTTCTTTAATTACCGCCGCTACATTATCGTGATTTATTTTTGGGATAGTTTGCCTCGTTGCGCAACAAGGCAACGTTGCGGACAGCGTTACAGTGTCATCATCAGGGCAGATGAGTAATCAGTAGTGTGTGCTTAAGTTTGTAGATGCGACATAGTGTTGCCAGTCTCTAAGAGATGGAATTACACCTTGTTTTTAAATCAGTTTTCTTCGTTTAGTTTTGGTATAACTGTCAACAATTTACAGGATACCAAGAATTTATTGATTAACATTAATGAATTTTTGTGAATTTCAAAATTAGGAAATTAGGCGTGCTTTTGGGTCTTCCCAGAACTTCAGGAACAAATTCAAAGTAATGGTCGGTTTCAAATGCTCGGCAAATTTAAAATGCTGATTTGTCAGGGTAGCCGAGTTTTCACGTTCGGGAGAGGAAAGGGAAGGAGGTTAATATGGCATAATTTACAAAGGGAACAAGTTTAATAATAGGCCATTTAAAAATATTTTCTGATTATTTATAAAATTTAATTGTGTATTTACGATCTTTCTAATTTCTAAGATTTCAAATTTGTCCTGAAAGCCATTAAAATTACAATTTAAAAAATTGAAACAAATACTATCTGCTAATACATCTACAAATATTCAAAAAAAAACATATCACTGCCTGGATTAAAAATCAAGATATTAACTTTATAGAAAACATTATAATCCCCAACCAAACATAACAAAACTACCAAAATTATAAAATGAAATAAACTAAATAATTAAATAGTTTTCAAGTATTCACCAACTATACATAGACTTACAACTTGTATATGTGTGTATTGTAATGTATGTATATATATATATCTATATGTATATATGCATGTACGTGTATGTATACGTATGTATGTGTATGTTTATGCATATACATATTTTTCTTATTTTTTTCAAATATATATATATATATCTTAATATTATCTATCTTAAAGTTAAAAAAAAAAAATTAAAAACTTTCTACTACAACACATAAATACTTGTCACACTTAATCACAAACACGTAAACACCTCAGCACAGGTTCTCCTAGTGAGGTGTTCACGAAACATACAAAATTACCCATCCACAGTTTCACCTTCTCAAACCTACCTTAATAATTAAATTTAATAAACACCCAACATAATTAAATTTCAAAATATATTATGTAAAAATGTTTTCAAAATATATTATGTAAAAATTATAAGAAATAGGTAAATACTGTAATATATATAAATAAAAAAAAAAAAAATAAATAAAAAAAAATAAAATCATAGGCTGAAACCGGTAACGGTCACATTCTCATAGGCTGAAACCGGTAACGGTCACATTATCATAGGCTGAAACCGGTAACGATCGCATTCTCGTAGGCTGAAACCGGTAACGGTCACATTCTCATAGGCTGAAACCGGTAACTGTCACATTCTCATAGGCTGAAACCAGTAATGATCGCATTCTCGTAGGCTGAAACCCGTAACGGTCGCATTCCCATAGGCTGAAACCGGTAACGGTCATATTCGCATGGCTGAAAACGGTAACGATCGCATTCTCGTAGGCTGTAACGTAGCGGTAACGCTAAAAAATAAAGTACGTTCCATATCAAATAAAAACTATATATGAATTCCGCAGATTTTCTAAACCGAACATTGTACGTTCAAATGAATTTACAGACGGATGAAATGCTAAACGGTTAAGTTAAAATAGGCTTCGCTACACTCACTCAATTATTATTATTTATCTTTTGATTTGTGTCCTAAACGGACTCTGAACATTGATTTTGGGAGACTTTCGAAAATTTTTAGCTTTGAAAAATAATTTATTAATATATTCTGATGTGTAAGACGGTAAAGGCGCTTAGGAGTGTTGTCTATTGTAACTAATTTGTTTGGGAGATCCGACTTTTGACATGATCGGCCTCAAGAATTTAATTCACTTTACCGTCCAACGTCTTATTGGAATGTTGCCTATTTCCAATCACTTCCGTTTTAATCTATTTGTGGGTCATTTCTCTCCTAACTTTATAGTGTTCGTCCATTTGGTGTAATTATCGACGTGTCCGACCCATCTAAGCGTATCTTGGCTAACTTCGGTAGTGATCTGTTCTTGTTTTCTAAGTCACAATATTTTTCCTCAATTGTTTCTGGATTTCTGGATTTCTGGATTCTGGTGCCCGGGTTCATGGGGTGAGGTTTGTCTAGGTCTTGGAGGCGGATGACCAGGACATACTGAACCCCAGATTCCTGCCCACCCCTTAAACCCTTTTCCTTCCCAGAACTCTCCTCTCCTTCCTTTCCTTAAAAAAACCCTCCACACAGCATCCCCAAAGATGACATAGGCCCTGAGGGAAATTATTTTCCTCAGGGCCTCCTGTGTGGAGCTCATGTAAAAAAAAAAAAAATTTCACCCTTCGAGGGTGTTCTAGGCCATCATTTAAAATTACAGAGAAAGGAAAAGTGAATTTATGTACTATTTTTATTTAAATGTGCAAATTTAATAATTATACGGATAATTATAGAGTCTAGTTCAGATTTTTTTATCACATTAACTCGACACAGGAGGCCCTGAGAAAAAATAATTTTCCCATGCCTTATGTCGTTTTTGGGGATGCTGTGTGGAGAGTCTTTTTACAGAAAGGACGAAGAGGAAGTTCTGGGAAGGAAAAGGTATGAGGGGTGGGTAGGAATCTGGGGGTCAATAGTCTAAGAGTGACGGACGTAGGAATCCATCCCTCCAACTGCGGTGGAAAGCGATGGGTCGATAGAGATCAGCTGGAGAGGTCCAGGTTAGGTCTCCATCAACCAATCTCAATCGGCCCGCTATGCTAGACCCACGAAAACCTCACCCCATGAACCCGGGAACCCCTTCTAAGTCACCAAACATAGCAAACCACTTGGGGTGACCTATGGTAGGGATGTTGGCAATCCAATAAAATCCCGGGGCGGCGGAATCCATATCCGCCTCCCAAATTATAATGAACTTAGAAGAGATGAGAGATTGAATTAAGGGGAGACCATTTTAGATAACGCTTGATAGAAGAGAGGATATTTTTTTAGAGAGGGATAACCAAAAAAACATGTGATGTCCAACTGAAGAGTTAAGGACGTGAATTTTAAAAAGGTGGGAAGGAACGGAACAATGTCTGATTCTCATTCGAATAAGTGAGGAAATTTCTTTTTTGGAGAAATGGGAGAGTTGTTGCAACCACGGTAGTCCTTTGTATTGAGGCCTGGCAGACTCTTTTGGATTGACTAGCAATGTTCCAGTCCTCTGCCCAAACATTGCGGGATCTATTTACGATGATGGAAAACACATCAGATAGGGGAATATGGTTTATGAAGATAACAATGGGGTTGGACGCTCCTAGTTTTGCTAAGAAATCCGCAATATCGTTACCCACTGTGCCAACATGTGCAGGAATCCAAACCAGAGTTACTGTTTTTCCAGAGCTTTGAATGGAAGTTATCGGCACTCGAATAAGGCATTCATTATCAGGATGCACTCGAATAAGGCAGACGTCATCAGAGTGAAGAAGAGGACTGGATACAAGTTTTTGAGAGATAAAAAGAACAAGGGAATGTTCATAATTTTTTTTTTGATTATATATTTGAGAGATTTAATTATTGCAATGCACTCAGCAGAAAATATTAATTAATTATAATAATAAATAAATTCTTCCACGATTTTTAACACATTTGCCCAGGGATCGCAAATTTACTAAATCCAGTACTTGTGTCACCTTTCTACAAATACCGTCCTCACTGACAACCAACCAGCGTTGTTTTCAGAAGTCCACTGTGAACATTTTGTGTTTCAAAATGATGCGATGCACGCAGCTATTATTTACCTTTATAGCCGACAGACATGCAATCATGCCAGGAATCTACAAGCATAGATACACCCTGAATCCTGATAGATTGTGTTTTCCTCATAGAAATTCCTGTGCCATAGACAAAGGATAATGCGAGAGGCGAGGTGTTTATCATTGACAGGACAGGAGTTCATACATGTTACATGGCTTGTTTACAGTGCTTAGACAAATAAACGATCTAATGATTGAGTATCGAACGCGTTGCACGCTTAATAATTGAATGCAAATAAAGTAGCATTACGGTTATTGATGTAGCCGATGTAGTGCATAAATGGGACAAACAAATAGTGGGACATATTGGACTATCTGTCAAATTATTGGTAAATATCGATTGCTAGCTGTAGTACACAGGATTAGGAGTGTGGTTTCAACACCTTCCAACAGATGTCCCATGGAATTTCTCAAGATCGCTAACAAAATGATTTTCAATTTTTAGCAGAACCGATACTGTTCTTCGAAACATTTGATTATTTGATGTACGTTATCGTGCCATGTGGCGCCCGTGATTTCTTTCTACATTCACTTAATTATATTCTCATTTCTCTTAACCCCGCCCTAAATGTCTAAATCTAAACCATCTGATGATGTCAACAAACGAGCATCGTTGCACTATTGCTGCATTTATAAGGAGCTCATCCGAATTCATCGAACTCAAAAAGCCAATGTGCATCAATATGACGATTTATAGAAAATAGAATTTACTGCGTGATGACTGGCGGCTACCTATCATCAGGATGGAGGAATTTAACAAGATCGCTGACAAAGCAATCGAGTTCAACAGAGGGCGATGGAGTTTTTGACTAACTATTTCTATGATACAATATTGGAGTTCCACGAAGAATAAAACTCGTCAGCGGTATGGTGCAGAGCTTTTCAATTCCTAAAACCCAGTTGATTTGCAGAAATTCAAATGAAACATTGTCATCAAACGGCCATTTTGTTGTTTTTTGACATTTGAAAAGTCCCCGTTAAACGCCGATTCTAGGTGAGTTTCAGATATCTATCAAATAGCAATAAGGTGACAAGCTTAACAACATGATAGTTGTCCTCTTCTGCTGATAACAATTTGTTCAAAAGCTGAAACCGACTTAGAATTGGCATTTAACGGAAAACTTTCAACTGACAAAAAAAATTAAATTGCACTGAATGGCCATTTGATGACTTTATCACACGTGAATTTTTGCGAAACAACTAGGTTAAAAAGCGTTCTTTTAATCTTCTTAATTACTCAAATTTAATTTAGACAATTGATTTAAATTCAATTTATTCATTTTAAAAACATTACAAAATTAACATTTCAAATCGTTTTTAAAAGAGAGATAAAAGATAAGATACGATGATTTATACTAACAGCAACAAAGCTGCCGTCTAAATTGTGCTTAATTGATGTTAATATTCATATTCGTTTATATACGAGTGATTCTATTTAACAAGACAGCTCTCCCGACTGCTTATTTCCTTTTCCGTGTTCAGTAGGAGGCAACCATGCCTCGAAATCAATATGGGTTTGTAACGCTATTTCACCTTCCAAACCCGTGTTCAATAGAAGGCAAGCGGCATCCAATTGTGCACGGGTCTGTAACGCCAGTTCTCTTTCCAAACCCGTGTTCAGTACGAGCGTCCTTCAAACGTGATTATAATATAAAAAAGGAAGTGTGTGCATACACGCACAATATAATGGATGGGCTAGCTTTACTAATACCAGCAGCCTGACTAATAATAAAAAAAAAAAACACTAAACATGAAAAGGAAATACGCCTCCCGACTTGCATGACCATTGGCAAGTTAGTTCTGCAAGCCGGAAGATAAAAAAAGTCTATGCTGTCGGTGACGGAGATAAGTTGATAACCATCGGGAACATAGAAACTAATGCCCTCCATGATAGTCGAGTTTTGGAACCATCCACGAGTCAGTCTGAAGAAATGTGTTGTAGTGAGAAGGCATTGGAGGACCCACCACTTACCCGCCCTGGTATAGGTAACAGATGGTTACCCCTTCAAGGCTCTTGCAAGGACTCTAATTTTTTTGGTAAAAACGACTCTACATTTGAAAACGAAACTAAACCTCCAATGTCCCTGCATACGTTGTTAGTAAGCAGCATGCAAGTGCTTAGCGGGAAATACAGATACAATATGTGTTAGTATGACAAAATATAGACAAGACAGTAGGACAGGTTGGTGAAAGTTCACGAGGTGGCAAGCGCTGGGTGATTGTATCCAGCGTATCCTACAAGCACCTGTTTGGGAGGAAGACACAGTAGATAAGTAATAAAGGCATGGCAAACGGTTGGCAGTCCTCTCCAATCGATTGGCAGTCCCAGCAAGAATGCGCATGACGTTCGGTCTAGTAGTGAACGACACTCAGCTTCCGCGCCCCTTAGCCGGTTCCTCGGTGATGCCTCAAAGAAAAGTAAATGGGAGATTGGGGGGAAACACCCGACGACTCTAAGGAATTCAGCGTCGAGTAGCCGGAGGCAAGGCGAAGGAGAGCCGAGGTCGCCCCCCCAAACCTAAAGCCTGCACATGTTGCTGGGGGTGGCGCAATTAATTTTAGAGGGCACCGTGCCATCGTCGACCGACTCCTGTTGATGCAAGGACGAGGTCTAGCGCACCCCCAGAAGGGGAAAAAGAAACAAAACAAAATAGATAGATGCAGTTCAGTTCAGCCTTCTGATCGAAGCAAAGTAGCATTGTGAGACTAAAAAGAAAAAGAGAACAAAGAAACCAAAACAAACTAAAAAAAAAAAAAAAAAATTCGAGTATGTTAGTTGAATCAATAGTGTTCCTTGGAATATGAAGCTGGAAAAAATAAAATAAAATCACACAAAAATAATGAAAATAATAAACGGGTATCTCGATACAACATCGTCTAGCATAGCTTAGCTTAGTTAAATCTAAAAGAAATCATGTGAAAAGTAATAAAATAAGCAAAAAAAGATATAGTGAGAACATCGATTCTGACTCGTAGATGGTTCATACCGAGCATGCCCAAGAGAAAGTCTGTAGGGCAAAGTCACGGGTAGCAATACCCATAGCCATGCAGTAGAGAAATCTCAGATATGAATATTAGACAATGTGTTACCTGTAAGCCACCATGTACTCCTTGAAGGAGCTGACTCCCACCAGGTCCAGTCCCTCTCTCATCTCCATGTACATGTCATATCTCTCGTGTTGGGCGAAAAACCTCGAACGCTGGTCTTCAAATTCTGAAAATGAGAACAAAATCAGAATCCAAATACACCGAAATGAAGTTACCTTATATGTACGGTTAGTGCATTCCTAATAATTGTGTTTTACATATTATTACGACCAAAGGTGCGTTAATACAGATGCAATATTAATATGGTAAAACAAAGAAGGATAAAAAATATAATTTTGGATTGAATCACAGGTTCAATATTGTTTTTGTAAGTCTTTCTCGAAAGATTAAAGTTTGTTTACGGACAAAACTATGTATTCATATTCATGTTGCGTTGCATGGGCGTAAACAATTAATTCAACTCTTCAAAAATAGTAAACTTATATTGTGACTCCATTTTAATTAAAAATTAATAAAATACCTAGTTTTAACCACTGTTATTGTTAAAAAAACCAACATGTTTCATAAGCAATGCTTACATCATCAGGGTGTACTTAAAACTAATTACAACAATAAACTTAAAGATGTCAAAGGATAGGCGGGAGAGGGAGGAGTGGATGGAGTGTAGGGGAGGGGGAGGGTAATAGGGCGTAATTTACAAAGGGAACCAATTTAATAACGGGTCGTTTAAAAATAATTTTTGTTATTTATAATATTTAAACTCATCGTTACACTCTTTCCAATTGCCAAAATTTCAAATGTGTCTAAATCGATTCCATTAAGGCGATCCAATAGTCCAGAAAGAAATCGAAATCGGAATGCAAACCCCTTTTTGGGAGGAGTTTAAAAATAATTGGAAAAAAACTTTTGGAAAGGTTGGGAAAGGTATTTGAGATTTTTTTTACAGGTTGATTTCGTAAAGGCATGTAACAAACATTAACTCCTTTTTTACGCATTGTTTACTGTAATAACAACGAAATTTAAAATTAATTTCACGGAACCAAGTGACGCGGAGCCTAATACGTCTATTCCCCGTCCCGGCCGGGGCAAAACTTATAAAAAATGGGTGTGGCAAGTCTGTAGTCCTTGGGTGGACGGCACAAGGTTCACTTTGAAAATCCAAATTCGTCGACTGCCGTCGTATTGATTAATGTCAAAAATAACAACGCGAATTGCATATTTTATTTTATTTTGTGAAGTCCGAGCGTAAATTACAATTTTTCTTGCGATTATTATGAAAGAAACTGAGTTTGCCATATTGAACAATAAAACCACATCCGAAAAGGGGTTGATAGATTGAAGGGTTTTTTGTAACTTGCGAAAAGTGTTTTGTCCTAAAATAATTAAACTATCACCATCTGTGAAAGAGTAGGTAATTAATTCATTTAAGGCGATCCAATAGTTCAGGAAAAAATCGAATTCGGAATTCACGCCCTTTATGGGAGGAGTTTAAAAATACTTGAGAAAAATCTTTTGGAAAGGTTGGAAAAGGTATTTGAGAAATTTTTTAACAGGTTGATTTCGTAAAGGCCTGTAAAAAATATTAATTCCCTTTTTACGCATTGTTTATTGTAAAAAAAACGGAAATTTAAAATTAATTTCACGAAACTAAGCGACGCGGAGTAACGCGTGCATCTCCCGCTCCAGCCGGGGCGTGACTGATACGAAATGGGTGCAGTGAATGGTTCTTGTGCCCTTGCCATAAGGGTCACTTCAAGAATCCAAATTCGTAGAGTGCGGGCCGTATTGATTGATGTCAAAAATAACAACGAGAAAATGCATATTTTATTTTATTTTGTGAAGTTCGAGCGTAAATATATTTTTTTTGCGATTATTATAAAAGAAATTAAATTTGCCACATAATACAATAAAACCACATCCGAAAAGGGGTTTATAAATAGGAGACTTTGGACTTGAAAGTGTTTTTTATAGACCTTATACTTTATTTTTTTATAGGCTTATTAAAAGACTTATAAAAAAAATTACCGATATTTTTAAGGGCCAAGGTGTGTTCTATACGCAGTATTTAATTGATGCATCTATAAAACTTCTAAGCCATCAAATTTTCAAAACAAAAACATATGATTTTGCATTATTTAGTATGGCTTCATCTTAAGCATCACTTAAAAATAATCTGAAAAAATAATGTGTTTCCGAACTGCTTGCTATATGTAACTTATAGTAATGCAAATTATTAATTCAAAACACTGTTTTTATGTTTCCAAGAGAGATTTATATGTTTTTGAGTGAGGGTTGAACTTTATTGTAGAATTTGGTACACAGAACACAGGAGTCAGGTGAGAATGCTGTTCTTATTCCACCGGTATTTCAATGGAAGGTGCTTTGAGGAACTAACGTCTTCGATTCATTTGGCACCTGTGCACAGTCTGGAAATACCTCAAAAACTTTTACTCGATTTTTGCCCGACAGTAAAATTGTTGGAATAAGTAAACGGGTCGTTTTTACAACTCGTTCATTAGTTTAATAGATCAGTTGTGGTATAATTTGCCGGCATCTGTCTTTCTTCCCTCCTATAACATTTACAGGCTCACTCTTACCTTAAAAAACTCTCCACACACTATACCCAAAGATGATATACGTATATTTTGTGGAAAAATAATTTCCTCAGGGCCTTCTGTGTGAAGTTTTTTTTACATTACCCGCACACGGGAGCCCATGAGGAAAATAATTTCTTTCACGAAGTACTGGGAAGGAAAAGGTATGAGGGGTGGGTAAGAACTAGGGTTCAGTGTTTCCAGATCATTCGCCGCAAAACCTCACCCCATGAACCCGAACATTCTTGCCAACTCACCAAACGTAGCAAACCTCTTGAGGTGAACTATGACGTAGGTGTAGGTTATCCAATAAATGTTTCCCAGGATGGCGGCACCGATTTCCGCCTCCCAAATTAATAAATGTTAAAAAAAAAAATTGTCATGCACTCTAAACTTTTATCCACAAAATGTTTTTATCTCAATTCCCTCTATTACTCTCAGAGGAAAAACATTTCGCAAAAAGCACTAAATTCGGCCAGTGGAACTTTTGCAAACCATCAAACCTGAAATGGAAGTTCATGCACTTGCATAACCATTGCAGATATCGCGAGTTGCAGCGATGCAATATTCATATTTCCAAATGCGTTGTATGCCAATACGAGTGGTCATAACTACCTAGTACCATGTTTGCGTATGCACAAGTACAGCTTTCAGGAATACTTTCAGGAATCGAAAAGATTTCAGGCAGGTACTACTCTGCTCGGAACATTCCGCGAATTCAATGCGGAAATTTTTATTTTATTAAGGCACGGATTTCAACAATTTTATTTGTGGAATAAATATCGAGAGAGGAAATATGAAATGCTGTAAAGGAAAATAAATACAAAAATGATATGGATAAAATAAGGTACTGGCAGAGAAAGGAAAAAAGTGGACTGAATTCTGTAGAAATGAGATCCCTGAGTATGTATATAAAACCTCGTGCGATCGTGTGGGAAATTTTGAAATCGGCAAATAATGCAAGGCTGATATAAACGTAATGATCAGATTGTTTTGAATGGAGGATTGAACGCGGTTGACGCTAACAAAAAATTGTCATATTAAACACTGGAGCGCTTTTTGCCAAAATATGGCACTATTTAAAACACATCGGATTGCTTTGCTGCCAATTTTGGCAAATTTTCCCTTATTTGTAAGTAATTAAGTAGAAGTTTACGATTTTATAATTGTTTTTTTTATAAATCCTACGAATATGTGATAATTGACAAAAGATAGGTGAATTTATTGGCTATATAGAACTATAATCAGTTTGTATGTCTGGATATTAAAATTCGGAGGTACGGTTTTTTTTTTTAATGTGGGCGGAAAATATTTAAAAAGATTACCAACAAATCTGATCGGAGAATTTTTTTTATAATTGCGCTGTCGCTTTGTGGTTAAGTGAAGCTAGCAGTCCACAATGGAGTGCTGGTGCCTACTCTGATGTATGGCAGAGGAAGGATGAAAGAATGAACCCTGTAGAAATAATTTCTCAGGGACGAATGTGTGGTAAAACCAGTATGATCGTGCGATAAATGTGAAGATTAAACAAAAAATCGAAGCTGATGAAAGGTTTGTGGCTTGGGCATGTAGAGCGAATGAACGAAGAAAAGAGTGTAAGCAGAATATACGACGCGAATGTGGATGGTAGAAAAAGTCAGGAATGGTTGAGGAAGGCATGGAACGAAGAAGTGAATTAATTTGGGAGGCGGGAATGGGTACCGCCGCCCCGGGAACCTTTATTATATATAAAAAAATTCAAATGCAAACACATCAATCATTAAAAAAGTAGTGTATAGAGATTAATGGGTTTGGAAAGTAAATAATTCTACTCATTTTTATATTGATCATCTCTTAGACCACAATAAAATATTAAATATTCTTAGTAGTATATGAATACCGTACAAGAGTTCTAACTGCTCCCAACCATCTGGAATCAGTGGGGTTCCCCAATTGGGGTATTTTGTGAGAATGAAGGGGACGAGAGGGGATGGGACGAAAAGGGAAGAGGAAGGTGAAGAAGTACCCAGTGGCGGCGTAAGGGGGGGGGCGGGGGGAGCGGTCCGCCCCGGGTGCCAAGCACCAAGGGGGTGACAACGACAACTCACTCGTACAGCCAAAGAATGCGCATAAAATCTCCTTCTACACAGATATAGCAATTAATAACTACCTACTCTTGTGCCTAGCTACTTACATAATAATATCATATTTTGAAACGCATCGCAACTATATTTTCATTATTTTTCGAATATAATTTCTAATTCCCAAAAAGAAAGAATTCATGTTGCGTTTGGTATGATCTTAAACCGCGCGTAACATCGAGCAAACGTCCATCGTGGCACTCGAGTGAATAATATTAAATCGTACCCACTGTGAACTGCGCCGCTCAAGAGTAAAGAGGCGCAATGGGATAGGATGGGGCAGGATGGGACGGTAACAATATTCTTCGTTTTTTTTTTCGGAATGTGTCTTGCCTTCCACCGAACCTCTAAGACTGGCTCACTGAACCCCTGGAGTTCGATCGAACCCAGGTTAAGAACCACTGAACTAGACCATCGTTATAGGGAAATGGATTTTATTCTGGTTACATCTAATGTTATTCAGCCTAAAACGTTGGTAACATCACCAGAAGAAGATCTTTGTGGAATGGTTCCAAACCTGATAAAAATTTACGATGAATTTTCATCAGAGGACATCGTTTTGGAGATTTTTCGATTGTCGCGCCATTTGGAAGCAGCCAACATTTCTGCCCAAGAAGCGATTCAATGGACCACATTGAAACATTGAAGCTTCTCAGATTCATCTTAAAATGCGGCTATACTGAGTCTGTTTCAAGTTTAGCGCTGTCTCAGATTTTTTTTTAAAATTTGTGTTTCGGTAGCTTCATATGAAAGAAGCTTTTCAAAGTTAAAATTAATAAAATCTTACGTAAAGTCCACAATGAGCCAAGTGCGACTAACCAATCTCTCGATTTTGATAATTGAAAGAGACAGGGATATATTAATTTTGGTAATGTGATCGAATATTTTAGTAAAATAAAGTCTCGTAAGGGTGTTTAGTATTTGGATTTTATTTTAAGTAGGGGTGCCTAATGCAAAACCGCCCCGGGTGCCAAACTACCCTACGCCGCCACTGGAAGTACCTGCACTTTTCAATTCTGTACGGTGGTATTCTTACACCAGGGCGATACTGAGATCATCTATCACTTTGAAACATGCCGCAAATCATCATCACCAAACAGAATTAATAGGACAGAGACCGTACGGTTGAAATTTAAGAATTCGGTTAAGATGGCAACTCTGACGCCTCTTTTTTGTACGTGGAGTTTGTTACAAATCGACTTTTGTAATAAAACTGAATTAAAGCAATACCAAAAGATAGCGCTACCTCCGTTAACAGATCGCGCGATTAGCATCCCCTGACAGGCGTATGTACTACGGATTTGTAATTTATTATTGTAACCATAAATAAACCAATCCACACACATTGTAACTGGCAGTTGTGAATATTAATACCATGCGCTATATATTACATATGACGTCATTGCCTGTCGTGGTTACTTTGTCCCGGTGACTACGGTCACTGGATCACAGTGGAATGAGGAACCGGCTATTTTTGGAAGCAGTTCCTATCGGATTTATAATGGTCACCAACAACAAACTGGGCGAGCCGAATAGAAAGCCGCCCGCAGGGCCTAGCAGCAAAAACCTGCGGAGTGGGTTTTAACTGCTATAGTATTATATTATTTTTAAATCAACAAACCAATTTACAAAAACTACAACGAAAAGTCTCAAACAGAAACTCCCTTTTCGCGTAATGCCCGAGCCATACGAGATAGCATTTCAGGTCAGGACTGCAAGCCATTGCTAGTAATCGAGCAAGCTAGTAACTCTGGCAACATGTAAACAGAACACTAGCTTTGTTTTTAAGCAAAGCAGCCCCACCACCGAAGTTACTATCCTGGCTTTGTGTTTTGCTTCGTGCTGCCTGCGAAGCTAGTACATGATCGGATGTACGGAAGTATTGTTACCTTAGTCACTGCAATGATGCTCTTTAGCTTGTGCCAAGCCAGGAGAGCCGTTTTGGGGATTTTCACGCGAGGGTTTTATCTGAAATTGTATCACAGTTAAGATTAAAGTGACTTGGATGTTTGACATACCGCTGGCGGCCTCAATGTTGGAGAAGGCGAACCCTTTGCTGAATCGTATCTTGGTGATGGGACCCCTGGAGTCCAGGATGAGGTTTCTGGACACGTCCTTGAAGCCGCAGTACGCATGCGCGAAGGTCGAGGAAGCGCTGTGTGAGTTGACCCTCTCGAAATACACCTGGAATGTAAATAGATTTATTAGTTAAAAAAACGAACTTTTGGTTAATACACGGAAGGAAATTAAATAGATATATAACCATGTTCCACGTCCATTCCGGAAAAGTACGGGGGATGGTCAGTGGTCATTCGTGATATCCTAAAAAATAATGATTTCTAAACGCAGTCATTCTAATCACCAAAAGAATTAAATGTTAATAAAAGTTGGTCAGTGTAATCATAGCTTTACTTTTGCGAGTATTGCACATGTTCGAATAACAAAATTGCCGACCGAGTGTGAAGAACTAATATATGAAGGTGTTTGTGTTTTTTTATATTAGCTCCACACAGTTGAAAAAATGTCTCAGTGCCTATGTTATCTTTGGGGATTGCTGTGTGGATGGTGTATTTATTAAAGGAAATGAATTATTATAAGAAGGAAAAAGGTATGAGGAGTGAATAGGAATCTGGAGTCAATGTGTCCAGGAGCCAGGAGTGACGGACATATGAATAAAACCCTCCCACTGAGGTACAAGGCAATTGGTGAAGAGAGTCCGTCTGGAGAGGTCAAAAGGACTCCTGTTAAAAATGTAAGGATCCTTTTAATAAATAACTGTTTTTACAAATAATTTCACTTTTTATTTCAATCACAGGATAACATGTTTTAATGTATAAAATAACGGTGTGAATACTAAATTACACCGGACCAACTTGTCGGTTGTTTGATATTTAAACTTTGCGTAGTAAAAGAATACTAAAAACCAGAAGCGAGCCTTTTTATAAGGTAAAAATACAACACAACAATTGATATTTTGCAAGTGTGAGTCATAGAGATATACAATAGAGGCGCCATGCCTTACAAATATTTTCGAGATTCGTGTTCATCTCAGGCTTGCGGAGGCATACGGGAGGGGTAGTTCGACACTTTCCGTTATCTACCGAACTGAAACATGTGGTCCGAAGGGCACGAATGCGATTGCAAAGCAGGGGTTTACAGACTTTTCAATTAGAGGGCCGCAAACAACGACATCAAAGTTCATCAATTATATTAATCAACCTAGTTATTTTTTACTGTTGCAGCGCCTATTTTTGGTAAACTTTCGATATCACTGGTTACGCTTAATACAAATATTTTTTAGAAAAATCTTTATATTCACCTTAATTACTATAAAAGAAAAAAAATGCGATGGAAAATATTGCATTCAAAGTTTCAATTACGAGTATGACATCGCGCCATTCGTGGTCGCGAGTTCTAGAACGAGTTGAACTGAGCTCTGAAGCCGGGTATTGAAACATTTAAGGGACTTACAATAAACTCCACACCGAGCGCGAGCCGCCATGTAAATATACCTGCAAAAATGTACAAGAATGCAGGTGTCCTTAGACTGAGGGCACAGCGTAGTAAGGACTCGAACGTTCAACAGTCTGAATAGTCCGTTCCATACATTGCACGAACGCCTTTTACACATACGCTTGCCAGATGTATTTCAAATGACCAACACGACACGATAGTTTTTGGTCCACTAAATGCGTGAAATAGAGAATTGGAGGTACTACCTTCAAATCCATTGAACCAATTTATTCGCTTATTGTCTCATCTATTTATATATATCAATGGTGTGAGTAGACATGACTCGCAGTTAAAACAATTTCCTAAACTACCGACTTGAACTCTTAGCAAAGGCTAACACCATTTTGTTGGTATGCTAATTAAATCGAGTTTACTCAAGCAAACCACAGATGTCGGTAGCCTGTCAATTTTGAACAACTCCCACAACCAGTCTTGGTTCTAACAAACAATATAACAAACATAACAGTTGTATGAAACCTAGATGGGTATTTAGTAAAAAAATACAGATTATTTTAATGATTAAAAACACAACTGGAAAACTCGTTCCTAAATATTACTTAAGTTCAGTAAATTAGGAATTACTCAAACTTTTTATTTAGTTAGTTTGAACCAAAGACAAAAATAGTACTAGATATTTCATAACACAACATTTGAGTATCATTTTGACGAGCTGGAGAAAATCATGTTGTGATGACCGTGGCCGGTTATCAACATGTATCTGGACTCCCCTTGGATGGATCCAGATTCATCTGAATATGTTCTGATAATCTCAGTACAGGGTGTAGCAATAACAAGTCGTAGGTAGACTATTGATGTTTATGCCGAGATATTGTACAATGGTGCTTCGTAAGAAGTCTAATGGCAAAGAGGACAATGGATAAAAATCACACCCTTTTATATGTTCCTCATGCTGTCTCACTCATACACGCATGTCTCTTTCATACCGCAAGACATACGTTGACTACATCATTTTGGCACCAGGAGAGTTACATCATTCGTATATTGAGCGCCGGCAAGCGATCATTGAAATAACGAAACTTTGCTCAGAAAAGAAAGGTAGGTAATGGTTTGCAGCGCAATGCGAGTACACTGTGGGACTTTTCTGCATAAGGCCTGTATGCGCTTTTCAAACTGAGTCGACTAATACTATTATTAGTATTAGTCGACTCCGATATAAACAAAATTACTACTATAAACAAAATTACAAATATATACCAAGAGAATCTTCTCGTGTCTTGTGCGCTTTAACCATAGACATCAGAATGAATAGACCAGAAGATACAGATGAGGGGTTAAACCAAACTATGGGGGGCGAAGAGAGGAAAGATACTGTGATTCGTTAAACAATCAATCTGAAAGTATATAGGCATCTCGCATTATAATATCACCATTTAGTTATTGCCGTGTTTAGTTAAGACACTTTTAGAAATGTTTCATAATTTACTTACCCCTGTAACCAGCGACGAGGATACTGGAGAACCGCCCACATTAGCTATGTCCACATAATATGTGCCTTTAGTGTATAGTACAAGCTGCCGTTTTTGGCATGTTATTTCGTAAAACGTATGGACGTTAGTTCCGCGCTGGTCACTACAAGAATGATGACGTCACATATTTTAGATTCAAGCGTGGCTCTCTCCCCTCCCCATGGAGCGAGCTGGCGCCAAGGCGGAGCTATAGCCGGTTCCATGGAGAGGGGGAAATAATATGTTTTTATCACTTAGGGCAGGTCCAGATATATTCATATGTCCGTGGCTTTAACCCTTAGCAACACTCGCTATTTTCAGCCAACACAAATTCAATCGTGGTGGATCTAGGTCCCCCACGAATTTATGCTTCATAAAAAGAGAAAGAACTACTTTTTTCGGATTTATTTATTTAAAATTAAAGAAAGACATGTAATAAATCCAAGAAAACTAGTTTATAACATTTTTAAAACCAACATGTGACATTTGTAGGAATTTCAAGCGGAGTCATCTCATTTTTCGATCGGGCAGAACCTCCTAGGCCAGGCAAATGCATAATAATGTCATGCGCTCAAACTCGTGTTTTTCCCAATTTATACCTGTTTTTACCATAAAATGCATTAGAGATGCTGTCACTCAGATTTGCGTAATGCAGGCTATCATTTTCCGAGTCATCAATGCATAAAAATGTAATCAAAAATTTTATATCGACCTGTCGGGCGATACTAAGAATAAACGGAGCCGTAAGCGCGTAAGGCTATCTTGGAGAGGGAGGCATCTACTAATATCTACAGGAATTCCAAAAACTGAAAAAATCGGACTAATATCTATGAGAACCAAAGTGCATACGAATATCTACAGCTCAAACTGCTGACTAATATCTATTAGAACCAAAGTGCGTACGAATATCTACAGCTCAAACTGCTGACTGATATCTATGAGAACCAAAGTGTTGACGAATATCTACAGCACTGACAGAGGTCGGATTTGCAATTATGTATAGCATATTGGAATAACGTAATATTGCGTTTGCAGTTTAAAAAACTTATGTTTAAAAATTTATGTATGTATGTATGTGTGTAAAAATCCCTAATATCGGACTATTGGACACATTTAGCTGAATATTAATAGCTTTCTTTATTTCGAGTGCTTCTAAATTATTTATTTATTTATTTATTTATTTATTGTTGTTATACGCCCGTAGGGGCTTTTACATAGATTAGAAAATAATATTTAAGATATCTAGGATAACACATACATAGAATTTATACCAAAAGTTATAAAAGTGAAAAAACTTTTAAGAATATACAAGTAGTTTTTAAAGAAAAAAAAAACCACTTGTATAATCTTGTGGAAACCCGTGAAATATTTTAAACAATGTAATATTTAACAATAACATAGAACAAAATATAATATAAACATTACAATAACAAATCAAATCGTTAAATATATTATACCCATGTTACAATAATTTGTAGGATTCAACAAAGTGTTGGTTTAAATTGCATTTTAGAATGTAAAGGGAATCAGCAAATACATCTACAATACCACCAAACTTGTTGCCTAAATAATGCATCCTATTGGTAAGTGAGTGTGATTGATAGTTAGTTGTGTATGTGTTGCAAAAGAATGTTATATTTTGTCTAGTATTCCTTGTCGGTACAAGAAGTTTAATAGTAGAAACGATGGCAGGGCTGTCAATTAGGTTGTTCATAATTCTGTACAATAAAATTAGGTCTGAAATGATTCTTCTGTCAGACAGCGTAATTAAATTTAGTCGATTCATTAAACTTAAATAATTAATGTTTTCTATTGGAATTTTGAGTTTGAAATTTAAGTACTTAAGAAATTTGTGTTGAACTCGTTCTATTTTGTTAGAGTGTACTTTATAGAAAGGGGACCAAATAGGTGAATTATATTCAACTTGACATCTAACTAATGAAATGTAGAGTGTTTTCATTTAGTCTGTTACCATGACAACTTCTATGTCAGTTAGGTTAGGTTAGGTTAGGTTGTGGTTCCGTGTATTTCGAAAAAAAAATATCTTTGTATTATGACCTCCATGTTTGTTCAATAAATTATTGTCCGCGTAAACAGCAAAATACGTAATATTATGCAAAAACTTCATGCACGTACTTTAAACGTTTTTACGTAATTGAAGTAATTTATGCTTTTCCGTACAACCTCTTGCTCACCTGCCCTCTGTAGGGTGACCCGACAATTCGTCCTGCGACAATTCATCCGGCGACAGTTCATCCTGCGACAGTTCATCCCGCCGACAATTCATCCGGCGTCAATTCATCCTGCCTGATCATTTAGAAGATTTTTATTAAGTAAGTATGCAAAGAGGATATACGGCCGTACAACCAAAATCGATATACTTATATCTGAAGGCATCTTGAGTGGAAATCCGCTGTAAAAATATTTTTACTAACAATAATTTCGACTCTCCGAAGAAGCATGTGTCAATAACAAAATACGACATACTTATACTTATAGGTTATACTTATAGGTTAGGTTAGGTTAGGTTAGGTCAGGTTGAATTGTCAGGATGAATTGTCGCCGGATGAATTGTCGGCGGGATGAACTGTCGGCAGGATGAACTGTCGGCAGGATGAACTGTCGGCCGGATGAACTGTCGCAGGATGAACTGTCACCGGATGAATTGTCGCAGGATGAACTGTCATGGAACCCCTCTGTAAATATTAGTCCAACCTACGCTCTGTAGATATTAGTTGAACCTACGCTCTGTAGATATTAGTCAACACTGGGACCGTCATAGATATTTGTCCGACCTTAGCTCTATAGATATTAGTCAACACTCTGAAGTTCGTAGATATTAGTCAAACAAATGAGCTGTAGATATTCGTCCGACATACAGGCTGTAGATATTAGTATCTGGAGTCTTGGAGAGCTATCTTGGAGAGCATTCATTTCTATGTTCCCGATGGTTATCTTCGCCACCGACAGCATAAACTGTTCCGGCCTGAAGGACTAACTTGCCAATGGTCATGCCGGTCGGGAGAGCAATCTTGCTGATGAATAGAATTAATTCGGATATCGACATATTTAGCGTTAGTGAAGCTGCTTTTAAAAGGCCAGCTCTATTAATGTTTGCATAGTTTTTAGCCTACCATTTATGTTTAATATAATACTGTTACAATTGTATTTTAAAAACATATTAAATGTTTAATTACGTAATGTTTTTGAAAGAATAAATAAATTGAATCGAATTGAATTGAAAGCTTAAAATAAAATAAATATTTGCTATAACCTCCTTGGTGGGGGACCCTACTCCCCTGCGAATGATGTTAAGGGTTAATATAGCATAGATAATTGTTTCTTTTACTTTCGTAATGTCATGTATTCCTCCGTGGTATTATATATTTTTTGTTGCTTAATTTCAATATTACTTATTCACGATAATATTACTGTACTCTTAAATAAACATAACGTGTGTTGAATTTTTTGCTATTTAAATGTTAAAAAATAAATAAGTATTGTGAACACTATCCTGGAGTGCTCTCAATAGAAAAAGTGATTCGTCATGGTTTCTTTTATATTTCACCGTCACAGATATTGCAAAGAACAGATAAAACGTGGAGAGACAAAGAGGAAGAAATTAATCTTCTTTCTGGATAAAGTCGGAGCCATTTCTCTTCCGGGAACAACTTTATTAGTACTCTCTTGATATCTCCTGGCAGTCCTAGTTTCCTGATACCTGGGTAGATGAAGATAGTACCTCCTGTAGTTCAGACAGCAAAAATATGGCACTTTTCGCCTCTCGCGTCCTTTGGGATAAATGGCGTGGCAAAAAGGAAAACAGCAAAAAAGCTTTTTAAATATTTTTATAGTGTGAGTTCAAGTTGGTTCACGATGTCCGAGAGCTCATCGTGACGAAAACTAAAAATCACAGTTTTGAAAAGAATTCTTCAATAGCACCGTTGTGACTTGAAACTTGATAAAACGAAAAATAGCGACACTAAAAAGAGACAAACACCTACATCTATAGAATTTAGCCTGCGAGAGAATGAGATAGTATAATCGGTCTCCTCTTTGTGCGGTGCTTTGTACCCTCCAAGTCTAGTCTAATTTAGTTTTCTGACAGTTACATTTCTACCTCGTATGAATTGCACATTCTATTTTTTTAACTATAGCTCTATACAGGAGGTCCTGAAGAAAAAAATTCGCTCGGTTCCTATGTCATCTTAGGGAAAGCTATGTTGAGGGTCTTTTTTTAAGGGAAGGAAGTTGTGAGAAGGAAAAAGATATAAGAAGTGGGTAGGAAGCTGGAGGTTAGTATGTCCATGATTGACGGACGTATGAATCCATCCCTCCCACTGTATTGCAAGACGATGGGTCGAGAGAGACAAACTGGAGAGGCCAAATGGTCTCCCTCAACCAATATCTCCTGATCCGGCCCGCTACGCAGTATGGCGCATCCGAGGCCTCCGCCGCCAAGACCTAAACAAACCTCACCTCCATGAATCCAGGCACCTCTGTAAGTAACGTAGCGAACCACTTGGGATGACGAATGGCAGAGGTGTTGGCAATCCAATAAATGGTTCACGGGGTAGCAGTACCTACCCATACCCATATCTGCTTCCCAAATTGATCGAGATAATAAGATGAAAATAAATAAAAAAAACGAGTGTGCTTTAAATAGAAATAAATAAAAAAAAACGACTGAAGTAAAACTTCAGTAACTTATAAAAGAACATATGAAATTGACATTGGGGTGACATATGACCATGGAGTGACCTATGACCCTGGGGTAACCTACGACCGTGGGGTGACCTACGACCTTGGGGTGACCTACGACTTTGGGGTGACCTACGACCTTGGGGTGACCTATGACCTTAGGGTGCCCTATGACCTTGGGGTGACCTACGACCTTGGGGTGACCTACGACCTTGGGATGACCATCCTTATCTTTATCCTCATGTTTATCCTTATCACTCCCCAAGTCACGCGTGCGTAAAGGCCCGACCGTTCGCCTCATCATCGATCACCGTTCGCATCGATTACCGTTTGCATTACACTTTTCGGAAAATCACTCTTATCGTAAAATCACACTTTTCGTAACACATCACCACTTTTTGTAACACATCACCACTTTTCGTAACGCATTCACCAGCTTACCCCCCAAGTCGAGCGTGCGTCAAGAAGTTTTACTTCAATAATTCTACTATTTATAGCCTTCTTGGCATCTTTAGGAGCTTCCTACAATCAATGTATTATTACAAAGGCGTTTCTTAATAGGCATCTCTCCCAGTTGACGTTTAGGCTTTGGAACTGCATTTCAAAGGAGAGTAGAGCCTTTGAGAGGCTTATTAATAAGGCAGTGCATGCACAGCCCAAATATGCACACTATTGCACACTGCACAGAGTTGATGCATCGCCTTGCAGCAGGCAATGGGGCGCCAAATAATTAATGAAAACATGAATTGGTTAGAAGGAAATACTCTTAAGAGCGTTTAACCAAGCGGACGAAAATCCACATTTCGTCGAAAGTTGTTCTTACGATCGTGCAGGGCGGTTACAATGAGAAAGATTAATTATTCTCCGTACCAGCTTTTTAAAATTATAACTCAATATCGAATTTATTTCAATCCAAATTAGCTTTAATTTATACCTTCATCCAAAAATGCTGAAAGGCGTGATGATAAAACTATTAAAATAATGTACTTTTTGTAATTATTTTTTGATTATAAGTATTTATCATTTTTCAATAATGTCTAAATTTAATAAGAATGTAAAAAAAATCTGAAATATATTAGTTTGTAAGTGCGCAAATAAATACACAAATGGACCAATTTTCGTCAAGAAACACATGTACGTACATATTTTTTAATGATTTTATTGAAACTAAAATTAAAATTCTAAAACATGCGTTTGCTAGATAATGTATTGATTTATTTTACTGCATGATTATATTATTTGAAATAGGTGTGGTATAATACAAAATCTTTTTTGAAAATTTAACATATCTGCCAATGACCTATCGAATAACCTTATTAGACTAAAAATTAAAAATTTTTCTCAAAATTTATTTTTTGCGAATGCTAGATAAAAGAACAATCTTTCGAAATCCATTTATAATTTTTTGTGGAAAAAAGTCAATACGTCTAAAATCTTTTTTGAAAATTACATATTTCTGGTTTTCTCTGGTAATGCCCTCTTAACGATGCTACTATCTTTGATATAAAGTGTGCTGTGTGAATTCTGGTCTTGTATTTTGCCAAATACCGCTTTTTCTTAAATACAAACACATTTATCATTGCGACAGTTCGGTTTCTGCAAAAATTCTACGAATATCGCTTCTTTTTATCGAGGTTGATACTTTTTGGAAGGTACTTTTTAGGTGCCTAGGTACTACTTCATGTGAATGCCGCACGAGGGTCACAAATGTTCGAAACCAATAGGACTATGTAGATATGTTGTGGGTTTGAAGGGGGTTGGTACAGGAAAGAGATGGGGAAGATAATGGTTGAGAAAATATTTGTTTGATGCGATATATGTTTATATTTAGCCGATTTGAACATGCATAGTACCAATTTTTTTAAAGTGAAAACTTCTTTAGCACTTCTTTCCTGTGATTTGAAACTCGATGAAACGAAAAATAGCGACACTAAAAAGAGATAAACACGTACTTCTATAGGATTTAGCTTGCGAGATAATGTACAGTATAATCAGTCTACTCTGTGTGCGGTGCTTCGTAGCTTCCCCACTCTTGTCTACTTTAGTTTTCTGAAGGTTTCACTTCTACCCATCGCCATGAACCGCAGTGGAAGGGATGGATTCACACGTCCGACACTCCTTAGATACTGATCCCCAGATTCCTATCCACTCCTCATACCCTTTTCCTTCCGAGAACTTTATCTCCTCTATTTCCCTAAAAAGACCCTCCACACGGCATCCTCAAAGATGACATGGGCCCCGATTGAATTTTTTTCCTCAGGGCCGTCTGCGCCGGCTTTATTAAAAATCACCTCAATGGCGCTGAAAGAAATGTGTTATTTTTTTAAATCAATAACGGATGCTCCCAGTGTTGCCTTAACGTAGCCAATAGTAACTAACTGAAAATAAAGTCAGATACTTTTCAACATTATTTTTTTCATAGTCTATCCCCGTACTTCGGTTTATTACTGGTGTGCCTTAGTTCTACTAGCCTCGACAAGTCTTGTGACCGACGTGGTATTTATGGACATAAAAAAACCGAATACGCTAAAGCAAATAGGTCATTTACAGCAACGCGCAAACCTGTTCTACATTTTCATCTCGTTTAATTTTCCACCCCGAAGCAGCGCACCCTCCCTGAACGACGTAATATTTTTTTAAGTTCTCGTCGGCCGGGTCGTATTTTCAGCAAATTTGCGTCCCACTGATTCGATAAGGCCGATGCGGCTTCGCATTATTTTTCACAGGTAATTGAGTGATTTTTTCACACCCCCTCCCGCCATAGACGGCGTATTCTAGGGGGAATTGATTATTAAAAATCTAAGTACGAAATTAAGAAGGTTGTCAAAAAGGTTTTTTTAAACCGTTGCCAGTTTTTTTTAACGGAGTTATAAATTTTTGCAATGGAGTAATTTCAGTAATGTAGAAAATATTCACTTTCAGTAAAATAGGGTTCAAATTTCTTATCTCAAAGTTATTCGAAGCCTTGGAAAAATGTGAAAAACAATTTTTTTACATTAGCTCCAAACACCGACCTCCGTATTCCAGTGGGTAAGACTCTTGACTCACAATCCGGAGGTCGCGGGTTCGAACCCGGCATGCGCAAATAAATTTTATTTGATTAATTTGTGTTATATCACAATTAATTCATTTAAAATAATATATAGTATATTTGCGGCACGTTCCAGAGTGGAAGATACTATCAGTATCGCCCTGGTGTAAGACCACCATTCAGAATTGAAACGTTGCTTGAAAATGGCTTTAGCCGTGTTTGGTGACCAGATCTGAATAGCCAGGTACTTCCCAACCTTCCTCTTCCCCACCTCCTTCCCCTCCCACTACCTTCAGCCTCACAACATACCCCAATTGGGGATGCCATAGTCTCACTGGCTCCAGACGGGAGCAGTTGAGATTCTTGTGCGGTATTCACTGTAAAAAAAAAAAAAAACAGGAGGCCCCGAGGAAAATAATTTTCATCAGGACATAGGTGATAGTGATGACATAGGTCGTAGTAGTGGATGCTGTATAGAGAGTCTTTTTAAGGAAAGGAAGGAGAGGAAGTTCTGGGAAGGAAAAAGGTTTGAGGAATGTGTAGGAACCTGGAGATTAGTGGGTCCGAGAGCGACGTATGAATCCATCCCCCCCTCCTACTGCGGTGCAAGGCGATGGGTCGATAGAGTCCAGTTGCAGAGGCCAGAAGATCTCCCTCAACGTGGGTAGATTTAAAAAAAAAATTAACTCCACACAGGAGGCCCTGAGGGAAATTATTTTATTTTATTATGTCATCTGGGATGCTGTGTGGAGGGTCTTTTTGAAGAGCCATGTTGAAGGAAGGAGGAAACATAAAGGCCGGCAAATCGTTTCACAACCGAGCTGTTGAACACACAAATGTCGACCGTACATATGCTGGGCATGCGTTTGGCGTGTTTCCCGACTATGCACCGGTGCCGAAGGGATCAATGACGCTAGTTCCTCGGAGCATCTTCCAATGAAATACCGGTAAAACAAGGATAGCATCCCCACCCGACACCTGTGCTCTAAAGATTGCAATCCGTTTGTTAAATTAGGAGAATCTATCAGACGGACCGCCCGTTTCTTCACAGAGTCGAGGGTTTTTTTTGCAGGTGTTTTAGGACTCCAGACCAGAAGTGGCTGCCAAGTGATTTGTACAGTATTAGCAGTTGTGTACTATTAAAGTATCTGCTCTAAGTATTTTGAGAGGCTAACTTAACTCTGGCTTCGATGGCGCCCCCATACCGACCTGGTCACTTAGAGTTACACCAAGCATACCAACCCAGGGCCTGTTAGGAAGATTGCTTCCATTGAAGGAGACTAGATTTTCATTTTATGCATGCAGATGCATCCAAGACCCTGAAAAACCTCACCCCATGAACACGGGCACCCATGCAAAGATAGCAAACATAGCGAACTACTTGGGGGTGACCTATGACAAGAGTGTTGGTTATGCAATAAATGGTTTCCGAGAGATAAATGTAATTGTAAAGGGTCGATAAGTCTTGCCATTAGTATTGAGCCTAAGACTTTTCTAAGACCGGTAATGTCTGGAGGGTTGAAAAGGACAACACAACATATCGCTACTCGTATCAGTTCTTGAGCCTTTTTAAAATTATTTTGAAATGTGAATACTGCGTAGGTCCCAGGTGTGGTTCTCTCTAGAGAGTCTGTAGTCAGGTTGTAAGTCTGAGCTGCCGTTGTCGACTTCCTTCTGTTCCACACCGAGGAACCGTACAATGAGTGATAGAGTTTGGTTTTTTTAGGTAATCCTTTGTAGTAAAAAACACTTGTGTTTTAATACTGGATGTTTGCAACTGTTTATTCTGAAGAATAAATTTTACAGAGTGATTTTGTCTGAATACTTGACTGTGACAATAATTTAGACTAATTAATTTACAGAAGTGAAAGACGGTTTGCTAAACAAGCAGAGTTTAGACGAGGATAGAGAGAGAGACTGTTTGTAAGATTGATAATGTTTTCAAGAGAAGAATGACAACAAGCGTCAAAACACGCCATTTTATAGACACAGAAAAGTGAAAGTTTATGCGCCACAGACAACAAAGAGTTTTAGATAAAACATTTTATGGCGATATGTGAGTAAAAGGTGGCATAAACGCGAAAGTTTAATATAAAGGGCTCTACACATCGAGATTTAAATGAATGATAAGGAAATGTTCAGTGCTAATGAATTTAAATATAAAATAGGACAACACAACACACAACATCCAACAAATACCACGCAAGAGTTCCAACTGGAGTCTGTGAGACTATGGCATCCTAAATTGAGATAATATGTTGTGAGGCTGGATGTAGTGGGGACCCGTCCCCAAGAGACGGGGAAGAGGAAGGCGAGGAAGCATCTGGCTATTCATGTCAATTGGTCACCAAGCACGGATATTCCAATTTCAAGCAACGTTTCAATTCTGAATGGTGGTCTCTCACCAGGGCGATACTCTGAGTATCTTCCACTTCGGAACACGTTGCAAATATTTAGTTGTTTATTCGTTTTCAGGAAATCGACAGTTATCATTTTATAAGTTTTTACATGTTTAGTATTTTTTTTTTACATTAACTCCACACAGGAGGCCCTGAGGAAAATAACTTTCCTCAGGGCCTATGTCATCTTTGAAGATGCTGTGTGGAGTGTCTTTCTGAGGAAAGGAAGGAATGAACACGGGTCTTGAAGAGACCCATGTTATAGGAGGGAGGAAACACAGAGGCTGGCAAATCGTTCCACAGCCGAGCCGTTGAACTCAAGAACGAGTCATAGAAATGACCCGTTCTCATGTGACTAATGTCAACCGTGTACAGATGTTGGGCGCGTGTTTGGCGTGTTTCCCGACTATGCACCGGTGCCGAGGGGATCAATGACGCTAGTTCCTCGGAGCATCTTCCATTGTAATATCGGTAGAACAAGGACAGCATTCCCACCTGACGCCTGTGCTCTAAAGATTGCAGTCGGGATTAGTCAGATTAAGACGGGAGAATCTATCAAACTGACCGCCCGTTTCTGCACAGAGTCAAGGGTTTTATTAGGTATTTTGGAGCTCCAGTCCAGAGGTGGCTGCCAAATTCAACCGTGGGGCGCACTTGCGATTTGTACAGGGTTAGCAGTTGTGTACTATTAAAGTATCTGCGGGCCCTGTACAGTACGCCCAGTTTCTGAGAGGCTAAATTAAACCAGTATAGAGTCAAAATTAAACCATTTATTTAGTTCATCATTGTGACTTTATTAGAATACTCTTATAAGAAAACGTGAAAAAAATATTCAGGAAAGTTATCATATTATAAAAATAAGATAGGATATAACATCAATTAAGTTCAATACAGAATTATACATCATGACAAAAAATCTGTCACGAAAATAATAATTCAGAAAAGGATTTTTTTTTCAGTGTTTTTAATTTTTGTTTCCTGTAGTCATAGTTGAAATTTATTGGTAACCATAAGAAGACAGGATGAAAATCAAATATGCTGTAGATAAATTATTTTTAATGAGTAATTGGTAGTCAAGATTTTTTGATGCCAGCAAATAATTTGATGTTCTCCCCTTTTTAATTATATCTATTATAAACAAAAATTTTAACAAAACAAAAAAACGACTTCAAAAAATGCACTAAAAAGTAAAAAAATAATTTCGTATTCTTCTACAACTTTATAATCAACATACCTTTTCTACTCATCAATATGTACGTACGATTGTTATTTTTGGAGTCGGTGTCGGCGGGAGAGGAGCTGTCAAGTGAACACGCCGGGCCACGGGTACCTTGGTTGACACCGACTCCAAAAATAACAATCGTACCTACATATTGATGAGTAGAAAAGGTAAGTTGATTATAAAGTTGTAGAAGAATACGAAATTATTTTTTTACTTTTTAGTGCATTTTTTGAAGTCGTTTTTTTGTTTTGTTAAAATTTTTGTTTATTTTTTGATTTTTAGTGAATCTGAAGTACACTAACTAATTCGATTAAGAGGGCATTACCAGAGAAAGCCGGAAATACGTCATTTTCAAAAAAGTTTTTAGACGTATTGACTCTTTTCCACAAAAAATTATAAATGGATTTCGAAAGATTGTTCTTTTATCTAGCATAGTTATGTAATAATTTTTTTGATTTTTTTTAAATTTTTAGTATAATAAGGTTATTCCATAGGTCGTTGGCAGATTTGTTAAATTTTCAAAAAAGTTTTTGTATTATACCACACCCATTTCAAATAATGTAATCATGCAGTAAAATAAATCAATACATTATATAGCAAAGTTATGTATTAGAATTTTAATTTTAGTTTCAATAAAATCATTAAAAAATATGTACGTACATGTGTTTCTTGACGAAAATTGGTCCATTTGTGTATTTATTTGCGCACTTACAAACTAATATATTTCAGATTTTTTTAACATTCTTATTAAATTTAGACATTATTGAAAAATGATAAATACTTATAATCAAAAAATAACTACAAAAAGTACACTATTTTAATAGTTTTATCATCACGCCTTTCAGCATTTTTGGATGAAGGTATAAATTAAAGCTAATTTGGATTGAAATAAATTCGATATTGAGTTATAATTTAAAAAAGCTGGTACGGAGAATAATCAATCTTTCTCATTGTAACCGCCCTGCACGATCGGAAGAACAACTTTCGACGAAATGTGGATTTTCGTCCGCTGGCTGGTTAAACGCTCTTAAGATTCGGCCGAGTATCGTAAATTTCTTCTTCAGAATTGGAGAGTTTCGTTACTTTGTCATGGATTCCATAATCAGAACCTAACCAAACTCTCATCAAACTATCCTTGAAGTACATCCTTTCCAATAAAAAAAGAATCATCGAAATCGGTTGGCGTGATATTGAGTTATTCGTCCATTTGTCGCGCACATACTTGATGCAAATTTAAGACTTATATGATTTTCTCATGGATGCCATTGTCAGAACTGGACCAAATTAAAATGGGACCACACGGGAAGCACCAGCTTTCAAATAAAAAAGAATCATCAATATCGGATCACCCAGTCGAAAGTTCTGTGGTAACAAACATAAAAAAAAAAAAAAAAAAAAAAAAAAAAAATACAGTCGAATTGAGAACCTCCTCCTTTTCGAAGTCGTTTAAAAAAGGGGAGATTATCACTTTTGTTTATTTGAATAAAGAGGAATCTTGGAAGTGGAAATTAACCCACTTCCCGACATCCGATTAAGCTGAAACTTCGCAGATAGACTCATTGTTGATGACAATGCATTCCTTTAACTTTTGGTGCCAATAACATTCACACACGCGGACATATGAGCAATTTGCTGAAATTCAAAGAAATTAAAGCACTACGAAATAATGGTCTCACCTACTGGGTATTTGGTCCGATTTGTTTCGTGGTTGATTCCGATTGCTGGGTAGGAAGGTTCAAACCTCAGTCAAACCATTTTTTTTAAGTTTTAAAAGAAAAAAAACATTATTAACGGGTTGATTTTTTCCACGTTGTTTTCTCGATACAACCTTTCTTCGTTTAAAAACCCCTGCCATAGGTTACCAAAAATAATTCGCTACGTTGGTGATTTAGCAGGGCTGCCCGGATTCATGAGGTGAAATTTGTCTAGGCCTTGGCAGCGGACGCTTTTGTCCACGTATTGCGTGGCGGGCCAGATGGAGAAAGACTGGATGTGGGAGACTTTTTGACCTATTCTGCCGGATGCTTTCGACCCATCGTCGACTCGTATCGCAGTGGGAGGGATGAATTCAAACGTTCGTCACTCATGAACTTATTGACCCCCTTCCTACACACCCCTAATACCTTTTACCCTAACAGATCTTCCCTCTCCTTCCTTTCCCCAAAAAGACCTTCAACACGTCAACCCCAAGGATGACATAGGCCCCAAGGGAAATTGTTTTCCTCAGGGTATACTATATGCAGCTGATGTTTAACTGTCGACAGGCCAAGATGCCAAACAAAAAGTCCATAACCATGTGGGTCGGCCAATAATCCCATGAATTTTTCTATCTTATGGGCATTTAAACCATAGAAATTCCTTTTTTTTCTTCTTTGTTATTTGTCCATTTATTGGGCAGCGAAAATTAACTATATTTGATAAAATATTTGTTCACATTATGTATTAATCCTTTGCGCAGGAATACCTAAAATATTAAAAATATATTTCATGTATTTAAGTAGGTATAAGAAGGATAGTATTTTGGGGTCTATCTTTTGGCCCAGTTGGCTGCGGGAGAGTTAAAAAAAATACAGAACTTATAAAACAGAAGACTTTCTAATAAGAAAGTCAGTTGAAGAATCGTTCCATTGTTTTTTCATTTTTATTATGGCGTAAAAGGTTTTACAACCTTCTGTAAAAGTTTGTAATGCGGGTTACACCCTCCTGTCTTTTCACATTCTAATAGGCTCTAGAATACATTAAATATAAAGGAGACGGTTGGAAAAAACGGGGATCGCAGAGCAGGTATCAAAATTCAACCGTAAAAAAGGAGGTAGTTCAATCGTGTTCTGTCAGGTTTTCCGACCGTAACTAAATAGTGGATTAGCAGCGCTGTAACGTCACCCCTACCAACCCAACCCCTGTCAGATACTAGATCTGTGTGTCAATGTTACCCCATATCACGTTTTGGGGACTCCGCCGGCAATATGTACCCTATGAAAAAGAGGTAACTTTTTTTTTGCTCTCATAATAGACCAGTTTTTTAGGGTAGGCACTTTTTTAACAGATTTTGGTTCATATTTGAATGTGTTCCATTTTAAAGTGTTTTTTTTTTCAATGAGTGCAAGAAATTTGGGGGTAGGTTGGTATCTTTTCAGTAGATTTAATACTTAAAAGTAAATATTTGTTTAGGATTCCTTCAAAAAATGTTAATAATTTTGAAGTAAGCAGATATTTTTTGTTGTCGTAAATATTTTTTGTTAATATTTATTTTGTATTCTATTTTTAAATCGCACAATACTTTTTACGTTCATTGATGAACGGTGCAGTTAAGCATGGTTAAACACTGGTGTAACCATACCTACTGCGACGTTAAAATAAGTCAAGATTTTACTATTCCGACCTTACGAGTTTCGTAAAATTATGGCCCTCCGTTCATGGAAATACTTACAATCTACGTAATTGAGACGAAACCACAAGTACGCTGCTGATATACTACTTTTTAGTGCTAGTCTCCATACACGGCGCTATCCGAAATATACTAAACTTGATCATTTTTCACGTGCAGCTGTTGAGTTAACACGCTGTCAAGCGATGTCATATGACTGTTTTTCCAACATCAATGCATGCTTTCTCCACTAAATCCTTTCTTACGTATTCTGGTAAAGTATAGTTATATAAACATGCATTTTTTCCACTTCCAGAACAAATCTAACATTAAGTCTAACGTCAAACGAATAAGTATCAGACACAAATTAAGCGACGCGTCGCGTGCGATCAGCACTGTCGGTATCGTGATACCATACGTGATACTGATTGGAAACTGACAGCCACCGCGTAGCGCTGTGAACGGGGGGTACTCACGATCGGCGAATATGATACGTGCGCGAGGATCGAGTATCTTGTAAGTATCTCCGTGAACGCAGGCACAGTCCTGAGTCCTGTTTCGGTCGGACACTAAAAAAACACACAGTTGAAGGCGCCGCTACCCAAATTTCTACCGATTTCTTACATATCTCCCTTAAACATTTGTAATTTTTAAGCTCTTAGAAAAATATGTGTTATTTTTGAAGATAATATCTAGACGCGTTCCACGCCGAAACGCGAATTATATGAAATTCCCCCGATAGAAAAAAAATCGCAAAGTATGCTCCGAAAATTATTATAAACACATTTGTTTCAGTTATTTTACAAGTTATAGTTGTGAAAAACTTCACAATGTTTCTTTAAATGATACTTAAGATGTTTTCCACGAGATGTTTGCTCTATTTTAAAACAGTCGTGTTTCATTAAACATTTTCACAATTTTCGCATCGATTTTATCGCTTTAAATATTGGCGCGCTGCTCTAACATTCGTAATTACATATCTCTTCATCTTCTTCTTTTTGAGCGCGGATGCGGTGCCTTAAGGCGAAGCTTAATGCTAAATCACACTTTATGATAAATGTTTACTACGAATCGGTTTACATTACATTTACACACATGAGTACCATAAAATATGTTTGAGAAAAATTGAAGCTATTCCTATCTGAAGCGTTTCGCTTGGATAGAATGGAGGGGGGAAAGCAGGGGAGACGAAAGAGCCACGCGGGAGGGGGAAGGTGAACTCGGAAGAGGTAAGGCGGGGAAGATGGGAGGGGAACGTGTGAGTGGGGGGTCGCAGGATGGGTGCAAGCGGGAGAGGGAAGGCGTAAAGGACTAAGGGGAACGCGGGAGGGGAAGGGGAGGGGACCCCGCCACTTTCCCAACGGCCGTTGTTATAAGGAAACATATGGTTTCCTCCTGCTCTATTTTACTCTATTTTTTATTGAAGGACGCTTTATTTATTTGAACGACTCTAGACCCTCCAATGTCCATGCATACGGGGTTAGAAAGCAGTATGCAAGTACTTACATTAACATAATATAAAATAATATTAAATATGGCAGTGGCAGCCCGTGGAGTAATTCTTCTGCAATCTATAGAGAAAAATATATATACAGGGTGTCCGGTGGCAGAATTCGGTTTTAAATTTCGAATTTCTTTGTAACGGCTAAGCGGACGAGCGGGGAGGGGGCCGCGTTAGCTTTGTCGTTCGTGCGGATTATTTAGTCACGATCAGTCACGATGTGGCAGTGGACTGGAGAGCAACGTGCGTTCGTAATCGAAGCCTATTTCAAGGCTAACGATTCGTGTGAAATTGCGCGTCGAAGATTTAGTATGCAATACATTATTCGAGGTTTAAGTGATGCCCCAAGTGAAGATTTGATTCGATCATGTGTCCGGAGGTTCCGGGCAACATGTTCGGCGGCAAACGACTCACGGCCGGGGCCCAGGAGGACGTCAAGAACAAATGAAAATGTTTGCGCGATAATCCGCGTCAGTCCATACGCAAGAGAGCGGCTATCCTAGGGCTTCCAAAAACTATTGTGCACGAAATATTGAAGAAGGACCTTAAATTTCATCCTTTTAAGATTCAAATTGTGCAAGCGCTTAAACCTAATAATAACAATTTATGTAAAATTTTCTGTCTGACAATGTTAGAGCGATTTCGTATAGTAAACACTATCTTTTGGAGTGATGAAGCCCATTTTCATTTAAATGGAAGTGTAAATAAGCAGAATTGTCGTTATTGGTCACCTAAGGGACAGAACCCACGTTTAAAACATCAACAGCCACTTCACAGTCCCAAAGTGATGGTTTGGTGTGCATTGTCTAGCAGTGGAATAATCGGACCTTATTTTTTTTAAAAACGTCGAAGGCAAGCCATTACTGTGAACGGGGTTTCTTATCGGGGCATGCTTAACGATTATTGTTTGCCAAAAATAGGAGAACATCCTGCCTCCAATTCACACACATGGTTCCAGCAAGATGGCGCCACGCCTCACACTGCTAGACAGACAATGGCGCTACTTCGTGATTTGTTCCCTAAAAAAATGATTTGCCGTTTCGGTGACATCCCCTGGCTAAGAGGGTCACCAGATCTCACCCCTATGAACTTTTTTCTGTGGGGGTACCTCAAAAGTAAAGTGTATAAAACCGACCCCGCCACCATCTCTGCACTAAAAGAAAAATATCATTCGCGAAGTTAATGGTATCCCGATATCATTTCTCTAGCGAGTGGCATGAAATACTGAGGCCAGATTCCAAGAGTGTGTCCGACGTGATGGTCTACATTTAGACGAAATAATTTTCAAGAAATAAAATCCGCACTTCTCCTCTTTGTAACAGTTATTGAAATAAATGTGTATCCTAAGCAGTTTATTTTTTATTTAAGTTTTAAATCCTAATTCTGCCACCGGACACCCTGTAGATAAAAGTGTTAATAAATAAAAAGAAAAATAAGAGCTGCAACCGCTTGAGAAAGCCTGGAATAAGAGAAATAACGAAAAAATAAAAGTAATAATATAATGCAAGTATTTACAATAAAAACATAGGTAAAAATAAAATGCATAGAAAGAAAATATTCAGAGAAGATATTCCACAAACCATCAGGCAGAAGGGAGGGGAAGGGGAGGCGGAAGGGAAACGGAGACGAATGGGAAGGGACATGCAGGGAGAAACAATTTCTTTATTTAAGCGGCATTGTATCGCATGCCTCGCCAGTGACTTATAAAATTATTCACAAAATAAATACAAATCACTTTTGAGTTAATATCTGCCGTTTCTCGTCTCGGTTCGCTAAGCGATCTTTAAGCCTATTACCTATTTTCTGGCTATACCAGATACCAAGGCACCCTAAGACTAGACAAAGTTTTGTCTTGTATATTCCTCTTAGGGGGCATACATTAATGACGTGAGCATAAAAGAGGGGAGGGGGGGGGGGGGTCCAGCAAAATCTCACGTTACGTGAAAAGAATATATGAAATGGCCCAAATTTATCTCACCAGGAGGTCGTCGAGATTGGAAGAATAAGACGGGTCGAGATTGGAAGAATAACTGCTCACGTAATTGATGTATGCCCCCTTAAGGCTCCGCATCCGCGCTCAAAAAGAAGAAGATGGAGATATATGTAATTACGAATGTCGGACAGAGCGCGCTAATATTTTAAACGATAAAATTGAAGCGAAAATTATGACAATGTTTAATAAAACACGACTTGTTTAAAATAGAGCAAAAATCTCGTGGAAGGCGTTTTAAGTATCATTTAAAGAAACATTGTGCATTTTTTCACAACTATAACTTGTAAAATAAGTGAAATGAACTGGTTTATAATAATTTTCGGAGTGAACTCTGCGATTTTTTCCTATCGAGGGAATTTCATATAATTTGCGTTTCGGCGTAGGGAATATATAGATATTATCTTAAAAATAACGTATATTTTTTAAGAGCTTAAAACTTCAAAAATGTTTAATAGAAATTCGGGTAGCGGCGGCTTGAGAGGGCATTACCAGAGAAAACCAGAAATATGTCATTTTCAAATAAGATTTTAGACGTATTGACTCTTTTCCACAAAAAATATAAATGGATTTCGAAAGATTGTTCTTTTATCTAGCATTCGCGTGTAATAAATTTTGAGAATTTTTAAAATTTTTATTATAATAAGGTTATTCCATGGGTCGTTGGCAGATTTGTTAAATTTTCAAAAAAGATTTTGTATTATACCTACCACACCCATTTCCAAAAATTATATAATCATGCAGTAAAATAAATCAATACATTATCTAGCAAACGCATATTTTAGAATTTTAATTTTAGTTTCAATAAAAATCATTAAAAAATATGTACGTACATGTGTTTGTTGACGAAAATTGGTCCATTTGTGTATTTATTTGTGCACTTACAAACTAATATATTTCAGATTTTTTAACATTCTTATTAAATTTAGACATTATTGAAAAATGATAAATACTTATAATGAAAAAATAATTACAAAAAGTACATTATTTTAATAGTTTTATCATCACGCCTTTCAGCATTTTGGATGAAGGTTTAAATTAAAGCTAATTGGGATTGAAATAAATTCGATATTGAGTTATAATTTTAAAAAGCTGGTTCGGAGAATAATTAACCTTTCTCATTGTAACCGCCCTGCACGATCGTAAGAACAACTTTCGACGAAATGTGGATTTTCGTCCGCTGGCTGGTTATCTCATTTAATGGATCACAGTGGGATCAGGCAAAGGTAGAAGATTGGCTTCTATAGGTACTTACTGTAAATGTTGTAGACAATTTTAGATAGGTAAATAGGTCAACCCACGTCAAATATTAAATTGAGTTCAGATAGGTTAGGTGCTACACTTTCAACGGCGGGATCCTCGCTAACGTGTTTGTAAATAGTTTTGTTGCAACTCACGTTGGTTGCTTTGGAAAGTTTGGAGTTTCGATAACAATCTCTGAAACTTGAAACGAGATGGTTTGCATATTTATGCGATGAGGAATATACTAATACGTGTACATGTTTTGAAGTGAAAACTTCTCTGGCACCGTTGTGATTCGAATCTCGATTAAACGAAAAATATCGACCTTAAAAAGAGGCAAACACATACATCTATAGGATTTAGCCTGCGAGAGAGTGAGATAGTATAATCGGTCTCCTCTTTGTAAGGTGCTTCGTAGCTTCCCAGTCCAGTTTAATTTTCTGAAGGTTTCACTTTTACCGCGTGTGAATTGAGTCTGTCTATCATGACTTGCAGTAACCAGGGTTAGTTGCGGAGTTCAACTGGACTGAGCTCAGTGCTGGAGACGTACAGCTGGGACGATCTGCCTTTAAAGCATGATCATTTGGAGTGGATTCTGCCAAGGAAGTGACTAAAATAACTGATATATCTCTCTCTTCTTCACATTTTGAGGTTACAACTAAAGGTATTTATTTGTGTAGCTCATTTTTTACTTGACAATAATTACAAGTACATTTTGTTCTAATGAAAGTTCTTTTTATTTGCATAAAGATAGTAGCTTTCTTTTTATACCACGCAGGACCCAGAAAGGATGAGAGCTCATGTTAACGGAATCTATTTGCTGTCCCAACGGAGCAAATACCCGTGTCAAGAGGAGAACAGTGGAGGTTATCCACCTCTTATCCGCCCTGGTATAAGTAACAGATGGTTACTCCTTCAAGGCTCTCGCAAGATTCTAATTTTTTTGTTAAGCGAAGCTACATTTATTTATTTTGAACGAATCTAGACCTCCAGTGTCCTTGCATACGTTGTTAGTAAGCAGTATGCAAGGGCTGAACAGGAAAAACAAAATGCAAAAAAATAGGTTAGTAAGACAAAGATAAATTAAACAGGGCAAAAGAAAAACTCATTCATGAGGCTCCATGAGGCGGCATTGCATCTGTACAAACCTGCAAGTACCTGCATAAAATAGAGAACTTAAGTAATACAATAAATCTCAAATCAATTGGCAAGTACCAATAAAATATGTGAATGGCTTTCGGTCTGACCATAAACTACACTTAGCTTCCGTGTCCCTTAGCCAACCACTCAGCGAAGCCTCAAAGAATGTTAACTGAATATTTGGGGTAAAATACCCGAAGACTAAAAGAAAACTCAGCGTTGAGTAGTCAGAGGCAGGACAAAGAAAGGGGAAAAAGTTGTCAAGGAGAGAGGAAGGTTGCGATAAATCTGAAGCAAAATAATGTTCGGAATAAACGTGTACGCGCTGTACATCGAATTCGATCCGTCCGATTACAAGCCGAGCGTCCCATTCACCAGACTGTAGACCCTCTCTGCAGACACTAAAAAAACTATAAAAATTGACGAGCTCGTCCATTAGTTTTATTTAAAGCTATAAAAAAGTGATTTAAAGCAAAAAGAGCTTTCCATACGAAAGTACTAAAATGTAGACGTAATTTATTAGGGCTTTGTTTAAGCTGACCATTTTGGCAGTAAGAAATTTAGGGTTTAAAACTTAAGTGGCTACCAAATAAGATTGAACGTGCACACCGCCATATTGTACCGAATTTTGGGTAGGCACTTTCTTAGTAAGTTTTCAAAAAAAAAGTTTTCATTTTAAAAGCTTTCAAAACAAAACGAAAAATTTGAATTTGAACATAATTAGGCATCATAATATTATGTTTTATTTTTTTTCACCTCGATTATAAATTTAAAACTAGTTTATATAACAAAACGGTTGCATGGCGGTCTCTATGTGTTTTCAGGAATACTAATCTGTATTGTGCTTGTGAACTGCGTATTGACGACAGCTGGGCCATAGATGTCACTGAAGTGTCTTTTACTCTCTTCGGATCAACTTAACCTAATCGGTGTCTGTCAAAAATATTATCAAATTGTGTGTGGCGAATCTAACTTGAACTGGAAAATAATCAAAAAGCCGCCTATGCAGCAGACCACCGTCTGTTTTTTTTTTGGTGTTTTTTAATATCTTTTTTTCCCATTATATCTACATATATACATTTCAAAAGTAATTTTACATATTTTCTAATTACGTCAGATGTAAACGTAAATTAAAAGTAATGTAAAAGTTAGCAATAAGTAAATATTAGGTCCTTACATATGAAATTGGCGTTTTGCCGTAATGCTAACTTTGATCTCAAATATCTTCTCTTTGGTTAGGAATTCCAAATTCAAATTTATACAGCTCATGTATTTGTGTAAAATTATAATTCATTTGTTTTTTCCTTAATTGTTTTTTTTTCTTTGCGTCACTTAGTTTACAAAATGGAAAACTTGAAACATCGCGTTATTTACGAGTACGAGTTCCACCGTGGCACTAGTGCTGCAGAAACGGCTCGAAGGATTAATGATGTGTATGGCGACGGTGCCGCAAAAGAAAACACAGTGCGTTTTTGGTTCCAACGTTTTCGTTCTGGAAATTTCGACCTGCAGAACAAGCCCCAAGAGACCAAAGTTGATAATGAAGAATTGAAGGCTATTGTGGAAGCGATGGAGGATCCATTGCAAACCACGTCCGAGTTAGCTGCAGGCTGCGGTGTTATTGATAAAACTGTTTTAATCCACTTGAAGCAAATTGGAAAGGTGAAAAAGCTTGAAAGGTGGATAGGTACCTCACGAATTGAGTGAAGTAAATAAACAAAACGCGCGTTAGAACGCTAGACCACACACTGCACAACAGACGGCTACCAAATTAGAGGAGCTTCAATTGGAATGTCTAAGACATCCACCGTACTCTCCGGACCTTACCCCAACAGATTACCATTTTTTTCGAAATTTGGATAACTTCTTGCAAGGGAAAAAATTCAACTTCGATGGGGCAGTCCAAACCGCCTTCGAAGATTTTATTTATTCCCGTCCGAACGGTTTTTTTAGTAAAGGGATCGATGAACTACCTATGAGATGGAAAAGTGCATAGATTCCAATGGTACATACTTTGATTAAATAAATATATTATATTTAAAAAAATCGACTTTATGTTCCTCCCATACAAAACGCCAATTTCATATGTAAGGACCTAATCTATAATATAAAAATGAATCGCTAAATTTGTTGGTAAGCGCAAATCTCGAGAGCGGCTGAACCGATTTCGCTAATTCTTTTTTTAGAATATTTCTTTAGGATGGTTCTTACGGAGAGAAAAATTAAGAAAATTGCGCAGAAAATTAGATAATAACAGAAAACATCGCACGTTTGACAGTTCGCGTGTTAGAGAATGACATTTTGCAAAACAATGAATGATTGTTCAATCGGGATTCCATTTTTTAAAAATTGAAAAATTTATTTAAAGTAGGTACTCCCCTAATAGTTCGAATCGAATCAAGAATTTTAGATATTTTAAATAGGTACCTATGTTAGGTGGGGAAATCAGGAGGGGGGTGCGCGGGACGGGGAAAGGGGGGAGGGGGTTGAGTGGGGAGATGGAAGGTGGAGGTGACGGAGTGGGAACGCGAGAACCGAGACGGGAAGAGAACGCAGCAGAAGAAAGGGAGGCGGAAGGGGAACGGGACGAATGGAAAAGGACACTCAGGGAGAAACAATTTCTTTATTCAATGGCATAGCAACGCATGCCGGGACCAGCTAGTATTATATAAAATAGACAAAAGTAGGTATTGGGAACCCACTAAGGCACTGCCTGTGTGTGGGTAATATAAAAAAATGCTATGGGGGTATATGTTTACATGAGATTGATGTGTGGTAAATTAAATAAGTAGATTGTAGTTACAAAACTAACAGGTTTATTATATTTAGGATGACTCGCCCAGCGAGTTTTGAGGTTATTTACACACTGACATATTTATTCAGTATTCATTTTGGAGTTAAATTTTGTAGAGAAATAGGGGGTTAGATACAATTTAAAGATTGATTGATGGTTAGAGAAATGATTGGCTGCACGGAGGATTGTTACTACTAATTTTTATTTATGACTTTGTGTCCGGGTTAAATCTTCCCCACAGGAAAAACTAAACTCTGCCATACACTTTTCCACAAATGATCATATTGTAAATCCACGCTATGCAAGTGAACTATATAAGTATTATAAATACAAAATAACACAAGAAAAATATGTCAACCTACCAGAGACCGAATGGGAAAATAATGCACCGACTCCAGATATCTTCATATCAGAGGGTTCGGCTCGGTAGAACTCCTAGCTGGACCGATTAATCCTACTGATCCCTAAATATAAATATTTAAAAAATCTTTCGTAATCCCACATGTATTTAAAATTACTGATTTTAAATACATGAACTTATTTACAGTAGATTCACAGTATTATTAATAACCACACCATTATTATTACTAGGACAGGAAGAGAATTCGTTGAAGTAATTATTATTTTCGTTTATATGTGTCCAAACTCCAAACGTAGATTCGGCAATATTTTCCCTGCTTAAGAAGAAGCCTCATACCAAAAAAAAACATTCTTAGTGTGCCTTATATCTCCACGAATACAGGTAATAGGCAAAAAATCGCTAGCAAACGGAGTCTAGAGGTTATGATTTCAAGCGCAAAAGTGGTTTTTATTTGTTTTGAGAATAATTTTGCAAGAAAAGTCATTTTAGCCTTAAATCGTATTTTTGAAAAGTTTTTTCTTACATGCGTTCATACGACGGAATGCCGGCCATTGATGGCTTCTGTGGTCGAGGGGTAAGACTCTTGATTCGCAATCCAAGGGTCTCGGGATGAATCCCGGAGTGCGCAAATAAATTTTATTTAATTAATTTGTATTATTTCACAACTAATTAATTAAAAAATAATTTGCCGCACGTTTCACAGTGGAAAATACTCTTAGTATTGTCTTGGTGTAAAACCATAATTCAGAATTGAAACGTTGCATGAAATGGCTTTAGCCGTGTTTGGTGACCAGATCTGAATAGCCAGGTATTTGCCCACCTTCTTCTTCCCCATCTCCTTGCCCTCCCCACTACCTTCAGCCTCACAACATACTCCAATTGGGGATGCCATAGTCTCACAAGCTCCAGACAGTAGCAACTGGGACTCTTGAGAAGTATTTACATAAAAAAAACATTTCAGACAAAGACATATTTTTTTGTTTACGCTTAAATTTTCTATTAATTAACAATTTTATTTTAATTCTAATCAATTAAAAAAGTTACGAAAAGTTACAATTTATTCAAAGCATATTTTTTGTATATATTAATGTACCTAAATCGAGTGGTAGTAAAGATTAATCGAAATTAGTAATTTAGCATTAAACTTCGCCCTAAACTATCCTTCCTCTTATCTAACCAGCGGCGGTTAACTCTAATAAGCGGCTGTGCACTGAACTTCCAAAGAATAACTACTAATATTATTACAGTTTGAACAGCGCGCTACTACCGCATAGTAATTGCCGAACACATTCATCAAGGAACACAGCGCGGCGGTCCTTAGGGAACGTACCCATACTACGTGACCAACTTTTTGCAATTTTTAACCCCCCCCCCCTCCCCCCGGTGACCAAAATCCTTAGCAACCCGCCGCTCATTTGTATGGAGCGTGACATTTTGAAGACCCCCCCCCCCCTAAACGTGTCACGTAGTATGGGTACGTTCCCTTATGTGCGAATCCGGGAACGCACACAAGAAGCTAAAAAAATCCAGTGGAATATTTCATACAACGTAATAACGGTTTCGATCGGTTTCGAACGGTGCCGGACCGAGCATCAGAGACAAAATTTTATATTTCGGTGCATTTTTCCTGATTTCTCCTATTCAGTGTGTGAATGTTAAAATCCTTTGGTTTTTGGGAATTTGTCAGTGTTGGGGTTTTACAAGGTACCCGCAAAGCGGAAGAAAGGAAAAGTGAGGAATGCCGACTTACCTGCAGATTTTCTTCCTTCGCTTGTCTACTCAGATCCGCTGGTTCCTTTTTTTTCACAATTGAACTCGCGAGCTCACGATGGACACATATATTTCGACACGGTCGACTAAAGGCTCCGTATTCAACATAAGTGTTGACAGGATGGTTTGTAATTTTCAACTGCACAATGTGATGCTTGATTGTAACTGGTCGGCATGGTGGGTAGGAAAAATAGGAATTGTTGGGTAGGAATAATTATGATTTGTTGGGCAGGAATTAGAAGGATTGGTAGGTAGAAATTAAAAGATGGAAAAAATAAAGGTAAAGGAACAATGCTAGGCACCAACAGTCAGAAGGTCAGAATTTTCAGCTATGAAATAAAATCTAAATAAATGGAACATTTCTGAATGTATCGAAAAACTAAAAATTGGCTTTGAAAGGTGATAACATACGTTTTAAAATTTTATTACTAGAAATAAGCATGTAATTTTTTAAATATTCAATTTTTTAATGCAAATATAAAAAAAGTTTTAAAAATGCCTCACCTTACGTTTTTTCTAACAAAAATTACTGATAACGACAAAAATAACACATATTTTATTACACAAATGTATTATAAATGTTATTTTCACCTCACTTTTTTGCATTAAAATATTATTAATAAAAAATCATGATCTTTCTTAATTTTTTTTCAAAATGCGGTCGAGAACTTAATTTTTTCTTAAACGAAAGATGAGACACACAATGTACGTATGTCTGTTTCCTTCAAAATACTTCTTTTTTCCTTTAAAGGAAACAGACATACAAGCATTGTGTGTCTAATCTTAGGTATATCTCTTAGGCATTATTGTGATAAGGAACGTATGTTTATTGCCTTTTTTGTACCAATTATATGTATGTTTAATATTATGTTTAACTGACGTCTGTTGAGTACCTTAAACTACATCCATACTAACGACATCTGTCGAAGGATGTTGAAGGTTGAAGCCTCGTGTATAAATCCTATATGGTATATAGGATTTCTTTATACCACCGAATATAAGTAATAATTCTTTTTTACCACCGAATATAAGTAGCTATCCTAGGTACAAAAGTTCTAAGTTCTCCAGTATTTCAAAATAAATGTCAACTCTACTTTTGCCATTAGTCTTCTTATAAATGTAATACTAACGGTCATGGTGGTAGCAAATGTAAAGCCCTAGCTTTGGCATCGATGTCTTGTTCTATTCAGAAATTTCAAGACCATTGCTTCATGTTTGAAACATTTAAGTAATCAACGCTGTAACACGCCAACACTTCAATTCATTCACAAAGCCAACAATTGTTATAAAATCAACCAGGCTGCCTACATAATCGATAGTGAACACTGCGAATAGAGTGCAACAGGTTGGTAGTGTGATGTTTTTGCCCCTCATCTACTAATTATTCCCTTCCTCAGCACACAAACAAATAAACCAACTATCACGTTCCTACTAAAACTAAACCAACACGCCATTACAGACAGCTTTCATTGTACAGCAAGATCAATAATAATTTGAGCTTTCTGAATAGAGTTCCTTATTACTCCCACTATTTTGTATTCGAGTCCAAATACCATAATTGGAGAATAATAATGGTCCATTGTTAAATTTTCTCTGTCCTTTTGGAATAACTTGAAGATTTAAATAATAAATAAAATATTGACACTACAGAAACAATATCAAATATGTCCTGGGACATAGGTAAAACGCCTCATAACACAAAATGAACAGTTTCCATGAGACTACAAAACCAATGCTTACGGATTGGTAAAACTAATTTAAAATCTTTATCATCGAAGAAGAAGATAACACTAATAATCTAAACGAAATGTGAAAGAGAACAAGACACAGAAAATGGATAAAAAGATAATGGTCGCAATTGACCCATCATCTTTTTCTATTTTTCTGTGTCTTGTTCTCTTTCACATTTTCGTTTAGATTATTAGTGTTATCTTCTTCTTCAATAATGTATTACATTGATGGGAATAACCTTCATAAATTATAATTCTTTATATTTTTCTGTGTCTTGTTCTCTTTCATATTTTCATTTAGATTCCATACAAGCCATTAAACTATTATGTGTATCTCTAGTTGTCGAAGCCAAATTAAATAAAACTTGGTAGTTTGATCTTATGATTATTACTAAACTAGCTGGTTCCCGGCATGCGTTGCTATGCCATTTAATAAAGAAATTGTTTCTCCCTGCGTGTCCTTTCCCATTCATCCCGTTCCCGTTCCTCTTCCTCCTCCCCTTCCTCTCCCGCGTCCCCTTCCCCTCTTGCGTTCACATTCCGTCTCCCCCACCTTTCCTCTCCCCACTCCACTCTCCCCCTTCCCCCGTCCTGCGAATCCCCCTCCACCCTCCCACCTCCCGCATTCCATACATTCAGTTTTCAAACAGCTCGCGTGCCACCTATTGTAATTTTTTTATACAAATTTCATAATGCCAAAGCTCACCAGTAGTTTTATACAAACCTTGTCCTGACAATAACGAACATACAAAAAAAAGAGTTATCCGATTTGGTGTAGTCGTTCGGAAGTTATGCGCGTACATACATTTCGGCGATTCATTTTTATTTATATAGAAGAAAGATAGAAGATAGAAGATAGAAGATAGAAGATAGAAGATAGAAGATAGAAGATAGAAGATAGAAGATAGAAGATAGAAGATAGAAGATAGAAGATAGAAGATAGAAGATAGAAGATAGAAGATAGAAGATAGAAGATAGAAGATAGAAGATAGAAGATAGAAGATAGAAGATAGAAGATAGAAGATAGAAGATAGAAGATAGAAGATAGAAGATAGAAGATAGAAGATAGAAGATAGAAGATAGAAGATAGAAGATAGAAGATAGAAGATAGAAGATAGATAGATAGATAGATATTCTAAAAATACACACACTAGAATATAGACGTAAAATAAACGACTTAAACGAGACCTTAAACGGCCTCTTTAAAATAATTTACTTGTACTAAAAAACTTCGCAGGTATTCTGAAAATGATACTTTCGGTATAAGCAGGCAATATTCAGAATTCAGATGAGATGTTCCATACATAAATGAATTGTATATACAGTAATATTGACAGCCCTGAGTTATTAAGCAGAATACGAATTTAAAGCACCAATTTTCTTCCCAGGTTCTTGATACAATTTTGATATACGATATTGTAATAAAAATTCCAATAAATTTTCTCGTTCCTGGACAAGGTTGTGTTCCACCTAAAATAAAATACATCCAGACATCGCCGTTTCCAAAAACCCAATGTTTTCATAATATGGCCCATTATTTTTTTATATTGCAAAGTTACTTAAATGTTCATGTTTAGCGCTAACTGATGTGTATTTCATAATTATTTCCAGTGTTTGTGTTGATACGTTAAATTATATTGTAATAAATGATGATTTACAGAATTGGTAAAAATATACTATTGTACTATATATATATTACAAACTATTATATACTTTGAAATTCACTTTGAATAAAAATACTATCCCTGAGAATCTAAACATATGTATACACTCATATAATTGTAATCCAAAGTCATATATATGTAAACCTAACTGTTCTATACTCACTGTTAAAAAAATGTAAAATACCTCGGTGTAATTATAGATAGTAACATATAATGGAAATTAAAAATCAATACAACAGTAGAACGTTTAAGAAAACTAATTTACGTTTTTATTAGAATACGAAACATATTAAATATTGGATTATTAAGAACCATATATTTTTCCCTAATTCAATCAGTATTACAATATGGAATTGTTGGCTGAGGGTCAAATTAAGAGATTCGGCCGAGTTTCGTTAATTTGTCATAGATCCGATAATCAGAACCTAACCAAACTCTCATCAAATTACCCTTGAAGTACATCCTTTCCAATAAAAAAAGAATCATCGAAATCGGTTGGCGTGATATTGAGTTATTCGTCCATTTGTCGCGCACATACTTGATGCAAATTTAAGACTAATATGATTTTCTCATGGATGCCATTGTCAGAACTGGACCAAATTAAAATGGGACTACACGGGAAGCACTAGCTTTCAAATAAAAAAAGAATCATCAATATCGGTTCACCCAGTCGAAAGTTCTGAGGTAACAAACATAAAAAAATAAAAAAAAATTCAGTCGAATTGAGAACCTCCTCCTTTTCGAAGTCGTTTAAAAAGGGTGTAATACGTATTATTTAATGTATTTTAATAGAAAAACTTTATTAACTTTTATTAATTTTTTTTATTATTTTTTTTAAACTTTGAATGATCAGTGGTTGAGTGGGCATAGCGCTTGGATCCCACCTTGGCGTCGCGTGTTCGATTCCTCGGCTGGCGAAGTCCTCCATCACAACACAAGCAACATTTTCGGCTTTCTGTGGTGGTAGTAGGAGATTTTCAAACATAGTTGGGTTATTCGTAACCCGGGAATATTTTTCTTTCCTTTAAAAAAAAAAAAAATTCTTGTATATAAACATGTAATTGATTTCATTATATTATATTAAATAAAAAAAATAAAAAATACTATAATATAAATTGTTCAAACCAAAATATATTCAGCTAGCTGATATCTGGAAATCATTTATAATCTACAAAATAAAAAAAATCAATCCCTGCTTCCCTTGGTCACGCCATAACTTCAGAACGACTTTACCTATTTCATTCATTTTCTTTTTTTAAAGTTTTCTAATACTTTGTAGAAGGTTTTTACGGAAAAAAATATGAAAATTGCGCAGAAAATTGGATAATTTCAGAAACTTAACGACTACTTTTAACTTCGCACGTTTGACAGTTCGCGCGTTTGATGAAATTGAATTTAGCAGGCAGCTGAATTTTTTGTACTAAAAAATTGTCTAAGGATATTTTAAATAGGTACCTATGTTAGGTACCAAACTTGATTGATTATTCTTATAATACAAAAATGAATATTTGTAAAATACGAAAAATGAAAATTTTAATTAAAAATAGGTGGCACGCGAGATGTTTGAAAACTGAATATACTGGGACTGAATATACGGATCGCAGGAGGGGGGTGTGCGGGACGGGGGAGCGGGAGAGGGGCGAGGGTGGGCGGGGAAGGCGGAAGGCGGAAGGGGAATATGGGAGGGGAACGGGAACGCACGGGAAAGGACATGCAGGGAGAAACAATTTATTTATTTGAATATGGTATTGCAACGCATGTCGAGAACCAGCTATTAATACATAATATTTACTTCTTAAAACACGCCAAACTTATTTTGTGACACCATTTTAATTCAAAATAATGGAATACTTAGTTGTAACCACTTTTATTGTTAAAAAAAAACATGTTTCGTAAGCAAAGCTAACCTCATCAGGGTTTACTTAAAACTAATTAACAATAGACATGACGTAATATAATATATAGGAGAATTTTAAAATTAGGATAAAGGAACATACGATGTGTTGAAACAATAATAGTTTCTCGGAGTTTTCCAATCATTTTATTAGAGACGATTTAAACTTTTGATTTTAATTATGGAATTGAGTTACTAGGTTATCTTGTAATTTTAATGGTTTTCATTTAGACAAACTAGAAACCTTAGAAATTAGAAAAGCGTAAATAATATGAATTTATATAAATAATCAAAAAATATTTTTAAACAACCCGTTATTAAACTTGTTCCCTTTGAATATGTTGCCATATTACCCCCTCCAACTTCCCACTCCCGCCTATCCTTTGACATCTTTAAGTTCAAATCTATTGTTGTAATTAGTTTTAAGTAAGTCCTGATGATTTCGTGAGCAATACCGAAATTTTTTTTTTAACTATTAAGTGGTTAAACCTGAGTGTTTTGTTTTCTAGTTAAGTTTCAAACCAATAATCAATATATATTATAAAAGGAAGTCCCAAAAAGCGTGCGGAACGCAAAAACTCAGAAACGAGGGCCGGTATGATCAAGAGAGTTATATGGTATGGTAGATCTCTATCCCCCCTAGGGAATAAGGGTATTCGTTTTTACCTAAAGGGCTTACTTTTAAATATATAAGGGCTCAAAGTTCTAAGAAGACTCTAGAAATTTCAAGAAGAATCTGGAAGATTCTGGAAAGTTCTAGAAAATTCGATAAAACTTTGGAATGTTCTGGAAGAAATGGAGGAGTGTGTCAGCGAGTCTAGAAGGTTACGGAAAGTCCGATAAAGCTGTAGAAAGTTCTGAAAGGAGTGGAGGAGTGTGTCGGTGTGTCTACAAGGTTCCGGAAAATTCTAGAAGGTTCCTTAAAGCTGTAGGAAGCCCTAGAAGTTTTGGTAGGGCTGTACAAAGTTCTGGAAGGAGTGGTGGAGTATGTAGGTAAGTCTAGATGGTTCCGGAAAGTTCTAGAAGGTTCGATAAAGCTGTAGAAAAATTTGGACGGTGTGGCGGAGTATGTCGGTGAGAGTAGAAGGTTCTGATGGTTCACGAATGATTTAGAAAATTGTGGAAGGAGAAAGTTCTAGATGCTTTCAGAAACAATAGGCGGTGAGTCTAGAAAATTTCTGAAGTTCTAGAAGGTACGATAAATTTTAATTATGGAATTGAGTTACTAGGTTATCTTGTAATTTTAATGGTTTTCATTTAGACAAACTAGAAACCTTAGAAATTAGAAAAGCGTAAATAATATGAATTTATATAAATAATCAAAAAATATTTTTAAACAACCCGTTATTAAACTTGTTCCCTTTGAATATGTTGCCATATTACCCCCTCCAACTTCCCACTCCCGCCTATCCTTTGACATCTTTAAGTTCAAATCTATTGTTGTAATTAGTTTTAAGTAAGTCCTGATGATTTCGTGAGCAATACCGAAATTTTTTTTTTTAACTATTAAGTGGTTAAACCTGAGTGTTTTGTTTTCTAGTTAAGTTTCAAACCAATAATCAATATATATTATAAAAGGAAGTCCCAAAAAGCGTGCGGAACGCAAAAACTCAGAAACGAGGGCCGGTATGATCAAGAGAGTTATATGGTATGGTAGATCTCTATCCCCCCTAGGGAATAAGGGTATTCGTTTTCACCTAAAGGGCTTACTTTTAAATATATAAGGGCTCAAAGTTCTAAGAAGACTCTAGAAATTTCAAGAAGAATCTGGAAGATTCTGGAAAGTTCTAGAAAATTCGATAAAACTTTGGAATGTTCTGGAAGAAATGGATGAGTGTGTCAGCGAGTCTAGAAGGTTACGGAAAGTCCGATAAAGCTGTAGAAAGTTCTGAAAGGAGTGGAGGAGTGTGTCGGTGTGTCTACAAGGTTCCGGAAAATTCTAGAAGGTTCCTTAAAGCTGTAGGAAGCCCTAGAAGTTTTGGTAGGGCTGTACAAAGTTCTGGAAGGAGTGGTGGAGTATGTAGGTAAGTCTAGATGGTTCCGGAAAGTTCTAGAAGGTTCGATAAAGCTGTAGAAAAATTTGGACGGTGTGGCGGAGTATGTCGGTGAGAGTAGAAGGTTCTGATGGTTCACGAATGATTTAGAAAATTGTGGAAGGAGAAAGTTCTAGATGCTTTCAGAAACAATAGGCGGTGAGTCTAGAAAATTTCTGAAGTTCTAGAAGGTACGATAAAGCTGTACAAAGTTCTGAAAGGAGTAACGGAATATGTCGGTGGGTCTAGAAGGTTCCGGAAAGTTCTAGAAGGTTCCGTAAGGTTGTAAAAAGTTCTAAAAGGAGTAGAGGAGTGTGTCGGTGTATCTAAAAGGTTTCGTAAAATTCTAGAATATTCCACAAAGCTGTAGGAAGTTCTAGAAGGTTCGAAAAAAGCCGTAAAAAGTTCTGGAAGGAGTGGCGGAGTAAGTCGGTGGGTTTAGAAGTTTCCGGAAAGTTCTAGAAGGTTCGATTAAACTGTAGAAGGTTCAGGAAGGTTTCTTAAAGCTTTACAAAGTTTTGAAAGGAGTGGCGGAGAAAGTCGGTGAGTCTAGAAGGTTCCGGAAAGTTCTAGAAGGTTCGATAAAGTTGTACAAAGTTCTGAAAGGAATGGTGGAATATGTCGGTGGGTTAAGAAGTTTCTGGAATGTTCTACAAGCTTCGATAAAACCGTAGAAAGTTCTAGAAGGTTCCGTAAAGCTGTAGTAAGTTCTGATAGGAGTGGAAAAGTGTGTCGGTGTGTCTAAAAGGTCCCAAAAATTCTAGAAGGTTTCATAAAGCTGTAGGAAGTCCTAGATTGTTATTATTATTAGATGGTTCGATAGGGCTGTACAAAGTTCTGAAAGGAATGGCGGAGTATGTCGGTGAGTCTAGAATGTTCCGGAAAGTTTTAGAAGGTTTAATAAAGCTGTAGAAAGTTCTAGAAGGTTCCATAAGGCTGTAGAAAATTCTGAGTGGAGGAGTGTCTTGGTGTGTCTACAAGGCCCCGAAAAATTCTAGAAGGTTCCATAAAGCCGTAGAAAGTCCTAGAAGGTTCGATAGGGCTGTAAAAAGTTCTGAAAGGAATGGCGGAGTATGTCGGTGACTCTAGAATGTTCCAGAAAGTTTTAGAAGGTTTAATAAAGCTGTAGAAAGTTCTAGAAGGTTCCATAAGGCTGTAGAAAATTCTGAGTGGAGGAGTGTCTCGGTGTGTCTACAAGGCCCCGAAAAATTCTAGAAGGTTCCATAAAGCTGTAGGAAGTCCTAGAAGATTCGATAGGGCTGTACAAAGTTCTGAAAGGAATGGCGGAGTATGTCGGTGACTATAGAAGGTTCCGAAAAGATCTAGAAGGTTCGATAAAGCTATAGAAAATTGTGAAAGGAGTGGCGGAACATGTCGGTGGATCTAGAATGTTCCGGAAAGTTCTAAAAGGTTCGATAAAGCTGTAGAAAGTTTTGGAAGGAGTTACGGAATACGTCAGTGAGTTTACAAGGTTCAGTAAAGCTGTACAAAGTTCTGAGGGGAGTGGCGGAGTACGTCGGTGGTTCCGAAAAGTTCAAGAAGGTTTGATAAAGCTGTACAAAGTTCTGGAAGTCTGTGAGTCTAGAAGGTTCTAGATAGTTCTGTTCCTAATGCTCTAGGATGTTATGGAAGGAGAAAGTTCAAGAAGCTTTCAGAAATGAGTGGCGGAGAGTGTCAGTGAGTCTAAAAGGTTCTGGAAAGTTCTAGAAGTTTGGATAGTTATATTATAAAAAAAAACGTGTAAAAAGTTTGGATAGTTATATGTGTGGTAGCCCTCTATCCTCCATCCATGAAGAAAGTTCCCGTTCTTACCTGAAGGGCGTTCTTTTAAAGATATAAGGGCTGGAAGTTTCACCCCGTTGAAATTTCTAGAATAGTTAAAAAAATTCCAGAGTGTTCTTGAGCATTCCACCACATTCCAGAACAGAACATCTCGGAACATTCTGGAATGTTCGGGAATAAGATGGAACGTTCAGGAACATACCGGAACAGCCCAGATTATTGTGGAACATTCTGAATGTTGTTCAGAACACTACTGAACACTCAACACTCCATTCAGAACACTCCTGAATGTTGTGGAATGATCTGGAATATTATTCTGGAACATTTGAAATTTTTTTTGTAAGGGGCTTCCCATATGGGGTATATAAAGCAAGATCCGTCGTGGATTCGAACCTCAATTCAAACTCACATCAACTCCATGATCGATGTCGGACACCCCAGTCAGAGTATTTGAGAGCATTCCACAACGTTCCAGAACATTCCGGAACCTTCTGGAAAATTGTGGAATGTTCGAGAATAGGGAAACGAGAACATCAATGTGAAACATTCCAGAACACTCTCGAATGTTTTCCTGAGCGAAGCCGGGTAACCCAGCTAGTGGATTATAAATAGTGATCATTATTATCAATAAGTGAACTCATTTAGACCAAAGAATGCGCTGGTAATTTCAGAGGTCGCTGATGCATGATCATTTTTTAACTTTATCCTTTCCCAATGTAGAAAGGAATATTAACTATAAAAAGTCTACGCTAGTTAAAAATTAATACTTCTCTGACAAAACTTGCGTAGAAAACATAAAGTATTAAAATATACAATTGTCCGCTGAGTGGGGAATTAGTTATGTTTAATTTTAAGATAAAAACGATGGATTCAAGGGTGCTTTATTTAAAAAAACAACGCGACCATTTCTTCTTCTCTCACGTCCTGACTTTTTTTACACTAAGAATTCTTTTAATTTTGAAGATAATATTTATTGTAAATTTATTTTGTGGCCTCATTTTAAGAGGAAAGGCTGAGCGATCTTTTTCACACCGAACATAAATTTTGATTCGAGTCTGAAAAACCCAAACAAATTGGAAAAAATATTTTTTCAATTTAAGGTGAGGTAAATATGTAGGCGCCCTCGAAGTGATTTTTCACAAGAACGGCGCTCTTCAAATCATCCAATTATTATTATTATTTTTTTTTGTTTTAAATTATAAAATATAGACGTTAAAAAAATACAATTTTTTATAATTTTATAGGCAACTTTGGCAATTATTTGTGAGTGAATCCAGTTCAATATGAAAAAAATTGATAAATGTGATGTAATATATTATGTACATTTTGATAGGTGTAAATTTTAATTACAAACGACTAATTTATATCGGAAGACAATTTTTTCGCCTTTAAATTAAAATGACTACAAAAAAAAACGTTTTAACCAACTCGGCCATTGGGACCTCTTATTTTTAAGTAATTTTTGGAATCTAGTACCGGTAAGACAAAAGATCCTGGGTTCGAGTCCCAGTTGTGACCGTCACCTTTTTCTTGTTTTCTTTATAGTCCAGTCAAGGAAGGAGGTCTGTTGTATCTGCTGAAATGTCTGCTGTATCTCTACTTCGGTGGGCTTGTCCGAGGTCTTTGTGCTGTTCACTTGACATGAAGAAGATTCCACAAAACTCTTCGGGGGAAGTGCAGATCTCATGAGTTGCGCTCATACCAACTAACCAATTGCTGACTACATTGTGCGAAACATCTCTGGCTCCTGTTATGCCTCCTCGGCTTTTGAATGATCGCATCAATGTGGTTTCAATGGTCATATCTGACCATACGTCTGACTAAAATCGATTCCAGTATCGCATAATCGTCGTTGCGCGTCGGTGTGTCAGTAATAAGATAAAAACAGCATTTTCTGAAAATGGCGACATTTTACGAAAAAACTTTAAATTGCTTTTTTTTTTTTTTTACATTAACTCCACACAGGAGGCCCTGAGGAAAATAATTTCCCTCAGGGTCTATGTCATCTGGGATGCTGTGTGGAGGGTCTTTTTGAGGAGAGGAAGGAATGAACATTGGTCTTGAAGAGACCCATGTTGTAGGAAGGAGGAAACACAGAGGCCGGCAAATCATTCCACAGCCGAGCTGTTGAACACAAGAACGAGTCGAAGAAACGACCCGTTCTCATGTGACAAATGTCAACTGTGTACAAATGTTGGGCACGCGTTTGGCGTGTTTCCCGACTATGCACCGGTGCCGAAGGGATCAATGATGCTAGTTCCTCGGAGCATCTTCCATTGTAATACCGGTAGAGTATTACAATGCTTGTTTGCTGTAAATATTTACTGGTTGGAGATTTATTTGCATATGTATTTATATTCTAAAAGGAAATTAAATTTTTTACAACTTTTTTTAAATAAACTTCTTTGTGTGATGAATATTTTATACGATATGCAGGAATGTTTGATGAAAAATATGAGGTAAAATGATTTTTTTCGAAAATATGTACATTTCTGGAGCGTGTAATTCAAAAACGGCTGGGATTTAGAAAATTACATAAAGGATAAAAGTTGTAGATAATTTTATTAGCTTTTACTTATTCTCAAAAAAATTTCCTCTGCGACGCACCGTTTTTGATATACAAGCGGAAAACTAAAAATTGGGACCTTCGCCCCCCCTCCCCCCCTAGCTCACCACTTAGACGTCAGGACTTTTAGTATGTTCACACCCTAAGCACCCTAAACAAGTTTCTGAAGGAATCGCTTAGGTCCCTGCTCACGCACTCTACACCTCCTTTTGGAGCATTTATTTACTGGACTATTATATTTTCGTTTAGTTTTTTTTTGCATTATCTCCTTCTTCCATGATATATTACATTAGTGGGTATATTCTTAATAAGTTATTATAACAAGAGTTATTCCAATAAAAAATAATTCTTTTCATTTAATCATAAAATAATGTTTTGTTCAAAATATTTGTGCACATTTTTACATAGGTTTTTGCATAAAACAGAATGGTTTATGAAACTAACTACCTGTGTATTGGAAGGATATTTTGATTAAGGCTCTTGGTTACGGAAATTGGATGACATCATGGACGTGCAATATAAAAAGTACACACTCCAGATCAAATATATTACGTGCTTTAATTTTTAATATTTACCTGTGTTGTCGTATATGCATCCCCGTTCCTGTATCTCGTGACTTGTCTTTTTCTCCTGACGTAATGATAGCAAACTGCTTTCCACCTGAAAGACCAAAAAAACTTCACTTAGTATACGAAAGCAACCTGGTTTAAAATCAGGATTGTTTGTTAAACCTTTTATTTTTGTTAGTTTTCAATTCCGAAATCATTCGTTGGATTGGCAATATCTCTGCCGTGGGTAGATATGCCTTTGGGGAAATTATTTTCCTAAGAGCCTCCCGAGTGGAGAAAATATATCAAAAAAACTAATTTAGAACTCGAGCAAACTGTATTAGAGCATCAAAAGAATAACTCTACCGAAAAAAATATTATAAATTAAAAAAATACACTTTGTAATGCATCACTTTTTATCTTCTTAACATATAAAAAAAGTCGGGTTAGTTAAACATTTATAAATCAAGAACCGCTAGACCGAATTTTACGATTTTTAATTTGTTGGATTTGTCTCCGCCCCGAATAGCAGAATAGCTATTAAAACATCGGAAAAATTCACGAAAAAAAAGTTTTGAAGAAAATTCTTTTCCTCATACATTTTGTATGGAACGAATTCTCATCTTTTGAAAGAGCTGCAGGAATATTGTAATAAGTATAATATTGAATAGAGTGAATTCCAAAAATTCAAAAATATCAAATGTCAATGCGCTGATTGTTTTGCTTTTGTTCTTAAACATGTAATGCTGCCCTCTTTCTTACACACTAAATGTCAACAGTCGAAAATCAATGACGTTACATAAATAAATAGACTCGCCATAGTCTCATATAATCAAAATATAATGTGGAAAGTAAGGAACACTCTTTTGTTTTCAGCGATTTTCAGTATAATTTCTTATTCAAAAGTTTATTCCTGTGTGATAAAGATAGACAATCAAATAATGTGTGTGTATGAATGCAATGAATATAGGAGCGGGCGGCGGCGTATTGCTTGTCACTTTTTGATGGAATGTTCGCTGTCTTCTTTTCTTGAGGCCCACTAGAATAAAAGGTCCGGCTGCCTGTCGGAGTTTGATATGTCGAGCTATACAATAAATACAATAAGGCAACGACAGTTTTAAAATGGTGGCGATTGTCATCAATACTTGTTAGAACTTCTGATTTATGTGTTGTTTTATAGCAAGCAAACAAATGAACAGAGTGTTTAGGCTGATTAGTCTACTTTAAAACAGTGAAGTTTACTTATCAACAGAAATTTGGCTATTGCGCGTCCAGACCCTTTACTTTAGTAGGACTTGAATTTTCTCTAATGACATGTAAAACCGTGAGCGGGAAACATGAAAATTAATTGTAATATTTATAATAATCGATAATATTAAGTAATTTGCGTGTACTTACAAATGAAATGTTATTCATTCGCCTTTACTATTATTTGTCGTGTAATTGAAACATCATACGTGAGGGCATTTTGACACTTTAAAACGCAATTTACTTACTGGTAAGACGCAACCTTACTCGACGTGTAGCAGTTTAGTACTAAAGTACTAGATATCGAGACCGTTACAATTGTCTTGTTCTTGTCTTCCCACTTTGAGATTTCTACCCCTCGTCTAATAGTATGTAACGTCACAGTCGAAAATGGGAAAAACGGTGAACGTATGTCTGCACCTCTCTACAGGAAAAATGCAATTTATCTATTTATCTACTATCTATCTATCTATCTATCTATATATTCTATGTAAATAAAAATGAATCGCCAAAACGTACGTACGCGCGTAACTTCCGAACGACTGCACCAAATTGGATAATTCTTTATTTTGTGTTCGTTATTGTCAGGACAAAGTTTGTATAAAACTACTGGTGAGCTCTGGTATTATGAAATTTGTGTACAAAAATGCAATAGGCGGCACGCGAGCTGTTTGAAAACTGAATGTACTGGGACTGAATGTATGGAATGCGGGAGGGGGGGAGGGGAACTCGGGTAGGGGGTTCGTGGGAGGGAGGGGGGGAACTCGGGAGGGGAGATCGCGGGACGAGGGAAGCGGGGGGTGGAGTGGGGAGATGGAAGGTGGAGAAGGCGAAGTGGGGACGCGAGAGGGGAATGAGACGCGGGAGAGGAAGAAAAGGCGGAAGGGGAACGGGAAGAATGGAAAAGGACACGCAGGAAGAAACAATTTCTTTATTAAATGGCGTAGCAACTCATGCCGGGAACCGGTTAGTTATTAATATTTAACAGCCGACCAGGTTTCGCTTATAACTAAGGCTAATTATACACAGACACTTATATACAAGAAAATAAAACAATGAGGAAAGAGATGGAAATAGAAAAGAAGACACCTTATTGGTGACGGAAGGATTGGTAGGTGGGAGGGGGGGGGGGGGGGGGTAGGAAACAGTTTCAGCGGAGATTAACGGAATAATTTAAATATGGGACTATCAGTGAAATTAACTTAATTATTAATTGTGTTTGATTTATTATTAACGGCTTTCTTAATTTTGAGGGCTTCTAGATTGATAAACCTAATACCAATTGTATTTTTATGTAATATTTTAGTCCTGAAGGTTTTATCGAATGAGTGATTAGTTTCTAATAAATGGTTCGCGAATTCTAAAAATGCGTTTGCTGTTAAATATTAATAATAGAAAAGAGTGTATTACAAAGTCCATGCTTTCATTTAATATATAATTTCACACTTCAAATATTTGCTTCCTTCGATGAAAAAAAAAATGTCTGTAATGATAATTTCCTTACGATTTGGACGACACAATCAATTAAAACACAATTGAGTTTCTCTGTAAGGAAAGAGGAGGTTTATTTTGTTAATCTCACAAGATTTACATAAAGAAACGTATTTAGTAACAAAACATCACCTGTAAGGAAAGAAACGACATTCAACGTTATTAATAGTAATGTCGATTCCTTAATCACAATCACGATGGTAATTAATTTTAATTATTAAAATTAATCTTATCAGTTTGCTTTATCATAGCTCATAGATTATTACTGTTGGATGTTGTGTGTTGTGATAGTCCTATTTTATATTTAAATTCATGTAGCACTAAACATTTCCTTATCATTCATTTTAATCTCGATGTGTAAAGCCCTTTATATTAAACTTTCGCGTCTATGCCACCTTTTACTCACACATCGCCATAAATGTTTTGTCTAAACTCTCTGTTGTCTGTGGCGCATAAACTTTCACTTTCTGTGTCTATAAAATGTCGTGTTTTGACGCTGGTTGTCATTCTTTTCTTGAAAACATTATTATCAATCTTACAAACAGTCTCTCTCTATCCTCGTCTAAACTCTGCTTGTTTAGCAAACCGTCGTTCACTTCTGTAATTAATTAGTCTGAACACTTGACGCAGTCAAGTGTTCAGACAAATCACTCTGTAAAAATTATTCACAAGAATAAACAGTTGCAAACATCCAGTATCACAACACAAGTGTTTTTTTACTACAAAGGATTACCTCAAACTCTATCACTCATTGAACCGTTCCATGGTGTGGAACAGAAGGAAGCAAACAAAGGCAGCTAGCCTTACAAACTGGCTGCAGCTATCTGGAGAGAACCACACCTGGACGCTGCGCATGGTCCTTCCACCCGGATTGAATTGGCATCATCACAGGATTGAAGCAGCATCATCACAGCAAGCCAAAGTTAAGCCATCCATTATTTTCCTTTCCTTTCTGTGTAAAATTGTTGCCTTTCTCTTAAATCTTTGTACTCTTTGCGGATCTTTGATAATCTGATAATGGCAGACAATCTGAAAGCACTCATCGCTAGAAGGGGCCAGATTAAAGCACTCATTACCAAGTTTCAGTCGGTATTAGATGAGAATCAAACAGATCCGTCAATAATTCAAGCGCGATTAGCTAAAGTCGAACCTTTACATGACTTATTCATGGAAATCCAACTCAGAATTAGTGTGTGTGACGAAGGTTCAGATCTCGCTTCGGATGATGAAACCGATCGCTTCGAATTAATGTATTTCAAAGCAATTACCCAAGCAAAATCGCGTCTGACGAACGAGTTCAAAACCCAGTCACTTCAATCTCAATTAAATCTCAATTCTAAAATACAGTTACCAATTTTAAAATTACCTACATTCTCAGGTGCATTGTCTGATTGGACTTGCTTTGAAGAATCATTCAAATCCTTAATTGAAACAAATAACGAATTATGTGAAATACAAAAATTCCATTATCTCAAATCTTCATTAACTGGAGAGGCTTCCAAATTACTAACCTCTCTTGAAATCTCTTCTAACAATTACAACATTGCATGGAAATTATTAACAGATCGATACGCAAATAAACGTCTAATTATTCACAATCACATTCAATCTATATTTGACATTGCAACAATTAAGGTTGAATCTGCCAAGGAAATTCAATCCTTTTTAGATAAAATTTTAATTAATTTACGGGCTCTAAAAAACTTAAATCTACCTACAGAACATTGGGACGCTTTATTAATTTACCATTTCTCAAAAAAACTTGATTTTACAACAGCTCGCGAATGGGAAAGAATTCCTATTCCAGAACCAAATTCTCATGTACATTCTATGGATACATTTATAAAGTTTTTAACTGATAAATCTCATATGCTTCAATCTATTCAAAGTCATCTGTAACATCTCATAAATCTGATAACAATAATAGCAAAAAACCAAATTTAACATTTGTAACATCTCAAAATTATTGTTGTAAGATTTGTTCGGGAAATCATAGTATGTATCAGTGCCCTAAGTTTCAAAAAATGACTGTTCAAGATAGAATAAACACGGTTAAGAGTTTACATTTGTGTTACAACTGTCTAGGACGAGGTCATGCTTACGAACAATGTCAAAGCAAAACACTTTGCAAAATTTGCAACAAAAAACATCACACTCTGTGTCACAAGGAAGTTCAAAGTGAATCTGAACAAAGTCCCATCATCTCCGCTACATCCATGGCAAATGAATCTCATGCATTACTATCTACTGTCGTCCTCAATGTGAAGAATATGTTGGATGTTGTGTGTTGTGATTGTCCTATTTTATATTTAAATTCATGTAGCACTGAACATTTCCTTATCATTCATTTTAATCTCGATGTGTAGAGCCCTTTATATTAAACTTTCGCGTCTATGCCACCTTTTACTCACATATCGCCATAAATGTTTTGTCTAAACTCTCTGTTGTCTGTGGCGCATAAACTTTCACTTTCTGTGTCTATAAAATGGCGTGTTTTGACGCTGGTTGTCATTCTTTTCTTGAAAACATTATTATCAATCTTACAAACAGTCTCTCTCTATCCTCGTCTAAACTCTGCTTGTTTAGTTCAGTTCAAGCCTCCATTTTGGTCGCACCGACGCAACAATCTCCATAGTAAATTTAATAGAAAACCGGTAAAAACCGATCATTAACCAATTCTTTCGGTTACACCGTTTAGGGGACCTCTCCCCTGCCTCATTAAACCACTTTGTGTAAATTATCAGTGCGATAAGTGATTTATAATCAACTTTCTAAAAATTTTAACGTCTATTTGACGTTTATTATTAAAATCTGTTGTGTGTTAAAAACATAAAAATCATAGTATAATCAATTAAATATTAGTTCTATCGTGTACGGGGACAACATCCCCGTCACAAAAAACCTTTTCCTATCTAGTTTTTAGCTTTAAAAGTGATACTTTATCAACTTTTGGATAATAACAAAATTTAGTGTCAAAGTGACGTGAAGTGACAGAAGTTTAGTTTTATAGGCGAAAGTGACGTTTCAGTGAAGTTACAGATGTGAAGATTCTTAATATAGATATAGTGAATAGTAATATAAGTGTTAATTCAGTTTAAACACATATAAAGGCCATAATTTTAGACAAAAAGCTTTAAAAGGGTCAAGTTTAAACCTTGTGGGACACTATTTTTTTAAATATACTTTTTAAATACGTGAATTTGTTACCGTTCCGTGATATATATACATCATTAAACGCGTTTTGAAAAATCCAACCGTTCAGTGAAAAGACACTTCGAATCGGTAGCGGAACAAAAAAGTTATGAGAATATATAGATTTCAAGTGACGGTAGGATTTTAAAATAATTTATGATAAATCAACAAAAGACGATTCACCGCGGGGTTTTTCATCAATCCTATCTGTAAAGACAATCCGTGGGAATATTTGCAAATTTCAAAGTGCTAACATACTCTAAATTTTATACTGCATCAATCTAACGAGAAAAGAGTCGTCTTCTTTTTCTTTTTTTTGTAAATTAAGTGGGGAAAAATGTCGTCGGACTCCGACGACGAGGACTCCACTCGGCAAGAGCCTTTACAATCTATTGTAGCCAGTGACAGACCAGCGTCGCCTTATAGCAGCGTACATGGAAGCAGGATGGCTGAATCATCCTCGGCCTACCACTCATTAACCAAAAAGGATGATCCTAGAGCTGCCTCTCAATTCTCCTCTGAAGTACCATTGAGAAAATCCCCGAATCAGGCAAATAGGAAGAGATTGAGGGAAGAAGATTCACTACCAAATTTTATCGCAAACGAGGCTGCTGCGCAATCTAGTGATACTCTCGATCACATTTGGTCTCACCTGACTTTGATATCCCAAACGATCACTGCCGGCAAAAATAAAATGAACAAAGAGGACCGATCAATTATTTTGGATTCAATCGAACATATCAAAAAAAGTCTCTCCAACTTTGCTATTTCCCACGCAGCTGCTACTTCCCGGGCGCAGACACTCGCACAGATAGCTGAAACCCAACAAGGCTTCGAAGAAAAACTGGATAAGATAATAGCGAATAGCGCCAACCAACCAGGGCCACTGGCAAATAACCCGAAAACGAAAACCTACGCGAGTGCAGCTTCAGGTGCCCCCCCGTCGAAGTCGATCCTTATGAATGGTATGGAGAGACCTACCCCCATTCTCCAACCGACGGTCCTGTTTTACCCAACGATTCCCGAGGATTGCACATCCGAAGACCTGCAGAAGAAACTAACAACGGTCCTGAATCCCAAGAAGGACGGTTTTCAGGTTGTACGAACAAGGAAAATCAAGGGAGGAGGGTTTGCCATTCAAACCACCACCCCAGGAGGCATCACAAATATTAAAAAGGTAGAAGACAAGCTCACTGCCAAGGGTATCAAAATGATTAACCCGCAAGGACGCCTTCCAAAGATAGTCCTATATGACGTCCCGAAGGGAGAGGCTTCACAGGATCCATCACTGTTTGAGGAGATTTTTGAAAACAATCTTGCAGGTAAGTGCTCTCTCACTAAGGAGGACCATCTCAGGACAATGCGGAGAGTGTCCCTCTTTGGCAAGAGGGACCAAGGTACGATGCACATGATCCTGACTTGCCACCCCGAGGCAAGAAAAGTGCTGATTGACAATGGTTTATGCTTTCTTGGGTGGAACGCTTGCCGCACTCGCGACTATTTAGGAGCCACTAGGTGCTTCAAGTGCCAACAGTACGGCCACATAAGCAAATCCTGCACGCAAGAATCGACCACCTGCCGTCACTGCGCTGAAACCGGCCATGACGTTGATGTTTGCCCCAAGAAAGCACAGGCTGCTGTCTGTGCCACTTGCACGCGTTTTAAAAAATCAGCGAATCACCCAACAGGAGACAGAACGTGCCCAGCCCATAAAGCTGCTTTGGAAACGCAGATTCGCATGACTGACTATGGGTTCTAACGCTTTTCTCTCTATAGGTCAGATCAACCTGCAGAGGTCCCGGCTGGCCACCCTCGAGGCGCTGCGGGTCATGACTGACCAAAACATTGACATATTACTCATTCAGGAGCAATACACCCGGTTAGGTAGAACGCCAATAAGCTATCCGGGTGCGGTACTCGAAATTGGCACAGCACCAGGGGCGGGTGTTCTGGTCAACACTTCGTTGATCAGCCCCCTCCTTCTGGTGGGACTGTCAAACGAGTACCAAACCTGTGTCTCTCTAAATTTCGGAAACACTGAGATCATATTGATCTCAGTCTATTTTAAGTACGGGAACCCAGTGGGACCTCATATCTTGAGCCTGACGCGCGCACTAAACGCGCTTAAAGGACGTAACGTAGTTATAGGAGGAGACTTTAACGCTCGCTCACCATTGTGGTTTGATACTTCTAGTAACCGGACGGAACGCTCAGACGCCGTCGAAGACCTTATTGCGGCGCAAGGTCTATCTCTGATTAACGAACCAGGGAACATTTCTACTTTCTCTAATACACATGGTGAGAGCAACATTGATCTTACTCTTTGCTCTGGATCAGTTGCGGCCAAGATATCTAAATGGAAGGTTCACGAATGCGCTATTGCCTCCGATCACAGGCTAATAACTTTCACGGTGGGTGTCAAAAAGACGGAAGCCCCAAGATCCTCCTGGAACTTCAAAACCACCAGGGCGAACTGGGATAACTTTGGGGAAGCTCTACGTGATACTTTAAGGGGATTTCACGATGTAGCAGCAAGAGATCCGGGTAATTTGGGGAACTTTTTTAATGCAGCCGTGGTATCAGCTGCCGAGCGGTCTTTGGGAAGATCAAACCCAAAGACGGTTATCAGGACGCCGTGGTGGTCGAATGAGCTGACTTCACTGAAAGGGGCCTACAAGAGAGCCTATCGAGCCCTGGGCGTGTCCAGACGTGGCGGGTGTACGCAAGAGGAGACACACGCCCTCCAATCACGACTCAGTGGCTCCCGTAGAGCTTTCAAACAGGCCGTCCTCTCAGCGAAACGAGCTGCATGGCATAACTGGGTACAAGAAGTGGGCAACGCCAACCCGTGGGATATCCACAGCGCCATTGATAAAACGGGAAAAGGCTCTGACCGGTATTTAACTAGCGTAATAACTGAAAAGGACGGAAGGAACGTTGAAAGTGTGGACGTGGCATCCACTCTCAATACACTTCTGGGTAAGTTAGTTCCTGTAGATTCAGTAATTGGGGAAAGCGACCACCACAAACAGATTAGAAATCTGTCACGGCTCCCACCGAGAAACCTCGCCCAGGAGGTAAGGATGACACCAGTAACTAAAGCGGAAATCGAGTTGATAATCAAGGGTTTGGGTCTTAAGAAGGCACCAGGGCATGATAGGCTCAATGGAATAATAGCGAAGCAAGTATGGATCCACGCCAAGGAGGAGCTCTTCCAAGTGATGGATACATGCATGAGAAGAGGTACTTTCCCTTCTGAATGGAAGAGGGGCGTGCTTAGGATTATACCAAAGGGGAACGATAAACCAAGGTCGGACGTGAAGGCGTACCGTCCAATCACCCTGCTACCTGTCCTGGGGAAGATCCTGGAGAAACTGATTAGGCAGCGTTTACGTCAAACCTTATCCCCACCCTGCGAGCGGCAGTTTGGTTTTGTCCCCGGTATGTCCACTGAGCACGCCATCACGTATGCGCTTGACTGGGTGAAGGCTTGCCAAAAGAGGTACGTAATAGGAATTTTCCTCGATATCACTGGTGCCTTCGATCATGCGTGGTGGCCGATGATACTTGTCAAGCTCAAAAATAGGAAATGTCCACAAAATCTGTTCAAGATCTGCGCTGATTACCTCTGCGACAGAACGGTCATCCTTTCTTTTGGAGACTACCTGATTGAACGAATAGTTGACATGGGTTGTCCTCAGGGTTCAATCCTTGGACCTGAGTTTTGGAACATTTTGTTTGACGATTCCTCCAGGCTGCCCTTACCTGAAGGATGTATCTCGGTAGATTACGCTGATGACAAATTGTATCTGGTCTCGGGGAACAGCAGAAAGGAAGTTGAGAGTAAAGCTGAAGAGGTTTTAAGTGTGACTTTAGAATGGGGAAAGAGAAATCGGCTGACCTTCGCTCCCCACAAGACCATGGGACTCCTGATGAAGGGTAACCTCAATAGAAGTAGAAATCCCACCATCAAAATGGGAGATACCAACATCCGGTTCGTTGAGAACACTAAATACTTAGGCGTCACTTTGGATCGAACGTCCTCATTCTTGACCCATGTTAAAAGCGTATCAAGTAAGGCCCAGGCCCTCTTTTTGAAATTGAGAAGAATCTCTACTGCCGAGTGGGGACTGCGCTCTCCAGCGCTCCGTCTCCTGTACAGGGGGGCTTACGTGGCGCAAGTCTCGTATGCGGCCTCTGTGTGGGAGCACCGCCTAGAGAATGCACTCATACTCTCGGCTCTCAAGAGAGGCCAGCGAGTCCCCTTGCTGGCGCTTTCGGGTGCATACAGAACAGTGGCTTCGGACGCTTTGCCAGTTTTGGCCGGCGTTTTGCCTATCGATCTTGAAATTAGGGAGGTGTTAACAAAGAAGCTTCTAACAAGAGGAAGAACTGCCACACATCATGGTATTGAGCTAATACCAGGTGGAGCGGTTTCCCTCCCAGGACTTCTTAGAGAGATGCGAGAAAGAACTTTGAGAGAATGGCAGGAACGTTGGGATAGGTCAAATACGGGAAGGTGGACTTTCTCCTTCTTCCCGTCAGTTAAACTCAGAATGGAAGGGGCTTACATCACTAAGGATCATCATGTGACCCAACTTCTGTCCGGTCATGGGGAGTTCAGAGGGAGACTTCATAGTCTCTCTCTATCACCCCATTCTAACTGCGCTTGCGGTAATACTGATCAAACAGCCGAGCACATTCTGTGGCACTGCGAGATTTTGACGGATGCCCGAGAGGAAATGCTTGATGGCTTGCAAGTTACTACGAGACCAGCTTGGAACGCGGATCTCGTTTCGAATAAGGTGAACTTTGAGTGTTTGAGGAAATTTACGAAAGTCTGGGTCGAGAGATGGCCTGATCTTAGAGTCGCTGACTAGCTGTAAAATCATGTAGGTACCAGGTGTATCTGCTCTTGAATCCACGGACATTCTCTTTTCTTTATTACATCTACTGCTAGAATTTTATGTTTTGTGCTTTATATCTATATACATATATATTTTTTTGTTATAATATCATCTCTATCTTAGGTATCTTTATCTTATTCTATTGTATAAATTTTGTTCCTATTTCTTTTATATTTCTGTGACTTACCTTTTTTTTGCTTATTTTATTTCTTTTCACATGGTTTATTTTAGATTTCACTAAGCTGTGCTACACGGTGTTTTATCGGTGTTTATTGTTTTCATTATTTTTCATCAATTTTTTTGGAATTTTCTCTTTTTTCCAGCTTCATATTCTAAGGAACACTATTGATTCAACTAAAATACTCGACTATGTTTTTTTTTTTTTAGGTTTGTTTTGGTTTCTTTGTTCTCTTTTTCTTTTTAGTCTCGCAATGCTACTTTGCTTCGCTCAGAAGGCTGAACTGAACTGCATCTATTTATTTTGTTATGTCTCTTTTTCCCCTTCTGGGGGTGCGTTAGACCTCGTCCTTGCATCAACAGGAGTCGGTCGACGATGGCACGGTGCCCTCTAAAATTAATTGCGCCACCCCCAGCAACATGTGCAGGCTTTAGGTTTGGGGGGGCGACCTCGGCTCTCCTTCGCCTTGCCTCCGGCTACTCGACGCTGAATTCCTTAGGGTCTTCGGGTATTTCCCCCCAATCTCCCATTTACTTTTCTTTGAGGCATCACCGAGGAACCGGCTAAGGGGCGCGGAAGCTGAGTGTGGTTCACGACTAGACCGAACGTCATGCGCATTCTTGCTGGGACTGCCAATCGATTGAAGAGGACTCCCAACCGTTTGCCATTCCCTTATTACTTATCTATTGTGTCTTCTTCCCAAACAGGTGCTTGTAGGATACGCTGTATACAATCACCCAGCGCTTGCCACCTCGTGAACTTTCACCAATCTGTCCCATTGTCTTGTCTATATTTTGTCATACTAACACATATTGTATCTGTATTTCCCGCTAAGCACTTGCATACTGCTTACTAACAACGTATGCAGGGACATTGGAGGTCTAGTTTCGTTATCAAATGTAGAGTCGTTTTTACCCAAAAAATTAGAGTCCTTGCAAGAGCCTTGAAGGGGTAACCATCTGTTACCTATACCAGGGCGGGTAAGTGGTGGGTCCTCCAATGCTTGTTTAGCAAACCGTCGTTCACTTCTGTAATTAATTAGTCTGAACACTTGACTGCGATAATAATTTAGACTAATTAATTAGTCTAAATTATTGTCGCAGTCAAGTGTTCAGACAAATCACTCTGTAAAAATTATTCACAAGAATAAACAGTTGCAAACATCCAGTATCACAACACAAGTGTTTTTTTACTACAAAGGATTACCTCAAACTCTATCACTCGTTGTACCGTTCCATGGTGTGGAACAGAAGGAAGCAAACAAAGGCAGCTCAGCCTTACAAACTGACTGCAGCTATCTGGAGAGAACCACACCTGGACGCTGCGCAATTACTACCATAGTTTTAATTATCCATAGACTATAAAATATCGAGTCTACAGTCCACGATACATACAGCTACAATGACGAGTCAAGATCGGCATTGTTTTAAAATAAAAAAATTATATGTAATTTTTTTAATTAAATGAAGACACTATTTATTAGCGAAACTCAATCGAAAATCTGGTGATAGAAAAATCAGGAAAAGATATAAAGTTAAGAATAATAAATAAATAAATTATATTTTCTTTACAAATACATATATTTTCTCCATTCACTGCATTCACCAATTCAATATTTTAACAAAGACAAGTAGAAAACTTAAGTGCTCATAATTTAGTGAGTCCTTCATGTATTTACATCTTTTATGCACCGTTATGCGCAAAATACACATTTTGTGCACCGTTATGCGCAAAGTACACATTTTTTATGCACCGTTATGCACAAAATACACATCGTGGATTTAAAAGAGAAAACCTAATTTCTATTTTTATTGGTTCTATGACTTAATTGGTTCAACTGTTCTATAATTTTTGAAGGTTATAGAACAGTTATATTTACCTTAGATGTTACTTTAGAACGATTACCTTTTTTATTTTTCTGTGTCTTGTTCTGTTTCATACTTCGTTTAGATTTATTATTATCATCTTCTTCTTCAATGATATACTTATTTCAATTTAAAAGAAAACTGAGTTAAAAATTGGCCTGAAAAATACACCAGTAATTTTAAAATCACGCGTCACTTTTTGCGTGATATCATAAATTATACTTTTTTATTTATATGAAAAGCAGATACTTTGTGATGTGATAAAATTAAAAATAACTTAACAAAAACCACTTTTTGTTCATACTGTTATAATACATGTTATTATTTTATTTGAAACTAGCAGACCCGGCCACACGTTACTGTGGCTAACGAAACACAACGCCATTACCCAACCTTTATAAAATCCGTACAACCCGCTTGCCAGCTGTCCGCTGCCCGCTGCCTGAATTGAATATTTAAATTTCTCAACTTTTCTCAACTATAATAAGCATGTATTATACATATAAACCTTCCTCTTGAATCACTCTATCTATTGGTGAAAACCGCATGAAAATCCGTTGCGTAGTTTAAGATCCATGCGCACGTACATTTTGAGCGACTTCATTTTAAACTACGTAATGATATTTTTTTAAAATTCAAAAAAGTTCATCGAAAAAAAAATACGAAAAAATATTCTTTGCGCTTTGGCGTCGCTCTGCAGGACAAAGTTTCCTTTAAAGGTAATACCACAAATTGGGTTACAGATTTTTATTAACATTCTCCACCCCTAACAAGACAACCTGTTTTGCGGTTAAATTCCGGAATTTCATCCCCCCACCCCCACCGGGCCACATAACCTGAAATATTTGGTTAACCCAAATACCTTTGTTCTGTCCTCTCCCATATCAAAATTCTCCACAAATAATATTTAAATATACGGCCACAAATATTTACTTTCTGCCATTGTGAAAATAACCGAATTCTTAGAAAAATGTTTTATGTTTGTTTGGAAATATTGTCACGTTAGTCGTGTGATTTGAATACATGCTCGAATAATTAGACCCATCTCAAAATATAGTAAGGAAAGACGGGGAACGTTGTTACGGGGGCATATTGTTACATCGTCGATAAATCACACAGCAGAGCGAATTTTTGCGCGCATGTCCATGGTGAACATGCGCGGACTAGCCGACCACAGCGACCCACAAAATGTCAACGAAAACGGAATTTCCGAAAAATATAATAAATAAAAATGAGTTTAGCGTGTTCAAAATGACTTTCCTTAAAACAATTTTAAGTCACGTATTTGTAAAAAGCATTAACGTTGTGGCTCGCCATAATTTACAATAAAAAACACATATAAATTTGTTGTAGACCGCTTTTATTTTATACACACTCTACCGGTTTCGGAAGCACCCTTCCTTCGTCAGGAGAATATTATAACTAAACTATGATACAGAATGTTGACAGATATACAAATCAGATATACAAAACAGATATAAAAATAGATATACAAAAAATTGAACTTTAAAAAATTAAACAAATTGCTCTAAATAATGGTTATTCCGCAGATTTAATTGATAAAATCCTAAATAAGAAACTTAAACTCATCTCTACTAATACAATTTTATTTGGTACGCCTGAAAATAATAATACAGTAATAAATCCCGGTCAATGGCGCAGAATCTTATATATATCCAACTTTTCCTCACTTAGTACAAAAAACTTGCCTGCCCACATTAAGCCCGCGTTCTATACTGATAACAACTTAGGTAAATTACTAAAAAACACTAAAGATAGAGATCATAAATTAAGCCACTCAGGCATTTACCAACTATGTTGCAATGATTGTCCTTCGTTCTACATAGGTAAGACAACTAGAAATATAAATATCAGAATCACAGAACATTTAAGATGCTTAAATAATAATAATTTTTCAGAGTTTGCTAATCACCTAATTTCCACAGATCACACTTTTAATAAGGACACAGGGGTTAAAATTCTTCACCGTAATAATAAAAGCAAAAAATTAGATAATTTAGAAGCACTAGAAATCAGAAAATCCCTAAATAATAATGCTAGTATTTTGAATAACCAAATTAATTTATCTTTCAGTCCCATTCTAAATATTTTTCCAATTAACCGCTCTGTTCTTTCCGGAAATCCCCTAATTACCTCCATCCCTTTGCCTACCTCCCACTCAAACACCTAACATTCTGTATCATATTTTAGTTGTAATATTCTCCTGACGAAGGAAGAGTGCTTCTGAAACCGGTAGAGTGTATTAAAATAAAAGTGGTCTACAAAAAATTTAGATGTGTTTTTTATTGTAAATTTTAAGTCGAGTTATCTATCACCTTACCACAATAGTTAAGTTAATTTATATTATATTTTTAATATTTTACTTCCTTCTGCGTAGTTTCCGAACAATAATCTTAGCCGTTGTAAATTTTGTTTAAATGATAATACGCTTTTAATGTGAAATGCGTCAAAGGGGCTAGTTATTACATTGATTAGGGGGCAAAATGTGACATGTAACAATGTGCCCCACGTAGATGCTTTGTTTCTCAGCGAGGAGCACATTCACTTTTAAGGGCCCGCAACCCGGATATGTACAGATTTATTACATATTTCCCTTAAGGTCCCGCAACCCGGATTTGTACCGATTTATTACATATTTCTCTTAAACACGGTAAGTTTTAAAGCTCTTAAAAAATATATGTTATTCTTGAAAATAATATCTAGACTTTGCCCGCGCCGAAACGCAAATTATTTAAAATTCCCTCGATAGAAAAAAATCGCAAAGTATGCTCCAAAAATTATTATTAACACGTTTGTTTCAGTTATTTTACAAGTTATATGTATGAAAAAATTCACAGTGTTTCTTTAAATGCCGTTTAAGATAATGCCCGCGAGATTTTTGCTATATTTTAAACGAGTCGTGTTTTTTTATACATTTTCGCAATTTTCGCGTCGATTGTGTCGATGTAAATGTTAGCGCTCTCCTCTAACATTCGTCATTTCGTATCTCTCAATCTTCTTCTCTTCGGGCCCGGTTGCAGAGCCTTAACTCTCATAACCTAATATTATGTTAATTTATATAGTTCTAGATATATTTAAAAATGGTTAAACCTACAAGAAAAAAAACGCGGAAAGGGAAAATTTCGCAAGAAAGTTATAGAAGGTTAAAAAGTTTTTGACGATATGCGAAATGAATGGGAAGAAGACAATATCTAAGAAGCTTACAAATAAAAATAAGGCAGACTGTTCTTTTTGGACGAGTCTGGTGTGTTTTGAGAGTTAGGCCTGCTTCAAACCTGGGCTCCGTGTTACCGGTGACAAAGTTAACTTTTTGTCAAAATTGTGACTGATTATAGATTTAAGTAGCGATGCGATAAAATAAAATCGAGTGCAGTTTACACACGGTAGAAGCGAAACTTTACCAAAACAATCTCAACCAATACATGAAAAGTGGGTCATAATCAAAGCAACCAATGAGCGCAGACCTAGCGTAATTTTCGTTTCTATCTCAACCAAAAGGAGCGTTTAAAAGTGAAATCATAATCAAAGCGGCCAATGAGCGATTTGATGCGTCGCAGGTGTAGTTATAGTCATTTCCGTTTCATCCGAAATCCAAATCATAGCGGGGCTATAGAAGTTTCACTTAAAAAAAATGTTCATCTGAATTAATAAACCAATTTAACACGGAATTTTAATAAACCAATAATAAATAAACCAATTTTCGAAAATTATTTATTCCCCACTACTTAGTATGTTTACCAAACCTAAAAAATATAATGCACTTAAATGAGTCATAGCAATAACGTCATTCTAAATCAATTAAGAAAACCCTTACACTTAGTGCAAGGCAAACCAAAGGGAAATACTCCGATTCCCACATTAGCACTCTCTCAATTAGTGTCTCGACAAATTGGTTTAACCGGTAATAAATCAACTTAGACACCTTCAAAAATTTACATTTAAAATCTTATAAATAAGTCGTCCGTACGTGGCTTCACCACAGTTTGAAAATGACCTTACAAGTCGAAACAGCTGTAACTAAAACACTAACCAAAAAACTTGCAGAACTCGATAATAACATTATCAAATTTAATTTTAATTAAATTTCTAAAAAAAAAAAAAAAAGGATGTTCCTGCTCGCTCTCCTTACTCACAGACAGCTCCGATAGTTAGCACGTAGCTTACAACGCAGACTTATATTGTGCAAATAAATGTTCATCTCGTCCACGCGCGTTTCAAGATCACATGTCACGCCTACACCAAAAAGTCTAAATAACATTGTTGATACACAATTGGTGCACAATTTATAATAAACGTTCTTTTGTTTCTATGAATAAACGGTCGTCCAAATAAAAAAAAATATTTTTAATTTTTGTGACAACAGTCCCGCCTCACCCCACAAGAAATCTGGGTGTTCATTCATACAACTATCAGTGTGGCTACTGTGGATGGTGTTATTCAATGGTGCCTATTCATAAACTTATGAAATGACGATGGAGCATTCATTGACTGAAATACGTTATTCATAAATATAGCATTGAAATTATTTAGCTATTCATTGAATTCATTGATGAACGTAGCGTTTAGATAAATTGTTTATAAACATGCCAACAAATAATTTTGTTTAGTAACTAATGCGAAGAAATTTGGTATGCGAAGACTAATGATAAATTACTGTTTTAGAATAAGACGCCGTTACCCGAATTTCTACCGATTTCTTGCAAACCTCCCTTAAACATTTGAAGTTTTTAAGCTCTTAAAAAAATATATGTTATTTTTGAAGATAATATCTAGACATTCGTTGCACGGAAATGCAAATTATATAAAATTTCTTTGATAGAAAAAAATCGCAAAGTATGCTCCAAAAATTATTATAAACACGTTTGTTTCAGTTATTTTACAAGTTATATGGATGAAAAAATTCACAGTGTTTCTTTAAATTCTGTTTAAGACAACCCTCGCAAAGATTTTTGCTCTATTTTAAACGAGTCGTGTTTTATTAAACATTTTCACAATTTTCGCATCGATTTTGTCACTTTAAATACTAGCGCTCTCCTCTAACATTCGTGATTTCATACCTCTCCATCTTCTTCTTTTGGTGCGCGGTTGCTGGGCCTTAATGTTTACTCTGAATCAGTTAACATTATAGATACAAAAAAAATGCTTTGGATAAATTAATGCTTTTCCTACCGTTTCCCTTGAATAGAATTAAAATAAAATTGTTATTTATTTTAATTTTTTAAACCTTTTTGAATAAAATCTCAGATAATAATATTTTAATTAAATGAAGACAATATTAGCGAAACTCGATCGAAAATCTGGAGACAGAAAAATCAGAAAAATATATTTTATAACGGTTCCGTAGCTCAATCGGTAGAGCACTTGCCATGTAAGCAAAGGGTCCTGGGTTCGTGTCCCAGCCGAGCCAAAATTTTTTCTTGATTTTTCTGTCTCCAGATTTTCGATTGAGTTTCGCTAATATTGTTTTCAGTAATTAAAATAAAATTGTTAATTACTTTATCAAAAATATAAGCGTAAACTACTAAAAATAAATGTGTTTTTTTGTTACAGATGTATGAATGCTTATAAGAAACAATTTAAAAATATAATAATTTTGTGGCTTAAATTATCTGTGACAGTTTCCATTGGTTACATTTATTTCTTTCTTATAAATTTATTCACAAAATAAATTAAAAAAAACACTTTCGTGCTTGAAGTCGTTGACAGCGATTTTCATGCCTTTACCTTTATTCGTGGCGATATAAGGCACAGATTTTTTGGCTTGTGACTTCCTCTTGAACATTCCTAGGTTGGATACCTGACAATATATTGAAATACCTCATGCTTATAAACGAAAATATTGTTTGGGCCAAGATGGAGCAGAGAATTGAACCCCCGATTCCTGGCTGCGAACCCGCTGCTTTGAACTATGAACGACTTCGTTACTAATCGGTATCATTCGAAGGTCATTAATAATACTAATGGTTGTGGGCCTATCCGTCTGACTAACTCTGGTGGAATGAACTTGGATTTGCAATTAATTTAAATGTCATTTTCAAAATTTAATCCGGTTGTTTGAAAAATTAGAACAAATATACGTCTGATTAAGAATCCGTTGATAACAGACCGATTTCCAGCTCTAATGCATAAAAGCAATGTAAGAATGCTGAGTCAGTTCTACAGGCAGGGCCGGATCTACGAAATCTGGCGCCCTGTGCAGTAGGTACCGATGGCGCCCCCCCCCCTACATTTATATTTTGATTAAAAATTCGTTCACCCCAATTTTTTAATTTTTTTAATGTAATTGTTATTTTTTTTACACTAATTTATCAAATAAAATCAAGACATATAAAGGGTGTAACTTTTCGAAGTGACCTGGCGGTAGCTCTCACACTCGTTTTTTTTAAAGAGAGGATCGCCAGGAGCCCTATACTCTCTGAATCTATTGGGTAAATATAAATTATGGTGTTATTTTAATTATTTTAGGAAAAACTCTTTGCAAGTTATGCTTTAAAATAATACAATGAATTGTTTGTTTGTGCCCGTACCATGTATTGAGCGAACAAACACTAAACACTGACGTATGGTATCAACGACTTACGGACAAAAATACTGCGCTGTGATTGGTTATTGAATTTGGATCGCACCTATTCGTCGTAAAAGACGGTAAAAGATATATGGAAAAATAGATCTTACGTTTAAACTAAATATATGGAATTTGTAAAAAAATTCTGTAAATGACTATAAATTCGTAAGCACCAACTATAAATACCAACCTGATGCGTGCGCATTCTGTTTCTTTGTAAAGTGTTGCTAGAGCGTAATAATTATTTCGTACTATGGGTAATTTTGAAACGATTCAGGGAATATTATAACAAAATTTTAATACAATATTTATTTTCTCACGGCGCCCCTTCGGAGTTGGCGCCAGGTTTTTGCACGTTTTTGAACGTATGGCAGATCCGGCGCTGTCTACAGGTGTTTTAATGAAGCTCTAGGAAGCTAGCAGCATTGATCCCTGGTGTACCGGTGCATGTGAGTAAAACTCGACGGACACGAGTGGAATTCACAGTTGGTGTTGGCTTCATGAGAGCGGGTCGTTTGTTCGACTCGTTTTTGCGTTTCTTCGACTCTTATGTGAAACGAGCTATCTGCATCAGATTTTCCCCTTCACATAATCGGACCTCTCAAGACCCGCATTAATAAAATTTATTCCTACATCCTCTACCTTAATCCGCCACACAACGCAGCCCAACCTGGTGACGTCATATAAATAAAATGTTATAACTAATCTTGGTGAAAGGTCATAATTCAGAATCAAAACGTCGATTGAAATGTCCTGAGACATCGTTAGTGACCAGATCTGAATGGCCAAATAATTCCCAACCTTCATCTTCACCTCCCCCCCCCACTTCATTAAGCCTTAAGCTACACCCTAATTGGGGAAGCTATGGTCCTACGTCAGGTAATTGGGATTTTTGTGAGTATTCACATTGAAAAAGCAAACTTTAGATTTTGAATGGTGGTCTACTGAAAGAACTGCCTTGGTAAAAGTAAGTAAGTTTTCTGGTGCATCTTAAGCAATCTTCGATCATTAAGAATCATTTCCGAATCATTTCCGAATCGTTTCCGAATCATTTTCGATTTAACCTGTTTGTATAAAATCATAAATTCAATGTTTGATACCCCTGATTTATTATATGTAATTTCTTTTCATACTCCAGGCAGGTCAGTCACAAGGCAGTACCTACCATATTATTGTAGCAATTCTAAGTCAACAAGTCAATATTATACTCCTATGCGACGGATTCAACAGCTTGGAAACAAATACTCCGATGTTGTTGATATATTTAGTACATCAATTTTATTATATAAGCATACCTTATTGAATTTTTTTTCATCAAATAGGGGAATATTTTGATAAAGCTATTAAAATTGACTAACACATTGACAGTATTTTGTTGGCTGAAAGAAAAAAAACTATTTCAGATTTTTTGTTTTTTGTATTTTGTACCTACATCCTGTGTGGTTCAAATTCAATACCTAATATTTTTACTTTGTATTTATTTTTGTGCAAATGTTTTAAACAGTAGTTTCCTGCACTATTTACTAGCATAATTTCGTTAATATTGTTATATATATGTATGTAAAAGCCTAAATAGGCGTAAATAAATAAATAAATAAATAAATCTTCATACGTTATCAACTTTTTGCATATACACTTGTACACTACGTAGATAAGAAGTTAATTAGACGACATGTCATACACGTGTGAAACATGGTGTCACTACCGAACCACCTCGATGGAACGACTCCGGATCCAATTAAAAATGCATGCAGAATTATATTTGGATTCAGAAGATATAGCATAGCAGTGCATCGACGATGTTTACCGAACTAGGATTGCACGGATTCGCCGATCTGATGAGACACTGGGTCACTGGAGCCAGGATGCGGCTAATGGCGTCCGATAATACAGTGGTGACCGCAGCGTTACAGCACCAAACATCACACCTGAGTGAGCGCTGGGCCCGAGCTCCAGGCCCTACATACAAATGATTATTTACTTATTTTTGTTATTTTTTTTTTGTTATGTTGTTTTTCCGATTCTATGAACTTGATCCTTTATTTAAAAAAAATCTGTTGTGTAAATATGTGTAATAATTATATGGGACTTTTTTATTTTTTTTTTATTTCATAAATTTTTTATTAGTTACAGATATTTGTTTTTTTTGGCTACCACACTGGGCTCATGCCCGTGTTATGGTAGTCGTATATTTAATATTTATTTAAATTAATACAAATTTTATTAAAATTAAATATACTAAATAAAAATTATGAAATATTTAAAAGTAAGTGAAAAATAAAGAGAAAAAAGATCATATTTTAAAGAAAAGTAGAAATAAAAATGAAAATTCAATTTTTGAAATACAAAAATTAATAATAAAGATTAAATGTTAAGAACTCAAGTGTTCTATACAAATATATAAATTAAAACATATAAGTAAATAAATTAAAATTAAAAATAAATAAAATTTTGTGAAAAAATTAAGAGTAAAAAAATAACAACATTTTAAAGAAAAATAGAAATAAAAATGGAAATGGAAATTAAAATTTTGAAATGCAAAAATTAATAATTAAAATGTAGCGTTAAGAACTCAGGAATTCTTTAAAGTACGCTCGTCCACTTTCGAAAATCCAATGTTGTACACGTGTTATAAAAAGAGAATAAGAATTACTTGACTTTATGTCAGTACTCAGAGCATTATATATTTTAGGAGCGATGAACCAGAATTGTCGTTGAGCGAATGAGGTTTTATTTTTTGGTACCACGCAACCCAGATTTGATGAAAAGCGGGTGTGTGCTTGATGTTGTGGAGCGATTGGTAGATTATTTTTTCGTATATAACAAATGCTTGTTTTAGTAAATAGCTGTCGAATATCTAAGACCCTGATTTTTGATAATAATAATTTCTGGGATTGAACTATCCTCCCCACATCCTGGAATAAACATTATTATTATTATTTACCAAAATTTTCATTCTTTCTCTAATATTTTGATATCTAAGGAGCATCACCTAGGGTCTATTGCATATATTGTGTATTTCTATATTAATCTACAATGTAAAAACTTGTTAACGTTTTCTTTTTATGTATCTTGCATTTTGTCATGTATTATTCATGACATTTAATCAGTCACCTGTAAATTTTGTAATTGCTAACATACCTACTAGTTTATTTCTATGTCATTTAAAACTTTCTCTTTTATTGTAATGCACTATCATTCCTAAATTTATCTGTATGATGTTTACCTACTAGTTATATTTTTATAGTTTATCTTTTTTATTCAAAAAAACTGTCTCTGTATTATAATCTTGGCATGTAAAAGCCCATCAGGGCGTTGAAAATTAATAAATAAAATAAATAAATAAATAACTGTTCTCGCATTTCTACCATACCGAGATAAATATTATGTAACTCAGCATCCGGTCGCCGAAAGCTTTAAGTTATTAATCATGTATCGACCGGACACCGGTAAAAAAAGCTTTTCCACGGGTTAAATTTCCCGTTTTTATATTAAAAAAAATGAGAAAATTCACTAGAGCAGAGTTACTTTATTTAGTTATCTCGTGATTGAAATGCTGATGTGTTCATTTTTAGTTTAAAAAATACAACAGATCTATATACATATAAGTTAGAAAAAGAAAAAAAACTGAATCAGCTATATTCTCAAATGGTGAACGGCTCTGCGTTTACTGAAAATGCCCCTTTTTCTTTATATTATATCTAGGTCAACGATTGTTTTTCTTTACGTAGCAAGGTATGTCATGATGGAATTCCATTGGTATGATATGTTGAAACAGTTTAATACTTTTATTCACTTTATTAAGTATTGCCCGTTACCGGTTTCAGCCTATTACGGCCATCTTCAGACTGGTACCAGTAGAATTTGAAGATCAATAAATAATCAATATCATCTGCTGGTTACATAACCACCGGAGCGTTTTTGGCCGTATTTTAGCTAATTTGCGAACATCCTCGGGCGTTCGCTGGCCAAAATATGGCCAATTTGAGGAGATAGTTTAAAAAATTATTGGAGTTATTTCAAAAGTTCCCGCGCGTTATAAAATTCCATTAACCAAATAAAGTTAAATTAGAAAAACAAAGTTAGTCCATTAAACAAACATTAAATAACAAAGATAACTTGAATTTTTACAGTTCAGTAAGAGTTGTCTCGGATCTGCTCTGAATTATTTGTTATTGACATTTCGCTAACCGAAATTATTAAAATATTTTTTCTCACAAATCATTGATCAAGTTTTACACATTAAAAATGCATGTTCGAATGAAAATTTAAATGTGTGATTATGAACTAGGCTATAGACAACATATATAAGTCATAATATTTTAACTAACTAACTATTAACCATCATGCCGTTTCCCCGCAGGGGTAGGCAGAGAGAACGGACCGCCAAACATTCCGGTCTTGGCACACATTCCTTGCGTCGTTTACATTCATACAACGTCTCATACATTCTCTTCTATTATTCTGACTCTTGACATGGCCCGACTCAAGTATCTGATTCACTTGGTCGTGCCATGTCTTTCTTGGCGTCCTCGACTTCTTCTACCATTCACATTTGCGTCATATATTCTCCTTACACTCCTTTCCTCGTTCATTCGCTCTACATGCCCAAACCATCGGAGCGCTCCTTTCTTGATCTTACTCATTACGCTTAGATCAGCCTTGCATTCTTTGCGGATTTCCACATTTCTCACACGATCATACATGGTTTTACCACACATACGCCTCAGGGATCTCATTTCTACAGCGTTCAGTCTACTTTCATCCTTCCTCTGCCAGTTCCATACCTCACTGCCATACATCAGGGTAGGTACCAGTACTCCATTATGGACGGCTAGTTTCGCGTCTTTGGACAGTTTTTTGTTGGTCCAACGGCGTTCAGTCCTCCATTAATAGAGTTACATGTATTCACCCTTCTTTCAATATCTCTATCAGCCTTCCCATCTCTCGTAAACATACTTCCCAAATAAACAAACTCATCATAATATTTTACATTTTTAAAATAGGTACTACGTATGCCAATTTTATTTATACGCAGAATTCATGCGTTTTTAAATATGACGATTTTTTACATTGCTTTATGCATTGTAAAAATATGGGATAAACGGTTAAATTTGGTACATTCAATGGCTTGTTAACACCATACGCAGTTTATATGTCTCTGTATTAAAATTCAGATGTACGGTCTTTTTAATGAGAGCGAGAAATTTTCTAATCGGACGCTCAGAAATCCCAGAGGCTGGACGCGTATTTCATCAGCTACTAACGCGAACGCTCGTGTGGATAAGTTGTTCATCATTTCACAAACACAATTTTCCACTTTAGTTATGGAAATAGAAGGCATCCAAATTTTCTGAGGTTATTAGTAGAACAGATAGGGAAAAATATCAAACAGATTTCCCGTGAATAATTCCGTTAATTCTATTTAAAGCAAACTAACACCATAAATATCCTGCAAACTTTTCAGTAAAACGCCCTTCAGTCGTTGAAAAGTACATATATTTAAATAATCACGTATCATATTCATTCACGTTAAAAAAACCTATGAATATCCGATTCAAGAGCTGCGCGTGGCGATCCAATTTCGTTTGCACACATAACTAAGTAAGGGCATGTCCCAGTGGCGCGGCGTAGTGGCAGCGTGGTTTCAAAAGGCGATTAACAGTTATTTTTTTATGTCAAAATAAACACTTCTCTTTATGTACGAGTATCCACACGCATTTTCAACCTAGTAAATAATTAGTAAACTGGAAAACCTTCTCTGGAGTTCTCAAACTAAAAATATTTACACAACATATAATAATCACCGTTAAACACATATTTTCTCCTTTGTCGTTATCATGTGTTTCATTTTACTATTTGTTTAATGTCATTTATTGTCTTGGTATGTTTTACGTCTACATTAAAATTGGAAAATGGATGATTTGTAACGACTGCAGAGATAATACTACACAATTTGATTTATTACGCTTTTTTAATTGTTACAAAAGAAATATTATCGTTTGGAAGATGCTATGACTTCACGCCCGCCAAATCTTTCTACGCGATTCCCGTTCCCGTTGATAGTTGTTGTGAGCGGCCTGTAACGTGCATAGGCGGAACCTACGTCATAGTACCAGCAGCCAATTCCTAACCGTTTAAGATTTAGAATTTTATTTATTCATTTTCTTAATTTTTAGTGCGAAAATCAGAATAAGAATTTTTTTTCATCCTTTCAATGGTAGGTTTGTAAATGTTACAGTTAAAACTCGTTTTAAGTTATAACGCGTTTTAAGTTAAAACTCGTTTTAAGTTATAACGCGTTTTCTCTAGTTAAAATTAGTTTTTAACTAGCGAAAACGCCTTTGTTAAAACTGAAATTTCCTAATCATAACTAGAATTTTCTACTTTTAATATTTGAATTTTAGAAAAAAATAGACAAAAATTTTAACAAAACAAAAAACGACTTCAAAAAATGCACTAAAAAGTAAAAAAATAATTTCGTATTCTTCTACAACTTCATAATCAACTTACTTTTTCTAATCATCAATATGTAGGTACGATTGTTACTTTTGGAGTCGGTGTCAGTCAAGGTAGGTTTGTAACTACATACATAGTTATAGGTGAGGTGTGCTTGTATCGCACAAGCGACTTGACGAGGCGAGAGGCGAGAGCGGAGCCGCGGCGGCGCGGGGAGCTGTCAAGTGAACCCGCCGGGCCGGGTACCTTTGCTGACACCGACTCCAAAAATAACAATCGTACCTACATATTGATGATTAGAAAAAGTAAGTTGATTATGAAGTTGTAGAAGAATACGAAATTATTTTTTTACTTTTTAGTGCATTTTTTGAAGTCGTTTTTTGTTTTGTTAAAATTTTTGTTTATTTTTTGATTTTTAGTGAATTTGAAGTACACTAACTAATTTGTCTGAATATGGGTAAACCTACTAAACGTACTGCTCATATGAGACAGACATAATTTGACCATAGCGACGTTAAGGTCAAATTAAGAGATTCGGTCGAGTTTCGTTAATTTGTCATAGATTCGATAATCAGAACCTAACCAAACTCTCATTAAATTACCCTTGAAGTACATCCTTTCCAATAAAAAAAAAATCATCGAAATCGGTTGGCGTGATATTGAGTTATTCGTCCATTTGTCGCGCACATACTTATGCAAATTTAAGACTTATATGGTTTTCTCATGGATGCTATTGTCGGAACTGGACCAAATTAAAATGGGACCACACGGGAAGCATCAGCTTTCAAATAAAAAAAGAATAATCAATATCGGTTCACCCAGTCAAAAGTTCTAGCGTAACAAACATAAAAAAAAAATAAAAGAAATAAAAAAATAAAAAATAAATAAGTCGAATTGAGAACCTCCTCCTTTTTGAAGTCGTTTAATAAAACTAGTTACAATATTTAAAGAAAAAAACCTTACCAATACAAGCGAAAGTTACTGACCACTAGCGTAGCATTTCGAAGCTAGTTATTAGTGCAGATTCCTACCTGCAACGGCATAGTTGCACTGTTGAAGTGATAGTTGATAAAACAGATTTCTGTATATCGCAGTCAGACATGTGTATGTCAATTATTGTTTATTTTGTTTTAGTATCTATGAGTCTTTTTTTGGTTATAAATAATGTGTTCTGTAGAATAAAACGCTTCTTATCTCTTGAAAACAGCTAGAATCAACTAGTTATGATCTGAAGAGCAGTTTAGTGCCTTGTTCGGGTCGGGAAAAAGTTTTGTTGTAAAATGTGATTATAATTAAATAAATAAGTTGGAATTAGCCAGTGAAGTAATATTACGTCTTTATTGAAGATCTTCTGCCATAAAAAAAACCAAAACCTAAACAAAAGGCATTTAGTGAAAAAAAAATTATACTAGAGAAAATAGTTTATACTAGTGTTGTAACTAAGAACGGGTTTAATAGGCCACTTGCATCGCATTTAAAAAAAAATCCGGTTCAGGCAAATATTCTAAGACATTCTGTATTTTTTTTTAATCGTATTTTTGAAACCCTGGGGATTTTTTGAAAATTTCAATCCGAAAAATCAGACCATTTTTTATAAACCGAAAAGACGGGACATAATTTTAGAGGCGTGAAAAAACGATAATTACATAGCCGAAAATCATTTAAAAAAAATAACGTTTTCCACACGAATGGCACATGGGAATGACGAGGCATCCCAAAAATATTACATCTCATAAATATATTTTTTCCTTGATCCATCTTATTGATCATAAATCATTATAATGTAGAGCGCCTTTATTACTAAATTCAATGTAATATACTTGAACTTGTTAATTGTAATAATAATAAGAATATTATAAAATTTTATTTTGTTAAAATCAGCACCATAATCATTATACCACTAAAACATGTACCGACATCATCTTCACGTACAATTAATGGGTACGGGGTTCTCTTCAGAACATCTGTCAAAAAATCAAACCAAATGATAAGTTCGCAGAGAACAAACAATAAATCTAGTGAACGAATTCAAATATTCGCCTGAAATCAAAGTGATGCCATATAAAAAAATAAATCAGTGTGGAATTTTATAAAATTAACAGGAACATTTTCGGCGACGGGACATTTTCATGTAGTGACGTCACGAGCCCAAATAATGGATTTATTTATTTAAAAATAAAAAAAACTGTACATTTCTAAAAAATTTTACTAATATTTTCGTAATCTTAGTAAAAAACTCTTTTTTCCAAGTCGTTATGAAGTCCATGCAAGTGGCCTATTATTGTTTATTTTGTTTTAGTATCTATGAGTCTTTTTTTGGTTATAAATAATGTGTTCTGTAGAATAAAACGCTTCTTATCTCTTGAAAATAGCTAGAATCAACTAGTTATGGTCTGAAGAGCAGTTTAGTGCCTTGTTCGGGTCGGGAAAATTTTTTGTTGTAAAATGTGATTATAATTAAATACATAAGTTGGAATTGCCAGTGGAGAAATATTGCGTCTTTATTGAAGATCTTCTGCCATAAAAAACCAAAACCTAAACAAAAGGCATTTAGTGAAAAATAGTTTATACTAGAGAAAACAGTTTATACTAGTGTTGTATCTAAGAACGGGTTTAATCGAAACGTAGACACTGATACACCTAAAAATATCGCTAATTTTTATGCAAAATACGTCTGATATAGGTACTAGTTTGTCGATAATACCGCGAAATTGTCTATTATTTAAAAAAAAAATAAAACAACACTTTGTATTTAACCACGAATTTATTATTTATATATCTACCGGTTTCGCTTAGGACTAAGCTTCCTCAGGATAAAATAATAACTAAATATTTAAGACAGAGTTATCAGTTATATATAAGTTGAGCGACAGAGGGAGAAAGAATATGACAAAATAACATAGTTAGACAGAGGCAAAGTATTTGAAGGCGGTACAATAGATAATCAATTAGAGGGAGGGAGACAACAATACACATCTAAACACAAGTATCCAACAGTTAACGGGATTCAATTAAATAATAAAAGTTTGATGTATTCTACATTTATAATACACAGGACAATATTTAGAGTAATGCAAATTTATTAATAATTAAGGACCTCAGAATAACAATTTAATACATATATACACATCATGGGCTGGGATGGATTATAGGGAACAAGTTAAATATAGGGCTATAGGGTGTATTTTTTTGATTTGATAAATTTATCTGAGCATTAAGTAGGAATTCTGAAATGTTAGTATTTAATGATTTTCTTATTTCTAAGGCTTCTAAGTTATCTAATTTTATACCTATACTGTTTTTATGTAACATGGCGTTCCTAAAAAATATTATTTTTTACACGTTTTTATAAAAAAACATTATTTTTTACACATTATTTATTTATTTTTATTTAAGTACATAAAACAGGCATTATGCCCAAAAATTTATTTACATGGATGATTTAAATTACAAAAATTATAACAAAAATAATATCAGTCATAATTAGCTACTCGTAAATATGCAAAAGTGAATGACGAACAAGACTGAGTAAAAGGCAGAGTACAAAAGAATCACCGACAATTTATTATTGGCACCTGTGCTGATGGGACAATGATTTAGTAGGTACAATATTTCCTGTCTTTGAATAATGGGCTTCATCACAATATCAGCTTTATACGATTGCTGGTAAAATTTATTTTTTTGGAAGTGATTGAATGGGATATTAAAAATGTCAATTTCATTATTAGAACAGTGTATAGTGTTATAATGTCTTAATATTCGTGGTAAAGGGGAGAAATATCCTGTATTTGTGTGGTAGGTAGATATATAGAAAATATCTTGCATCCTCCTTGTAGAATTTCTTGACGGTGTGTTAATGTTAATTTGGGATAAAATGTTGGGTGTATCAACTGATGCATGTATAATTTTGTGCAGAAGCAATAAATCAGAAAGTTTCCGTCTTCCGAGCTTAAGAATTTAGCGCTACACCACTGTTTAACAAGACTTTTCCCAGAATACCATTCGTGGCTCCTTCCTTTAGTAACTGAAGCTAGCGTTGCTAAATAAAGTATTTAGAATATGCCTGGCTGGGTCTTACGACTTTCAAGTACTTAAACCCCAGTCCAGAAAATACCCATCTAAATTCATACAACACGTGGGAGGTAAACGTGCATATGAACGACGCTTTATTTATTTAAAAAAACCATTTAAGATTTACTATGCGACAAAATGTTGTATTGCAAAGAGCGTTCATTAATCATTTAAAGTTGTTTTGATAAATATTCCTTGTTCCAAATTTAGCTAGATTAATTTAATCAAATGTAGGTTGCAATTATACCCACAGTCCAGGCTGCAGAAATTCAAGTGTGATGAAGTAATTAAATGGTCATTCATCCAATGACGTGAAAGATGTTCTTACGATCGTACAGGGCGGTTCCAATGAGAAAGATTAATTATTCTCCGTACCAGCTTTTAAAAATACTAACTCAATATCGATTTTATTTCATTCAAAATAAAATGCTGAAAAAAACTTTGAGTAATTATTTTTTGATCATAAGTATTTATAATTTTTCAATAATGTCTAAGCAAAATAAGAATGTTAAAAAAAAAACTGACGTATTTTCGTCACAAAACATGTGTTAAAAAAAAAGATTTTATTTAAACTAAAATTAAAATCTGAAACATAGTTTTCCCAGATAATTTATTGATATATTTTAGTGCATATGATTTGAAATGTGTGTTGTATAATACAAAATTTTGCTTGAAAATTTAACAAATCTGCCAACAACCTACGGTGAAACCTTATTGTACCAAAAATAAACATATTTTCTCACATTTCAAAACAAAGCTTACTATTTAAAAAAAACAGTCTTTCGAAACCCCCCATATATACAAGCCCTGCTTATTTATGGGGGTACATCAAATACATGTATTATGTAATTAATTATTGTATAAAATTTATTAAAATTTATGTATCTGTTTGTAAATAAATAAAAAAAAAAAAAATCGATTTTTTTTATTATGGAAAAGAGTCAATACGTCTAAAATTTGATTTAAAAATGACATTCCCTCTTAGTGGTAAGCCAAAGACAATGCAAGTATATTGTCTTCGATTTCGTGGTATTAGTACTCAACCCCCACGAATCGCGTAAGGTTGTGTCTTACCAGTAAGTAAATTGTATAAAAAAAGCGCCAAAATGCCTTAAAATTTCCATTGAATTTCGCTTTGCCCATAATAATAATGGAGGGAAATAATTATACCAATTCTGTGGACATCATCAATTTGTCACTAAGCAAATACAAAATGTTGCTACTTTATCAGTTCAGTATGTGCAATAAACACAGTATAATTTTTACAATACATAATATGTAAATCATCATCATCATCATCACTGTTGGCTCAACAACCCCTGGTGGGTCTTGGCCTCCTCAAGAATCCTCCTCCACTCATCTCGGTTTTGTGCCAGCTCTCTCCAGTTTGGAAGCTCCAAGATAGATATGTCTTTGAGGACGTTGTCGCTTCATCTTAGTCTTGGTCTTCCCAGGCTCCTTCACTCTATTGGTCTTGAGTTCAGCAGGGACTTTGGTGCTTGAGGCTCGGTTATTCTCTCACATGACCCAGTCACCGAAGTCTTCCCAGTTTTATAAATTTCGCGACGTTTAGTTCCTTAAACAAAGTATAGAGCTCATTATTATAACGTCTGCGCCAAAATCCGAAGATGCGTCTCAATTTTTTTCTTTCAAAAACGTCCAGTGCTCGCTCATTCCTCTTAGTTAGTACCCAAGACTCAGCTGCGTACGTAAGTAATGGTCTGATAAGTGACATAATATGTAAAAGCCACAAAAAGGGCGTTCATAAATAAATAAATAAATAAATTACAGCAAATTAGTAAAAGCCGAGAAGTGACATTTCTTAAATACACAAAAAATTGTTTATTATTATAAAAATTGAATTGTTTTTTTTCCGAAGATTTTTAGCGCCCGAGAAAGTGACCTAGCAAACATAGCAACAATTAAGTAAAACAAAATGTTAAAGGAACTGAATTGGCTAACTGTGAAACAGAAAATAATTAACAACATTTTAACGAAATGCTTCTCAAATAAAATTATATTCAACAAGGACGAGCAATGAAATCACAAGGACAAGGCCAATACGCAGAACAGTTTACTGTACAAAGGGATGAAGTTGTATAACAAGCTACCAGAAATTTTTAAGTCCACACCAATTGGAAAGTTCAAGACGTATTGTAGGAGCTATACAAAATTACATAAAACTTAGTTTGCAAGATGAAATATTATAATTAATTAGAAATATGTTAACTTAAATGTACAAATGACTAAAATAAAATTAAGAACTAAAAAAATCAATAAAAGAAGGACAACCTAGGGTGGTCGGTCGTTTCAAACAGCATTCTGTATTCGTCTTAGTGTAAGCGAGTAAGCGAATATTGTCATCTCAATCACACCCGTGATAAATATAATGTAGTATTAGGCGCAAACATGAAAACGTCGCCTGGTCCTATATCTTTACTGTTCATTGAATGTATATGTTTATTATACATGAATAACTTTTGAATTAAGAATATGCTGAAAACATAAGAAAAATATATCTTGCTTGCCACATTCTATTTTGAGCTTGTGAGACAATGGCTAGGTGTAATGTATGACGTCATTGGATTCAGCGCCATTTTGTATTTTTGACAGCTTAAAGGTTCCTGTTAAATGCTGATTTTAAGTCCGTTTCAGCTTTTGAACTAATTGTGATTAGAAGAAGAGGACAGCTATCAAACGTTACGCGTTGCTCGAATAGCCGTGTTTAGTGACTAGTACTGAAAAGCCAGGTACCTCCAACCCATTCTCCTTTTTATCTTCACCATCCAACATACCCCAGTTGAAGACGCCAAAGTCCCAATGGCTCCTGACCATAGTCCCAATAAGGACTCTCGTGCAGTATTCACATAGAAAAAAACCAACGTTTGATTCTGACAGGTTTTGTCCATCAACAATATAAACATATACATCTGCCCTGATGCAGGACACTGTAACGCTGTCGAAACGTTGGCTAAAAAAGGAGGAAGCGCAAAACGGCGTATTACCCCAAAAACAAATCATGATAAGACATTAACATTGGATCAATATTTTTCTGTATATTATTTTTTTTTTCATTATTTCCATACAGGAGGCACTGAGGAAAAAAAAATCCTCAGGGTCTATTTCGTCTTTGGAGATGCTGTGTTGAGGGTATTTTATGGGAAAGGAAGGAGAGAAGGTTCTGGGAAGGAAAAGCTGTCCAGGGGCGGGTAGAAATCTGGGGGTCAATGTGTCCAAAAGTGACGAATCTATCTCTCCCATTGCGGTGCAAGGCGATGGGTCGAGAGAGTTCGGGTGGAAAGTTCGAAACATCTCCCTCAACCAGTCTCCCGAACCGTCCCGCCGCGCAACAGATACTTCTGACACCAAGACCCGGTCAAATCTCAACCCATGAATCCCTGCTTAGTTCTCCTAACGTAGCGAACCACTTGGGATGACCAATGACAGGTGTGTTGGTTATACAACAAATGGTTCCTGGGGCAGCAGTACCCATACCCGCCCCCAAAATTGGCATCAAAAGCGTTGATTGCATTCTTACAAAGCATTTGCCCATAGTATCATTATCATGATTATTTTTTTTGGAGTGAGAACTTATTCAGCACCGTTGTGATTTGAAACGAAAAATAGCGACACTAAAAAGAGACAAATACATACCTACATTTATCAGTGGCGGTCCGTGAGTTTTCTGTGAGCTAGAGTGCTATAATAAGAATAAAAAAAAATACGACGTTACTGTTGTTGTTGAAGCTGAAAATGTTGTTGAAGCATATAAAATACTTTTTATTTGAAAATCTTTCAATATGTGAAAGAATCCTGAAGATTTTCATACAAAAAGTTGAAATCTTAAAAAAATATAAAATTCATTTTCAGCCACAATAACGTCATATTTTCCAATCTCACTCAATGAAAACTCACGGATCTCACTGACATCTACAGGATATAGCTTGCCAGAGAATGAGATAGTAATCAATCAATCTCCTCCTTGTGCGGTGCTTCGTAGCCTCCCCACTCTTATCTACTTTAGTTTTCTGAAAGTTTTTTTACCTACTTTTTTTTTCTACCGCGTGTGAATTGCCCACTCTGTTTTTTTTGTTTAATTGTATTACTGAATTTTAGTTCTTTATTGTCATTCTAAATCCTAATCCTTTAAAAGCCTAAACACCTAAAACCCCAGGTGTCCGCAATCTCTAATATAACTAACTCACCTGAAAGCAATGTTTACTAACCAACTTTAGTAGTTTTCGGCCTTGTTAGTTTTCTCAAGCTCAGGTCAGAGGTAAGCCCCAACAGTTAATATTGTTTCTGAAAGTCAATTATTTCCCTGAAATGGATTTTACCCCTTTCAAAAGCACACAAAACAATATTTACCGGGTACTTAATCATTTAATTTTGTGGGTAATTTGGGGAGTGGGGTGCATATAAATCATTTGCTCACAACAATAAAAAAATACTATTAAAAATTAACGCTACTTCAAAAATATCTCTAATAAATGAGTCCTTGCCTGGAAGAAAGTTGTATCTAACAATTTTCGTTTTCCGTGAAAAATTGAAAAAAAGCGAAACCAGTTATGATTCATAAATTTTTTTATTTAAAATACATGAAACATACAATTCTTAAAGTTTTAATTGGAAAGTCACCTAGAAAGGCAATTAAATTACGGTATATTCATAGACATCCAAATGGATAGACAAGAAGTTACAGATGAGGGGTAAAACCAAACTATGGAGGGCGAAGAGGGGAAAGATGACTGTGATTCGTTTAACCATCAATCTGACAGTATATAGGCATCTCACATTACAATATCACCATTTAGTTCTTAAAACCTCCTGACGACCTCCGTAGTCCAGTGGCTAAGACTCTTGACTCACATTCCGAAGGTCGCGGGTTCGAACCCGGCATGGGCAAATAAATTTTACTTGAATAATTTGTGTTATTTCACAATTAATTCATTTAAAATAATATATAGTATATTTGCGGCATGTTCCAGAGTGGAAGATACTATCAGTATCGCCCTGGTGTAAGACCACCATTCAGAATTGAAACGTTGCTTGAAAATGGCTTTAGCCGTGTTTAGTGACCAGATCTGAATAGCCAGGTACTTCCCAACCTTCCTCTTCCCCACCTCCTTCCCCTCCCCGCTACCTTCAGCCTCACAACATACCCCGATTGGGGATGCCATAGTCTCACTGGCTCCAGACGAGAGCAGTTGAGATTCTTGTGCGGTATTCACTGTAAAAAAAAAAAAAAAAAAGAAGCAAAATCTGCTTTGAATGAATAGACCTTTTTACATGGGAGGGCGAATTGCTTGCCACGTTAATAACATATTTGCTAAGGCCAAATGCTCGCCCCAAAAAGACTCGCCCCAATACACATAGCAATATTTTGTTGCCGTGTTTAGTTAAAACACTTTTACAAATGTTTCATAATTTACTTACCCCTGTAACCAGCGACGAGCACACTGGAGAACCGCCCACATTCGCTATGTGCACATTGATATGTAGATATATTGTATAGCACAAGCTATCGTTTTGGCGTGTTATTTCGTTAAATGTATGGATGTTAGCTTCTCGCTGTTTACGGCAAGAATGATGACGTCACACATTTTAGATTCAAGCGAGGCTCTATCCCCTCCCCATGGAGCGAGCCGGTTCCAAGGAGGAGCTCCAGCCGGCGCCATGTGGAGGGGGAAATAATACGTTTTTATCACTTAGGGCAGGTCCAGATATATTCATATGTCCATGGGTATATTACTAAAATTTACGCTGAATTTGTGGAATAATGTTGTACAAAAAAAAAATCACACAACGTTTTTTTTTTACTCTTTCTACCTTACAGAAAGCAACATTCTCTTCTAACATAAATGTACACTTGTTATTGATGTATTTGAGCTTAAAAAGCAAAAAAAAAATATGAATAACTGAAACCATTTACGTTCTAGGCATTGTCTTGAGATAAACCTACAACATTATTCTACAATACTATTTCAACGGCTAAAGAGCAGGCTTTATAATATATATTTTTGGGAAAAATTCTACTTTCCTGCATTCTTGAGCTTCTTAGATTTGAAGACTTTCTAATTAAAAGTCGTAAGAAATTCGTTTTCTCCATTTATTCCCATAAATTAAACAATGCGCCGTGATTTCGCCGTGATAAATACCACGTTCTTCCGCAAAACAAACTTTAAAAGGCTGCCATACACCAAAAAAAAAATTTCATTACCATAATCAATTCATTCCTTAAAAGATGCATGTTAATATGCCCAATATTATTCCATCAATAACGCAATATTAATAGTTTTCTTGGATACAATGTTATCTTGATACCCGTTAGACAAACTGCTAAAAAGTAGTTTATCGGAACTTTTTGTCTTATATTTGTAAAATGTATAAAATAAATAAATAAAAAAAAAAAATAATAAAAAAAATCCCGAGAAGGGCTCAAATAGTTCTATTTTTACTTATTAAAATTAAGATAACGATGGTAGTTCTTAGTCGAAGATATAGTCGAAGTATGATACAGTTAAGAAATGACCGAATATCCGATAGGGACACCGAGGACCGAATGACCAATAGGGACACATTAGCTCAGTTGGTAGAGCTGCGCCCCGGCAAGGTGAAAGTCCTGGGTTCGAGTCCTAGATGTGACCGTATCTTTTTCTGATTTTTCTGTTTTCAGATTTTCGATTGAGTTTCGCTAATTATGTTTTCATTTAAATAAAAAAAAAATGTGTTACTAGCATAAAATATTTAATTATAGATATTTCGGTATACTACGTTTTGCTCATCATGTCTAATGCATTATGTACAACTTATCTATTTTGTTTATTACTTTTGTATATTATCTTACGAAATTACGTCATCTCTTATCTCTATTTATCTACTTATCTCTTCATCATCAGTTTGTCACAGCGTGAGAACTTTATTTACTGTTTTAATATGCCAAGAAAAAGACGAGCTGACATATAGCATTCCACTACGATCCGGAAGTAGATTATTGTGCCGACAATTCCGTGATAATCGGGGAAATGACAATCATTTTTCAATGTTGTAAAGCGTTAAAATACAACGGCGAATCACCTGGATTATGTTGTGCAGGGTAAAGTAAAATTGCCACAATTGGTCCCACCACCAGATCCATTACGCTCATTAGTTAACGGATTTTCATGCGGTTTTCACCAATAGATAGAGTGTTTTGTGAGGAAGGTTAGGTATGTAATTTGTCAAGGATTTGTGTAAATTTGTTGAAATATAACGATAATTGTTAGAAGTGTCGGAAAAGTCAAGCCGCCTGGGAGATTTCATCAAAAACACTACCTAATCCATTTGAGATATAACAAAACAATGCATGGTGGGATATTCCTCTTTTATAGATCTACAAAAAAGTCCGCGATGGCATAGATCAATCTTTTACAGATAGCTTACTATACCCATTTTTCTAAAAAAATGGTGACGTACAATGGGATAATTGGAAAGTTATTTAGACGGATACAGTATTAATCCTTATTAACTTAAATACGTTAGTTACCCTAATAATTTCATTCACATTATTATAATCTTTCACACCATCTCTATGTATTATAAATTAAAGTCCTCCGCGGCATCTGTCTATCTCTTCGCGATAAACTCAAAGACGGCGGTGGTTACAAAGGTTGGATTTTACAAAGTGTTTTATTAGCCACAGCAACGCGTGGCGGGTCAGCTAGTTATGACTAAGTTGTCTTTTTTATTGCCATGAAAAATGTAATTTTGAGTGTGAATTCCACATTGGAAATAATTTTTTTTTTTACTCCGTAAGTTTTCAAATATTTGTACCAATATAAAAGTTGTCATCTTCTAAGCACAAGCAACTGCTTTATTAGGAGAATGAATGAAATATCTCGTCAAACAATATTATTGTGTTGTAAAGTTTATGGAAAATTAAAAAATTAATACGATTCTAAACGTACGTACCAAGTGAAAATCTTTAATTCGTAGTAAAATGACGTCTTTATAGGCCTTTGAGAATAATAAAAATCCATATCAAGCCTTACGATTGTTTAAATTCAGGCTTGTAGATACTCAAAGCAGGCTGGAAGGTTGCACAAAGACATACCACTTTAGTGGTATGCGCTCCGGGGAACTCGGGTAAAAGAGAACCCTAAATATACAATTATTAGCCATTTTGAATGGATTTCAAAAGTAATTTTGTAAGAAACGTATTTTGACCGCCATATTAATCGGTAACATTTGTCAATGGCCAAACCGTTTAAATACCACATGTTAAATAAATATTTTTGGTTTGAACAGTGATAGAATATTTTAATGTAAAATATGTAATTCTTTTTTATAAGTCACTAGCAGACCCGGACACACGTTGCTGTGGCTAACGAAAAACAACGCCACGCCATTACCCAACCATTATAACAAACGAATCTGTTAAATCAAATCCACACCGCCCACTTGCCAGCACGCTGCCCGCTGCCCGCTGCCCGCTGCCCGCCTGCCAGCCCGCTCTCTAATTTACACAAAACCTAGGCAAATTATATACCTAAAAACTTTCCTCATGAATTACACTATCTATTGGTGAAAACCGCATGAAAATCCGTTGCGTAGTTTAAAAGATCTAAGCGCACAGACAGCGGGAGCGCTTTCATTTTATGCTATGTTAAGATTTGGGAAGGACATAATATTTTCGAATAGTCTTTTTCGATTCTTTTTTACGTGAATACCGCACAGCACAAGAGTCCCAACAGCTCTCATCTGACAGGAGGTCAAGCTGAGGGGTAATGTCTTTTGACAACGGATCCAGAGGTCGCGGATTCTGTTCTTGGCATATGCAAATGATTGCATGGTGGAAGTGAAAGACCTCGGTGAAAGAACACATTTAAAATTCGAAACGTCTCTTAAAATGTGGCTTTAGTCCTGTTTGGTGACTAGATTGTTAACTGATCTGAATTGTTAACCTTCTAACCATCCCATTTCATCTCCTTTTCTCTTACCCAATCCATCCAGCCTAACAATATACCCCAGGTGGGGATGCCATAGTCAATAGGCTTCGGACAGTTGGGACTCTTGTATGAGGTAAATAATAATATCTCATATACGCCGAATATGAGATATTATTATTTACCTCTCTAAACAAATGACAAGAGTTGCTTAACACCGGTTGTTTCACAGAAATTTAAATATAACATTGTCATCAAATGGTCTTTCAGCGACACGTTTTTTTGACAGTTGAAAAGTCCCCGTTAAACGCTGATTCTAAGTCTGTTTCAGCTTTTGAACAAATTGTGATAATCAAAAAAAGACAACTTTCATATTGTTAAGGTTGTCAGCTTATTACAATTTGACGGATAGCTGAAACAAAATTACATAAAACCGGCGCAAGATGACCGACTTTGAAGATGTATGTTATCTGCAGATATTGTAGAGCCGAGATGGCAATTCTATGAAATTTCCTCGTTAGAAAAAAATCTCAAAGTACCCTCTGAAAATTATTAAAAACAAATTTTGTTGTTATTTAACATGTTATAGATGTGGAAAAATTTAGTGTATCTTTAAATGCAACTTAGGTAATTGTCGAGAGACTTTTAAACGAGTCGTGTTTTATTAAATATTTTCATAATTTTCCCTAAATTATCAACCCTTTGTAATATTAGCGCGCTCCCTCTAACAATCGTATTTACATATCCCGCTTTCAAACCACCTTCTTCTTTTTGAATTCTTACTACCCGCTTAAAAAAAAGAAGATGGAGAGATATGTAAATACGAATGTTAGAGAGAGAAAACCATAATATTTGAGCAAAAATTGTGAAAAGGACCAAAAATCTCGTGGGAATGGCCTAAAATAGCATTTATTCAAAGAAACACTGTCAATTTTTTCATACATGTATTTTATAAAATAACTGAAAAATGTGTTTGTAATAATTTTCGGAGCATATTTTGCGATTTTTTTCTATAGAGGAGATTTCATATAATTGCCGTATCGGCGCGGCGTGAGGAATGTATAGATATTATATTCAAGAATAACATTTTTTCATATTTCTATAGTGTAGATATTAAAAGATATCCCCTTAAAAGGGTTTTTCGAAATACTAATTATTTCAAAAGTTATAGCCATTTTAGTGTCATGGCAATTAGACCGGTTCATACGAATCTAGCTAGAATCTTTTTTAGAAACCTTTGCCACGAAATCTCAAGTTCTGATAGACCGATTTTTTTTTTAAAATTTGGCACACGGACATATGAATATATCTGGACCTGCCCTAAGTGATAAAAACGTATTATTTCCCCCTCCCCATGGAGCCGGCTGGAGCTCCTCCTTGGAACCGGCTCGCTCCATAGGGAGGGGATAGAGCCTCGCTTGAATCTAAAATGTGTGACGTCATCTTTCTTGCCGTGACCAGCGCGAAGCTAACATCCATACATTTAACGAAATAACACGCCAAAACGGTAGCTTGTGCTATACAATATACCTACATATCAATGTGCACATAGCGAATGTGGGCGGTTCTCCAGTGTGCTCGTCGCTGGTTACAGGGGTAAGTAAATTATGAAACATTTGTAAAAGTGTTTTAACTAAACACGGCAACAAAATATTGTTATGTGTATTGGGGCGAATCTTTTTGGGGCGAGCATTTGGCCTTAGCAAATGTGTTATTAACGTGGCAAGCAATTCGAGCTCCCATGTAAAAGGTCTATTCATTCAAAGCAGATTTGCCTTTAAGAAGTAAATGGTGATATTGTAATGCGAGATGCCTATATACTGTCAGATTGATTTTTTAACGAATCACAGTCATCTTCCTCTCTTCGCCCCCCATAGTTTGGTTTTACCCACTCGTCTGTATCTTCTGGTCTATTGAATTCTGATGTCTATGATTTGGCATTATTTTTAAAAAATATATTCCTCTATGTTAGAAATTAACCAAAAAAAGAGAATTTTTAATTTTTGCTGTGTTTAAAAATTCTGAAAATTAAAAAATTAACTGTAAAAAAAAATTTTTTTTGAGCCGCCTTCTTCTTGGGTCCTACGATGACATTTGTACTAATAAAGAATCTACCTTTTATTAATTTTCAAATGACCAGAAGGGTTAGAATCGTGACAACATGGATTTTACTCTCTCTACTTCAACAGCGTGTTACTTCATGATATATTATACGTATTTTTTTAATTTTTTTTTGTGAATTCTAAAAATATAAATAAATATGCTTTAAAAATTATAGAGTTAAAATATTAATGGTTTTTTATCGACTATCAAAAAATACCCGAAATTCGGGCTTCTAGACAAGAATACTCCCTTCAGAGCTATAAAACTTATACAGCCTTACTAAAAAAAAACACAGGACGGCCGATAACCTGTGTTGTTGCCGCAACATGAATAAAACAAGAATACACTAAAACACGAAATATTGCTAATAAAGTTTGTTCTTAAAATGGATTTTAAATCTGGCAACAATGTAATTTTTTATAGTGTACATAATAAATTGTTTGTTTTCCTACATTGCAGCAGTTTGGGCGAGTACTTGCCTAATTTAGACGGAGTGTTGTAGCCACGCGGGTGCCTGATAGAATTTACAGCCGGCCGTTAGTATACAGGCGCGATAGGAGGGGAGTGGCGAGAAGTTTCGTGTGCGTTCGTCAGTTGGTTCCTGGGAGTACTTGGTGTAACAGCTGGACTACAAGCCGTCGAAGGTCATGGCCGCAACGCACGTGAGCGAATTAATTTATAATGAATCATCACGAGATAGTTTTAACTTTGGCATAATAAATCATTAGCGTTTAATTAATCCTCTCTAAGTATGTATAGTTTATCTGTACAGGCGCCCTTCAGGATTTTCTAATGAAATGCAACCATTTTGTTTGATACCACATGTTCCGAGAAACTAGTTTAACATTAATTGATTTACCTAAGGTAGTCAACCACCCCTGTAGATTCAATAACACAATTATCATGCTCTACCCTTCAATGTTGAGGCTTAAGAATAAATTTGCATCTTTGTTACTTTAACATTCCGTCTTTTCTTTCATTGATCTACCCACATGCCAGTACTTGTAATCCGGATATGGATTAATGTTTATTTGAATATGAGAGTAATAATTATAGCATTGGGATGGCGGTGAACGCAAAGATAGATAAATAGATAAGTATTACCGTTACAACATAACCGCTAGGTGGCGGCGCCGGCGCATTCGCCGTTCGCGCTGAAACCGTGAAAAAAAATTCACTCTGCGGATGTGTGCGTAATATTACTCAAATCTGATGGTAATTTCTATTATTATGACTAATTCTAGTTTTTTTGTGGTTTTTAATAAGTTTTAGTCAAGTTATAATAACAATAATCATACTTTGAAAATTGAAATGTCAAAAAGTATTTTATATAAAACATGAAAATTCAAATTTACTTTTAAAGGATTGTATTTTATGAGAATTTCATAAAAGTTGTGTTTTTTTTGTAAATATTAATATGTAATACATGTGTTCCTAAACGTATCAAAGAAATCAACGTCTTTAGAGATGCAAGAAATCTGATTTAAAAGTCGGTATTATTTTTTAGGTTAGTTTTTTGGCAATAAAAAAATTTTGAAATTTTTTATTATTTTTTTATTGTATGCACGAGGAAAAAGTGAGGTGACAGTTTCGTTTCAAATTCATAATATAAAAGGTCTGTATTTTTAAAATTTTGTTTTTTTTATAAATTTCTCTACACTTTCATCAAAAATGTTTAGGTAAAAAAAAAATCATTTCTTTCGCGTTTGAATCTTAAAATATGGCAGTTTTTTTAAACTAAAGTGTATTTCAAATACACTAATCTAAAAGGTGTTTTTATCTAGTTTTAATAAATGGTATTTGTTTTTAAGACACCATCAAAAATAAGAAATATATAGAACATTCAAAATACTTTGGAAAAATTCCAAATTTCGTTCAGAGATCATTAATAAAACAGAGATAAACAACCCTCTCAGGCCGTGTAAACAATGTGTATTTTTTCCATGAACAATTTTTTAATTAGTAATGTTTCACATCCGCGGCCGTTTGTCAATTGAATAAAAATTTCACTGGGTTTTTTAGTAAGGCTGATAGTATTTAAGAAACATATGTAATAAATCGGTAGAAATGCAGGAAGCCGGGCCGTATCGCCATTCCACGCCGATTTTCCTTCTAAAATAGTTAGAAACAAATAGTTGTTTAGTTTTGTTGAGTATATCTACGAACAATTAAAATAAATACATATTCTAAACACTATAAATAAGTTTTAAATAATATTTCGTGAACAATTCACGACCCACGCGCAGTTAAATATGTCGTCATGGTGATATAAATAACAGAACAACGTAGAACTAAATCCTTTGAATGCTAAATTATGAATTCATATCTCTAGTCTCCCTTTTAGAACAATGGAAAGAGATAGTTATATTTGGCTTTGACCTTTTACTTTACACCGATAGTGAATTTCAATGTCAAAGGCAACAACTTACGTGAAACTACCCACTTTGGTTGTTATCTCATGAATAAATATTCAATATATTATAATATGTAAATATTTGTTTGAGGATATATACATTTTTTTTTAACATTAAACGCAGGAGGTATTAGGAACTTTCTGAAAAGTAGTGTAATGTTCTTTTATTGTGACCTTACTAGCCCACAAATAATAATAGAGATGTACACGTGAGTTCTTTCGTCTTTATTGCAATGTACAATGGATTCAATAGTACTGTATTATTGTCTACGTAGCGAGTGATTACTAAGGCTGCTAAAATGGTTCTGGCGAGCTCCCACGGACGAGACCGCTGTCTGACCCATGAGACGTTCGTCAAAGTTCGGCGGAACCCGAACGTTTCCGAATGATCCACTATATGGATAATTACATATACCACAGGTAGTAAAAAACTCACTGAAGGCAGGACAATGGTGTCTCTGCTACGGATTCAACTTTCCATTTTGCACCGATTATCACCAGTTGTAATTTTGAAGGTTTTCACTAAACTTGTAATTTGTTAAAGAAGTCAAGATACTGAGTATAGAACACGGCTGTCACTTTGAAGACTGTTATAAGCACTGAACTTGTGACATCATAGGCGTAGGACATGACATGACATCACAACCAGTTGTGGGTAGGAAATCAAGAAAATGACTAGAATTATCATTCACAGCAGATTCTGAGGAAAATAATGCCCCTCAGGGCCTATGTCATCTTTGGGAATGCTGTATGGCAGTCCTGGATTTGTCAATAGGCCTTATAGGCCGCGGCCTAGGGGCGGCAGAGTTCAGGGGGCGGCGCTCGCTCGCTTTGGTAAGCCGTTAAGTTTGTGAACGATTATAAAAAATAAAAAAAGTAACAGTGGGTAGATAGAGATTTTTATTTATGAACCTTTAGACGCCCAGTGGTCCCGTACGGGACCGCGGATTTGTATACTTCAATGCCCAATACGGGACCGTTGATTGTGCTGCGAATATTTCACAAAAATGCTTTGGCAGTGGGCTACCTTTATTGCACGCGGCGCACGAGAGTTTCAGGGGGGAAATAGTTGTAGGACGGCGTATTTTTAGTGATTTACACGATTTTTTTGAACACATAATGAATATAAATATTTTATTTATCCCTTGAGGCCATTTTACACATATTATATTCAAGAGTATATTTTAAAATTTTCAAATATTTTCCTCAGAAAATAACGGAGATATCAGCTGCCGCGCATTGTAAGTCGCCATCCGGCTGGACAATTTGTGTAACTCCTGGAGATCACAATTTTCATCCGAAATCAATTTCCCAAAAAATTTACTTTTTTTAAAGTATTTCTTCTATTTGAACCTCACCTAAGAGAAAAAAACTTTACAGGCGAAACATCAAATGGGGATATTGAAACAACCTCCTGGCTGAGAGCTGAATTAGAGAGAATGCATAATGCGTATATAAACTTCAAAGAAAAAATTTCATTTATAAAAAATGGGTGAACTTCCGACACAAAGTGTCTCAGAAAAAGCTTAGTCCCTTGTGCAATATTAAACAATGATTTAGAAGACGATTTCGTTCAGGAATGTGTACACTTTAAAGGACATATTTCCTCTAATAAGACGACAGAAAACCGAATCTACATTATTATTGAATCTTTTTAAGAAAAGTTTTTGAGGAAACAATATCTGTGCAATGTTTACCCAAACTTGAATATAGCTCTCCGCGTCGCATTTTGCACTCCAGCAACAAATTATTCTGGAGAAAGAAGTTTTTCCTGTTGAAAACGAGTGAAGAAGTACCAAAAGTCTTCGTTATCGCAAGAAAAACTTTAGTCTTTGGCTCTTCTATGCATGGAAGCAGACTTAATAAATACTATAAAAAATGAAGCTATTATATATAGTTTTTTCAAATAAAAATCCCGTAAAAAAATTGTAATTCTTGTTTCATGTTTCACTTTTACTTTATGAATAATTTATACGTTTATTTCATTTTTGAATACCTAATACGAATATTTATTTTTAAAATTGTGTCACCTAAAAAATGCCTACAAGTGAGTGATTGTGATAGGTGGCAACTTCTAAGAAGGAGGAAGGGGCGGCGCAAATGAAGTAGCCTATACTAATGAAAAGTGTAAATACGGCCCTGCTGTATGGAGGGTCTTTTTAGGATGGTAAGGAGAGGAAAGTATGGAAGGAAGAAGGTATGCGTGGTAGGGATCGGGGGGTCAGTCGTCCAGGTATGATGGGTGAATCCATTCCTTCCACTATGGTGCAAGGTGATTTTTGTTTGTGATTTTTGCTGGAGAGGTCAAAAGGACTCCCTTAAGCTGTGTACACACACAGCTATAAAATAAAATAAAAGATCATAGCACGCCAAATAACGTTCTCCATACAATCCCTTCAGACCATTCACACCTAAGCGGTTTATGAGCAGATCAACCATAGATAATACACATCTTACGCCGTAACCGCTCCTGAGGCGATATACGAAAAATTATGCGCTCCCTTCTCCGCTGAAAGCAGGAGAGGGGGTCATTTTAATTACGGAGCTGCCTAAACCGGCGGATGACAGATGTAAAGTTGACAGATTCAGTACAAAGAAATGTGCATTCCGCGGCCGCTCGCTAATTCATCTAACCTCCTCTCCTACAATTGGAAGAAATATTTGATAGCGTTTTAGCAGTACAAAACATAAGAGCTCGCTGTTCAACAGATATCTGCTTGCGGTTTTATAGCTGTGTGTGTACACATATTTAACCAGTTTCTACCGGTCCAGTCTGCCACGCAGAAGGTTCTGCTGCTAAGACCGGGACAAAACTCACCCCTTGTAACCGGACTCCCCCTAATAAGTCACCAAACGTAGCAAACACGGAGCATTTTTTGGATATTTGGCAAATATCCAAAAAATGGTTCCCAGGGCGGCGGTACCCATACCCGCCTCCCAAATGGTTTAATATTAAAATATCTCTGATTGTTTATGGAAGGCGATTATTTTGATAAACAAACACAGCCACCATCTTGAACCGGAACCGGAACGTAACAAACAAATTACAGACAGATGAAATTCAAAATGGTCGAGTTCAAACAGGACTTTACCACATTTAGTCAATAAAATTCATAGTGAACTAGTTTGAAGGGCCCTCGATAAGTTTCAGGTGTAACATCTGAAGGCTGTATGCATAAAATTAAAGCGGCACCCGAACAGTTTAAGAAATTCCGACCACTGCATCAGTTAGCAAAGTATTTGGGTAGTGTTCACTTCCAAGTTTGTCCGTTTCCTTGGCGAGACTGCACAGCCGTCCTAATCGTAATATTAGATGGCCAAAATATGATTTAACAATATTGTCGAACCAGATAATCCGGCAACACCGCAAACAAGTCACTTCATCACATTATGTCTCAGTGTCGGTTCCATGTCAGTTGATTTCCCGACAGTTGGACCCCCGGTATTATATGCAAATAGCTGACTCGGCGAACCTCATACCGCTTCAGAATCAATAACTATTGTGTTAACTTATTAGCTGAATTAAATAAAGTTTTTTTATTAAGTTAAAAATTACACAAAGAAGCAACTATCAATGCGCAACTGTCCGTAATTTGTTTTTGTCAGTATCAAAGATGGCGCCGTATACGGATTTATAATTATTGTTATTTTCTTACTTTTCTACTTACTTAGGGGAATTGCGTTTCATTTTCTTTATACGTATGAGGCATATTTATTACAATTAATGTATTTTTCCTTTGGAGGGGTGCAGACATACGTTAACCGTTTGTCCCATTTTCGACAGTTAAAATTTAGTGTGTAAGAAAGAGGAGAATTAATGTATTAATGTATTTTTCCTTTGGAGGGGTGCAGACATACGTTAACCGTTTGTCCCATTTTCGACAGTTAAAATTTAGTGTGTAAGAAAGAGGAGCCGCATTATATTATAAAACACAATTTTTATATTCATTAATTATATGTTTAAGAACAAAAGCAAAACAATAAGTGCATTGACATTTGACGTTTTTGAATTTTTGGAATTCACTCACCATTCATAATTATACTTATCACAATATTCCTGCAGCTCTTTATTGGATAACCTTTATCGGATAACCAACACCATAGGTGCCATAGGTCACCCCAAGTGGTTCGCTACGTTTGGTGATTTATCAGGGGTGCCCGGGTTCATGGGGTGAGGTTTGTCTAGGTCTTGGAGGCCGATGACCAGGATACACTGAACCCCAGATTCATACCCACCCTTTAAACCCTTTTCCTTCCCAGATTTTCCCTTTCCTTCCTTTCCTTAAAAAAATCCTCCACACAGCATCCCCTCCACAAATATGACATAGGCCCTGAGGGAAATTATTTTCCTCAAGGCCTTCTGTGTGGGAATCATGTAAAAAAAAAGCTCTTTAAAAAGATGAGAATTCGTTCCATACAAAATGCACGAGGAAAAGAATTTTCTTCATAATTTTTTTCGTAAATTTTTCCTTTTTTTTGATAGCTATTCTGCTATTCGGAGTGGAGATAAATCCAACAAATCAAAGAATGTAAAAATCGGTCCAGCCGTTCTTGAGTTATAAATGGTGTAACTAACACGACTTTGTTTTATACGAGTATATATATATGTATTTTTTTTTTTACATGAGCTCCATACAGGAGGCCCAGAGGAAAATAATTTCCCTCAGGGCCTATGTCATCTTTGGGAGATGCTGTATGGAGGGTTTTTTTAAGGAAAGGAAGGAGAGGAGAGTTCTGAGAAGGAAAAGGGTTTAAGGGGTGGGTAGGAATCTGGGGTTCAGTGTGTCTTGGTCATCCGCCTCCAAGACCTAGACAAACCTCACCCCATGAACCAGGGCACCCCTGCTAAATCACCAAACGTAGCGAACCACTTGGGGTGACCTATGGCAGAGGTGTTGGTTATCCAATAAAGGTTCCCGGGGCGGCGGTACCCATTCCCGCCTCCCAAATTGACAAGTAAGTAGTCGGTTTAGGAAAAAGTCGGTATACCTACAAACACAAAATATAACGAAATGGGATTTACAGAGGGATGACCAACTGAATAACAAAAGTATAAACACACTTTCATTAAAATTATTAAAATTTTTTTTACTTAATTTTTGGGGAACAAAATGTATCTCACTAAATCAGACGTTTTTCCTTGTCAGGGAAAATTATTTTGATGATGGGTATTTGCATACCTTAAGTCACTACATAATTTCGTTCCTGTGAACATATATTTAGGTTAAGTCAGGTTTGATGAAAATATTGTTAGGTTAGGTTAGATGAACATGTATTTAGGTTAGGTTAAATTATAAAAAAAAACATTCTTTACCACACTACAATAAAATTTATCAAAGTCCTCACGTTTTTACCTCCAGCTGTTAGTGAAAGTGTAAGTTATGTTCTTTTTAGGAAAAAAAACTGTCCATTTTGCTACATGTTTTTTGCGACACCAGCTGAAAAACGCTTGGTAGACGATGTTCACGATTCTTGGTGAAAATGTGTTTAAAAGCACCATAAACCTCACCTCAACTTTAACTGAACATATAAAGTATTTATGTTCAGTTAAAGTTGAGTTTCGCACCTCTGTGGGCTGGTAGAAAGCAGAGAGACAGGAGGTGGTGGGTGATCCCAGGACACACTAAGGATCCCGCCCCTCGAGGGCCACTTAGGACCAAGTTTGGTCGGAGGCAGTTTGTTCTCTTAATAAGGATATTAAGTACACTTACACTAACTGGGGGTGGTAAAAATGTGATGAATTATTATGGTATGGAAAAGGCGGCTTAGAGCGTTTTTTTAAGGATGTTTTTAAATAATAACACATGTCGTGACTAACTTAACCTAAGCCAACTATATATTGACCTAACTTAAATAATAACCAGATAAAACCGGAAATTTGTCATTTTTAAATCAAATTTTAGACGTATTGACTAATTTCCACAAAAAAATATAAATTGATAAAGACTGTTCTTTTATCAAGTAAAGCTATGTTTTAAATATTGAGAAAATGTTTATTTTTAGTACAATAAGGTTTTACCGTAGGTCGTTGGCAGATTTGTTAAATTTTCAAACAAAATTTGGTATCATACAACATACATTTTTAAATCATATAATCATGCATTAAAATAAATGGTCATAGGTCACCCCAAGTGGTTCGCTACGTTTGGTGATTTAGCAGGGGTACCCGGGTTCATGGGGTGAGGTTTTGTCTAGGTCTTGGAGGCGGATGACCAGGACACACTGAGCCCCAGATTCCTACCCACCCCTTAAACCCTCTTCCTTCCCAGAACTCTCCCCTCCTTCTTTTCTCTAAAAAAACCCTCCACACAGCATTCCCAAAGATGACATAGGCCCTGAGGGAAATTATTTTCCTCAGGGCCTCCTGTGTGGAGCTCATGTAAAAAAAAAAAATCAATAAATTATTTGGGAAAGCTACTTTTCAGAATTTTAATTTTAGTTCAAATAAAATAATAAAAAAAGATCCGCGCCCTTGTTTTGTGAAAAAAATACTTCAGTTTGTCTATTTATTTACGGTCTTACAAAGTAATATATTTAAAAAAAATATACATTCTTATTTTGCTTAGACATTATTGAAATATTATAAAAACTTATGATCAAAAAATAATTACAAAAAGTACATCATTTTAATAGTTTTATCATTACGAGTTTGAGCATTTTTGAATGAAATAAAATCGATGTTGAGTTATTATGTTAAAATGCTGGTATGGACATTAATTAATATTTATTATCGGAACCGCCCAGTACAATTGCAAGGGTACGATAGCAAGATCATCATTCGACGAAATTTAAATTCTCGGCCGCTGGTTAATGGTTCTTAACTACATGTTCACCTATAGAAAATCAGAAAATAGAAATATCAGAAAAAGATACGATCACATCTGGGATTTGCACCCTGTCGGGGCACAATACTATCAACTGAGCTGATGTATCCCTATCCGGTTCGGTCATATTTAACTGTATCATACTTCGACTAAGAACTACCAACATTATCTTCATTTTCTTAACGCGTATTTTTATTGGCTCCTATCTTTATGTATGATAAGGGGCCTATGTATTTATGTACAAGTAGTAGAGAAAGTTCTTGAAAGGAACAAGGATTTTTTTTTTTTTTACAGTGAATACCGCACAAGAATCTCAACTGCTCCCGTCTGGAGCCAGTGAGACTATGGCATTCCCAATTAAGGTATGTTGTGAGGCTGAAGGTAGTGGGGAGGGGAAGGAGGTGGGGAAGAGGAAGGTTGGGAAGTACCTGGCTATTCAGATCTGGTCACCAAACACGGCTAAAGCCATTTTCAAGCAACGTTTCAATTCTGAATGGTGGTCTTACACCAGGGCGATACTGATAGTATCTTCCACTCTGGAACATGCCGCAAATATACTATATATTATTTTAAATGAATTAATTGTGAAATAACACAAATTAATCAAATAAAATTTATTTGCGCATGCCGGGTTCGAACCCGCGACCTCCGGATTGTGAGTCAAGAGTACTACGGAGGTCGTAGGTAGGGATTGCAATCCCGCAAAGCGGGATCCCGCAATCCCGCGGGATCCCGCAGCTTTTATTAATCCCGCAATCCCGCACCTTCAAAACGCGGATCCGCGGATCCCGCAAGTTAAAAATTTGGCGCTAAAACTTTCGCGTAAATCGAGAGTCGCACGAGCGCAGTGTTACCATCTGTGGGAATAAATGTTATTCTGTCGACATAAGTAGAACCACCGTATCCTCCTTGATATTGTCAAGAAGGGCACTGTGGGTCAACGGTCAACCCATGGCGGCAGTATCCAATACATAAATTAAAGATTAGTTGCAGTTAGGATCTATATATACAGCTGTTCATAGTATGTAGATTATGTTTAAGATAAATAATAGTTTTGATAAATAGGTAGGTATATTTTTCTACGGACCATACGCCACTGTTAAGAATAATATTGTGGTATTATTTTTTGTCTCAAAACAATGTTTTGTTATTTTTTTTTAATGTTTGTGTTTGGTTATGTGTTATAATGTTTTGAGTAAATTGAATGCCTTGTTGTTTGATCCAGTCTTTGATGTATTTTTTGTGAATGTCTTTGTAGTTAGTAGTTGCTTCAGTGTGGTGGGCATGGTTATATAGTTTGGTTGCGTAGTACTTAAAGTTTCTTTGCCCGTATGAGGTATGAGTTATCGGTATGTTTAATGTTTTTTTGTGTGGAGGCCCTGGTTTTACTTTAATTGTGGTTGCATTTGGAGTGTGAAGTTTATGTTGGAAAAGGATGGTAGTACAGATTATAGTAATAATAGTAGCATCTAAGAGAAAGTTGTGATTTGATTATTAGTCATTATATGAATAAGACTGAATTAAAAATATAAAATTGTTAGGAGTAAGTGTAAAATTAAACAAAACTATTAAATTATGCCAATTATTTAAAGATGAATTTAAGAAAACAGATTACTAATTACTTAGATAATAGAAAACTTAATTAATACAAAAGAATTAATTTCTGTTGCTTAATGTAAGAAATGTTAAATAAAAGTTCATTTTTACCCAAAAATCTGTAGTTTCAATTTTATCTTATAACTTATAAAATCTGTAGTTTCAATTTGATTTTAAAACTTATAACATTATTTCAAAGATGCGGGATCCCGCGGGATCCGCGCGGGATTGAGCAATCCCGCATATCAATCCCGCGGGATTGAATTGGCTGCGGGATTGCAATCCCTAGTCGTAGGATTTATAAGGGATGGGTAGGAATCCTGGCGGTTAGGGTGTCCCGGAGTGGCATAGACTCCATTCCTCCCATTGCGTTGAGTCGAGAGAGTCCGGCGCGAGAGGTCAAAGGGTCTCCCTCAATCTTGATCTTGATCACCAAGACCTTGACAAACTTAATCTCATGATTCCAGGCATACCTGCTAAGTCGCCAAACATTATGAACTAAGTATTTCGGGACCTTGGGGTGATCTATGGGAGAGGTTTATAGTCTCTTTATAAATACATCGTGTGCGTGTATATACAACGTGTTCGGAAACTCGTAGTACAAGCGGGAAACTGGTGAATCTACATCACGTAGAGAACCCAAAAACTTATTTTTTTCGATCTAAGCATTTCGATTTTAATATTATTTTTTTTTCTTTTTTTCCATTTTTTCGGCAAATAAAGGGTTAAAAAAATTTTTGAGAACGGTTTACCCTTCGTTGCATTTTATAAGACATTACACAGCTGAAATCAACCCCCTAGTGAAAATTTTTTCAAATTTAACCAAAAAAATTCCAAATTCGGACCCGATTTACTCGAAAACGAAAGCTCAAATCAAAAAAAGTTAAACCACAAAATCGACTCCAAATGTGATGTAGATTCTCCAGTCTCCCGCTTGTACTACGAGTTTCCGGACACCTTGTATATATTTTCGTTATATGTTTTTGGGGTGTTGTGCCGTGTTGCGCTACCTCCTTCTTTAGCCAACGTTTCGGACATCGTTGCAGTGTCCATCATCAGGGCAGATCCGGCAGATCCGGTAGATGTGTAATTTTTAGTCGTGAAGTGTGTGCTTATTTACTTCGAAGCGATACCGTGTCGCCAGCAGCACTAACTTTCACCAGTACAAAATACTCGTGACAAGCAGTGGCGTCATCGCCGCGGAACGGAATAGAAAGTTCATTAAAACGTGGTATTTATGCTAGCCAGGGGCAAGTCCGTTTGCGAGATGCCGACGGAAGTGGCTCCATCTCTTGTATATAGTTTAGATTGTAGATACATCAGGGAAAGTCTTCGAAAATGTCTTTACTTTTCAAAAAGAGAATTTATCTGCTCTTATCCCAACTTTCTTAATACCCGGTTCTTAGCTGTAATATATTAAAAAGGGCAGGTTAAGAAAAGACAATAGTAGATATAACTAGATAGTACTGTTAATGGTTCTTTTAACTTATATACCAGTGGCGTAGCATCCAAACGGTTGCCAGGACACTTAATTATAAAATATTTTTATTCAATTTTTTTATTTTTTATAATTGTATTTTGTGAAAGTCTTACAAAACTGGGTAATATTCAGTTTGATTGTAAGAAATCACTCATTGTTAGTGATGTGTGTTTTGTATGGATGCAGATATCGAAGGACCTTGAATGTGTTTTGAGATGTATGATAGACCACTGCACAAGTAAATGCACATAAAGGGATAGGAAGGAAGGGACTTACTGTGGAACCTTGTGGTACTTCTCGTCTCTCATGGGTGGCCTTTGTTCGTACATTGTATAATTATTATTCGCGGTATTTACCGTGATATGCGGTGTTAGGTACACCTACCTGAGGTGCCTACCTTCTGCCGACAAACTAGCTCAGAATGGTCAGCAGAGCGGAGAAGACTGTCATCACCTGGGTTGTAGGATCTCTGAGGCGTTTGTGTGGCATCCCTGAAATAAGCTTAAATCCTACGGGCTGGGGGAGACAGTGAAACAAGTTGGCTACGATAAATATCAGGTGTATTGGGTAGAATTCTTTCATAAACAACAATGATACATAATGCAGGCAAAGTTAGTACAAGGTATCATCAATAATCCTATCTAATTCGGGTGAATTTGGCCCTAAAATCTCTCTGGGGGCGGTCATTTATCTACGCGTTGAATTTAAAAGGAACACACGCAATAAAGAGGAATTAAATGGCTCAGGTTACTCACTGCAGCAGGTTGGTGGCTTGGAGATTGGTGAGGTGAAAGGAATTTAGCAGTACTTGGCATTCCCGCCAGTCACTATGGACGGGCACCGTCATGGCGGTCTTCTGGATTATTCCGGAACCGATCGAAATGGTTCACGCTACACGGGCACTCGCAGCGCTGTCTGGTGAAGAATGGCCGCCGGCGGCTGGCGTTCAACCGCCGTCAGCGCGCGGCGCGCTAGCGGAGAGAAAGCGAAACTGTTTGTCTCTACAGGGGAGTAGCCTAGTGATTTGCAGGGGTGGCGTCTTTGTGTATCATAACAGCGGGGAGAGAACGCGGGAGCGGAAAATTGTATGCTTTCACGGCGAGTTTCGATAGACGACACTGATTTGTTATGGTAACGAAATAACAGGTTCATAGGGATGGGACAGGATGGGTAAAATGTTAGGGAAGGATAGGTAAGGTACATGCAACAATCAAGCTACAAGCACAGAGTCTATGATATATGACATACTGAACCATATGATATGTTCCTTTCATATGATGTTTACTAGTTATATTCTTATAGTTTATCTTTTTTATTTAAAAACTGTCTCTGTATTATAAACTTGTCATGTAAAAGCCCATCAGGGCGTTGAAAATTAATAAATAAATAAATAAATAAATAATATATAACCAGTTCTCTGGAGTATGCCTCTCAAGTCTGGAATCCCAGGTACACAACATACATAGAAAGGATTGAGAAAATACAAAATCGTTTTCTACGATACCTTGATTTTCGGGGATATCGTCCTCATCTAAGTAATGTGGAGTCAGCCACGTTTTTCAAAATCTCGTCACTAGAAAATCGTAGAAATTCTGCAGACGTAATATTCTTGCAAAAGATAGCCACCTCTGCGATAGATTGCCCGGAATTACTTGAAAGAATTCAATTAAGAGTGCCCACCAGACAAACTAGACTAAATCACACACTTAACACTCCTCGATGCAACACTAACTCTAAACAAAACACATTCATTAACCGCGCTTCACACTTTTTTAACAATTCATACAATGAATTCGACTTATTCAACACAGCACCCCAAATTCTAAAAAAAATAAACAATAAATAACTTCTAAACATATACAAACTATTATACTTCTATACAAATAACTTATTCACTCCAAAAATAGATCCATCCCCTTCCCCTCCCGCCCACCATCCCATCCCAATAAGCTATTATAACTATTATAACTTTTATTACTTTTTAATCTCTCTAATTAATACACACCAGTGAAAACCTATTATTGGTTCAATAACATATACACATGTAAATACACCTAAGTAAATAATGTAACTGTTGGTTTTCCAAATAAAATAAAAAAAAATAAAAAAAATGTCATATATCATATGATATGTCATATGATATATGACATACTGAACCCCAGATTCCTACCCACCCCTTAAACCCTTTTCCTTCCCAGAACTCTCCTCTCCTTCCTTTCCTTAAAAAAACCCTCCACACAGCATCCCCAAAGATGACACAGGCCCTGATGAAAATTATTTTCCTCAGGGCCTCCTGTGTGGAGCTCATGTAAAAAAAAATGTAGAAGTATGTAGGTAAGTGTAGCTATGAATTGTGTAAACGCCCAACCAGTTAGTTTTATATATTAAAACTAAGGATTTAAAGGACTTGAACCAAGTTTGTTTACTCCCTGTGCGTGCATATACGGTGAACATTTTGTTTTGGATTTGAGAAATGGAAGAAATGCTAATTTTATTTTCTTACTGTACGAGTATTTTGAAATATTAAAGAATTTAGGTTTCATCGGAAGATGATAGTTTTCATTGTAATACTTACACACGATTCAATACATAACTTTCCACGACGGTATTTCTTAGTGTGGTGTCCCGCACTGCACACCCGCGGGGGGACCGGGTGCCGGAGCTGGCCGACGGTAGCCGAAGGGTCCCGATCCCGCCCAGACAGAGGTAGTGGAGGGGCTAGCGAGAGGCGCTGGCAGCGCTCGGCGGCCGCCGGCATTCCGTGAATTATCTTACTAGCGTTAACATTGTACATCTCCCTAATTGACTTATAATAAATAATCATTCGTATAAACGAGACCTTTTTAATAAATTATATTTGTAAGTGTCACGGACATTACACTTAGTTTTTCATTTGTTTATTTTTCTTGCTTTTTCCCACACAACTTACATTTTTCTCCTTGCCTGTTATCACGAAGTGAATAAATATATATTTTTTCATAATTTGTTCTCTCAACAAAATAATAACGAAAATGTACCCGCCTACCAGTGGAGGTCAGTGACTTTTTCTATAAGGGATGCTGAAGTATATACCTACCTAAAATCAAATATTATTACCTACAGATTAGCCCACGAACAAGATGCGATTGGTGATAAAAATACTATGTCAAATTAGCTCCATAAATCTTTTATGCTTCACATCAACTATTACAGTTCTAAAATTAAAATAATTAAATATTTAACGTATCAATCGGCATCCGTTATTCAAGCCAAATTGTCAAAATGGTCGAGCGAACAAAATCTCTAAAATGTACCGAATCAATCCACGCGCTTTGTTATGCTATTCTGTACATCATGCCTATACGCATTAAAGTAGTTTTCTGCGCATTGGATGCTCCCATCGAATGCTTCAGGCAAAACCTGGTAGGCAGAACTAAACGCGCATGCGCAAATATCAAATCTTTTCTAACATCGTGGATACGGAATGGAGCAGAGAATCCACTGTTGCTGGTATTGTTGCCTTTACGCGATATTCTCATACTAGTATCGAAATGGTGTTGTTATTATGTATTTCGGGTCAGCAGTATTTATTGCTGCTTACGGGTAAAAAAAATAAGCTCAAAGCTTTTTTTAATGCTGAATAAAAAAAAAAAAAAAATATTGTAATATTTATTATACGCCTCAAACAGAAGGGAAGCGCCGCTTCCACAGTATCTATGGAGGGACCGCGCTTGCTACCTCCCATCTATTTAGCGAAATTTCTGAGTGCTGTATTCTAAAAACGCATAATAAAGCATTCTCTCTATTAGATCACCAATTCACAGGGGCCTATTCACATTTTTGCTTTAAGTATATTTATATACTTTGCTCATAACCAATTTGTCCACATTGTGTTTCTCCTGCAAAAACTGAAACAACTCTTTGCTTCTGTTTATAGCCCTTTAAAAACGACACTTTCAAATTTTGGGTAAAATATAATAGAATAGTACCAACCCCAATTTTGTAACGGTATAATAAAGCTGAGTAGGGTTAATAAGGACCCGGGCATGAATTTAATTTTTAAATATGCAAATTGGTGGGAGAAATGGCTGCAACCTTGGCGCGCAGTTGAAATACGTCAACAAATTTTGAATTATGGATTTTTAAAATTTTTTAATATTGTAATTCAAAAATTTTTGATTTTACTATTTTTCAAATTTTGAATTTTTAACGAATTGACTAATTATATCATTCGAATGGTATAAAGTTGTTTCTTAAACAGATCTAAATAATAATCTAGATCCTCAAAACTTCCTCTATCTGTACTCCTTCACCTCTCTCAGTTATACAGCTTTACAAAATTAAAATAAATACATGTATTATAGTGGTTGAATAGTGACTATCCTTGGCAACTGAGGTTGCAGGTTAAAATCCTGCAGTGCTCAAGTAATTTTTATTTAATTAAATGAAATGAAAAACCAGAAAAGATATTTGCTCCGCTGGGACACTAAGTCCTGGGTTCGTGTCCCAGCGGAGCCAATATCTTTTCTGATTTTTTCTGTCTCTAGATTTTCAATTGAGTTTCGCTAATATTGTCTTCATTTAATTAAATATTATAATTTGAGATTTCACTCATAAAGTTTAAAAAACATTAAAAATAAATAATTTTTATTTGATAAATATCTATTAAATTTGATGCACTTTCTATATTGACATAAAATACCACACCCCATATTTGAAAAGTTCGAGTTGTTTAAAATGGCGTTGGCCGTGTTTGGTGACCCGATCTGACTAACTAGGTACTTCCCCACATACCTCTTCAACACATTATTTCCTTCAGCCTCACAATATTCATAAGGAAGTAAGTTCTGTGAAGGAAAAGGTATGAGGGGTGGGTGGGAATCTGGAGTCAGTGTGTCCAGGAGTGACGGTCGTATGAATCTATCCTTCCCACTACGGTGTAGAGCGATGTTTCGAGAGTCCTGCTGGAGACATCAAAAGGTCTCCCTCCACCAGTCAATCCCGAAGCGGCCTGCCACGCAGTCGCGGTCCTGTAGACGCATCCGCCGCCAAGATCAGGACAATTCACCCTATGAACCCGAGCACTACTTGGGTGACCTGTGGCAGAGGTGTTGGTTATCCAATAAATAGTTCCCGGGCCGGCGTGTGGTACTCATATAAAAGAAAATTAAAAAAATATTTCCGGGTCAGATAATTTATCGCTACGCCCAAGTTCTCTTCGAAGTAAAAAGTTATTCGACGTTGAAAAGGTTATAACAAAGGAGGGGCATTAAAAAACTTTCACCTGCGAGAACAGAAAACTTTTGAATAATAACACATTAGGACTGATTCATGGATAAGGGTGTAGGTTGTACTTGATGATATAAAAAATAAATGGTTGTTTAATAGTTTTTCAGATATATTCTTGTTTGATTAAATTTTTAAATATAAATATGTTGGCTGGGTGCTGAGAGCAATTTTGCGCGATGTCTCGCTGCATGGACTCGCAGACGGGTCACCTTGCGGTACGCAAATTATTTCAAAAGCATAATTTTTTTCCAATTATTTATTTTGGTAATTGTTGATTTTATACTGACCCGTGTGGGAATACCGTCTTACCGTCAACCGATAAAACCGATGAACGTATGACGTCACGAGTACCCCGAATGATTGCGATCGTTTTGGCGGGCTTTGAAAAATTAAAACATTTAAATATATATTTTTTTACATTAGCTCCACACAGGAGACCATGAGAAAAATAATTCCCCTGTCCTATGTCATCGTTGGGGATGCTAAGTGGAGGGTATTTTTAGGAAAAGGAAGTAGTGGAAGGAAAAAGGTATGAGGGGTGCGTAGGAATCTGGGGTCAGTGTCAGTGGCGGCTTGTGACTTTTTGGCTTGAGCTTGTGCTAGGGTGCTAATATTAAAAAAATGGCATCATGGATGTTGTGGTACGCGAAAAAAAAAAATTTTTTTTTTCAAAAATCGGTGTTTTGTATGAAGATTTTTCAGGAAATCGGTGCGGCACACCGCCAAACTGAAACTTTCTGAAATTTTTCATACAAAAAACTGATTTTCAAAAAAAAAAAAATTTTTTTTTCGGCAACAACAACATCAATAAAGCCATTTTTTTAATATCAGCACTCTAGCACACCAAAAAATCACGAGCCGCCACTGGTCAGTGTGTCCAGGAGTGACAGACGTATGAATCAATCATTCCCACTGCGGGTAAGGTGATATTCCGAGTGTCCTGCTGGAGAGGTCTACAGGTCTTCCTCAACCAGTCTCTCCGGATTCGGCCTGCCACGCAGTTTGTGGGCAGACGCATACGCCGCCAACATCTGGACAAACCTCACCCCATGAACCCGGGCATCCCTGCTAAGTCATCAAACGTAGCGAACCACTTGGAGTGACCTATGGCAGAGGTGTTGGTAATCCAATAAATTGTTCCCGGGGCGGCGGTACCCATACCCGCCTCCCAAAATGGAATGTTATATGTTTAATTTTCTATGTTACAATGAGAACGACATTTATATAAAAAGAAAACACTGGTATTCAAGTTAAAATGTGAATTTTTCAATGTGAATACTAGAGTCTCAACTGCTTCCCTCTGGAGCAAGTAAGATTCCTTCTCTAATTGGGGTATGTTGTGAGACTGAAAGTAGTGGGGAGGGAAAAGCGATGGGAAAGAGGAAGGCGGGGAAGTAACTGTCTATTCAGATCTGGTCACCAAACACGGCTAAAGACATTTCACGCAACATTTCAATTCTAATTGGTGGTCTTACACCAGGGCGATACTGAGAGTATCTTTCACACTGGAACGTGCCGCAAATACACTTTACATTATTTTTAATTAATTAATTGAAAAATATCACAAATTAATGAAATAAAATTTATTAGCGCACGCCGGGTTCGAACCCGCAACTCTCGGATTCCGAATGAAGAGCCTTACCCCTGGACCACGGAGGCTGACTAATTATTAATGGTAACTGACGAAAAATAATACAAATAATAGTAAATATACTGAATTATGTTAATATAATAGTGAACTGGTCATAAGAATAGAAATTAACACAAATAACCGAAGATTGCGAGTCGAGAGCAGTGGCGGCCGCTGCCCTGAAAACGTGGTGGTTCACTAATAATCCGTAACTATGAGATAACGATTACTAAGCAACATTAGGTAAAAATGATCCCACTAATCTTATTTGGAGAGAAGATCTATTTTAAGCTGTTTTCGAAGTGCGAAAACTTCTACATATCGCTTTTTAATTAAAATTTTTATTTTTCAGTACTAAGGAAATAAAAACACAAAATCTTAAATTTCAACCCAAAATACTCTTTTTTTTACAATGTTTATTTATTTTATTTTTCATAAAATAAAATAAAATATTTCATAAAATAAAATAAATTTGAAAGTAGTGTAAGAAGAATATACGATGCAAATGTGAATGGTAGAAGAAGTCGGGGACGCCCGAGGAAGACATGGCACGAGCAAGTGAATCAGATACTTAAGTCGGGCCATGTCGAAAGTCGGAATAATAGAAGAGAATGTATGAGACGATGTATGAATGTGAGTGAGGCAAAGAGTGTGTGCCAAGACCGAGTTATTTGGCGATCCGTCCTCTCTGCTTACCCCTGTGGGGAAACGGCGTGATGGTTGGTTAGTTAGTTTTATATTTAATTTTAAGCAGGATACAAACAGTATTTATAAACAATGTATAAACAGCACGAGGGCAAAATTGTCAAAGTTGCCTATGAAAAAATTGTATTCCTTAATGATTTGCGTTTTATAATTTAAAACACCAATCAATAAAAAAGCAAATATATGTAAAATTTAGGTATTTGCTGTACCTTTTGATTAAAAAAAGAATTATTCAGTTTGGTTAAGTATTTTGGCCTTAAATCCAAATTTAAGTTTGTATGATAAAGGCCGCTGGGTTGCACACCGATATAGCTTAATTTTTCATACATATGGCCGGCGTGCTGCGCACTGGCGATGTTTGGGATATTCGATACAAAAACATAATTCGTTCCGCTTGCAATCGGCCTGCACACCGGACAGGGTAACTTCGCGCGGAACTTTTGAGAATTTGCTCTCCCTGATTCATATTATATTATGCATTATATTGGTAGGTGATATTTTTAATGAAATTCATAGATTTTACATTTTTCAGTAAGATATTATAAAGTAATTTTAGACGATACAATTTACCAGTGCTGCACACAAACACACTGATCAACCAGCCGCCCTTGGTCGAGAGTCTCAGCCCTCGACCAAGGAGGTCATGAATAACGATTTGAAAAATTAGCTGGAATTCCTTATTAAAAAAGTTAAAATCTCGGCAGAAAAACACAAAGATTTAACAATTACTTATTTTATTTTATTTTTTTATTTTTTATATTAGCATATAAAATATATTATACATTTAGATGATCTAATAATTTGCGTACAAGTTCATGTTCAAATATGTTAATACCACTCTTCCATAGAAGCATTAGATTGTGTCTGGAAGAGTAGTGTACATTTTTTTATGCTATATTATGTTATAAGTTCTTAATACAATGTGAATGTAAAAAAAAATAAGTTGTAAGTCGGTGATATGTAATTATAGGTATTTATCTACTAATAAACAATTTTCTATTAGGATAATGTATCTAGAATTATTGTAATTAGTTGTTGAAAACATAACAAAATTTAACTTACTTGAAGAACGGAGTATCACTTGGAAACTGAGCTATAAGTTATTCTTGAGATTAGATTAGTCGGAAACTTTTTTTTTTTTTGAGATTATCTTTGAAATATTTTTTAACAGTGTTTATTAATGGGATTTTATCATTAATTTTTCTAATTTCATTCGGTAATCGGTTGAAAATAAGTCTTCCTTGATAAGTATAATAATTTTGGGCATGAAAAAATATATTTATGTCTAGTACGGTTTTCAGTTATAAATTGAACTTTTCTTTTTCTTTTATAATTTGAATCAAAGCATTTCTATTGTACAGATCTTTGAAAGAAGGTACTTGGAATTCCTTAAATAATTGATCCGCTGGGTAGTCAGAAGGTTTTTTTAATATGATTTTAATTATTAGCCTCTGCACAACTTCAATTGGGGAGAGATTAGTTTTGTATGCGGATCCCCAGCTAATGATGGCATATTGTAAAGTTGATTGAACCAAAGCGTAATATATTAGATATAAGTTTTTTACAGATAAAAAATTTCTGATTCTTAAAAATATATAAATCAATTTTCTAATTTTTTTTACAACTTGACAAATTTGTTCCTTCCATTTTAAATTTTTATCGATAATAACTCCTAAATATTTGATTGTATTTGTTGTTTTTAATATTATGCAGTTTTGGATACAATAATTTTTACTATGTGTTTTGGAATTATCATGGATGATGATATCAATGTTTTTAGGGGTATCATTTTTGTGTATTGCAAATGGAATTACAAATGTTTTATCACCATTTAGTGATAGTAAATTTACGTCGAAGAAATTCTTTAATTATTAATTAATTAATTCCCAATCCATTATTACCCTCGGGGGAGAAATTAGTGACTTTATCTGGAGGATAGAGCGCAATATATAATTTTATTATTGTCACGTCCAATTGACCGTGATGGATAGTTCCCCGGAGGATAGGTCCATTCCGGTTCAATAGTTGTGAATTCGGATGTAACCGAGCTATACATAAATAAGGCTAGATTAAACGGGCTCTAACACCCCAACAGCCTTCGCAGAGTAATGTCTTGCCTAAGGTTTTTGGCTGTCGAAAGGGAGAATTATTTCTTCAGTTTATATATCGAATGAGGGTGCCAGGGTTTTGACGTTTATTGTAATGTTCGATAGACTATTAAAAATGACTTTTGATGAAGGCTTTAGTAAGGGTATTGATCAATAATCTCTTAAATAAAATTCGCTAGTTGAGTTTGTCCATCATGACTTTTGATGAAGGCTTTAGTAAGGGTATTGATCAATAATCTCTTAAATAAAATTCGCTAGTTGAGTTTGTCCATCATGACTTTTGATGAAGGCTTTAGTAAGGGTATTAATCAATAATCTCTTAAATAAAATTCGCTAGTTGAGTTTGTCCATCATGACTTTTGATGAAGGCTTTAGTAAGGGTATTGATCAATAATCTCTTAAATAAAATTCGCTAGTTGAGTTTGTCCATCATGACTTTTGATGAAGGCTTTAGTAAGGGTATTGATCAATAATCTCTTAAATAAAATTCGCAAGTTGAGTTTGCCCATCATGACTTTTGGTGAAGGCTTTAGTAAGGGTATTGATCAATAATCTTTTAAATGAAATTCACAAGTTGAGTTTGTTCATTTCACTTTAAAAAAAAAACGCTCTACCATCCAACTGACCGTGCCCAATAGGATTATGGTACCTAATTTTAGGAAGCATTTATTGGATAACCAACACCGTCATAGGTCGCCTTAAGGCTCTGCAACCGGGCTCGAAAAGACTGGTTGGCTGAATGGCTGAATGGCTTTAGCCTTGTTTGGTGTCCAGATCTGAATAACCAGGTATTTCCCTACCTTCCTCTTACCCATCTCCTTCCCTTCCTCACTACCATCAGCCTCACAACGTACCCCAATTGGGGAGCTAATGTAAAAACTCAGCTTTGGGTATATTAGGAGAGGTGGTAGGGGAATAAGTTGGTGAAAAGAAAGGGGGGAAAAAGGAGGGGGGGGGGGGTTAGGAAAAGAAGGGGATCTGTCTAATCAGATCTGGTCACCAAACACAGCTAACAATTCTGAATGTTGGTTTTTTACTTGAGCGATAAAGGGAGTATTTACTTACTGTTAATTTAAATAATATTTTTGATATTGTGTCTCTGTGTCTGTATATAACTCGGGTTCAATGATCTCTAGACCTGGGATTTGTTTTGGTTTTCAAAATTGGAATTGATTGTGGGAACGATTCAGGCAAGCGATAAACTAATAGCCAAAGTTAATTCATTTTAATTAATTAATTAACTAAATAATTATGTAATTTAAATTGTATATCTTTCGTTTAAATATTTGATAGATATCGTAATTTTCCAAGTTTACTAAAGATGTTCATTCGAAAGGTAAATATTTTATCTTTTTTTGAACGGCATTGATCCTGAGGTTAATATTTATTTAATAAATATTTCAGTTTTACAAATCCATCAATAATATTGTCCGTGATTTTTCACGGGTCTGGGCTAGTTCATAATTAAATTGTAAATGTTTAATTTATTCAACTCAAGAGATAAATGGAATTCTTTAGAGGAGTCCTTCACCTTCGCTTGAGAGAAGGGTTCTTGCTTATGAATAATTTAAGATACCAGATTTAAATGTCCGGGTTAAATTTTCCCCAAAAAAAAAAAAAAAAAAAAAAAAAAAAAAAAAAAAAAAAAAAAAAAAAAAAAAAAAAAAAAAAAAAAAAAAAAAAAAAAAGAAGGAAAAACTAAACCCTTTCATACACTTCCCCAAATGATCATCTAGTGAATCCACGTTATGCAATTGCACTATATAAGTATTATAAATACAAAACAATACAAGAACAACATGTCAACCCACTAGAGACCAAATGGGAATATAATTCACCGACTCCAGATATTTTCATATTAGAGGGTTCGGCTCTGTGGCATTTCTAATTGAACCTATAAATCCTACTGATCCCTCAATATAAATATTTAAAAAATCTTTTGTAATCCTACATGTATTTAAAATTACTGCTTTGTGCATTTTTATATACAAATTCTTTGACAAATCTAATATGCTTAAATTTTGAATCAGATTCCTAGGTATTATGCCAGTGGCCGAAATAACAAATGGTAATATTTTTATAGTCCGAGAATGCCAAATTCTTTTAATCTCATTTCCTAAATCTGTGTATTTTCTAATTTTTTCAGAAACAGTTTTTTGAATATTACAGGAATTTGGAATAGCTACATCAATGATATAAGTTATTTTTTTAATTTTGTCATGTAAAACTATATCAGGTCTATTATGACTAATTGTTCTGTCTGTTAGTATAGTTTTATCATAATATATTTTATAAAATTCATTTTCTATAAATGAATTTGGTTCATATTCATAATAAGGTACTACATTACGGCAATCAATCAAGTTATGTTTAATTACCAAACTTTGGTGAATTATTTTTAAAACCTGATTGTGCCTAAATGTATACTCGGAAGGCGCTAATATAGAACATCCCGATATAATATGTTCTATAGTTTCGGGAAAAGCCAAACATTTTCTACATAAATCATCAATTTGATTTATATCTTTGATTATATGCTTTCTATAATTTTTAGTATTAATGACTCTATCTTGAATTGCAAGCATAAATCCTTCTATTTCTGCGCTCAACTCTCCAATACTCAACCATTTGTTTGACGAAAGTTTGTCAACATACGTTTGGTTGAGATAATTGAAGTGTTTTGCGTGAATAATTTTATTTGACCAGGAATCTAATAATTCCTGGTTAGTATTTATAAGAATGTTGGCATTCTCGTCATATAAATTTAAAGGTGTAATATTTCTATCTGCCTTGCAAATTATTTTGTGCATTTCTGAGCTATTAGCTTTCCTATGGAAAAAATTTCTAAGCATTTCTACCTGATTGTGTTTCAAAGATGTTATTTTGACTACACCTCTACCTCCTAAATTTCTAGGTAAATTAATTCGTTCTATAGCTGAATTTGGATGATGGCAATTAAATTTTGTTAACGTAGTTCTAATTAATCGTTCTAAACTATCTAAATCTGTATTGGACCATTTAATTATGCCAAATGAGTACGTTAGTAGAGGTATTGCCCAAGTATTTATTGCTTTTACTAAATTTTTAGCAGATAGATTGTATTTTAAAATTTTTCTGATCCTAGTTTGAAATTTAATCCTAATATCATTTTTAATACTAGTGTGATCTAATCTATTCGATTGCGGGTATCCTAAATATTTATAAACCTCATCCCCTTTCATACTTTGAATTTTGAAATTTCTAAATATACCCTCGTCTCCATCTACAATTTTGCCTTTCTCTATATGGATAGTTTTACATTTATCTAAACCAAAAGTCATTTTAATATCATCTGAAAAAATTTTAACTACCTTAATCATTTTCTCTAAATTTGATTCAGAATTTGAAAATAATTTTATATCATCCATATATAATAGATGTGAAACTATACTACTCTCTCTTGTATTACCCTTAATTTTTATTCCAAACTTGCTTTTAATTAACATTTTAGAAAGGGGATTCAATGCTAAGCAAAACCAAAGAGGGCTCAATGAGTCTCCTTGAAAAATCCCTCTTTTTATTGAAATGCCCTATTATAATAAATAGTAGTAACTATTTTCTTACCTTTTAAATTAACTAGCAAATCTGTATTCCAAAAGGACATAATATTTTTCAAAAAGCTAATTATAATTGGGTTAACTTTATATATTTTTAATATTTTGATTAGCCACGAGTGCGGGACACTATCAAAAGCTTTTTGATAATCTATATAACAAGTATGTAAATTACGCTTTTGATTTTGAATTTGTTTTAAAATTACAGAATCAATAACTAACTGTTCTTTACATCCCATATGTTTTCTGCGACAACCTTTTTGTTGTTCAGATAAAATATTTTTTTCATCCAAATGAGTATATATTAAATCTGTCAAGCAAGAGGTTAAAATTTTGTATATTGTCGGTAGACATGTAATGGGTCTATATTGAGAGGGATTATTAATATGTTCGCTTTTAGGCAACATATAAGTAATGCCCTTAGTTAGAAAATTAGGAAAATTTTGAGGTTCTCTGACAAGTTTTGAAAGATTTTTTGCAAAAAGAGGATGTAAAGTAGTTAGACGTTTGTACCAAAAATTATGTATCCAATCGCAACCCGTGGCTTTCCAATTATGAGTATTTTTTATAATTTTGGCTAACAATTCAACCGATATATCAGAAAAACTCATTTGTTCAATGTCTGAACAATTGAGTTCTTCATTTTCTATCCAGTTACCTGCCTCATTATGTTTTATATCTTTACTCCAAATGTTTGTCCAAAAATCGCGCATATCTGATTCAGATGGCAACGGAATATTATTATTCGAAATAATATTCTGTTTATCGTCAAGTTTGGAATAAAATATTTTCTCATTTTTCTGAAATAATCTATTATTATTTCTTTTATTATACGTATAATTATATCTTTTTAATCTACTAGCTTTTACACCTAATTTTTGTTTTAATAAATCTAATAAATCATTGATTATATTTTCATTATTATTACTACCAATGCTATAACCAAATTTTCTCCCAATTTCATCTACATATCTCAAAATATTCCTACTTCTATTTCCATTTTTATATTCAATTACTCTAGCTATACTACTTCTTAAAAATACTACATCATTTTCTAATCTAATCTGCCATTCTGGTTTACTATAACTATATGATCTATCATCAGAGGATATTAATTGAACTCCTAACTTATTACACATAGTGATAGCACTAGCGTACACTATTGTATGAAGATCTAAAAAACTAATATCGTCAAATATTATTTTTGGTAAAATTAAATTATTTAATTCAGAAATTAATTTAGATAATTTCTTTGACGTATGCAATTTTGGTAATTTTGGTCTAACTGTGGGCTCTATATCTATATATCTATTTATATTATTTTGAAGCAAGTTAGCTAATTCTATTACATTATCATCTAGTAAGTTTAAATTTGCAATATTGATTTCCCTAAGATTATGAATAATGTCTAAGTTATTTGAATCTACTCTAATATCATTGGATTCTTCTACTAGAATATTAGCTAAACTATCTTCATTCAATGCATCTAATATAACATTACTACTCGTATTAATTTGATCTAAATTATTCTCCAATTGCAATCTATCTGCTACTTCTTTTATTATCTCATTTAATGTTACTACAGGAATTAAATTATTTTTGAAAATTGACCTTTTTTGGTCAGCTAATCTTTGTTCGTTTACTTGGGCAACCGGATAATTTTGTGAGAAAAGTAAATGTAATTTTTTCCTATACAATAACATATCTGTTTCTAGTTTAGTTACATAAAAATATGAACGAACGATGAACATATTGACATCGTTCGTCCATTTCATACGCTGCCTAGGAATACCTGCTTTTGTTTTTTGGGGTCTCAGATTATCAATGTTCATCTGTATAGATGACATAATAAACCCATTTTCATTTCCGTTGGTTGAAAATGACATTGTGTCACCTTTCAAAACAACTTGGAAATGATTTATTAATTATTATTAATTCCTACATTCCAGTAACCAAGCAACTGTCGTCGTTACCTAGTGTCAACAAATAGTTTTCAATATCTCCAAATTAAATATTTTAATGTAAACTACCCTTCAATACTACAAATCTATAATATATATTATATTGTAGAATAATGTTATCAAACTAAAATATATAATTAAATTTACCTACAAAATATATTTCAACGTAATCTCAAAATATAGTTGTTTACCTTGGTTACTGAAGTCCTCACAAAAGGAAAAATTTATTTTGTATTTATTTACCTAAATATCCTACGGTCCACTGGCAGTTTATTTATTACGTTATCTAATATACTTATTTTCAAATATTTATATGTTTTGGGCTCAAAGCTAATTCTTTTCTATCTGATACAATAAAAAAATCAGAGAGCTAAAATACAAGCAAACGTCAAGGCTTGCGTTGCTAAGCAACGTTACAACTATTACATTTTTTAATTAGATTGTAATTAACATTATTTATACTTTTTCTTACTTTTTAACATACATATTTGCAAGAAGTAAAAGGTTTTTTATTTTTATTATGTTATTATTTTTATTACTATAAATTATTATTTTGCGAGATGTTTAAAAATTCTATAATTTATTGCCACTAAAAACGGAAAGTTTCTAAAATGCTTAATTGGCCATAAAAAAGGGTGGATTATCTTAAGCCCGGTGGTTAATCCGTACTAAGACGACTTCTGAACAAAGGGATTACAGTTTTAATTTGTGTTTGAAAAGAAATAATTTTATCTCCCCCCACAATATAATGGATCAATTTCCCCTGCAATTCGCATGAAAAAAATGTAACATCTCGCTTGGCTTATCATGTTAATTTTTTAAAATCTCAAATTTCAATGCATTTAAATCGATTCCATGACAGTTGATCTCCCCAAAGTTGTCCTCACGGCATATTTATATACAATACTAGCAAACGTTGTTCTGGCATATAAATTATTTCTAGAGAATATTTCGGATGTTAAATAAAAAATAACGAATGTATTTTAAGTGTATGGGGATGGGATCTATGACAGAAAGAGGAATGGAGCGCTGCAGACGATGTCGCCGATAAAAACAAAAAAAACACCAACTGAAGTAGGAAAATGAAATAAAGAAAATCAATATGAATTTTGAAGAGCAATTGAGTGAACGATATTTTTGTCAGTCCGTCTGTAGCCAACACAAATAAGCTCGATGGTTTGCCCACGCGATAGCATGATGCCGAATGAAATATCAAAATGACGCGACGCTTCTCGTGAATGTCATTCAACAACTTAAATAATTTCTTTCCTTTTGAAATAGGAAAGACGGTTAAATTTGTTGATACAAAAATACTAAAATTGCGATTAAAAAATGGGAAGGTGGGGGTAGGAGGGTTAAAATTTGGAGTTATAGGTATTTTTTTGATGCCAAATTAAAAAAAAAATGACAAAAATTGTTTTTTTTCTGGATAGGAACACCTTAATCACCTAGCGGTATGAAATATACTTTAAAGCCTATTCTCATACCTACCAAATATACATAAAAAATCATAAAAATCGGTCATCAAGGATAAAACTACTTGTCTGTAAACTGTGTAAACCAGCGAATAAGTACAAACAATCGACACTGTAAATCGTAGAATATCCATACCAACTTATTATTTATCAAAGGTATGTCGATTTTAGGTTTGAAATTTATATATGTAATATAATTATATAATAATTATAATTTCTGGGGACAGCTGTTGGCGGTTTAACTGTCGGGTCACCATTTAAATAATTAGGTCTATTTAAGAGAAAATAGGAATTTCACTCACTTGACGTTTTTGAATAAATAATTGACCAATGACCATCATAGTGAACTTTCCACCGAATAGAGAATATTTCTTGAGGGTTGATTTATGATGAAAGAGACTAGGGGTGGAACACCAGGTGAGTATCCACTCGAGCGATGGCAACCTAAATTTGGGTAGGTGATTTAAAAAATTAAAATGCACAATAAATTGAAATTTTTTAATTTTATAAAACCTAAAAATATGGGATACACGGTGTAATCTAGATACCAATAATACTGGATATTTTATTCCTATGTCTAGAATGTCTCGATCATACAACGATCTTGTTAAGATACACAGTTTCATAGATATTTTTGTAAATAATGTAACATGTTTAAAAAAATATCTCCACGATTTGTGCACCTAAAAAAATATTTTTTTTTGTCGTTTTATTACATTTCAGGAAATACTTCATAAATATTGTATACTTATAATGTATTTCAATTTTGTATTTAAGTTTTTTAAGTTATGTATTAATAATACTTGCATTGTTTTTCATATGTTTACTTCTGTAAAAATTCAAATGTGATTACTGCAGACACATTAGTCTAGGGATGTTTATATTTTAATTTATTATATATAACCCACAAAAATGTTTTATAAATATCCTGTTTGTGTCTCAAATAAATAAATAAATAAATCTAGGTGGATTAATTGAATTTAAACAGATATTTACAATATCGAGAATGATATTTATAATATCGAATGGCCGAATCGAAATCGAACACCCAGAAATTCAAGTAACTAAGATTAAAAAAAAAATTGGGAAAAGTTAGTATTTTTTTTAACATTAACTCTACACTGGAGGCCCTGAGGAAAATAATTTATCTCTGGGCCTATGTCAACCTTGGGGATGCTGTGTGGAGGGACATTTTGTGGAAAGAGAGGAGTGAACCTTGATCTTGAAGATACCCATGTTGTAGGACGGAGGAAACACAGAGGCTGGCAAATCGTTCCACAACCGGGCTGCTGAACTGAAGAACGAGTCGTTTCTTTGACTCGTTCTCATGTGACAAATGTCAACTGTGCACAAATGTTGGGCGCGCGTTTGGCGTGTTTCTCGAGTGTAGTCAAGACCCGAAAGAATCAATGATGCTAGTTCCTAGGAGCATCTTCCATTGAAACGCCGGTAGAACAAAGACAGAATAAGGAACTCCAGTGAAAAATATTATGGCTTTAAAAAATATGTTCATATAGTATAGACCAATAAACGCTGATTCCGAATATATAAGTTTTATTAAATAATATTAAATGCAGAGTTTTAAAAAAAATATTAAAAAGCGCATTTTTAATCGGGTCGTAGAAACACGCCGTCAAGTTGGCATTATTGAAATGTTTAGTGGTGACGTCACTGCTCATCGTGTCGTGACGTCACCGTAAAGTCATTGTATGGGAATGTAGGTATGACACAAGCCATCGTATTAATGTATTCGTTTATTTACATATTGTTTATAGAGATTTAGTTGCTGTTTATTGAAACATTATTTAAGCCTAAATAATTCAGTTTAAAAAATAAAGGTATCTCTTATTAGTTTATCTCTATTATTGAAAGTATTAAAAAACTACTGCACAATAAAATATTATGCTACTCTAGGAACTCTTGGGAGAATACTTCGAACAACGAAATTAAAAATGGCGGCAGTTGATCAGCTGATTGCCCGATTTCATATTAACTTTTCAAGAGTGATGACGTCTAACGATTCACTACACATATGGTGGTTTTCGGGGGAACTCTACAAAAATGTAGTTATTTAAGTTAGAAGGTCATTATTCATTAACAAAAATAAAAAAAAATGGACTGGAGTTCTCTATTCCCGTCCTGCCCTTGGTTAAAGCTCTTTTTAAATCATTAATAATTATTGTTTCGCAGTTTCATTATTATATTTTTTCACCTGTCAATCAACGAACAAAGCACGCACGACATAAAAAGGACGAAAATTTTTTTGAAAAGCATTTTTTGTTGTTTGTTTAATCGTCCTTGTCCATAACTCATCATAAGTAGCGATAAATTAGACAAATCGCACGTGAATCGAACACATTGATCCCATTTGTCCAACAGAACAAAGCGGGATTATTTCCTCCTTGTCACCGAGGTACGAGTTTTTAATTAAAATTCCCAATCATTCATTTCCTGCGGTAACGAAGAGGAAGAGTTTCCGTTGGGAAAATTGAAAACGGAAAATGGAAACGTGGAAAATGGAAAACGGGCCGCCGTATCGACATAACATCGCGCGTCACGTGATTCGATGGCAGAATATTCTGACATTGACAAATGCAAATATTAGAAATTCGTTTCCTTCATGTTCTGGAGTAGACAGGATATATTATATCGAAATATTCATCTTAAAGTAGATCACATCACTGTCTGATTTAAAATACCAATTTTCGTAAAAAATTATTTTTTACTCTACAAAATTTTTATTTATGAAATAAAATTATAATAAAATTATAAAATTTCATTTAATCTTTAGGTACTTTTATTTTTAACTTAATGAGTAAAACCTCAAATTGTACCTAATATTTAATTAATAAATTAAATATTACAATTTCAGGTTTTACTCATACAAATAAATACTCATCCTAGACCTACAGAAAAGTCAATAGATGTCGCATACTAAATAAAAATTAATAAATGAATCCAAGACACTATCTAGGTAGCATTTAATTCGAGTTGAATCTGATAGCAGCCAATAAAATTAATGCGTTAAGATGAAGCCATACTAAATAATGCAAAATCATACAAAATCATATGTTTTTGTTTTGAAAATTTAATGGCTTAGAAGTATTATAGATGCTTCAATTAAATACTGTGTGTAGAACATACCTTGGCCCTTAAAATATCGGTCATTTTAGTCTTTTAATAAGCCTATAAAAAAATAAAGTATAAGGTCTATTAAAAACACTTTCAAGTCCAAACTCTCCTATTTTTACACCCCTTTTCGGATTTAGTTTTATTGCATAATGTGGCAAATTTAGTTTCTTCTATAATAATCGCAAAAAAATTTGATATTTACGCCCGAACTTCACAAAATAAAATAAAATATGCATTTTCTCTTTGGCATTTTTGACATCAATCAATACGGCCCGCACCCTACGAATTTGGATTCTTGAAGTGACCCTTATGGCATGGACACAAGAACCATGCAGTGGGCACACTTATTTCGTATCAGTCACGCCCCGGATAGAGCGGGAGACAGTCGTGTGACTTCGCGTCGCTTAGTTTCGTGAAATCAATTTTAAATTTCCCCTTTCTTATAATAAACAATGCGTAAAAAAGGAATTAATATTTTTTACAGGCCTTTACGAAATCAATCTGTAAAAAAAAATCTAAAATACCTTTTCCAACCTTTCCAAAAGATTTTTCTCAAGTATTTTTAAACTCCTCCCATAAAGGGCGTGAATTCCGATTTCGATTTTTTCCTGATCTATTGGATCGCCTTAAGATATGTTGGTAGTTCTTAGGGGGCGTTCAAGTTTTACGTAACGCAATTTTTGAAGATTTTTGACCCCCCCTTCCCCCCATGTAACGCGCCGTAACGTTTATCTGTACCCTTCCCCGCCTAAACGTTACGTAACGTCACGTAAGTGACAATTTTTATCTAAAAGTCACAATTAAGTTGTGCAAAGTACTGGAAAGTCGCTTAAATACCTTTTTTATTATTTTAATCGCGTTTGCGGTAATAAATTAAACAAGAGATTTCGAGAACGAAAAGGGTTTCCAACTTGGAAGATTTTAATTCCCTAGTTTTTTTTTAACTAAATAAAGAAAAACATGTTACGTAACGCGTTGTTTGAACCCCCCCCCCCTCCTCGTAACGCACACTAACGTTTCACAAGACCCCCCTCCCAAGTGCGTCACGTAATACTTGAACGGCCCCTTAGTCGAGTGTGATGCAGTTAAAAATGACTGAATCGGATAGGGTCAGATTAGCTCAGTGGTAGAACTCCACTCCTAAGGCTAAGGTCTTGGGTTCGATTCCTAGATGTGACTGTATCTTTTTCTGATTTTTCTGTTTCAGATTTTCGATTGAGTGTCGCTAATATTGTCTTCAATAATTAAAATTTATTTCATCTTATTCAAAAGTAGGTATGTTTGTAATTCTGGTTCAATGAACTTTATAACATAGATTTGCTTTGAATTTAAGTGTCATTTTCTAAATTCGAAATGATTGTAGTAAACGTAATAATCTCTGGAAACTCGACGCCAAAAATATTCTGGTTCACCACTTCAAAATAGACACAAAGGCAAACATCTCAACAACAACCATAAAACCAGAGTCAAGCAAATAGACATACTAAATATACCTAATTGTATTCCAACATTTGTACAAAGAAGCTCTGAATTTTTAGCGGTAAAGTTATATTACAAACTCCCACATAGTATCAAACAAATTAAAACAAAACGTACCTACATTAAGAACATCAAATCTTGGCTTAAGGAACGATCGGAAAAAGAAATTACTAGTATATTAAGAGGGCATTACCAGAGAAAACCAGAAATATGTCATTTTCAAATCAGATTTTAGACGTATTGACTCTTTTCCACAAAAAATTATAAATGGATTTCGAAAGATTGTTCTTTTATCTAGCATTCGCATGTAATAAATTTTGAGAAAAAAATTTAAGTTTTAGTATAATAAGGTTATTCCATAGGTCGTTGGCAGATTTGTTAAAATTTCAAAAAAGATTTTGTATTATACCACACCCATTTCAAATAATATAATCATGCAGTAAAATAAATCAATACATTATCTAGCAAACGCATGTTTTAGAATTAAAATTTTAGTTTCAATAAAATCATTATAAAATATGTACGTACATGTGTTTCTTGACGAAAATTGGTCCATTTGTGTATTTATTTGCGTACTTACAAACTAATATATTTCAGATTTTTTTAACATTCTTATTAAATTTAGACATTATTGAAAAATGATAAATACTTATAATCAAAAAATAATTACAGAAAATACATTATTTTAATAGTTTTATCATCACGCCTTTCAGCATTTTTGGATGAAGGTATAAGTTAAAGCTAATTTGGATTGAAATAAATTCGATATTGAGTTATAATTTAAAAAAGCTGGTACGGAGAATAATTTATCTTTCTCATTGTAACCGCCCTGCACGATCGTAAGAACAACTTTCGACGAAATGTGGATTTTCGTCCGCTGGCTGGTTAAACACTCTTAAAAACATCAACATCGAACTTACTGAAAAAACCTTTTCCAAACTAATGAAGTTGTACCACAGAAGTCGCTGAAAACTTACCTAAAACATAGTTTCTTCAGCACATGATCACCTAGAAAGGAGGACTACGAAAATAATCTACATTTCTTTTTTATTTATATTTCACATTTCTTCTACAAAATGTAAAAATTGCCGTAATCATAAGCAAATTAAATAAGGAATTTGTAAAAGTCACAGTAAAATTACCAACGTGTTTAAATTTACATGTTATATATTAGAAACATTATTTATAAGTATTTAAGCTGTGTATACGAGCGTAGAAACAAATAAATACATCTTTATTAAGAAAGTGTTTCAATATTAAAAAATTCTAGTGCAGTTTACACGCGATAGAAGCAAAACTTTACTAAAACAATCTCAACCGATACTTGAAAAGTGAGCGGCCAATGAGCGCAGACTCGCGTAATTTCAACCAACCAACAGGAGCGTTTAAAAGTGACATCGTAATCAAAGCGGCCAATGAGCGCGGTTGATGCGTCGCAGGTGCAGTAATCGTCATTTCTGTTTCATCCGAAATCCAAATCATAGCGGGGCTTGAAGTTTCAATTCAACCATTGTAATGGGTTTTTTCGTTATTTGTTTTTGGGGTGTTATGCCGTATTGCGCTACAGTGTCCATCATCAGGTGTGTAATTGATATGTAATATGATGGATACTGTAACGCTGTCCGAAACGTTGGCTAAAGAAGGAGGTAGCGCAACACGGCATAACACCTTAAAAGCAAACAACGAAAATACTTTTGGCCGTGAAAATCTAAAAACGTATCAGTATAATGGTTAGTTATTTTAAAGTTTACGAAGTGACCTCAAAGAAAAAAAAAAGATATCAAAAACAACTTTCAACTTATCGTGATGGCGTGTAGCGCAACCTTCTTCTTTAGCCAACATTTCGAACAGCATTACAGTCTCCATGATCGGGGCAGATATGTAATCGAAGGTTGTGGTATTTACAGTATAATTATAATGTAACTGTTTCAATAAAATGCAATAATTCAAATAAATGACACCGTCCATTACTTCGGATTTATTCTTGAAATCCTGGGGAGTCCTAATATACACAGACGCCTAATTACGGAGGCAATTAACTAACCAGGTACATATCCTAAACTAACCAGGTACATATACTTCTTTAGAAACATTCGTAATATCCTCAACATAAACGATATTAAAAAAGTATACTATGCTTTGTGTCAATCGCAAATAGAGTACGGTATAACTGGATGGGGGTCTGCCTTGAGCACTCACACAGAGCGACTAAATATAGCCCAAAAAGGAATACTAAAGACAATACTGAAAGTTCCGCTTAGAACTCCGACGGAAGAAATATTTAATAACTTTCAAGTCTTCACTGTACAGAAACTTTATTCAAAAAATATTTTATTTAAACTGAAAAAAAAACATATATGTATACTCCACTGCCCAACATAAATACTCAACCAGGTCAGTAAGCAATAACATCCTGGTTACTCCCAGTTTGAACACATCTTTTGGACAGAGAAATAATAAATTCCATGCTATAAAATTATACAATGCTCTACCAGATCAAATCAAAAATATAAAGGAAATGAATATATTTAAAACAAAAGTAAAAATATGGCTGAGAGATCAAAGTGATAATAAAATTACAAACATCATGAAGACGATATAAAGACAATCCATAACCAAATACAAATATTTTAAAAAACTACAGGCCACCTCAAAACAGGAAATCCTAGTGAGGAGGTCTGTGAAAAAAAAAAGAATCTATACTTATTATTTATATCATACATGTACAAACCTTGCTATTGAAACTAATAATAAATAAATAAATAAAATTGAAAATTTACAAAAATCCGTACTGTAATTCTGTCCAAAACGTTGACTAAAGAAGCAGGTAGTGTAACGTGGCATAACACCCCAAAATAAATCACGATTATACTTTTGGCCGTGAAAATTTCCATCTTTAAACTGGTTATAAATCAGAATATGATATTCACGGTTGACTTCAAAATTATTTTTCCTTTAGAAAAGAAAAGTGCTATTGTGCCATACAATAATGTAGACCAAATTACGGTCATAATATTTGTTCAACACTTTCAATTTTCAGTCACGCTATATCAAAAACACGAATCGCGTGTTTGGCTAAAGATTCTCAATATACATACTTGCAGAAAGATAATGTTAGGAGTTTTTTCGGAATCGATTTTTCAACGTGAAAGAAATTCGCTCTTAAATTCAAATTGGTTTCTTTTGAAGTCCGTGACGAAAAAAATGATAACGTAGGGCGTTTTACGTTTTACATCAGAAAGGCCAATAAAACAACTTTACGGGTTGCAGGTCTAAACTTAAACAAATGTTTGTTTAATAATTTCCTCTTTTTATTTTATAAAAAAATTACCATTAATATGATTAATTTTTGGGTTATTATGCCTTGTTGCGGTTACTCATCAGGTTTTGCCTTCCGATTATCTGATCAGACAATCGGATCGTGTAAACATCGCACACATCGAACAACATCGAAAACCGGATAGGTAATAATTCCGGAGGCACGCCCTTTTTCAGACCGGATTGGACGGCCGGCGCAGTAGGGCGTGGCCTATTTTTATTACCGATCCGGTTTTCGAATCGGATGTTTGCGGGCTTTCATAAGAAATGTATGGCGTGGATGCCTTCCGGTTGTCTGATCAGACAATCGGATCAGACTATCGGATAGAAAAATCTGATGTATGCGGCCAGCCTATGAGTCCATCATTAGGACAGATGTAAACTCAACCAATGTGAACCATCACTCTTTTTCCTCTTCACCAAATCTTCAAAATTTTTAAAATTTGTCATCATACATTTTATTAGTAAAATTATTATCGTGAAATTAAGCTGCATTTTTAATTTTTTTTTTTTTACATGAATACCGCACAAGAGTCCCAACTGCTCCCGTCTGGAGCCAGTGGGACTATGGCATCCCAATAGGGGTATGTTGTGAGGCTGAACGTTGTGGGGAGGGGAAGGAGATAGGGAAGAGGAAGGTGGGGAAGTACCTGGCTATTCAGATCTGGTCACCAAACACGGCTAAAGCCATTTCAAGCAACGTTTCAATTCTGAATGGTGGTCTTACACCAGGGTGATACTAAGAGTATCTTCCACTCCGGAACGTGCCGCAAATATACTATATATTATTTTAAATGAATAAATTATGAAATAACACAAATTAAACAAATAAAATTTATTTGCCACGCCGGGATTCGATCCCGCGACCTTCGGAGTGCGAGTCAAGAGCCTTACCGCTGGACTACGCCGGCTGTCAACAATAACGGTTGTTATGTAATGTAGATATTCCTGCGTGAAATTAAGCACTTTCGATAAATTAAATTTTGCTTTCAATTTAAATGTCACTTTCAAATTTGGCACAGCTTGTGCGAAGATAATTCAGACACGCGATAAAGTCTTCCCATAATATAACATTTTAACGGAAAAATATTTTAATTGTAATTTTTAAAATATCCCGTGATTTTTTACTGGTTTGCGCTGATGTTAACGTTGTGAAGAAGAGTTTATTATAGGGTTTAGTTTTCTCCACTGGACACAAATTCCACAGTGATTTTAACCGATTTTTATTAAAGATAGAATTTCAATAACTTCTCCAAAAGTAAGGAACAATTAACCTTACTTCGGGTACACCAAATATCAAGGGTACATCAAATTTCGTAATACCAGTTAGCGAAAATGCTTTTAAAAAAGCTTCACATTAATCATTTTTGAATATTCAATATATCATTGGCGTTCGTTGACATGTTTTATTAATCGTCTTTGAATTATGTTTTCATTGTCCACAGTTTTGCACCCCCTCTTAAAAATGAAAATAATATCTTATTTTTCCGGTGATCTGATCGATGTTGGTATAATATATTAATCATTCTCGACATCGTTAAATAAATAATACTCTTCTGCTGAATCATTGAAGACGAAGATAATACTAATAATAAATCTAAACGAAAATATAAAAAAAGAACGGGAAAATGAATTATTTTCAAAAGGTAACGGTCGCAATTTTTTTTTATTTTTTATTTATTTTTTTTTTTTTTAATTTTTTTTTTTAATTTTTTTTTTTAATTTTAATAACAAGGTTTGTACATGTATGTATGATGTATATAATAAGTATGGATTCATTTTTTTTTTCACAGACCTCCTCACTAGGATTTCCTGTTCTGAGGTGGCCTGTAGTTTTTTAAAATATTTGTATTTGGTTATGGATTGTCTTTATATCGTCTTCATGATGTTTGTAATTTTATTATCACTTTGATCTCTCAGCCATATTTTTACTTTTGTTTTAAATATATTCATTTCCTTTATATTTTTGATTTGATCTGGTAGAGCATTGTATAATTTTATAGCATGGAATTTATTATTTCTCTGTCCAAAAGATGTGTTCAAACTGGGAGTAACCAGGATGTTATTGCTTACTGACCTGGTTGAGTATTTATGTTGGGCTGTGGAGTATACATATATGTTTTTTTTCAGTTTAAATAAAATATTTTTTGAATAAAGTTTCTGTACATTGAAGACTTGAAAGTTATTAAATATTTCTTCCGTCGGAGTTCTAAGCGGAACTTTCAGTATTGTCTTCAGTACTCCTTTTTGGGCTATATTGAGTCGCTCTGTGTGAGTGCTCAAAGCAGACAATTGGGCTCCGGGAATCATTTATTGGACAACCATCACAAATTGCCGTACGTCACACCAAGTTTTTCGCTCCAAGGGTGCTTAGGTTCAAGGGGTGAGGTTGTTATTGTCTAGGTCTTGGCGACGGATGTGTCTGTTCACCTATTGCGGTCAGATAAGACTGGTTGAGGGATATATTTTGACCTCTCCAGCCGGACGCTCTCGATTCATCGCCTTGCTCCACAGTGGGTGGAATGGATTCATACGTCCGTCACTCCTGGACACACTGACTCCCAGATTGCTACCCACCTCTCATACCTCTTTCCTTCTCAGAACTTTCTTTCCTTAAAAAATCCTTCACACAGCATCCTCAAAGATGACATAGGTCTCAAGGGTAATTGTTTTCCTCAGGTCCTCCTGAGTGGAGCTAATCTCAAAAATGGGATTCGAATCCAGGATCTCTTTTCTTTACAACACCTTAAGGGACCTAACATTTTTTTATTATATATTACATTGATTTTGGATTTTGATTTTTTGGATTTTGTTTTTGGAGAATAATTATTTTCCTTTCTTAACAAATTTTTCTTTCCAATAAAATAAAAAATAAAAATAATTTTATAACGTATGGTCTCCCCGGTTAGATACGTCCTTCAAATATTCTAATATTATGATGTTTTTGGCTAATAATGTCATTTTGAGACTTGAAGGGTTAAATCAAAAATACATATTTTTTGCTCTGCTTGGCAATCGACCCCGAACCGCCCGAATTAATTGCGTAAACTGTCTTACTGGGCTATCAGACCATTTGATTACGCAGAGTAACAGACAAGCCCAGTGGCATGACACTGAACTAATTGTAGGCTCCATTAATCGTCAGGTAGTTTTGTAAACATGTTTAATGGCAGGTATTTTCCTACTGAATTTAGGCTTGGCTCCGTACCATATTTTGACTAGGCAAACGCCCCTCCCAGAAATGAGAACGTGGTGTTATTCTAAGTGATGCGCGTTTTTCACCCCGCGACAAAATATCCCTGACAAAATATCCTACTGACAAAACATCTCCCCAACAAAATATCTACTAAAATTTTACCTAATCTAACCTAACCAAACCTGACCTGACCTAACTTAGCCTAACCTAGCCTAACCTAACCAAACAACAAATGGGACAAAATAATACAGACATCCTGTAAAGATAACAAATTACCCCAAGTGGTTCACTTCGTTTGGTGGCTTATCAGGGATACCTGGGTTCATGGGGTAAGGTTTTTGTCCAAGGTTTTTGAGGCCGATGTGTCCCGCCCACCTGCTGCGTGGCGGGCCAGAGCGAGAGACAGTGTTTGAGGTGGTCTTTTGACTTCTCCAGCCGGAATCCCTCGACCCATCGTCTTGCATCACAGTTGAAGGGATGGATTCATACGTTCGTCACTCCTGGACACACTGTCCCCCAGATTCCTACCCACCCCTCAAACCTATTTCCTCCCCAGAACTTTATCTTCTTCCCTTCCTTAAAAAACCCTCCACATAGCATCCCCTAAGATGACACAGGCCTTGTGGGAAATTATTTTCCTCGGGGCCTCCTAAAAAAGTAAAATGTAAAATAAGGTTAGGTTAGGTTGGGTTAGGTTAGGTATTATTAGATTTTATCTATTTTTATATAAGCTCTACACAGGAGGCATTGAGGATTTCCCTCAGGGTCTATGTCATCTTTGGGTAAGCTGTGTGGAGGGTCTTTTTAAGGAAGGGAAGATGAGGACGTTCTAGGAAGGAAAAAAGTGCGAAGGGTGGGTAAGAATCTGGGGATCAGCGTGTCCAGGACGGACGTATGAATCAGTCCCCCTAACTGCGGGTAAGGTAATGTTCCGAGAGCCCTGCTGGAGAGGTCTACAGGTCTTTCTCAACTAGTCTATCCCGATCCGGCCTATCACGGAGTTAGTGGGCAGACTTATCCACCGCCAAGATCCGGACAAACCTCATCCCATGAACCCGGGCACCCCTGCTAAGTCAAGAAACGTAGCGAACCACTTGGGGTGACCGATGGCAAAGGTTATCCAATAAATGGTTCCCGGGGCGGCGATACCCATACCCGCCTCCCAAATTAGATATTTTGTCGGAGGATATTTTGTCGCGGGATGAAAACGCGCAGTACCAGAATGCGGTGTTATTCTGACAACAGCCTGCATATTTCAGACTTATTTATGTTTTGGTACGCACATTCCGTGTTTAATATACGGAGTTGTTCGTGTTGTTTGATGTGTATGAAACGTGTGGCACATTTATTTGTTTACTCTTTTATACCGGGCGTCTTATACATTGGGCATATTGTATACAATTTTTTACACAATTTTGCATAATTAGGGCAATATAAACCAGTACCAGCGAGACTTCAATGATCGTCCTCTTCCTTCTCCAACGTCGTGAATGCAAAACAAAAAGGCAGAAGATGACGTCACGTACGATCTTTAGCTGGGTCTACTATAACTATCACTACTTAATTAATAATGTAACATTTTCTGTTTGGAACCCTGGAACTTGCGAATACCACTCCTTACTAAGTCTGCAGAACTTCAAGTTAAAACTGCAGGCAGACTCTCTCATCACTCGCTAATAGGCCACTTGCATCACATTTTTTAAATTTTTTTTCCGGTTTAGGCAAATATTCTAAGACATTCTGTATATTTTTTTTTTAATCGTATTTTTGAAACCCTGGGGATTTTTTGAAAATTTTAATCCGAAAAATCAGACCATTTTTTATAAACCGGAAATACGGGACATAATTTTATAGATGTGAAAAAACGATAATTACATAGCCGAAAATCATTTAAAAAAAAGAACGTTTTCCACACGAATGGCACAGGAGAATAACGAGGCATACCAAAAATATTACATCTCATATATATTTTTTTTTCTTTGATCCATCTTGTTGATCATAAATCATTATATTGTACAGCGTATATATTACTAAATTTAATGTACTATACTTGTGGTTGTAAATTATAACAATAATAAGAATATTATAAATTTTTATTTTGTTAAAATCAGCACCATAATCATTATACCTCTAAAACATGTACCTACATCTTCTTCACGTTCTGAAGAGAACCCCGTACATCTAAAATGTACGGGGTTCTCTTCAGAACATCTGTCAAAAAATGAAATCAAATGATAAGTTCGCAGAGAACAAACAATAAATCTAGTGAACGAATTCAAAAATTCGCCTGAAATCAAAGTGATGCCATATAAAAAAAATAAATCTGTGTGGAATTTTTTAAAATTAATAGGAACATTTTCGGAGACGGGACATTATCATGTAGTGACGTCATGAGCCCAAATAATGGATTTATTGATTTAAAAATAAAAACAACTGTACATTTCTAAACAATTTTACTAACATTTTCGTAATCTTAGTAAAAAGATCTATCCATATGATTTTTTCCAAGTCGTTATAAAATCCATGCAAGTGGCCTATTATTTAAAACAAATATTTCAATTAAAGTGAAGTTTTCAAAGCGAACTTTTAATATATTGGTTATGTGATGTTGTCTACGAGCTCATAACGAGTAAACGAAATATACGAGTACTGTGTTTTTATTACTTTTCCATATTATTGTAAATCTCTCGGCTTTTTAATTTTCTCTACCTACTTAGTTTTTACCAGTTCACACGAAACTAGCAATAAAAACGGAAAACCGATGAATTTACATTTTAGATATTAACCCACTGGCGGTACAATTATTCCAAATTTAACATAAAAAAATTCGGACTCAATTTATTCGAAAACGAAAGCCAAATCAAAAACGGTATACCACAAAATCGACTCCAAATGCGGTTTAGATTCACCAGGTTCAGGTACAACGAGTTTCCGAACACCATGTAAAAACAAAATAATATTTAAAAGAAATTCTTACCAGAAAGATCTAACCCAAATTTTAAAACGTATACCAAATTCCCTAAAAATAAGGTATTTGATAATACACAGAGAACATATTATATTAAAAAAAAAAAAAACAATAACATTCGGCTTCAGATTCGGGCACACTGCAAAGGTACGATACCTACTGTGACCTCATTTTTACGAGACAGAGTTCGCGTGTATTTTGTCCCTATTTTCCGGGTAAATTTTATTTTTATTTTTTGCAGGTAAAGGTTATCTGTTCTTCTCCTTGATCAATTCAATTTTTTTTTAAAGTTTCCGTTACCTAGAATCAGTTACATCCAAGCTAAAATTAAGTTTTTTTTTAAAGTGCTTTTATTCATCTTTTACAACTGATTTTATGGGGCTATTTAACTTTTTGGTTTTAATCACACTAATACGAAAAAAGTAAAAACTGAACTGAGTGATTTTTTGCATCATAATGTAACAATGAATAAAAATGTTTTTTGTCTCACAAGAAATAACCAAAATGTTTTCGTGATTTTTAGGCGTATCAGTATTAATGTACATTTCCAAACATTCCGCTTTCAAAAATCATTAAAATTTGTGATTTTGTTTACATTGTTATTTAGATAAATGTCATCAAATTGAAGAGTGATGATTTATTTGAAGATGTTTTAGATTTTTGGGGTATTGTTGCGAATGTCGTGTCGTGCTACCTTCTTGTTTAGCCAACTTTTCAAACAGCGTTAAAGTGTACATCATCAGGGAAGATATTGATAGTGGTTGGATTTGTCCCTGAAGTCCTGGAAAGACTCAAAACACGAAGAGCGCGCCTAATTACAGAGTCAAATGAAATTCACAAAATTCCCATTAACAGACGACGGAGTCCAAAAGTTCTGTTTATCTGGAATTGACGGCTACGTCAAAACTAGACGCAGAAAACCCACCCTGATGATGGATACTGTAACGCTGTCCGAAAATTGGCTAAAGAAGGAGGTAGCTCAACACGTCACATTACCCTAAAAATAAATGGCTATTGTTCTTTTAAAATAACGAATAGCGCAATAATAAATAAAATAATAAATAGAGTAACACGGCATAACATCTCATAAATTAATCACTATAGTATTTTTTTTAATGAAATACCTTAAAATTCCACACACTTGATGATCGGCAAAGTATAAGCTACCCATGTTTCTTTTTAAAAATTGTTAATTTTAAAAAGGAAACATGTTTTTTTTTGCTCGACTACTGCAAACTCTTGAGTGTAGTCAATTTAAGAGTACCTAATGGACTCACTAGGAATAAAGACCTATTTCAATGTCGTCATTCACCAACAAATTATGTAGCAAACTCGCCAAATCCTCGCCTACATAGTTTATTAAAGAAATACACAAATGATATCGACATTTAAAAATTTTTGTTTCAACTTTTTTCTGATAATTTCAGTTAATTATTGTTAAAATTTTATTTTATTTAAATTTATCCAATTGCAAACCACTGTAATATAATACTTTGTAATGTAAGATTTTTATTAACCTATTGTTTATTACTAACCCTTGTGTAAAAAAATGTTAACGTTAAGTAAAAGCTCCATGAACATAAAAAAGGTAAATAAATGTTTTTTTAATACCCTTGATATTTTTATATCGCACATCGCGTAGAAAAGGATTGTAAGTCGAAAAAGTTAATTTTACAGTAGAGCGAAAATAAATGAATGAACAAGTGGTCCCGTCGAAAAGAGATACTAGCGACGTATCGCGGATATGGAGTGATCTAACTTAATTACGATATTCGTGGGGCATACATAATCACAATCACTCTAATTTTCAGAGATAAAACGTAAAATAAAAATTTTTGACTTACGACACTTTTCTATGGGATGTGCGATATTTCAACATTAGCAAATATTACTTAGATTTGTAACATTCTTGAATATGAAATCCTCCACAAACTCTAGTTGGATGTCGTGTGTAAATGATATTAGTGTCTAAACGATGGGCCTATTTAAAATTCGGTCCCTATTTATGAGTGTAATTCGCTAATAAGAGATCATTGGAGTTGGTATTATCATCACGCGATGTGGCGTATCTCGTCCATTATCGTTTTCATTGGTTTAATGTCTAGCCCAGTGGCTGAAGTCACGGAACACTAACGATTGAAAGAAAAATTGAAAACATCAGAATAAGTCAGGTGCCCTACTGGTTAACAATTATAAAAGTATCATCGAAGAATAAGATAATACTAATAATGTAAACGAAAATATGAAGGAGAACAAGATACAGATAAACAAAAGGTAACGGTCACAACTGGGACTCGAATCCAGAACCTTCTCGTTACCTCTTATTTAAACGTCATATTTTTGTCAATTTCATATTACAAATTTCAGAATTAACAATATTGTTTTCGGATACGTTTTTAGATTTTCACGGCCAAAAGTATTTTCGTTATTTGTTTTTGGGGTATTACGCCGTGTTGCGCTACCTCCTTCTTTAGCCAACGTTTCTGACAGCGTTGCAGTGTCCATCATCATTTTTTAAATTTTATTTTATTTGGGAGACCAACAGTTTACATTAATAATAGAGCATTATAGTAATTTGAACCATTTACAGGTTTCCACATGGGTATTTCATACAAGTGAAATGATTCGATCGATGATAATATGGCATAACACCCCAAAAACAAATAACTAAATAATGTTTTCGACAATTTTTTTCCATTTTATTGGTAACTAAAATTTTATTTTTATTTTTTCTAATATTAGTTTAAAATTTTATTTCAAAAGTCAGTAAAAAAATAATGTCTCTGAAGTAACCTAGCTTTTCCGTTAACAAAATTAAATTCACACCATGAAATTATTAACGGTAACTGGCGAAAAATAACAGAAATAGTAGTAAAAATATTGAATTATACTAATAGAATAGTGAATACCTCACATAGGTACAACTGTTTTTATATTTATGTTTATATAATAAATTAAAACAAATTTACTTTGTATTACACCACTTTTGTATTTATATTTCATTTGTGTTCAAATCTGTACAACATGTTAGGTTAACTGGAAGAAATAGGATATAGGTACCTATAAGTTATACCTTTTGTACTAAATGTAAATTTTGTACAATAAATGATTTTGATTTTGATTTTTGAATTGATCATTAGAATAGAATTTATTATTGATATGAACAAATTTTAATGCTATTTGAATCATAAACCAAAACTGTCATATTGCCGGGAAAGTCATGCGCTTGGCGCATGCGCCAGTGTACCAAAATGCAATGCTGTCAGCTTTTTCGCAGCACAATTCAACTAAAACAGTTTAACGGTTGAGAAGTGTTTTCATTTATTAGTAAGGCTGATTGTATATGAAGTGACACACGCGTCCCAAAAAGAATTATGACTGGACACCCTGGTGGAAGGAGAAAAGTGGGAAGACCCAGACTGAGGTGGAAAGACGAGGTAAGAGGGGATGCTGCACAGCTTCTCCAGGTAACAAACAGGAAGTCTGCCGCTGAGGACAGGTGGTGTTATAACGTCATCGGAGAGAGATTGTATTTGAGGTGACCGACGTTAAGTTCTCCGACAGATGATCCTCAGCCACGAGGATTTAGATGTAACCTAACCTAACCTAGTATCAGAAGTTAGTACTCACCAGACTTTCGGCTTGGCCATGCGCATGGCCCGCACCCTGTCCGCGACCGCGCTGACGTCCACGCGGTGTGCCAACTGCAGGCGTGCGGTGCAGTGGTAGCACTCCACCAGGTACACGAGGTACAGCAGACCCATGAATGCCACGGGGATGTAGATATACCCGTCGTCGCACGGAGACATTTGGCGGGTGCGCTTTATGGGGTATCTGAAATAGAAAAGTATAGGATTTTAATTAATTTATTTTTATTGTATTTGGAAAACCAACAGTTACACATTTTTTTTCAAGAGGGAAGATCCTATACATTATGATACACAAGAATTAATAGTTCAAAATCGCTTCCGACGGGTATACTTGGACGAAGCTTTCGACGCTTTTTAGCAATAAGTTGATAGTTAAAAAAGGCGAAAATTTTATTAATGTATTTTGTTGGTAGGTAAGTACAAATATTTTCTGTTTGAAATAAAATCCAAATAATTTGAATATTTCTGAACGTATCCAAAAACTAAAAACTGTTTTTAAAAGAAGATGAAATATACTTAATCATTCGAATTAATCGTAAAATTTTTGAAATAATTAATTTTTTAATGCAAACATAAGAAAGTTTTAAAAAATGAACCTACTTGTTTATTGTTATCAAGTTTAAGTTTAAGAACTCCATTTTTATTTCTTTTACTTATATAATAATACTATTATTCAATTTATTAAAACAGTTTATACTTATATCAAAAAAGTTCTGCCATGTAGTTATTATTCGACAGCTGTTTCGCCTTCTGAATGCATTAAAGCATTCTGAGGGTAAACTGTGGTTATACCACTTACAGACGATGTATTTATATTATTATGTACGATGAAAATATTTTATGAAATATTTTATACCCTATACAAAAGGATAAAGAAGAGAAAAAATGGAGGAAAATGATGTATTTTAATAATAAAATTTCTAATTCAATAAAAAAGAATGTACCTAATGAAATTATTCCTGTATTTTATGCAAACAATAGACTTAAAAATTACATAGTAAATAATAAAGATAGAGATTCAAAAATGAAAAAATCTGGAATTTATAAATTGAAATGTAATGATTGTGATTTCTTTTATATAGGTAAAACTTCTAGAAACTTTGAAATAAGGATTAAAGAGCATATGAAAGCTTTAAATAATAATAGTTTCTCGGAGTTTGCCAACCATTTAATAGAAACTAGTCATACCTTTAATTTTAACAGTGGAATAGAATTAATACATTGTAATGTCAATGGCTTTCAGTTGGATAAATTAGAAATTTTAGAGATTAGAAAGAGTGTTAATGCAAATTTAAATATTATTAATAATCAAAAATTGTTTTTAAATGACCCATTATTAAATCTATTCCCCTTTTAAATTTTTAAATTTTTAATTGTTCTATATTGCCCCTCGTCCCTTACACATTATTTTCTTTCAAATTTTATTATTGTTTATGTCTATTATTTTTCTCTATTACCTATGTATGTCTATTTTTAAAATTAGTTCTGTCAAAACCCTGAGGAAGTCAGCTTTGCTGACGAAACATGTCGGTTTTTATAAATAATTAAGTGGTTAATACAACGTAATTTATTAATTTGAAATATTTTATTGTTTTTATTTTTGTTACCCACGTCCTTACTAATTTCTGAGTAAAATGACTGAAACTATTAATGGTTATTATCTTTTTAAAGTTTTCCCAATTATTGTATTGTTGACTGAAGGTTGTTAGTCTAGTCTAGTTATTCCCAAATGATGACTCATGGTTTTATTATCCAGCATAATCAAGTATTTGAAATTGGCTTGAACACATCTAAGAGCGGCGAGCGAATTACATTTTTTGTTCATTTATCAAAATAGCTCTCGGATTATTATAATGTTTCTTTGAATCTAGGGTAAACTTTGGGGATCGTTGGAAACGGATAATACGCACTTTTTTTTGAAAATATCTTTTGATTCACCTTAATTACATCAAAAGACAAATATTTGCATTGGGGGAAGTGGAAAATATTTCATTCTAAATTTCGATTACGTAAAATTAAAATTAGCTTTCATTCTGTGAAACGAGACCGTCCATTTTCAAACATTATTTTCAAATGCCATTTTTTTGTGATGTTGGTATTCTTGTTACTGTACGAAAAGATGCTAGAGCAAATCGTAGCAGACTTCATGGGAATTCGGCTCGTAAAACCAACGGCTAGAGACAAAATCGCGCGGGAGTTTTTTAATGTTATAAAACTGAAATTCCGCCTAATTAGTAGGTACTTACCTAATACACATGTATTGCGTGCGTTGATTAAAATTTATTAGTTTAAATTTTTTTTGACTTTAAAATTTTATTTTTATAAGTCAACTATTTCTGCGATGTTGAGCGGCTACGTACGCTAATTTTATGTGATATGGTTTGTGATACAAAAGAAAGTGCCCCTTTATAACGCCCACTCGCGTCACGGCAAAAAAACATCCCAGTTTTCAAGTAGTTTAGCGGCTACGCTAGGTTTGTGTAATATGGTTTGTGATAGAAAAGAAAGTGCCCCCTTCGTAGCGCCTACTCGCGTCACGGCCAAAAAACATCCCAGTTTTCAAGTAGTTTAGCGGCTACGCTAGGTTTGTGTAACATGGTTTGTGATAGAAAAGAAAGTGCCCCCTTCGTAGCGCCTACTTGCGTCACGGCAAAAAAACATCCCAGTTTTCAAGTAGTTTAGCGGCTACGCTAGGTTTGTGTAACATGGTTTGTGATAGAAAAGAAAGTGCCCCCTTCGTAGCGCCTACTCGCGTCACGGCAAAAAAACATCCCAGTTTTCAAGTAGTTTAGCGGCTACGCTAGGTTTGTGTAACATGGTTTGTGATACAAAAGAAAGTGCCCCTTTATAATGCCTACTCGCGTCAAGGCAAGAAAAACATCCCAGTTTTCAAGTAGTTTAACGGCTACGCTAGGTTTGTGTAACACGGTTTTTGATACAAAAGTGAATGTATTATTTATAAAAAATAATTAGGTACCGAAATTAAAAACATGTTTTTTTCTGTCATTTTATTCCCAAAACTCCGATAATTTAGTACTTACCTTTCCAGATTTCGTGGTACCTTCAAAATCTTCTAGCCGTTCGTTATACATTCAAGTGTATCGGGAATACCAACATACCAAAGTGATAATAACCATAATGGCGTACAATCTCACAAGACGAAAGCTAATTTTAATTGTACGTAATCGAAATTTAAAATGAAATATTTTCCACTTCCCCCAATGCAAAAAGTTGTCTTTTAATGTAATTAAGGTGAATCAAAAGATATTTTTTAAAAAAAGTGCGTATTAACCGTTTCCAACGATCCCCAAAAATTAATGAATCTAGTATCATAGGACCATACTTGGGAAAATAATTACTAACATTATTCAAGATTAGTTGTTCACAGGTAAACAAGAAAACCCTGTAATAATTCCTTCAATTCAAGAAATTAACGACCTGGGCATAATTTTTGACTCTAAATTAAACTTTATAACCCATATAAACACAATCGGTAATAAAGGAATGAAAATGCTTGGCTTCATTCTTCGAAATTCCAGAGGTTTTAGGAATATTTCAACACTAAAAATTTTGTATACATCCTTAGTACGTAGTCAAGTCGAATATAACTCCTCGATCTGGTCCCCCCATTTTAAAATACATTCAGATTCAATCGAAAAAATTCAACATAAATTTCTAAGACATATTAATTTTAAACTCGGTATTCCCATTGAAAACATAAACTACAATTACTTGATGAAAGAACTAAATTTATTAAAACTCTCAGATCGACGAATTATATCCGACTTAATATTTATGTTCAAAATTGTAAATGGTAGCATAGACAGTCCTAATTTAACTAAGCTCATTGAATTTCATATTCCCACGAGAACCACTCGATCTAAAATCCTGTTTAAATGTAACGATAATAAAACTGAGTATACTAAACACTCCCTTTTACCTAGGTTACATGATGTTACTAATAGATATGCAGATGTTGCAGATCTATTTAACTGCACGGAAAGTAGGTACAAGAGGGCTATGCTATCAAACCTTTTCAGTCAATATTAATTCTATATTTTGTAATATGTGTATTTTGTATATTTTGTACTATTGTACTATGTAATTGTCTATCTGGTGTCATTTCTAATTCAAATGCCACAATCATCTGTTAAACTTTTTTTTTTATTATTTCTGTATTATTATTTTTCATTTTGTGACATGAATCAGTTCTTATGGTATATGTATACCGTTGAAATTAAATAAATAAATAAATAAATTCTTTGATTCTCATACATATGTACATGTGTGTACCTGCCTGGTAGTTAACAAAATATCCCATCAGTCGTCTAAATATACGTTTCTTTGATGGGCTCACCAGATGACTGGTTCCTGATGAGATCTAATAGGCGAGAGCGTTCACTGGCCACGTTACATTTTATGGAATTACAGGTAACTGCTTTGATATGTCATTCGGAAACTAATGGAATATTCTCCTGGGCATTAATGTATTTATTTGTTTATATTTATACGCCTATACCGGCTTGTGCAAACATGCGTTATGCATAATAATTTTGTAGAACAGTAATCATGAAGCTTAATTAATATGCTAATTATAAAGGTTATGTAAACCCAATCAGAAGAATGGTGGGAACAAATTATGCTAACATTGATTATTTTTATTGGGGTACGTTATTATAGCCTGTTTGTAACTATATTCCGTGCATTTGAACACATCTAGTACTCTTAGGGAAGTATTGCCAACTGCATGCAATATACTACGGGTACCAAAAAGAAACCGAACTGATGTTGTGGTGGGCCGAGTTTTTGTAGTATCGTCTTCTGCCGCTAGGGGGCGTATAGAGCCACCATTCACGAGTCAGTAAGCCAAACGTCATCGCTAAAGGTTCAGTTCGGTTTGTGTGAATTTTTTAGTGACAGTTGTTTTGTGTGCTCGTCGTTTTTGCAACGGCTGATTCTCGTGAACAGCACGCGGCCGTAAAGTTTTGCTTTGTCATTGACTGCTGAACAAAAACAAGGTCGCGTGGAAGCATGCATTGCTTTGAAAGAAGAATTCCGAAATGATCCAAATTTTTTTTGATTTCAATTTTTTTTTTTTACATTTCAAGAGTTTTTGTGACAGTTTTTCCGAGGAAGAAGCAAAACTTTACTTTATACGAGAATATCAGCCTTTGCAAAAACGACAAGCACACAAAACAACTGTCACTACAAAATTCATACAAACCAAACGGAACCTTCTTTAGCGATGAAGTTTGGCTTACTGACGCGGGAATGGCGGCAGTGTACGCCCCCTAGCGGCAGAACGCGGTACTACAAAAACTCTGCCCACCACAACATCAGTTCGGTTTCTTTTGGGTACCCCCTCGTAGGTAAATGTTACAAGCAAACAATATCTTTGATTACAAACGAGCATTAATGACTCAGTTAAATAATACGATTGTTGCAATCAAAAATAATTTTAGATCGAGTAGTTCTTTTTAGTATACTGAGGGTAATTAGGCTTAATAAATAAGGGATGTCTATAATACCATTAACAATTTTAAAAATAAAAGTCGTGTCGGAAATAAGTTTTCTATCTGCGTTTTAATAATTAATTCTTTCATCAAGTGGTTGTCATTTATTGTTTCTACTAGACCGACTTTAATTATTGGCTGTAATCTGCTAATCCGGTACAAATTTCAAGTACGTCCAAGAATTGAATTTGGAAGCGACTTCTGGGAGTCCAAAAAAACGTGATATAACTTCTTGATTATGTGCAAGTCTGATTGACAATCCGTTGTCAACAGACCGATTGCCATCTCTATTACACAGACGTAGGATTGCTGAGTATGTTCTATAGATACTTTAAAGGAGCATGCACTAGGGAGCTAGTAGCATTGATCTCAGGAGAACGTGTGTGAAAATCGACGGACACAACCGAACCCGTTCATAGTTGATATCAACTTCATGAGAAGGGATTCGACATCGTTTTGTGTAAGTCGGTGGAGCGAGCTACCGACATCTGTTTTTCCTCCTTCATGTAATCCGAGCCTCTTCAAGACCCGAAATAATTAATCCCTTCCTACAGGTGAGAGGTGTCGCATAAAAATAATAATAAAAAAATGTGAGTATAAAAGAGAAAAGGGGAAAATTAGTCAAAGGGATGGGGGTGATCGGACACCTGAGAATCATCCAACTTCAACACCACCTTTGAAAAGTCAATAAAATTGGTTAAATAAGTTACGTCAGATTAGGTTATGGGCATAGACATCCAAATTTAATGGACGAGAAGATACAGATGAGGGGTAAAACTAAACTACGGGGGGGGGGGGGGTGAAGAGGGGAAATATGACTGTGATTCGTTAAAAATTCAATCTGACAGTATATAGGCATCTCGAATTATAAAATCAACATTTAGTTCTAAAAAGCAAAATCTGCTTTTGAATGAATAGACCTTTTTACATGGCAGCGCGAAATGCTCGCCACATTATTAACATATTTGCCAAGTCCAAATGCGGCAAAGTAAAGTTTGCCAGTTTTCACAGACAAATATTTTGTTACCGTATTTAGTTAAGACACTTACAAATGTTTCATAATTTACTTACCCTCGTAACCAGCGACGAGCTCACTGGAGAACCGCCCACATTCGTTACGTTCGACATAATTTTAGGATATAATGTATAGCAAAAGCTATCATTTTTGTCGTGTTATTTCGTAAAATGTATGATGTGAGCTCGACGCTGGTACGGACAAGAATGATGACGTCACATTTTTTAGATTCAAGCGAGGCTCTCGTAAGCCCAGCCGGTTCCATGGAACCGTTATGGGGAGGGGGAAATAATAAAATAATACGCTTTTATCACTTAGGGCAGGTCCATATATATTCATATGTCCATGGTTATGGGCTATTTTTAAAACAAAATTCTTAACTTTTAATGACTTTTCAAAGGGGTGTTGAAATGCCACATTGTTGAGTTGGCATGGCGAGTGTGGGGTGGTGGGAGAGAGTGAGAGGATGGTCCTAGCGTGTGTGTAGTGATAATATGTATTGTGTGAATGTAATTTATTGATTTTAGGTGTGAAAATGTTAGGTGCGGTATTAAACAAGTAGAATTCACTGTATGAATTGTAAATTTATGAAGCGCGATGAATGAATGTGCTTTGTTTTGAGTTAGTGTTGCATTGAGGGATGTTTAACGTGTGGTTTTGTCTGGTTTGTCTGATTGGCTCCCTTAATTAAAATCGATCAATAATTCACACAACCTATCCTAGTGACTATTTTTTGTAAAAAATGTTCTTCTCAATTCGGTTCCTCATTGCTGAGGATCGTAACCCCTACACCAATTTCCATGGAGTTCAAGGCTCCTCCACTCCTCATGGTTCTGCGCTGCGTGGAAAGCCAAGGATACCGACTTACCAGACGCCAGTGATACTTGGTTACTCCAGGGCTTAGGAGACCTTCCTCTGCTTCTTCTGTCTTCCACTTTGCCAGTCACTATGAGTTTCTCCAATTCCTCAATTTGGCGTGCAACGTATCCAAAGTATCTTAAGATTCGTCGTAGGCAGATAGTTGAAAGCTTCTTGTAGATGTCTAGCTCTTCCAGAATTGTCACATTTGTTTGCTTGGCTGTCCATTGAATCCTGAGTATTTTTTTCCAGCACCACATCTCCCGTCTATCTGTTTACTTTCGCTAACTTATTCGTAAAAAAGTACGTCTGCGAAATTTCGACGACAGAGACGAAATTCTGAACAACGCGGCTGACTCCTCATGTCAAGGACTCAGATGAGGACGGTAGCCCGGAACATTAAAGATTCGTAGAAAACGATTTTGCACTGTAGACAGTGACTACGCACAACACGCACAGCCAAAAAACATCATTCTTAGCATGACACTCGGACTCGAGTATTTTCTACCAGCTTCTGATAGAAACGCAGGGAATCTCTGCCACAGTACTTGTAATGTTTTCTGCCAGAATGCCTCCAATATTTGTGTAATGATTGTGAATGTAATTTAAAACTAGTATAGGATTGTCGTGGAAGAAGATTTCTTCATTGTTAATGACAATATTTTTGATATTATCATCATCGAATTTATAAGTGCAAGTACTTTCCTTTAGTATTGACCATATGAATATTCTTGATCGCTCGCTGGTCCAGGCTGATTGTGTTGCGTAGTTTAACTGTCCACACGCTTGACCCTTCAGGTATTTATTGTCACGTATTGCTGTAAGACAATGTGAAATTGAAATATATAAATTCAGTGAACTCTAATTCTTCTTCTTATTTTCAACACCTGTGACATCCTTAAATAGCATGGCGGATTGATTTTTTCGGTGTTTGTGTTAAATTAAAAGTGAAATGTTTTCACACGATGTTTTTGTCATTATAACGATGGTAATTTTGTGTTTGTACGGGACGTACGCTGTAATGGAGTCCTTTGATTAACATTCTTAATTCTTAGAATGAGTTACTGTTAAAGACTTTCTACAATACTGGTTTGCTCAGTAGCTTTCGCCCAATCTGGGCAAAAATAGCAGTGTGGAAGCACTTGGCCCAGAAAAGGCTTGGCTACTCGATATGTTTACTAGACCTAAGGATTTTTTCACCATCCTCGGTGAAATCGATAACTTTGCAATATCAGATTGATAGACCCAACTTCCGATAGACCCAACTTTCACCGTTGACAGCCGAACCGATTTTGACTGGGAATAAAAAAGAATCCAATATACTGGCGACACTGAAGGTGTTTTCCATGAATTGACACTACGAAATGTCAAACGCCAAGCAATTATGTAAACATTTTAATAAATTGGCCATGTTAAATTGAAATACTAACCTAAATACGCATTGGCAGTTTGCAATTTACTTTTTGAAACATAACAGGAGTTAATTAGTTGATGAAGTTGTATTCATATTTCAACCACTTTCGATTCTCAAAGAACGAACGGAATAAATTTATTGCGTCGATGCATCATTTAAGTCTATAGATAGCGTATACATTATTTGCATTATTTAAGTCTATAGATAGAGTATACATTATTTCAGCATTATTGCAGTCAATAGATAGCGTATACATTACTTGCATTATTTAAGTCTGTAGAGAGCGTATACATTACGTGCATTATTTAAATATATAGATTATAGATAGCGTATACATCATTTGCATTATTTATGTCTATAGATAGCGTAAACATTATTTGCACTATTTAAGTCTATAGATAGCGTATACATTATTTGCATTATTTACATAAATCTGTATATAGCGTTTACATTATTTCCATAATTTGTCTATAGTTAGCGCATACGACTTCTTTCATTTCTGAGAGCTTCGTTAGTTCAATACGTTCATCAAATCATCCAGTTATTCTGTGTAACGAATGAGATATTTAAAAAAAATATATGTTTATATTGATACTTAACCGAAACTTATCTGATACTATAAAGACAGCGCTAAAATATATCAATCGTCGGCATCGTTTGGAATATGTGTTAACAATCGTAAACCGTGCTTACAAATATTGATAACTGACTACAGATGACGGATTTGATCAATATAGATTTGATCGACATAGGGTTTTATAGATCGACCATGCTAGACCTTCTAATAGCTTGTCCATAGGATAAAGTATATTAAAAAAATAGTGTGTAATTCACGCGCGATAGAAGTGAAACTAGAAAGTCGCTAGATGTCGCTTTCTCTTGCCTGTTTATTTTAAAGTGGTTTGAAGATTGGATATTGATTAATAAAAATGAAAATGTTTATTTTTCTTGGATTTCGTACGATTCGAACCTCCGTCCGCTGGATTTCTCTGGCCGCTGAGATTATATACCGCTGCGCTATGGGATGCGCGCGGCGAGGCGCGAATTTACGCATTATATGCCGACGACCCGTAAAAAAATAAAGCGGCCAGTGAGCGCAGACTTATCGTCTTTTCAGTTTTATATCTCAACCAATAGGAGCCTTGAGCGCTGTTTAATGCTTCGCAGGTGCCGTAGTGCGTCATTTCCGTTTCATCCGAATTTCAAATCACTTTAACAGGGCTAAAGAAGTTTCACTTCAATAAAAAAATACTCGCGATGGGTAGGAAGCTCGGCTAACTTTCAATATATATATAGCCATTATTCACAGGTTCGAGTACCGCAAAATAAATTTGTATAAGTACAATTTTATATAAGTTATATTGCACTATTAGTAAGTTACTAATAAACTAACTGATTAAATTACTAATAAATAACTGTTTAATATTAAATTATCAAACAGTTTTCCTTATATATGTTTATTTTTTCTGTTTTCGAGCTACCGGTAAGGAGACTGTAGATACGTACGAGTATACCCTCTAAATTGCCTTGCCCGGTACGACGAAAACGTACGTACCACAGATAAATATACCTAAACGAATTATCCGTAAAGATTAACCTCCACATATTGCAGTCATGTCCCCTTGTAAATAATTTTTAACAAACAACTAAATAAACGAATTTTTCAACCACCCTTATTATAAATTCGTGATGAAATAGAAAGGGACCTTTTTGGCCCGGAGCTCTGTATGCATGACCCCAGATTCCTACCCACCCCTTATACCCCTTTCCTTCCCGGAACGTTCTCATCTTCCTTTCCTAAAAAGACCTTCCACACATCATCCCCAAAGATGACATAGGCCCTGAGGAGAATTATTTTCCTCAGGGCCTCTTGTGTGGAGCTAATGTAAAAAAGTGTGTATTAAAAGTGTATTGAAGTGTTATGTTCGTACGTGCAAAATCCGCTTTGGATTTTTTTGTTTAGCAGGCTCATGTTATTTTCGTCGAGATTGCTGATTATACAGGGTGTTAAGGGACGTACATGACTTACTTTAACCAGTGATTCCTGACATTATTTGGAGTAAAGAATGTAAATTAAATTTTGGTCTCCGGTGACTTTTTGTGACGATTTTTTTTTTTCAAAAATTTTTTCTTCAAAATCAAACAAAAATAAATACGCTAAAATATAAACTACCAGTTTCAGCCGGGTGGCGTATTTACAAAACCTATACCGATTCAGTCGCGGTAGCGACAATTTACATTTTAAATATACCTCTATATTGCTTATTTTTGATCACATCGCAAAAACAAAAATTGTTCTCAAATCTTGATAAAATAATCTTTCTGATGTGTATATTAGAAATTAATAATTTTATTTCTAAATATTTAAATTTTAATATTATTCCCAAATATTGTAAATACACCTTTATATTGATATTTTTTATTACTTTGCAAAAACAAAAAATGTTATAAAATCTAGATTAAATAATCTTTCCAATGTGTATATAAGAAATTATTAATTTTATTTCTAAATATTTAAATTTTGATATTGAAAATGTAAAGCGGCTGAACCGGTATAGGTTTTGGAAATACGCAGCCGGGTGTCCAACGAACCCCTTACCCCGCCTCCAACTGTTCAACAACTACCATTTTTTTATGTTTATGTAGAAAAAAAAACACCAAAAATGTCACCGGAGACCAAAATTTCATTTACATTTTTTACTCCAAATAATGTCAGGAATCGCTGGTTAAAGTAAGTCAAGTACGTCCCTTAACACCCTGTATTTTTAAATATAAATAAAAAAACGCGCCAAAAATTCTCAATTCAATTGGATTCCAAAACCTTGACTAAAAGATGTAAAACCGCCAATTTATTGACGATTCAGTGAAAACTTTTTCAGTGGGTAGTTTTTATTACTGTCAACACAATTTTATTTTCCCCTTCCTTAAAAGTTGATAAAATTCGTGTTAGCAACCCTTTACTTTAAGGCTAATAAATTTAAATTGGCAAGTTAAGTGACTCATAACCTCCGTGATGGGATGCCGCATCTAATGCGAATGTGTTTACCTCCCCGGGGACGAAAATAACGAAAAAAAATTAATAATGTTTCAGCTTAACGCTTTAGGTATTAATATTGGAATAGTTTTTTTTTAAATTAATTTGTTGCAGTATTTTTTTTAAAACAACGTTGTTTTTAGTGGGTCAACTTGTTTGTAAAGCTTCTATCGTATTAAAAAAAAATCCGTGGTTCGTTAAAAATCCAAAAAGAAGAAAAAGATTGCCGAAAATGAATGGTTTGAAAGAATGACAATAAGTATAATATGTGACATTCAGAGCGAGCGCACAACTTAAAAAAATGATCATAACATATAGTGAAAACACTAAATTAAATACGACATAATCAAAATAGAGCAAAAATCGCTTGACATCTAGTTAGGTTTCTTTTAAGGAAATACTTCGTATTTTTTCGTACGTATAAGCATGTTAAATAACACAACTAGAATTGATTTTTAAAATTTTCGGAGCATCGTATTTTGCGTTTTTTTTTCAATCGAAGGAATTACATGTATTTACTTTTTGAACTCGGCATCGGAAGTACGTTAAGACGTAGTGTGGATTTATTGAAATGGAAATTTGAACTCTAATTCTTACATATTTATTTATTTCTACGCTTGTACATACAGTTTACAGGAAAGTCAATGATTCGTGCAAGAAATACCAAAAATACTAATTGTAAATTGTGAAAGTGTTATTTTTCTTACTAATCGCTCTTATAAAAAACATGTCTTACAACTAAAACATTGTATATATCTATATACCTATATAAAAATTAAAATATTCTTGTTTCTGGGTTTGCATGTACATATATATGTTTGTCCGCTATGCATTGCTAAAACATTCATCCGATTGCGATGAAACTTTGGGGATTTGATGTGCACGTGCCCGCGATGGTTTCTGTATAAAATAGTGAGCTCTGGCATCATAAAATTATGCATTGCAAGACCATTCATCCGATTGCGATAAAAATATGGGGAGATGTAGGGAGGAATGGGGAGGGGGAGTGGGGAGGGGAGTGAGGAGGGGAGGGGGCGGGTGGAGGGGGGGGGGAGGGGAGGGGGAAGGGGAAAGGGAAACTCGGAAGGGTGCGGAGGGAAGGGGGAGGACGGAAACTCGGTAGCGGGGAGGGGAACTAAAAGCCGCCCGCAGGGGCTAGCAGCAAAAGCCTGCGTAGTGGGTTTATAATTGCTTGTTAATAATTAAAAATGAATGTTTCTTTGTTTGTCCCTTATGCGTTCCTAAACCGTTCAACCGATTGCGATTAAACTTTGGTGATTTCTATAATGGTGAATTCTGGTGTTATGAAATTATTAAAAACAAATTACAATAGGTGGCGTGCAAGTTGTTTGAAAAATGTGTGCATTCCGTATAGTTTAGGGGCAGGGAAGGAAGGCCGGAAGGGAATCCGGGTGGTAGCGAGGTGAACGAAGGAGGGGGGGCGGTTGCAGGAGGGCAGACGAGGGAGGGGGGAAGATGGAAGGGGACCGCGGGAGGGGGAGGGAAACGCGTCGTGAGGGGGAGGACGCGGGAACATGGATGGGATCGGGATGGGGGGGGGGGGACGCTCAGGAAAGGACACGCAGGGAGAAACAATTTCTTTCTTTGAGTGGCATTGCAACGCATTACGCGTACTCGCTACCTATAAAAAGCCACAAATTTAAATGATCGTGTGAAACAAATTCAATTCGGAAAACAGTCGTCGAAGGACCTCGAATTATTTCTAATATTCTTGCTTTGATAAAATTATTTCCTTTGTTGTCTTGAAGTTTGTATTAGATAGTCAAATCAGAAACTGGACAAAGCTAAAGAAATAATTTATTTTAGTATTTAACAAATAAGAACGAGTGGAAGAAACTAAATTAAGTTCAGAGTTTAGAGTGATCCTCCTTGAGGAGGCTTGGTATTTAGTATTTTCAAGGATATTTAGGCAGCACTTAAAATGAGAGAGCCAACCGTGACATGAACTTAGCTCTAATTGCTTGAAACTTGAAGCGAAAATTTAACGAATCAAGTCGAGACATTTGGCTAATTGAGTGACCAGAAAAGCTATTAGTGGACATTAAGCTGATTGTATTTTTTGTAAACATAACTTAATAGTGGATAACATTTTACATAAAAATCATTACTTTTAACCATATACGTTATCAATGCATCGTGTACAAAATTATTAAACCGCGTGAGAGAGAGCTTTCTATGCGAGAAAGACGAAGGACGACCTCCGTAGTCCAGTGGGTAAGACTCTTGACTCACAATCCGGAGGTCGAGGGGTTCGAACCCGGCATGCGCAAATAAATTTTATTTGATTGATTTGTGTTTTTTCACAATTAATTCATTTAAAATAATATATAGTATATTTGCGGCATGTTCCAGAGTGGAAGATACTATCAGTATCGCCCTGGTGTAAGACCACCATTCAGAATTGAAACGTTGCTTGAAAATGGCTTTAGCCGTGTTTAGTGACCAGATCTGAATAGCCAGGTACTTCCCAACCTTCCTCTTCCCCACCTCCTTCCCCTCCCCACTACCTTCAGCCTCACAACATACCCCAATTGGGGATGCCATAGTCTCACTGGCTCCAGACGGGAGCAGTTGAGATTCTTGTGCGGTATTCACTGTAAAAAAAAAAGAGACGGTGTTATATGACCGCTTTGCGCTAAAGTAATGTTTGGTTCCTTCGAAAAGCCCGGTTATTGCACCGAGAGTAGTTGTTTTCTGTCACGCTTTCTTTTTAAATCTACGGAGATCAATGAATTACACCCGTCACTCATGACCCTTAAATTCAGAACGGTCGCTAAACACAGAAGTGGCTTCCGTGAGTTTTCAGCGAGCTAGAGCACTAATATTGAGAAATATGACGTTATTGACGTTGTTGTAGCTGAAAATGAATTAATTTTTTTTTTCAATTTTCAACTTTTTGTATGAAGATCTTCTGGATTCTTTCAGTCAAGGGATGCGCCGCATCCACATACTGAAAGATCTTCATACAAAAAGTTGAATAAAAAAAAAAAAGATTAATTTTCAGCTACACAACATCAGTAATATCGTATTTTTCAATCTTAGCACTCTAGCTCGCTGAAAACTTACGGACCGCCATTGAATCACGGCTAAAGCAATCTCAAGCAACGTTTGAGTTCTGGACGGTGGCCTGACATCAGCGCGATTCTGATATCAATTTGGAACGTGACGCTAGTATACCTTAAATTATTTAAAACGATTAAATTATCAAATATTATTAAATAAAATTTGAGGAATATAAACCCGTGACCTTCGGATTGCTAGTCGAGAGCATTATCCCTCGACCACGGAGGCAGTCATTTAAACTGATTTCCGAAAAAAAAGGCGCATTTAACGTTTTAAAAAAATCACCTAGGTCTGTACCGTGCAATACGAAAATAATACTATGTACAGGATGGCGCAATAGAACGTGCATATTTTAAACATAGCATATCAAAAAAATAAAATAAATAAGGATAGTTGAAATAAAATAAAGGAATTATAATGTAATTGAATGAGGTTTATTTAAAAAAAATAATATTGTCAAAATGACGGCCCTCTCTGGAACAGCACTCCTCTAATAGTGAGGGCGAGATTAGTGAAAACTCTCTTCAGTGATGCTGGTGTGATTGCTGCCATTTCACTAAGGCTACTTTCCTACACCTGACTGATGTTTCTCGGATTGTTGATGTAGACTTTGTTTTTGAGGTGTCCCCACAAGAAAAAGTCAAGAGGCATCCTGGGCTACGTGGGGGCCATGGGATATCACCTCTTTTAGAAATTTGTCTGGCTGGGAACATCTGTCTCACAACCGCCATAGAGTCATTTGATGTGTGGCTGGTAGCTCCGTCTTGTTGAAACCAAGTCCTTGACTTTACTATTCTTGATTTCTCTAGTTATGGAGTCACAAATCCTTCTAACATCGCAACATAGCGGTCGGTGTTAACGACGTTTCGTTAACGACCAATAATTGTTTTGCTCGAGGTTGCTGCCTACGCAGTCACTTTTTCAGAGTTTCGGAATCTCAGTGCTCCAATAACGACAATTTTGACAGTTTACGAACCCATTTAAATGAAAATGAGCCTCGTTAGAAAAAGGATTTTGTCAAAATTGGAAAATCGGTGAAGCATTTCTTCAGCAAACGCCAACCTTGCTCCGAAGTCTTTCTCTTTTAATATTGTCTCCGGTTCTAGATGTTCTTGTACGATCTTTAGCTCTTCTCTAGCTTTGAACCGGTGTCTTCAAAACGCTTTATCCATATTTTAATTAAATTTTGCACTCGAGGCTTCGCGAATTTGTTGTAATCCATATTCAGTACAATATAGTCGCTTTGCAGAGATGTACGAACGACCGTTCACGTAAAACGCGCGAACACAAAATGCGCGATGCTTCCCGTCAAACTGACTCATGGCTACTAAAACTGCATGCGTACTATGCGCGATGCTTCCCGTCAAACTGACTCATGGCTACTAAAACTGCATGCGTACTCCTATCCAATCCTGCTAGGTTCCCCCCGCCCGCGCGCTATATACCCCACAAAAAAGTTGACGCAATATGCACGTTCTATTGCGCCACCATGTATAATTATTCCATGTGTTTCATTTTCTTTTCCTACATTGTCTTAATAATAATATGATGTACTTTAACTGCTTCTAACCTAATAAACAATACTGCCGCCATGGGTGCTACCCCAATTGAGGGTCTCAAGGACGATGCTGTGTTTTCACTTACGACGACAAAAGAACACCATTTAAAACATGCTAACACGTCAACAGGTTCTCCTAGTGAGGTGTTCACAAAATACTTCTACTAACTCATTTATATACGGTTACTGATTATTTTTTTAAATATATATTACCGGTACTTATTAGGTAAACATCTATAAACTGTACGAGAACAGAATAAAATAAATAAATAACAATAAAATTGGCAACATTGCATTTTATCAGTGAAATCTCTGTTGTGATTAATTTCACGTGCTTATTTGCAAATGAAAAATTCCATTAGGTTTATAAACAATAGTTAACAAACGGAGATAATTAATTAATATCACAACGAAACGTGGAAATTTTAATTGATAGTTGTATTCGGTTTTATACGTTATTAAATTCAGTTGTTAATAAATTAATGTTTACTCTAATGCACTCCGATGTTTGTACTGCTGTCATGTTTGTGGTTTCCGGTCAGCTGTAAACATGTTTATTTTTTATTCTACGTGAAAATAATTCGAATAAAATAATGAGGTGGTTTTCAATAATAAAATTTCACGTTTTTTAACAAATGTACCGTATTATTAATTAGGGTATGCCGAGGACAGCCATAACTTTGGGAATATATTCTCCACATGTATTTAGGCAAAAAAAGTTGAATGTTTGGATCGGCTGGACCAGACTTCCTCCTTAGTGAGGGAGAGGCAAGAAAATTAATACTTTTTTTCCTTTGGAGGAAACAGACGTACGTACTTTGTGAGTCTCATCTTTTGTATCAACATTATTTAATGTGAAAGAAAGAACTGCAGCATTATTATGATAAGGAACGTATGTTTTTTGCCTTTTTTGCCGTCGCCGTTCCGTAAACGTGGGAATACTAAAGGCGCCTAATTGTTTTAATTTTTGGAAAATGCTGAATAGTACCGAAGATACTCATATAAGCAATCAAAATGTTGATTTTTGCAGCCAACGCGACATCACGGTACACACGAGATCGTATTGCAGCACTGCCATTCGAATTATGAATTGTATTGAATCGTGTCTCGTGTGATTGAAACCTGATTTAATTAATAATTTCGTAATTTTTGGAGATATCGAAAAAATAATTTTATTGCCATTATAAATATAAAAATTGTCATCAAAATAAGTAAGAATAATATATTTACATTCATTCAATTTTTAACCTTATTAAAAGTCTGTGTTGAGGTTAATAATTTTTTAAAGTAATAAAAATAACACAAAATAATATTGATAAATGGAAAGAACAATATTATTATATTATTGTTTCTTATAGACAACTGGTGCCTTTTAAGCTGAAGGAAGCTAATATATTATAATGTAAACATGAAAGGTGACCATGTGTTAAACTTTGTTTGAAAGATTGCATTATTAATTAAAAGACTAAGATTAAAAGAAAAAAATATATGTGTAGAAGGTTGTAAGGGACGTACTTGAACCAATGATTTCTGACATTATTTGGAGTGAAAAAAGTAAACCAAATTTTGTAATTTTTTTTTTCTTTAAAATCAAACAAAATAAAAATTCTTCAGCATTGCCCTCCAATTGTAAAAAAATAAAGATGTCATATTGTTGCTTCAATATTCTTCAATGAGAAATAACTATTACCGGTTAGTAGCTGAGTGGTTCTAAACAAATTCTTAATTTGACTTAAAAAAATAAAACAAATGTCTAGTTATAAATTTCGTAGTTCTGTAAACAGTAAGCAGGCCTCGTGTCCAAAAAGTTTTTTTTTAATTTTCCTTTTTTTAAAAAAAATGAAAACCAAAATTTTTCACTGAAATCTTAAGGTACTGTAAGTAAATACCAACCTATGTAATTATAAACCATACATTATTTTATGTTACGTCAAAAAAATCAGAGTTTGTAATTCACACGCAGTAGAAGTGAAACTAGAAATAGAAAGTCACTTTCTTTTCTTTTGCTTTTTTTTTAAAGTGGTTTGAAGATTGGATATTGATTTCACAAAATAAAAATGTTTTTTTTTGGATTTTGAAGTATTCGAATCCCCGGATATTGATTTCACAAAATAATATTTTTTTTTTTGGATTTCGAAAATAAAATTCGAACCCACGTTCCCTTGATTTCTGTCTCTCTGGCTACTGAGACTTGTCAGGTACCTTGCCAACTACGCTATGGAAGGTGCGAATTTACAGCATTATATTAGAACAGAGTATTTGTGACGGATTTCCATTTCACCCGAATTTCAAGTTTCACTTAAAAAATAAATGCAATTACACAATTTATACAAAGAAATGACAATATATCAAAGACAATTCTTTATATTTAAATTTTCTTCTGGTGGGTAGGTACCATAACATTGAAAAGCTCAGACAAATTTAGCCAGCTAGTCAAAGTAAGGCTTGCTTGAATAATAAATTGGATGCAAATGATATTCGAAATAGGAAACGGAAATTTGCTGACAGATGAAATGCCAAACCGTCTAATAAATACAGGACTACGCTCAATCAAAAATTAACCGAGGAGTAAGTAATAAGTAATAAGCTATCGCAGCTTCCTGGAAATAACTTCAGAGACGTTTGAGGGACCCATCGATAGAGAATAACTGAATACTGGATCTGAGATAGGCTTGTTGAAAAAGTATCGATATTTTTAATTTAATATATCGATATTTTAGCCGATATATTTTGATCCGATATATCGATACAAAATATCCAGTATCGAAAATTGTACCAAAAACGATATTTTTAACAATTTATGTATTTAAAGTCACTAGAATCCAAAACCGTATAGGAACGAATGGAAAAAAGTAACAGTATTGCCACTCCTATGGGTTGGTTCCCAATTGTCTACGAGCCTGTACCTTATTCCAAACACGAAGTCCTTTTTGACAGATGAATACTAGGTAGGAGTGAATTCTTTTTTTTCACTGGACGGTAATGTAAGAGTCAAAATTTGGTGCCTTTTAGGTTTAATTTAAGCCATGTAAAATATTATTCAATTTTTTTTAGGGTAACTGCCTCCGCAACGGCATTGAATTTACGAAAATAGTCGGTTTTACACTCTAATTGGAGGTCATGTTTATGTACGATATTTTTGAATAAACATACTAATTTTTATCAACAAAGTTTACTTGGTATAAATATAGATTGGACACAAAATAAATAGAAGTTCGAATTTGTGTTAATAAAAAGAAGAGAGGAAGCGCGGGAGGTGATACTTAGCTTGTTTGCTCTATTTGTTCCAAGCTCGGATCAGTCGCACGCTCGTTTGTCGTTAAAATTACGTTCGATATTCTTTCATGGCAACTATGCAAAGAACTCGGAGTGTATTCAAATGTCCTCTATTTGGTGATGTTTGTGAGATGAAAGAGAACTTTCTACCTGCTTACGAAGATGCAGTAAAATACTATTATGAGTGGACGAGACATCAACTGAAATTGCAATCAGAAACTGCAAAAGAACCAATTTTTTGTGAGATAGCAGATATAGTAATGTCGAAATTGAAAATATATGGCACACTCAATCTATTCCTACATTGACGCGAACAAGGATCGTTCAAATGTTGAAAGCATATCATTTAAAGTCCAAAAATCTACTCAAGTCTATCAAGAGGCTCTCCCTGGACAAGTTAAATAGTTTTCAGAAAAGCAGTAAGATACTTTTTAATATTTCAGTATGCAAGTACAAAGCATTTGCTCAATGTATATATCCTAAGGATAAAAAGTTCCCAAACAAGAGCAAACTTTTTTGACCGATCAAAGAACGTCTCGGGTAATGGTAATCAGCGGAATCGACGTAACTGCTATAAAGAAGTCGCAATAGACTCTAAAAATGAACATATCTCACTGATTCAAGAGCCGGGATCCATTTACATGGGATACGTGGTACCTGATGTTGGTACAGCAAAAGGAATAGATACCGTGATAACAGGGTTTCTGTTACATACAGAAGTTTCCCAAGATAGATTTTATGGCAATTGATTGTGATGGTACGAATGAATACTGAATATTATAAGACTGCTTGAGAAAAGGCTACAAAAACCACTTCAGTGGATAATTTTTTTACTCCACATTAACGAACTGCCTTTGAGACATCTGTTTTTTCATCTCGATGGGCGTACTTCGCGACCTAAATCTTATATTAGTTCACTGGGAAAATCACTGGAAACCTGTAAAAAAACTGCCTGTTATAAATTTTGAACACATCGAAGGTCAAATGCTACCAGAAATGGCCAAAGATCTGAGTCCAGACCAACAGTACTTGTATAAAATTGTCTCGGCTGTAGTTTCAGATGAATTTCCAGAAGACCTAGGCAATAAATCTCCAGAAAAAACTATCACATGCCCGTTGGATCACCGAAGACTACGTTTGTAAGTATATACTGAAGAACCATCTGAAAATTTGAAAACTCTGGCTACTTTTGTGGTCAAAGTTTACGCACCGTTTTGGTTCTCAATTAAAAGTAAACCATTATGAAAAGATGGCACGTACCTGCCAGAAACTCTAAAAAAAATTATAGATCCTTTTATCCAAAGAAACTGCTACTTTGCCATCCTGAAGGGATCCTTCTTGCGATGATAACAGATGATAAAAAAACATGTTAGAGAGCTGGCAGCCCTACTAAAGGCACGCAGTACTACTCAACCTACAACACCTAGACTGTTTCAAGTGCCATTAATAGATTTTAATGCTTCTACATATAGTGATTTAATAAATTGGCCGGAAAACTTAACCGAACCACCGATTTTAAAAAATTTATTGGACTAGAAAATTCAGAATGTCGTGGAATCTGGTGGTGAAAACGAACTATTGTTTATAAGGCTTCCCTGCCATACCCAAGCTGTTGAAAGAGCTATAAAGAATACAATGGAGGTTTCCATTTCTCAGTGGATTAGAAAGTCGCGATTAGGTGCAATAAATGCCAAGCTGGAATCGCGAAATCAAATGCCTAAATTTGAAACTCAAAAGGATTTTAAACCTAAATAATAAATGTATAATTTTTCGAGTTTGTTTCAAATTTCTTTTTTTTTGCATCGATGCCTTAAAAAATATCTTAATTATATATTGTTTATCATTTAACACTTACTTACCACTAAATTAAACACAATGTATCGCCTTATAAACTTTAAACTTTTTTACCCTAATTTTCAATTTTTGAAGTCACTGCGGAGACAGAAGATCTTAATCAAATGAAATGAAAAATCCCACGTATTTTTACTTTAACATAAGGCACAAATCCCCCCCTCTTAGAACTCTGAATCTTAAAAAAATTTTTTTTTTCATACATTCGTGCTCCACCCTAAGAATACGCCAATAGAATGTTACTGAGACGCATACAAACTTTGTGTGCATCAGTTTACATATAAGTTAGAAGACAGCTTTTTAGTTTTTGATATTTTTGTAATTATTACGTAGTAAAAATGAATAATTATAAAAATACCTTCATTTTAATTGAGATTTTTGTACATTAAAAGAAGCAAATTGTGTACAAAAATTACTATTAATAATATTGAGCTGAATACACCATTATTTTAAAAACGCAAAATCTATTGAAAATTTTACTGATATATCGACATATCGATATTTTTTCCTCGATATATCGACGTCGATATTGATATTTTAATAAATATGGATACATCGATATTTTTTTTCACTTTCGACATCCCTAATCTAAGATATGGGATCATCCTGAAAAGGGTACGATTTGTCTTTTAACACCTTAGATCAAACCGAAAGGAAACAATAATTTACACTATAGAATATTTTGGATTCAATATCATAGAATTTATAGAGACAATCATTATTATTTTGATTGCAAACTATTATTTATTGAAATAGTTCCACCCTTTGTGTCTCATTTTCAATAACGCCAATAAATAGTTAGACGAACAGTAATTAATTCGAATCAGTTGAAATCTAATTTTGCTCTTTGTGAAAATAACGACGAGGAATTTAAGCAATTAATTGCTGTTATGGACATTAATTTACGTTTGTTTGAGTGCTGACATAGCTTTTACAATTCGTTGTCAATACATACTTCAATTTATTACAATCGAATTGTTCAAATCAAAATTATTTGAAATATTTCGACGGTTGTAGTAATCAATAATTTTTAATTAGGTAACTGGATTGAACTATCACTTCTTTATTAGGTACTAGCTTTACCCGCGGCTTCGCTTGCATGGTATTAGGGGGAAATCTACATACATAAAAATCAAAATATATTTTTATGTTTTATTTAACCGTTCATCCGATTGCGATGAAACTTTGGGGATTTGATGTGTGCATACCCGCGATGCTTTCTATATACAATAGCGAGTTCTCGGCATGCGTTGCTATGCCACTTAATAAAGAAAGTGTTTCTCCCTGCGTGTCCTTTCCCGTTCGTTCCGTTTCCTTTCCGTCTTCCCTTCCTCTCCCGCGTCCCGTTCCCCTCATGCGTTCCCACTCCGCCTTCCTCTCTCCACTCCTTTCTCCCGCTTCCCGCGAACCCCTCTCCCGAGTTCCCCTCCCCCTCCCGCATTCCATGCATTCAGTTTTCAAACAGCTCGCGTGCCACCTATTGCAATTTTTTACACAAATTTATTAATGCCAGAGCTCATCAGTATATTTATAGAAACCTTTGCGGGCATGCGCACACCAAATCCCCAAAGTTTCATCGCAATCGGATAAATGGTTTAGCAACGCAAAGGCATCTCGCATACATATTAGGTCCTTACATATGAAATTGGCGTTTTGCCGTACTGGCAACTTTGATCTCAAATATCTATTCTTTGGTTAGGAATTCCAAATTCAAATTTATACAGCTATTTAAAAATGTATTTGTTTTTCGAAAATTATAATTCATTTGTTTTTTCCTTAATTGTTTTTTTTCTTTGCGTCACTTAGTTTACAAAATGGAAAACTTGAAATATCGCGTTATTTACGAGTACGAGTTCCACCGTGGCATCAGTGCTGCAGAAACGGCTCGAAGGATTAATGATGTGTATGGCGACGGTGCCGCAAAAGAAAACACAGTGCGTTTTTGGTTCCAACGTTTTCGTTCTGGAAATTTCGACCTGCAGAACAAGCCCCGTGGACGGCCGGAGACCAAAGTTGATAATGAAGAATTGAAGGCTATTGTGGAAGCAGATCCATTGCAAACCACGTCCGAGTTAACTGCAGCTTGCGGTGTTAGTGATAAAAATGTTTTAATCCACTTGAAGCAAATTGGGAAGGTGAAAAAGCTTGAAAGGTGGGTACCTCACGAATTGAGTGAATCAAATCAACAAACGCGCGTTAGAACGCTAGACCACACACTGCACAACAGACGGCTACCAAATTAGAGGAGCTTCAATTGGAATGTCTAAGACATCCACCGTACTCTCTGGATCTTGCCCCAACAGATTACCATTTTTTTCGAAATTTGGATAACTTCTTGCAAGGGAAAAATTTCATCTCCGATGGGGCAGTCCAAACCGCCTTCAAAGATTTTATTGATTCCCGTCCGAATGGTTTTTTTAGTAAAGGGATCGATGAACTACCTATGAGATGGCAAAAGTTCATAGATAGCAAAGGTACATACTTTGATTAAATAAATATATTATATTAAAAAAAATCGACTTTATGTTCCTCCCAAACAAAACGCCAATTTCATATGTAAGGACCTAATATAAACAAACATATTTTGATTTTAATATACATAGACCTCAAGTAAATAGATGTTAATATTTTGGTACTTCTAAATCTTCCTCTTCCCTTTCTAACAATCGAAATCATTTGAGTGATTTATTTATTTATTTGAGACACAAACAGGATATTTATACAACATTTTTGTGGGTAATATATAATAAATTAGAATACAAATATAAATATCCCTAAACTAATGTGTCTGCATTATTCACATATGCATTTTAACATAAGCAAACTCATGAAAAACAATGCAACTATTATTTATACATAACTTGAAAACCTAAATACAAAATTGAAATACACAATAATAAACCATATTGACTTACTTGAGGAAACTGATTCTGTGAGCCTAGAAACTAGAAGGAAAGCAAGTCTTGCTATTCTGTCTTTCAAAATTTGGAACAATTTCATCAATAGCCCATTTCTCTTGGGATGCTATGATTTATATGTACCAGACCACTACAGCCGAAGTCGACATCATGACTTATTTAAAGTACCGAACGGCAGAACAGACGTCTTGGCAAAGCATAGCATGACGAGGGGAGTGGTGCTGTTAAATGAAATTGCAAAGCATTTGGATGTAAGTGACTGTTCTTTATATGCCTTAAAAACATTATTGAAGAGTCACTTGCCTAAATGCTGATAGGGTAACTAAATTGTACTTTAATTGGAATTATTCTGTTGTACAATAATAATAATAAAAAAAAAAAAATAACAAGTATACAATATTTATAACGAAGTATTTACTGAAAAGTAATAAAACACCAATTTTTTTTTTTAGGTGCTCAATTTGTGGAGATATTTTTTGAAACATGTTAAACTATTTACAAAAATATCTATGAAACAAGATCGTTGTATGATCGAGACATTCTAGACATTGGATTAAAATATCAGGTATTATTCGTAAAAATTTCGGTCCAAAATATGTTAAGAGTTCTTGTAGATTTGGGCCTGGCGTATAACTTGATTTGATTGACTAAGTTACTGTCTACACGATTATTCACAATTTTATAAAGCATTAAGAGGTCATTTATGTTACGTCTTTTAACCAGACTCTCTAATTTGAAATATTTAAGTCTTTGTTCGTACCCGTCTAGAAGATGATAGATACCTGATCGGTAAGACAAAATCCGTGTAAATTTTCTTTGGACTGATTCGAGTCTAGATACCTGTGTAATATAATGTGGTTTCCGTGACCCGTACTCAAGAACACTTCGGATTAAGGAATTGAATAGAATTATTAGGCTATTAGAATTCTTAAACAGTTTGGTTTGATGAAATAATTGACATTTATAATCCTCCCAATTTTCTTCGCCTCATAAGAATATGGGTGCTATAGATCCGCTATCTTCGGGCAGTAGCAGTAATAACATGGAAACCTGAATCAAATCAAAATTTCCGGAAATATGGTCAGTTTCATCTATTATAATTCCTGACGCATTTTAAAATGTATTTTTATTTTTGAAAAGAGAAACATTCCCGGTTTACAAATAACTTGACAAAATTTGAAAATCTACTAACACCATCGTAAGCGAAAAATGTTGCTTATGTCGTGATGAAGGACTCAGTCAGCCGAGGAATTGAATGTATTTTACAATTGCATATACTCACCTACTATTTGTAATCACGTACCTGTTTAATTATGTAACGCTGGCAGGGAATATTATAATTCTATTTAATTAAAAAATGTCTAAAAATGTCAAAGATGTCTCCATCATACAAGAGAGATGCATAAGAAAAATTACAAACTCTGGTCGTTTAGATTCATGTAGACCTATGTTTAAAAATCTGAAAATTCTGACAGTCACAGACATACATATAATGGAGTTATGCATGTTAGTGCGATCATCTACAGACAAGTTCCCACTAAAAAACTCAACACATAAATACGCTACAAGGCTCACAGAAAACCTATTAATGCCAAAAGCAAACAAAACAATATTCCAAAAAGGACCATACTACATGGCCATTAAAGTATATAACAACCTTCCACATAACATTAAACAAATACGAGATACACACAAATTCAAATCGTCACTAAACACTTTCCTTGTTAATAAATGTCACTACACGTTGAGTGAATACCTCACGTAAATGAAACGCCTATTTTTATTGGTATATATATTTGTATTTTTTTTTATTTTTCATTGGTATATTGTTATTTTATCTGTATAAACATTGTAATTATAATAAAACAAATAATATTATATAAACATTGTAATTAAATAAATGTGGTTAGCTGGAAGAAATGGGGTCTACCCATAAGCTACACCTTTTGTAATTTTTATTTTACAATAAATATTTTTTGATTTGATTTGATTTGAAAAAAAACAATAATTTTCTCAAAATTTTTTGTTATGTGTGTGGATTTATTTACTTAAATCTATTCTTGAACACACATTTTGTTCGCGCGTTTTTATATGGGATTGATTGGGTATTGCATTCGCAGACTTGGTGGGTAGATATGTCAAAATCCTGAATTTATCTCACCTACCTAATCTTTCCTTCCAAAATGTCACCATGAAAATTGTTGCAAGAACTCAACTTTGGAGAAGCGACAGTGTGCTTTCCTGCTCAGTACAAAATAACATCTCAGACAGGGCGCATGTATCGTAACCTCTTGTTATAAGAATATTGCGAATTTTAAACAGTGAGAAGCGTACACCAAAACTGGAGATCAGCGAGGCCCCATCTGCAACGAGTCCTATTTTCCTCATTCCAATCTGTGCTTATCTAATTTTCCAAAAGCACAGATCTGAACTATCGACTGACTATCCATCAGGTTTTGCTAGTGCATGCTATTTAATCGTCCCGTATAACTTAGCGTTTTCACGTAGTTTCGGGACTGGTCCTTCGAGGGCTGCATTTACCGCCAATTAACAGTGGAGTCGCAGTTTCGCGACACCACATTTTATAAATGACTAGCTTGTACCCGGCATGCGTTGCAATTCCATAAAATGATTCTCTCTGCATATCTTTTCCCGTGCGTCCCCGTTCCCTTCCACCTTGCGAACCCCACCTTCCCCCTGCCTTTCCTCCCTGCCGCTAAATATATGAAATACATAATTTTCATTTATATAATTTCATAACGCCAGAGCTTACCATTATACACAGCCTATGCTGCGCGCCGATAATGTAACTTTCTATTGGCGAATTTTTTTATTAAAGAATTTTAAAAATCGGTTTAGTGGTTTCGTCGTAAAAGCGTAACAAACTAACACACGCACTTTCGCATTTATAATATTAGTAGGATTACATAGTAGCACAAAAAATGTTAATATTCTGTATCTGTATGTAAAAAGGTTAGTTGTAGCATTTTGTGAACACCTCACTAGGAGAACCTGTGCTGAGGTGTTCGCATGTTTAGGATTAACAGTAGTAATGTTATATTTTGCATTAGTCAGAAGTACACTGGAATATGCCTCGCCAATTTGGAACCCGCAGTACAAACTGTATATTGATAACATTGAAAACATTCAACACAAATTCATAAAATATCTTACCTTTAAATTCAACAATAACTTTGAACGCACATTTCAAAGTTTGCAACAAAGGCGAGCAATAGCTGATTTAATATTTATACCTAGAATTTTAAATAATAACATCGACTCTACTGAACTTCTTTCCCTAATTAATTTTAACATACCCTTAAGACGTACAAGTCATACAGAATTATTCCACATGCATAATTATAAAACAAACGCAGCAACTAATTCGCCAATTAACCGTGCTCTTCATATGTTCAATAATGTTTGTCTAAATTCTAACATCGACATTTTCTCCGATTCACTTCCCAAATTTAAAAAGAGCATCATGTTAATAATGTAAATTATTCAAGGCGCATACATACATACATACATCACCACTTCTCACATCTACAGACGTACTCACACACACACACACACACCTACCCACTACGCACATCACCCGGTAATCACTTAATATAAATAAGATACTTCAATGAAACATATCATAGGTACCCACCTTGAATTATACTTAATAACTGTAAAAAAATTTCACCACCGTAAATAATGTACTGTTTGTTTCTTCAATAAATAAATAAAAAAATAAAAAAAATTAGGTTCTGTGGACATTTTTTTTACATTAGCTCCACATAGAAAACCCTGAAAAAAACAATTTCCCTCCGGGCCTATGTCATCTCTGGGGATGATGTGTGGAGGGTCTTTTTAAGGAAAGGAAGAAGAGGAAGTTCTGCGAAGTTAAATGTTTTTATTTTTTTTATTAGTTTTTATATAAGGTAAGAGGGCTTGATAGGAATCTAGCGTTCAGTGTGTCTAGGTCATCCGCCGCTAGATCCAGATAAACCGCACCCGGGCACCCCTGCTAAGTCACCAAACGTAGCGAACCATATGGGGTGACCTATGACAGAGGTGTTAGTAATCCAATAAATGGTTCCCGGGGTGGCGGTACCCATACCCGCCTCCCAAATATAAATAAAAATATCCATCCTTTAACGCTTGTCTCAATTTGTTCAAACAAAGAGTTTCAATTTTGAAAACGACCCTCAAATTCAAAACAAATCCAATTTTTAGAGATCATTGAACCAGAGCTACAGATAGACACATAGACGTACAACCGGAATTACTATTTTTATTACCTTATTTTTACTACATCATTTCAAAGCTCCACTATTAAGCTTTGAACATTTTGTACTGTCTTACAAGCCAAAATGCTGGAATACATTAAAAATTCACAATGGCTATAAAACTGTTTTCAGAAATAAATTGTATTAAAACATTTAGACTTGGGCAAATATGTCATAATGTTTACTGGCGTAAACAAAGACAGCGGAATTCTAAGAATAATTGATTGTTGAATTGAAATACAAAGCACTAGATTAAATTTTGGCTATGTGAAATAGTAATTTAGATAAATCTTGAAATTGTGTTAAATATTCCAAAAAGAATTTATTGTAATAAACTTGAAAACATCTAAAAATCATTTCAAAACAGATTGGAAACTCTGTGAATCTAATTCCCTCTAACCCAATACAAGGCGACGCTTAACCTTTCAGTGGTCGCGCGCGGTCTGTGAGACCGCAACGAACTTATTTTACTGATTATGCGCTAACTATAGACAATTGCACTTCCACGATATCCTCGGGGGGGGGGGAGGGGGGGGGGTGAGGTACGTCCCCTTAATATCCCAGAGACATTCGTTGCAAACGCACGTCTTCTTTTGTTCAATTTGCGGTCTCAGATTCCGCATGCGACTGGTTGTGTACTTGAATAATATTGAGAGCTGGGTGAGTATTTCATGATATTTGCATCATATTACTTAAAACATAGTTTTAGTTTACGTAAATACGTTACACACAAATAAGTTGTAAAATTTTATCTTGTTTCGTTATCACGTTGATTTATAGCGTTGTTTTGTGTCAGATGTCTAAAAAATTGAGATTTTACAAACTTTAACTATAGGTATCGTATAAATTAAAAGATGATAACCAAATAATGTTTTTATTATTTACTATTTATTTATTTACTCCTATTTAGGATTTTACATAAATATAACAACGCTGAAATATGAATTATTCAAAAAGCAAATTAAGTCTCTGAAATTGGATAATGATATATTATACCCTTAAGAGGGCATTACCAGAGAAAGCCGGAAATACGTCATTTTAAAAAAAGTTTTTAGACGTATTGACTCTTTTCCACAAAAAATTATAAATGGATTTCGAAAGATTGTTCTTTTATCTAGCATAGTTATGTAATAAATTTTTAGATTTTTTTTAAATTTTTAGTATAATAAGGTTATTCCATAGGTCGTTGGCAGATTTGTTAAATTTTCAAAAAAGTTTTTGTATTATACCACACCTATTTCAAATAATGTAATCATGCAGTAAAATAAATCAATACATTATCTAGCAAAGTTATGTATTAGAATTTTAATTTTAGTTTCAATAAAATCATTAAAAAATAAGTACGTACATGTGTTTCTTGACGAAAATTGGTCCATTTGTGTATTTATTTGCGCACTTACAAACTAATATATTTCAGATTTTTTTAACATTCTTATTAAATTTAGACATTATTGAAAAATGATAAATACTTATAATCAAAAAATAACTACAAAAAGTACACTATTTTAATAGTTTTATCATCACGCCTTTCAGCATTTTTGGATGAAGGTATAAATTAAAGCTAATTTGGATTGAAATAAATTCGATATTGAGTTATAATTTAAAAAAGCAGGTACGGAGAATAATCAATCTTTCTCATTGTAACCGCCCTGCACGATCGGAAGAACAACTTTCGACGAAATGTGGATTTTCGTCCGCTTGCTGGTTAAACGCTCTTAATGCAATTTACCTCTACTGAAAACTGTAATATTTAATATTTAAAAAAAAAAGTATTGTTATTGTCCTTCTATAACTATTTTTTTCTAAATTGTGTACCTATCTAAAATAATGTTGAAATTTTATTTCATAAGTTGTTTGATAATTGTTTACACTCATTGGAAAATTATTATTATTTTTTGCATGTAAATACTCCTCCCATAAACACGAACTCCTTGAGCTCAACTTATAGAGTAGTAGAATAAAATGTGAAATATTTTATAACCTAGCATATGTAACCATTTGTAATGTGTAAACCAAAATTCTTGAAATAAATAAATAAAAACAAAATTTTTGCAAAATTATACTCGTAAATAGTGCAGGAAACGACCGTTTAAAACACTTGCACATAAATAAACATAAAGTAAAAATATTATTGAATTTGATTCACACAGTATGTAGGTACAAAATATAAAATAATCCAAAATAGTTTTTTTTATCTTTCAGCCGTCAAAATACTTTTAATGTGTTAGTCAATTTAAATAGCTTTATCAAAATATTCCCCTATTTGAAGAAAAAAAAATTAATAAGGTAAGCTTATAAATTAAAATATAAATAAAAAAGATTTTTTTATTATATGCCATATACAATATCATGAAATATTGAGTCGTCTTCTAAAACCAGACGCTTAAAGTTGCGGAATCACAGACCGAGCGCGACTGCTTATATTCGGCGCAAGGGTGCAACTACTGGAAGGTTAATATGATATTACAATTTTAGATTAATCTTTACTACAAACCAGTTTACATAATGAATATTAAATAATACGATTTAAATTTAAATTTACATTTAAATAATACGATTAAATAATACAATGAATACGTTGAAGTTTTTCCTATCGTTTCATTTGAGAAAAAATGAAATAAACTTGTTAATTACTTTATAAAAATATAAGCGTAAAATACCAAAAAATAAATTGAAATGAATGAGCGCACACAAGAAACAACTTAACATAAAATTATTTGGCTAAGATTATCTACGACAGTTTCCACTGATATATATTTTTTCATTCTTATACAATTATTCCCAAATTAAATTAAAACCACTTTGCTCTAAAACCGACCGTTTCTAGGCTTAGATTGACAAGCGATTTTTATGCCAGATACTTATATTCGTGGTGATATGAGGTATACTAAAAACACACATTTTGGCTTGTGAGATTGTGAGTTCCTCTTGGTTTTTTGTTATTAACGAAACCACCATGTCTATAGTTTTAACATGGATGAAAGGGGATTTTATAATAATTTTACAACGGCTTTCACTTATTTCAAACTGGGTCATTTTTGTACCGCGTAACTTAATCTTGCGTACGCTTTGCCAGTGGCACAGAGCCTTTGGGAGCTTTGCTTTATAAGGCTGTTAAATTAAACCCAATTACAATGTCCTTCAAGTGATGGGAGGCAATCTTAGTGAAAAGCTCCGATTGGATATTACGCGAGCTTTCCAGATTGAAAGCCTTCGATCAGGGAGCTTTTACTACCTGGAGGCATCGCGTTTAAATTGATTTCGGTGTCTTTTTCACGAGGACTGAAGCACAATCAATAATTGTTAATTGTTTGCTGTCGGAACGATGATTGACAGGACAATGGGGGATTTAAAAGTGTTGACGTAGTAATGGATTGCTTTTATTTCAAGATGTTTAGTAATAATTGTTTGTCTTGCTTCTCGGTCTATTATGTCAATCAATCAAACGAATTTCTTTGTTGGTGTTATATATAATTTATTTTAGTTTTTTTTTAAGAAAGACAAACATTCCCGGGCTTCGAATCCTACTAATATTATAAAGGCGAAAGTTTGTGTGGATGTATGGATATCTGGATGTATGTATGTTTGTTACTCTTTCATGCAAAAATACTGAATGGACTTTTAAAATTCTTTCACTAATAGAAAGCTACATTCAAATTTTTATAAGAAAAATTCTCTTTTATAACTTTTGAAGGTTATTCCCATCAACGCAATATATCATTGAAGAAGAAGATAACATTAATAATCTAAACGAACGAGAAAGAACAAAAGAGAACACTTTTATAATTCTCTTTTATAACTTTTTAAGGTTATTCCCATCAACGCAATATATCATTGAAGAAGAAGATAACATTAATAATCTAAACAAACAAGAGAAACAAAAGAGAACAAGAAATATTTTTCTTTCACATTTTCGTTTAGATTATTAATGTTATCTTCTTCTTCAATGAAAGCTACATTATTTGCGAGTAATATAGTCTATACCACTTCCGGGCAACCAAAAATCTTTCCGCCTTTATACCTACACCCTGATATTACCTCAAATCCCTCAAACCACAACTGCGAAAAAATAGAACACACTGATAATGTCAAGTATCTAGGCTAAACAGTGGACTATAAATTAAACTGGGAACTTTAAATTAACTTACCAATTAAAAAAATCCGTTTATTATAATTTATTTTTAAAACTATTAGAAACATTTTTTAGTTGTTTTAGTGACATAATATTTCTAATAGTTTTAAAAATAAATGATAATTAACGGATTTTTTTAACGGAACGGAATTTCAATATAATTTACGAGATACACAATGTTTCGTCTAACTACGTGATTGGCACCATTAAAGATCACTTGAAAGTGTTTAATAAGGAACATTAAGATTTTCGTAGCCGTAACCAAATACTTTTGTTTTTAAATAAGTATTTTGGAAGAGTTCACTGAACAAAAAACTTCTTAACAGGAAATTAAAATTTAATTAACGTTTTTTAAACCATTATTTTTTTTAACATTCTAAAGATGTTTTTCACTTTCCAAGATCGGCTTACCTAAAAAAACGTAATCATTTCACAGAAAAAAGTGAATTGAAATTTCTCAGAGATTTCATTATTTTGCTTATATTTTGTAATTTTGAAAAAATAATCTTCCTTTTCAAGGAATTTACAAGGGAAGCGGTGAAAAAGTAGTATCTGGTTTAATTAAGTTGGAGTATGTCGGCTGCTGCAGGGAACTGTGATATAAATATGCTAATTTAATAAAATGCCATGATAGGCTCGAGGGAGGCCTGGATAAAATATACGATATTTTGATTTTTGAGAAGGTTTGATCAGAACCTCTTTTGTAGTTGCAATATTGATTTATGAGAGTGCGCCACCAACCAATTATTATGAGCTTCATATTTTTCCAGTTCTAATAAATTAGTGTTTTTTAAAAGTTCTTATCAACTAGTAGTTTTATCAGTTATTATCTATTAGCGGTTTTTTCCAGTTCTTATCAACGAGTGTTTTTGTCCAGTTATTATCAACTAGTGTTTTTTACAGTTCTTTTCAACCAGTGTTTTTTTTCAGTTCTTATCAACTGGTGTTTTTTCCAGTTCTTATCAACCTCTAGTTTTTCCAGTTCTTATCAACTAGTACAATGGAAGATGCTCCGAGGAACTAGCATCATTGATCCCTTCGGCACCGGTGCATAGTCGGGAAACACGCCAAACGCGTGCCCAACATTTGTACACAGTTGACATTTGTCACATGAGAACGGGTCGCTTCTTCGACTCGTTCTTGTGTTCAACAGCTCGGCTGTGGAATGATTTGCTGGCCTCTGTGTTTCCTCCTTCCTACAACATGGGTCTCTTCAAGACCAATGTTCATTCCTTCCTCTCCTCAAAAAGACCCTCTACACAGCATCCCAGATGACATAGGCCATAGGATGTGTGGAGAAAATGTAAAAAAAAGTGGTTTTTTCCAGTTCTTATCTCTTTTTATCCAGTTTTTTCAACCAGTGTTTTTTCAGTTATTATCAACTAGTGGTTATCGCCAGTTATTTTTAACTAGCGTTTTTTTCCACTTCTTATCAAATAGTGCTGTTTTCCAGTTCCTTATAACAAGTGGTGTTTTCCAGTTCTTATCGTGGTGTTTTTTTCAGCTATTATCAACTAGTGGTGTTTTCCTGTTCTTTATATCTAGTAGTTTTATGGAGAACTAACCTTACTTCCATTTTTCAACTTTCGAACTTTCAGGGTGTTTTGAGGTGAAATTTAAAATCTCTTAAATTGTTTTTTTTAATATTTCTGAAAAAAAATATCCCTTAGATATTTGTACTTGAATTGTCCCATGGATTATTTTTACATGTGGTAGTTGGAAGTATTAATGTTTATTTAATATTTATATCATTTTTTTAAAGAAAAAAACATTCCCAGGTTACGAATAACATGAAAATATAATTAAACTCTCTTAAAATGTTGCTTATGTTGTGATGGAGGAAATTGAACTCACGATGCCTGTGAAGTTTAATTTATATTATTACGTGTGGGGATAATTCAATAATTTATTTTATTGCTCTCTTTTAAATTGCTCTCAAATTTTTGCGAGCATTTTAATTTGCTAATATTTAAAGTGCTCCTAAATTTTTAATGTTAAACTGTTTTCGTATCATCAATTCACTCTACTGAATCAATTTACCTTTGGTCCTTGATAATGTCAATGTTGTGTTTAACTGAATTAAATAAATTGCTATTATAATTTTAATTGTTCTAACAGATTGGATATTTTAATCACAGTGACCAACAATTAAATGGACTACTATTAAATAAGAAAAATCCAATAAGTAATTTCCATTTTTATCATATGGTAAGTCAGTTTTCAAATAAAACTATGATTTTTTTTACATGAGATCATGTAATATATAATATATACGGGGTGTTAAGAGATGTACTTGACTTTTTTTATTTTTTATTTTTATTATTTTTTAATTTTTTTTATTTTTTTTATTTTTTTACAGGAATACCGCACAAGAATCTCAACTGCTCCCGTCTGGAGCCAGTGAGACTATGGCATCCCCAATTGGGGTATGTTGTGAGGCTGAAGGTAGCGGGGAGGGGAAGGAGGTGGGGAAGAGGAAGGTTGGGAAGTACCTGGCTATTCAGATCTGGTCACTAAACACGGCTAAAGCCATTTTCAAGCAACGTTTCAATTCTGAATGGTGGTCTTACACCAGGGCGATACTGATAGTATCTTCCACCCTGGAACATGCCGCAAATATACTATATATTATTTTAAATGAATTAACTGTGAAATAACACAAATTAATCAAATAAAATTTATTTGCGCATGCCGGGTTCGAACCCGCGACCTCCGGAATGTAAGTCAAGAGTCTTAGCCACTGGACTACGGAGGTCGTTACTTTTTGACGAAGACGTAGATGGTACTCCCTAACGTTGTTTGAAAATGGCTTTGGCCACGTTTGGCGATCAGATCGGAATAGCCAGATACTTTTCCACCTTTCTATTTTATTTTATTTATTATTTATTAATTTTATTTTAGTAATTTGTACATTTAAGTTTACAAATTTTTAATTAATTATAATATTTCATATTGCAAACTAAATTTTATGTAGCTCCTACAATACGTCTTGAACTTTCCAATTGGTGTGGACTTCAAAGTCTCTGGTAGCTTGTTATACAACTTCATCCCCTTGTACAGCAAACTGTTCTGCGTATTCGCGTTATCCTTTTTTTGAAGCCTGATTTCTTTGCATGTTCTTGTGTTATGTCTGTGAATGTCCTTGTTGAATACAATTTTATTTGAAAAGTAAAATTTTACATCTCTTTCCCCTCCCCATTACCTTCAGCCTCACAACATGCGCCAATTGGGGAAGCCATAATCTCATTGCCTCCAGATGGGAGCAGTTGGAACTCTACTGCGGTATTCACATAAAAATGTGGTTCCTGGCAGTATTTTGAGTAAAAATGTAGGTCTCCGGTGACAAACTTGATATTTTTTTCGACTAAAAACATAAAAAAATCATTAGATGTTGAACGGTTAGGGTTCTTTTACCGTATTTATTGGTACATTTTTGAACCACCAATCCTTCATTTTGAGTGAATCTTGTATTATGTTTATGGTAAACTATTTCCCTATACAATGAATCCAAAATTACACTTTTTGGGTTGTTCTCTGACAATTATTATTTTATTTGTTTTATTAAAGGTAAATGAGTTAATTTGAGAAATGGGTACCGCCGCCCCGAGAACCTTTATTGAATAACCAACACCTCTGCCATAGGTCACCTCGCTACGTTTGGTGATTTAGCAGGGGTGCCCGGATTCATGGGGTGAGGTTTGTCTAGGTCTAGGAGGCGGATGACCAGGACACACAGAACCCAGATTCCTACCCACCTCTTAAACCCTTTTCCTTCCTAGAACTCTCCTCTCCTTACTTTCCTTAAAAAAAACCCTCCACACAGTATCCCCAAAGATGACATAGGCCCTAGTGGAAATTCCTCAGGGCCTCCTGTGTCGAGCTCCTGTAAAAAAATAAAAAAATAAATAAAAGTCAAAGTTTTCTTTCAGATTACCTAAATAAAAGGAATATATTTTCTAAATTTCGTATTATCTACAATTTTTCGACTTTTCGAGTAAAATAAACAAATGTTTTTTTTCAACTGTTTTCATATTTCAAAAAAAAATATTTTAAAATTAATAAGTATATTTCAAATAGAAAAATCTACATGGCAAATTTTATCTAGTGCGTAAAATGGTATTTGTTTTAACGACGTCTTCAAAAAAGAAATATTTTATAGGGCGTTTAAAATAACTTAAAAATATTCTGAAAATCGACGAAAAATTTCACTTTTATAATACAGCTGTGTAAACAATGTGTATTTCTTTTTATGGTTTAATTAGTTTATTACTAAATTAAATAATAAATTTTCGTATAAATTTAAAGTAACTTCGGGAGTTCGTCAAGGCTCTCATTTGGGCCCACTTCTCTTCATTTTATTTATAAATGATCTATCTTTATGTTTCGATAATGTCAAATTCATTCTATTCGCAGATGACCTAAAGCTTTTTAAGATTATAAAATGTTTAAATGATGCACTTATCCTTCAGCAAAATTTAGATAGACTTGCTAGCTGGTGTGAAGTAAATAAATTATTCCTAAACGTAAAAAAATGTTTCCACATGTGTTTTTACCGTTCACGGATTCCAATATCTACATCGTATTTAATTAACAATAATGAAATTGCATTAGTACCATTTATCAAAGACCTTGGTGTTGTTTTTGACCGAAAACTTACATTTGATCGTCACTGTGAAACAATTTCCAATAAGGCCATGCAAATTCTAGGTTTTGTAATACGTAACACAAGGACTTTTCAAAACATTGAGTCTACTATACTACTTTACTGCTCTCTTGTAAGATCGCAGCTGGAATATGCATCTCCTGTATGGTCTCCGATTTATACCTGTAACTTACACCATTTGGAGAGAGTACAAAGAAAATTTCTTCGATACATTCAATTCAAATTGAGACAGCCTGTAATTGAAATCCGCTACAATGCATTAATGTCTGATCTAAACCTACTACTACTTTCTACCCGGCGTACTATTAATGACATTCTTATACTTTTTAAATTACTGAACAATCTCATAGACTGCCCTCAAGTGTCCCTGTTAAATCAACTCGACTCCACCACCAGTGACAATCATAGCACTAACTATTCCTATCATTCACCGCTAGTGCGTTTTCACCGAACTGCCAATACGTATACAGACCTTTTCGATATTTTCAATACCTCACCGTCTTGCATCAAAGCAAAAATAATTAGTTATTTATGTAACTGATATGTTTGTAAAATGATAAATATTTGTTGTACTAATATGCATCGTATGTATGTACTGTATGTTATTCTATATATAACATAACATACAGTACATATGCATCGTATGTATGTACTGTATATTATTCTATATATATAATGTTTGTAAATGTTCGATACACTTGTATTATGTATGTAATAGCCCTATGTACGGGCGTTTAAATAATAAATAAATAGTAAGGTTTTTAAAAACACGGTAATTTATAAATTGTGCAAAATTTCCAATTTCCACCAAGTTAAAGTAAATCTTTACTTTAAGATGAAGTCATAGTAAATAATGCAAAATCGTATGTTTTTGTTTTGAAAATTTGATCGCTTAGAAGTATTGTAGATGCTTCAATTAAATACTGCGTGTAGAACATACCTTGGCCCTTAAAAATATCGGTCATTTTTTTTATAAGTTTTTTAATAAGCCTATAAAAAAATAAAGTATGAGGTCTAAAAAACACACTTTCAAGTCCAAACTCTCCTATTTATAAACCCCTTTTGGGATATGGTTTTATTGTGTAATGTGGCAAATTCAGTTTTTTTTATAATAATCGCAAAAAAAGTTGATATTTACACCCAATCTTCCCAAAATAAAATAAAATATGCATTTTCGCGTTGATATTTTACAATACGGCCGCTAGTCGACGAATTCGGTTATTCAAAGTGACCCCTATGGCGTCCACCGAAGAACTACTGTCCACGGCACAGTAGTGAACTAGTGGATCGCCTTAATTTGAATTACTAATAATTAAAATCCAGACAAAAACACGACCCAACGATTTTGGTGATTTTAATAATCTCCACAAAGTCAAACTTATAAATGTTATAACACAAAGTTACGATGACTTTTCAAGTATAAAGTTAAGTTAAAAACTTGATTAAAAAGCGTTGTGAAATAAAGAAGGGCGGGTTTCGAAAACCAGAATAACTCTGTTTGAGCCCGCGAACCCTTATTTAAATTTGGAACACTAATCTAATAAAACTCGAAAGATGGATGGCGCGATGGGGCCTTATACCCCTCAACCCGCTAATTTAAGTTCGCTCCAAAGTGTTGCCATATACCAAACAAATTTTTCGGTCATAAAATAATATTATGCGTAGGTAGGTACCTACGTATTTTCCCCGCGGACACTTAAATTTTCAACGCTGCTTTTTGTTTTAATTCTCGTTAAAGTGGTGCGGCTGGGGAAGATGTGATTTCATAATTTATTTGTTTGGAAGTAAAAAATAAGAATTGCTTCGTACAGCAGTCCCAGAGGGAAATCGTACGTACAACGTAGGTCATCGGCTAAAAATCTTCCTTCTCACACGTCTTGTATGAAAACGAAAAAGACGGAAGATACTAGAATGATCACGACACACACGACTGTAGATAAATGTTGATATATACATAATACCAAACAATTTGCTTTAAAATTTTTTTTATGCATAATTATGGGCTTAAAATTTGATATCTTTAGAGAAGCTATGTGGAGAGTCTTTTTAGTGAAAGGGAGGAGAGGAAATTTTCGGGAAGGAAAGAGGTATGAGGAGAGGGTAGGAATCTGAGGGTCAATGTATCCAGGAGCGACGGACGTATGAATCCATACGCCAACTTCGCAGAAAGGCGATGGAGAGAGTCTGGCTGGAGAGGTCTAGGTTAGGCCTCTCTCAACCAATTTCTCCTGATCCGGCCCGCCACGTACAGATGGGCAAACGCATTCGACATCAAAACCCAGACAAACCTCACTCCATAAACCCGGGCACCACTTCTAAATCAACAAACGTAGCAAACCACTTGGGGTGACCTATGGCAGGTAGTTAAAGCTTTCAAAAAAAACTTTTTTTAATATATCGATCACAGAAATTTTAAATGCCGTAAAGGACAAAATGTAAATTTTTCAGAAGATCGGAAAGAAAGTTTTTTTTTCAACAATTTATTTCTCCACTTTTTGTAGACCTACGATTATGATTTTTATTGTAAAATGACATAAAATAGATCTTTCAAAATCTTAATATTTTATGTAAATTTCTTTAATAACAGTAGGTAATTTATTTTTAATTTTTCAAAAATTTTTTATCTAAAAATGCACGTCGTTGGAGCCGCACTCATTTTTCTAAAAATATTTGCCGAGAAAATGACATATATAACTAATTTTTAGAATTATTGTCCTTAACAGCTTTTCAAATTTCGTTGATCGATATAATTTCTCGTAAAATAAAAAAAGGAGTTCTTTCTAAAGGAATGAATCAATTATTTTCTTTATTTTCTTTAGCTTCTTTCTCTTTAAATCTAACTTCGTCATGTAGACTGTAGAAAGTAAACATTCCCCTGGCAAACACTCGCCAGGAAACTCTAGATGAAATGAAAACTCACGTTAGAGTACTTGGAAAGAAAAAAGAAAACGGTCTGTTTGCTAATAAACACACGGCTAAGTGGCTCGCCTGCCCAAGAGGAAATTCTATTAAGAAAAAATAATGGTATAATGTCAGTGATGTACAATGATTATACAGGATGTATATGGAGGGAAAGCATAATTAAACCCATTTCGAAAATGTATTTATTTTCTTTCAGTGTCTTCATGTGTGTATGTATGCATAGATGAATAACGGAGTGAAAATACGTTATTGGGACAAGGCGCGTGGTTTTGAACTAGGCCCAGTGGACACACTTTAGCGGCTCGTTCATATAATAAATCTTTGAATGGCTATCCTTTTCATAAGTGGTGCTACATTTTTTGTTCGATTAGTATGAATAAATTTGATCAAATTTTGATTTTGTTATCGTGAATTAGAATGCAAAACTTGGAAGTGGAAATTGACCCACTTTCCTATATCCGATCGAGCTGATACTCAGTTGACGATGACAATGCATTTTATAAAAAAATGGTGACACTTACGCACATACAACACACACGAATTTCTCTGAAATTGGAAGACATTATTATAAATACAACAATGTTTTCTCAGATAGGTTCCTTCAAAGATATTCAAATACAGAAGAGATATGCTATGGTGTCCGCGCAACTGTCGCCGGACTACGCGCTAATTAGCGTAGTTTTCATACAAAAAGAATTTGTTCATTTCGTTGATTTTTTGAAAATGTGCATTAATATTGGTTAACAATATATTTTGAATAGGGAAAGAATTCGTTCATTTAGTTTAACGTTCGTTTGGTTTATTCGTTGATTATATGTTATTTTAGTTTATTTGTTAATTGGTAAACAATATTGGCGACACCCGGAAGCGCAGACCCACCTAGTAAAAACAGCAGATAGCACATCTACTTATATTTCAATATCTTTGGGTTCCTTAATCAGTAAAACTATTTATTTTTATATTTTGTAAATACATCTCAATGAAATTGGTTACTAACCAATCCAAGAGATGGCGCAACTCTGTCAAAAATTGAAAATAGTAAAAAACGTGTCTTGTTATATATTATAACTAGCTTTTTCCCGCGGCTTCGCTAGCATGGTATTAGGGGTTTCCCACTCCACTCCCCCTATCAACCCCTCTCCCCCTTCCCCCTCCACCCACCCTTCCCCTCACTCTACTCCCCCCATCAACCCCCTTCCCCCTCCACCCACCCCTCCCCCCACTCCTCCCCCCTCCACCTTCCCTCACCCCACTCCACTCATCTATCAACCCCCCTCTCCTCCTTCTCCACCGACCACTCCCCCACCACATACCCCTCCCCACTCCATCTCCCCTCACCTTCCTCCACCCCTCCCCCTCCCCCTTTCTTCCCTCCAACCTCTCCGACCCCATTCCGCCTCCTCCACTTTCCCTCACTTCACTCCACTCCCCCCATCAACCCCCTCCCCCTATCCCTCCACCCACCCCCTACCCCTCCACATTCCCTCTCCCCACACCACTCCCCCCATCAAACCCCCTTCCCCCCACCCCTCCCCACACCCTCCTCCACCCTCTTCCCCCCTCCCCTTTCCCCCTCCACCAACACCCTCCCTCCCCCCCCTCCCCCCCTCCCCACTCGCCCCTCTCACCTCTCGCATTCCACACTTTCATTCCCGATACATTCAGTTTTCAAACTGCTCGCGTGCCACCTATTATAATTTTTTATACAAATTTCATAATGCCAGAACTCAACGGTAGTTTTTTACAAAATAACGAACAAAAAAAGAATTATCCAATTTGGTGCAGTCGTTCGGGTTTATGCGCATACATACATTTCGGTGATTCACTTTTAGAGATGGTTATTAAGTACGACGCCAAAAAAGCACTCTTTTCAGGGTTAACTGCCTAATTAAAAAAAAAAACAAACTTCGTTTCCAAGTAGCCACTGGAGCGATTTCGGTCGAAAAATGGACCACTTTTATTTTTCTGCGATTGATTTCGGTCCAAAAATGGACCACTTTTTCTTACCATTCGTAAAATATTTATTGTAATTATTTAAAACATTTCCTGGGCCAACCGTTTTTTAACACGAAGCTATTGAAATGCTTTATCTGCTATGACCATAGATGTTGCAAATCCGAACTTCGTAGACTATTTTAGAACAATGTTAAAAATAATTTTTTAAAATATTTTTTTCCCGCCGAATTTTTAAACAGCTGTTTAAGGGTAAAATTGAGTCCTTTTTCCATAGATATGCACCATTAATTATCAAGTATACCACAGACAACATACAGAAACAGAAAATATTCTATGTTGACCCGAATAAGTATCCCTCACGGCAGTTTCAAGTAAAAACACCCAGGATTCGCGCAATTATAAACTCTACGATTATTTTATATTTTTTTCATAAATCCTACAAATATGAGATAATCGGTAAAATACAGGTTATTTCATTAGCTATATAGCACTATAATAAGTTATTATGTCTCCATGACAAAATTCGAAGGTATGATTTTGTTAATGTTGACGAAAAATTTTAAAAATGACCATCTGGGAAATCTCAAGCAATCGAAGCAAATTTATTTATTTCGTGTGATCGCTCAAGTGGGTAGACAATTGGTTTGCTTTTTTCTGACGTTTGCAATAAATCGATTTTGTTATTGACAGAAAACGTATGATAAATAATTTCATAACGCCAGAGCTTACCAATATAAATAGCCTATAGATTTTGAAAATAATGTAGCTTTCCATTAGTGAAAGAATTTTTAAAATCTATTCAGTAGTTTTTGCGTGAAAGATTAACAAACATACATCCATACAAACTTTCGCCTTTATAATATTAGTAGGATAGGAGAGGATAGGATTAGTAGGTACGTGTATTTTTGATCTCATATTCTTATAATGTCTTGTAAATTAAAAAAAATGAAGGTTGACAGTTGTTACGCCTTTTGATATCACATGTGTCCGGGATCTCACTTCTACTAACACGATCTTCGCAGTGTAGTTGTATATGCATTAAGGATGCAGGATCGATTCCAGCGCAGTGTAATACATTGATGATCCTAGATATTAAGGTTCTCCAAGAATATCACAACTCAGTTAGTCAGGTAGGAAGGTTCCTGAGGAAATTTGTAAGATATCGAAACTCCTTTGGGCTGAAGTAAATCGAACTTCAAAGCACTTTGGATTCTCCGGAAACTGTTCCTTCGACGATTTTCTGATTTCCCGGGAGTATCATGCTTCCTGTTTTGTGGACCTTGGAAGTACGCCGGTGGGAGGAAAATGCATTAACTCTCGTTAACATTACATTTTATAACATAACATAAAACCCTGGTCTTAATATTCATAAACGCATAATTTATATTAATTCAAATAATAAAATATGAAAAATATACAAAAATATCAAAATTCCATGAGATGGACAAAAAATAAATTTATAATTATTATAAACTATCGACGACTACAAATTGAGAACACATATTTAGTTTTTAAGAGTTTTGTTTTTCATTTACCTTTTTTTTTACTTAAACTCCATACAGGAGGCCCAGAGGAAAATAATTTCCCTCAGGGCCTAAGTCATCTGGGATGCTGTGTGGAGGATTTTTTTGAGGAGAGGAAGGAATGAACATTGGTCTTGAAGAGACCGACGTTGTAGGAAGGAGGAAATACAGAGGCCGGTAAATCATTCCATAGCCGAGCTGTTGAACACAAGAACGAATCGAAGAAACGACCCGTTCTCATGTGACAAATGTCAACCGTGTACAAATGTTAGGCACGCGTTTGGCGTGTTTCCCGACTATGCACCGGTGCTGAAGGGATCAATGATGCTAGTTCCTCGGAGCATCTTCCATTGTAATACCGGTAGAACAAGGATAGCATTCCCACCCGACGCCTATGCTCTAAAGATTGCAATAAGTCTGTTAAGATGGGAGAATCTATCAAACAGACCGCCCGTTTCTGCACAGAGTCGAGGGTATTTGTCAGGTATTTTGGAGCTCCAGACCAGAGATGGCTGCCAAATTTTGTACAGGGTTAGCAGTTGTGTACTATTAAAGTATCTGCGGGCCCTGTACAGTACGCCTAGTTTTTGGGAGGCTAACTTTACTCTGGCTTCAATGGAGCCCCCATACCTGAGCTGGTCACTTAGGGTTACACCAAGCATATCAATGGAGGGCCTGTTCGGAAGATTGCTACCGGTGAAAGATACTAGATTTTCATATCGATCCCTTTTAGACGTACCTAATCAGACAAGATTGGGTCTTTGAAACATTAAATTCAACGAGATTATTTTTACCCCAAGAGAAAACGCTCTCGAGGTAACCGTCCATTCTTTGTTTTAAAGCCCTCCGAGCCGTTGGAGTCTGTGAGCCCTTTGTTTGTTACGTACATTTGTTACTAAATTGTTTAATTTTTCTGCAACCGGTTTTGACTAGCAAACTTTCGAAAACGATTAGTTTAATTAAGTGGGGGTAGTGGGAGGGATGATTTGAGGAAGGGGAAGAACGGTGGGAGGAGTGAACATAAAATGGAAATAAATGAAACTATTTAACTTTGTTTGAACCACTTTTATATTCAAAAGAAGAAAATGGAAACATTATTAATAAAGGAGATTTACAGGGTGCTATTATTTTGCTAACTAAATTATTTTTCGAATAAAATATTAGTAACAAATTAATTACATGAAAAGTAAAACCCTTCAAAACAAAATGTCTAGAAATTGTTACATAGTTAATGCCCAAGAAATACAAAAATTTAAGAACAAACAATTTAAAAAATATTTTCGACAAAGTATTTCAGCCAACATATTTTCGAAAAGCGTATTTTGTATCACATGGACAACACGTTGGTAATCGATAAAGGACGTATCTATCAACATTTAATTTTTTTTGTGGTCCCCGAAAATATACTCTCTTAACCATATAGCAGATATGTCTGTTTGAAGTAGATAAAACATGCACATCTATTCATGTTTGGGGATTTAGGTCAACACAACTACTTTCAACTCGCAATGCCACATTACCATCACGAGCTATGGAGCGCTTTGAAATATTTATGAAAGTGTCTAAAAATAGGACATGCGCCATATTCATGGTTCAACAATTCCCAATCTAGATCTCGGAGCAAAGCCTGTAAAGCTTACAGGAATTTGGTGTGGCATTACATTTTCCAAATAACCTTTTATCCAAATTTTGTATGGCAGTAAGGCGTGCAGAGAAAAGATAGAAGTAGACTCAATGCTGCAGAAATGAGATCCTTGAGAATCCTGAGGTGTGTGCGTTGTAAAACCATGTATGATCGTGTTAGAAATGTGGAAATCCGCAAAAAATGCAAGGCTGATGTTGGTGCAATGAGGAAAATTAAGAAAGGGACCCTCAGAAAGGGAAAATATGAATGGTAGAAGAAGTCAGGGACGTCCCAGGAAGACTTGACACGATCTAGTGAATCAGATAATTGAGTAAAGTCATGTCAAGAGTCTAGAGAATAATATAGGAGTATGTATGAGAAGATCTATGAATATGAATGAGGCAAAGAGTGTGTGCCAAGACCGAGTTGTTTGGCGGTACGTCCTCTCTGCCTACTTCTGCGGTAAACTGCGTAATGGTTGGTTAGAAGTAAGCGAGTTTTTGAGATGAAAACTTCTTTATCATCGTTGTGATTTTAATTCACGGGGATGCCATTATAATACGATAAATCCACAGTCCCACGCAAGTCTCCTTTGGTGTAGTGGTATAAAGCGTCCGACAAATCTCAAAGGTCAGACATTTATCGGACCAAGGATCGAATCATACGAAATAAAAAAAAGTTTTTATTTTTGTAAAATCAATATCCAATCTTCAAACCACTCCAAAATGAGCAGGCAACGGAAAACACAAAAAAGCGACATCTAGCGACCCTGAAGAAGAAAACACAAATACTAATAAGATGACCAAAAAAGGAAAAGGAGCACTGAAATTCGACAAAAAATAATCCTTCACATTGATAAAAAAGTGCTGCGTAGTTTTCCCATTCTTCAATTTAGTTATCTGACGGTTTCACTTCTACCGCATGTGAATTGAAACACGTATTTTTTTATTAAATTGAGAAAAAGCATCGTTATTTCCAAAAAAAATGCATTGAACAAATACTATCTCATACTTCACATCACAATCAAGTTTTCCACACACAATAAAAACAATAATTAAATCACTGCCCAGAAAGTTTGTCTTACAACTTGGGTACTTTTTCACAGCGAAAGCTTTGTTTTATATTTAACGTGTATTTCGTGTCAACCCGCTCTTAATAGTGACAGTTTGAGACCTGTTATTTTGACGGTAACGACATTAATGTCTCGCGAGAGAAAGGGCTTTTCCAGACTTAAAAGACTTTCATCGTTGATATGAAAAAGAAAACAGAAAGACTTGTTTACGAGGGAATGTTGCTTACACCTTATAATAAAAATGAAATTGTTTACTGCTTTACGGACCTTGGTAAAGTCACCCTATATTTTTTGAGTAGCTAGGTATTTCTTCTTATTTATTACTGAGTTACATCTCTTTGAGGTTTTTGATAGCTTGGTGGGTAGGACGTTTGTCTAACAGTTGAACGGATTAAGTTTGATACCCACAGCGTGTACCGACGTTCTCTCTTTTCAGCTTTATTGCATTCTATCTTCTTTGTCTATCCCGCAGGGTATTGTGGCGATGGTTATATTCTGTTATAAACGTTGAGTCCGGAAACTGGTAACTTAAAAAACCTTTTTTCGATCAGCGTATTTATTTTATAAATTTTTTTTTTGCAAAAAATTTTTGGTGGCGGGGCCGTGCTTCGAGTTTCGACGCATTATTAAAAAATATATAAACAGCTGCGATAACACCGCTACGACAGATTTTTTCAAATATGATAAAAATAATAATAATAGTTGAATAATTTGTAGAGCGCTTTTTTTTGTGAAAAATCACCTCAAGGGCGCTGTACAATTTATTATGAATTTAAGCTCTATCTAACTCTACAAAAAGATACAGATAGATACTTACCTAGCAGACAAAAAAAAAAAGAAAATCAGAGTGTGTCATTCACACGCGGTAAAAGTTTTTATTTTTTTTTATTTTTTTATTAGCAAAATTTTTTGATACATGGGAATAAGTACAAACATAATAACATAAAATATAAGAGAGTAACAAAAAAGATCCCACAAAGGCGAAGCCTGTGCGTGGGTATTATATTATGTGGATATTAAACAGTGGTGGTAAAAATAGAATTTAAAAATATATATACATAGTGTCTTTAGAGATCAACATGATCGATTTTACAGGAGATTATTGTGAGATTTCTTAAAATTAAAGATATGTACATATAATAACGTATGTATACACCCAATAAGTACATACACACGTTCATAAATATGTGTACATATAATACACATATATTTACTTTTATTAATCTTAAATACAGAAAGACATGGAATATTTTAGGAATTTAGAAAACATATAATACAATTTAAAGAAAAAAATTTCACACTTCTAAATTATTTTTTACCCAGCTTTTAATATTTTTCTTATACAAGTTCAGATTTTGACAAGTATTGATTGAATTGGGTAGGGAATTGAATAGTTTTGGGGCAATACAGTTAATGTGCCTTTGGGCCAATCTGGTTTTGTAGTGAGGCACTGTGTACACGCACGTGGTATGTCTCTGGCTAGAACGATTTGTGTTTTTAGTAAAATTGTTAGGACGAGAAAATATAAATTTAAGACACTGGATACAGTAGGTCTGCCTTAGTTCCATAATTTCAGTTTCCTGAAATAACTGACTGGTGGGATACGTCTTGGCCTTCTGGTACATTACCTTAATGATGGACTTCTGTGCAATTTCTAATGGTTTTACATGGTTGTTGTATGTTCCTCCCCACACGATTATTCCATAGGAAATGGATGAAAGCACCAATGCGTTATAGACAAGTTTCATGGTTCTTATATTGACAATGTTGCTCATGCGTTTGAATATGTAATTTAGGTATCTCAGTTTATTAACAATTTTTTCTATATGGTAAGTCCATTTGAGTCGGCAGTCTATAGTTACACCTAAGTATTTGATATTATTTCCTAATTTCACATTTTCGCAGTTTGAGCATGTCGCAAAGTTACAATTAACGTTATGGAACTTCAAGTTAAGATTGTTTTTAGGGGATGACTTTTGGGAATTATAGAAGGGAATAAAAATGGTTTTATCAAGATTTCGACTGAGAAGATTTCTATCTAGCCAATCTTTGACTATTGCAATGCATTTGTTAGCCTTACTGGTTGTATCTTCCCACGTTTTACCATGTACTGTTATTGCAGTGTCATCGGCAAAAGAGAGAATTTTACCTGGTATTACAATATTGCATAGGTCATTGATGTAGATTAGAAAGAGTAGTGGCCCTAAGATTGTTCCTTGAGGAATACCATGTTTTACCAAATCACAAGAGCTTAAGCTTGATCCTATTTTTGTGCATTGTTGGCGATTTAATATATAGCTTTTTAGTAGCAAGAGACTTTTGTTTTTAATACCAACGTTAATGATTTTCTTTAAAAGAATTTTGTGGTTGACTGTATCGAACGCTTTCTTTAAGTCCAAGAAAATAGTTAAAGTTTTATTATTAGAGTCTAGGTTAGAGTATATGTTTTTGGTTAAACTAAAGACGGCATCGTCGGTGCTCAGGTTAGTCCTAAAGCCATATTGATTGGCTGAGAGAATTGCATTCGATTCTAAAAAAATCATAATTTGTCGTTTTAAACACTTTTCGAAGATCTTGGATAATTGAGAAGTTAAGGTTATTGGTCTGTAGTTGTCGGTTTTACATTGGGATCCGGATTTATGTATTGGAATAATATGGGCGAGTTTAAAATTATCAGGATAGATGCTGTGTCTGGTGCAGTTGTTGAATATGTAATGTAATGGGATGATTATATGTTTTTAATTGATTTAATTGTGGTATTGCTTATGTTATCTGGGCCATTTGCAGACTTCTCTTTAAGGTGATCAATTTGTCTTGAGATTTCAAGTTCTGTTATTTCTTTGAATGTAGATAGCTCAGAGGTAGTGTCATTAGACTCTGAAAGTTCGGGAGGAATTTGATTCGAGTGAATATTAAGACTGGGATTATTATCTATAAGAGTTGAGGCGATGTTTGTAAAGAAGTGATTGAAATTGTTTGCAATGCTCTCAGCATCTTCGATGGTTGTGTTATTGTCAGTAATGATTTTGAAAGTGAAACTAGAAAGTCGCTAGATGTCGCTTTCTTTTCTTTGCTTGTTTTGATGATGATGAAGTGATGTAAACTTTGGATATTGATTTCACAAAACAAAAATTTTAACAAAACAAAAAAACGACTTAAAAAAATGCACTAAAAAGTAAAAAAATGATTTCGTATTCTTCCACAACTTCATAATCAACCTACTTTTTCTACTCATCAATATGTAGGTACGATTGTTATTTTTGAAGTCGGTGTCAGTTGGTGTCAGTCAAGGTAGGTTTGTAACTACATACAAAGTTATAGGTGAGATGTGCTTGTGTCGCACGAGCGACTTGACGAGGCGAGAGGCGAGAGCGGGGCCGTGGCGTGAGGGGAGCTGTCAAGTGAACACGCCGGGCCGGGTACCTTTACTGACACCTACTCCAAAAATAACAATCGTACCTACATATTGATGAGTAGAAAAAGTAGGTTGATTATGAAGTTGTGGAAGAATACGAAATCATTTTTTTACTTTTTAGTGCATTTTTTAAGTTGTTTTTTGGTTTGTTAAAATTTTTGTTTATTTTTTGATTTTTAATGAATCTGAAGTACACTAACAAATTTGTTTGAATATGGGTAGACCTTCTCAACGTGCTGCTCATATGAGACAGACATAATTTGGCCGAGTATCGTTAATTTGCTCCTAAGAATTGAAGAGTTCCGTTACTTTGTCATGGATCCTATAATCAGAACCTAACCATACTCTCATCAAACTACCCTTAAAGTAATCCTTTCCAATAAAAAAAGAATCATCTAAATTGGTTGGCGTGATATTGAGTTATTCGTCCATTTGTCGCGCACATACTTATTGCAAATTCAAGTTTTATATGGTTTTCGCGTGGATGCCATTGTCGGAACTGGACCAAATTAAAATGGGACCACATGGAAAGCACCAACTTTCAAATAAAAAAAGAATAATCAATATCGGTTAACCCAGTCGAAAGTACTGAGGTAACAAGCATAAAAATAAAAATAAATACAGTCGAATTGAGAACCTCCTCCTTTTTGGAAGTCGTTTAAAAACAAAAATGTTTTCTTTTGGATTTCGTAGGATTCGAAACCCCGTTCGCTTGATGTCTGTATAGCTCTCTGGCAGCTGAGACTTACAGACACCTTGGAAGGCACGCGCCGAGGTGCAAATGTACAGCATTATTGTACAACAAGTGTGTACAACAAGTTTGGTGGTATTGTAGATATGTTCACTGATTCCCTTTATATTTTAAAATGCAATTTAAACCAACACTTTGTGGAATCCTACAAATTATTGTAACGCGGGTATAATATATTTAACGATTTGACGTGTTATTGTAATGTTTTATTGTTATATTTTATTCTGTTATTGTCAAATATTACATTGTTTAAAATATTTAATATAATATAATAACAGAATAATATTTAAAATATTATTCTGTTATTGTCAAATATTACATTGTTTAAAATATTTCACAGTTTTACGCAAGAATATGCAAGTGGTTTTTTCTTCAAAAACCACTTGTATATTCTTAAAAATGTTTCACTTTTATAACTTTTGGTATAAATTCTATATATGCGTAATCCTCAACTTAAATAGTATTTAATAATCTATGTAAAAGCCCCTACGAGCGTGTAACAACAATAAATACATTATATTAGAACCAAGTCCTTGTTTAGAACTGAGTTGTGACGCATTTCCGTTTCGCCAGAATTTCAAGTCACTACCGACGCTAAAGAAGTTTCACTTCAATAATTATGTACTTCGGTGTCTAGGTAATTAAGTACAAAAATAAAAATAATCAGGTATTATTAAATAAATTGCCCAAATTCTATACATCGGAGCTCACGGTTTTTGAGTTTTTGTTACCTCCGACAGATATCCTCTTCAGATTTAAAATTAGAACTCCAAGTTAAAACCGTTTCGTAGGTTATATTATTAATTTTCATTATTTTGGAAGCGCTATTTTCCAGCTCAAAAGGATTATCAAAAAAGGCTGAAATGACCTATTAATTTTACTTTGTTAATAATAGAGGTCGCGACGGTTAATGGCGTCAAATTATAATGGGACGGTATTAACAAGATTCGTGAATAGCGCGTAAACAGTACAACCATACGTTGTACTACATTATATATGCGATATAAGGCGCTGTTCGGCCTCCCATGGCTGTGCAGCGCCCCGCCGATGTTCGCATAGGGAAAGGTACTAATGAAGTAAGCATAGCTAACGAAACACGGTCGGTTTTTTATTGTAGTGTTCTGTTATTTTAGTGAACACACTAACAGACTCTCCAAATACTTGGATGGAGATTACTTTGGAATAAATAGAATCTGGTTCGTTATCTACGTTTATTTATACTTCGCGTGTACAAATGGGACTGCGGTAGTCAACCTAACTAGGAGTTAGCTAAAATGGTTCTGGCGAGTGATAATTCAAACACACCCTCTCAGCTTCCCCGATCCCCTGCCGGAGAGCTTAAGCACTACGCTGCCTGCCATCTAGCGGATTATACCGATAGCTGATGTCACCGCCATCTGTCTCTACAAGGCGGAAGCTTTTACGATTCACCACATTTATTAACAAAGTATTTAATTAATTAATAACAGTGTAAAGAAACAATAAATAAAAAAAATTAATGGTGGGTTTCTTCATTTACCGAGAATGCTAAATGCAATGCTAATTGTAAAAATGAACGGTCAAATGCATAGAAATTTCGTTTAAATTTTAAATTTCGATCGTTTATTTTTACAATTAGCATTGCATTTAGCATTCTCGGTAAATGAAGAAACCCACCCTTAGAAATTGAAAATCTCAAAATTTGGCCTATAGTACTGACATATCGATCTTCCAGTTGATTGGTCGTACATCTTCGAAAAATAAAAATGTGAGTTGAGTATGCAGTTTTATATAAAAATATTCCCTCTATCTGGTACAATACTCAGATTACTCATAAATACCGTCAAATAAATCATAATGCAGAAAAGCTTGTGGTGAATTTGATACAAGGCTGAAATTTTCTAGGTCACTAGTAGAAAATTTCCAAATGTCATACTAATGCACCTTACCGTTATACCTTCCGGTATTATTGTATAGCATATTTTAAATGTAAAAAACAGTCACGCGGAAACAATATTTGATTTATGGTAAATATTTGAATCTTGCAAGGACAGGATGTTTCAAAAAAATTGACGGATTCATCAAGTATTTTAAGTTAATTTTCACGTTCTGTGTAAGTTTTCAAGTTCCATGATCATTTCATTTTTTTGAAGCAACTGTCATATAATGATATAATAATAGAACTTGAATATAACTTGAACGGAAAATATAACTTGAACGTGAAAATTAACTTTCAATATTATTTGATGAATACGTCAAATTTTTTGAAACAATCAGTCGTATTTGGAGATGTTTGACAAATCAACTTTACAATCGATGTGAACATTTGATTTTTTAAGATACTTGATTTATTTTTTTAGGTATGTATTATTTTTTTATGTGACAGACGGAGGATTATACCAACTGCTCTGTTCTGCTTCAATCTATATGTATAAAAATCAATTGCTGTTCGTTTGTCTCGCTAAAACTCGAGAACGGCTGGGCCGATTTAGCTGATTTTGGTTTTAAAATGTTTATCGTAGTCCAGGAAAGTTTTAAACGGTAAAAAAATATGGAAAATTTGCGAGGAAGATAGTTAAAACAGCAATTTCATTTTTCCATATAAACTGTTACACCTACTTTCCCCGGGTCCACTCGAATTGAAGCACGTATTAAATTAAGGGTTTTGAATCGATAACATAGGATCCGCGGGAGGGGGGAGGCGAATACGAGAGGGTGGAGGGGAACTCGGTACGGGGGTTCACAGGACGGGGGAAGGGGGAGTAGAATGAGGAGAGGGAAGGTGGTGGAGGAGGAGTGGGAACGCGAGAGGGGAAGGGGACGCGGGAGAGGAAGGGGAGGAGGAAGGTGAACGGGACGAATGGGAAAAGACGCGCAGGGAGAAACAATTTATTTATTAAATGGCATAGCAACGCATGCCGGGTACCAGCTAATCTATCTATATATATAATATATGAAAATGAATTCCTGTTTCCCTTGGTCACGCCGTAACTTCATAACAACTTTACCTATTTCATTAATCTTTTTTTAAAAGTTTTATAATCCTTTGTGGAAGGTTCTTACGGAAAGAAAAATCAAGAAAATCGCGCAGAAAATTGAATAATTTAAAAAAACTTATTGACTATTCTAACTTCGCACATTTGACAGGCAGCTGTTTTTTTGTATAAATAAAATGTCTAAGGATTTTTTAAATGTACTTTAAATAGTTAGGTACCAAATTTGATTGGTTGTTCTTAAAAAATGAATATTTGTAATATACGAAACATGAAAATTTTGAATAAAAAAATTGTAATAGATGGCACGCGAACTGTTTGAAAACTGAATATACTGGGACTGAATATATGGAATGCAGGAGGGGTGTTTGCTGGACGGGGGAGCGGGAGAGGGGAGAGAGTGGGCGGAGAAGGTGGAAGGGGAACGCGGGAGGGTAGGGGATGCGGAAGGTGAACGGAGACGCACGGGAAAGGACATGCAGGGGGAAACAATTTATTCTTTAAATATGGCATTGCAACGCATTCCGGGAACCAGCTAGTAAACAATATTATTACCATTTTAATATACTCCTCAGAGATCATAATATTCTCGTACATGTCAACAAAATAGGCCAAGGAGAGCATAATATTTTAGCTTCGCGATCCAATAATGGTTTCCAAATAGCACTGAGCCAATGTACCTGAGCAAATAAAACTCGACCCAGATATGACCAAAGGGATAAACTAGCGGCATATATGACCCGAGCATATTAAATCTCTCCAGGCCAAATTGGCGCGATATTGCGATCGTAATAATAATGTGGGCGAACCGAATATAGCGTTAAGTGTAGCGAAGACGTTATATTATTTGTACTGATTTAGAGGTGGTAATCCATCAAATACGATGCAAGCACCGTTTTTTCAGTATTTACCGTTTCGATATTAACCCTCCGCATCGGAGGGGGGGGGGGGGGTAATCCAAAAACAACGCAAGTTTTTCAAATAATTTAATTTTTAAGTTTGGATCTTAAGGCGACGTATCCATGCTCCAAAAGAAGAAGATGGAGAGATGGAGAGATGGAGAGATATGCGATTAAAAATGTTGGAGAGAGTGCACTTATATTTAAAACGGTAAAATTAAAGCGAAAATTGTGAAAATGTTTAATAAAACACGACTCGTTTAAAATAGAGCACACATCTCTTGGGGCTGTCGAAAACATCATTTAAAGAAAAACTGTGCATTTTTTCATACATATAACTTGTAAAATAACTGAAACAGACGTGAAAATAATAATTTTCGGAACATACTTTGCGATTTTTTTTCTATCGACGAAATTTTATATAATTTGCGTTTCGGCGTGAGGAATGTATAGATATTACTTTAAAAAATAACATATATTTTTTTAAGAGTTTAAAAACTTCAAATATTTAAGGAGAATATCTAAGAAATCGGTAGAAATTCGGGTAGCGGCGGCTTAATCTATTTTTCAACACGATTACCACAACTATATTAAGGCACTTATCGTATTGTACGATCAGCTAGGTTCTGTATTCCATTATCACAGAAATCTGCCACCTGATTTCTTAATCTCTGCAGCCTATATATATTATATTATTTTGTGTACTCTATAAAATTGTTAATCTCAAGTCAAAATGAAGTTCAAAATTTCAATTCAAACAATAACACCTAATTTAAAAAGGAAAAAAAGGTAAATAAACAATTAAAAAGGTAAAGAAACCATAAATAAATAAATATATAGGGGTTATCGTATCCCATAACTTTGTCAAAACTAAAAGATCACACGGATGGCATTTTTATGGTGTCACTTACACTATAAAATACAATCATATTTTAATGAAAACGGGCACCTAAATGGAATGAAAACAATAATGTTGTGACCAAAACGGTTCCTTTCATATTTATTTCATAATTATTTGATAGTCACTTTAATATTGCATATAAGAAAGATTCGCTCTAATGTAAGCGCTTATTAATCTTTGTTTTTTTTTTCATTCAGTTATTTTTGCACATATTTAAAAAAAAAAACCTTAAGGACATATTTATATTTTTTAATTTTATCTATTGTTGAAAATGGTATGAACTAATGATATAATGAATGATAACATTTTGTCTGATCTCTCAACACTTTGTTGTTAATTCATATATTTTCTCTGTTTATCATTTTATTTTTAAATTTTGTTATTTTGCTTTTACTTAACTGTTTTGCATGACCGATTGTTGCGTGTTATTTTTATTATTGTGAAATTATTAACCCCGATACAGGCGACCCCTAGTGGGGTTAATAATTACATGCTAAAAATATATGTATGTAAATTGTGAAGAAGCAATAAATAATAAAAAAATAAATACATTAATTTTATTCTAATAGGCAAATTTCAAAAATTGTATGAAAGATTGGAGTCGAGTTCAGCCTTAGAAGAGGGATTGGCGGGGAGGCAATTTTATATACGGCTTGATAGAAGAGAGGATGTTCGTAAACGAACTAAAGAGAGGGACATTAAAAAAAATATGTGTTCTAAAGTTCCCGCTTCTAAACCACAGAATGAACAATCTGGGAAACAAGGACTTGAATTTTAAAAAGGTGAGTAGGAACGGAACAATGTCCTATTCTTATTCGAATAAGTGAGGAAATTTCCATTTTGAAATTTGAAAATGATTTCTATTTTTGGGGGAATTAAATACTAAAAAAAAGTTTAGAAACATATTGTGGAGTACTCGAATAAATGTAATGTGTTTACATATTTATTTTATCTCCCTTAAACATGGTTTATTTGGGACAGCCGCTTAGGTATAGTCTAGTAACTTTGTCGCCCGAAAGTATGGGGTAGTATGCGTCAAATCCGGTAGTTTTGATTTTTTCCTGACTTGTTTACGATGTTGGCCTAATGAATAATCCAAGTTTGTGACCTCGAGCGCCGAACGCAACTTTGTCAAAAATCGAAAAAACCGCGAAAAAATCGTTATTTTTTCAAATTTTGGCGATTTTAACCCTAAAGGACTGGTTTTCGAAAAAACTTTTTAGGATATTTTTAAAGTAGACTAAATTTTCTACAATATAATACTCTGCATTATCTCTGTAGACCCAATAGTTTACGAGAATTAGTTTACGTTCTGAATGAATTTTGACCCTGAGAAGCCCTGGACTTTTATGATGGGATGTTATGATTAAGCTAAGGGAACGTGCCCATACTACGTGACCAATTTTTGCAATTTTTAACCCCCCCCCGGTGACCAAAAACCTAAGCAACCTGCCGCTCATTTTTACCCAGAGTGGTGTTTTGAAGACCCCCCCCCCCCCCCGAACAGGTCACGTAGTATGGGTACGTTCCCTAAGCTATGAATAATGAAGTAGAAAAGATAAGTACAACAAAAGTTAATAAGTTTATTTGTTAGAAAATTGAGTGATATTCAAAATGAAAAAAATTAAATTAATTTAGCGCTCTTGGAAGGTCCCGGTCGAGTCCGTATCTGGATCGACGTATTGGAAAGTTAAAGTAACTGGACTATTATGTGGGACAAAATGTTTGAGCCCCGATATATCCCGATTAAGCGGAATCGACTATGTATACATAAATAGCTAAAGTTATTTCGGATGAGAAGAGTTTATAGTCTTGCTCTTATTCTCTTATATGGACTGATTTAATGTACCACCGGTCTCATATTAACTGTATTTCTTATTTCGGAGAAACGTAATTTGAGGTTAATGCTAGATATTTTCTTTAGTTAATAATATAACATCATTGGATTGGCTTATTTACTACTATCCCCCACTTGGAAACCTGACCAATCACAGATGATTGCAGGTTCCCATAATTAAAATGGGAGGAATAACGAATCTTCACTTGCATGGCTTTCTATCCAATCTTTGTATAACCAAGTGATTCCCAAAGTGGTCCTGGTGGACCCCCAGGGGTTACGGGAGACTCGACGGGGGTCTATGTTGGCGTGATAAAAAAATGGGGGTTTACAAGTTGTAGGTAGGGGTCCACGAACATTTATCTGGTTTCGATAGTACAGAAAAAAAATGTTGGCTTGACTTTACCTATCAATGTAGGCAGATAATACACAACTCTTTATAAATGTTTAATTTCAATTCTAATTCTATGTATGCTTAATTTTAATTCTATTAAGTCTGTATTCATATTATTTTAATAAATAGAACACAATAAAATATACTATTTTTATTTTTATTTTACCACTCCAAATTTAGGGTTACCGACGCAAATTTCCATCCTTAGATCTAATCCACACATTTTTTGACAAGTTTTGGGAAGATGGTAGAAATGTGGCAGCAGGGGGTCCACTAAAACCAGTAAAATTTTGAAAGTAAAGTGAATACGAGAAAAAAAATGGATATCTCTGGTATAAGGTATAACCGAACAATTTAATTTTATTACGAATTGTCCCATTATAATAATAATTACTGTACATAAATATTTATGTATGAAAATAAATAAATTAATGTTTATTCCGGTATGTGGGGAGAATAGTGCAATCCCACACATTCCATAAGGGTTATAATACATAATATACAACATATCTGAAGAGAAAAAATAAATAAGAAAAGCAGGTAAATATGATTATAAATGCATGAAACAAAGGTGATAAGATATAAGAAAATAATAAGATAGTAATAATTATTGGCTTTTAGAATTCTCTGACCACATTAGGAGCCAGTATTTTTCTCCAGTGTGCATCAATGCTGGATGATGGACTGAGGCGGGCTTCCATGACTAGGATATTACCAGAGCTGCATATCCTTTCCCTCATTCCTGCCACCATGGATCTAATAAGGGCTGCATAGTCGGGAACTCGCCCCTCCGTGAACATCTGAGAAGCGCTGCAATATCTGGGGAGATCAAACATTATGCGGAAGGCGTTGTTGTATTGAACCCGGAGTCTTTCTATACTACTCTTCTTGTAGTTTTCCCAGAGTTCGCACGTATACAGCGTTGCGCAGAAGGAAATAAAGAGCGTCCTTTTTACAGCGGTACTGCAAAGGCGGAATCTTCTGCTGATCATGTTTGCTTTTACGCTGAGAGCTCTTCTTTGCCTATCGATGTCATCATCGTCCATCAGATTGCTGGTGATTATATGTCCAAGTTATTTAGTTTCTTCAGTTAACCGCAGATTCACACCGTTCAGTGTAGCTGGAGGAATATTTTTTGGTCCTTGTCCATGTCTTATGACCAATAGAGCCGTTTTAGTGGGGTTATATAACATGTTTGTTTCTTTAGCAAACTCTTCGCAGATCTTCAGAAGAATACGTAGGCCCCTTATAGATGGTGCCATCAAGACCAAGTCGTCCGCATAACTGATGTTGTTCAAACACTGTCTGTGAAAAAATGAATGTTTCTTTGTTTGTCCCGAATTTGCGCTCCTATATTCTTCATTTGATTGCGATGAAACTTTGTCGAGTTATTGTGCGCCGCCCGCGAAGGTTTTTTTATATATAGTATTGTGAGCGCCGGCGTTATGAAAATTTGTATAAATAAATTACAAGGTTGTTTTTCATATATTTTAGCGGAGGGAGGGAAGGAGGGAGGGGAACGAAGAAGGGGAGGGGTTCGCGGGATAGGTGGAACGGGGGCGGGAACGGGGTCGCTTGGGAAAGTGGACACGCAGGGGAAGGGTGACGGAGGGGTATGGATAGCAGGGATAAATTTGGGTGTTTGTGTGGGTTAATTTGGAAAATCGTTGCATCACACACGGACCACTGTTTGTGACCTGCTCGTGCGCCGGAAACCCGTATTAAGAGCGTTTAACCAGCCAGCGGACGAAAATCCACATTTCGTCGAAAGTTGTTCTTACGATCGTGCAGGGCGGTTACAATAAGAAAGAATAATTATTCTCCGTACCAGCTTTTTAAAATTATAACTCAATATCGAATTTATTTCAATCCAAATTAGCTTTAATTTATACCTTCATCCAAAAATGCTGAAAGGCGTGATGATAAAACTATTAAAATAATGTACTTTTTGTGATTATAAGTATTTATCATTTTTCAATAATGTCTAAATTTAATAAAAATGTTAAGAAAATCTTTAGTTTGTAAGTGCAAAATAAATACACAAATGGACCAATTTTCGTCAAGAAACATATGTACGTATATATTTTTAAATGATTTTATTGAAACTAAAATTAAAATTCTAAAACAAACGTTTGCTAGATAATGTACTGATTTATTTTACTGCATGATTATATTATTTGAAATGGGTGTGGTATAATACAAAATCTTTTTTGAAAATTTAACAAATCAGACAACGACCTATGGAAAAACCTTATTTTACTAAAAATTAAAAATTTTCTCAAAATTTATTACATACGAATGCTAGATAAAAGAACAATCTTTCGAAAATTCATTTATAATTTTTTGTGGAAAAGAGTCAATACTTCTAAAATCTGATTTGAAAATGACATATTTCTGGTTTTCTCTGGTAATGCCCTCTTAATCAACAGGTAGAAAAACAAAACAAAAAAGTTGTGTATCCAAAAGAATTTCAATAAAAAAATACAACACAGACACATTCTTTCTTTGAAAGGCATTGCGTGACATTGCAACGCATGCCGGGTACTACTCGCTAGTCTACTATAAACAATCAAATGTGAAATGATTTTCGATTTTCATGGCGAAAAGTTATATATTACAGTGACAAATCAACAAACTATAGAAAAGTGATATAAAGTCATGGAAAGTGATGAAAAAACAGGTTACGTTAGATTAGGTTTGGTTTTTCACTTCCAAATCACTTTTAATGACTTAATGTCACTTTTCAAAAGTGTGTTGATTTGTCACGGTCCTGAGTTGTCGTGAAACCAAATAACGTGTGCCTTTTGATGGACACTGTAACGCTGTCCTAAACGTTGGCTTAAGAAGGAGGAATCGCAACACGTCATAATAACCCAAAAATTTCCCAAAAAAAAATGGAAATTGTTTTTCTCGGGGCCTTCTGTTTGGAGATGATTTAAAAAAACCGCAGTAAGCAGTTTATACGAGTCAATATAAATATTTGGAGGTATGTTATTAATTAAATCGAACGGACGAATCGAAAACCGAAGATCCTTAAATCTCCGTCTCTCGAGGGGTTATAAACTTGCTATAAAATTATTTCGCAAAATTGTTGTGGGAAAAAAAAATAATTGGCTAAATTTTACGGCCCCGTTTTAATGAGAAATTGACTTAATTGCGCTTTACGATGATTGTAAAAAAAGGTCTGCCATTATACCTAATTTGATTTTTTCTGGTAAACAAATTGATAACTGTAATACACTCACATACGCATATAGCTACGTACGGTCTCTTTGCAAAATGATGGGATTATTAATTTCTACAGCGCTGTTTTCGTGGGAAACTCACCTCAAGGACTCTTCATAAATTTATTTATTTAACGTATAACTTCTCACTTAGACTTGTCAAAAATACTAATTTCGGTTGGGGATCTTTTCTGTGATTACAACTCTGGTTCAGTGAACTCGGATTTGTTGTGAATTTAAGTGTTATTTCCAAAATTGGAATTGATTTTGTTAAAAATTCAGTCAAGCGATACATAACTTACCCCTTACATAATATTTTACAGATATTTTATTTAAATTTTATATTCGAAATGATTATTTCTTTGTTTAGATTTCTTGGGGTTAATTAAAAAAGGTCATATTTCATGATTTTTCAAGAGTCAGCGCTTTTTCCATTTTCAATATGGTGTATTCAGTGACTTAGCAGGGGTGCCCGAGTTCATGGATAGAGGTTTGTCTAGATTTTGCCAGTGGATGCGTCTGCCCGCCTTCTGCGTGGAGGACCAGATCGAAAGAGACCGAGAGACAGAACTCTCTCGACCTAACGCCTTACACCGCAATTGCAGGGATGTGTTCATAAATCCATCACTTCTAGACACCCTGACTTCCAAAGTCCTACCCACTCTTCATCTCGTTTTCTTTCCCAGAAAATCCTCTTCTTCCTTTCCTTAAAAACCCTCCACATAGCATCCATTGTGCATGTGCCATGAGTCCCGAGGGAAATTATTTTCCTCGTTGGTTTCCTATGTGGGGTTAATGTAAAAAAACGTTAACATTTGGTTTTGTATAGTATCATTATAAAACTTAGTAAATTCGAATAATTTTAGTAAAATGGCAACGTATAATTTTTTCATGGTTTTCAAAAAAAAAAAAATTTTCTTTCTTTGCAATTTAAGGTTCATCACATATAAATAATTTAAATTATCCCATTCTTACAATTTGCATAATCCATGGCATTAAATTTGATAAATAATCCTTTAGCGAACACCATGTCTACAATGTTATCGTGTGGAGGTCATTCATAGGTCTTCCCTGGGTCTTTGTTAAAAATGACCCCCGTCCCCCCTTTTCTAAGGTTCCAGGTTCAAGTAACCGCCAGACAAGCTATGCTGAAATATTACCTACATAATGTGGAGCTATTTGTCTTGTTACCAGTGGTGGACTAACGGGGGGGGGGGGGGCGGAAGGACCAGCCGCCCGGGGCCTATGGTCCTGGGGGCCTCCAAACGCCTCCATGTTTCCTAGATCAAATCCTAAACAAGGCTTTAAGGCACCAGGAAAGTGTAATTTTTTAAAAATTTTCATTTTCTGAAAGATGCATTTGTTGATAATGCTCTCACCAAATGTTTTAAGGAAATTCGAAAAATTGACGGAGATACAGCATTTTATATGAAACCTTTGAAACAGTTTGTATGTTGAATCCTTTCAAGCAAAACATTGAATGCGTTTTTCTCGAAACTTTTTTAAAACGTTTTTGATTCTGGTTGACAACATATTAAAAACACTTTACATCCACTTTACAATTTGGATGCACCGCGTCTTAAACCTTTGGAAAAACCAGTGTCTATAGCACCAACTAGTGGAATTTTGATATCTAGAAAAAATAAAAAATGGCCGCACAGCGAATTTTATTTTTGATTTTTTGTGTAAAATTTTCATCGTTCATGAAATATAAATCGATAAAAAAATTATAGAAGATGGTCCTTTACAAAAAAATCCCTATATGGAGCCAAAGTGACTGGATTTTTGAACAGTTTTATGACTTGGTGCATGCAAATTGGATGTATAGTTTTTCTAATATATTGTCAACCAGGTTGAAAAACATAGTTTCGAGAAAAACGCGTTCAAAGTTTTGCTGAAGGATAATTCAACATACAAACTGTTTAAATTTATATAAAATGCTGTATCTCCGTCAATTTTCCGAATTTCCATAAAACTTTTGGAGAGAGCATTACTTACAAATGCATCTTTCAGAAAATTAAAAAAAAAAACGGTGCCTTGGTCCCAAAGCCTTGTTTAGGATTTGTTCAAGGGAACATGGAGGCCCCCAGGTGCAGAGGCCCGTGTGAACTGAATAATAAGTTAGTTAGTAGGGGCTCATTCGTCAGTCAGCTTTGCTGCCCCGGGCCTCTGACGGGCTTAGTCCGCCACTGCTTATAGCATCTTTCTTTTCTCTTGGCGTAGAATGAAAAATTAGATATTTATCCGGTTAAAATATGCGCGTTTTTAGAACTTCATTTTTAAAAAGAGTTATATTTTGTAGGCAGAGGCTAATCTGTGAGAAATTGTTAGGACACGGGCAGACTTTCTAGTAAATTTATTATATTATATCGTGTAAATTCACAAGTTAAAAATGTGGGTATTCTTGGTGTGCCTTATACATCACCAAGAATATGGGTAATAAGCAAACAAATTGCTTGACAGTTTGATAATGCCTTCAGAAAGCGAAGTAGCTATCACGCCTGATAATAGTTACATAGCAGAACTAGTTTATAAATAAACTGTTTTTATAATTTAAATAATAATATTATTGAATATAAAGAAATAAAAATTAAAACGCAAACCGAAAAGTTTTAAAAATGGCTCACCTTAAATTTTTTATAACTAAAATTAAGTACTGACAACGAAAAAAAGAAAAGCACTTAAAGTTTATTAGACAAATGTTTTATAAACGCTCTTGTCACCTCACTTTTTTGTCGTTTCATAAAAAATCTTATCTTAATCTACATATCTTAATTTTAATACATAATACAAAGTCGAGTTAGTTACACCATTTATAACTCGAGAACGGCTGGACCGATTTTTAAGATCTTTGATTTGTTGGATTTATCTCCGCCCCGAATAGCAGAATAACTATGAAAAAATTAATAATGAAGAAAATTCTTTTCCTCATACATTTCGTATGGAACGAATTCTCATCTTTTGAAAGAGCTGCAGTAATATTATGATAAGTATAATATTGAGAAACCAATGAATGTAAAAATTTAAAAACGTCAAATATCAATGCGTTGATTGTTTTGCTTTTGTTCTTAAACATATAATGCTGCCCCTCTTTCTTACACACTAAATGTCAACAGTCGAAAATGGGACAAACGGTGACAATATGTCTGAACCCCCTAAATGAAAAATACACTAATTATAATAAATCTCTCTCACACGTATAAAGAAAATGAAACGCAATTACCGTAAGTAAGTGGAAAAGTAAGAAAATTACAAAAATTATAAATCCGTACACAACGCTATCTCTGATACTGACACAAACAAAACATGGACAGTTACATCGAAAATTGCTTATTGTGTAATTTTTAACCAAATAAAAAAACTGAATTTAATTCAGCTAATAAGTTAACACAACAGTTATTGATTCTGAGGCGGTACGAAGTTCGCCGGGTCAGCTAGTTATTAATACAAATTTCACAAAGTTTTATAAATTTTTCTCAATTTGAGGTGGAAAACTTTGGTTTCATGGGGGTGCACATTTCAATTTTTCTGTGGTGAACTTCAATATTCGAATAAAAAGCGTGATATTTTCTCTTTCCAAAAGCTTTTAGATCATATATTTCTTACCACGTTACAGTAAGGGAGATACAACGATTTCCATGAGACCTATGTGAGCTGTACCCAAATGCGACCAAATTAGCCTGAGGGGTTAAATAAAATTTAAATTTTTTTTTTATTTTAAGTCTCGCAATTAAAGGTAATAGTTATAATAACAAAAGGGTATGTATGAAACGATGTGTAAATGTAAATGAAGCAAGGAGTGCGTGCTAGGGCCGAGTTGCTTGTCGGTCAATCCCCTCTGCCTATCCCTGCGGCAAACGACGCGTCGTTTAATTAAATAACCATTTCGCTGCGGCGTTGTGGTTAGGTTAGGTTAGGTTGCGGCGACGTGATGGTTAGTTGGTTAGCATTTAGAGATGACCCAAATAACCCTTACGCATGATTGTTTATAATGGTACATGTGAATATACTTCCAAAAGTAATGTACTTACGAAACTTCAATGTGGAACAGCATTCTATCTTATTGAGTTTTTTAGCGATAAAAAGAAAACAAGTGTAGGTTCACATATATTTTTTTTCTAAAAAGAAAGACAAACATTCCCGGGTTACGAATAACCCAACAATGTTTGAAAATCTCCTACTACCACCACAGAAAGCCGAAAATGTTGCTTGTGTTGTGATGGAGGACTTAGCCAGTCGAGGAATCGAACACGCGACGCTCGGGTGGGACCCAAGCGCTATGCCCACTCAACCACTGACCGGTCTGTTTGATGTTTGAAAAAGTTGCCAGGGTTCTTTTAACTATAATAAAAACTACTTTCGTTGAAGTTGAATAACGAATTACAGACGTTTGTTACATTATGTAAGAAATGTTACTTTACGAGTATCGGGTTTGACTAAATCTTGGTTGACACACTTGTTGACTATTTTTCCAAATAATTGTCAACCCGTTAAATGGATGTGGTGAGCCGTGGCACAAGTTTCTTTATGCCCTCCTCGAAGAATTCTCCCGCCAGCTCCTTACCCCACTTCAGGACCACTTTCTGTACCTTCTCGTCGGTTGAAAATTTATTTTCATTCATACATGCCTTTAGGAAGGCCAAAAGATGATAATCTGAAGACGCCAAGTCAGGCGATTACGGGAGTGGTTCAAAACATCCCAATCAAATGAGTCCTTGATCCTATGGTGGCTAAGGCTGTGTGAGGATGTACGTTTTCGTGAAAAAAAGCACACTTCTCTGGTCAGCATTCCCCTCCTATTATTTCGAATGCTCCTTTTGAGTTTTTTCAGAGTACACAATATTATTGTACATTGATGGTCTTAACCTGAGGCCGAAATTCGACCAAAATGATGCCTTTTAGGTCCCAAAATACTGAGGCCATGATTTTTTTTTTTGCCCGAAATTGTGGTTTTCAATTTTTTGATAGATGTCGAATTGGGCTCAGAAATCCTCACCTTTTTTTCTTGTAGGTGTTATTCCTTCCGTGACAAAAAGCGGATTGCAGCACTTGGTGGGATTTTTTGGCGACATCTTTCACGCAACTGGACACTACAGCGTGAGGTTACGTACTACAATGTTCCTGCGATGCTCGTTCTGGTTAGGAGACCCCCTCTACCACTCAGTGTTGCCAACCCTCAAAAAATTAAAAACCACCGCCCGTTATGGTCACAGGTCACAGTACACTTACTTTCTGAGCATGTTAAGTCTATTGTGTATATGGGGTTGTGATCACTATCAACTCTGGATATGATACCTGGCCCCCTAGCACAGTCGATCGATAAGTAACTTTTGGTAACTTCTTATCATTCCCTAGCATAACTGCAGATCGCCAACGAAAATATTATAGATCACAATGACTGTGCTCTTAATATATTCGACATCAACTGTTGTTTGTAAGTTACCGATTTGCAGTTGTCCTAGGAGGAGAAGTTACCAAAAGTTATCCGATCAATCCTTATCGATCGACAGTGCCTGGTAACATTAAAACTCAAATTACTGTGGGTTAGGTTAGGTTAGGTTAGGTTATGAATTCGAGATTAAGAACAAAATAAAAAACAATATTCAATAAACTGAGCAAAAGAAATCACCGATTTTTACACCCTACAACATCTTAATCGATCAACCCAATTTTACTGGTTTAATTTAATGATTCAATAAATGTTCGCGGAGTGTATAAAAATTATGGTTTCCTTGGCAAAATATTATTGTGTACACCTGCCGTTAAACATCTTGGGATAAATCTTTAATGGGAGCGACGGCTACTACCTTTTACGATGAGGTACAAGGGTTAATAATTTGAAATTGCAAACTATCTAGAGTACCTCACTGACCTAGATACATTCACCACAATGAAAAAAACCTCAAATTTACTTAACACTATTTACTTTAATACACATTTTAGCCAAAAAAAATTAAATTCCATGCTACTATATTCCATATATTTTTTATTTATTTTTAATACTATTATTGTTATCCCTTTTCATTTAACAAGTTAAAAAGCAATTCTTTTGTATTTAAGTTCCGGGTTGCTACTTCCTTCCTTGTTGTATTCATGATATATTGTCAATTCTTAATAATTCTTTTTTTTTTCTTTTTCATAATAATAACAAACATACGTAAATTTATGATAGCAAAAAAAAAATAATAATTAAAAAAATAAATAAATAAAAATAATTAATTACAAGAAAATTACCTACTTTTATATTAATCGTTAAAAATGTTTTACACTACTGCAATACCGGTATTTTTTTTTATTTTTTTTTTTTATTTATTTAATATAGTTATATAATTGTACAGTGGAGTTATGGAAATTACATAGCGGTACAGAAATTATTTAAACATTGCAATCTCACCAAAGAAGAAGCTAGTTCTTGTGCTTGATGAGCGAGTTACACTAACTATAACTGAAATAGAACAACATTATGTAATAAGTAAGTATATAATAGGATAAATTGAGACTTCTGGATCATCTAAATGTGTAGGTGTACATACATAGGATACGGTTACATACGGTTATTGTGCACTTAGGAGAAATTCGAAAAATCTAAATAAAATAGAGATGAATATGAATTAAAAATAAATAGAAAGAAAGAGAAAAACAGGTAATTATTTAGTTAATTATTCCTGATGAAGTGTAGCTTCAGTTTGAGTTTCAGTTTATTGATTTCTTTGGTTTTTTTTATTTCAATGGGAAGGTTGTTGAAAAACTTTATTCCTAAATAGACATAATTGTTTTGCATTAGTTTGGTATTAAATTTTGGTGTTTTGATGTTGTCTTCATATCTTTTTGATTGGTGAGTTTCAAATTTCTTGATGATATTATCTTTGTAAATTTGGATAATTGCATTTTTCTTGAAGATATTCTCAACTCGAGGCACCGTGAAATCTGCGAAAAGCGTTTCTGTTGGATAAGTGGAGGGTTTCTTTAGGATTACTTTAATGATTAGTTTCTGGATCACTTTGACAGGGGTTAGAATATTGTTGTATGACCCCCCCCATCCAATTATTCCATATTGAATTAAAGACTGGATTAGTGCATAGTATACTCTTTTTAGATTGTTGAGTTTTAAAATATTTCTTAATCTTATGAATATATATATACACTTTCTGATACGCTTAACCAATTCACAGATATGGCTCTTCCACTTCATATGTTGTTCTATTATCACTCCGAGATATTTAATTTCTGGTACTGATTTCAATGTTGAACAGCCTTGGATACATGTGATTTTATTACATTTGTAATTGTGGATAATTATTTTAGTGTCGGGGAGTGTTTTTAGTTTGTTAATTGAGAAGTGTATGTAGTATGTTTTGTTAGTGTTCAATGAGAGAAGATTTGTGTCAAACCAATGTTTTAAGATGTTCATGATATTATTTGCTTGTTCGTTTACTCTATTCCAGTCGATCCCATTCACTATGATAGCTGTGTCATCGGCATATGATATTATGTCTGCGTTAAGTGGTAGTTTAAAGATATCGTTGACATATATTATAAATAGTAGGGGGCCTAGGACTGTGCCTTGAGGAATCCCAAAATTACTTGTTAGTGGTAGACTTAGGGAGTTGTTTATCTTGACTACTTGGTGTCGTTCAAATAAATAGCTTTTTATCCATTTTAGAGCTTTATCGTTTATCCCAACACAGTTTAATTTTTTAATAAGTTTATCATGAGAAATACTATCGAAAGCTTTTTTAAGATCTATGAAGATTCCGAGGCATTTCAAAGATTTGTCTAATGTGTTCTGAATAATGTTCGATAATTTGGCAATCGCATCTTGGGTACTTCTAGTTTTCATAAATCCATATTGGTTATCGTGAATTAGGTTATTTTTGTTAATAAATTCGGTTAATCTTTTTTTGATAATTTTTTCAAAGATTTTGGCAATGTTTGAAATCAGCGATATTGGACGATAATTTGTCACTTCTTCTGGGTTGCCAGATTTATGAATTGGAGTGATGATGGTTTGTTTATATATCGTTGGGAATATTCCGCTTTGAAGACTAATGTTGATTAAATGCGTCAATGGTTTTGAAATATGTTTTTTGATAGCTTTTAGTGTTTCGACAGTAATTCCATCGAAACCTGGTGCCGATCTTCCCTTCATGCTTGAAATGATGTGTTCGATTTCCTGGGCTGAAGTAAGGGGAAACATGTCAATTTTGTTTATGATATTGACGTTAATGTTCTGTTCGTTATTAGACGGTATTTTTTGTATTTGATTTGCAAGATTTTTGCCTACATTTGCAAAAAAGTTGTTAAATATGTTAGCAGCAGCTGATGGATTTTCTTCGCATCGTATTTTGATATTATTATGTGTAATACTATGTATATCATTTTTTTTATGTTTTTTCTTATCTATAATTTCATTTACAACGTTCCAGACTTTTTTTGCATCGTTCTCCGTTGCTTCTAGTTTTCGCCGAAAATAGTTTTCTTTTGTGTTTTTTATTAAATACATTAGTTTGTTTTTGTATGCTTTTAGGTATTTTTTTAAGGTTTCGTTTGTAGGTTGTTGGATTAATTTTTTGTATATTGCTTCTTTGTGTCTGATTGATACAATTAATCCAAAAGTTATCCATGGTTTAACCGGTTTAAATTTTGATGATTGTTTTCTGGAATCAATAGAATGTGCAGTACTTACGTGCATTGATAATTTTTTTTCAAATAGTTCGAAGCATTCATTCGTATCATTACAATTAAAAATATCGTGCCATTTCTCTTTGTCTAGATTATGTACTAGGGCATTTATGTTGAGCGTTTTTCGTCGGCCGCTTTCATTCTCCGGAATTCGGGTAGTTAATGGTGAATATTTCTTTTCATAATTGTACGTAAAAATGCACCCGAAATGATCAGTGATTGTCGTTTGTATAACTGCAGATGCTATGTTTTTTATGTCTTGAATATTTGTAAAAACATGATCTATGCACGAAGGTCGTTGACCTGGAATAATTCTCGTAAATGAATTAATACATGATATATAATTTAATTCTGCCATCATATTAAGATAATTATCTTTATCATAAGACGAGTAATCATTTGCTATATTCAGGTTTATGTCTCCGATAACAATGGTTTTTTTATTTCTGTTCGCAAGAAGAATGCGTTTTAGTTCATCTACATATATCGGTAATATTGAGGCATGAGTTCTATATATAGCGAATATGCTGAAGGTATACTTTTGGTAACTGATTTCCATATTTAGGACGTTTACATTGTGCATGTGAATTTCTCTGTTAAAAGTCACGACATATTTATTTGAGACAAATATTGCGATTCCGCTGTTCTTGTTAATTCGGGTATTTGTTGCATAGTATGTATAACCCGGAATATTATAGTTTATATCGCTCGATGAGTGAGTCTCTGTTAATATTATGCAGTCCAGTCTGTTAAGTGATTTTATTGTTACCAGGAGTTCGTCTAAATGACGTTCGATGCTTCTTACATTCATATGAAATATGATTAAGCTAACTTCGGGATTCATCGCTAAAATGTTGTTTGTTTCGTTCACTGATGTATATATTCTTTCGTCTATTGACATGGTTTTATTTATAGCATTTATCACGAAATCATCCATATCGTAGAAATAATAATAATGAATGCATTAGTGGCCATGAATACATTTGTTTATTTGGGATAAGATTTTCTGGAGGACGGATTTTTTGAGAGCCTTTGTGTTTTTTTTTATCACTAATAATAGTTGTGAAATTTCATTCATAATCTATTCTCTCTTTGGCAATTTGAAGCATTTTGTGTCTGTATGTGCAATTGATGCTATCAGCACGGTGGTCGTCCAGGATGTTCGCCCTGAATTTTTTATTGTTGCTGGAACAGTTGTAGCAGATTGGTTTATTGTTTCTCTCTGTGCATTTTTCTAGGGTATGGTCTTGTGCACAATGGGGGCAGGTAGGTGGCTGTGTTCTGTTAAGGCATCTTAGGGCAGTGTGTCCATATTTCAAGCAGTGGTAACACTGCGTCAGAGGGTTAAGGTCGTCAATTGGGACTCTTTGGTATTTTATGTTTATTTTTCCAAAGTTAAGAAGGATTTTTCTAATGGCTCCTGACGTTTGTATTAAGTAGTTTGATACATCTTGTTGGGACGTTCTTTGTTGGTCGAATTTTTTTAGTTTGATTTCTTTTATGAGTTTAAAATCATCTTTACAGTAACTTTGTAAACCCTCATTTTGCTGGGTTATGCCTAAAACAATTTCATCCTCTGTTAAATTTGATTGCAATCTTTTTACGATCATTATTGGTTTTCTCTTTTTTGTTTCTTCAGCGTTGATGTCTTCGCCGAATGTTCCATTTATTTTGGTGACCAATTTGTGTGCGTCTTCTTTTTTTAAACATGAGATTATGAGTTTTTGATCACCAATTTTTTTAAATTCAGTTACACCAACTTGCATTTTAGTTACATCTATGTTTTTTTCGATTCTTTTTCTCATTTCTTCAGCCTTCAAGTTTTTAGTTGTTGATATTATGATGGCGTGTTTTTGTGGAGTTTGTTTCTCGATTTTATTCATTGTTGTGGCTTGCGCATATGTTTTTATATTTTTTGTCACAAAACTTTCTAATTTCTCATTATAGTGTTCATTGTTTGTTATAATTTGCTCTTGTAGATTAATAATTTTTTTTTGTAAGATAAGATTTTCTACTTTAATTTGTTCTTCTAGTTTCTTTAAGTTGTTCTCCAAACTTAGTTTTATTCTTGAATCTTTAACAGATGTGATCTTCGCAATATCGCTCTTAATATCTTCGAGAATGTCATCCATGTTCTTTCTAATACCCGCCCGCCCGGGCGAGGTACTTTAGGTACGAAGTGTAGAACAATACTCGATACTCGAGGCAGTGCACTATAACGAAACTATACGACCGCACTGTTGTAGCACTGGAATGCAACTGGTATGGTACTGGTATGCTTCGAGTATGTTTGGAATCACATTTTGTGTGATATTGCGACAATAATTATTGAAAATAATGTAGCGTGAGCCCAAATACGAATCCGCTGGTTGAACTCCTTTGTAAACAATTACTCGAATATTGATACCTACTTATGTTAAGCGTACTTATATCTTTCTAGCTCTGTTTATCATTTTATGTACTGTATACTTATGATACTGCATACTTGTTATAATGCTCCTGTACAATTTATTTTATATGTAAAAGCCATCAAGGCGTAAACAAACAAATAAATAAATAATAATAAAACACGTAAAATCATAATGTTATATAAAAAAAATTATACAGATCTGTAATGGAATCTTTCAGTTCAATTTTCATCGACTTCCCGAACTATCGAAATGTGTAAATTTTCTCACACGTGATCAAAATGATTACAATACATACAATAACAAAAATAAACCAATATTAAAGTTAACTTTGCTTTATTAGTACGTGACAAGCGTGTTTTTGGTCTTTTTTAGATACTTTTTTTACCTACCACGTGCCATATCTACGCCCTCTAATTTATTTTCTATAAGTCTTCTACTGCCCCCCTGAAAGTCTCAAACGACCGTAACGTTGAGAACCTATGACGTACACTATACGCGCGTTCAAAATCGGCTTAGAATGTGTTCAAAATCAAATGTCAATCAATTAAAATCATTGTTTTAAAATCATAAATATTAGAAAAAAAAACGGATAATATTATGATAAAAAAATATATTTATAATCAAAAATTTTAACAAAACAAAAACGACTTAAAAAAATGCACTAAAAAGTAAAAAAAATAATTTCGTATTCTTCTACAACTTCATAATCAACTTACTTTTTCTACTCATCAATATGTAGGTACGATTGATATTTTTGGAGTCGGTGTCAGTCAAGGTAGGTTTGTAACTACATACATAGTTATAGGTGAGATGTGCTTGTGTCGCACAAGCGACTTGACGAGGCGAGAGCGGGGCCGCGGCGTGAGGGGAGCTGTCATCGACTTACCTACATATACCTACCTTTGCTGACACCGACTCCAAAAATAACAATCGTACCTACATATTGATGAGTAGATAAAGTAAGTTGATTATGAAGTTGTAGAAGAATACGAAATTATTTTTTTTACTTTTTAGTGCATTTTTTGAAGTCTTTTTTTGTTTTGTTAAAATTTTTGTTTATTTTTTGATTTTTAGTGAATCTGAAGTATACTAACGAATTTGTCTGAATATGGGTAGACCTACTAAACGTGCTGCTCGTATGAGACAGACATAATTTGACCATAACGACGTGAGGGTCAAATTAAGAGATTCGGCCGAGTTTCGTTAATTTGCTCGTAAGAATTGAAGAGTTCCGTTACTTTGTCATGGATCCGATAATCAAAACCTAACCAAACTCTCATCAAACTATCCTTGAAGTACATCCTTCCAATAAAAAAAGAATCATCGAAATCGGTTGGCGTGATATTGAGTTATTCGTCCATTTGTCGCGAACATACTTAATGCAAATTTAAGACTTGTATGGTTTTCTCGTGGATGCCATTGTCGGAACTGGACCAAATTAAAATGGGACCACACGGAAAGCACCAGCTTTCAAATAAAAAAAAATCTTCAATATCGGTTCACCCAGTCGAAAGTTCTGAGGTAACAAACATAAAAAAAAAAAAATACAGTCGAATTGAGAACCTCCTCCTTAGAGAAGAAAACGGCGGATACTTGTGCGCGCCGCAAAAAAACGAATGGTACGATTGTACATGCAAAAATATATATTTAAAAAGAAAACGGCAGATATTTTCGGGCCGCAGTTTGACGACCACGGGTCTAAAGTCTAAAGCGAATATTTTTTATATGTGCGCCGATATAGTTTCCGTATGGAAATCGGTATAGAAAAAACCATTGTGTAAAACGCCGACGTCATTGAAAATTTTGACACATGGTTTCGCTTATATTCAGTCTTTTTAAGAACAGCGTATTTTCAACAACTAAAAACTAATAATTAAATTAGCGTTCATTTAAAATGATTTAAGTACAGGTATACGAGTATGTAATAATATTTGTGTAAATAATTATGGACAATAACAGCATTATTAATAAAAAAACACCTTTCAATAGTTTTAGTTACACTTTGAATAATTACTGTACATTTTCAATTTTGAATTATTACAAATTTTTTTTCACTGTGTTGTGAAAGAACTGGCAACATTGCAATTTGATAAATTGGCGCATGCGCCTTGCACGTCAATTTCTCGGCAGAATGACAGTTTTAATTTATGATAGTTATGTGTGATCTAAATCTTGTTTTTGTTTATATTTTCTATTCTAATGACCAATTCTTTATTATATTAACATAATTCAATATATTTACTATAAGTTGTGTTATTTTTTAGAAGTTTTAATTAATTAATGATGTCAGATTGTGAATTTAGTTTTGTCATCGAAAAGAAGTTTGATTTTTTTGTCACGTTATTTTTTAATTGACTTTTATCATGTGAATTTAAGAACACTTCCATGAAATGATGTTTTGGTAATTTTTCGGGATTTTTATCATGTGAATTTAAGAACACTTCCATGAAATGATGTTTCGGTAATTTTTCGTGACATTAGTGTCCATGGCTATTACGAATAATTTTTAGAAAAAAACTTTAGATTCGCCTTAATCACTATAACAGGAAACTTTTTGCATCACGGCTGGCGGAAAATAACGCATTTTAATTTTCAATGTCGTTAAATAAAATTTTTCTTCGCGAACCGATACTACGTCAGCCCTCCCGCTGCCGCCCGCCATTTTGTCACTGTTATGTTGGTATCCCTGATCTGATACAAACAAGAACTAGATACGATTGTAGCCGACTTCGTGGGATACATGATGGGCGCGTAATTATGAAAAACAGAATTAATAATATAATGTAAACGAACCTCTAATCAGGCACTGGAATGGAGACAAACCATTAAAATCCTGGGATGTTTTTTAAAATAAAGATAATACACACAAGCCCGCTACACAAACCCTGCGTAGCCAAACAAACCATTCAAAAACGTAGGCTGTTTTTTAAAGTAAAAATAACATACACAAGCCCGCTACACAAACCCTGCGTAGCCAAACAAACCATTCAAAAACGTAGGCTGTTTTTTAAAGTAAAGATAACATTGTTTTTTAAAGTAAATATAACATACACAATCCCGCTAGACAAACCATTACGCGCCCAATGTATCCCACGAAGTCGGCTACAATCGTTCTAGCTCTTGTTTGTGTGAGGTCAGGGATACCAACAAAACAGTGACAAAATGGCGGGCGGCAGCGGGCGGGCTGTCGTAGTATCGGATCGCGAAGTGAAATTTTATTTAACGACATTGAAAATTAAAATGCATTATTTTCCGCCAGCCGTGATGCAAAAAGTTTCCTTTCATAGTGATAAAGGCGAATTTAAAGTTTTTTTTCTAAAAATTGTTCGTAATAACCATGGACACTAATGCCGAAAATTTACCGATGTTTTTAACAACGTAAAAGTTTTATGCACGTGCAAATAAACACAAATGCAAGAAATTAATTTTTATTTTTCTTAACGATGAATCCAAAATGTAAGATATGTTGATTATTCTGAAAGGCTGTAAGAATATATTATAAACGCAACTACAAAAACTTCTCAAGCAGTTACGAAAGCTATAATGTCGAAAGTCAAGAATATATTTTTTTCGATGATTTCGTCAAAACGCTCTCGTAAAAATCAACTAAAATAAAGAATTTTTATTATTCTGGAAGCGGAATAGAATTCAATACGTGTTCTCAGGACACATCCCTCGAATTATATCTTGAAAGCTTCCATGGAATATATTTCTGATATCATTTGGATTCGACAAATTTGACGTCTGCAAAAAATTAAGTGCTGCCGACAAAATAAAGTATGACGCTACCGTAAATTTCTATAAATTCTATGAATTTTAGAAAATGAATCTTATAAATGCGTAAGTTTTATAGATGTATGGATGTATGTTTGTTACTCTTTCACGCAAATAATACTGAATGGACTTTAAAAATTCTTTCACTAATAGAAAGCTACATTATTTGCGAGTAATATAGGTTGTCTATATTGGTAATCTCTGGCGTTATGAATAAGCTCTGGCGTTATGAAATTATTTATTATACGTTTATTGTCCAGATGAAAAGCAAAGCGTTGCTTGGTAACTATAAGTAATTATTTGACGTGCACTGTCATTTTGTTATTTGTTTAAGTTACTATGGAGATCCTTTTGGTAGTTAAAATTATACTAAGCTATACTAATATTATAAATGCGAAACTGCGTGTGTTTGATTTTTACGCTTTAATAGGTGGCTCGCGAGCTGCTTGAAAAATGAATGTAACGGGTATGGAAGGAGGTTGAGGGGGGGGGAGAGGGGGAGTGGAGTTGGGATAGAGAAGGTGGAGGAGGCGGAGTGGGAACCCCCCTTATACTATGCGAGCGAAGCCGGGGGCAAAAGCTAGTATTATTATACAAGTAAAAATTAAAAAAAAAATATGGAAATCTTAATACATAAAAGAAAGTCGGGTTAGTTACACTATTTATAACTCGAGATCGGCTGGACCGATTTTGATGATCTTTGATTTGTTGGATTTATCTTCGCCCCGGATAACAGAATAACTAATAAAACATCGCAAAAATTCACGAAAAAGAAAGTTATGAAGAAAATTATTTTTTTCATACATTTTGTATAGAAAGAATTCTCATATTTTGAAAGAACTGCAGCAATATTGTGATAGGAATAATATTTAACTGTTCTTGAATTCCAAAAATTCAAAAACGTCAAATGTCAATGCACTGATTGTTTCGCTTTTGTTCTTAATCACATAAAGCTGCCCCTCTTTCTTACACACTAAATGTCAATAGTCGAAAATGAGACAAACGGTGAACGTATGTCTCTGCGCCCCTCCAAAGGAAAATACCTACATAATAATAAATCTCTGAAATGAAACGCAATTTTTTTTACATAAGCTCCACACAGGACCAATGTCATCTTAGGAGATGCTGTGTGGAGGATCTTTTTAAGGACGCTAAGATAGGAAGTTCTGGGAAGGAAAAAGGCATGAAGGGTGGGTAGGAATCTGGAGGTTAGTGTATGCGGGAGTGAATCCATCCCTCCAACTGCGGTGCAAGGCCATTGCCTTGACGGGAATTAACCTTTTACCTTGACCTTTCCGGACTCTTGAAAGACATTAACTTATTAATTAAAAATTAACCTTTTACCTTGACTCTTTCGACCTATTGGTCGAGAGAATCCGGCTGGAAAGGTCAAAAGGCCTCCCTCAACCAGTCTCTCTCGATCCTGCCCGCCACGCAGCAGATGGGCAGACGCATCCGCCGGCAAGACCAGTCACCCTATGAACCCGGGCATCCCTGCTAAATCACCAAACGTAGCGAACCGCTTGGGGTGACCTACGGTAGAGGTGTTGGTTATTCAATAAATGGTTCCCTGGGCAGCGGCACCCGTACCCGCTTCCTTTCAAAAATTCCCGTAAGTAAGTGGAAAAGTAAGAAAAAATATAAATCCGTACACAACGCCATCTCTGATACTGACAAAAACAGTCGAGTGAGGCGGTACGAAGTTCGTCGGGTCAGCTAGTATACATATAGTTTCCACAAAAAAAAGAGATTTTTCACGATATTTGTCCATATTTTGAAAAAAATTTGCATATATGTGCGGTTTGACGCAATTAATTGGAATTTTCTGTTAGTTATCAAGCTACGTAAACTAAACATTTACCTTTTAAAGCACTCAGACCCTTAACCCGTCAGCTTAATTTGTTTGGTTGCCGGAACAACTCATATAAGTCTCATGAAAATCGTCGTGTCTCCCTTCCTACAATAGTTCGAAATATTATGAAAACGGTGTTAGAAAGTGCAAACACCACGCTTTATATTAAAAGAATATTGTGTATCCAAAAGCACTTCAATAAACAGAATAAAAACACAAATACTCTCTTTCTTTGAGTGGCCTTGCAACGTGTGCCAGGTACTCGCTAGTTATTACATAAATGACAGTATGAATACTGACGATAATTTCATTATTTTTATCATTGCAAGCGAATGTAAAAAATTGAAATAATAATAATTTGCGACGAAGATCTCTGTTAAGAGCGTTTAACCAGCCAGCGGACGAAAATCCACATTTCGTCGAAAGTTCGTCGCTTTAGTTCGTATTTGTCCAACAGACCATTAGAAAAATTTTCAGGAGGAGAAGGTTTTCTTTAATTATTTCAATAAAATATTATGATAGGTGTTTAAGATAAAGCTATTTCCGTAAAGGTAAAGGTCCAATTAAATTAAATAATTCTTAGTTAAGTGATTAACTATCATTTTTCATACTTTGTTTTTAATTTTAAAGTGGAGATTGAACAAAAACTAAAATGGTCTGTTGAACAAATAAGAACTGAGGCGACGAGTTGTTCTTACGATCGTGCAGGGCGGTTACAATGAGAAAGATTAATTATTCTCCGTACCAGCTTTTTTAAATAATAACTCAATATCGAATTTATTTCAATCCAAATTAGCTTTAATTTATACCTTCATCCAAAAATGCTGAAAGGCGTGATGATAAAACTATTAAAATAATGTACTTTTTGTAATGATTTTTTTGATTATAAGTATTTATCATTTTTCAATTATGTCTAAATTTAATAAGAATGTTAAAAAAATCTGAAATATATTAGTTTGTAAGTGCGCAAATAAATACACAAATGGACCAATATTCGTCAAGAAACACATGTACGTATATATTTTTTAATGATTTTATTGAAACTAAAATTAAAATTATAAAAATGCGTTTGCAAGATAATGTATTGATTTATTTTACTGCATGATTATATTATTTGAAATGGGTGTGGTATAATACAAAATCTTTTTTGAAAATTTAACAAATCTGCCAACGACCTATGGAATAACCTTATTATACTAAAAATTAAAAATTTTCTCAAAATTTATTACATGCGAATGCTGGATAAAAGAACAATCTTTCGAAATCCATTTATAATTTTTTGTGGAAATGAGTCAATACGTCTAAAATCTGATTTGAAAATGACATATTTCTGGTTTTCTCTGGTAATTCCCTCTTAATTAGATTTGATATATTATATTCTTGTTGTTATAGGGTGACCTTTGTAATACAATATTTTTGTATAAATTGGTAAAATCAATGTGAAACGTTTGCAAGATGACACAATTAGTAAAACTCAAAGGAAAATTCGCTTTTCCTCCTTGGTGAAAAAGAACCAGATATTAATTTTCTAAAACGCTCTTTTGTAAGAGTTAGTCTAATGAAAATAGTTTGCTGTCAACGTTTTATGTAAGCGTACCCAGAGGACACCCGAGAGAATTATTTGTTTTTTAGTAGTAGGTATAATTCATTTCAAAGGGGAGATTAATTAAGAGCGAATGTAGAAAAGGCAAGTAGGCGTAGGGAAAATAAAACCCGCATAAATAATTTAATTAAAATTAAATGTCGTTACGACAGAGTAAATATTAGGCGTGCTTGTCCACCGACTCGAAGCCTTTTCTAAAATTTAATTTGAACGTACGGACTCTACAAGTAAATACTGTAAATAGGAATATATTTTTCCCGCGGCTTCGCTCGCATGGTATTAGGGGGGTTCCCACTCCGCCTACTCCACCTCCCCCCCTCCTACTGGTGAGCTCTGGCATTACGAAATTTGTATAAAAAAATGTAATAGGTGGCACGCGAGCTTTTTGAAAACTGAATGTACCGGGACTGAATGTATGGAATGCAAGATGGTGGAGAGGGGAAGGGGAGGGGGGAGAGGAACTCCGGTAGGGGGTTGGCGGAAGGGGTGGAATACGGGAGAGGGGAGGGGAACTCGGGAGGGGGATTCGCGGGATTGGAGAAGGAAGGTGGAGGAGGCGGAGTAGAACGCCAGAGGGGAAGGAAACGCAGGAGAGGAAGGGAAGGCGGAAGGGGAGCGGAACGAACAGGAAAGGACACGCAGGGAGAAACAATTTCTTTACCAAATGGCATAGAAATGCATGCCGAAAACCAGCTAGTTTATGATAAAATACCAATAAAACTATTTTCCAATTTGGGGGGCGGGTATGGGTGCCGCTGCCCCAGTAATCATAATTGGATAACACACACCTTTGACATCGGTCACCCCAAGTGGTTTAGTATGCCTAGGCATATAAAGACGTTTGGTGATATAGCAGGGGTGCCCAGCTTCATGGAGTGAGGTTTTTTTGAGGTCTTGGCGACTGATGCATCCATCCACCAACTGCATGCAGGCTGGATTGGAGGGGAACGGTTGCGGGAGACCGGACAATCTCGACCTATTGCCTTGCACCGCAGTGGGAGGGATGATTCACGCGTCTGTCACTCCTGGACACACTGTCCACCAGATTCCTACTAACACCTCCGACTCTTTTTCTTCCCAGAATTTTCTCTCCTTCCTTTCTCTAAGAAAGCCCCTCCACACATCGTTTCCAAAGATGACATAGGCCCTGAGGGAAAATATTTTCATCAGGAATACCCGTGTGGAGTTAATGTATAAAATGCAACATTTTACCAACGCAACCGCAACGTAACAATAGTAAATAGTAAGTTTAATGCAACGCTTACCGTAACAATAGTAAAAGATTTTTAAATGTTGTCGAGTTATTTGAAACCTAGAAATGTATGTCTTTTTAAAAACAAATAAATGCTAATAGTTATTGAATTTCATATGATCTCTTAAAAACCATCAACATATTTAAAAACTAATGGTTTCTACATCAGAATACAATCATTATCATTATCATCATCATCATCATCATTATCATTATCATCATTATCATTACATAGTATAAAATGAAGTCGCTCAAAATGTATGTGCGCGTTAATCTTTTAAACTACGCAACGGATTTTCATACGATTTTCATCAATAGATAGAGTGATTGAAGAGGAATGTTTATATGTATAATACATGTAAATTATATTAGAGAAAAACCGAGAAATTCAAAGAAAACATATTTTTGTGCGATTTAAAACGGCTGGCGGGCCGTACTATAGTCACTTTTGAAATTCGTTCTACGGAAGAAATTGGAAAATAGATGTCCTAGAGTAAGTAGGTATTTGATTTTCCCTTTTCAAATATCCAGTGTTGCATTGCAAGCATTGTATAATTAGTGGCGATCGCTCGAATTGCATTATTATACATAGTATAAAATGAAGTCGCTCAAAATGTATGTGCGCATAGATCTTTTAAACTAGAAACAGATCTTTTATACTACGAATAGATAGAGTGATTCAAGGGGAAGGTTTATATGTATAATAAATGCTTATTATAGTAGAGAAAGGCCGAGAAATTCAAATATTCAATTCAGGCAGCAGGCAGCGGGCAGCTGGCAAGCGGGTGGTGTGGATTTTATAAAGGTTGGGTAATGGCGTTGTGTTTCGTTAGCCACAGCAACGTGTTGCCGGGTCTGCTAGTTATGTATACAATACAAATTAGTCCTTATAAGAATATTATTTAACTGTAACACTGAAGTCGTTAAGAATATCATGTAAACTTTTCACAGTTTAATGGACACTTCAACTAAGCTATCGAGGCAAGCTACAAAACCACTTTGAATCTTCTTCTTGAGTTGTTTCCTCATTGCTGAAGATCGTGATACCAATTCCATTTTCCATAGTGGATAAGGCTCTCAAACTCCTCAGAGTTCTGTGCTGCGTGGAGAGCTGTGCATGGAACGAATTCTCATCTTTTGAAAGAACTGCAGCAATGTTGTGATAAATATAATATTCCAAAAATTCAAAAACATCAAAAATGTCAATGCGCTGATTGTTTTACTTTTATTCTTAAACATATGGTGTTCTTAAACTTAAACATATAACGATGAACGCATGTCTGCACCCCTCCAAAGGAAAAACACAAAAATTATAATAAATCTCCCTCACACCTATAAAGAAAATGAAACGCAATTCCCAAAGTTAGTGTAAAGGTAAGAAAATCACAAAAATATAAATGCGTACACAACGCCATCTCTGATACTGACAAAAACCAAACACGGACAGTTGCGCATCGATAATTGCTTCATTGTGTAATTTTTGACTTATCAAAAAAACTGAATTTAATTCAGCTAATAAGCTAAATCTACAGTTGTTGATTCTGAGGCGGTGCGAAGTTCTCCAGGTCAGCTAATTTTGAAAAAAATTGTAATAAAGCTGTTAAAAATCTTGCGCACTGGAAATTTCTTCGTTAAAAAAGTAACTCGACATTAAACTTATTGCAACGAACATAAATTAACACGAAATCTCTACTTGACGGTTGCTGAGAATTTAGTCCTTGATTTGTTAAGAACTAATAACTTCTATTCTATTCTATTTTAATTAGTGTTTTTCTGAAGGCGAAAATGAATGCCGCATTACTATTATCTATTAAGAGGGCATTACCAGAGAAAGCCGGAAATACGTCATTTTCAAAAAAGTTTTTAGACGTATTGACTCTTTTCCACAAAAAATTATAAATGGATTTCGAAAGATTGTTCTTTTATCAAGCATTCGTATGTAATAAATTTTTAGAATTTTTTTTAATTTTTAGTATACTAAGGTTATTCCATAGGTCGTTGGAAGATTTGTTAAATTTTCAAAAAAGTTTTTGTATTATACCACACCCATTTCAAATAATGTAATCATGCAGTAAATTTTTTTTTTTTTTTTTTATTTTTTATTAGTAATAGAAGGTACATAAATTACAAATAAATTTTATACAGTAATTAATTACATAGTAGAATATTTGATGTACCCCCATAATTAAGCAAGGCTTGTGTGTATGGGGGGGTGTTATTGTATTGCTTTTTTAATATAATTCAGTTTAAATTTTCAGTATAATTTTTTAGGTGAGTTTTAAAACTTTTTATATTGGTATTCATGTTTCTATTTTTTTCTGGTAATGAATTAAAAAATTTTGCTCCGAGATATTTATGACTCAATTGTCCAATTTTTTTTTTACATTTTGGAGTGGGAAGTATTGATGTTTGTTTAAGACTTCTGTTATTTTTAAAGGGTGCAACTTGATTTTTAATATTATCTTTATAAATTTGTAATGTTGCATGATAAAAGTATAATGCACTTAATTTTCTGACCTTAAATTGTTTGAATAAAAGTTCTGACGAATATGAGTAGGGTTTTTTTAAAATTGTTTTTATTATTAGTTTTTGTGATATGTAAATTGTTTGTGTTTGATTTTTATATGTACCGCCCCATCCTATAATGCCGTATTGTATAATTGATTGACAGAAAGCGAAGTATGTGGTTCTAAGTAATTTATCGTTTAAAATATCTCTTAAACATCTAAATATATATGTTAGTTTCCTTATTCTGTTGTTCAGAATATTTATGTGTGGAGACCATTTTAAACGCTGGTCTATTGTTATGCCCAGGTACTTAATATCAGTTTTGCTTTCTATTTTTGAACATGATATATTACATTTGTGGTTTTCTGTATTTGTCACAGGGTGGATTATTAAGTTTATTTCTTTAGGTGTTTCTTGTTTTTTAATGAAAAATGGTAAATAATAGGTTTTTTCGAATTTAAAGTCAACAGGTTTTTATCAAACCACAATTTTAGTGCATTGATATCTGTATTTGCCATTTTGTTTAATTCAGACCAGGTGTTTGCTTTTAGTAATAGGATTGTGTCGTCAGCGTAGGAGACAATGTCTCCATATTTAGAAATATTGAATATATCATTGACATATATAATAAATAACAATGGTCCCAAAACTGTACCTTGGGGTATTGAAAAATCGCTATATTTTGAATCGCTGACTTGATTTAGTAATTTTACTTGTTGTGGTCTTTCATGTAAATAACTAGCTATCCATGCTAAGACTTTCCCATTAATTCCTATAGATTTTAATTTATTTATTAATTTTTTATGTGATATGCTGTCGAAAGCTTTTTTCAAGTCTATAAATATTCCGATACATTTTTTATCGGAATCTAGGGCCGTATATAAATAGTTGGTTATTTTTGCTATCGCGTCGTGAGTACTTGTATTTTTTTTGAAGCCGAATTGATTATCATTAATTATTTTATTTTCATCTAAGAATGTCCAAATTTGTTTTTTTACAATTTTCTCATATATTTTTGATATATTTGATAGAAGGGAAATCGGGCGGTAATTTTGTGGATCTTTAGGACAGTCTGTTTTATAAATGGGAGTTATAATTGCTCTTTTGTAATTATTGGGAAACTCGCCATTTGCTAGACTTACGTTTATTATATGTGTTATTGGGAGAATTAAGTATGTTTTCATCGCTTTTATTGTCTTAGCATTTATGTTATCAAAGCCGGGGGCAGAACCTCCTTTTAGTTCCGAAATAGTTCTGTCAATGTCGGCTTCTGTGACTGGCTCAAATTTATTTATTTGACATTGTGTTCTGTGTTGTGGATTTGATATATTGGTCGAATTTATGGATTTTGCTAGGTTTTTTCCAACGTTATTAAAATGGTTATTTAAAATATTACAAAATTTTTTTGTGTTATTTTGTACATTATATATTAATTTCCCATCTGATATTTCGGATATGTGCTTATATGTTTTATTTTTATTTATTATTTCATTTATTGTTGACCATATTTTTTTATTATTGTCTTTAGCTTCTGTTATAATTTTTGAGTAATAGTCGTTTTTCGTTTTTCTAATTAGAGTAGTTAATATATTTTTATACTTTTTATAATATATTATAATTTTATTGTTAACTAGTGGTCTTTGTGTTATTTTATTAAGTTTATTTTTTTTTCTAATGGCTTTTATTAATCCTAGAGTAATCCATGGTTTAATTTTCTTTGTTTTTGAATTGGGGACGATCTGTGTTGTTTTTGTTGCTTCTAAAACGTGTTTAGTTAAAGTTTTTTCAAACAGTAAGGCACTTTGGTTGGTGCATTTATTTTTTAAAACTTCTTCCCATTTTTCATTTATTAATGATTTTTTTAATAATTCATAGTCTATTTGGGAATATGGAAGATTTAATTTAAATAAATCAATACATTATCTAGCAGAGTTATGTATTAGAATTTCAATTTTAGTTTCAATAAAATCATTAAAAAATATGTACGTACATGTGTTTCTTGACGAAAATTGGTCCATTTGTGTATTTATTTGCGCACTTACAAACTAACATATTTCAGATTTTTTTTAACATTCTTATTAAATTAAGACATTATTAAAAAATGATAAATACTTATAATCAATAAATAACTACAAAAAGTACACTATTTTAATAGTTTCATCATCACGCCTTTCAGCATTTTTGGATGAAGGTATAAATTAAAGCTAATTTGGATTGAAATAAAATCGATATTGAGTTACAATTTAAAAAAGCTGGTACGGAGAATAATAAATTTTTCTCATTGTAACCGCCCTGCACGATCGGAAGAAACAACTTTCGACGAAATGTGGATTTTCGTCCGCTGGCTGGTTAAACGCTCTTAATCTTTACTACGAATTCGTTAAGAGTATAATTACAAAAAATATGCTTTTGATAAAATGATGTTTTTTCTACCGTTTCCATTGAAAAGCATTAAAATAGAATTGTTGATTACTTTATAAAAAATATAAGAGTAAACTAGTAAAACATGTATTTTTTCATTGGAAATATATGAACGCATATAAGAATCAACATTTATAATAAACAAAAATTTTAACAAAACAAAAAAACGACTTCAAAAATGCACTAAAAAGTAAAAAAATAATTTCGTATTCTTCTACAACTTTATAATCAACTTACCTTTTCTACTCATCAATATGTAGGTACGATTGTTATTTTTGGAGTCGGTGTCAACCAAGGTACCCGCGGCCCGGCGTGTTCACTTGACAGCTCCTCTCCCGTCTCCTGCATTTTTGAAGTCGTTTTTTTGTTTTGTTAAAATTTTTGTTTATTTTTTGATTTTTAGTGAATCTGAAGTCACTAACTAATTCGATTAAGATTCGGACGAGTATCGTAAATTTGTTCTTCAGAATTGGAGAGTTCCGTTACTTTGTCATGGATCCCATAATCAGAACCTAACCAAACTCTCATCAAACTACCCTTGAAGTACATCCTTTCCAATAAAAAAAGAATCATCGAAATCGGTTGGCGTGATATTGAGTTATTTGTCCATTTGTCGCGCACATACTTGATGCAAATTTAAGACTTATATGGTTTTCTCATGGATGCCATTGTCATAACTGGACCAAATTAAAATGGGACCACACGGGAAGCACCAGCTTTCAAATAAAAAAGAATCATCAATATCGGTTCACCCAGTCGAAAGTTCTGAGGTAACAAACATAAAAAAATACAGTTGAATTGAGAACCTCCTCCTTTTCGAAGTCGTTTAAAAATACGGTTTTATACTACTAAAATTATCTGTGACAATTTCCAGTAAATTTTTATTTCTTATTATGATTTGGGAGGCGGGTATGGGTACCGTCACCCAGGATTCCATTTGGATAACCAACACGTATGCCATAGGTAACTCCAAATGATTCGGTTTGGTGATTTAGGGATAGGTTTATCTAGGTGTTGACGGCGGTTGCATCTATCCACCAACTGGGTGGCAGGCTGGATTAGAAGAGGCCAATTGCGGGAGACTCTTTGACCCATAGGTTCTCAACGTGGGCGATAATGCCCCCTTGGGGGCGTTTTAGACCTTTAGTGGGGCGGTAGAAGATTAAGAGAAAATGGGGGGGGGGGGGGGGCGTTTCAGACTTTCAGGGGGGCGGTAGGAGACTCATCCCACCCCATCCGATCTGCCCCATCCCATATCCCATGTAAATATAATCGTGACGACAATTGCTGTTTCAGATTATCAGACTCACGAGTTAGGGGGCGCTAGAAAAAAAAATATTCTCAAAGTGGGCGATGGGCAAAAAAAAAGGTTGAGAATCTATGGTTTGACCTCTTCAGCCGGACACTCTCAACCCATTATCTGACACCACAGTGGGAGGGATTATTCATACATTTTCACTCCTGGACACACTTACTCTCAGATTCCCACCCTTTTATTACCCAGAACTTTCCCTTCTTTCTTTCCTTAAAAATACCCTCTACGCAGCATCCCCAAAGATGACAAAGGCCCCGAGGAAAAATATTTGTAAAAATAAAAAAAAATATTGAAAATATTTTCCTCTGAGCCACCATTGTAAAGTTAACATTAAAAAATTAAAAGAATTATTCACAAAATAAATATAAAAAATACGTTTTCACTGGAAATCGTGACCTCTAAACTCCGTTTGCCAAGCGATTTTTATGTCTATTACCTAAGTTCGTGGCAAAGTAAGAATTCATAATAAGAATTATGAGGCAAACTTAGAATTCATACATTTTTGGCCTGTGATTTTCTCGGAACAAATTTCTTAAGCTTTCAAACTGGGACACACAACTTAAAGATTTAATCAGATTCGTACATTTCATAGCCTTCATTTTATATAACTAATTAATTCAGTTTTCCACAAAAACATAACATTTAGTGGCAAAATAAATTATCGTCGAAAACAATATGCTAATGAGAGTGGTATCCGTTTGTTTGAACCCACAAAGAAATTTATGTCTAGACTATGTGCCCAAAATCACCACAAAGTCTAGTGATCGGTGGAGTGGAGGCATTAAAGTTTACAGAGAAATAATAAACCTACTACTGAATATTTAATATCGTGCGTGAGATACAAATGAATTATTTATTCATAATGGGACCAATGTTCCAAGAACGTGTGAAGATGGAATATTGCGAGAGAAATTGTGGAACGAAACGCTTGAAAAGGGTGGTAAATATTAATAAGGGATTCTTGGAAAAAGTATTTTGATCGCACGTTTTGTTCAATAAAGCCTTAATCAATTTTACTAACGTTTTTATTTTGTTGTAGCGATATGCTCAGTGTCCGGAAATTCGTCGTACAAATTGGAAAATGTACATACTTATTTTTTAATACGGTAAAAATATGTTGGTAGCTCTCAGCCGAAGTATCGTGCAGTTAAAAATGACGAAAGTTGAAATGGTCGAATTATCACAATGGTCAGAACACTACCTCGGAAAGATTGCGGTCTTGGATTCAATTCTCAGATGCGACCGAATCTTTGAATTATAATTTGTTTAATGAAACTTCTATAGCCACGCTGTGATTTGGATTTCGGATGTAACAGAAATGACGATTACTGCACGCATCAACTGCGCTCATTGGCTGCTTTGATTATGATGTCACTTTTAAAGGCTTATTGGTAGCTTTGATTTTGAACTCACTTTTCGAGTATTGGTTGAAATTGTTTTGGCACTATCTTTATTTATGATTGCAAGATTCAAACCCGAACTAAATGCTCTCTAGCAAAATGATAGTAGCGAATAATATCAGTGTTAAGAAAATGAAGATAATGTGGGTGGTTCTTAGTCGAAGTATGATACAGTTTAATGACCCAAAATGACCGAGTTTGATATCGACACCTTGGCGCAGTAGTTAGCGCGTTTGCCCGGAAAGCGAGAGGTCCTGGGTTCGAGGCCCAGTGGTGCCAATATATTTTTCTGATTTTTCTGTTTCCAGATTTTCGATTGAGTTTCACTTATTTAATAGTTTTCTTCATTTTTTTACGCACCAGATTTAAATGTCCGGGTTAAATTTTCCCCACAGGAAAAACTAAACCCTTTCACACACTTCCCCAAATGATCATCTAGTCAACCCACGCTATGCAATTGCACTATATAAGTATTATAAATACAAAATAATACAAGAACAACATGTCAACCTACTAGAGACCAAATGGGAATATAATTCACCGACTCCAGATATTTTCATATCAAAGGGTTCAGATTAAATATTACAATTAACTTAAATATTATAATTTGCTCAATTTATTTCTCTTATTTTTATTTATTTACGCCCATTTAGACTTTTACATAAATATATACACTTAACAATATTTACGAAATTATACTAGTAAATAGTGCAGGAAATGACTGTTTACAACACTTGCACATAAACAAATATAAAGCAAAAATAATATTGAATTTGATCCACACAGTATGCAGGCACAAAATATAAAAACAAAAAAAAATACAAAAATAGCTTCTCTCCTTCAACCGATAAAACACCACCAATATGCTAGTCAATTCAAACAGTTTCATTAACACATTCCCCTACTTGATGAAAAAAACTTCAATAAGGTATGCTTATATATTAAAATTGATGTATTAAATATATCAATAACATCGGAGTATTTGTTTCCAAGCTGTTGAATTCGTCGCATAGGAGTATAATATTGACATGTTGACTTAGAATTGCTGCAATAATATGGTAGGTACTGTCTTGTGACTGACCTGCCTGGAGTATGAAAGGAGATTACATATAATAAATCAGGGGTATCAAATATTGAATTAATGATTTTATACAAACAGGTTAAATCGAAAATGATTCTACGATCAGATAATTTTATTAAATTTAATGAACTCACAAAGTTAAAATAAAAATAAAATTTTATTTTTGGAATATTAAGGTTTTGATTTCGCTAGATGCAACCGTATCTTTTTCTGATTATTCTGTTACAAATTTTCTTTTAAGAGTCGCTAATATTGCCTTCAGTGTTTGAATCTTTTTCCGTTTTTTCAGTTTTACATTTTCGTTTTACAGATTAACATTGTCTTCAAATGGTCGTGAGCGATTAGAAATATTTAGAATTGGTGAGTTCGATCTGGAGTCATGTTTCACGAATGTCGTTTATTATAATGAATGATTCAAACTCGAGTATACATAACGTGACCATTTATTTTTTTCCCCAAACTGAGACACCAAAAAAAGGTAGGTAATAATAAATTTGAACTGCTTACATGGCGCTGTTTTCGCGAAAAATCGCCTCAAGAATGCTGTACAAAATATACCTACTAGATTACAATTCATCTTGCAGGTACCAATCGCATGGACAATTGGAATTCTAGACCCTTGTTCAAAATTTAAAGAGATTTTTTTTACTAATAAACGTAATAGGCCACTTGCATGGATTTCATAAATACTTGGAAAAAATCGTGTGGATAATTTTTTTTACTAAGATTACGAAAATGTTAGTAAATTTTTTTAAGAAACATACAGTTTTTTTTTTAAATAAATAAATCCATTATTTGGGCTCGTGACGTAACTACATGAAAATGTCCCGTCTCCGATAATTTTCGTCTTCTTAAAAAGAAATTTTCAAAAAATTGCCAGGGTTTCAAAAATACGATTAAAAAAAATAATACGGAATTCATTCCAATATAAGCAAATTTTGCTTAAACCGGAAAAACATTTAATAAATGTGATGCAAAATCCGGACAGATACTAATAAGATACGGTTTAAGATTTCCACGGCCGAAAGCATTTTCGTTATTTGTTTTTGGGGTGTTATGCCGTGCTGCGCTACCTCCTTCTTTAGCCAACGTTTCGGAAATCGTTGCAGTATCCATCATCAGGGCAGATCCGTTAGATGTGTAATTTTTACTGGTGAAGTGTGTGCCTATTTACTTCGAAGTGATACCGTGTATAGCAGATACCAGCTCCACTAACTTTCACCGGCACAAAATAACCGTGATAAGCAGTGACGTCATTGACGCGGAACGGAATAGAAAGTTCACTAAATCGTGGTATTTATGCTAGCCAGGGGCAAGTCCGTTTGCGAATTGCCGACGGAAGTGGCTCCATCTCTTAACGAATTCTAAAAATTAGAAATCATAATGGTAAGAATTTTAGAATTAGAATTACAATGGTTAAGGCGAATTTAGTCGTAATTTAAAGGTAGCGCAACACGGCATAAAACCCCAAAAACAAATAACGAAAAAAGATACTAATAAGTTTACGTGTAAACTCTGTAAACGTCAGATCAAAGAGCAAAGAGTAAGTTTTCTAGTCAGATGTCTTTTATCTATGGTCATGGTCAGATGTACATATTATGAGATTAGATGTGCAAACGCAAAAATATACTGTATTCTTTTACTGCGCATGCCTACTGACTATCTTCATTTACTGGTACTAGATTTTACCGTCAGGATTCTTATTTGCGTGCTTTTTTTATTATTTTTTTTGCAAACTTCTTTCTTTTTTAAAAAACGGGACTTTTTGGCGTCCCGAAGCTGTGTTTGACACGCCGCGCTGCCTGAAAACGGGACTGTCCCGGTGAAAATGGGACGTCTGGTCGCGTATTTACAATCCCTACCGCGTTTCAGTCGCTTTAAATTTTCAATATCAAAATTTAAATATTTAGAAATAAAATTATTAATTTGTAATATACACGTTGGAAAGATTATTTTATCTAGATTTTAGAACAATTTTTGTTTTTGCAAAGTGATAAAAAATTATAAATATAGAGGTGTGTTTATAATATATGGGAATAATATTAAAATTTAAATAATTAGAAATAAAATTATTATTATCTAATATACACATCAGAAAGATTATTTTATCTAGATTTTAGAACAATTTTTGTTTATGCAATGTGATAAAAAATAGCCAATATAGAGGTATATTTAAAATGTAAATTGTCGTTACCGCGACTGAATCGGTATAGGTTTTGTAAATACGCCGCCTGGTCACGTTAAATACCTATACATCACTTATAAAGAAAATAGCGAGCATTTTAAGGGTACATATTGTTAGGTATTCTTTGAATATTCCCCTCGAGCGTCAAATTACCAAACAATACCCGAGTACTTCTCAATTTCACACATCAAAAGGACGAAATTAATGAATCATTCTCGGAATATCTGACAACTAAAATATCTCAGTTATTTCATTACGTTCTTATTGACAAATATGAACGCGATGTGGGAATGATTTAATATCTTGAAATAGTACCTACTTGTAATGAAGAGAAATATCACAAGTTTGAATAATACCATATCAGTGTACAGCGAGTATTAATTTAATTTTTTATGTGACTTTACATACCTACCTATTTTATTTTAGTACATTTTTCATTTTTAACAATAAAACCATTACATATTTCACAAAGTTCCAATATTTTTATTTGCCATGACGTCATATTAAATTATAGCTAACAAAATTATAGCTGTAATTAAACGAGTATGATTTTATATACGAATACGAGTTTGAAACAAAACGGTATATGCTTTATTTTCAACCTAATGCAATAAGTACCGGCAAAGTATTAATTGTCAATTATTGTCTCTGGTTTATTTTTAGAACAACCAGAGGGCAGACGGTGAACGATTGGTAGAGAGGGTCGGATTTATTTTGGTCACTTTCCGGCAAGACTTCCTCTGGACTGGAACGGGGTTGTCGGTAGTCGTTTTACTACTATGTTTTTACCACCGTGTCATTGAAATAGTGTTTGTAGAGATCGGCAAAGTTGCCAAGAGTTGTGAAGAATATTTGTGAATTCGACTCATAGTTTCCCCCGCGGAAATCTGAGTTAATAAACTCCGATTCTATCAATGTTTCTGATTAAAATATATGTAGTACGCGACACGAGGGATGGCCTGGGGGGAATTTCTAATCGTAAAATTCTGATGCTGTAGTAGGCTTGTTGAAAAAATATTGATATATCGATATTTTTAATTCAAAATATCGATATTTTTAGCCGATATATTTTAATCCGATATATCGATATTAAATATCCACTATCGAAAATTGTATCAAAAACGATATTTTTGTATATTTATGTAACGAAAGTCACTAGAATCCAAAACCGTATAGGAACGAACGGAAAAAGTAACTGTATCGGGTTTTTTTTTTTTTTCATAAGTTTTTATTCCAGTAAAAAAGAAAATAACATTTTCACTTACTTAACTAGAATATTGAATTATGTACTTTTTACATTGTATTACATAGTTTTTACATTACATGGTTTTTACATTTCATAACCTTAGATTACATTAGATTGCAATACTAACATTTACATGATATTATATTACCATACGATATTATTCACTATCACTACTTTGTTTTTTGTGAATAAACATGAACAATTTTTTTTTGAATTTGCACACACTTTTTTCGTTTTTGATATCATCTGGAAGGCAATTATATAAATTGCCCCCCTCGTAACTAATTGATTGCTTACCGTAGTTAGTATGAATGGTGTTTAAACGTATGTTATCGTGTTGTCGTGTAAAATGTTTGTGTACTTGGGACGTTTTAATGAATTCTGTGTTTGTATGTATGAGTTAATTATTTATTTTGTATATAAGGACACATATATTGTACTCGTATAGTTTTCTTAATGTTAGCAGTTTTGTTTCTAAATATATTTTTTTTGTGGATGTTTTGGATTCGCAGTGAAATAGTTTTTTGATTATCTTATTTTGGTTCGTGATATCTAGCGGTTGAAATTTTAACTATTAATAGCTTACAATACTATCTCATATGTGTAGGTAAGTGCATAGAAATGTATGATATTTTCGGCCATTTCGACTAAGTCATTCCCATAGCGCCTCCCACACGCACACTTTGGAACGACCGAGTCCCGCGTCACTTCAGGCCGCCGCACAATGGTTTTACTAATATGAGAGCGTCGAAAACAAATCGAAATTTCAAATTGCAGGGACCATTAAATTTTGTTTCTATATCTTGACATCACATACCAGCTCATCTTTCCCCCTATTACCGAACTCAGCAAAACGTTTCGTCGCTGCGTAACACGTCAGCAAAGATTGATTTCCCGAGCAGTCAGGACGTTCGTGTGAAAGTACAACGTTTTTTATATAACATTTAGGGACTGATAACTTTTTACACCGCTTGCTGGCAAACTTTTTTCAACGTGGATCCAATACCTTTAGGTGTGTAATAAAGATTTTAAATTTATTTTTTCATTTACTAATGCGAAAAATTTGGGATATTTAAAAAAAAAAAACATCTCGTGAATTTAAAAAAAAATACGAAGATTTCTGGATTACTTATAGCCCAGTCAAGATGTACATCCGTGCTTGCAAAAAGTCCGGTCATTCTGAATTTTTTATATGTTGTTAGGACCTAAAGCAGTAATAAAAAAAAAATTTTGCAACTTCGAAAGTGCTGTGCGAGCGGCGGTGAACCCAAAAAACCAAGAAATTTTCGGATTTTTTTCAGTTTTTGCTCAATATCTCAGTGAAGGAAGAGTCTGACCGGTATAGTTAGTATACATACTTTTAAAGTAGACTAAATTTGCTACAATTTGAGATCAAAGCGAGCTATATGCAGCCATTGGTTTCCAAGATACAGTTCTTCGAAAATAGGCCATTTTTTCCAAAAATGAAATTTTTTCGAAATGGTCACTTATTTTGTAAAATATTTTCTAAAACACGTATCCCACGTCAAATATTATATGTAATAAAATTGTAGTAAATTTAATTAGCTTTCATTTAAAACTAGATTGATATCTGTAGACCTAACGGTTCTCTCAAGAACGCCAGATAACCAAAAACAGTCATAGGTGGGTTTTGGGGGAAATGCAAATAAACTGTTTTCACGTCTTTTTATGGTCTTATTGTGCTGTGAAGTAATTCCATTAGTCATCTATTAATTCAAACTATTCATCCAGGCAGAGCGTACTGGTGATTGGAACCTTCATTTGTACACTGTCCACAAGATGCTCCCTTTTTTCCACGCAGCTGGACATTTTTTGTATGCTAAGAGCGCGCACCTCTACCTTCAGGATATGATGGCTCTACAAAATCGGATGGATAAAAGTGAATATGACATGTTCACAAAAGGACCCTTCACCATTCGCCGGTCTAACAAGTTTTGGTCTGGGTTGTGGTCAGATCTAACAATTGAGCAGAAGCTGATGCGATCCATGAAAACCTACGGTGGGTTGACCCAAGGAAGGGGAATCTCCGACAGTGTTCAGGCAAGGTGGACAACAGGAATGGTGTTTATGTTGAACATTTGTGAAGAACTGGAAAGTTTTTGCAGTATCTCATGTCCTACTGGAGAGCAGCATGTAGACGTGAGACCTTCTAGAATCATCCGAGATAATAGTGACGTGGAAAAACTAAAAAACTGGTTTGCTCTCCACCCTCCATTTCCCAAAACTAACAGTTTGATTTCTATCAGTAGTGGTTTACTGGCAGGTCCTGAAATTAATTGCCACACAGCCCAGAGAGTTGAAACGGAGGGAGTGATGAAGATTGTGGCGCAAATGTACGACAAGGTAGTAGTAAAGCGGAAAAATAAAGTTACCACGCTGGCATCGATCACCTCAACCGTTAAACTGCCGGACAAAAACAGAAGAGTGGCTGTGGATCCGCTCACAATTTTCCAGCGAATGTGTATTACAAAGCAATCTGAACAGGATTTACAGGATGACTTCAAGTATGAGTTGGCCCCGTTCCCGATGTCTCTGTTCGATGAACAAGGGATTCGCAAGGGCACAAAATCTACTCTGTACTCTGCCTTCACTCCTCTTTTCAGCCACACGCCGATAGATGCCAGTACTCACGTCATTTTGGATGGTGGCTACCTCTTGCACAAGGTCGTGTGGCAGCGGAAGAGTACGGTTCGAGCACTTTTGACGCGTTAAACCACCTACGTCCGAAACCACTTTGGGAAGAACGTCTCCATCGTTTTGACGGCTACCTCGAAGATGCTACCAAAAAAAACACCAAAACAGCGGAAAGACTCCGGCGCTACGCAGCTCATTCCAGCTACGAATTGACGTTCGATGAATCCACAGTAATTCAAATTACTCAAGAGCATGTATTGGGCAATGAGAACAATAAGAGACGCCTTATAACTCTTCTCTGTGACGCCTTTCAGAAGGATGGAGTAGAAGTGGCTATTGCCGAAGAAGATGCGGATCGAGAGATCGTCATGATGGCACTTTCAAAAAGAGCAGTAGCCGATCGGGTCGTCATAGTGGGAGAAGACGTCGACCTGCTCGTTCTTCTCAATGGTTTAGGTGCTGAAGAGACAAACGTCTATCTTCAGAAGAGCACCAAGGGTGAAGCTGGTTACTGTCACTACTCTACCACCTCCTACAATCACCAGGGATCCCGGCGATTACCAGGAACGGTACTATTCACCCACGCGTTTACCGGGTGCGATACCACCTCAGCACCGTTTGGCCAAGGAAAGACCAAAATCACCACACTTCTGAGCAAGAGTGAATCACTTGCTGAGCAAGTGGAGGTCTTCCTTCGGCCAGACTCCACCCCACAAGCCATAAGTGAAGCAGGCATCAAGTACTTTGTGGCTCTATATGGGGGTGACATCGCGAGGGATACTTTGGATTTCCTGAGGTATAAGACGTTTGTCACTTCAACAAGCATAAACTTTGCCCGTTTGCCACCGATGGAAGATGCCGCAGGCCACCATGCAGCAAGGTGCTACCTCCAAGTACAGAAGTGGCGAGGAATCAACTTGAATCCCACTGAATGGGGGTGGAAGCTGTCTTCTCAAGGACTCACCTCCATCCCCACCACGATGAATCCCGCACCTCCTGCCCTGCGAAAAATTTCATGTAAATGCAAGAAAGGATGCTCTGGGAGCTGCTCGTGCAGAAAGGCTGGGCTCCACTGCTCAGTCCTCTGTCAGTCATGCGGTGGAAAATTGTGCAATAACGTCCCGGATGTGGAGCTGAAATGCTCGGACGATGAAGATGACCCGACTACAGACTGGACGCCTCTCCCAGCGTCCATCACAGATATCGAGACACCTTCTTCGTGCGAGCCTAAGCCGGGCCATCTAAGATAAAAAGAAAGACATGATTTGGCAACCAAGACACAATACCTACATGATTTATATTAGTTTTATTTTTTGTGTACATGTAACTTGTCCTTACAGTAGGTACCATGATGTTTGTACAAGCATTTTAGTATGTAGGTATATAAAACAATGTTTGAAGATGACGTAATTCCCGATAGATGTATTATCTTTTCTTTTTTTCATCAAAAATGTGTTAACAATAACAAAAATTGATAAATAAAACCATAAAAAGACGTGAGAACAGTTTATTTGCATTTCCCCCAAAACCCGCCTATGACTGTTTTTGGTTATCTGGCGTTCTTGAGAGAACCGTTAGGTCTACAAATATCAATCTAGTTTTAAATGAAAGCTAATTAAATTTACTACAATTTTATTTCATATAATATTTGACGTGGGATACGTGTTTTAGAAAATATTTTATAAAATAAGAGACCATTTCGAAAAAATTTCACTTTTTGGAAAAAATGCCTATTTTCGAAGAACTGTATCTTGAAAACCAAAGGCTCTATATAGCTTGCTTTGGTCTCAAATTGTAGCAAATTTAGTCTACTTTAAAAGTATGTATACTAACTATACCGGTCAGACCCTTCCTTCACTGAGATATTGAGCAAAAACTGAAAAAAATCCGAAAATTTCTTGGTTTTTTGGGTCCACCGCCGTTCGCACAGCATTTTCGAAGTTGCAAAATTTTTTTTTTATTACTGGTTTAGGTCCTAACAACATATAAAAAATTCAGAATGACCGGACCTTTTGCAAGCACAACCCCCTTTTCATGTTTAACTTGAATGGACTATTAAGATTAAGGATAAATACTGGTTTGCCTGATACAATAAAAAGGTTTAATATTAGTTAGAAGATAGCTTTTTAGTTTTTTATATTTTTGTAATTATTGTCTAATAAAAATAAATACTGTTTATATACATTTTTATTGAGATCTTTGTACATTTAAATAATACACATTGTGTATAAAAATTACCATTGATAATATTGAGCAGAATACAGTATTATTTTAAAAACGCAAAATCTTTAAAAATTTGACTGATATATCGATATTTTTTCCTCGATATATCGACGTCGATATTGATATTTTAATAAATATCGATATATCGAAATATCGATATTTTTTTTCACTTTCGACATCCCTATGCTGTAGCCGAGTTACCCAAGCTTTGAGGATGGTTCTTGCCACGAGTTTCGATACTCAGTCACATTTCGCCGTCTTGCTGCATTGAAGCTCTGAACTACCACTATTCAGGGAAAAACCTAGTTGCCACTAGATAACCATCCGGATATATGCGGATCCTTACGTGCTGTCTACAATTTTCTATGTGGACTGGAGAGTCACTGGTATGACTCCCGTCCATGAGAAACTCACGAGAGAGGAAACTCAGGAGTTGCAGCTGCTCTGAAGGCAGCAGCAGTCTGTCCCTCACTAAGGAACACCAGCTCGGCGTACGTAGTGTTTTAGTTAGCTAGTTTTACCAATCATCGGTCTGTTGGAGTAAGTCTTCTTTATTCTCTACTAGTTGACCCGGAGAAACTTATCGCCTCAGAATCAATAACTATTGAGTTAACTTGTGATTTACTCGCCTCGGAACAGACTTTGTCTAGTGAGGCGGGTAAAAGAAAAGAAAACAATGTAAATAACCATGAAACTAAATAAACGCCCGGGTTGCCGGCACTGAAACTGAAAACTGAACTTATTAGATGAATTAAATCAGTTTTTTTATTATGTTAAAAATTATACAATGAAGCAATTATCGGTGCGTCCGTGGTTTTTAGTTTTTGTCAGTATCAAAGATGGTGTTTTGTACGAATTTAGTGATTTTCTTCCTTTTCCATTTTGAAATTGCGTTTCATTTTCTTTATACGTGTTAGGAAGGTATTTTTCTTTGGAGGAGTGCAGACATACGTTCACAATATTGCTGCAGCTCTTTCAAAATATGAGATAGCGTTCCATGCAAAATGTGTGAGGAAATGAATTTTCTTCATAATTTTTTTTCTTAATTTTTCCGATGTTTCAAGAGTTATCTTCTCCTTCCTTTCCTAAAAAAAACCCTCCACACAGCATCCTCAAAGATGACATAGGCCCTGAGGGAAATTATTTTCCTTAGGGCCTCCTGTGTGGAGCTCAAGTAAAAAAAAAATAAAAAAATTCTGCTATTCAGGGCGGAGACAAATCCAACAAATCAAAGATCATAAAAATCGATCCAGCCGTTCTTGTGTTATAAATGGTGTAACTAACCTGACTTTGTATTATATATTTATATAATGTTGTATCTTAACTTTTTACTATTATACAAACCTTGTAGGAATATTAGAGCAAGTTTAAGTTTCCTTTGAAACTCAACTCTTTCATTGAAGATACCAAATTCCACCCTCCAGGCATCAGAATGAGCAACTGTTCCCCGTGCTCTTGATTTAAGATGTAATTTGCTCTACACAGATCTTCGCCGGCATTGATATGTTCTTGAACAGAACTTGGCGCGCAATAATTTGCAAAGTTAATGCCAGTATTTATTTCTCTAATGCTAATCGCAATTAGCATCCACACCCAAAACCCGTATCGTAAATTTTGCGAAACAAAACTTTGGCTAAAGAAGGAGGTAGCGCTACACATAACACACCAAAAATAAATAACGAAAATACTTTTGGCCGTGAAAATCCGAAAACAGGTTTTTGTTTATTTGAAATTTAAATAAACAAAAATTTTAACAAAACACAAAAACGACTTCAAAAAATGCTCTAAAAAGTAAAAAAAATAATATCATATTCTTCTACAACTTTATAATCAATTTACCTTTTCTACTCATCAATATGTACGTAGGATTGTTATTTTTGGAGTCGGTGTCGGCGGGAGAGGAGCTGTCAAGTGAACACGCCGGGTCGCGGGTACCTTGGTTGACACCGACTCCAAAAATAACAATCGTACCTACATATTGATGAGTAGAAAAGGTAAGTTGATTATTAGGTTGTAGAAGAATATGAAATTATTTTTTTTACTTTTTAGTGCATTTTTTGAAGTCGTTTTTGTGTTTTGTTAAAATTTTTGTTTATTTTTTAATTTTTAGTGAATCTGAAGTAAACTAACTAATTCAATTAAGATTCGGCCGAGTATCGTAAATTTGTTCTTCAGAATTGGAGAGTTCCGTTACTTTGTCATGGATCCCATAATCAGAACCTAACCAAATTCTCATCACACTACCCTTGAAGTACATCCTTTCCAATAAAAAAAGAATCATCGAAATCGGTTGGCGTGATATTGAGTTATTCGTCCATTTGTCGCGCACATACTTGATGCAAATTTAAGACTTATATGATTTTCTCATGGATGCCATTGTCAGAACTGGACCAAATTAAAATGGGACCACACGGGAAGCACCAGCTTTCAAATAAAAAAAGAATCATCAATATCGGTTCACCCAGTCAAAAGTTCTGAGGTAACAAACATAAAAAAAAAAAAAAAAAATACAATCGAATTGAGAACCTCCTCCTTTTCGAAGTCGTTTAAAAAATTCTTAATGATGTCATTAGTTTCGAAAAATGATTTGTTAGAATTGTCTTCTTGTTTTTTTTTTAATAGGACAATTATTATTAGTTTGCATAATTTTCCCAATTACAATTTATAATACAAACTCTCTCTTTCATAACTTTTAGTAGCTCTTTCAATACCGATATGTTATGAAATAGCCAAAAGACACATTTCTAAAAAAATGAATGTTTCGTTGATTTGTTTATAGTATTCAAGGTTTTTTCGTATAAAATTACCTTCTTCATTAAATAAATAATAATTTAAGAAAAAAAACATCATTTCTTTCATTAAAAGTATATTTTTTTGCCCCGTTTAGAAAACTGGCTCTGTCATGCCACTTCTCCCCTAGTAATTATTATCCTGAAACACTCGTCTACATTGAGAAAATCTCCCGAGAAAAGATACATGCCGCCGACGGGACTCGAACCCGCGTACTTCTGATTTCCGGTCAACTGCTCTTATCCACTGAGCTACGTCGGCTTATCTCCTGCCCGCCAAATAATTCAATATATACTAGTGTTTCATTCAACAATTACTGCTTAATACATGTTTCCACCTGCAAACAACCAACTTTATTTTATATGAGAAAGGCATGGTAAGTGCTAAATCTCCCACTAGGTGGCGTCGCGCGTCGAGACAAATTATGTCTACATTTTTTGGTGAAATACTTTAACTTGTCAAATATTAATTATTATTTTATAATTGATAAACTAATGTTTAAGACAAGATTTTTATGCATAGCACAAAGGGTAACAATTATATTATTGGAACCCGCATCCTTCTGATCAGAAGGACGCGGGTTCGAGTCCCGTCGGCGGCATATATCTTTTTTGTTTTGAAAAGTTTTAATTTTCCATGTACATCTGTTACTTTAATTTTAAATTTTTGTGACCGGTTTCGATACGTCCGTATCATTAACGAGCAAACTTAAAACTTACTTAAAAATTATATACAAGTACAAAAATTAATTAGGCGGGGGTAGTGGGAGTGGGAATTTGGTGGAGGGGGAGAACGGTGGGAAGAGTCAAAATTACATGGAAACATCGTAAGTAGAGGGGATTTACATGGTGCTATTATTTTATTAACAAAATTAATTTTCGATTTAATTTTTTTGTTAATTTCTAAAGTTTCCAAAGAGCACAAATTAAAATGTGAATTTACATTACAATGTTTAAACTTAGTTTTTTTCTTTTTTGAAGCTATGACCTGCCTCTATTAGATGGTTAGCAAACTCGGAGTAGTTATTATTCCGTAAACGTAAACGTAACGTTTGTGACGCACAGTATGTAGGAATGAATACTAGAATCAGGGAACATGAACATGAACACGTGATACGGACGTGTCGAAACCGGTCGCAAAAATTTAAAATTAAAGTAACAAATGTACATGGAAAATTAAAACTTTTCAAAACAAAAATGTCTAGAAATTGTTACATAGTCAATGCCCAAGAAATACAAAAAAAGGCATGTATCTTTTCTCGGGAGATTTTTTCAATGTAGATGAGTGTTTCAGGCTAATAATTATTATGTACTTATAATAATTATTAGCCTGATTAACCAAATCAAGGGAGTGGAACTAGCCAAGGCCCAAAACAGAAGTCGACTTTTCTATCAGAAGGTAAACCATCAAAGAAAAGAATACAAGCCCAGAATTACAATGTGCTACGACAGCGAGGGAAATATTATATATATGGACTTGAAAACCTTCAAGTCCATATATATAATATCATTAAATCCATCTGGTGCTCTGAGACTCTGCCAAGTGAATGGAACTGTGGAATAATTTGCCCTCTTCACAAGAAAGGAGACCCTATGAACTGCTCTAACTATAGGGGCATAACGCTGCTGAATATCTCATACAAGATCCTATCAAATGTACTGTGTGGTAGGCTAATGAAATATTCGGATGGCATAATTGGCCAATATCAAACTGGGTTCCGTAAGGGGAAATCTACAAATGATCAAATCTTTTCACTGAGACAGATACTGGAAAAAACAATAGAATTTAATGTTGATACATACCATCTCTTCATAGATTTTAAGGCTGCCTATGACACGGTAAATAGAGAAAGACTGTACAAAGCCTTGGATGAATTTAATATCCCAAGAAAACTGGTAAACTTAGTAAGGCTCACAATGTCTAATGTTGAGTGCCGAGTCAGAATACAACAGGATCTGTCAGACACCCTAAAGACCTTCAATGGACTAAGACAAGGAGATGCACTTGCCTGCATTTTATTCAATTTAGCGCTGGAAAAGGCCATCCGAAATGCAGGTATACAAACCACAGGCCATATTTTTAACAAGTCTGTTCAGCTCCTTGCTTATGCTGACGATATAGATATCATCGCACGCTCAGAATATGAACTAAAATCGGCGTGTAAAAGATAGCTACGTCGGCAAGGAACATGGGATTGGTCATCAACGAGGGGAAGACAAAATATATGCCCGTACATGGACGCCAGAAACCACCAAGTATACAGATAGATAATTATACATTTGAAACTGTCAACGAGTTTGTATATCTCGGTACTATGGTGACAAATGACAACAATGTATCCAGCGAAATCAAAAGAAGAATAGTAGCTGCAAATCGATACTACTTTGGGCTACAGAAGCATATGAAATCTCACCACCTTACCAGAAGAACTAAAGTCCTGCTTTACAAGACCCTTATACGACCTGTTCTTATGTATGGTTCGGAATGCTGGACAATCAGTAAGGGTGATGAAGGAGCCCTAGAAAGTTTTGAAAGGAAGGTACTGCGAAGGATTTACGGCCCAGTCTGTGATAATGGAGAATGGCGTATCAGATACAACCAGGAGCTATACGATCTTTACGAGGACCCTAATATCTCCAAGGAAATCAAAACTGGAAGACTCAGGTGGGCTGGACATATCCAGAGAATGAGCGAAGGAGATATCCCAAAGCGAATTATGGATGGTGCACCTGGGGGTCGGAGAAGAGTTGGAAGACCAAAGCTTCGATGGCTGGATGGAGTGGTGAAGGATGCAAGCACCATCGGCATCCGAAACTGGCGCAACGCAGCACAACACCGACAGTCATGGAGGCAGGCTCTGCTGGAGGCCAAGACCCGACCTGGGTTGTAGAGCCACAGATGATGATGACTTATAATAATTGTTACCATTTGTGCTATGCATAAAAACCTTGTCTTAAGCATTAGTTTATCAATTAAAAAATAATAATAATTACACAAAATACATGTTTTCGAATTTATCAGGCAGATATTTAAGTACCTACTTACAAATCTCATGATTTCTGAGGAAATTTTGGTTTCCATTAGTTTGGCATATACTGTTCACAGAACCACTAATGAATAATAAAGTAGATTATAAGCGCTAAGTAACGGGTGTGAGATTCTATTGCTATAATTTACTTCTCACCCACAAACATTAGACAAGATCATATAAAACGCTGTAGCAAAGTACGTAATATAAATAATCATAAATAAATTAATACAGTGTCTATCTGTTAAATATTCATTGTTTTCAATCTCACATTCATTATTATTTAAGACGTTGAGATTTACATTTAGAACGGCTATGCTAAGAAGCTTTTACCATACAAACTAGAAATATTTTATAACCTACATAGATAAATCTGTGTCTTGATTCTGAAAGCGCCAGTGGCAGTTTTTAGTAAATTTGGACGTTGAGCCAAAATACCGAACCAAACCGAATAACTTTTATTTAATCAAATATATGGCCAATATCTAGTACGAATATGTTCTAACTTATTTAATTATTTTTTTAAATCATAAAATATAGACTATAAAAGAATTTAATTGTGCATGATTTTCGAGACAAATTTGACATTTTTTATGAGTTAGGACATTCGTTCATGGAGAAACTGAAAAAACTAGTTGCCGACGCAATCATAATTAACCTCCTGAAAAAAATCTATATTTTTCTGATCTGATATCGCAGATTACCAGCAGTGCTGGTCGTGTGGCAGTCGCGTTTCAGTTGCATTGTTAACAGGTTGCCATGGTAGCGGCACACGAACTGTCAGGTTTTTTAGTAATCACAAACAATGTGTTTTTTTTAATATTAGCTCCACTCCAGCTCCATAACACTGGCTAGCATGGTGGTCGAAAAATCCACATATAATGTAACCATAATATGCAATGAAAAAAAAAAAAAAAAAAAACACCGAAGGCCCCGAGGAAAATAAATCCCCTCGGGACTAAGTCTTCTTTGGGGATGCGGCGTGTAGGGTCGTTTTAGGAAAGAAAGGAGAGGAAGTTCTGGAAAGTTTAAAGATATCAGGGGTGGGTAGGGATCTGGGGGTCAGTGTGTCCAGGGGTGACGGATATATGAATTCATAATAATAATAATAATATTTGGATGATTTATATAGCGCCTTTTTTGTGAAAAATCACCTCAAGGGCGCCATCCCTCCCATTGCGGTGCAAGGAAATGTTCCGAGAGAGTCCTGCTGGAATGGTCAAAAGATCTCCTTAAACCAGTCTTTCCCGATCCGGTTGGTGGGCAGACGCATCCGTCGCTAAGTTCAGCGAAGACCAAAAGCAGCGAATCACTTGGGGTTACCTACAGCATAGGTATTGGTAATACAAAAATGGTTCCCGGGCCAGCGGTACCCATACCCGTCGGTAGATACCATTCGCTGCTTGAAACGGCTTTAGCTGTGTAAGGTGTCCTGATTTGAATAGCCGGATATTCCCACTTTCCTCACCCCCATCTCCTTTCCCTCACAAATATCTTCACCCTTACAAAATTCAGCAGGTACTCGTGTAAAGAAGGCAATAAATAATCTCCTTGTAAATATTAATTTAATTGCTGTTGACAGATTTATTTTGAAGATTTTAATTAATTAGATTTTGCGATAAAGAGCAGAAAATAATTAATTTTAAACACGAATTCTAGCTTGAACTGATTCTGTGAAAAATTTGGAAAACGTTTTTAATCTCTGTAAGTTAAGAAATATTTTAAATTATTTTATTAATTTTTTAATTTTTTGAACAGATCAATTTATAAAAAAAAGTCACACTTTCCCAGTTTAAAAAGAACTTAATTTATTTATTTATTGCTTCTCATAGAACATAGACATCAGCTCTACAATTGAATTTAGGAGCCACCTCTGGACTGGAGCCCTAAAATACTTGATAAGCTTAATTGATTCCTTGCCAAAGAGGGTTTCCATCTGATTGACAATCTAATAAGAGACCGATTGCCATGTCTAATGCACAGACGCAATGTAGATATGCTGAATATGTTCTACAGGAATTTTTAAGGAGCCTGCTCTAAAGGAGCTAGCAGCATTGATCGCTGGTATACCAGTGCACGGGAGCGAAACTCGATGGATACATGCGTAACACTAGTTCACAGTTGATGTTTTTTTTTGTTGGCCCCGGCAGTTAGCCCTGGTTTAGGAAAAATACGGTATACCTACTTAAACAAAATACAACAAAATGTCCCCGAAGGGATGTGCAGAGAGGATGTACACTGAATAACAAAAGTATAAAACACATTTTCATTCAAATGTATCAAGAATACAACTACTTATCTATACATTGTACTAGCTGACCCGGAAAACTTCGTACAGCCTCATAATCAATAACTGCTGTTTTAACTTATTAGCTGAATTAACTTCAGTTTTTTTAAAGTTAAAAATTACACAAAGAAGCAAATAATTATCGATGCTCAACTGTCCGTGTTTCGTTTTTGACTGTATCAAAGATGGAGTTGTGTACGGATTTGTATTTTTTTTTTATTTTATTACTTTTCCACTTACTTACGGGAATTGCGTTTCATTTTCTTTATACGTGTGAGGGAGATTTATTATAATTATTGCATTTTTCCTTTGGATTGGGGTACAGACAAACGTTCACCGTTTCTCATTTTCGACTGATGACATTAACAGCCTTACTAAAAAAAAACCATAGTGCGACCGATAACCTGTGTTATTACAATAACATAAATAAACCCCGTATACACTAAAATACGATATATTACGAATAACAAGCTTGCGTAATCACGTTGTAAAAATACATTCAATGCATTTTAGATCTGACAACGTTGTAATTTCTTACAATTTACTTTAAATTGTCTGTTTGTTTTCATTCACACCCGGTAGGTGCCGACGGTTAGTGCGCATGCGCATTTGTCGTTCGCACTGGAAAAAATTAAAGCCGCGAAAAAATCTGGCTCCGCGGATGTGTGTTTTAATTTTACTTATACGTGATTGTAATTTATATTATAATGACCAATTCACTTTTATATTCATATAATTAATATATTTCGTTTATCAGTTTTACAATCAAATTAGAAAAATAATCGTACTTTGAAAGTCGAACTGTCAGGAAATTGTTTTTGAGGTTACATAAAAATTAAATTTACGTTGTATGGTCTTTATATTTTGAGAATTTATTCAAAGTTATGTTTTTTTTATATAACTTAAATATCTAATACACGTGTTGGTAAATGTATAAAAGAAATGAACGTCTTAAGATGTGCAAGCAATGCATTAGAATTTCAGTTATTTTATTTTTTGGAATTAAAACCAAACTTAAATTTTTTTTTACAATTTTTGTATGAAATAGAAAAAAGTGAAGTGTTGGTTTTCTTCCAAATTCATTACATAAAAGGACAGAATTTTTAAATTTTGTTTTTTTATGAATTTCTCTACACTTTCAAACGTGCAAAGTTAAAATATTCGTCAAGTTTTCTGAAATTATCCAACTCTCTGCGCAATTTTTTTGATTTTTCTTTCCGTAAGAACCTTCTGCAAAGAGTTAGAAAACTTTTAAAAAAAGATGAATGAAATAGGTAAAGTCATTCTGAAGTTATGGCGTGACTAAGGGAAACAGGGATTCATTTTATGTATATAGATTATTGACGATCTTGTATTCTTACCCGAGTTAAATAGTTTCATGTACATATAACCTCTTCTTAAATGCCTCAATAAAAAACCTGTTTTGCGTTTATACTTATTCACGGTAATACAGTTTAAAACTTTAAAGATGTCTTACGTAGAGTTTCTTAGAGGGAACCTAAGTACTTGGGTGACTTTTGAACTCACGACCCTATGTGACCTCTAACCTGTCACGAAGGTTAAGCAGAACGTCTCAAAGAATCGCTGACGCTGTTTTATTCCTTTTATTTTGTGGTCAATTTACTTTTACTGTCAAATGCACATGCGCCAGTAGTCAACGAGTGATATGAGTATTATAGGTTATTATGGTTTGTTTTGTTGTATAAATTATTGAATAGTATTAAAGAATGGCAGCTTGGAATTACTTGCATTGATCTATTTTAGATTATCAAAGCAACAAGGCAAAACGACTTTTTTCAATTAAATTATTATGAATATAGTAAGTCACAAAGTTTTTCACCCTATGTACCAGTAGCAATTAAACATTTTAATTTCGCATGTACATGCATGGGGGCAAGATTTGAAGTTGTATTTCTGTATTATTATTACTATTATTCGCTCAACAATGAACCTGTTATCTCTAAAACGGAATGTAAAGATCTTGGTGTTTACCTTGTAAGCAAACTTATATTTAATAAGCACATCGACTCAATCGTTTACAGGTCATATAAAATGCTTGGTTTTGTTCTTCGTGAAAGAAAAGTGTTCAGTAACCCACATACAGTAGTAATGTTATATTTTGCATTAGTCAGAAGTATACTGGAATATGCCTCGCCAATTTGGAATCCGCAGTACAAAGTATACATAGATATCATAACATAGAACATATTCATGCACAATTTAAAGACAACTACTCATACGAAGTGGTCGATCAATTCACCTACCTGGGCTCCAGTCTGACAGAGAACAATGAGGATCCAGCAGAAATCAGAAGGAGAATCACAGCAGCCAACAAAACATACTTCTCTTTGCTGCCAGTGTTTAAGTCACGTAGTGTCCACAGAAAAACCAAAATAACCTTATATGTATAAGACCATTGTTAGAACTGTATTGGCATATGGATGTGAGGCGCTGACACTGACGGTAAAGATGGCTGAAATGCTGGATATTTTTGAAAGAAAAATGCTGAGAAGAATATGTGGACCCGTGAAAGAGGGTGAACAGTGGCGCATCCGGCACAATACAGAATTGTATTTATTTATTTATTGTTGTTATACGCCCGTAGGGGCTTTTACACAGATTAGAAAATAATATTTGAGATATCGATGTTTACACATACATAAAATTTATACCAAAAGTTATAAAAGTGAAAAAACTTTTAAGAATATACAAGTAGTTTTTAAAGAAAAAAAAAACCACTTGAATAATCTTGTGGAAAACCGTGAAATATTTTAAACAATGTAATATTTAACAATAACATAGAACAAAATGTAATATAAACATTACAATAACAAATCAAATCGTTAAATATATTATACCCGTGATATATATATATAAGGCCCCTAGCATCTCAGCACATATGAGACTCCTCAGGCTGAGATGGGCTGGGCATGTACAGAGAATGCCGGATACACGCGTCCCAAAAAGAATTTTGACTGGACACCCAGATGGAAAGAGAAAAGTGGGAAGACCTAGACTGAGGTGGGAAGACGAATTAAGAGGGGATGCAGCACAGCTTCTCCAGGTACCAAATTGGAAGTCAGCCGCTGAGGACAGGAGGAGTTGGAGGCGACTGTTGCAGGAGGCCAAAGCTCGATATGGGCTGTAGCGCCATCGAAGAAGAAAAAGGAGGAGAACATACTCAAAACAAATTTACAAAGTCAATAATATAAATTGTTCCATGCGCATACATACATACATACATCCATACATACATACATACATACATACATACATACATACATACATACATACATACATACACACATACTCACACACACCTTCCCACTACACATATCACCCAGTAAGTACTTAATATGCATACCATATATAAGACAATACAATAAACACATAATAGGTACCCACCATGAAATATACTTATTAATTGTATTTTTTTTTTCACCTATGTAACTAATGTGCTGCTTGTGTCTGTTTATAAATAAATAAATAATGCATAACTTTTAATTTAAAAAAAAATTAACTGATAAGTATTAATCACATCAGACAAGCGATAAGATACGTACCAAAATCATTTAATTATCATTTATTAATTCTTTATTTGAAATGTGAATTTCTTTTATTAAACGTTTGACAGATCTACAGATGTCTTAATTTTTCATGTTTGCTAGCTTTCAAAAAGTAAATTACTTCTTTTGAAAGGCAATGATCCTGTTATCCGTTTGTGTGTGTGTATGTGTGCGTGTGTGTATGTGGATGTGTATGTTATGTGTGTGAATTCAGCGTGCTAGAAAATGAAATATATACCAAGAAGCACAGCGTGATGTAAGCAATATGTAGAAGTGGCAGATATTTTAAATGGTTCCATGACAACTCAGAATCAACTCAACGCAACACTTAGGGAACGTACCCCGGGAGGAATGCAGATTCTGCCAATGTCTGGAAATTTAATAAAAAGGCACTTTCTAGATGAGAAAAGTGTGGAGAAGCTGAATAAACCTTTCTTGCCTTGACGCAAGTAGGCGTTATAAAGGGGCACTTTCTTTTTTTAGGTTAGTGACAAAATGGCGGGCGGACTGACAGTATCGGTTCGCGAAGTAAAATTTTATTTATACTTTGAACGGCTGTATCTCCCTCAATTTTGCCGAGCGCGCCTTAATTTTTTTTTATTCAGCTTCTCCATACTTTTCTCATCTAGAAAGTGCCTTTTTATTAAATTCCCAGGCATTGGCAGGATCTGCATTTCACCCCGTACCCCTACTACGTGATCAACTTTTGCAATTTTTAACCCCCCCCCGGTGACCAAAAACCTAAGCCCCCCGCCGCTCATTTGTACCAAGCGTGGTATTTTGAAGACCCCCCCCCACGGACACGTAGTATGGGTACGTTCCCTTATTTGAAAAGTCACTAAAAGCTATGAAAAAAAAAAGAAAAATGACCCATAACCTAACCCAACGTAACCTATTTAACCAATTTTGTTTTGTAATCCATTTTCATATTTTATTCTGCATTTAGAGTATTTGTACCGTTCGTAAATAAATTACGTTTTTTATTTCTGTTTTTCGTATCTGTATCAACGTTTTATTTTTATATACAACACAAGTAGGCACCGTGACCGACACGCAGCCTGACCGAGTGACACAGCCTTCAGTTTGCCAGGAAGCCGCGCGAGGCGGAACTTCCGGCAGACCCTGACGACTTCCGTGGGACCGGAAGCGGTAGCGGCGGTTGTAAGGGCGGCTAATCGCGGGGAAGATGGGCAGGCACGAGAGGGGAGGGGGGAGAGGAGGGTATAATGGGAATTCACTTATGTGTGAGGCTTGGAATGTTTTCTATAGGGAGAAACCGGATATAGGTACTTCGAAAGCCGGACTGAGGGTTGGAATACCCCTGAAAATCTTAGAGCAAGGGTAGATTCTTATAATACATTCGCATTCGTACACGTGCTCTGAAGCAGCTATTTAAAAATATTTCAACATAAGTAGATTTATAGGATAGTATTAAATAATGCAGACTTTTCAGAACTTTAGAGTAATTTGGCGAGTGTTCAAATGATATTTGCTGTTGCCAATAAGTTGCAGGTGTAAGGTGAGTTCAATCAGTTGCCATATTTTCAAAACATATGTGTGCAATTTTCACAAACAGAATCTATATACATATAAAAAAATAAATCCCTTTTTCCCTTGGTCACGCCATAACTTCAGAACGACTTTACTTATTTCATTCGTCTTTTTTTTTAAGTTTTCTAATACTTTGTAAAATGTTCTTACCGAAAGAAAAATTAAGAAAATTGGATAATTTCAGAAAACTTAACGACGATTTTAACTTCGACGTTTGACAGTTCGCGCGTTTGATGAAATTGAATTTAGCAGGCAGCTGTTTTTTTTGTGTTTTAAAAGAATTGTCTATGGATTTTTTAAATTATAGATATTTTAAATAGGTACCTATGTTGGGTACCAAATTTGATTGATTGTTCTTATAGTATTCAAAACTTAAAATTTGTAGTACTTATTGAAAAATGTAATAGGTGGCACGCGAACTGTTTGAAAACTGCATGTACTGGAACTTAATATATGGAACGCGGGAGGGGGGTTTGCGGGGCAGGGGAGAAGGAGAGGAGAAAAGGTGGGCGGGGAAGGTGGAAGGGGATGCGGGTGGGGAACGAGGACGCACGGGAAAGGACATGCCGGGAGAAGCAATTTATTTCTTTGAATATGGCATTGCAACAAAATTACTATTTTTTATTCATAATTAATTACTGTCTGTAGGAAGGTTTTTTGTGTGCTGTCTGTAGAATACCAGTAAAACAAGCACAGAATTTCCACCATTATGTTCGTAAGAAGTACATATTTTAACGATTGTATTCCGAAAATCAAGATGGGAAAATTGCTCGTTTGTGACCCGAGGGCTAAACGATTTATTTAAAAAAAATCTTATAATTGCAAAAATAATTGGTGACTTAAAGAGGTGGCCGGGTTCATAGGGTGAGATTCATCTAGGTCTTGGTGGCGGATACATTTGCCCAATTGACTGATTGATCTCTCTAACTGGACTCTTTTGACCCATCGCCTTACTCCGCAGTGGGAGGGATGGATTCATACGTCGGTCACTCCCGTACGATTTTCCTTCCCAGAACTTCCTCTCTTTCCTTTCCTTAAAAAGAATCTCCACACACAATTCCTAAGATTGAAATAGGCCCTGCCGAGCGATTCTATATCTTTCGTGGGATCTATTTTGTGAGATCTGCTGACAGATTTGTGTGATTTTCTATAGCTGTAAATTGCTTTTTCTATGGCTATCGGGCCAGTTTCGCCGATTTGTGACAGCTCACAGTTGAAAGCTGACTTCGGCCCACAGAAAAAGCAAATAACATCCATAAAAAATCACACAATCTGTCAGGAGACCTCACAAAAAAGATCTCACAAAAGATATATAATCGCTTGGCTGCGCGTTTTTTTCCTCAGGGCCCGTGTAGAGGTAATGTAAAAAAATCAGAGTTGCAATTCGTACGCGGTAGAAGTCAAACTAAAGTAGACAAGAGTGGGGAGGCTATGACGCACCCCACAAGGGGGAGACCGAAAGGCTACGAAGCACCTCGCAAAGAGGAGATCGATTATACCATCTCATTCTCTCGCAGGCTAAATCCTGTGCATGAATGTGTTTGTCTCTTTTTAGCGTCGCTTTTTTTCGTTTCAACGAGTTTAAAATCAGAACGGTACTAAAGAAGTTTTCACTTGAAAAAAAAGTTATTTTTAAAAACGCTGGTTCTTGATGTGCAGTTGTGTCGAAATCAGTAACGAAATATTAGAACATAGGAAACAGACAGACGTATCCATAAACTCGAAAATCTTTCACCATCACTTTCATGTAAATAATCCTAAGATTCATAATAAATTGTTAAGCGTCCTTGAGGTATTTTTCACGAAAACGGCGCTCTATAAATAATCCAATTATTATTCGACCACCACAACACGGGTATGTACCTAGCATGGTGGTCAAAAAATCCCCAACTTTTGTAAAAAAAATTATAAATTTTTCAATGAATAAAGAAACTTAAAAAAAATAAATTATTATTATTATTTTTATTCAATGCCCGCGACATTATAAAAAACCAATTTGTAAAAATGTAGAAAAAAATATTTGTAAGCGTTTGTAAATGTCATTTCATGAACAAGTCACAAGCCCTAAAGAGTCCTAAATTGTCCAGTCCTTCAAAATAAATATCAACTTTTCTTTTGCCACTAATCTTTTCATGAATGTAATACTAAAAGTGATGGGGGTAGCATATGTAAAATCGTGCAATGTCCAGTGTTTTAAATATAATGTCCTCCGCGTGCAAAGCCGTCATATCTTCTCCAAGCATAAACTTTCTAATTAAAGTGCATTGTTTATCGGAAGTGACCTGCCAGGTAAGTATGTTTCTGTATCCATTTGTAAATAGTAAAATTAGACAGAAATAACCTATGAATTCTTAATAAATTATACAGGGCCCTTGAGGTGATTTTTCACAAAAACCGTGCTCTACAAATTATCCAATTATTATTATAACAAAATAGGACTCTTCTGTCACATTGCATTTTTTGCCAACAAGCTTTTAAGACAAGATTTTGGATTATGAAATAACGTCTCGTGCAATGTGTCTTACGATCGCGGAAGGGACGAAAATCTCACGTAATATCTACGTTGTAAGAATAAAATATATTTCAACCCCACTCGCCCCACTTACTGAATGCGGGGGGGGGGGATGCCGACAGAACCTGAGAGAAGTTCTAAGTTTTATCATCAAACTAAAATGAATTCTTTTCAAGAGGAAAAAATGATAGTGGCGGAAGTTCCTTCCGCTGTTCAGAAAGTATTTATTTTATTTTTTCAACGATTTTTAAGGTTATGTATTGATGTGAAATATTACTGAGAATTTTGAATTGAAAACTTCTTTAGCACCGTTGTGATTTGAAACTCGATGAAACGAAAAATCGACACTGAAAACAGACAAACTTATATGTTATTAATATATTTGTATAAAACACTTGAGTTCTTAACATTAAATCTTTATTATTAATTTTTGTATTTCAAAATTAAAATTTTCATTTTTATTTCTACTTTTCTTTAAAATATAATCGTTTTTCTCTTTATTTTTCACTTACTTTTAAGTATTTCTTAATTTTTATTTAGTATTTAATCATCCGTTTTAATAAAACAGTTTTTATTAAATCGTATTTAAAATATGAAATGTACGACTACCATGAGCCTAGTGTGGTAGCCAAAAAAAAAATATCTGTAACTAATTGAATATTTTATGAAATAAAAAAAAAATAAAAAAATAAAAAAACACACACATCTATAGGATTTAGTCTGCGATATAATGAGATAGTATAATCGGTCTCCTCTTTGTGCGGTGCTTCGTAGCTTCCCCATTCTTGTCTACTTTAGTTTACTGTAGGTTTCACTTCTACCGCGTGTGGACTGCACACTTTGATTTTTTTTTACCCTATTCGCTTTTGGGTCTCATAAAAAACGTTGTGTCTCCCTTATCAATTTGGGAGGCGGGTATGGGTACCGTCGCCCCGGGAACCATTTATTGGTTAACCAACACTTCTGCCATAGGTCACCCCAAGTGGTTCGCTACGTTAAGTGACATGGCAGGGGTTCCCGGGTTCATTGGATGAGGTTTGTCTAAGTCTTGGCGGCGGATGCGTTTGCCCACCAGCTGCCTGGCAGGCCGGATCGGGAGATAATGGTTGAGGGGGTCCCTTTGACTTCTCCAGCCGTACTTTCTCGGAACGTCGGCTTGCACCGCAGAGGGAGTGATTTAATCATACGTTCGTCACTCCTTGACACACTGACCCCCAGATTCCTGCCCATGCCCAATGCCCTTTTCCTTCCCAGAACTTCCTCTCCTTCCTTTCCTAAAAATATCCACCACACAGTATGCCCAAAGATGACATAGGCCCTGAGGGTAATTATTTTTCTCAGGGCCTGCTGTGTGAGAAATATGATCAAAACGGTGTTGGAAATAAAAAAAAAAAAACACCACGCTTTATATTCAAATCTTAAAGTTACACTAAACAATTAAAATGTACACCTTTACGAAAACAAAGTTTTTGACCGCAATTAAAAAAAAAAATTAAGAACTTTTCACAAATTATTTTTACATGAAAAGTCAAAAAGTGAGGTGACGATAATATTTATAACACCTACACTTGACTAATAAAACGAAAGTGTGTGTTGTTTATCTTTGTCGGTAATTTTAATTAGAAACAACTTATGGTGGGCCATTTTAAAAACTTTTTATTTTTGCATAAAAAAACATTGTATTTCAAAATTCGTGTTTTTTTCTAATAATAAAATTTAGAACCGTATTTCATCACTTTCAAAACAGTTTTCGGATACGTTTAGAGATATTCCATTTATTTGCATTTTATTGCAAAGCGGAAATATTTTGACCTTCTACATGTTCCCGAAACCTGAGGGGTAACACCACAAGATGACATAGGCCCTGAGGAAAAAAAAATCTCTGAAGCCTGTCATCTTTAGAGATGCAATGTAAAGGGTCTTTTTGTAGATCTACAGTCGAGCTGTTGAACTCAGGAACGTGTCAAAGAAGCGACCCGTTCTCAAGTGAGATCAACCTTGTTAAGCGCGCGTTAGGCGTGTTCCCCGACTACGCACCGGTGCCGAAGGGATGAATGACGACAGTCCCCCAGAACATATTCCATTGTAATACCGGTTGAACAAGAACAACATATCTACATGACGTCTGTGCTATTGCAAACCGTTAATTGAGGAGAAGAATCTGTCAAACGGACCTCCCATTTCTGCACAGATTCAAGGGTTTGATGGTTAGTAATACCCGGTAGAGGGTTAAATAAAAAACTAAAAATTGTTTTTGTAAGGTGACAAAATACGCTTTCTAATTTTATAATTCGAAAAAAACATACAAATTTGAAACATCAAAATATTGATTGCACACATAAAAAAAGTGTTCTCTGGCTCACCATACGTTTTTTTTAACCGAAATTACTGATAACGAAAAGAATATAAATAAAATGTTAGGCAATCGCATTATATGTATATTTTAATAATAATATGTATATTCCATTGGGGAGGCGGGAATGGGTACCACCGCCACACATTTATTGCATAACCAACACCTTTGCCATAGGTCACCCCAAGTGGTTCGCTACGTTTGGTGATTTAGCAGGGGTTCCCGGGTTTATGGGTTGAGATTTGTCTAGGTCTTGGAGGTGGATGACCAGGACACACTAAACCTCAGATTCCTACCCACCCCTTAAACCCTTTTCCTTCCCAGAACTCTCCTCTCCTTCCTTTCCTTAAAAAACCTTCCACACGGCATCCCCAAAGATGACATAGGCCCTGAGGGAAATTATTTTCCTCGGGGTCTCCTGTGTGGAGCTTATGTAAAAAAAATATTTAGACGCTATCGTCAATTCACTTTTTTTTCGTCTCATGTAGAAATAATTAATAAAAATTTCCAAGATCCATAATTTTTTATTATAAAAACATCACGTGAGTCATTTTGACATTTTTTTAATGTTTGCATTCTAAATTTTAATATTTACAAATATTAATATTTATTTGTAATATAATAATTCGACATCTTATTTTGTAACCTGTCTAAAACAGTTTTTACTATTCGGCTACGTTCAGAAATGTTTCATTTATAGAGCTTTATTTGTGAAGCGGTAATAATACAAAGTTTTCGTAAAATGTCATTTCGTTAAAGACATTAAAAGTGCATATTGGCGATTTTCTGAGGGGTTAAAATTGCAGTCGGAAACATTGGATTCATAAATGTATTCATTTTAATTATTTTATGATTAACATTTAGATTAGACTATAAAGCGTGGTGTTTTCTGTTTCTAACGCGGCTTAGTTCATATTTCTAACCGTGATATTAAGGGTGACGCAACGATTTCTATGAGACCTATATGAGTTGTTCCGAAAAGCGAACAAATTAGTCTGAGGGGTTAATATTTTAAAATATACTTACATATTTTTTCTAAAATAATTAAACTAGCGCCATCTGTGAAAGAGTAGATTTTGAATTCTTTTAACATCGTGAAATACGTAAGGTTCAAATATCAATTTAACTTCAGGGATGCATTTTCTTCGCTTCGCATTTAATTAGAAAAAGTTTGTTGGTTTTCGGATGAACAGTATTTAACACCGTGATTAAAATTTTGTGGTAAATTAATAGTTCTGTGAACAGCAAACATTACGTCGGAAACAGTATGTTTCTAATTTTCTCTTGTGTAATAACTCAAAAGCAAAATTGATAAAATTAAGAAACATCTTGTCGATAAGGGATCTAAAGAGGGTATATTATGCTTTATGCCACTCTCGATTGGAATATGGAGTAATAGGATGGGGCTCAGCAGCATCTAATAATTTAAAACAACTTAAGATAACTCAAAATTGCATCATAAAGACCATTCTAAAGGTCCCAATAAGGACGTCAACAACAGAAATTTTTAAACAGTTTGATGTTCCAAGCATACTGAAAATCTATGCCAAAAACATTCTAGTACATCACCACAAAAATGATTCAGAGGCAGACACCTCACATGCTCATAAAACCAGAGCCAAACAAACAGACATACTTAATATACCAAAGTGTAATTCTTCATTTGGTCAAAGAAGTTCTGAATTTTTAGCAGTAAAGTTATATAACAAACTCCCACTTAGTATCAAACAAATTAAAACAGAAAATAGCTACACTAAGGACATTAAATGTTGGCTGAAGGAACTATCGGAAAATGAACTTACTACTATACTTAAAACATCGTCATAGAAGTTTCTGGAAAACCTTATCCAAACATTGAAGTTAAACCATAGAAGTCGCTGAAAGCATAGTCCCCCTCAGCACAGGATCTCCTAGTGAGGAGGACTATGAATATATTTTCTATTTTATATATACATCTAACTAACATGTTTCACATAAAATGTTAAAAATATTATATAGTTACTTAATAAAAAAAAAAAAATAAACAAATAAAAAAATCCTAGATTGTCTTCAAATATTTAATATTACAATTCGTGGTTTTACTTATTACGTTACAAAAAAAGGTCTTACTGGAAAAATCAGTAGATATCCCACATTAAAATAAAAATGGATATACACCATCTAGATTACATTTAGTTCGGGTAGAATCTTGCAATTATACATAAAGATAGCAGTCAATAACAACATGCGTTAAGAAAATAAAGATAATGTTGGTAGTTCGTAAGAGCCGTTCGGACACGCCAAGTATTTTAGTCAAGTGGAGAGTATAGTAGTAACTAAACGCATCCGGACACCATAATTTTAGTAGAGTGGGTTAGTCAGCTCCTCAGTAGGTTTAATCCATTTCGTTCTATTTTTCGGGTGAGTAAGGACCCCATCCATTCGTTTTTGCGCACAGATTTAGCAGAGTTCATTTGTACACGCGCGGAAATGTAGTGGCGATAGAGCGAAGATGCTAACCTAAAATGATGTATTTATGCTGCTATTAATATCTTTTTGTATCCATAGTTTATTTCATCTTATTAATTTATTCTTCCAGCTTTTCTAAAATAAGCGTAAAATAACAATTCAAATCAGCTTAATTAGCGTAGTTACTATAATGCGCCACGGCCTGTTTATCCTCCAATGCGCCACCTACGAATGTACTCTCTACTTGATTGTAATGCGCGTAATGCGAACGGTTTACTTAGAGTAGTAAGTCAAGTAGCGAGTATACTCACGTATACTCGCTACTTGACTTACTACTTGATCAATGTGAACAAGTCTTTAGTCGAAATATGACCGAAGGGATAGGGTCGAATTAGCTCAGTGCTAGAGCAAAACCCCGGCTGAGGAGAGATCCTGGATTCAATTCCTAGATGCGACCGAAACTTTTTCTGAGTTATCTGTTCAAAATTTTCTTGTGAGAGTCGCTAATATTGTGTTCAATGATTAAATAAAATTATTTTATGAAACATTTTCCTTTTCAAATAAGGAATTAAACAATTTATCCAAAGATGACATCATAATAAAAATATTTTTTAAACTTTCTTCAGGAAGCACCATTACTTCCAAGTTAATACGATGATTTCACACTTGAAAAAAGAATCTCACAATTTTGAATAGGAAGAATAAATTTACAGACAAATGAAATGCAAAACGGTAGAGTTAAACAGGACTTTACTATATCAAATATTTGACAGGCGGGAATGTGATCCGACGCCCCAGGAACTATTTATTGGATTACCAACACCCCTTCCGTAGGTCACCCATTCGAGTGGTTTGCTACATTTGGTGATTTAGCAGGGTTGCCCGGGTTAGTGGGGTGATGTTTGTCTAGGTCTTCTAGGATCCCAGATTCCTACCCAACCCTCACACCTTTTTCCTTCATATAATTTCCTCTCTTTACTTTCCCTGAAAAGACCATCCACACAGCATTACACTCAAGGGCGGGTCCAGAATTTTTTTCTGGGGGGGGGGGGGCACAAGGGGCGGACGGGGAAAAAATCAACAATACTGTCAGAAATAAACTTGAAGTATCATACTTCAAGTTTATTTCTACAAGTTCAAGTATGTATAGGAAGGTTTACGAAAGTGTCAAAACAATAGAAAAATTAAATTTTTAATAAAGACAGTTTTTGCTTCTAAGTATGTACTGTGATAGAATCTTCACAGTACACAAAAATACCGTCTACGGTTACGGGGGCACGTGCCTCCCCCCCTAAATCCGCCCTTGGTCACACTTAAGGTGATATTTAAAAGAATTCATAATCATTAATGTTAAATACAGACTCGAGTGTAGGCGAGGTTATTTATAAATAATGCGCGTATTGGCGATATGGATATTTATTATAAGTAATGGCTATAAATACGTCCTATCTAACGTGTTGGCGGTTGGAAAAAGAGAGTGAGGAGAGGCCTGCATCTCCTTTTATATGCGGGATCACCTGTCTCGCTCTTGTATGGCCGGAAACAGGTGTGCCACCCTAAAACCTCTCTCACATCCTCCCCTACTTAAACGGGAGAATCCTGGCTACATAAGTGATACCTATAGCTACATATTTCATACAATATATTTTATATTTCATATTTCACATTTAAAATTAACACATTACATTAAAAATTAACAAAACATTTGTTTTTGTTCTTTCTGTATCCCTTCTGTCCATTTCTGTCCATTTCGACTGCGAAGTGCTGTCACCTGGGCCGAAGCCTTCCTTGCCATGGGTTAGACCTGAAACATGGAGAAACAGAATTAGAGACACTTCTATTACGTAACATACCGGAGAGATCTAATTCGTCCGTCGACAATTCCAACGTGTCAGACGCGAATTCCTGGTTATCTTCCTCCTGCCATGAAACATGTAATTCCTTTAGCTGGTCTAAATGTCTTTTCCACACCATATTAGACTTGTTAATTTTTATGAAATATATTTTACTACCTTTTTTATCCACAATAACCCCAGGGACCCATAACCTATTACCCTGAGATCTGAAATCTCTAGTCATTACTTTCTGACCTATATTAAAACCTGATTTAACTCTACCCTTATATTGTCTTTTCTGATTGTTTTGGCTCTGAGTAACCTTTTTTATTACTTTGTTTCGTCGAGTAGAACCTGAACTACCCGTTCTATCCTCAATTTTCCTTGGAATCAGAGAGTCAAATACTGTTCTAATTTTTCTACCCATTAATAATACAGATGGCTCACATCCTGTTGTTGCGTGAACTGTATTCCTATAGTCTGCTAAAAAGTTACCTAACTTTTCTTTATAATCTGAAGGAAATCCATTATGTTTACAAATTTTTTTTAAGGAAATTTTTACAAGTCTTTACTGTAGCTTCAGCTTGCCCGTTGCTACTAGGGTGATTGACTGGACTAGTGATATGTTCTATCCCATTTTTCTTACAAAAATTTTCAAAATCCTCAGAACAAAAACACGTACCATTATCACTAACTAAAGTTGCAGGAAAACCAAATTGCGAAAATAATCTATGAAGTATTTCGATATTTTCTTTTGAAGACAGACTGTTTACTTCCAGACACTCAATCCACTTTGAAGAAGAGTCTACCACCACTAAAAAATTTTTGTTATACAAACTACCATGATCAATATGTACCCTGAACCATACTTCAGGTTCATATGGCCACACTGCTAAAGAACTCTTTTGTGATTCTGGTTTAATTTCTAAACAATCTCTACAATTTTCCGTTATTTTCTCCAAATCTTGATTAATTTTTGGCCACCAGACAAAGCTTTTTGCAATACCTTTAGTCTTAAAAACCCCTAAGTGAGATCTATGTAACATCTTTAAAACCTCTTGTCTTAAAGACTCAGGTACAACAACCCTACGTTGATATAAAACACACCCATTTATCAAAGACAATTCTAACCTTTTTTTCCAAAAAATTCTAATAAAGTTACCACTTTGTGCCTTTTTTACTGATGCTGGCCAACCTTCGATAAGAAAATTTTTTACTTGACCTAACACATCATCCTTTTCGGTTTCGCTTTTTATCACGTCTAAAGACAAATTAAACCCATTATTCTCGAAATAATTAATGTAATCAAACTCTATCTCATCTTCACAGCTAACCTTTTCAATCGGACACCTGCTCAGAAAGTCTGAACAATTATTTTTCGATTTTACATATTCAATTTTAAAATTAAACGAACCTAACATAATAGCATATCTCTGTAACCTTGACGCGGCAATCTTAGGTACTTCTTTATTTTCACCTAAAATTCTCACTAACGGCTGATTATCCACCGCTAAAATAAATTCTCTGCCGTACAAATATTGATAAAACTTTTTAATTCCAAAAATAATTGCTGTTGCTTCAATATCTAGAATAGAATAATTCTTTTCCGCTTTAGTTAAAGTTCTGCTTGCGAACCCGATCGGTCTTTCTACGCCATTTTGAAACCTATGAAGTAATGTTGCTGCTACCCCATTAAAACTACCATCTGTGACAAGTTTCACAGGTATATTTTCGTCAAAATGCGTTAAAATCCTATCCGAAGTTAATATTCTTTTAATTATCGCAAAACTATTCTCTTGTTCCGTACCCCATTGAAACTTAACATCTTTTTTAAGTAATTCGTATAATGGTGACAATATATTTGCCATATTTGGAATAAAATTACGATAATAACTAATCATACCTAATAAACTTCTTAAATTATTTAAATCACTAGGTGCTGGTGCATTTAAAATGGCTTCTTTATTCCGTTCACACGGTTGAATCCCTTGTTCACTTATTTTATAACCTAAAAACTCAATAACTTTTAAATTGAATTCACACTTGTCACTATTCACTGTTAGATTACAATGTTTCAACCTTTCTAACACGACACATACGTTTTTCTCTAAATCGTCTTCGTCTTCCCCTATCACGATAATATCATCCAAATAAAACGTCATGTTCTGTAATCCTGACAAACAATTTGCCATTGCCTTTGCAAATATAGCTGGCGCGGGAGATAACCCGTACACTAACCGCTTATACTGAAACAATCCTAAATGGGTATTGATTGTTGTAAAACGCCTACACTCCTTTTTTAAAACAAATTGACTATACGCCGATTTAAGATCGATTTTTGCAAAAACTTTCCCACCATTTACTTTCGTTAATAGCTCCTCTATCCTAGGTAATGGATATTTGTCAACTAATAACTGATTATTCACTGTCGATTTATAATCACCACATAATCTAATACTACCGTTTTTCTTAATTACTGGAACAATTGGACTTGCAAACTCACTAAACTGGACTTGTTCTATAATACCGTCTGACAGTAAACTATCTAACTCCCTTTCGACTTTTTCTTTCAAAGCGAACGGCATAACTCTGTGATTACGAAATATCGGAATAGCGGTCTCTTTCAAAGTTAAATTCACTTCGTACTTATTAAATTTTCCTAGTTTATCCGTAAAAACTTCCGGGAATTTTTTTACTAATCGCTGCTTCAAAGTATTCTGTTTTATACTGTTTACGATTCCGTTAATCCCGACGTTAAAAAGATTCATAAAATCACGCCCCACTATCGATAACGAAGCACTTGTGACAACAACAAATTTCAAATTGTGACACTGACCGTTAAATTCCACTTGTGGCGTAATTGTACCTACCACTTTCACGAGCGTATTGTCAAAACCCCGTAGACTAATGTCTTCGTGCACTAGCTTGATTCTACTGAATTTACTGAAATAACACTCCTTGGAAATTACGCAACAAGATGCTCCAGAATCTACCATGAATTTACTCTTGATCCCGTCTAGTGAAACTTCAATAAAAAATGGTTCGACACTATTAACTTCACCCAACTTTGTGTCCGACAACAAAGTATTCACACACTTACGTGTTGAGGAACGCTTGCACTGTTTTGCGAGATGACCCTTCGTACTGCAAATTTTACATAAATAATTTTTATATCTACATTCCGTCGCGATGTGATTATTGTGACCACAAACGGTACAATTTTGTTTCACAGCGTTCGCTGGCGACTGTGACCGTGCCCTGTTGCTATGCCCGAAACGCTTCACGTCTCTGTCTTTCACACGCGAATTATTAAAAGAGAGTCGACCGGCCTTGAGCTGTACATTAGCGTAAACCGTATTATCAACTCGGGACTGCGCTTGAGTTGAAGCTACGAGGTCAATGCACTCGGCGACTTGTAAACATTTTTCGAACGAGTGTAATTCACCCTCGAGAAATAATTTTTCCCTTACCTTTCCTGGTTTACAACCTAAAACAAAGAAATCCCTTAAATTTACTGATAAACTATTCCCAAATTTGCAATTAGTAGAAAGAGACTTTAACCGCACTGCAAACTCACGGATTGATTCGTCATTTCTTTGTTTAGCACTGTAAAACTTAGATCTCTCTTCAAAAAAACATTTCGTTGAACAACAATACTCATCAAGTTTAGATATCAACTCTTCTAACTTAATATCTGTTACCTTTTTAGGAATGCACAAATTAACCAATAAGGAAAAACAATCATCTTTCAATGCATTCAGGAAAATAGCCCTTTTTTTATCATCCGATGCAAACTTTTCATCATTCACGAGGAGAAATTGTCCGAGGCGGACCTTGAAGTTCTCCCAGTTCCCGTCACGCAAACTGAAGGACTCCAATCCTCGAGACTCCATGTTCCCAATGCCCAGAAGGTACCCAAATAGAGAGAAAGAAAACAGAAAAAACAAAAACTTCCCAATGAGGCTTCTTCTTCTGCCGTCTGCTCCCTGGACCCTGCTCCGGAAACTGCTCCTTGACCCTGTGAATTGATGGCTCCTTCCAGACCCGTCACACAGTAACACCGATGGCTACCCCAGATCACTCCTGCGACCTGGATCTCCGATCCTTGACCCTCAGAGATGCCGATTGACGCTGGACCTCCCGTGCTTCCCCCTTCCGAAAAGCTGGCTGGCTCCAGTGTCTTCTTGCACTTCACTCCTTGCAGTGAAGTGTTGGAATAATTTCGGTCCGGCCTTTCTTACCGACCCGAAATAATAATGTTACCGCGTATTTTGCCAAATTTTTGTGCCAAATTTTTTTGCGCGTCGATTCTTTTCGCGATCTGCCGTATTGTCAGAATCGTGTACCGTAGGCTGCGCCACTGTTAAATACAGACTCGAGTGTAGGCGAGGTTATTTATAAATAATGCGCGTATTGGCGATATGGATATTTATTATAAGTAATGGCTATAAATACGTCCTATCTAACGTGTTGGCGGTTGGAAAAAGAGAGTGAGGAGAGGCCTGCATCTCCTTTTATATGCGGGATCACCTGTCTCGCTCTTGTATGGCCGGAAACAGGTGTGCCACCCTAAAACCTCTCTCACAATTAATTAAGTACAATATAAAACACATATAAATTTGTTGTAGACCACTTTTATTTTATACACACTCTACCGGTTTCGGAAGCACCCTTCCTTCGTCAGGAGAATATTATAACTAAACTATGATACAGAATGTTGACAGATATACAAATAAGGACACAGGGGTTAAAATTCTTCACCGTAATAATAAAAGCAAAAAATTAGATAATTTAGAAGCACTAGAAATCAGAAAATCCCTAAATAATAATGCTAGTATTTTGAATAACCAAATTAACTTATCTTTCAGTCCCATTCTAAATATTTTTCCAATTAACCGCTCTGTTCTTTCCGGAAATCCCCTAATTACCCCCACCCCTTTGCCTACCTCTCACTCAAACACCTGATTTGTATATCTGTCAACATTCTGTATCATAGTTTAGTTATAATATTCTCCTGACGAAGGAAGGGTGCTTCCGAAACCGGTAGAGTGTGTATAAAATAAAAGTGGTCTACAACAAATTTATATGTGTTTTATATTGTAAATTATGGCGAGCCACAAAGTTAATGCTTTTTACAAATACATTAATTAAGTGTCCGCGTCCGTACATACGCAATATGAATATGAATAACTAGTTTTGTCCACAAACAATCTCAAATCTTTCAAGAACGGCTAACAAATATACTATTGTATCGTTGATTTAATCCAATATTGTATTTGTTAGCATTTCTTGAAAGATTTGAGAACGTTTAGGGACAAAACTATTTATTCATATTCATATGGCGCATGTACGGGTACAAAGAAATATTTCATCTTTTATGTTTTGGTTTTTAAACTGGCAACATTGTTTCTACAGACTGTCAATTTAACATTTGACAGTTGATTTGTAGTCAGTACGTTTTGCCATTTTACCATAAATAGACTGACGTCAAAACAGCGCTTGCAAATTGTGCAAATTTATTTTGAAAATCCAAATATGGCCAGAATGTTACGGTCAATGGAGAGTGCTACAGAACCATGATTACTGACTTCTTCGGACCTCAGTTGAATGACATTGTGACAGAGCTGTGGTTTCAACAAGATGGCGCAACTTGCCACACGGTGGGTGCCACCATCAATTTATTGGGGAAAACATTTGATGAGCGCATAATTTCATGTAATGGACCTGTGAACTGGCCTCGATGATCGTGTGATCTCACACCATTAGATTACTTTTTTTGGGGTATGTGAAGTCACTAGTCTATGCTGATAAACCAGAGATGTTGGACCATTTGGAAGTCAATATTCGCCTTGTTATTGCAGATATATGGCCCCAGTTGCTTGATAAAGTTGTCGAAAATTGGACTTCACGATTGCGCTTCATTCGAGTGAGCCGTGGCGCTCATATACCCGAAATCATATTTAGACATTAACATTATTTTAATGTGCTTTTTTTCATTTTTAATTCGTATACCACTTAAAAACACCCTTTAGATTATGAATTCTTTTAAGTATCACCTTAACAGAATATCTAGAACCTTACATAATTTTACCTTTATGCGTATGAGAAATGAAAAAATTTCTTATTAAATATTATAAGTACGATGTTAACCGCAGTTAAGGGCTGAGATTAACCTCTTACTCCCCTGAAATTCTAACTTCACTTTTACCTACATTTAATTACGTTTTTCTAAAAGCTTTTGAAAAAGAACTTACGACTCTCATTATGAAATGAACGTTAATTTCTTTGAGAGCTTTTCACGTTGTTAGTCTTTGAGAATTATTATAATTGTAGTAATCGCGATTGTAAAGTATTACTATTGCTAGTGTTGACGTTCAGACAATTTAATTAATGGTAAACGGTTTTGCAAATTTAATACCAGAGTGGATCATAACTACTCTCAGTATCACCCTTGTAAAAGACCACTTTTGAGATCGAAAGGGTTGCTTTTTTTATTTTTTAAATTTTTTTTATTAGGTTTGTCAACAGTGATTCACAACAAAGTGCTTACAAATACATTTACACTGAACATGGTTGAAACTATCACTTTTTTTTTTACATGAGCTTCACACAGGAGGCCCTGAGGAAAATAATTTCCCTCAGGGCCTATGTCATCGTTGGGGATGCCGTGTGGAGGGTTTTTTTTAAAGGAAATGATAGTTCTGGGAAGGAAAAGGGTTTAAGGAGTTGGTAGGAATCTGGGGTTCAGTGTGTCCTGGTCATCCGCCTCCAAGACCTAGACGAACCTCACCCCATGAACCCGGGCACCCCTGCTAAATCACCAAACGTAGCGAACCACTTGGGGTGACCTATGGCAGAGGTGATGATTATCCAATAAAGGTTCCCGGGGCGGCGGTACCCATTCCCGCCTCCCAAATTAAATCACTAATTAAAGCCAAAGTCAACATAATTCTTACCATACATTACATAACAGTAATAAGTTTTTTGCAACAAATTTTTAGAATAATAAGTTTATATAAAAACGTATTAGGGAGCTTTAAAAGCCGCCGCTAACAGAATTTCTACCGATTTCTTACATATCTCCCTTAAACAGGTTAAGTTTTAAAGCTCTTCAAAAAATATATGTTATTCTTGAAGATAATATCTAGATATACCCTGCGCTGAAACGCAAATTATACGAAAAAAATCGCAAAGTATGCTCCAAAAATGATTAATTCAGTTGTTCTACTAGTTCTATGTATGAAATAATTCACAGTGTTTCAATAAATGCTGTTTAAGACAACCCCTGCGAGATTTTTGCTCTTTTTTAAACGAGTCATGTTTTATTAAACATTTTTACAATTGTCGCATCGATTTTGTCGCTTTAAATATTAGCGTGTTCCTCTAACATTCGTAATTGCATATCTCTCCATCTTCTTCTTTTTGAGCCCGGTTGCGATGATGATGATTTAACCTTTATCTTTCACACCTCCTTTCCTTCCCGACTCAATTTAAAGACAATCATTCCTGGATTTCAATTTTTTTTAAATTACTCCACACCGGAAGCTCTGAGGAAAAATCTCTCAGGGCCTATGTAATCTTTGGGGATGCTCTGTAGAGGGTCTTTTTTATGGAAGGAGGGGAAGTTCTGCGAAGGAAAAATATATGAGGGGTGGATAAGAATCTGGGGTCAATGTATCTGGGAGTATGATTGAACCATCTCTCTTACTGCCAAATCCCACATAGACAAACCTCACCCTATGAACTCGGGCACTACTGCTAAGACACCAAACCCAGAGAACCACACGGGGTAACCAATAGCAGAGGTGTTGGGAACCAAATAAATAGTTCAGTGGGTGACGGCAGTCATATCCACCTCTCCAATAATAAATACGCAATTATTAACATATTTACTATTTGGACTACCTCTGCCAACAAACGATCGTAATAATTATTTATTTATTCAAACCTTGAAGGCTTGCAGACTTTTAGATATTGTAGATAAATTATTGTAAGTAAGCTGAACAAAGGAATAATAGTAAATTATACGTAATATAATTATGTAATCAAGAGTTTACAAGACGTAGGTATAATATAAGTACGCAGTTTATGAGTAGTGTTACATGTAGCTTAATTAGCATGGAAAGTTCAAAGTTGTACAGAGGAGTATAAATTGAGGTGTAACTACATAGCATAATAATAAGAAGTAAGTAGGTACCATGTAAGGAGTTACAGCTTAATGTAATATGAGTTTGATATATTTTATTTAAAAAAAAAAACATGAACAGTTGCAAAGATTATGTTCTTCTCTAATAAACGCGTTTTATATTTTACACACGTTCGCTACGTTTGGTGACTTAGCAGGGATGCCGGGTTCAAGGGGTTAGATTTGTTTAGGTCTTGGCGGTGGGTGCATCTTTCCAACTTCTGCGTTGCGAGCCGGATCGGAAAGGACTGGTTGAGGGATACTTAACATAAACCTCTCCAGCCAAAGTGGGAGGGATGGATTCATACGTCCGTTACTCCCGGACACATTGACCCCAGATTCCTCCGCACCCCTGAAACCTTTTTTCGTGCCAAAATTTACTCCTCTTCCTTTCCCTTAAAAGACCCTCCAAACGGCATCCCCAAAAATGATGTAGGCCTTGAAGCCCTATGCCTTTTCCTCAGGACCATAAAAAACATACACAACCGATAATCAACCATTTACTATGCATAAATATTAATGGTAGACTATGGCGTTCCCAATTATGTTGTGAGGCTCAAGGTAGTGGGAGGGGGGAGGAGATGGGGAGAAAAAGGTATGGAAGTGGCTATTTAGATCTAGATACCAAACACTGCTAAAACCATTTCAAGCAACGCTTCAATTCGGAATGGTGGTCTTACACCAGGGCGATACTGAGAGTATCTTCCACGCTGGAACGTGCCGCAAATATACCTTATATTAATTTTAATGATTAAATTATGAATACACAAAACAATCAAATAAAATTTACTTGCGCATGCCGGGATTTGAGCCCGTGACCTCCGGATCGCTAGTCGAGAGCCTTATTATGAGCCTTATAAAACAAAGTCGGGTTAGTTACACCATTTATAACTCAAGAACGGCTAGACCGATTTTTAAGATCTTTGATTTGTTAGATTTGTCTCCGCCCCGACTAGCAGAATAGCTATTAAAACATCGGAAAATTCACGAAAAAAATTATGAAGAAAATTCTTTTCCTCATACATTTTGTATGGAACGAATTTTCATCTTTTGAAAGAGCTGCATCAATATTGAGTTTAATATAGTATTAAATACAGAATGAATTCCAAAAATTCAACAACCTCAATTATCAATGCGCTGATTAATTTGGTTTTTGTTCTTAAACATACAATGCTGCCCATCTTTCTTACACACTAAATGTCAGTAGTCGAAATTGTGTCAAACGGTGAACGTATGTCTGCACCCCTCCAAAGGAAAAATACAATAATTTTAATAAATCTCCCTCATACGTATAAAGAAAATGAAACGCAATTTCCGTAAGTAAGAGGAAAAGTAAGAAAATTACAAAAAATATAAATCCATACACAACGCCATCTCTGATACTAAAAAAAACACGGACAGTTGCGCATCGATAATGGCTTCATTGTGTAATTTTTAACACAAAAACTTTATTTAATTCGGCTAATAAGTTAACACAATAGTTATTGATTCTGAGGCGGCACAAAGTTTATTTTATTTTATTTTTTATTATTATTGTACAACAGAATTATTCCAATTACAGTACAATTTAGTTACCCTATCAGCATTTAGGCAAGTGACTCTTCAATAATGTTTTTAGGGCATATAAAGAACAGTCACTAACATCCAAATGGTTTGCAATTTCATTTAACAGCACCACTCCCCTCGTCATGCTATGCTTTGCCAAGACGTCTGTTCTTCCGTTCGGTACTTTAAATAAGTCATGATGTCGACTTCGGCTGTAGTGGTCTGGTACATATAAATCATAGCATCCCAAGAGAAATGGGCTATTGATGAAATTGTTCCAAATTTTGAAAGACAGAATAGCAAGACTTTAAAGCAATAGCTTTCCTTCTAGTTTCTAGGCTCACTGAATCAGTTTCCTCAAGTAAGTCAACATGGTGCATGAACCTTGGATAGGTTCCATGCTTCCGCATATAAACATACCTGAGGAATTTCTTCTGGATTTGCTCTAACATATCAATGTACTTCTGGTGGTACGGTGCCCAAACATCGCTCGCGTACTCCAGCTTGCTTCTCAGTATGCCATCGAATAACGCTAGCATAGCTTCTTGGTTATCAAATTGCTTACAAGTCCTGATGATGAATCCAAGAAGTTTGTAGCAAGACTGAGTGAGCTGCGATATATGGCAAGAGAATGTCAGTTCGGGATCAAAGACGACACCGAGATCCTTCACAGATTTTACACGTGATAACGTTTAGCCTTTTATTTTATAATCGTAAATTATAATGTTTTTACAACGAGTGAAGGAAATTGTGACACATTTCTTTGTGTTAAAATCTAATTTGAGATAGTGCATCCAGATCAGTTTGCATTTTAAAGCAATCTTGTTGGCAGCTTATTTCCATCATAATTTTAAGGTCATCAGCAAATAGTAGACATTTGCCCTTCCTAACACAGTTTTGGATGTCATCTATAAGTATTAGAAACAACATAGGTCCGAGGTTAGACCCTTGAGGAATTTCAGATTGCGCTTGGAATTTTTTTGAATTATGTCCATTTATCGAAACAAATTGGCTTCTGGATTTTAAATACGATGAGAAAAAGTTCAGTGTTGGTAGATCGAAACCTATTTTAAACATTTTCCTCAGAAGTATATCATGGTTAACACGGTCAAATGCTTTGGCAATGTCGGTGTAAACTACATCTGTTTGGTGCCTCGAGTCTAAACTGGTAGCTACCAACCGCGAAAAATTAAGCAGATTTGTGATTGTTGATTTCTTTGGAAGGAAACCGTGTTGATTTTCACCAATGAATGGTCAAGTTATCCGGGTCAGCTAGTAATAAATTAAACGACAAAAGGTGTATGTGAAATTCCTTAAAAATTAAATTCAAAATATTATTAAACATTATACTTACCTAGGAAAATTATCAGCGCTTATTTATGGTTCATCAAAACATCAAAGCTTTAAAAAGTTTTTTAATACACTTGATCGCGTCTTTTAAAAATTTTCTTTTATGCTTTGTTGAACTTGAAAATACAATGCATATTAAAAAAAATTGCTTTCAAAATTTTCAAAACTTTAAAAAAATCATTTTTCCTAATGAATAAGCAGCAAATCGACTGCAAAATGATTTAGAATTTTATTACCAAAAAGAAATCTTACTTTTCGATACTTAATCACATGCTTTATGCATACTGAACAGAAAACTAAGTTATAAAAACTCCATATTTCAGACAAACAAAGAACAATTCTTAAATTTGAAAAATGTTTGAAATAATTCTATTTGGATTTCATATAACGTATCGGCGATAACTTTATCCTTGGCAAAAAATATTTAGCATAGAATTCAAATCAAATAAATAACTATGGGGATGATAAAGGTCCTTTGTCTGTGACAGTAGGCGCCGGTTGGAAGATCGACACTTTGGTTGGATATGGTTCTAACTTCACTTTACCTTGTTCTAAGATGTGAGTTGTCAATGTTTGCAGGAGGTTTTCCCATAAACTGATTTTGAGGTAAATTAATACATAAAATTATAACATATATATGCTCCTTAAACACTTTTAAGTTTTAAAGCTCTTAAAAAAATATATGTTATTATTCTGGATGATAATTTAGACATTCCCCGCACCGAAACGCAAATTATATTATGAAATTCCGTCGAAAGAAAAAAATCGCAAAGTATGCTCCGAAAATTATTATAAACACGTTTGTTTCAGTTATTTTACAAGTTATGCCTATGAATATTTCATAGTGTTTTTTTAAATGCTGCTTTAGACAACCCCCGCGAGATTTTTGCTCTATTTTAAATGAGTCGTGTTTTATTAAACATTTTCACAATTTTTGCTCAAATATTGTCGATTTCTCCACCTTCTTCTTTTTGAGCGGGTATACCGCGCCTTAAAGGAAAGTATTTAAATACGACATATATTTACCATTTTTCATTTTCGTTTCAACAATGAGCTATATACTCTGTTTAAGGATCTAAACGTCACAAAATGAACTTGCTGAACTCAAGACCGATAGGGCGAAGAAGCATGGGAATATCAAGGTTAAGATGGAGCGACAACGTCCTCAAAGATAAATCTACCTTGGAGCTTCTTAACTGGAGAGAGATGACACAAAACCGAGATGAGTGGAGGAAGACTCTTGAGGAGGCCAAGACCCACCAGGGGTTGTAGAACCATGAGTGATGATGATGATACTTACCATTTTAGAAAATACCTAAAAGTTCAGATAGGATAATGTGCAAACAGCTATGGCTTAATAATTCATTGCAAAAGGTTCTAACTATGTTTATCTAATGCCGTTCCGAGATAGGGTCACGACCCATTTAAATACTTTCTTTTAAAACAAGTCAAGTCAAGCTAGCCTTTCAGAAGCTGGGCGTACTGTACAGGGCCCGCAGATACTTTAATAGTACACAACAGCTGACCCTGTATAAATCGCAAGTACGCCCTACTATTGAATTTGGCAGTCATCTCTGCTCCGAAGCCCCAAAATACCTGATAAACCTCGTGACTGAGAGTGCAGAAACGGGCGCTCATTTGATAGATTCCTCTATATCTCAACAAGCGGATTGTAATCTGTGGTATGCTGTGTTTATTCAACCGGTATTATAATGAAAGATGCTACGATGAAATAACGTCATTGATCCCTTCAGGCACCGATGAATAGTCGAGAAACACGCCAATGCGCGTCCAACAAATTTACACGGTTGACATTTGTCACATGAGAACGGGTCGCTTCTACGAATCGTTTTTGAGTTCAATAGCTCGGCTGTGAAATGATTTGCCGGCCTCCTGCCGGTTTCCTCCCTCCTAAAACATGGGTCTCTTCAAGACCTCTATTCACTCCTTCCTCTTCTCTAAAAGATCCTCCAAGAAGCGTCTTCAGATGACGTATCCACTGAGGTCAATTACTTTCCTCAGGGCCTCCAATGTGGAATTGATATAAAAAAAAACTTAAACTAAAATACTTTACAAAAGTAAGTGGTTGAGTGGGCATAGCGCTTGGGTCCCACCCGAGCGTCGCGTGTTTGATTCCTCGACTGGCTAAGTCCTCCATCACAATACAAGCAACATTTTCGGCTTTCTGTGGTGGTAGTAGGATATTTTCAAACATTGTTGAGTTATTCGTTACCCGGGAATGTTTGTCTTTCTTTTTAAAATTTAAAAAAAAATAAGAGTAAACCTCAAAATTAGAAAATGATAAATAGATTACGAGAAATCGTCTATGCTAACTTTGACACCTCAGAATGGTGACCGGCCAACTCAGAATGAAACCAAATCAGAACCACCACAGAAAGGTCATTACGAGTGATGATAAAATTTAAAAAAAATTTGGTTAAGTAGGTTAAGTTAGGTTCGGGTTACCGGCTATTTAAACATTATTTTATCATAGCTTTTAATGAACTTTCTGAGGTGGTTCTGAGTAGGTTTCATTTTGAGTTGACATGGAACCCCTCAGAATATGGTAAGGCAAAGTTAGAACCAAACTAAGCAAAGTGATGAACAACACTAACAAAATGGCGAATGAAAAAGGTTCAAAGATTCGTTAGCAGATACCTTGTAAAATAAATATAATCTTAAAAAACTTGATTTTAGAACTTCGTCAAACAAGTATCTACGGAGATGCAACACAAAGGGCGCTGAAAATTATTTTAGATATGAATGGTATTTTATGTTGTGATTGTGTAGAGTGGATTAATATGTTTGTGTAAAAATATGATTGGCGAAGGACCTTGATTTTGTGTTACTATCACTGCTTAAAAATGATAAAAATACATGTTGCATAGAAAGGAGAGGACTCACCGGAAAAGGATAATAACTTGTAGGCTGGCAATGCACTTGAATGCTTCCTTTCCCCATCCAACAGGCACAAAACAGTGATAGTCGTGAGGTTCGTTATCTTGATAGTAGACAGCGGAGTTATTTAATGGCGGTAACCGGGAGAAGAGTACAGTGATGATCTTGCGACGGGAGTTTATTGCAGACTGAATAAGATTGTGGGTAAGATTGACGGGTAAGCAATAGGGATGGGTAGAAAAGGAACTGGCAACAATAATTAATACCAATCCCAAGCAGTGACAGTATGTATGCGTGCTATGTAGGTATGTGTATGAGTAGGTGTGTGTATGGGCGTAACCAAGATATATATTGAACAAAAGAAAGAGTTTTGCATTTGTTTTTGAAAAAAATATCTGTTAGAACCTTGTCCAAACAAGGTGACGAGATGTTGTATGGAGATAACTAGATTTATGTGAGCGGAGGGCGGTCTGAATTACAAAACTATTTTAAACGCCGAGCTGGAGATGACACTTTCAAAGATTGCCGAGGACTATAGTTTTAATTCAATTTATCTTATTTGTATGGAAGCGAACTCCTCCAAAGCTCAAGTTTAAAGTGTTGCTGCCACTGGCGTATATAAGGGGGGGTGGTTTTGGGGGTCCCATTCATATCCATCTTACTTGTCCAACAGAAAAAAATTACATGCACCGCGCCGATTGTAGAAAACGATAGTTGCTTAGCTTTTACCCTTTCTTTGATCATGTTATTAACAGAACTCGACGCTCGATTTAAACCACATGAATCGATGACCGAATGAATTCAAATGCTGCTACCTGAAAAAACCAGTAACGACTCCAGGATAAAAAAAATCTTAAAAAGATTGCACAAAAAATTCTGGGTGGGGAAAATGAAGGCACAATATTTCTGAGTGAATATGTGATATGGCACAATCACTGGAAATCTGTTGCACAAAAACCTGCAACTGTGATCGACGCTATCGATAACTGCGATGATCAGTTTTTCCCTTTAATAAAAAAGCTTCTCATTATTTTAGCCACACTTCCAGTGTCCACTGCGACCCCTAAATGATCTTTCTCTACCTTAAAGAGGTTAAAAACTTGCCTAAGAAATAAAATGGGTGGTGAAAAACTTACTGGTCTGGCTTTAATGAGCGTACACCGAGATCTGGCTTTGCAACTTGATTTCGAAGAAATTATTCAGTTAGCAATAAAACGTAAAAGACCAAATTTATTACTTAAAAGTTTCAACTTTGATACTTTTGAATAAATATTACAATACATACATTACATATAACTTTTTATTTAAAGGCGCCTACTTAGAGTAACCTAAGCTATATATTATAGATTAGCCGCGACTATACTTGCGCGTTATGGTCGCAGGTAATGTTTAATTTGTAAATGATAGATTTAATTGGCGTTAGAGCTCTGTTTTTTTTTTGCTTTGGGAACCCCCCCCTTGTCAAAGTTATAGCTACGTCCGTGGTTGCTGCCATGGAGGAAAGAAGAAAGAGGAGGCGAACATTTCATACAAGATTTTTGTCGCCATCTTGCGGTGACAACTAATGAAATGCAGCGAAGTATTTAAAATCAAAACGACCACGACGAAACATTAAGAGGGAATAACCAGACCAAACCGGAAATAGTCAATTTAAAATCAAAATTTTGTCGTAATGAATCTTTTCTTTAAAAAATTATTAATTGTTTTCGAAAGACTGTTCTTTTTTCTAATAAACCTATGTTTAAATTTTGGTAAAATATGTTTATTTTTGGTATAAAAAGGTTTTACCGTCGGTCGTTGGCAGATTTGTTACATTTTCAAAGAAAATTTTGTGTTTTACAACACACATTTCAAATCATATAATCATGCAGTAACATAAATCAATAAATTGTCTGGGAAAGCTTTATTTGAGAATTACAATTTTAGTTTAAATAAAATCATTTAAAAAATGATCCGTACACCTATTTTGTGACGAAAATACTTCAGTTTGTCTATTTATTTACGGTCTTATGGAATAATATATTAAAGATTTTTTTACATTCTCATTTTGCTTAGACATTATTCAAAAATTATAAATAGTTATGATCAAAAAATAATTACGAAAAGTACATAATTTTAATGGTTTTATCATCACGCCTTTCAGCATTTTTGTATGTAGGTATAAATTAAAGCAAATTTTGAATGAAATAAAATCGATATTGAGTTATAATTTAAAAAAGCTGGTACGGAGAAAAATTAAACATTCTAATTGGAACCGCCCTGCACGATCGTAAGAACACCTTCCGACGAATAATGAATTCTCGGCCGCTGGCTGGTTAATGGCCCTTAAACCAACTCTAACATAGATGATTGCTTCCATTCAAATTTGTAATGAAGGCTCTTCTGGTTTTCTTCTTTTGTCTATTTAAATAATACAAGTAATCAAATTTGTACGGAAGACCATCCTAGTTTTCTTCTTTTTTCTATGGAAATAATACAAATAACCAAATCTGTACGGAAGACCCTTTTTAGTTTTTTCTTTTTTCTATGTAAATAATACCAAAATCAAATTTATACGGAAGACACTTCTAGTTTTCTTCTTTTTTTCTAAGTAAATAATAAACTTGAAAAAAACCTTTCCTTAATCGCTTTTCAACGATTTTAAGATAATTTGTTGTACTGTATTTTGTATTTGAGTAAATCAGTAAAAAGTATTTCGTTTCTCAAAAGGATTTAAATGGAACTTCACCAAGTGTTTAAAATGATTTTTTTTTAACATAAAAGTTATTCTTTGTTGTCTAGAGAAGATTGAAGTACTCAACTAACGAAAAAAGTGATAAAAAATTTACTTTTACATTATTTATTACGTTTTTTTAGTAAAATCCAAGTGTGCCTTCAATTTTATTTTTATGTTAGAGAATGATTGATGTCCTTCTTAATTTTTCATGATTTATGATTGGTTTCGTATAAGGCTCTCCGTAGCCTAGAGGTCTATACATTTCTAGACTTGCGCGTGGTTGAAGATTCTCTGAAAACTGAAAAATAATGCCTCCTTTGTTAGATGAGTTAACCCTGTCCACACGAAGGTCCATTAATTAAAATTTAATCTTTTCGGTAAGTAATTAAACAAAAAACATTCACGAAGAGTGGAAACTTTAACAAAGAGTAATTTTTATTGTGTCGTTTCCGGACAATTAAATTTAAAACCTTTTCCGTGCAAACAAATGAATAGAAAAAGGTTAATTACTAAATTTCACTCTAACATTTTAAATAAAAAAAAATAAGACTTATTTCATGTAAATTAATACACGTGTATGTGAAAACAGCGGAAGCTCATTTTAAGAATTTTACTTATTTTTATTTTTTTATTTATTAGATTAAATATACATTTAGTACAAAAATTTGAGTAGACCCACAAAGCTGTCATATGACAGCTTGTCTGCAGGTTCTAACAATTTAAACATTCTTAATATAATATCTGAGAAAATATTTGTAAATACATTTATAGTTTTAAGGAAACATTAGAATAGATCACATAGTAATATTGGATATTTTAACTTACAATAATAATATATAAGATATTTCAATATATCTGCCTAATAACAAGATATGTAGGCAGCTATATTAAGATATTCAAAGATACATGGAGTTTTCGTTCATTAACCATAGTTTTATCATTTTAGGACTTAGTCTCTCATTTTTTTCAAATTTTATGTTTTTATTGATTTTATTGAAAATCACTGGTATTAGATATTCAAGAGTACGGCTTCCATATTTATTTAATATTCGAGGAGTTTTTAGGCCCTTTCCTTCTCTAAATCTTGTGGTATGTTTGTGTACAAGGAGGTGTTTGTAAGGGCTTTCCCCCATATTATCCATAATAGTAGTGAACCAGTGGAGACCTTTTATTGTAAGTAGGCTCTCTGAGCCATACAGTAGTTTTAAGTTATGTCTCTGTTTGTAAATATTTGTTGTGACAATTTTTTTTTTTTATTATGGCAGTTTGTAAATTTTCAATATATTTAATGTAAGTAGTGCTTGCATGTCCCCAAGTTCGAATACCATATCTAAGGATGGATTCGACCATAGAAAAATATATGAGTTTAAGAGTACAATGAGGCAAAATAAATTTTAATTTGTAAAAGTTACTAGCTAAGGATCTGAGCTGGTTACAAATTTTAGCCACTTGTTTATCCCACTTAAAATTGTTATCAACAATTATTCCCAGATAAGTATATTCATTTGTGAAATCTATTTTTTCACAGTCATAAACATTAACAATTCCTCTATGTATACAGTCAAAGCTATGAGCGGTTATTTTAGGAACATTCCACATTTTCAAACTTGGAGATTTTATGTACATGCATTTGGTTTTTTTCACATTAATAATTAATCCTACATCATGAGCCCATTTGAGAAGCTCGTTAAAATCTCTTTGTAATTCTTGTATAGCTATTTCAGGATTTTCATGTGATACAACAAGAGCAGTATCATCAGCAAAAATGAATCGACGAGCTTTTTTGAAAATCTTACACATAGCAATTACATATATAATATATAATTTTGGACCTAGAATTGACCCTTGCGGTACTCCCGATTTGATGTATCTTGATTTACTTATTATATTTAAAATCTTAACACTCATTTTTCTATTTTTCAAATAGTTTTTGAAGAATAAGAGGAGTTTACCCCGGATACCTATAAATTCAAGTACTTTAATTATTTGTAAATGGCTAAGTGTGTCGAAAGCTTTTGAGAAATCAATAAATAGAACCAATACATGTTGTTTACAGTTTAGTTGTGAATTTATATGATTAGAAAATTTTTCGAGCAATTTATCGCAACTTTTATTTTTTTGAAAGCCATACTGGCATTCATCAATAATACTCAGATTATTTAAGTATTTATCTAAATTTATTGATATATATTTTTCTAAGATTTTTTCTAATGCAGGAAGTAAGGAAATCGGCCTGTAATTGTTTATTAAAGAGTGATTTCCATTTTTAAAGATAGGCCTTACAATGCTATATTTTAGTTCATCGGGAATATGGCCCGTATCAATTATTCTGTTAATTAAGTGAGCGATTATAGGACTAAGTAATTTAACATGTGTTTTCAAATCATACATACGAATTAAATCTATGCCTGGTGTCTTGGAATTTTTCATACCTCCGATAATTAATTCGATTTGCTTTGTATTTGCTCGTGGTAGATACATTGTGTGATTTAAATATTCCGGCGTGTATTCTGACGCTCGGACATCACATACATGTAATAACTTATTTACCCCCTCATCAAAAAAGTCTGCAAAATTTTCTGCCACTGCATCTTTCGATTCGGATTTTAAGAAATATTTTGATATGACTTCATCACAACCGGATTTATCTTTCCTACCTAAAATTTTATTAATTTCATTCCATGTTTTTTTAATGTCTTTGAAACAGTGTTTAAATTTATAATTAAAGTATATTTTTTTTGTGTTTATTATTTGTTTATTTAATTTATTTCTGTATTTTTTTAAATCGATTTCATATTTTTTGTTGTTAGGTGAGTTTTTCCATTTCCTCCAAAGAGTATCTCGTGTTTGTATATTTTCAATGAGGCTATCATTCATCCAAGTTTTTTGATAATTGCGATATTTTTTATTAAATTTTGTGATGTTACTTAGTTCATAAATATTTTTAAATTTCGATTTCATTTCTTCGTACAATACATTTGGTTCAGATAATTTTAGCATTTCATTCCAATCGGTGATTGAGATAAATAGATTAACTTTTTTTTCAGAGAGTGCAGTATAGTACTCAGTGTGCGATTTGTCTAAAGTGTGTTTGTCGTAGTTAGAGAAATAAATCGTCGTTGCAATTAGGTAGTGGTCAGCTATTATTGTTTCACATACGCACGAACTGATTTCTATGGTCTCCCTCTCTCTTATATAAATATGGTCTAGACAAGTAGCCGTTATATAGTTTGACAATACTGCTTCTCGTGTCACATCGTGAATAGTTTTGACAAATCCGAAGTTGGCCATTAGGTTTTCGTATTGGATTACAATCGGTTCGAGTTCATGTAAAATGTTTACGTTCGAATCGCCAAGAATTAAAAAGGATTCTTTAATGTCAATACTGCCCAATATAGTTTCCAGTTCATGGAGAAATAATTTTTTATTTGTGTTTGGAGGTCTGTACATTGCCAATAGATGTAAACGTTTATGTTTGTAAATAGAAATAGTGCCGTAAACGCATTCAAAATTAGTTGTTACTATATTTATTTTTTCGAATGTAAGATGATCCTTCACGTATACAATAATTCCGCCACCCGATCTTTTTGTACGACAAAAATAGTAAGAGTTGAAACCCGATATTTTGTATAGGTTTACATTATTTTCATTTATCGACGTTTCACATAGCGTTATTATGTCAATATTTCGCAAGGAACTAGAAATAGTTAGGAGGAAAGTATCAAAATGTTTTGATAAGGATCGAATGTTAAGGTTAATGTCAGTTATATTATTAATTCCTAATACATATTTATTTGACCAATTTTCAAAATTGTGAGTACGTTCATGATCAATTTCTGATATGTCAAAATCTCCGTTCAAATCACCCATACTGAATAATATTTAAATATGCGGGAGTAGTATGTCAACATGTATGAAGATTTATAAAGGCAAATTATACAAATCAATGTTTTTATAGCAGTAAGCATTAACAATATATTCATAGTTAGATTTTGATTTTGATCAGAACATATTTGGTTTAATAATTGACAACAATAAATATTTTTTCTGCATGTACGAGTGAACAAAGGATAGACTAACATCAACATACATTTCAATATTAGCGTGTTAACACTGTGGTTACCGGACAATAATTCAGAATATAATATAGTTGGAGAAGAAAAAAATTGTAAGGATATGAGATACTCATATTTCGTAAGTAGAAGACATATATTATTGAGCTTAACAGAAAAAGAGGTTAAGTATTTAAATAGAGTTTTGGTTAAAAGCATTGAATGTTGTTTTTTAGAATAAAAATACATACAAAACATACCTAATCATAATAGATGCGACTTTGCGCGATATACATCATCTTTTTAAGGTAAGTGTGTCTCAAAAAATTGTATACGTTAAGATGATGTATACTTGATAATTGCAAAGGTGAAAGATATAAGTATAGGCCTGGTGAATGACCCCCGTTCAAAATCCGAACATTGTGCATTGCTGGTATTGGCATCGGCCGTGTTTGGTGACCAGATCTGAATAGGCACTTAACAACCTATTATATTTGTGTTTAATTCCATTTTAATTTTTAAAAAAATAATTAAAATTAAATTTGATAATGTTATCATCGAGTTTGTTGATATATATTAACTATTCTTTAAATAAAAATATAAAAAAGTTCTGCAAGTATTTAAGTATGTACTTTTGTTACAGCTGTTTCGGTTTACAAGACCATTTTCAAAGTGTCCGTTTCAAACGCTCTTGTAAACCGAAACAGCTGTAACAAAAATACATACTTAAATACTTGCAGAACTCGATAATAACATTATCAAATTTAATTTTAATTAAATTTAAAAAAAAACTTAACAACCTTCCTCCACTCCATCTCTTTCCCCTTCTTTTCCCTTCAGTCTCACTTTATTTATTTATTTATGTATTTATTTATTTACCGACAAATAGTCCAATTAACAATATAACGATAACACGAATAGAAAAAATAGAGAGATCACAATGAAAGGAGATTACATATAAATGAAGAGCATTGACAAAATACATATAAAATAAAAGTACATGTAGATTTGTGTCCCAAATTGGTCATTTCTAAATTAAATTTACGCCTATCAAAATGTTTGTCATTTGACTGTCCTAGAACGGGAGACCTTCCTAGTTGGACAGTCAAAGCTTCTTTGTACTGATGTATTCTCTATAACAAATAAACGTTTTATTTTTACGCACCAGATTTAAATGTCCGGGTTAAATTTCCCCCCCAAAAAAAAAAAAAAAAAAGAAGGAAAAACTAAACCCTTTCATACACTTCCCCAAATGATCATCTAGTGAATCCACGTTATGCAATTGCACTATATAAGTATTATAAATACAAAACAATACAAGAACAACATGTCAACCTACTAGAGACCAAATGGGAATATAATTCACCGACTCCAGATATTTTCATATCAGAGGGTTCGGCTCTGTGGCATTTCTAATTGAACCTATAAATCCTACTGATCCCTCAATATAAATATTTAAAAAATCTTTTGTAATCCTACATGTATTTAAAATTACTGCTTTTTGCATTTTTATATACAAATTCTTTGACAAATCTAATATGCTTAAATTTTGAATCAGATTCCTAGGTATTATGCCAGTGGCCGAAATAACAAATGGTAATATTTTTATAGTCCGAGAATGCCAAATTCTTTTAATCTCATTTCCTAAATCTGTGTATTTTCTAATTTTTTCAGAAACAGTTTTTTGAATATTACAGGAATTTGGAATAGCTACATCAATGATATAAGTTATTTTTTTAATTTTGTCATGTAAAACTATATCAGGTCTATTATGACTAATTGTTCTGTCTGTTAGTATAGTTTTATCATAATATATTTTATAAAATTCATTTTCTATAAATGAATTTGGTTCATATTCATAATATGGTACTACATTACGGCAATCAATCAAGTTATGTTTAATTACCAAACTTTGGTGAATTATTTTTAAAACCTGATTGTGCCTAAATGTATACTCGGAAGGCGCTAATGTAGAACATCCCGATATAATATGTTCTATAGTTTCGGGAAAAGCCAAACATTTTCTACATAAATCATCAATTTGATTTATATCTTTGATTATATGCTTTCTATAATTTTTAGTATTAATGACTCTATCTTGAATGGCAAGCATAAATCCTTCTATTTCTGCGCTCAACTCTCCAATACTCAACCATTTGTTTGACGAAAGTTTGTCAACATACGTTTGGTTGAGATAATTGAAGTGTTTTGCGTGAATAATTTTATTTGACCAGGAATCTAATAATTCCTGGTTAGTATTTATAAGAATGTTGGCATTCTCGTCATATAAATTTAAAGGCGTAATATTTCTATCTGCCTTGCAAATTATGTTGTGCATTTCTGAGCTAGTAGCTTTCCTATGGAAAAAAATTCTAAGCATTTCTACCTGATTGTGTTTCAAAGATGTTATTTTGACTACACCTCTACCTCCTAAATTTCTAGGTAAATTAATTCGTTCTATAGCTGAATTTGGATGATGGCAATTAAATTTTGTTAACGTAGTTCTAATTAATCGTTCTAAACTATCTAAATCTGTATTGGACCATTTAATTATGCCAAATGAGTACGTTAGTAGAGGTATTGCCCAAGTATTATTGCTTTTACTAAATTTTTAGCAGATAGATTGCATTACGCACCCCCCCATACACACAAGCCCCCCCCATACACACAAGCCTTGCTTAATTATGGGGGTACATCAAATATTCTACCATGTAATTAATTACTGTATAAAATTTATTTGTAATTTATGTACCTTCAATTACTAATAAAAAAAAAAAAAAAAAAAAAAAATTTTAAAATTTTTCTGATCCTAGTTTGAAATTTAATCCTAATATTATTTTTAATACTAGTGTGATCTAATCTATTCGATTGCGGGTATCCTAAATATTTATAAACCTCATCCCCTTTCATACTTTGAATTTTGAAATTTCAAAATATACCCTCGTCTCCATTATTATTATTATTATTATAGAGAAGATAACTACAAGTAGCTTGAAGATGGATTTAAAAAGACTTTAAAAAACCACATTGCGTAACGACTGTCGAAATTCATTTAGGCTTACACCAAAAAATTCAATGCTTTGATTTGTGTTGACAAGTCTCGACATTCTGGATAAAGGAGAATGATATCCATAATTAGTAGAATGTTGATTGAGGAACAGCAATTCATTATTTCGGAGTCTACGGGAAGAAATGTTGAACTGGATGAGTTGTAACAAAGCAGGTGTGTCAGTAATACTGTTGATAATTTTGAAAATGCATATTAGATCAGAGTACTTTCTACGTTTTTATAAGGAGGAAATGTTTAAAGTTTGTTCAATTTCATCATACGAGTATTCTCCTCTTTCAAGTCCTAACCTCCAAGCAATTCCTCGTAGGAAGCGATGTTGTACAGATTTGATGTAACAAATGTGGACAGCATAAAAAGGAGACCAAATGACACTAGCAAATTCAAGGTGAGGGCGGACCAGCGAACAGTAAAGAGTTTTAAGTGTATTTGTATGTTTAAAGTCAGAGGTAATTCTATGAATGAAGATTATATCCAAATTGGAGATGCCAAAGTCGCAGTAGCTTCATGTATTTGATATTCTTTGCAAATTTACCACACGTTATACAATCGTATAACTGTTGGTTTTCCAAATAAATAAAAAAAAAACAAATAAATAAATTAAAATTACATGCAGTCGGAGTACATAAAATTTTCTCATGATAAAGATGAAAATACAAAACTATATTATCAATCAAGAGTTATTAATAAAAAGTATATTATTAATAACAGAAAAATTATGCTAAATTATATAAAACTAGCTGACCCGGCCACGCGTTGCTGTGGCAAATAAAACACAACGTCATGTACTGGATGGTTATCCAACCTTTATAACCAACGCAGTCTTTGAGTTTATCGCGAAGAGACAGACAGATGCCGCGGAGGACTATAATTTATTATACGTAGAGATGGTGTGAAAGATTATAATAATGTGCATGAAATGCTTAGGGTAACTAACGTATTTAAATTAATAAGGATTAATACTGTATCCGTCTAAATAACTTTTCAAATACCGCAATGTTCGTGTCCATTTTTTCAGAAGATAGAATGGGCATAGTAAGCTATCCGTAAAAGATAGATATATGCCTTCGCGGACTTTTTTGTAAATCTATAAAAGAGGAATATCCCACCATGCGTTGTTATGTTATATCTCAAAAGGATTAGGCAGCGTTTTCGATGAAAGGTACCAGGCGGCTCGACTTTTTCCGACACTTCTAACAATTATCGTTATGTTTCAACCAATTTACACAAATCCTTGACAAATTACATACCTAAACCTTCCTCACTCTATCTATTGGTGAAAACCACATGAAAATCCGTTCAGTAGTTTTCGAGTTTATCGCGAACAGACAGACAGACGACGCGGGGGACTTTAATTTATAATATGTAGAGATATCTCGTTAATAAAAAGAAAATTAAAAAATATGCAAAAAATAGTTAGAAAATGTTATTTTTAAAATAAATTTAAAAAAAACATCGATAATATATAATTACACAAAACCAAATTTTGGAAACTTCTTTAAAATTACATCAAATACACTTTAAAAACGTGTGCATCAAAAACACTAAATCATAATTACAAAAAATCTGTAGAAAATAAATATAATAAAGCTACGTTAAAAACTTGAACGATATAAAAAAAAATACATTTAAAAGATAGAATGTTTGTAATTTTATTAATGTTTTTTTTACATGAGCATTTTACAGGAGGTACATAATTTCCCTCAGAGCCTATGTCATCTTTGGGGATGCTGTGTGGAGGGTTTTGAAGGAAAGGAAGGCGAGGAGAGTTCTGGGAAGGAAAAGGGTTTAAGGGGTGGGTAGGAATCTGGGGTTCAGTATGTCCTGGTCATCCGCCTCCAAGACCTAGACAAATCTCACCCCATGAACACGGGCACCCCTGCTAAATCACCAAACGTAGCGAACCACTTGGGGTGACCTATGGCAGAGGTGTTGGTTATCCAATAAAGGTTCCCGGGGCGGCGGTACCCATTCCCGCCTCCCACATTGTAATGTAATGTAAAATATTTGTAAAAAATAATAAATTTGTAAAAAAAAATGTTAATTTGTAAAAAAAGTGTTAGAGACGAGAAAAATATGTCTTCATTTTATTAGCGAAGAGATTGCAAGTAACTTGGTGATGCAAGTCCTTTGTGTATTAAACGTGTATAAAATTTTTATGTGCTTTTACATTAGATCTACATAGAAGGCCCGAAAAAAAATGATTCTCCACAGGGCCTACGTCATCTTTACGGATGCTGAGTGGAGGTTATATTTAGGAAAAGAAGGAGAGGAAGTTATGGGAAGGAAAGGACAGTGTACAGAAGTTCTGCTGGAGAGGTCAAAAGGTCTCCCTCAACTAGTCTCTCCAGATGCCGCCCGTTACGCAGTAGGTTGGCAAACGCATTCGCCGTCAAGATCTAGACAAACCTCCCCCCATGAAGCGGGGCGCCCCTGCTAAATCACTAGAAAACCACTGGGGGTGACCCTTGGCAGAGGTGTTGGTTATCCAATAAATCACGGGACGGCGGTACCCACACCCGCCTTAATTTAGGTGGTTTTTCATTATGTGATAAGAGGTTTATTTTAGAGAAATCAGAGGTATCTTCCATCTCTCCATACTTATTTTTGTTCCGAAGTTGCAAATTAGTCGACAGATTAAATTCCGATCAGTTTTTATGACGGGAATTAAAATTCAAATGTCCACATGTAATCGTGTCGTGTGTGGTAAGTACTACCGTTGTCTGAATTGCGAAACCGTCCATTACGTTGTGCTTTAGTCATTTCCGGTTGGCTCTAATTACTTATCTCGCTAACGGATTTCCGGTGTTCCGGCGGGGTATCGGGGAGCTGCGAGTACAACAAAGGACGGGAATATTATCTACCCGTCTCGCTCGTCATTGTTCATTGGATTACGTTATTGCATAAAATGCTGAGATAGGCTGAATGGGATTCTGGCGAGAGGATACAATCTGATGGAAATTTTAAGGAGATACTTAGGTTAAAAATGTGAATAAATTAATGTATGGGAATGTTATTTTCATAGCTTTATTTACAATGTTCATTTTGAGGGTTTGAAACCCTTCGTACTGTTAGTTTGTTATATTTGTAACAATAATACAAGTTCACATGCAGCAAACACTTTGTGGGAATACATAATAGAGAACTCCAGTCCAATTTCTAAAATTTTTTTTAATGAAGAAATGTTCTTCTAACTTAAATAACTGCATTTTTATTTTTAGAGTTAGTTTTCATAGTTAAAATAATTGTCAAAGTTTTAATTTTCCAAGACCCCCCCCCGAAAACCACCGTATGTATGGTGAATCGTGTGACGTCATCACTCCTGAAAAATTACTGCAGGAACGGGAAATCAGCTGATGAACTGCCGCCATTTTGAATTCCGTTGTTCGAAGTATTCTCCCTAGAAATAGCATTACTATTTTTTTTGTGCAGTAATTTTTGAATATTTTCTATAATAGAGATGAACTAATAAGAGATACCTTTATTTTTGAAACATTATTCAGGTCGTGTTTTTACGACCCGATTAAAAATTAAATTTTTAATAATTTTTTAAAAATTCTGCGTTTAATATTATTAAATAAAATTTATATATTCAGAATCAGCGTTTATTGGTCTATATGAACATATTTTTATAAAGCCAGAATATTTTTCACTGGAGTTCCTTAACTTTGTTTCAATTCCACTTTATTATTTCTTAATTCAACCGGTTTCGGTTCATCCTGAACCTTCCTCAGTGGTGAATAAAAATATATTGAACATAATATAGATATGCATGGTATTTAAAAGAAAATTAGAGGAGGGAGGCAGAACATCAACTTAGGTGGGGGCGAGGAGGGAGGTGTGTAAGAGGGAGGGGTGAACGTGGGCGGGGGTAATGAAAATATTTAAAAAATTGGGGGTGGTAGACAAATCTAATTGTTTATTAAGTAAATTGGTTTTATTTATTTTTAATTACTTTTTCATTTCACCTAAGTTGATGTTCTGTCTCCCTCTTCTAATTTTATTTTAAATACCAAGTACATCTGTATTATGTCCAATATATTTTTATCCACCCCTGAGGAAGGTTCAGGATGAACCGAAACCGGTCGGATTAAGAAATAATAAAATGGAATTGAAACTTCTTCTTTTTCTTTGCCACTTCCCACTTTAAGTGGGGTCGGCTCTCCTAATCAATCTGCGCCAAGACGACCGGTCTTGGGTTGTTGGATTGGGGAAATTTTGAGCTATTTTTGCCATGCTGGTCCACCATGTCAGAGGGGGGCGTCCTCTTCCTCTTTTTATTTCAGGTATAGCTAGCGCTTTATGGCACACGTGTTCTTTGTCTCTTCTCATTACATGACCATACCACCGTAAGCGACTTTCTGTTAGTTTTTCAGGAAGGGGGGCTACCTTGAAACTACCCAATAAAATGGAATTGAAACAAAGTTATTTAATTGTGGTTGTTATAATAATAAATGTATTAAACGTACTAATTTCGGTTGTCGGTTCACGGGTGATGTGAAACATTCCTCCGTATGTCTGCGTAATGTTACGTATTCCTTTGTAATGCCTCCGTAAAATCATTAAGTTCAATCAACTTTCATTTTCCGAAATTGAAACTGTTATTAAATAATCACACCAGACAATTAAATAAATCATGATAATGAAATGTGTATTTCTTTTGTGTGCATTTTTGACAGATCTAATTTGAATTATGATTTTTAAAGTTTACTAACGGCGTTCATTCACTCTTACTCATTACGCTTAAATCAGCCTTGCATTCTTTGCCGATCTCTAAATTTTTCACACGATCATACATGGTTTTACCACACATAAACCTCTGGAATCACATTTCTATATCATTCAGTCTACTTTCACCCTTCCTCGGCCAGTACCACGCCTCACTGCCATACATCAGGGTAGGTATCAGCACTCTATTGTGGACGATTAGCTTTGCTTCTTTGGAGAGTTTTTTGTTGGCACCAATGGCATTCAATCCTCCATTAACCCTCCGCCCGTCGCACCTTTTAACGCGAGGTGTCGCGCGGGGTCGCGTAGGACCCCAAAAATAAATATGATTAAATTGTTATTAGAGCATACATGTCCTATTTTAACTGATTTTAGTCAGGCAATAATGACTGCATTGAAATAAAAAGAAATATTAAAAATTAGATGTTTATTTTCCACGTAAAAGCTTAAAAATCAACAAGGAACATTTTTTTAATAATTTTGAATCATACATTTTTAATAGTAAACTTAAAAAAAAAATATAACCAATTTATAACAAACTTGTAACTATTTGAGATTGATGTGGATATATTATTATTACAACAAAAAAATCAACAAAATACAATGAAAACACATATAAACTTGATTTTTCAAGGTACTTTGTTGATTTTTTTAAGCCTCACGCCGAAACACAAGTCTGTATCATCAGACTGAATGTTTGCGGTGCTAGCGTCAAGTATAGTCCCTTTCAGGAAGCTACCTTAAGTAAAGAATCAGTGGGAACATTTAAAATGTACATAATTAGCATTTCTGTAAAACCTGGGCTTTAAAAACCCCTCGCGACGGGTCGAGGGTTAATGGAGTTATCTGCAATTACCCTTCTTTTAATATCTCTATCAGCCTTCCCATCTCTCGTAATCATACTTCCCAATTACACAAATTCATCTTGCTCCAAGTTTCGCACTCTTTATTTTAAATACAATGACTTTATACTTAATATCATCATTAACTCATTCTTCATAAATACTTCGTTCATCCTAGACACGAGAGACTCCAGATCTTCCATACTTCAATATGTAGAATTTCACGTTCGACTGAAGCAGATACATCTCGTGGCCAAGACAATACCATGTGCTGTGCTGCACACCTTCTTGACTCCCGCCTAATTGGCTTATTTTAATAAGCTTCTCAAAATGTCAGTGCTGTTGATACACAAGAACGCACGCGCCATTAATTAAACCCAGATTGTAAACTATAATGTACAACGTGGCGTAATATTACGACGACACTTGATACAGAGAAGGGTAAAGGTACAAGGTGGCATGCAGGACGGATAACACAATCTTAGTATCACCAATTTGGCTTAGAGAAACTTCATTTTCATGATGGCTGTTGACGCAACTATATTCACCCCCTTTTAACATATGTTTCCTCATTCCTCTACATCTACCTACAACTAAATTTAAGTAAATGTCTAATTAGGAACTCCAGTGAAAAATATTATGTCTTTAAAAAAATATGTTCATATAGACCAATAAACGCTGATTCTGAATAAAAAAGTTTTATTTAATAATATTAAACGCAGAGTTCTTAAAAAATTATTAAAAAGTCCATTTTTAGTCGGGTCGTAAGAACACGCCGTCAAGTTGGCATTATTGAAATTTTAGTGGTGACGTCACTGTTCAACGTGTCGTGACGTCACCGTAAAGTCATTGTATGGTAATGTATGATGTGACACAAGCCATAGTATTAATTTATTCGTTTATTTACATGTTGTTTACAGAGGTTTAGTTGTTGTGTTTATTGAAACATTATTTAGGCCTAAATATTGTTTCAAAAATAAAGGTATCTCTTATTAGTTTATCTCTATTATTGAAAATATTCAAAAACTACTTCACAAAAAAAATAGTAATGCTACTTCTAGAAAGAATACTTCGAACAACGGAATTCAAAATGGCGGCAGTTGATCAGCTGATTGCCCAATCCTATAGTAATTTTTCAGGAGTGATAATGTCACACGATTCACCATACATACGGTGGTTTCAGATTTCATAGAATAAAAAATCCAATAATTTATGAGTACTCCATTAATGATATAGTGCTAATAGTTGTAACCGAGGTGATTAATTTAGGTGTAAACTTTGATCAAAAACTGAAATTTATAAACCATTTTGAAATTACATCAAATAAAGCTCCGAAAATGTTAGATTTTGTAATAAGAATTTGCAGCCAATTTAAAAATATTCAAACCTTTAAAAATATGTACATGTCATTGGTTAGGAGTCAAATTGAGTACAACTCGACAGTGTGGGCACCTAGTTATGCTAGTCATTCACTCCTGATAGAAAAAATTCAAAATAAATTCTTAAGATTTATTCATTTCAGAATGGGTATTACAAGGGAATGTATCATCTATGATTGTCTACTACGTTAAGTTAATTTATTAAAATTATCCGAACGTAGTATATGACCTAACATGTTTACATAAAATCATAAATTCAATAATTGACAGCCCTGAACTATTAAACTTCTATTAGATTTCTTTCCATATACCTCGCAATCAAGGCAATATCTACCGTTCTATTATGACAACTCCAACACAGAATCACAATTGCATACCCCCGTTCGCCGTATACAAAATTTGGGTAATGACTAATGACTATAAAAATGTTGTTGACATATTTAACATATCATTCACTAAATATAAAAAAAAAGTCATGGAAGAATTTATATCAGAAAGAAGAACAACAAATTTAATTCAACTGCATAGCTCTGCTTCGACTTATTTCACATGTCTTATACTTTTTCCATCTTGCATGGTGGAGTACTCTGTTTTTATTTCAATTCGTTTTCGATTGTACTTTTGTTCTAGATTTAGTTATGATTTTGATTTTGATTTCGGTGTCGTTTTCGATTACGATTTCGATTTTGATTTCGATTACGATTTTGATTTCGATTTCGATTTTGATTTCGATTTCGATTACGATTTCGATTTCTATTTCGATTTCGATTTCGATTTCGATTTCGATTTCGATTTCGATTTCGACTTTGACTTTGATTTTGTTTTTGATTTAGTTTATGTTTTTTGTTTTTGATTTTGTTATGCACGATATGCAGATTTAGATATTCTTTGTTAAAAAAAAATTGTAAAAGCCCAGCCGGGCTTGAAATAAAAAAAATAATATCTATTAATTTCTCCACCCAAACTTTTAACCAACATCTGTCCCTATCTGATAGTGTATGGCCAATAAACCTATTAAAAAAATAAATGATGGTACAATCAGTCTACTAAAGTTAAGATGGTATACAACCCTGATAAAAATTCTATTTCAGGCGGGGCCACGGGCGTGGCCTACGGCAGGGTGGTACCGGCTAAATAATAGTCACAGCCCGGGTGATTGACAACCGGTACTCTTCGCTGCTTTTAAATATTAAACAGTGTGACAGTTCTCAATATAACTTGGACAAATTTAAGTTCTTTTCAACAATGTATTTTTAATGCTTGTCATAATAAACATTATAGTTAGCAGTAATTAGGTAATACAATAATTTACATGGTGTTCAGCAGCAACACACATATAAGAGATCTCAAGTAATCCCATGGGCGGCATGAGATTTTTTTGTTTTAATTCAATTACAATTTCGCCGGAATAAATTGAAATGTGAGCCTCGGGCAAAACCTCGATTAACGAGTTTGTTTCTCGCCTTAAACTCTGACTCTGTTAAAAAAAAATTGTAGGACATAGTTACATAAAAACAACAAAACAAAGTGGAAATTTTGTCCATACAAGTGTTTTCCCCTATTTCCTATCTGCATTTTGCAACTTCTGAAAATATTATAAAAATTTATTTATTTATCTATATGTTGTACATTTGATCAGGAAAATTGTAGCTTACAGTCAAATAACACATATGGTATGAAATATAGTCGATCTTTGCACAGGATGCTTTAAGGAACAATATCCTTATAATGGGGGTTTGCTAAGGCTTTCATTTTAATTACTTCCGACGAATTCGTACATAATAACAATATATTTTTTTAACCAATCTACGGATATAAGTCATTTATATTTACGATTAATAAAAACAGTACCTTACCATTAAAATATTTTACGTAAAATGTTTGAAAATATTATAAAACGTTTTTCAACTGTAAATTTTGCAACGAGGGTCAGATTTTATTTTCCTAGACGGTGAATAAATAACTTTCGCAGGGATTCGTTTGGAGATATCTGAAATTTTAGTAATACCTTTGTCAGAATTAATTAAAATAAACCACTTACTAAGATTCCCACATTGCTTTAAACTATTTGCTAAGGTAAATTCGATTGTAGGTCCGTCCAATGCACCGAGATCACGCCTCGCATATTTGTGTACACGCCTTCTTCACTTACGTCACTAAGATTCTGATTATATTTTAGTGTATTGTCCCCTTAACAGCCACGCCAGACAGACGTGCTGGTAACAGCTTTCGGAGGATTATTATAAATATTTAAATCTTTCTTTACTAGGCACTCTGTTATTCATGAGATGAGCCTGACACGTTATTGATCATCTTGAGATTTCATTACAACTAATTTCGCTGGTTGTCTTACAAAGGATCGAACTCATTTGGTTTCTAGTTCGGTCAACACTAGAACGCATTCAATCATTTAAACCTAGTAAGATAATCTACGTTTTGCAATGTAAGCGAGACAAGTAATGCTGTCTTTTTTTTATTTATTTTGCAACGTAGCGCGCTATCTATCTCAGTTAGCTCAGTTGCAGAGCGAAGCTAACGCGGGGCAGCTCTGTCATCACGGTAAGTACAATAATTACGGAGAAATACATACACCACACGTTTGAAAGACGCATGATTATCTTTTCTGTAACTTTCGTACTTCTTCTCATAAATGTGGTTTAGCTAATAAAAATTCAAAAATGTTATTATTTTTAAGTATAACGACTGATTAGCATTTAAACCTTCGTAAATTATTTTGGATGAAAAACTAAGTTTCGCTAATCATATCCACCAAATTGTGAACAAAGGTATGAAAACACTTAGCTTTGAATTAAGAACAACTTAAAACTTTAATTCCATACAAGCCATTAAATTATTATATGTATCCCTAGTTAGAAGCTTAATGGAATATAACTCGGTAGTTTGGTCTCCATCTTACAAAATTCATATTAATAACATTGAGCGAATAAAAAAAAATTTCTGCGTTTTATAAATTTTAAATTAAATATCCCACTAGAAGACTTAAAATATAATATATTATTAAATATTCTAAAAATACACACACTAGAAGATAGACGTAAAATAAACGACTTAACATTTTTATTCAAAATACTTAAGATGAATATATACGTGAAATCCTATTTAGATACTATTTTGATTAATCTTTACGACGAATCGGCTTACAGTATGAACATCAAAAAATATGCTACGGATAAATCGAAGCTTTTACTAGCTTTTCTATGTATTGGAATTACAAAAAAATTATTATTTACGTAACAAAAAATATAAGCGTAAACCACCAAAAAATATGTTTTTTCATGACTTAACTATTTTTTTTTCTAGAAACAATTTTTAAAAAATACCCCTTTATTGCTAAGACTATTTTTGAAGTTTTCCATGTTCTATCTTTTTTTCGTTCTTATAAAATTATGCACACAATAAATAAAAACCACTTTTTCGCTTACTAGCTTCGTGCAAAAAGTCGCTCTATTTTAAAATTTTGCAGGTATGAGATTCGAAATATTTCTAGCGTTTATATTCCTCTTAACGCTAACTTCGACTGTTGCGAACTCCTGCAACTCATAAACTTACGAATACCGACAGTAGCTACATGACAAAATACACTATTCTACCGCAGCATTCACAATCGGAACTACATTGCTCACTCTCCGATACAACAATTTCACACTATGGGAAATCAGTACTTAGGTGATGTTGACATATTTAACATAAACCTGGCAAATTTTGTGGATCTTGTAAAAAATTTATTCCAAAACTATTCCTAAACATATCTCTATTTTGGTAAACCTATCAAATTGCTGTATCTTTGTATTTTTATGACTTGTGTGCATTTTTTATGTAATTTTATTTTTATTATTTCTTCATCTATTTAAAAACCATCTGTCATGAATTAATTGTACAACCAAATATGCAAAAGGAATGGGCGTTAAATAAATAAATAAAAATATATTAAAAAACGATTACAAATAAAACTTTTTTTCCATTTTAAAAAAGACTTAATATTTTATAGTTGATTTGTAAAACTTTTACAGCATTTATTTTTATTTTTAATTACAATATATTTTTTGGTGACCCGACAATTCGTCCTGCGACAATTCATCCGGCGACAGTTCATCCTGCGACAGTTTATCCGGCCGACAGTTCATCTTGCCGACAGTTCATCCTGCCGACAGTTCATCCCGCCGACAATTCATCCGGCGACAATTCATCCCGCCTGATCATTTAGAAGAATTTTATTAAGTAAGTATGTAAAGAGGATATACGGCCGTACAACCAAAATCGATATACTTATATCTGAAGGCATCTTGAGTGGAAATCCGCTGAAAAATATTTTTACTAACAATAATTTCGACTCTCCGAAGAAGCATGCGTGGAATAACAAAATACGACATACTTATACTTATAGGTTATACTTATAGGTTAGGTTAGGTTAGGTTAGGTTAGGTTAGGTTGAATTGTCAGGATGAATTGTCGCCGGATGAATTGTCGGCGGGATGAACTGTCGGCAGGATGAACTGTCGGCAGGATGAACTGTCGGCCGGATGAGTTGTCGCAGGATGAACTGTCGCCGGATGAATTGTCGCAGGATGAACTGTCATGGAACCATATTTTTTATAATTATTTTAGATATATTTGAAGTACTAAAACCCTAAATTCAAATCACATCCCATGTCAAAGTTGTTCTCGAATACAAGCAGTACGAGTAGGTACATTTATTTTTTTTTACTTACCTTGAGAAAAGAATTATTTACCACTTGATCGACGACTGTGAAATATTAATAAAAACAGGTGTTAATTAATTAAAGGAGTGGAGGGTTTAATGAGTGGCGGAAATCCATTACACATACACAAGTAGGGGTGCGTTCAATACATGCCAGGTAATTCCAAGGCCTTGTGTGTATGTCTTTTGTTATATTATATAACATCATGCTATTCTGGAGGCTTCATAACAATACACTCCTATTTCACTCGGTTACATAGCAATATTATATAAGATAATGCTTTTGATGGAATAGCAGGAAGTTTCTTTACTCTGATGAATGGAAATGGTGAGATAATAAATTAGTCTGTTTCATGCAATCAACGGCCGATTGTTTTTCTTGGGAATTAATTATGTAACAATTTCTATACATTTTGTTTTGAAGAGTTTTATTTCACATGTACCTACTTTTTTTGTTACTTAATTATTTATCCGCTACCGGTTTCTACATCCAGGTCTTTCACATACAATTTTAAAACTAACAAAACACCGGTAGCAGATAAATGAAGTAACAAATGTACATGTGAAATAAACCCTGCCAAAGAAAATGTAGGATATATTAATGTTGTAGTAGATGGGCACATATGCCCTGATCATGGACACTTTAACGCTGTCCGAAACGTTGGCTAAAGAAGGAGGTAGCGCAACACGGCGTAACACCCCAAAAATAAAAACCAAAAAACAAAGTTGTAGTAGTTTATCAACAAATAAGAAATGCCGGAAAGTGATAATTGTTCTCAATGATTTTGTGAAATATTTATTATTTAAAAAAAAAATTAATAGTTATAATTGTTAATAATTAATTTTTATTTTTTTAAACTTTATGAATTAAATCTCAAATTATAATATTTAATTAAAAGAAGACAATATTAGCGAAAATCGATCGAAAATCTGGAGACAGAAAAATCAGAAAAAGATATAGGCTCCACTGGGTCTCGAAACCAGGACACTTTGCTTACATGCTCTTGCCACGTAAGCAAAGGGTCCTGGGTTCGAGTTCCGGCGGTGCCAATATTTTTTTCTAATTTTTCTGTCTTCAGATTTTCGATTGAATTTCGGTAATATTGTCTTCATTTAATTAAATGATAATAATTTGTTTAAAACCACTTTATTTGATTTATATACGTCGACCGGTTTCGTTTCATCTCAACCTTCATCTGGCCAATAAACACACGAGTATAAATGAAATTACAACACAAAGGAAAATTATAAAGTAAACAAAAGAGAAAGATAAAGTATATAAGAGAGGGAGAGATCATCAGAAACAGGCTGTAATAGGGGTTGGTAAAGGAGTAGGGAGACGGTAACAACTTTAAAATCGGACTGATTCTGTTTGTTTAAAATTTATGCGTCGTTTATAAATCAAATAAGGTGGTTTTAAACAAAAAATATTTATATTTTTGAATGTAGCTATCACTTTGTGGTTATCCATTATAGAAAAATGAAACAATACAACTTTGTATTAACCACTTATATAATGCGTAAATCCTACCGGTTTCGGAACAAACGTTCCTTCTTCAGGGAAAGCTTATACTAATTTGACAGTTTCAAACAATGATTTATTATGGTAGGGGTGGAGCAAATCAAATGGGGAACAAATCCATGATTGAAAATATTTACTTTCGAATGTAGCTATAACTTAGTGGTTATCCATTATAGATAAATGAAACAATTTAACTTTGTTTGAACCACTTTTATATTTGAGTAAATCCGACCGGTTTCAGAACGACCGTTCCTTCTTCAGGGCAAATGTAATGTAGAAATTTCTGTAAATAACGGATATGAACCAAGTTTAATTGATAACATCTTAAATAAAAAACTTAGCAAACTTTCAAAAAATAAATATGTATACAATTCTAATAATATTAATGATAAAGAATGGCGTAAAATTTTGTATATTGATAATTTTTCAGTACAATGTTGCAAAAATCTCCCTTCTAATATTAAACCAGCTTTTTGTGCAAGAAATAATATCGGTAATTTTTTTGAGAAATGTAAAGATAAAGACCGTAAATTGACCAATTCCGGAATAAATAAACTTAAATGTCTCTCATTTTATATTGGAAAAACAACTCGTAATTTTGAAATCAGAATCAAAGAACATTTAAGGTGTCTTAATAATAACAATTTTTCTAATATCATTGAAAATAACCATAGTTTTGAAAAAAATACGGGGATAAATATTCTTCATATTAAACATGAAGGAAAACGTTTAGATAACTTAGAAGCCTTGGAAAATAATGAATCTATTATCAACAAACAAAAAATATTGTCTTACAGCCCAATCATGGATATGTTCCCTTACCCACCCACTCTTTATTAATTCCTAGCAACGGCTCCAGCCCTACCATAATAATATTTCACATCCATATTTCAAAACTGTCAAATCAGTATACATTTGCCCTGAAGAAGGAACGGTCGTTCTGAAACCGGTCGGATTTACTCAAATATAAAAGTGGTTCAAACAAAGTTAAATTATTTCATTTATCATTTAAAAAAAATATTTTTCTGTGAAATGTCACGTCACTAAGTATTTGCTTTCTTTAATAACATTATTCTTACCTTCAACCGATCTCAAACTTGTCTTTGGCCCTAATATTATTAGACCGGTTTTTCATTAAAAGTTTTCTTTTCTAAAATGTCCCTATTGAGTTAAGGATATTACAGGGAAAGAGAGGACCTTCATATGTTTGAAAAACTTTGTTTCTTCAAATTATCTTGTTTCTTTTTTTTGGGTTAATTAAGTGGTCCTTAATATCTTCCACCCATTTAATACATAGGGTGTTGAGGGACGTACTTGACTTACTTTTTCCAGCGAGTCCTGACATTATTTGGAATAAAACTGTAAATGAAAATTTGAACTATTTTGCAACACTTTTGATGTTTTTTTTTTAAACTAAAAACTTTCAGGTGTGGTGTAGGGTTGGTTGGTTATTCAACCGAGTGACCAGAGACGATATGTATAGGAATTTTTTTGTTTGATTTAAAAAAACAAAAATTAACTTAAAAAAAGACTTTTTCAAACACAGGAATTTTTTTTTGGCACCATTTTAATTAAAAAATAATAGAACACTTAGTTTTAACCACTTATATTGTTTATAAAAACGGACATGTTTCATGATCAAGGTTCACTTTTTCTGGGTATACTTAAAACTAATTATAAATAATAGACATAGACAATGGTGTCAATGGAAAGATGAGAATGGGTAGAGGGAAGAGAAGCAATAGGGAACAATTTACAAAGGGAACAAGTTAAATATTGGGCCATTTAAAAACAGTTATTGATAATTAATAATATTCAAATTCTCATTCAAAATCTATCTATCTATTTGTCGGAGACAAATTACACTTTTGACTTCAATAGTGGAATTGAGTTATTGTATTTTAATTATTATAAGTCTCCGCTACCCGAATTTCTAACGATTTTTTTTACATATCTTCCTTAAAAAAGTTAAGTTTAAAAGCTCTTAAAATATATGTTATTCTTGAAGATAATATCTAGACATTCCCCGTGCTGAAACGCAAATTCTATAAAATTCCCTCGATAAAAAAAAATCGCAAAGTATGATTTAAAAATTATTATAAACACGTTTGTTTCAGTTATTTTACAAGTTATATAAATGAAAAAATTCACAGTTTTTCTTTAAATGCCGTTTAAGACAACCTCTTGCTCTATTTTAAACGAGTCGTGTTTTCCTAACCATTTTCACAATTTTCGCATCGATTTTGTCACTTTAAATACTAGCGCGCTCCTCTAACATTCGTAATTTCATGTCTCTCCATCTTCTTCTTTTTGAGCCCGGTTGCGGCGCCTTAAAGGTGCTCATTTGGACATATTGAAAATCTTAGAGATCAGAAAGATCGTGAACGCGAATTTGAGTACCTATTATTAATAATCCATAATTGTTTTTAAATTACCCATTATTAAACCTGTTCCCTTTATAAATTGTTCCCTATTGTCCCCCTTTCCTCTACTCATTCTCACCTTTCCATTGACAGCGTTGTCTATGTCTATTAATTATAATTAGTTTTAAGTTAACCCTGAATAAGTGAGCGCTGCTCATGAAACATATCGGTTTTCATAAACAATAAAAGTTGTAAAACAAAATTTCAATTAATTTTTTTACTCCATGGCAAGTCAAAAACATCCCTCAATAATCTGTATGATATTATAATATAATACAGGTTCACCTAGTGAGGCAGGCTATGCACCACTAAAAATATTACATAATTATGCTACTTCTGTGTAACCGATCTTTCATTACTTTCTACTTGTTAATCTTTTTTGTACTGATGTAATCTACATTGAACATGTAATTTTTTAGTTGTAATGTCGCCAATTTCATTGAATAAAGATATATTATTATTATTATTATTATCAGTCACATATTATCTCTTTACAGTGCAAACACCGCGCCTCTGGTATAAGCTACCTTCAAATCAAATACTAATTTCAAGGGACAAGTAGTTATCTACAATGTCCATTATAAACATTATGCTTCAATTTGACTTTGTTCGATTTCTTTTTATTTTTTATACATAATTGAATATATTTAGATTAATTTTAATTAACCACGTACATAGTTTTGTTCATATTTTATTACACACATATTTTTAGCTATTACGCTCACACTATGCTGAAAATTCAAATTCAACAAAAAAGCGTAAGATAAAAAAAAACTACAAGGCAATTAGTTCATATTTATAATAAAATGTTAATAAGTAATTACATTTTCAGCAACAGATTTTTTTCCTCTTAAAAATTTCATCCAATTATCCAATCTGTCAAAAAAACTGTTTTGCTTTTACTTAGTACCCACCTTTCAAAAAGATAACAAATTAAATAATTAAGTAAAACCTTACAAAAGAATTCCTAATACCTACCCTAATTTCGTTAATACATTTTTTTACCTGAATAAAATTTCACTCCATTTCCTTTACCTGAAGAGAATGAGAAACAAAAACAAATGGTTTTCACGGAGTACCCGAAAGAGTATATATCCTTTACTATAGGGTCTTTAGAGATAAAGTAAAATTAACAGAAATAAAAAAAAAAAACAGTGAACTGAATTCAAACAGGCACATTCTGTACATCGAACACTAAAATAGCGATGGACTGGATAATATATATTGAGAGAAAGGCAAGAGAAATGGACCAGAATAGTAACAGAGTGCTATCCAAGAGATGGCAAAAGAAACCACGGTGGACAAACGAAAAGATGGGAAGATGATCTAAAAATGGTGGCTCGTTCAGAATGGATCAGAGTTGCAAAGGATAGAGAACAATGGAAATATTTAGAGGAGGCCTATGTCGAAAGACAAGCTGTTTCTTAAAATAATGACCCGAACGCTGATTTAATTAATTAGATTAGAATAATGTTTTATATATTTAAAGGCTAATTTAATTTATTTATTTTATAGGGTCTTTCATTAAGCACTTCCTATCTTTAAATTTAAATTAAACAAAGTGTGTGTAAGATATCGTCGAAATATTTTTTTCGTTTGAAAGGCCTATCGAAGTCATTATGTATGAAATATAACATTCTTCAAATGTCCGCCGCGGCTTCTCTGGGTGGCGCGTATCTGAAATGTCATATTTTCCATGACTATGGCGCATTAATCAGGCTGAATTTGATCGATGGCATGGGTTATGTTGGTTTTGAGAGCTGCTGCGGTTTTAGGCTTATTTCGACTTATAAAAATCCCACAAGAAAAAGTCTAATGGGGTCAAATCGCACGATCTTGGTGGCCAGTTTATACCACTTCCACGTGAAATGACCTTGGAAATCCTGTGCTTGCGGGCAAGCACAGGATTTCTATTGACATGAGCTGTGTGGCACTCAGCGCCATCCTGCTGACACCACAAGTCAAGTCAAGTATCATCCAATTCAGGCCAAAATAAGTTGGCAATCATCAACCTATAGCTCTCGCCATTGACGGTGATAGCCTGGCCAATGTCGTTCTCAGAGAAAATGGACCAATGACGCCGCCAGCCCAAAATCAACAACAAACAGTGAATTTTTCGGAATGCATTGGACGCTCTTGGATCTCTTAAGTTGCAGGTCAATGTGAATAAGCCACAAACCACAGCCATCAAAGTCAACATAAGCCATGCCATCGGTCAAATTCAGAGTGATTTATACGCCAGAGTCGTGGAAAATAGGACATTTCGGATGCGCGCCAACCAGAGAAGTCGCGGCGGACATTTGAAGGATGTTATATTCCATAGATAATGGCATCGATAGGCCTTTCAAACGAAAAAAAGTTTCGATGATATCTCACACACACTCTGTTTTATTTAAATATAAAGATAGATTGATTGATTTTATTTCAATCACTTCTTCTTCAATGATATATGTTACGTTGATATGTATAACTTTCAAAAGTTATTACAACAAGAGATATCAAATAAAAATGGAAAAACTAAAAGTATTAATGAATAGGAAGATTATTCATGTTTTAGATGATTATCTGATTTAAATTCTTGTGGATGGATGTGAATTGGTAAATCAATTCAAATAAAAAACCTTTATCCTATCGGAGTTAAAAATATATGATGTTTCAATGATGATTTTATAATTTGAAACATGCAGAAAAAACCTACTAGACCAATGCGACCAATTTGTTCTGCGGTAAAGAAAACTTAATTATACGAAGAAAAAATGCAAATAAGCGTCATTCCAATGAATTACTCTAGCTAAAACAGAACTCAAAGAGAATAAGAATTAATAAATTTGTAAATTGTGAACAAACTCATCTAATATTATTACTAATCAACATTTTAAAATTTCCCATTATCTACACACTATTTCCAACAAGCGGAAAATGTTACTCGTTTGTCTTTGAAATGTTTGCCTTTCTTTAAAAAAAATAACAAATAAAAAAACTGCTTTAAGAAAGCACATTTGAAAATGCTTTGAAGATAATATTTAATAGCAATTTATTTACGCTTTTCGAAAGTAGTGAGTAATAAAAAAGAAACTTCACCATTGTTGGGACGTGCTTTCGAATGAAAGCCTTAGGCATCAAAATATCTCGACCTGGCTCTGTACCTGAAAGACGTTATAGTATTGGACGACCTTTTCCCAGAATGGACGTAGGCCGCTTAATCCCAACGTTGTTTGTTTTCTGTATTTCCTTCCCTCAGCATATAATATTATTTGTTGGGTCTAAGAATACGGGGAAGGTCTATCAGCAGTCGTGTAACGGATAGGGAGATTACTATTTGGGGTTTATAAATTTAACGGAGGTTACATTTGGGGTTTTCTCAAAGACAAAGGTAGAAAAGCTAACCACAGTGAAAACAGTTTCGGAGAAAAGACAATATTGTTTTGTAAGATGATTGAATTTTTCGATAAATTTCGCTTTGTTAAAAAATTCAAGTAAAACAAATGAATGGTAAAGAGAAATATCAACATTTTTATTTAAAAGAAAATCTCTTTCTTCAACGTTAATGTTATTCCATGAATATGATTGGAAAACCTTTATTTGACTGTCATCTGTCAAGAAACTTTTCATCTGTGTTGAAACGATATTATTTAAAATTCTAACCTTTTTTATGTAAATACCGCACAAGAGTCCAAAAGACTCCCAACCGTTTGAAAGCAATGAGACTATGGCAACCCGATTTGTGGAGGTATTGGAGAGGAGAAGCCGATGGGATAGAGGAAGGTGGGGAAAGTTTTTGGCTAATTTAGATCTGATCACCAATGACGGCTAAAGCCATTTCAAGCAACGTTTCAATTCTGCTTGGTGATCATATACCAGGGCAGGGTAACATTATTTTTAATTAATATATTGTGAAATAACACAAAATTAATTTTTAAAAATTACTTGCGCACGCCATGATTTGAACCCGCGTTCTCCGGATTGCTGTTCGAGAGCCATACCATCGACGACGGAGGCCGTCAAATATATTATAAGACCGCTTGGGTTGGTGCCTTGACCAGGAGTTTTACCACGGAATCTTTTTGATAACTTGGCTATTCTCGGGAATTAGCACCGTCCCTTACACTCCAACGCTGTGTGAGAGGGATAACCTATTGTTTTTACAGTTTCGTGCAGTATAAGTGCCTACCATAATTTAAATACATGTTTCACATTACTAACCTCACAAGGTGTAGGTAACCTGCTGTGAGGTAGATCACAGAAAAGTACTATAAAATATGTCAGTGAAAATATTCTTGAAAGCTTAGGTATTCTTGAAAAAAAAAGAAATATTTGAAGGAAAATAATGTATAAAAAGATAGGCAACGTCTAAAATAATAAAACGGTGAACTCTAAAAAAATATTAGATTGAAAAAAAAGTGAAAATGCAAGGAAAATTATTAGCAATGCGTAAAGAATAGCGAGATTTTACAAGGTCTTCAATTTCTTTGTGACTTTGATTAGTATTAAAAATACTAATTTGTGTTGCGTGCCTGTAACTACGGTTCAATGAACTGTAGATGGAGCTCGGATTTGCTTTGAATTTAAGTGACATTTTCCAAATCGGAACTCTTTGCTTGAATAAATTCAGACACGCGATAAAGTACCTACCTACAGTATAATATTTTTTACAGACAATTATTTTAATCGTCTTTTACAACATCAAAAATATAATATCCCGTGATTTATCACGAGTCTGCGCTAGTCTTTATACAGGGTGTTAAGGGACGTACTTGACTTACTTTAACCAGTGATTCCTGACATTATTTGGAGTAAAAAATGTAAATGAAATTTTGGTCTCCGGTGACTTTTTTGATGTTTTTTTTTTAAAGAACTTTCAAAGTCAAGTACGCCCCTTAACACCCTGTATATAAAAATTAATGTTTCTCTGTTTGTACCCTGTGTGCGTTCCTTTAACATTCATCCGATTGCTGAATTCATTGATTGAAACTTTGGTGATTTGTTGTGCGCACGCCCATGAAAGTTTCTACGTATAATGTTGAGCTTTGCCTTTATGAAATTTACAATAGATGGCCCACGAGTTGTTTGAAAAAATGTGTGTATTTCATATAGTTTAACGGTAGGGAGGGAAGGCACGAGGGGGAGGAGAATCCGTGAGGAAGGGAGGGAAATGAAGGAGAGAGAGAAGGGAAAGGCGGGGAAGGTGGAAGGAGAACGCGGGAAGGGGGAGGGGGGGGGGGAGGTCTTGGGATAAAGTGTTTGTTTTCATTTAGTTAAACGAAAACCAGTTGCGTTCAATGGTTGTGCTCAGAAAAGTGTGACATCCTATCTTTCACTGAGAAGTATATTTAAATTATTGACAAAAACTAAATTTATGAAAAATACATAGCATTTATTAAATTCCAAGTCTTTTCTGCTGAATCTGTGTATCCAATCTAACCAGGGCTTATTATGTCGAGTAGGGTGGGTCACCGGAAAGTTGTGGGTTTTTCGGTCCGGAGTTTCAAAGGTTGTGCTCGAGAAAAATTAGGTGATAAAAAGGGCGGGAAAGCTTTTAAGCTGGCGGCTTAGCAGAGAAAACAGGGTCTTACCTAACTGACGTTACCATGGGGACGCGGTAGAAATCCGAGCTGCAGTAGTAATCAAAACAGTGTTAATTATGGGATTATTACAGCATTAAATTAATTCTAAAGGCAAGTCATAACTATAGTCTAATATAAAGATACATTAAAAACAGGATGACTGTAACTTGAATAGTAATTTTGTATAGTAATTTTGTAGAACTTAATAAAAGAAGCATATAGTCCTTTCGGCACGAAAATTATGTTCGTACTGATTCCTAGCTCCCCCGACAGTTGGCCCTCCGATATACTTAAATATAACATGCAGTCGGTTTAAGGAAAATACGATATACCAACGTACACAAAACATAACTAAGTGTCCCCGAAGGGGTGTGTAGAAAGGAAGTACCGCCGAATAACTAAATTATAACAGATATTGTTCTGGTTTATAGTTAAGGTTCAAACCAATTATGAATTACAAATAGTGAAAATCATTATCAACAAGGTTACCTCATTTAGGCCAAAGATGGCGGTAGCAATAAGGAACTCCAGTGAAAAATATTATGGCTTTAAAAAAATATGTTCATATAGACCAATAAACGCCGATTCTGAATATATAACTTTTATTTCATAATATTAAACGCAGAGTTTTTAAAAAATTATTAAAAAGTGCATTTTTCAACCTCTCCTGAAAACACAGCGTTAAGTTGGCATTACTGAAATGGTGAATGGTGACGTCACGCGTCACACTCACCCACTGTCACCTGGTGATCGCGTGTATTGTATTGACATTGACATTTGAAATGATATACATTTGCGTGTATTGTATTCAATATTTCGTGTTTTTGGTTTATTTTCATACTGTTTATAGAGATTTAGATAAATAATAGTTATTGTGTTTATTGAAACATAATTTAGGCCCTCAACAATTTACGAAAGGGGCTATATTTGCGGACAATCTGGAATAAATTTTGCCTATTTGAGGTTAAAAGTCGTGTCATATTTTGACATTGTATTTTCAAGTTGTTTTTAGTAAAGGGATACAAGCTATTACGCAATCGTCATGCAGTGTATATAAATGCCAGTTTCTGTGTGTGTTATACATAAAATAATGTACAAAATCACGCCTGAACCGACAAAATTGAAGAACGATATCACTTGTATTTGCAAAGATGATTCATTATTTTTATATTGCACTTTGTTAAAATACAATAACAGTAGCGGTGAAATGTGGACACTTTACCAATGTTTTTCTATATTAAAATCAGTTAATCTTAAATAAAAAACGCCTCAATTTCTCACACAAAAATCATTGAGTCATCCTATCTTAATTTTATTCCGCCATTTTCTTAAATACAAAATCAGGGATGCTCTGCCCAAAAAAATTATTTCCCTAGATTTCGAAGTGAAATTTCCCTAGAATTTCACATTAACGCAATTACCTACGTAGCCACCTGATTGTGTAACACTAATCCTGTTATATGTCAATTAATATGATTAATTAATTGGAAAGATATCGGAACTTGGTAAATATACTAATAATACTGTGTTTTTCCAAATAAAGCACTTTTTGCTACGTGAAGTAATAATTTGAAAGTACGAATGCACTCACCACTGAATTAGAAACTGAATTCCAAATAAAAAAAAAAACACTTTGCAAAATAAAAATTAACCACAATCACCAAAAAAACAGAACTTAAAACATAAATTAAATTTTTTTCAGAGGTCCCATTTATCTTTTTAGATACATATAATATCATTTTGAGTTGTCAGTGTTAAAAATAACATTGCAAGTAAGTACATGAACAATAATTAAGATTCATAAGAATTCCAAAAAATATATATGTATACGTATATAATATATATATATAAATAATACCAGTAATATTGCCATATGTAATAAACATTTTGCCAGAGTTCGAAATTTCCCTAGATTTTGTCCTGATTTCCCTTATCCCTAAAAAATATTTTTCTCCCCTAGATATAGGGAAATTTCCCTCGACATAACATCACTGATTCAATATGACAACTTGAAGGTAAATAAACTATTGGTGGGTGAAGACCATATCACCATATTAACAATCCACCATAGATATGGTGCTTTTCTGATGGTCTAGAAAAATTAAAACTTTGACAATTATTTTAACTATTAAAACTAACTATAAAAATAAAAATAAAAATGCAGTTATTTAAGTTTGAAGGTCTTTATTCATTAAAAAAAATAAAAAATTTGGACTGGAGTTCTCTATTGCAGATGTCGCTGTTGTGTGATAATTTTTCGTCTTCCTTCCTTCTCAACGGACAAAGGAATTTAATTATAAAAAGCTCACGCCGGTTAAAATTACCACTTCTTAACTAAACTTGCACTGAAAAACATTAAGTATTGATTGAACCTTTGTCCGTTGAGTGGGGAAAAAAATGCTTGTCGGTAATTTGTAAATTCAAAAACATTACAATGAAAAACAAAGGATTTAATTTCTCAAAGGTGCCTTATTCAAAAAACCATTCCACCAGTTATTCTTCTGTGAAGACCTAACTTTTTTTTACAGATACTTTCATTCAAATGCATCAAGGATAAAACTATTTGTCTATATAACAATAAAAAAAAGTTTATTCATCAATATTTTTTCTATTGATTCATTTCAATTTATTTATCATTGATTCTATTGACAAAACGATAGGTAGGTAATTTGGTGGTTTTCTATACTAGTTTATTACTAAAGCTATTTTAGAAGTCGCTTGTAGGTTCGAAATTGGGAAATAACTCACAACAAATTATATTCGTTTAAACCACTCGAGCGACAGACCAATTTGAAACTTTTTCCTCGGATTGCTCGTGAGTTTTTTATGATAGTGTTGAATTTTTGTTTTTTTTTTATATTTGGGGTGTTAAGCCGTGTTGTGCTACCTTCTCCTTTAGCCAACGTTTCGAATAGCGTTACAGTGTCCATCATCAGAGTAGATGTGTACACTGTAACGCTGTCCGAAACGTTGGCTGAAGGAGGAGGTAGCGAATCACGGCGTAATACCCCAAATATAAAAAAAAAAAAAACAAAAATACTTTTGGCCATGAAAATCTAAAATCACATCACTTTGAATGTTTTCCGCCCACATTAAAAAATCATTCCTTAACTTAATCATTCAAATTAAGTACAAATGCATCTAGGGAAAATTTGCCTAAAACTGGCAGCAAAGCAATCCGAGGTATTTTAAATATGCCACATTATGGCAAAAAGCACTCCAGTGGGTAATTATAATTTCGTGGGGCCAACTGTCGGGGGATCAACTATTGTGTCACCGTTTGTAACATCGCCCTAGTAATATTTCGAATCAAAACTTTGTCGTAGATGCACAACATAAGCTAAGGGCTAGTTGTGTCAAAGAAATTGAATACTTTCCAAATTTCAAAGTAAATTTTCAAGCACTGTGAAAGTTCTGTTGTTATTTTAGTTCTGTAAACCTACTGGCCTGTAAAGATATAATAACAGAACTCAAATAGAACTTTTATAAAACATGAATATTAACTTCGAAATTTGATAATTTATTTAAATTCTGAGAAACAACTGACCATTAATAATTTGATTTGACTTCACTCACAGGTTTCCTGCCACATTTTCATAAAAAAGAAAATTATATGAAATAATCAGTTTTTAAACATTATTAAGGGGTGGTGAAAATATTCCATTTTCGCAGAGATATAACAAAAAAAAAATCCAAAAACGACACAAAAATTGGAACAAAAGTAAAGATAGGACCTTTACTGGTGCACTCACCCAAATTCATAGTTGCCGATTTAACCAAGCCATTCCGAAAACATATTTTTATTAGAAGTGTGTATTTATAGGTATTATAAAATACTTTTGCGAAATTACTGTCTCAACACAGGCTAGCCTAATGAGACAAGTTACGAGAAACCTCAATTACTATTTTCTGCATATTTCCTACTGTTTTCGTAATATCATATTTTTGTAAATTTTTCTTTATATATTCTATATATTCAATAATATGTTCAATAATAAGAACAGACATTCAAAATATTCTAAATAAATAACATTTCGTACAAGTTCTCACGAAATTATATAATATACAAAAAAACAAATACGAGAAACTGCAATTTTGCAATATTAATTATTATCAGTAATTATTAATTATTACTTCTATTATGTAACCGCTATATTCAACTGTCACAAAATGTTAACTTAATTTTATCTAAAAAACAAAGTATGTATGTAAATATTTAATATACCAACATATAATTTATCTTTTTTATCTTTTTACATACATATATATATTTGTTTAAATACACACATTTCTTTTGGAACAAACATAATATGTGATTTACTCGCCTCGGAACAGACTTTGTCTAGTGAGGCGGGTAAAAGAAAAGAAAACAATGTAAATAACCATGAAACTAAATAAACGCCCGGGTTGCCGGCACTGAAACTGAACTGAATAATATATTGATATTTTTTACAATAAATTATTATAAATTTAATATTTATTGGATAACCAACATCCCCGCCATAGGTCACCCCAAGTAGTTCGCTACGTTTGGTGACTGGGTCATGGAGTGAGGTTTTTATAGGTCTTGGCGGCGGATGTGTTCGGCCACCTACTGCATGGTGGATTGGATCGACTGATTGAGGGAGACCTTCTGATATCTTCAGCTGGACACATTGATCCTCAGATTCCTACCCATCCCTCATACTCTTTTCCTTCCCAGAAATTCCTCTCCTTCCTTTTTCAAAAAAGACCCTCCACTCAGCATCCCCAAAAATGACAGTGGCTCTGAGAAACCTTTTTTCATCCGCGCCTCCTGTGTGGAGATAATGTAAAAAAAAGATTTAGCCGTGTTTGGTAAAAGCTCTGAATAGCCAGGTGTCCGAACTCTATTCAGCCGTACAACATACGAACATACCCAAATTTAGGAATCCGTAGTAACACTGGCACTTGACGTCTGCGGTCCATATAATATAAAAAATTGGGAGACAGATTTTAAATCGATTTGAATTGATTTTTTCCCGAAAATACTTCAAATCTGGTAACCCCTTTCTTTTGTAGGAAATCACAAAACATGTCGCATTCCGAGAAAACTTTATGTAAGCATAAAGTGGCCCCGAAATAGAAGACGTAAAACCTCAAAATGCTTCGTGTTCACAATAAGTCATTTTTAAGTCACGTACAACTCTCAAGTACCCAACGAAAAATATAATAGTATGTAGTGTTGGAATATGTATACAGGTGTAATAGCACGTACCCGAAGGATTTTAACCAGCTATTCCTAAGCATACTTGGACTAAAAATGTATGTGTTAAAAAACAATAAAAGTATTTATAAAATGTAAAGCCTAGCGGGTCACGTGATAAGCACTCCGTCTTGTTACAGCAGCACGGTAACACACGAAACAGCGCCCGCATCTCGCGATCCCATCGCAAATTTAAGGAGTGTGATCAGTGGCGATGTGTGATATGTAAAAATATATTTTTTGTTTATAATAGAAAATAATTATCATCGGACCGCAAAATGACATTTTTTACTTCTTGTACTCCAAATAAGCTACATAGTATGTATACGATTGACATTTGTCTCATGAGAACGGGTCGCTTCTACGACTGGTTCTTGAGTTCAACAGTTTGGCTGTGGAATGATGTACCGGTCTCGGTGATTCCTCCCTCCTCTTCGAGATCCCACCCTCTTCGAGACCCATATTCACTTCTTCCTTTTCTCATGAAGACCCTCCACACATATCTCCAAAGATAACATAGGCCTTGAGGGTCTCCTGTGTGGAGCTAATGTAAAAAAAAATGCTTAGTAATCGCAGGTTAAAATTCAGGTGACCGAACAACTCAGTATCATGCAACTTCAACACCTCTTTTGAAATGTCATTAAAAATGATGAAAAAATAGGTTAAATAGATAATGTTTTGTTCGATTCTATTTTTCTATTTTTTTTCATAATTTTTAATGACTTTTCAAGTGGCATTAAAATTGCATGATTCTGAGCTCCCATGGAACCAAAATTCTTCATGTATTTGTTGAATTTTCGCGAATATGGACTAGAGATGTCTCAAACAAAATGACATTTTACGAAAACTTTGTGTTATTACCGCTTCACAATTAAAGCTCTATAAATGAAACATTTCTGTACGTAGCCGAATAGTAAAAACTGTATTAGAAAGGTAACAAAATAAGCTTTCGAATTATTATATTACAAATAAATATTAAAATTTAGCATGCAAACATTAAAAATAGGTAAAAATGACTGACGTGATGTTTTTTATGTGAAAACGGTACTAAAATCACAAATTATGTAAACAACAATACTTATTCTATTGTATATATGTGTGATAAACACTTTTGTCACCTCACTTTTTTATCATTTCATATAAAAAATATTTAATAAAAATTAAAAATATCGAGCGCGGACGATCAGCCGGTAGTAAATTTGCGCGGGAAAATATTTTTGTCAACTACGCGACTGACAACTGATTCCTGTTATGTATTTCTATAGACAACTTGATAGAGATATACAGCCTTATATACTATCGACCTTTTGCCTTTTGGTTTAGGGATGTAACCAAAATAATAACGGAGTTAGAACGATTTCTATGGAAACAAACGCGCTGACGTATAAACACGCTTATTGTACTTGACTGCTGTCCTATTTCTAACGCTTATATCTGCTTACGTTGCGGAGGGGTTGAAAGATAAAGATTCCCGAGTTTCGAATAACCCAACAATATTTGTAAATCTCCCTACTACCACCACAGTGGTGTTGAAGGACTTAGCCAGCCGAGGAATCGAACACGGAACGCCTGGATGGGACCTAAACGCGATGCCCACTTAACCACTGACCGGTCTGTTGTCTACGTGCTGTTTGTTACACCCTGTACAATAAGGAAAACTAGGTATTCACAAATTTTTGCTGCGAATTTTTCTCGTACATACTTGAAGTATCGTGTTATTTCCACGTGGAAAGGCGTGAAGTATATGAGGAGTTATAAAAATAAAACATGTAATGTTCCACGTGCCAAAGTTACAAAATACATTAGTGAAGTTTTAACACCAAACAACACGTTCCGGCTTTATCACTTTCAAACATCGTAATATTGTTTTAGCGAGAGTAAATTCACAATAACAATTCAAGGGGTATATATTATAAATGATAACTTCGTGTTCAACAATGTTTCGGAACGATGAACTTTATTCATTAAGTTTTTTTTTTACCAAGCATTAAAAAGTTAATATTTTTCGTCAGATTGGGATATTATGTCTCTCAAATATTTTCAAATTCTTGACATCTTTCGTTTATCAGAAACTGGCAGTTTTCTCAATTATAAGCGATCAACATTTTTCTTCTTCAATCATGGACGCCATTTAATGCTAAATGATTTTCACCATATTTCTGTTTTAAAATTGCCCAATCCTGTCTTTAAAGAATCACTTGCATGTGGGATTTTGATGGTAATGTCAGCCACCTTTTTACATACCCTACATCAATACGATATTGACAAAATCCATTATCTATGGTTAGTTATCAATATTTGCGAGCACGGACACGGATTTTTAATATTGCGAATTGCGACAGATATTCCGATCGAAGATTGATAAATTTTAACGTTAATTTTTTATGTACGTTCTACATTGCATCCTTTAGTGTATGTAATTGTCGATGTATTGGATATCATCGCGCTCGGAAACGTTCGCGTTTCCGAAGATTGGCGAGCGGCTCTCGGTACATGGGAACAGCTGACGGGCCCGTCGCCGCGCTCTAATCTAGAAGCCTTTGTAACCAGTCGCTACAATAGACATAAAATACAATATACTTGAATCCATTGTAAAGTCCAATAAAGAAGAAAACGAACTTACGTTGTACTCATTATTATTGTGGGCTAGTAAGCCACATTAAAGATAATTACACATCCCCTCCACACATAATTCCCAAAGATGACATAGGCCTCAAAGGAAATTTTTTTCCTCAGGGCCTACTGTGTGGAGCTAAATAAAAGAAACACATGTGTTCAGTTCACATGCGGTAAAAGTGAAACTACTAACCTACTAACCGTGTCCCTCTTTTCTGCATACATATTTACCAAATGCAGAAGGATCCTCATTCAAAAATAATATTGAAATAATGATCTAATTACGCGTGAAATATCGTTGAATTGTCAGGATTCGCAACACTTGCGGAATGCAAGCAAATGATATGTAAATATATTTCAGTGATTTTAATCAAATTCTAGCTCCCCGCAAACCTTCAAAACTTGATGAAAGTGATTAAAATACAGGGTGTTCGGGGGTAAAGTGCATTAACTTCGGGAGGTGATCCTACATGTTAGTACAAGTAAAAAAGATAATTAACTTTTTTCGAAATTCCAACTTTAGGGGTAGATTTCTGGTAAAAAGATAAAATTAGACCGGCGTGTGCGGGCGGCATAATTATTTTCCGTTGTTGCCGAATCCCCGCTCCAAGCGCCCAGTGTCGATATTGAATTCGAATGTAACAATTTTATTCGCGTAGTAGTGTTTCACTTTAAAAACTTTATTGTTGTTTTTTTCGTTATTTGTTTTTGGGGTATTATGCCGTGTTGCGCTACCTCCTTCTTTAGCCAACGTTTCAGACATCGTTGCAGTGTCCATCATCAGGGCAGATCCGATAGATGTGTAATTTTTAGTCGTGTGTGCTTATTTACTTCGAAGCGATACCGTGTCGCCAGCATCACTATCTTTCACCAGTACAAAATACTCGTGACAAGCAGTGGCGTCATCGCCGCGGAACGGAATAGAAAGTTCATTAAAACGTGGTATTTATGCTAGTCAGGGGCAAGTCCGTTTGCGAGATGCCGACCGATTACCGACCTCTATTGTTGTTAGTCAAAACTTGTTGATTTAATGTGTCTTTATCTAGTGTGTACTTATTAAGACTGACTTAAAGGAACAACTCCATTTAGTACGTGTTTTTTTCAGACTTACTTTGTTTATTTAGTTGTAGACTTGCCTAACTGTAAAAATGGTGTTTATTTGTGCGCAATTTTGTCATTGAATTATTATGCCAATACCGCGAAATTTTGTTATTGAATTATTCGGTCAATACCTTACTTTACCAACAAAGAACGGGTAGACATTCATTAATGAGATACGCCATAACTTACGAATTGATAATAATGTTACTTTACTTTCACATGCTTGCTTACAAGCTGAAGGTGGACATTTTGAAAAATTGTTAAACTAGTTAAAAGCGATGAAGTGAAGTGTTCAATTATTTTTAAACAATTAAATCGTTAAAGGCGTGCCTTCTATTGTTTTTTAAGTGCAGTTATCTTATTACATTTGGTTTAAAACATACGATCTGTACAAACGTCAAATTTTCGGTCTTGTTATTAATTGTTTACAAACGGTTTCCATGGATACAGGCCAAATCACATCAAGCAACGTTGCAACAATTGCGCCAGGCAAGCTAACAGCAACTGTATAATATCTGACAAGTCACTTCATGGAGTTCGCGGAACGACTTTTTTGTAATCATGTTAGGTTATTTTAAACCTGTCAGATTTCAAATATTGAAATAATTCCAAATGCACACATTTCTCAGCAGATGAAAGAGCAAATTTAGTTCTTACCTTTGTAGTATGTAGTACTATACCTACATACTACAAAATTGTTTTGTGAAAAACTGTATCAACAGTTTGATGCTTTGCAGGTGCCGTAGTGCGTCATTTATGTTTCATCCGAATTTCAAATCACTCTAATGGGGCTAAAGAAGTTTCACTTCAAAAAACCTTTAATCATCTGTTTTTTTCTATCTTTCTAGCGTGACTGTTATGAGTGAGATCGCCATTTTGTCACACCTTGTTTGAGAGTCCTTGCTTATGAATATATACTGCCAGTACGCGTATATCGTATACACTATACGTGTCGTATTCTGATGTGCTGCAGACACTTGTTTGAGATTGTGAAAAGTTTTGCTAAAGGCGTGCCACACTCATCTCCTTCGTCGTTTAATTTCTCCAATTAAATTCTCCTGGTTTTCTTTTCCTATTTTTAGGACTCGAATTAAGCAGATGCTGTATACTATCTGTTGATTCTGATTAAATACATATTGTGTTCAAATTCAATACATTATTGTTAAGGCGATCTGGTGATGCACCACCTCGTGTGACATTTAGAATCGGATCGCTCACAATAAGACTCCTTGTGTAGTTGGCGATAAGGTTTAAATTCCCATTTAACGACAACTGCCTATTATGACATTTATGTGATGTTAAAAGCGTGTTTTATTTTATTTTGTGAGGTTCAGGCACAAATATTTAAATGTTTTACGATAATTATCTAAAGGACTTAATTTGCCACAATATACAATAATACCATGACCGAAACTGAATAATTGAACTTTAAAGTAATTTTTATAGGCCTATTTCTTATGTGCTTATAAAAGGCTAATAAAAAAATTGCTCGATTATTTCGCAGGCCAAATGTGTTTTTTTTTTAAATTAGCTTCATGCAGGAGCCCCAGAGGAAAATAATTCCACTCAAGGCCTATGTCATCTGGGATGCTCTGTGGAGGGTCTTAGGAACGGAAAGAGAGGAAGTACTGGGAAGGAAAAAGATACGAGGGGTGGGTAGGAACTGGAATGGTGGGTGAGAATCCTGCTGGAGATGTCAAAAGGTCTCCCTCAACCAGTCTCTCCTGATCCGGTCTGGCACGCAGTTTGTGAGAAGAGGGAGACCTAGATAAAGCTCACCCCGTGAACCTGGATACCCCTAACAAAAAACCAAACGTACTTGGGGTGCGTACGTATGCTTGGGGTGCCCTATGTCATTGGCGTTGGTTATCCAATATAATTATAGCGATAACCATATCCGCCACCCAAATTTAATGGTAATAATGTGGTGGTAGCAAATGAGTAAAATAAATTACCCGTTATTGCAGTGTGTCCTGAAGACATCTTAAACATTTCAAACCACTGGAGCGACCACGCGAAATAAATTATTTTTCGCCAGCTTTAAAAAAATCATACCTTCGAATTTTAACATGGAGACATAAAAAATTATTATAGTGCTATACAGCCAATGAATTAACCCGTATTTTACGATTTATCTCATAATTGTAGGATTCGTAAAAAAATATTGAAAAAACGTATAATTTATAACCGCGCGATTCCTGCGTTTTGTTAACACAAAATATTTTCGTTTTCTGTATATTGTCTATGGTATGCTTGATAATTAAAGGTGCATATCTATGGAAAGAGAATTTAATTTTAACTGAAAGCAGCTGATCGAAAATTCGGCGGGAAAAAATAATAAAAAAATATATTTTTAACATCGTTCTAAAATAGTCTGCGAAGTTCGCATTTGCTACATCTATGGTCATAATTAGGGCCCGGATTAATATGTAAATACATATTTTTAATTTACACGATTTTCGGTCTCGTATGTGTTCTCTACCTAGATTATCATATATAGATTGTGAAAAACTAATTTTTATTTTCCATATTTTTCCACAATTCATGGTTAAGTCCATATTTGACAAAAAATATCACAATCATCCATATTTTCGATTTTTATATAATAAAACAAGAGTTAGTTCACAAAAATTAATATAATTTTATGTTTTTGCATTCTCGCTAGCGCAGCGGCCGCGCGTGTTTCATTTCTCTCGCGTATTATTTGTCGAAATTTGATTTTTGATTCTCTTCCTCTACTTGCTTGCTATTGCTTGCGCGTCTTTTTATTTTTACGTACTCAAGTCACCTACTACTTACTGTCTAGGTACCTATCAGTTTAATTTCAAAATGCCAAAGGATAAAAAACCTTTGCGTGTCAAGTAAAGTATATTTTAGACAAAAATAAAGGATTTGATACCCTAAAAACAATTAATAAAGTTTTGAGCGGAAGCTTTGAGGGTACTGCAGACGTGCCTTACACAATTTCGGAACTAGGTGTCTTTCAGTACGCTCCCTTTACATCTTGTGACGTGGAAAGATCTTTCAGACCAAATAAGGCTATATTTAGACCAAATCGACAAAGTTTTAATTTCGATAATTTTAAAAAAGCATGTGATTGTGTACTGCAATCAATTTAATAAAACAATTTAGAGGAAGATGAATAAAACCTATTTTTTTTTACTTGAATTACCTGAAAATTTCGCTATCTTTTTATAATTTTTAATGTAACTGTTACTGCATAGTAATTTTTCACAATAAACATTGTTTGATATGAAAGATGTTCTTATTTTATATTCCATATTTTACATTTTTTAGTCCATATTATATGTACATATTTTGAATTTTTTAATAATATTTATCCGAGCCCTTAATATAGATAAAGCATTTCGATAGCTTCTTTTGAAAATAAATGGCTGGCCAAGAAAATGCTTTAAATAATAACAATAATTTTTTTACGAATTGTAGGAAATGTGGTCCAATTTTGGACAGCTGTCAATCGGAGAAAAATAAAAGTGGTCCATTTTTTTACCATAATCACTCCAGTGGCTAAGCGATTAAATGTTCAAATCAAAAACACATGATTTTGCATTACGTCGTAGTGCTTTGTCAAGTAAATTTTATTACTTAATAGAGTAAAAACTAAATAGAATACTATGTTTTTTTTTAAATCATTCTCGTACGCCTCTGACTAGATTCTATGGCGTTATGGTACTAGTTGTTATGTAAGTTTGATCTTAGTTTATAGGAGAGCAAATATTAACTTTAATAAGTTAGGAGAAAGCGTTACATCGTCATCATCTTGTACCAAGTTTGTTTACATGAAATAACTTTCGTGAGGATTATGACTGATATACAAATTTTTGTACCAACATTCTAAGGAGTTTCTATACTAAAAAAAACAAACACCATACTATGTCATATTGCAGTTAAAGGGAATCTGACTCATGTTGACTCTCTGAGCACGTCCTTGTGGTGTTATTATGTTACCGATAGTCACTTGGCTGAGCACATGCACAAGTCTCCGTTTGAATCGATATTAAGAACTGAGGATCATCTCCTACGCGAGTTGATCATTGCACAGATTCCTAACAGACTTCTTTAGCAGTCGATATTGAATGCACTCAGAGATCACTGTGGATCATTGCACAGCACACAGCAGATTGATTTTTCAAAGGCAGGTAAAATTGACACAGGAAATATTGTCAGACAGGATAGGTTTTGAAAGCAGGTACGAGTAGGATGAATAAAGGTATACATGGTTGCGTTCATAACTAATTCAGAATTTGGAATTCCTCAAGGGACAGTGTTAGGTCCAATATTGTTTATCATTTACGTGAATGAAATGCTTACAATACCGAAAATTGGAAAAATCATATCTTTCGCTGACGACACAGTCTTAATCATAGAAAAAAAAACTTGGGAAGAAGCCTACCGAACCGCAAATGTAGAAATAAACAACTTAAAACAATGGCTGGATGACAACTATCTTTCCTTAAACTCTGACAAAACTTACTTCATGACATTTACACTATCAGACAAATTCCTTCCAATTGTAAATTCCAATATAACTATTCATAGCTCTTGTAAAAATTATACTGACAACTGCAACTCATCTAAATGCACAAAAATTTCAAAAAAGAACAACATTAAATATTTAGGCATAATAATAGACCAACATATTAAATGGACAGAACATATTGCACAAACTATAAACAGAATACGTAAACTTTTTTACGTATTCCTCAAACTAAGAAATATACTTCATAAATCTATACTACTGAAGGTTTACTATGCATTAGCCCAATCAGTTCTGCAATACGGAATAATAGGTTGGGGAGGAGCGTATAAAACCAACTTAGCCCCACTTGAAATAGTGCATAGAAGACTTATCAAAATTATTCTAAAAAAACCTTTAGACTATTCAACTCAAAAAATATTCGATGAATTCAAAGTTTTACAAATAAACAGAATCTATCAAAAAAATGCATTACTTCAAATCCATAAAGACAAACTAACAATAAAGTCATTTAGCACCAGGCCGAGAACAACAGGACAAATAATAATCCCTAAACTTAATACTACAATGGCCCAACACCATTACACATACTCAGCCATAAAATGCTTTAACGAACTCCCTAAAGATATTCAATCCGAAAAAAATTATAAAATTTTTAAGAAAAAAATTAAAATACATTTCACCACTAAGTAATTTCATGTTTGTGTTATATTACGCCCACTTATATTTTTAATGTGTACACAGGTTTTATATTTTATAATTTAAAAAAAAAACTTTCTTCCTAAAATAGTGCACAGGTATATAATTTTACATACATGTTGTTTTTATTTTATTTTTTCATAAATACGCTCATGGTAGCATCAATTAAACATATATCAAAATATCAATTGTGTTAGTACTCCCTCCCTAAACACGAGAAATTCTCAATTAGAGAGGTATTATTACCACCATTAAAAAATATTTGCATTACATGTACATAATTACCTAACTTTGTAAAATTGTAAAAATGGAATAAATAAATAAAAAAATAAAAAAAAATAGGGTACATGCAGTATATGTAATATAGTGTCTTCAATGCATTTAATAGGTATATGTAAAAAAAATAACTAAACTCGAATATGGTACTTAAAATCCCCCCAAAAAATTATTAAATTAATTAATTCACTTTTAAAGTTGTATAAAAATTCAAATACCAAAAACGAGTCATGATTGACCGACTACATTGTGACGTCACAACGCACCCACCGAGTCCCACGTGAAGTTGTTTTTGTTCTAGTTGCTGGTTTGAATAAATTTGAAAGTCATAATCGTTTATTTACGCATCTTAAACCCATTCGTTTTTACAAAACATATGTCGTAAATACATATTATCATGACAGACAGTGGTTTTCTACAAGGACAATCTGATAATTTGCCAAAAATCGACGCGATTATGATGGCAGTTTTTTAATGCACCTTTTCATCGCATGATACCGCTTTTCACACATAATAACATCATTTGGGATGTTTATAAATAGTTTTTTTTGTGTTTAAGATGTTGTATTTGTACACTTTAGTACAATACAGTATTTATAAACGGTATTTACGGACATTTTCTTCGAAAAACAAATGATCAGCTGAGGACTGGTTTCTGGATTACGACTAATGTCAGCTGTCAAGAAGTGCGAAGTGACGTCACAAGACAAAACCGCGCGAAGAAGGCGTTTTAGCCCGAATTTGAAACGTGAATATTCAAAACGTTGTTGAAGGACTATTCCTAACGTAAAAAAATATTTTTTGTATATTCCACTTTGTAATTGTTTTCTCTATTTTTTGGTAAAAAAACAAAAAAACGTGATTGTACCCTATTGTGTCAAAAATATATTATAATAAATTGCGCTATAAGTTAACAAATGCTATATGCATCCCACATTTGATTTTTGTACCAAAGAAACCGATAAATGAAGTGACACTATATTATATTATTAAAAAATAACATTTTTTACCATGATATTTTTGGAGTATTACATCGTGTTGTGCTTCCTTCTTATTTTACAGCGCCCATCAAGGGCATAAGTCAAAGATTAAAATAAATAAATTAATTACATAAATTAAATTCACTAAATAAATTCATAGACAAAACGTATTTGATAAGTTAAAAAAATAATTAAATCATCTAAAAAATTTTAATGTACTGTAAGAAAATTAAACACATTAATTAAATAAAATAATTTAGATACATTAACTAAATCACATAAATTACCCAATGAATTGAATAAATTAAATATATTTAATAAATTAAATAAGTTTAAAAAATAATTTCTTTAATTAAAGTTAATCTAATAAGTTCTTTATTGGAACCAGAAAGGAGCAGTAAGAGTAGAGCAATGTCTAACAGACGAAGTAGAAATAAAGAGAGGCGTGCGACAGGGTTGTATACTTTCACCTATGCTGTTCAACTTATATTCAGAAGAAATATTCAATGAAGCTCTGCAAGAAGCTACTCAAGGACTTGTTATAAATGGGAAGATTCTAAACAACCTGCGTTATGCAGATGATACGGCACTTTTAACAAGTAACTTTGAGGATTTACAACTTTTGCTGAATCAAGTAGTGAAGACTTGTGAGAATTTTGGGCTAGAACTGAATATAAATAAAACAAAATACATGCTCATAAGCAAAAATAACGCATTGGATGAACATCTTTATATTGCTGGAACAAAACTGGAGAAGGTACAAAGTATTGTATACTTGGGCTGCAATGTAAATGATAGATGGGATCCTTCAGTTGAAATCAAATGCCGCATTGAGCAAGCTCGTGCAACCTTTATCCGCATGAAAAAAATGTTCTGCAGTCATGATCTCAACCTTGGATTACGAATGCGAATGGTCAGATGCTACGTATTTTCAATATTATTTTATCGAATGGAAGCATGGACGCTTACTGAAGAATTAATTAGGCGACTTGAGGCATTCGAGATGTGGATCTACAGAATAATACTTAAAATAAGCTGGATGGACAGGGTCACAAATGAAGATGTTATGGTTCGGATGAATAAAGAAAAGGAAGTTATTAAAACCATAAAAATCCGAAAACTTCAATATCTTGGACACGTGATGAGACATCCAGAGAAGTATGAGATCCTGCATCTCATAATGCAGGGAAAGATTGCCGGAAGACGGGGCCCTGGAAGAAGGAGAACCTCATGGCTGAAAAACCTGAGACAGTGGTTTGGCCAGTCTACCGTGGAGCTGTTCCGGGCCGCAGTAAACAAAGTCCGCATAGCCAACATGATAGCCAACGTCCGTTGAACGGACAAGGCACAAGAAGAAGAAGAAGAAAAAATAATTAAATTAAATAAATTAAAATAATTGGATTAATAAAATATATTGAATAAATTAATTAAATGGAATAAACTAAACTACTAATTAAATAAACGAAAAAAATAAAATTAATTAAATAAAATAAATTAAACAATTTTAATAAATTAAGTTAAGCATGACATTGTTAACTGTGAAAATCACAAATCATGTCTTTAATAATAAAAGGGTGTATTTGAATACCACTCTCGATCCAGCAAGTTACGCTACCCTCAATGGGAGATAGAAGGATCATTATCGTCAAAAATAATGGAATAGATAAGAATATCTGTCTGTTTAGATCACATTACTAAATATAACTTAATCCATTTCAAGCAATGTCTATTTTGAATTATGGCATTTCACCAGGGCGATTCTATATATAAAGCTTTTTTATAAAGTGATCCAAAATCGTAAAAAAATATGTAATCATATTTTTTAATTATTGGTGTGGTGAGCGTATGTTTAAAAGAGACATGCGTGTATGAGTGAGACAGCATGAGTAACGTATAAAAGGTTGTGAATGTTGTCCATTCGTCCTCTTTGCATTCAGTCTTCCTACGAAGCACCTCTATACAGAATCTCGGAATAAACCACAATACTCTACCCACGACTTATTATTGTCAACCTCACCCTGTACTGAGATCAACATCACAAGGAATCTGGATCCATACAACGGAGTCCAGAGGTAATGATGATAACCGGCCACGGTCATCACAATCGGTATCAAGTTTTAAGGGCCATTATCCAGCCAGCGGCCGAGAATTCATATTTCGTCGAAAGATGTTCTTACGTTCGTACAGGGCGGTTCCAATGAGATTATTCTCCGTACCAGCTTTTTAAAATAATAACTCAATGTCGATTTTATTTCATCCAAAATTTGCTTTAATTTATACCTTTATTCAAAAATGCTGAAAGGCGTGATGATAAAACTATTAAAATTATGTACTTTTTGTAATTACTTTTTGATCATAGGTATTTATAATTTTTCAATAATGTTTAAGCAAAATAAGAATGTAAAAAAAATCTTAAATATATTTGTTTGTAAGACCGTAAATAAATGGAGAAACTGAAGTATTTTTAATAATTTTATTTAAATTAAAATTAATTTCGATAAGAGATTCTTAAGTCAGATAACTTATTGATTTATTTTATTGCATGATAATATGATTTAATATGTGTGTTGTATAATACAAAATTTTGATTGAAAGTTTAACAAATCTGCCAACGACCTGCGTTAAAACCTTATTGTACTAAAAATAAAAATATTTTCTCAAAATTTAAAACGTAGCTTTACTAAATAAAAGAACGGTCTTTCGAAATCAATTTATAATTTTTTGTGGAAAACAGTCAATACATCTAAAATTTCATTTAAAAATGACATATTTCCAGTTTTGTCTGGTTATTCCCTATTAAATAAACTGTTTTTAATAAATAAAATAATTTTTAAGAAATTCTAAAAGTCATTAAAATGTACAAAAAAATAGATGTACGTAGACCAAAAGATTAACTTGCCAAAAATCTTTTTTCCTGATTTTCTAAGAACTATACTTTTTGAGTTGTTACACTTTGAAACTGAGGTTTCGATTTGAACTTGTTGAGTCGACATTTACATTAGAAAGAAAAGCAATCTCCCTTTTCAAATATGAGTAGAAAATATTCCAGCAATTTGACCCGTTCCAAAGTGCTTGGAAAACAAAAATGTAACCATTGTGAGGACGCATTTTCAGTGGGTGCCTCGGGCGCAAAAATACCTCCTACACCCGCTGGGATTCAGTATAAAGAAAGAAAGCCATTATTAAGAGATTTGTACCTCTACTACTCCCACGGAGATATCGTATGCACGTCATCGACGGTCGTCTTAAAAGCCCAAGTTGTACCTTATACTTAACACTTTATTTGTTTTATACTTTACACTTTATTTGTTTTATACTTTACACTTTATTTCTCACTAGTCGTACTTTATACTTTATATTTTATACTTTATAATTATAGTTTTATACATTTTACCTTTTACTCATTGCATATTGCCTTACTTTTTACCTTTTTTTCATAAATTTAACTTTTTTTTATTTATTTTTACATTAACTCCACACAGGAGGCCTTGAGGAAAATAATTTTCCTCAGGGCTTATGTCATCTGGGATGCTGTGTGGAGGGTCTTTTTGAGGAGAGGAAGGAATGAACATTGGTCTTGAAGAGACCTATGTTGTAGGAAGGAGGAAACACAGAGGCCGGCAAATCATTCCACAGCCAGGCTGTTGAACATAAGAACGAGTCGATGAAACGACCCGTTCTCATGTGACAAATGTCAAACGTGTACAAATGTTGGGCACGCGTTTGGCGTGTTTCCCGATGCTAGTTCCTCGGAGCATCTTCCATTGTAATACCGATAGAACAAGGATAGTATTCCCACCCGACGCCTGTGCTCTAAAGATTGGGAGAATCTATTAAACGGACCGCCCGTTTGTGCACAGAGTCGAGGGTATTTTTCAGGTATTTTGGAGCTCCAGACCAGCGGTGGCTGCCAAATTCAACCGTGGGGCGCACTTGCGATTTGTACAGGGTTAGCAGCTGTGCACTATTGAAGTATCTGCGGGCCCTATACAGTACCCCCAACTTACATTTATCCTGTTATTCTTCATGTTGTTGTACTATTTATAAGTTATGTCAATTATGGTAATGGTACGTGTTGTGCCGTATATGTGTAAATAAATAAGTTTTGTATAAAAAAGAAAAAAGACGGAAGACACTAGAATGTCTTTCCCATAAAAATGTCGAATGTCTTTAATGATATTCCCATAAAAATTTCGCGAATGTTCGTTTCTTTAAAATCGAGAAATAGCTAGTTATGAAAACTAGCAAAAAAAAGAGAAATACTTTTCATGAAACAGACATTAAAGTAATAAAATTCGCACAGGGTAAAGCAGACATTTGACAATAATTGTCGTTAATAATTTAACTATAAAATAATGTGATATTATCGTTGTAAAATACAAAAGTTCCTGTTTTAGATTTGTAACACATTAAATTTAAATTTTACATGGTAAGGTCCTATCCACCCAATTTTGAACATTGGTATTTTAAGAACACTTTGAAAAATATAAAAATATGAACGTATCTTTTGTTTTCTTTTGTGAAAATGTTATGTAACATTTTTTTTCCATTATTTGTTAAATGTAAAAAATAAAATTTTATTTCGGAGAATTTTAATTTAATAGATCCATAATTATTCCTTCAGACATACATTTTCGATTGAAGTAAATATTATCAGCCTTACTAAAAAACCCCGTGAAAATTTTATTCAATTGACAAACGGTCACGGATGTGAAAACATTACTAATTAAAAAATTGTTCGTTGAAAGAAATACACATTGTTTACACGGCCTGAGAGGGTAGTTTATCGATTGTTTTAACGATTGATGTCCGAACGAAATTTGGAATTTTTCCAAAGTATTTTAAATGTCTTGTATATTTCTTATTTTTGAAGATGTCCTAAAAGCATATACCTTTATAGAAACTAGATAGAATTGCCTTTTAGATTTTTGTATCTGAAATATACGATCGTGTTTGAAAATTGCAGTATTTTAAGTCTCATCATGAAAAAATTTGAAAAAAAACAGCTGAATGAAAACATATTCTATTAAATGGTCGAAAAATTTTGGAAAATTCATAATTTAAAAAATACACACCTCTTAATTTATGAATTTGGAAGAAAACTGTCACTTCACTTTTTATCTCGTTCATACAATTAAAAAGGATAAAAAAATATAATAATATTTCCGAAAAAATAACTGAAAAAATCTGACATCTTGGATTCATTTTTACGCAATTAATACGTCGATTTCTCGAATTTGTTTTTATTTACACATACATGAGGATTTTACATTATTAAATAATATTACTTTTATGGAAGTTTGATTAAATTCATGCAGAAAAGTCGTTAAAAAAATATAATTTCAGAAATAACCAGAACCTATCGTTAACGAAACTAAATCATCATCAAAACAATATTTACAGGACTAAAACTGAAAAAAAAGTAACGCCAGCATTGGTTAATTATGTTGAATTACACTAATATCATAGTGAATTGATCATTTAAACGAAAATTATCTTCAAAAACATAAAAATTAACTGCAAATACAACTGAACATTGTCAAACATTGTTTTACCGTGAAGTTTATAAAACAAGATGGCCGCGGCGCAGATCTATGTGAGATTCAAGGGGACCAACATAAAAATCATAAAATACGTGATAGTGTTATTAGTAAAGATGTAAAAACGCAGATCACCGCGCAAGCAAAAAATATGCAGTTGACCGCTCGTTAAGGCGTTTTGTTATTAGTAAGGCTGTATAAGTTTTAAAGTAAATGAAATTCTAAAAGCACCTCATGTTTTTATTTCGATTCCATGAATTTATCAATGGAATATTTATCAATTCAAAGTTGAAAATTGATTAAAATCAATTTTTCATAAGAATAACTCTCTTTTTATAACTTTTAAAGGTTATTCCAATCAATATAATATATCATTGAGGAAGAAGATAACACTAATAAAATCTAAACGAAAATATGAAAGACAACAAGACACAGAAAAAGATAGTAATAACTGGGACTGTGCCAGTTGCGACCGTTATATTGACTCGACTCCACCACCTTTTCCACAGTGACAATCATAGCACTAACTATTCCTATCATTCACCGCTAGTGCGTTTTCACCGAACTGCCAATACGTATACAGACCTTTTCGATATTTTCAAAACCTCACCGTCTTGCATCAAAGCAAAAATAACTAGTTATTTATGTAACTGATATGTTTGTAAAATGATAAATATTTGTTGTACTAATATGCATCGTATGTATGTACTGTATGTTATTCTATATATATATAATGTTTGTAAATGTTTGATACACCTGTATTATGTATGTAATAGCCCTATGTACGGGCGTTTAAATAATAATAAAAAATATATATATATTTCTATTTTTATGTGTCTTATTCTCTTTCATATTTTGGTTTAGATTATTAGTGTTATCTTCTTCTTCAATGATTAAAATCAATCCATTTTACGGCAAAAATATGACTTTAAACTATATTAATTAAAAAACAAGAGATCTAAACGCTCCGACTTGTTTCTAACTTCATCTGAATCGGATCGAAACGGTTTTATACAGAGATTAACAAATAATATGTGACGTCATCTGATGCGAATTCGTTTGGCGCCACCAAACTCGTCACAATGGATCCGTTTTAACGAAAATAAAATGAATCAATTTTTTTTACATTTTTTGCCACGAAAACGCACCAACTCACATTTAAATTTGACGGTGAAAATTTTAAAACAAAATTGAAATGTTGACTTCATTTCCTAATTGCGCAAAATCCTACTTCCTACTAATATTATAAAGGTGAAAGTTTGTATGGATGTATGTTTGTTACTCTTTCACGCGAAAACTACTGAATGGATTTTAATGAAACTTTACAATAATATAGTCTATAGGCTATAACTTAGAGATCTGGCATTATGAAATTTATTTACAAAAATTGCAATAGGTGGCACGCGAGCTGTTTGAAAAATGAATGTAGCGGGTATGGAGGGGGGTTAGGGGGGGATAGGATGTGGGGGCAGGGCGGAGGGGGGGGGAGGATGAGGAAGGGCGGAGGGTGGAGGGGGAGGGTGAGGGGTGAGGTGGATTTGTGGGGGAAGGGGGTGGGGGGGGGGAGAGGGGTGAGAGAGGGTGGGGGAGAGGAGGAGGGGGGGATTGGAGTGGGGATAGGGAGGAGGCGCTGTGGGTATCCCCCTAATACTATGCGAGCGAAGCCGGGGGCAAAAGCTAGTATAAAATAAATTTCGATTTAAAAATACTTTTGAAATCTAATATTCACACAGATTTCATCTCGATACAAATTCGAGTTTCAAATAACAAAGAGAAAACCTATTTCCGATGAAGAATTCGACTGCTTTTGTTGCTCTCAAGATTCAACGAACCACATTTACTTGTTATATTCGTTTGAATGATCAATCTATACAATATTGTTCGTTGAACCGATGCGAGATATCGCTTTGTGTTTTAGATGTATAAATAAAAGCACAAAATCTTTTTTGGAAAGGCAAACGGAGGATACGTTATTACAGGACCTTTGGTAAGTCCTAGTACTTCAAACAGGGATGGCGCTCCCGAATCTTAAAGAATATGCCTAATTCTATAAAAATGTCACGAACTGGAACTTTTGACTCTTTTTACTTCAAAATTTTGAACTCAATGGCAAAAATATCAGTAAAAATGATGTTATTCATATTTTTTATGAAATTTCGACAGCGACAAATATTTGATAGTATTAGTTATTTTAAAATACGTATATGTGTTAGTTTAAAAAGCTCACTGCTACACTAGGTTACGTGTAATTATTTTGTACGTGTGCTCACTGGGACGCCAAAATTCCGCTAAGGGTTAAAAAAAATATTTACATTATCTCCACATAGGAGGCCTTCGGGAAAATAATTTCTCATGTCATCTTTGGGGATGCTGTTTGGAGGTATTTAAGAGATCCACGTTGTAAGGGGGAGGAAACACAGAGGCCGCCAATTTGTTCCACAACCGAGTTGTTGAACTCAAGAGCGAGTCGTAGAAACCACCCCTTCTTATGTGATAAATGACAACCGTGTTGAATATGTATCTTTCTCCCTTGTCGTATCTCCCTCTCCCTATATAAATAGTTACAGGAGTAAGTGAGACCGGCGCTTGCTCTTGTATTATGTTTACTTCGGCAAATAACGCGGTGCGATTGAGAGACAGAAAAAGTCACCGCCCGCAATAGCAACTTTTATAATTTCCATAGTTACGGCACTGCGTCGGCATAAAAAAAGAAATAAACGTACGTTACTTATAACAATAATGTCGCAGCTCTTTCTTACACACAAAATAATAGTGAGTATGTATGTCTGTTTCCTCCAAAAAAGGTAAGAATTTTCTTGCATCTCCTTCACTCGTATTAAAGAAATGAGATGCCGCGAGGCCGTGCATATACAAAGCCGCCAAAAGCTGCTTTTAAAATTCCCACAGTAGATGCAAGATGTGTGAGGAATATGCAAGAAAATTATCACTTTTTGAAGTGAAAACTTCTTTCGCACCGTAGAGATTTGAAACTCGATGAAACGAAAAATAACGACACTAAAAAGAGACAAACACATACATCTACAGAATTTAGTCTGCAAGAGAATGAGATAGTATCTCATAGGTCTCCACTTTGTGCAGTGCTTTGTAGCGTCCCCACTCTTGTCTATTTTAGTTTTTTGACGGTTTCATTCTACCGCGTGTGAATTGCACACTCTGTTTTCTTCCTTTGGAGGAAGCATACATACTTACATGGCTAGTCACTATTATTTTGGGAGAAAGAAAGAACTGTAGGATTACCATGATTAAAAACGTACATTTTAGGCCTTTTTTGTGCCAGTACCGTGCCGCCGCCGCGCCGTAGGAATATTAAAAACGTCCATTATTATATTTGCTCTGCTGACAGCGTTTAAAAGCTAGATCTATTTCGAATGATTGTCACTAAAGTTTGGCACTAAATTAGTAACACAGGTTTTGTCAAGCTTCACCAAGCCACTTCCCAGCTAAATGTCAAATCTGTAGATCACGAAACGTAAAATATATAATTATACCAAATTTCTAATCTGTCATCTTCTAGCTAAGAGTGGTACAATTAAACGGTAAGCAAAACAAATTGCGGATGAAAAGGGTAAACAAATGATGTGCTTTAAGTACTCACACGGAGAAGTTGATGACGACCCTTTGCACCTGGGCCAGGCGGCACCAAGCAGCCGCGGCGAGACAGCCGGCCAGCAGAGCGCTGAGGACCAGGCATCTCCAGTTACCCTCGCGACGAAGGACGCCTCCAAGAGACTGCTGACGGGGACGCTGAAAGAAAGGAAAAAATAAGTTTTTTAAGATTACGTCAATTCAAACATTTTGTCCCAAATAAGCGGCTGTCCCAAATAAGCGGCTGTCCCAAAAAAGCGGCTGTCCCATATAAGCGGCTGTCCTAAATGAGCGGATGTCCCAAATATAAGTAAGTGGTGGAAACCTCCAATTTTTTTTTTAACATGTCATCTTTTGGGATGCTGTGTGGAGGGTTTTTTTAAGGAAAGGAGAGTTCTGGGAAGGAAAAGGGTTTAAGGTGTGGGTTTCAGTGTGTCCTGGTCAACCGCCTCCAAGACCTAGACAAACCTCGCCCCATGAACCCGGGCAACCCTGCTAAATCACCAAACGTAGCGAACCATTTGGGATGACCTATGGCAGAGGTGTTGGTTATTCAATAAAGGTTCCCGGGGCGGCAGTACCCATTCTCGCCTCCCAAATTGCAAAAAATATTCAAATACAGAAGAATAATTATGTACTAAATACAATTTGGGGGGCGGGTATGGGTACCGCCGCTCCGGGTACCATTTATCGGATATCCAACACCTCTGCCACAGGTCAGCCCAAGTGGTTCGCTACGTTTGGTGACTTAGCAGAGGTGCCCGAGTTCACGGGGTGAGATTTGACCGAGTCTTGGCGGCGGATATTTGTGCCCAAGAGCTGCGCAGCAGACCAGTTGGTTGAGGGAGAACTTGTGGCCTCTCAAGCAGAACTTTATTTTTATCATCGCCTTGCACTGCAGTGGGAGGGATGGATCCATACGTCCATCACTCTTGGACCCACTGAACCCCAGATTCATACCTTATCATTCTCAGAACTTCCTCTCCTTCCTTTTCTTTAAAAGACCCTTCACACAGCATCCCCATAGATCTGTGAGCTATTGAAAAAAAATACTTCCTGGCATGGTATCACAGGGGATCAATGCTGCTAGATCTTTTGAACATGCACCATCGAAATACCTGTAGAATAGACCTCGTTGCATCTGGCCATCAGTTTGTCAACAACGGATTGTAAATAAGACTAATCATCTAGATTTGCACAATCAAGTAGGTTTATCAGCTATTTTGGGGCTCCAGCCAAGAGATTTTTTTTTTTTTTTTATTATTTATTGAATCATTTATTATAATTACAATTTTACAACAAATATATATATTTTTTTACAGGTATTTTTTTTTCTACCCTTCCATTTAAAGCATTTGCTTGTGTATGGAAGGGGAGTGTACATAAATGCTATTAGTTATTAGTTATAAGTTAGTACTTAAATAATTAATTGTACATAAATATATGTGAGCTGCAGTATGTATTTGATAATGGTGTGAATTTTTAAAAAAAAAGAAAGAATGTAATGGAAAACAAAGGATATTTGTAAGATTAATTGACAGTAGTTTTTTTCTTAAGAATATTTTTAAAATGTCTCTTGATAGAGAGCAGTATTCGGGTTTTATCATTAATGCTTCTGATTTCCCTGGTAAGTATAATGATGCTGTGCAAAAGACGTATTTAGTTTTGGGCATAGAAAAACATGTTTAAGTCGAGTTCTGTTTTCATTTAAAAATGGATATTTATCTTTTTCCTTTATAATTTGAATCAATGAATTTTTAATATATAAATCTTTAAATGTGGGTACTTGAAATTCTTCAAACAGGCGTTCTGTTGGGTAGTCTAAGGATTTTTTTAATATAATTTTAATAATTGTCCTTTGTACAATTTCTTTTGGAAGAAGGTTACATTTATACGCGGATCCCCAACTAATAATAGCGTATTGTAGAGTGGATTGAACTAAGGCGTAGTAGATTAAATATAGATTTTTTATCGACAGAAAATTTCTAATTCTTAAAAATATATATATTAATTTTCTGATTTTGTTTACTACTTGACATATTTGTTCCTTCCATTTCAGATTTTTGTCGATAATTACTCCGAGATATTTAATTTTATTTGTTGTTTTTAATATTGTACAGTTTGATTTGCAATAATTTTGGCTATGACTTTTAGTATTATCGTGTATGACAATGTTAAAATTTTTGGGAGCATCGTTTGGATGGATTGCAAATGGAATTACAAATGTCTTTTCACTATTTAGTGATAGTAAATTAGTGTCGAAAAAATTCTTAAGCGTGTTGATGTCTTCTGTGGCCTTTAATTCTACATTTTCCCAAGTCTTTTCACTTATTATTAATACTGTATCGTCGGCGTATGATGTAATTTGACCATTTAAATGTTGAAAAAAAAAAATCATTTACATATATGGTAAAAAAATTGGTCCAAGCACTGTACCTTGCGGGATTCCAAAGCTTGAAATCTCTTGATCACTATTAACATGATTGATTTTTACCACTTGAGGGCGGTTTTTTAAGTAGTTTGTGATCCATTTAATCGCGTTGCCTTTTATGCCAATATCATTTAATTTTTTTAATAGCATCTCATGGGATATGCTATCGAATGCCTTTCTGAGGTCAATAAATATGCCCGCACATTTTTTAGCTTTATCTAATGATTCGTAAATGTATGAAGTTACGTTAGCAATTGCATCTTGTGTGCTGAGTGATTTAATAAAACCAAACTGGTTTTTGTGTAGTATTTTATTACTGTCTAGGAAATTTACCAATTGTTTTTTTACTATTTTTTCAAAGATCTTTCCTATGTTAGAAATTAGACAAATTGGGCGATAATTCGTTACTTGGTGTGGATCACCAGATTTGTAAATAGGTGAGATTATTGTGTTTTTGTAGTTCATTGGAAATATTCCTTTCGTTAAAGTCAAGTTTATTAAATGAGTGATGGGTTTTATTAAGTAAGATTTCATAGATTTTAACATGTGAGCCGTAATAGAATCAAAACCGGGAGACGAACCTCCTTTCATATTTTCTATTATTTTTAAAATTTCACATTCTGTTGTTATTTCAAATTTTGAAAGTATATTACGTTTCTGTAGATTTTTATTTTTATGTTTTTCTGGGTTAGAAGGTTTATGAATATTTTTCGCAAAATTTTTTCCAACATTTGCAAAGAAGGAATTAAATATGTTTGCACATTGTTTAGGCTGTAAGTTGGCATCTATAATTTTTTTATCATGTTCGATGTACTTAATATTTTGTGTCTTTTTTGTATTGTCTATGGCCAAATTCACAGTTTTCCACATTTGTTTATGGTTATTTTCTGAAGATAATATTTTATTTTTAAAAAACTCTTCCTTACTTTTTTTAATATAAGATGTTAATTTATTTTTATATTTTTTATAAAAAATATATGCTTTTTCATCATGGGGATTTTTTAAAGTTGTTTTATAAAGTTTTTCTTTGTTTCTGATAGATATTATAAGTCCTTTGGTAATCCAAGGTTTTAAACATCTTAATTTTGATTTTATGTGTATTATTATTTCAGTTGTCGAATTTTTAATGTGTTGTGACAGGATTTTTTCAAAGTTAGTGGAACATATTTCGGTATCATCACTCTTTAAAACATTGTTCCAATCTTCCATTTTTAGTTTTTCAGAGAGAATAGTCATGTCTATTGTTGATTTTTTGAGTATTAAATTATGTTTTTATGTTTAATATTATTATTATACAGAAGTAAGCATGAATGATGGTCAGTTGTTAGTTTTCCAAACAATTGATTTTAGTTTGTGAAGATCTTTAATGTTTACGTTTGTCCAAATGTGATCTAAACAAGATGGAGTATGTTCTTTTATTTCTCTAGTATTTTTATTTATGCAAGATATGAAATTTTGTTCAGTCATACAATTGATGTATTCAGTTTTGTTATTATTTTCTATTTTTTCATTAATGTTCACATTAAAATCACCCACCACAAAGCAGAGTTTATTTTTTAATTTTAATAATATGTATTTCAGGTAATTAATAAACGTAATAATACTTGAGCCATGCGTTCTATAGATAGCTATTAAATGATATATTGATTTGCCGAGTTTGAAATGTACTTCGATGCAGTTTACCAAATGTATTAGGTGTTCTATAATGTTAACAATACTAAATTTATTATTTGCAAATATTATTATACCCGAATTTTTGTTAATATCTACTTTGGTAGAAATATAATTGTACTCAGGTAAGTGATAAGGCGGTGAGTCAGCGTTCGTGAATGTTTCAGTTAACACTCTGAAGTCCGGCTTTTTAATTAAATTATTTATTTTTAGAATGAGTTCATCTAAATTTTTCTGAATGCTACGGATGTTTATGTGCATAATAATTATATCATTGATGTTTTTAGAAATAATTTTGTTACATGAATCAGTACAAATACATTCATATTCTTGAATTTTAATATTTAATTTTAATTCGCTATTTAAGAAATTATCCATTTAATTAATGTATTTTGCAAAATTATATATAATTTTTTTTTATTCAATGTCGTAGTTTATTCTTTCCTTGGCTAATTTAAGCATGTAAGAACGGAACTTACATGTTTCGCTGTTTGTTCGGTGGTCTATTTCATTCATTTTACTGTTGAAGGAGTTAATTTCTTTCTTCTTGTTAGCTGAGTGACAGTTAGCGCATTTGGGCGGTAGTTCCAGGGATTTACATTCGGAGATGGGATGATCTTCTGAACAGTGCTTGCATGTTGGTTTATTCATTTTATTGTAGCATTTTTGTGCTGTGTGTCCGAATCTTTGACAATGGAAACATTGGGTAAGAACGTTACAATCGGTTACATAGATTCTCATGAATCCTAGATGAATTTTTTTTCTATTTATAAGATGTAGTCTCAATTCTGGATTTGTTTGGAGAATTAAGTTTTTGCTGTTAGTTTTTTTGTTCGTAATGATGGCTTTGACTTGTAATATATTTTTATCTTGGTATTTTTCACATATCATTTTGATGTCGTTGTTTTGTTCAATTATGTCTTCTAAGAATTCTTTTTCGGTATAGTCTTTGTCAAGTCCTTTGAATATTACGCATGGATCCGTTTTCACAAGTACCTCCGCTATTATGGTTTTGTCGACTTCATTTATCTTATCTTTTAATTTTTTTGCCTCTTCTTTTTCTGGGCATGTTATTATAATGTTTTTTTTGTTTTTTTTTAAATTCACTTACTCGAATTCCCAACTGCGATATTTTGATTTTTTGTATTTTCTCTTTTATTTTTTCAGTGTCTCCTTCTTTTAAGCTTTTTATAATTATAGGAAATCGTTTTTCTTGTGTTTGTGGTATTAAGTTTTTTACTGCCGAAGAGTATGAAAATAAGTTTTTTTGTGTTTGGTTTTTTTCTTGAATTTCACATTTTTCTTGTAATTTAGCTAATTCTATTGCCATGTGGGATATCATTTCCATGATGTTATTTATTTCTTTCATCATTTTTGATTTGGTTTCTATAGTAAGTTTATTTTCTTCTATGATTGTATGTAAGTCACTTGTGTTTTGTTTCGCCTTAGTAATAAAGGCATGCGGATCAACCGCTTCCTCCATTTTCACGGGTTATGAATTACTTTATTTTCGGTTAATTTATATACTTTTAAAATTTGTCCGGGTTTGAAAGTGTTATTTTATTTGATCGCCGCTCACTCACGTCCAACACCGTTAGAGGTTGAGGCGACACTGATGGCTGTTAGTTGATGGCCCCCAAATTCATTTGTTGGACGTACTTGATATTTGTACAAGGTTAGAAATTGGTCACTGTTGAAGAATGTGCTAGCCCCATACAAGACGCCAAGTTTCTTGGAAACCAGATTGACTGGAATTTTACTTTCACTGATGAAAACAGGTCGTATAAAATGCTTGGTTTTGTTTTTCGTATCAGTAAAGTATTCAGTAACCCGCGTACAGTAGTAATGTTATATTTTGCATTAGTCAGAAGTACACTGGAATATGCCTCGCCAATTTGGAACCCGCAGTACAAACTGTATATTGATAACATTGAAAACATTCAACACAAATTCATAAAATATCTTACCTTTAAATTCAACAATAACTTTCAACGCACATTTCAAACTTTGCAACAAAGGCGAGCAATAGCTGATTTAATATTTAGGTATACATAGAATTTTAAATAATAACATCGACTCTACCGAAATTCTTTCCCTAATTAATTTTAAGACGTACACGTCATACAGAATTATTCCACATGCATAATTATAAAACAAACGCAGCAACTAATTCGCCAATTAACCGTGCTCTTCATATGTTCAATAATGTTTGTCTAAATTCTAACATCGACATTTTCTCCGATTCACTTCCCAAATTTAAAAAGAGCATCATGTTAATAATGTAAATTATTCAAGGCGCATTCATACATACATACATCACCACTTCTCACATCTACAGACGTACTCACACACACACACCTACCCACTACGCACATCACCCGGTAATCACTTAATATAAATAAGATACTTCAATGAAACACATCATAGGTACCCACCTTGAATTTACTTAATAACTGTAAAAAAATTTCACCACTGAAAATAACGTACTGTTTGTTTCTTCAATAAATAAATAAATAAATAAATGAAATTGTCAATTAATTAACATTTACTCACAACAAAAGACCCTCGTATATCGAGAATATTTGGTGTACAGGATAAGATAAAATGTAGTAATTACAGTCAAAAACAGGCTCCGGAGGTTTTTGCTCCTAGGCCCTGCGGGCAGCGGACGGCACGACAGTAGCCTAGTCACAAACTTCAGTAACTTCACGTATATATCATCCATGTCCAGACTGGAGAGATTCATGAGAATGTAAATCCAAGAGTACTTACGCCTGCCAACCAACGTTCCTCTTGTTAGCTATTAATATAAGTGGTTGGTCATATTTTGGCATTATTAACTACTTGCTTTAATTCGGTCCTATTACGATAGTAGCTTAGTAACAAACTTCACGTTCACAGATGTTTTCCATATGGTTAGTGAGAGTTGCACTATTATAGGAGTCGGTTTCTTAAATTTCAACCGTACAGTCGCTAGGATATTAATACTATCAGATACCAAAGAATCGTTGCCATGCAATCGTTGCCAATTTTATTTTTTATCTTATTAACCGTGAACCCACCTACGGGAACCGAACGTGCGTCTTTACATATCAGAGTGGTGGAGGTCGAGCGTGGTCGATCGATAAAACCCTATTGTAAAATTTTGGAGGACGGAACTTGTAAATTAACGCATCTTCAGGAAACTTTAAAAGGACTAATAATTTTATTTGCTCTATTCCCAATTACATTGTGAATATCAGGAGATCCAAACTACCCAAGACAGACCAAGGAGCTAATGTTTACTTGTTAGGAAGCTATAGCGAAGAGAAGAGAGTATAAAACCTAAAACCGAGGTTTTTATAACATTACCTCCTTGGCTGAAGGGAAATTTGCACCTACTGACATCTATGGATAATTTTTCCAACTAATTATTTTAGTTCTCACCTAAACCTTCAAATCATTTTATATATTATTTGGAGAGGTGTGAGTCCTAGCTAAGACTATCTACAAATTTGTACACCTATATCAATACGATATTGACCAAATACGTCATTTATGGCCAGTTATCAATATTTACGAGCACGGTCTACGATTATTAACAGATATTCCGACAGATTGATAAATTTTAGCGCGGCCTCCATAATATCAGAAGTTTCGGTTTACTGCCATATACACTCATTTTTGAGATGTGGTTCGTTATGCAAAATTACCGACTAACAATGAACTAACGAAGGTCTTCAAAATGAAAGACGTTGTAAACGCGGTCCTAAGACTTAAATTCATTTTATTCCTTTCGACTTTTGAGAAACGAAAATGGATGAAATATGAAAGTAATCGCGGACTGCCAATGCATATTTAGGTTAATATGTCAAGTCAACTTTGCTAATTTATTAATAATTAGCAGTTAGAAACCCGCTCCTGCTAGGCCCTGCGGGCGGCTTTTATTTCCCCTCCCCGCTCCTAAGTTCCCCTCCTACCCCTCCCATCCACACCCTTCCGAGTTTCCCTTTTCCCTTCCCCCTTTCCCTCCCTAAACCCCTCCACCCTCCCCCTTCCCATACCCCTACCCTCACCCCCTGCCCACTTCACCCTCACCACTCGTCCACCCGCTCCCCCTCCCTACTCCTCCCTACAAATTCAAAATTTTAATTGCAATCGGATGAAAGGTTTAGCAATGCATAATTTCATGACGTCAGAGCTCAATATTGTATATACAAACCATCGCGGGCATGCACACATCAAATCCCCAAAGTCTCATCGCAATCGGATGAACGGTTTAGCAATGCGTAATTTCATGATGCCAGAGCTCACTATTGTATACAGAAACCATCGCGGGCATGCGCACATCAAATCCCCAAAGTCTCATCGCAATCGGATGAACGGTTTAGCAATGTGTAATTTCATGATGCCAGAGCTCACTATTGTATACAGAAACCATCGCGGGCATACGCACATCAAATACCCAAAGTTTCATCGCAATCGGATAAACAGTTTAGCAATGCGTAATTTCATGATGCCAGAGCTCACTATTGTATACAGAATCCATCGCGGGCATGCGCACAACATATCCCCAAAGTTCATCGCAATCGGATGAATGGTTTAGCAACGCATAGCGGACATACATACATATACACATACATGTATACATACAAACATTTTTAGATTTTTACATATATATAGATTTTACGTAATTGATTGGCGTTTGACGTTTCCGAATGTAAATTCGTCGACCAATTCCCCAGTGTTACCAGCGTACATCAATTTCTTATTTATTCCCTGTCAATATCGGTTCGGCTGTCAACGGTGAAACCGTGCTAGAAACATCGATATAAAATCATCGGAAGTTATGCCTATCGATCCGATATTGTAAAGTTATCGATTTCAACGAACTCCCGGTGCCCTTACCTTTTCAATTGAAATAATAAGAATTATTTTTTTTATTTTAAATTAAATTTAAAAATGTTATTGTTAAGTTCTGCAGGTATTTTAGTTTTTAATTTTTTTGACAGCTGTTTCGGCTTACAAGTCCATTTTCAATTTGTGGTTAAACTACTTTGAGATGACTTATTTATGTGATTCTAAATTTCAATGTTTAAAAGGTGTGTAAATTGATGTATTAACAGTTAAACCAATTTGCTGACAAAATAATTGAGACAGTAGACACTCTATTTTATGTGTGGTACTTCGAAATCTGTTTTCCCCGCACTAAATGTTAATGTTTTCTTAATTGTTTAATAATGACGTTACTGCAATGACTTCATTTATGTCCATTATATTGTTCAGGTTTTTTAAACATACTAAGGGCCAATTGCATCGAAAATAGTTAAATTAAAGTTTAAAGTTAAATATTTAAACTGAGTTTAAGCACTATCTAAAGTTAAGCCACAATTCAAAAAAATTGTGTTGCACCAAAAAAGTCAGTTTAAAGTTATCAGTGTTGCCATCGAAATTGCTTCGAATTTTCCATGGATTAGATCTGTTTAAGTAAAAATGAACAAACAATTATTTACGGGTGTCAACACCGATTTCTCGATTGTCTTTATTTGACGTTTATGGAGTTTTTTTAGTGTTATTTGGGTAATGGTTTATTTATGGTTATTTTTTATTTCACAGTTGGGGTTTAAAAACGTTAGCAACGTTCGTGGAAAGATGATATTATTATTGTGGACGAATGCGGGCCATTATTATGTCTATTTTACACGAGACAATACTTTTATGCACCCAGACATGTTTCCTACAAATCCTTGCATCGTTACCGTTGCATAAAAATGTAATGTTATAAGGTCCGCAGCACACACAGCACAACAATTATGACTTCTTATATGACAAAAGAATTATTTTGCTTCAGTGCCTTTGCATTTATTGAAGTATATAACAATGTTATTATAATTATCAAGAGAAGTGTAGGTACAAAAGTTAGAATAAACACTTGTTTGTAAATCTACATATATCTTCTATCTATCTATATCTGTATCTATATCTACATATCTATATCTATCTATATATATTATATATTATATAAATAAATTATTTTATTATTATTATTTTATTATATAAATAAAAATGAATGGCCGAAATATATGTACGCGCATAACTTCCGAACGACTGCACCAAATTGGATAATTCTTTTTTTTGTGTGTTCGTTATTGTCAGGACAAGGTTTGTATGAAACTACTGGTGAGCTCTGGCATTATGAAATTTGTATAAAAAAATTGCAATAGGTGGCACGCGAGCTGTTTGAAAATTGAATATACCGGGACTGAAAGTATGGAATGCTGGAGGGGGGAGGGGAGTTCGCGGGACGGGGGAAGGAGAGGGAGTGTAGTGGGGAGAGGGAAGGTGGAGGCGGCGGAGTAGGAACGCAAAAGGGGAAGGGGACGCGGGAGAAGAAGGGGAAGCAGAAGGGGAACGGGACGAATGGGAAAGGACACGCAGGGAGATACAATTTCTTTATTTAATGGCATGGCAACGCATGCCGGGAACCAGCTAGTATATTATTATTATATTTATATATACATATATATATATATATAAATAAAAATGAATTGCTGAAATGTATGTACGCGCATAACTTCCGAACGACCGCACTAAATTGGATAATTCTTTTTTGTTTGTGCTCGTTATTGTCAGGACAAGGTTTGTATGAAACTACTGGTGAGCTCTGGCATTATGAAATTTGTATAAAAAAATTGCAATAGGTGGCACGCGAGCTGTTAACTGCGAGTGAAAACTGAACGTAGGGGACTGAATGTATGAAATGCGGGGGGGGGGGGAAACTCGGGTAGAGGGTTCGCGGGAGGGGGGGAGGGAAACCAGAAAGGGGGGAGAGAACCTGGTAGGGGGGGAGAGGAACTCGGGAGGGGGGTTCGCGAGACGAGGGAAAGTTGTTTGGGGAGAGGGACGGTGGAGGAGGCGGAGTGGGAACGCGAGCGGAGAGGAAGGGGAACGGGACGAATGGGAAAGGACACGCAGGGAGAAACAATATCTTTATTAAATGGCATAGCAACGCATGCCGGGTACCAGCTAGTAATCTAATTATGAAGTGTTGACATTGGCAACGAGTAAAATTAATTGCCTAACCATACTTTTGTACATTCGAAATCTGACAGTAAAATCCATCTCCTCATACGGAACATGATTGGTTAAATTAATTAATTCTTTATGTTATCTATTTCCTATATATTCTAATCAATCAAGACATTTCTTAAAATTATTTCATCTTCAAACAATATTTCGATCCTTGGTGACAGATGCCAGCTCTGACGTCTTTACCAAAATCTAGCTTTAAACTCTCAAGATCGCTGGGTTAAATAAAATTAACTATTTTGTTAACTTTTATTTAAACGAAGTTGAAACAACCCATTTTCGTAAGAAATTATAAAAAGTTACTTTTATTTAACTTTAACTAAAAAGTAACTTTAATTATTTTCGATGCAACTGGCCCTAAGTAGTGAAGAATAAATAATTTTCCTTACTTTATTAATTAGCGTTACATCGTAGTCTATCGTTCGTTTATAAAAATAAATATCTGAGTACGCAATTAACACTCGGTAGAAGTGAAAACTTAAAAAAAATAAAGTACACAAGAGTGGGGAGCCTATGAAGCAACAAGTGAGACCAATTGGCTACGAAGCTCCGCACAAAGAGGAGACCGATTATACTACGGGTGTGTTTGTCTCTTTTTAGTGTCATTATTTTTCGTTTCATCAAGTTTCAAATCACAACGGTGCTAAAGAAGTTTTCATTTCAATAAAATGATTTTTTTTTAAATATAAAAATAAAATGCTTGCAAAACTTAATATCATTTAAAAAAAAATTATTTTAAATTAAATTTTAAAAAATTAAATGGAGTTCTACGAATTAAACACAAAAAAACTAATAATTAAATAATTCTGTAAAATATTTCTATTCTCCTGAGTAATTTGAAGATGTTGCCAGCCAATAAGACCTCTTTTTTACAAATGCTGAAATGTAGGTAATTAGAGAGAGGAAAATAAATAAAATTGTGTTCTTAGAAGACAAAGCAATTTCCTTGGGTTAAATTTTGTCCTTTGTTTTGTTTATTCAATAGTAGCTGAACAATGAATATACTCCTTGCTTGAGGCCAAATGGAATGTATTGAATTTATCTTATGAATTTGTACCTGTACCGTGCAAAACATACAAGGGCCAATGTTAAATTCATTTGTATCCAATATGTATATTTAGTAATTTTGCTTTGATGGTTACATTGTTATGTATTGTGTTATCATGTCTCATATTCAAATTCATTTTGAACTGAGCACTTCTCATTTTATCATTTTTGCTTAATCTCGATGTGTAGAGTCCTTTACTTATAACTTTCGCATATATGTCACCCTTTACGAAACATTTCAATGCACACATTTTGAAGTAAAACTTCTTTACGCATGCTTGACTTGGGGAGTAATGGGGAGTAAGCTGGTGAATGCGCGACTAGGGCGTTACGAAAAGCGAAGCGAACGGTAGTTGTTGAGAGAGAGATATCAGTTAGTGAAGATAGAAAGAGAGAGAGTTACGTTTTGTATATTACCGTAGGAGAGTTATTTCGTATATTACCTGTATCACAATGTAGAAGAAAGAGAGAGCAGTGCGCGCGCAAATTTTCTTTCTCTCTTCCTATAGCCTCGATGACACACGGCGAGTTTACAAGCTACTATCTGGGAAATTCACTATCTGTTAGTAAAGTGTCATCGTGTTACTTGCTAACTAGCAGCGACTAGCAGATTGTTGACAATCAAAAAAAAAAGTTGAAAGGTCGTCAACTTTACTCGCCTACACGCTTGCTCCGCTTGCTCGTGATTGGTTTATTTATGTTTCCAACATGGCTTCCGATAAACAGCTGATTTCGACTGTCAAATATCTGAAGAATTAGTTCACGCAGGCGTCGTTATTCTTGTTACTGGCGCTAGCAGCGGCCTCGGTTTCCTACGCTTCTGAACGAGTGGACAGTTTTGTGTGTCATCATGACAATCTCACTCGCCGATTTACCCGCTTTTAAAACTTAGTAGATAGTAGGTTGTAACTCGCCGTGTGTCATCGAGGCTTATCATATAGATGGAGTTAAAGAAGTTTTACTTCAGTCGTGTGGTCTAAAGCACACTCGTTTTTGTCTACTAGCACTCTTTGTCTGTGGTCATTCGTAAACTTTTGTTTAACTTGTTTTTTCTTGCAACGTCATTCTACATTCTACATTCTGTATTCAACTTACAACTGACAGAAAACTGTCTGGAGACCACACCCTGGGACTCTACGCAACATAATTTGTGGATTTTTCAACCACCGTGCTAGGGCACGTCCCCGTGTTATAGTGGTCAATTTTTAATTTATATGAATAATGGGAAGGTTAAATTCTTAGTCAAAGCAAAAAAAATTAAAGATGGCTACTAATTGGCTAAAGAAATTGTACAACTAATTCAAAATACTAATATCGTTTGTAATTCTGTCTGTAACTCCGAATCAATGAACTCTATAAATTGAATTTGCTTTTAATTTAAGTGTCAGATTCAAAATCGGAACTGATTGTAGGAACAATTCAGATAAGCGTAAAGTGGGTACCTAAATTATTATATTTCAAATATGCAATTGATTGTTCATATATTTGAGAGATTTCGTATTTTGTCTAGTTTATCGACCGTGTTCAATGGAAAGGTAAATTATATCTAACCATCTTTAAGATTGACAATGTTTGTTTTTGAATTAAAATGATCCAGAGACAAATATATCGATCATCAAGTTGATTAGTCAGACATAACCAAAAAATCAAAATTTGAATTGAGTGTTTTTTTTTACATGAGCTCCACACAGGAGACCCTGAGGAAAATAATTTCCCTCAGGGCCTATTTTTTAAGAAAAGGAAGGAGAGGAGAGTTCTGGAAAGGAAAAGGTTTTAAGGAGTGGGTAGGAATCTGGGGTTCAGTGTGTCTTGGTCATCCGCCTCCAAGACCTAGACAAACCTCACCCCATGAACCCGGGAACCCCTGCTAAATCACCAAACGTAGCGAACCACTTGGGGTGACCTATGGCAGAGGTGTTGGTTATCCAATAAAGGTTCCCGGGGCGGCGGTACCCATTCCCGCCTCCCAAATTGAGAATGCTGTTGTATGTAAAAGTGAATATGGGAATGTAGGTATGACACAAGCCATTGTATTAATTTATTCGTTTATTTACATACTGTTTATAGAGATTTAGTTGTTGTGTTTATTGAAACATTATTTAGGCCTAAATAACGTTTCAAAAATAAAGATATCTCTTATTATTTTATCTCTATTATTGAAAATATTCAAAAACTACTGCACAAAAAAAATAGTATTGCTACTTCTTGGGAGAATACTTCGAACAACGAAATTCAAAATGGCGGCAGTTATCAGCTGATTGCCCGATCCTATAGTAACTTTTCATGAGTGCTGACGTCACACGATTCACCATACATACGGTGGTTTTCGGGGGATCTTGAAAAATTAAAACTTTGTCAATTATTTTAACTATTAAAACTAACTCTAAAAAAAAATGCAGTTAATTAAGTTAGAAGGTCATTATTCATTAAAAAAAAGTTGGACTGGAGTTCTCTATTATAATGCAGAAAAATTAGTAGTGTATTAAATAAAATGTTGATATAATCTGAGTCACTAGAAGGATATTTCAAAATGTCATACTAAGGTACCGGAACGTCATGCCCCGGGTGTTATTTCATAGTATATTTTAATTAAATATGTAAAACACAGACATTTGTAAATAATAATCGATTTATTGTGACCATTCGAATATTGCTTTCCTCAATATCTAAAAACCTAGTATTTGGAGATGTCTATCAACTGATCGATCGATACGGTTTGTACATATTTTCAGCTTTATAAATCTTACAATTATACTATGCCGTGATTTATCACGGGTCTGCGCTAGTTAATGATAATGACTAGAAATCGGATTATATGCACTAACAAAGTGCCAAAATATGCATGCAAATATGCACTAAAAAAGGCCGAAATATGCACTAAAAACCCTTGATTTGCCCAAAATATGCACAATGCAAAATCAAAAAACCATTTATATTTTAATTAAAGACTGTACAAAAACAGCGATATATCCTTAATATTCTTAATTATGCACAGTTTTTGTGATAATATACCTAAAACTAAGTATTTTTCCAAATTTTCGAGCTAAAATTTGTGACATTTATCACCCAGTATTTATTTGTACGCCGAAAACGACCTCTCTACGTCAACTGACGTCATTGGACAAAATTTCAAATTTGGCGCCATTTTTTGAGATACCTGTTTAGGCAGGTTATTATATATTACCTGTGCCGTTGATGTAGGCATTAATGTTCTTCATGTCTTCAAGACTCTGGTTTTTAAGCAAAATAGAGTCTAACTTTTTACGAATCTTTTCTGATATTGAATTAGGAAGGGCGTTGGCGAGTACGATCATTGTTTCCAGTATTTCTATTGCTTTAAATAGAGGAAGGTTTTTTGTTTCCAATTTTTTTATGGCATCTGGTTAACTTGTGGAAATGATTTTTTCATCTATAGAAGTATCGGGAAACAAAGATCTTATGGAATCATTTATGAAACGAGCATCAGTTGAATGATTTGTTTTTTCTAGGATTTTACACTAGCTCCCTATACGAAGATGATACCTCCCGCTATTGAACGAAATATGCACGATTTGGGAAAAAAGGCTGTAATATGCATTAACGTCGTAATTAGAGAGTTATATGCATATTTGCATATGCATATAATCCGATGTCTAATAATGACTAATTGATGGAAGTTAAAGGACTGGAATTTATCTAAAGTTTTTAATAAATAATTTGGTCTTACTAATTTACTGGCGTGTAAATTTACGCTGGACTGCACTTGGCAATCGTCCAAATCAATTTTCATTTCAGGATACATCTCGTTACCATCATTGATTTTCTGAAAATCAAATCGAATTGAAAACGAAAATTACATGGAAAGACCTTATATAAGTAAGTTAAATAATGAAGCGAAGTTATCACAACACTGCGCTTTATAAAATTGTTATTATTAGCTTAAAGTTATAAGCATTTGAACCTGTCTTTATCTCGATTTCTTACAATAACGAACCAATCATCGCACAACTTAGTTGAAATTATCGCTACTAAATTTATTGAATGAATAATACAACTGATGGTGTTAAGAATATGTAGTTCTTACCTGTCATTTATCTAGTTCCTATCTCTCCCTACACGATTAGTAAGATATCTATAATTCTTTATTCAATTCAAATTATTATAAATGCGGTAGTGGGGAGGGGGAGGGAGGGGGGGAGGGGGAAGTGGGGAAGGGGGGAGAGGTGGTGGAGGGTGAGGGGAAGGGGGGAGGGAGGGGGGAGGTGGAGGAAGCGGAGGGGAACCCCCCTAATACCATGCGAGCGAAGCCGAGGAAAAAGCTAGTATTTAATATTTAAAACACAGACATGTCAATATTTGATTTATGGTGAGTATTCGAATATTGTTTTCCTTATTATCTCAAAACTTCGTATTTGGAGATGTCTGAATAATCAACTGGACGTTCGATATGTTGATACGAAGTTAGGTATATAGTTTGCATTCAAATTAGTCACATACATAAAGCGTTAGGCACAAAAGATAGGATTACTAAAAAAAAAATTCAATTATAGTGGGAAAATTGTAACATTTTTTTCGTTTTTCAAAGGAAATGAATACCCTTCTCCAAAGCAATGTATCAATTTCCGTTTTAAATTTTCCCACAAAGAAAGCTTTGACAACAAAGCTACGTATTTCTAAATAAATAAATGGATTATCCAATGGACGCTTTTGTATTTACCGTGACGGCAAAAAAGGCAATGAACATAAGTTCCTTATCGCTATAATGCTGCGGCTCTTTCTTACACATTAAATAATGGCGATACACACAAAATATGTGTGACTGTTTCCTCCAAAGTACTGCTTTATTGCGACGGGAATTGCGTTTCATTTTCTTTATACGTGTGAGAGAGATGTATGAAAATTATTGTATTTTTCCTTTGGGGGGAGGGGGAGTGTGGACATACGTTCACCGTTATTTCCCTCAGGGCCTATGTCATCTTTGGGGATGCTGTGTGGAGGGGTTTTTTTAAGGAAAGGAAGGAGAGGAGAGTTCTGGGAAGGAAAAGGGTTTAAGGGGTGGGTAGGAATCTGGGGTTCAGTGTGTCCTAGTCATCCGCCTCCAAGACCTAGACAAACCTCACCCCATGAACCCGCGCACCCCTGCTAAATCACCAAACGTAGCGAACCACTTGGGTTGACCTGTGGCAGAGGTGTTGGTTATCCAATTAAGGTTCCCGGGGCGGCGGTACCCATTCCCGCCTCCCTCCCGCCGTGTAAGAGAAAGCTGCAGCATTATATTTATATATTTTTTTTATATTAGCTCCACACAGGAGGCCCTGAGGAAAATAATTCCCCTCAGGGCCTATGTCATCTTTGGGGATGCTGTGTGGAGGATCTTTTAAGGAAACGAAGGAGAGTAAGTTCTGGGAAGGAAAAGGGTATGAGGGGTGGGTAGGAATCTGGGAGTCAGTGTTTCAAAGTGTGACTGATGTATGAATCCATGCCTCCCACTGCAGTGAAAGGCGATGTTCCGAGAGAGTAGGCTGGAGAAGTCAAAGGGACTCCCACAACCAATCTATCCCGATCCGGCCTGCCATGCAGCTGGTGGGCAGACGCATCCGCCGCCAAAACCCAGACAAACCTTACCCTATGAATCCGGGCACCCCTGCTAAGTCACCAAACGTAGCAAACCACTTGGGGTGAGTTACGCCGCCTCCCAAATTAATATGTTTATATGTTTAATTATTTGTTTAAGAACAAAAGCAAAACCATTAGCGCGTTGACATTTGACGTTTTTGAATTTTTGTATTCTCTCACACTTCAATATTATTCTTGTAACTCTGTTCCATACTTTCAAAATTATCTTGAAGACTAGTAGTATTGCAGGGGTTTACGGAGAGGTCACGGTGCGGTGTGTGATAGAGTTGCAAAAAAAAAATGACTTTTTTCCTTTGGAGGAAACAAACCTACGTACATTTTGTATTTCATCTTTGAAAGAGCTGCAGTAGTATTGTGATAAGGAACGTATTATGTTTATTGCCTTTTTATGCCATCACGGTATCGTAAACGTGAATCGTCACGGTAATTTTAAAAGCGCCCAATAGAAAGCGTTGTGTTTTTCGGAGTAAAATGAATTACGCAATGTGGACATTTCTTCGGTACAGTTTAATTGTCATTAAAATATAAAACGAACGGAATCTTCTTCTTCTTCCTTGCGCTGCCCCAACTCATTGCCTAGGTAGGCTGTTGGGGTCGGCTCTTCTCGTTCTCAGGTTGTAATTTCTTTTGTTCTGAGTATCGCCTTCATCCAGGCCGTTTCTCTGAAGAATTTTGGAGCGTTGAGTCATCCAGGAGTTCTTCGGTCTTCCTCTGGATGACTGTCGATGAAGCTTCATAGACATTGCCTGCTTCACTGTGTGGTCTGATGGTCTCCGTCTAAAGTGCCCATACCATCTCAACTGTCGTTCCTCCAGCTTACTATTTATGTCTGTGACACCCAGGCTACCACGAATGCGTGAACTTTTGATCTTATCTTTTAGTGATACTCCTGCCGACCATCTAAGCATTCGTATTTCTGCTGTTTCAAGTTGCCTAGTGTAGGAGTTGTACATAGTCCAGCATTCGGAGCCATACATTATTGCGGGTCTTGCAATAGTCTGGTATATCTTTTCTTTAAGTTTTATAGGCATTTTGGAGTCACACAATATTCCTGTTACGGATTTGAATTTAATCCATCCCACACCTATTATATGGATGACACACGTCTCTGTGGATTAGTGAGCTCAGATACGTAAATGAATCACAGTTGGTTAATGTAAAACGAACGGAATATTTCGTAAAAATTATTATAAGTAATAATTATCAGTCTGAAACACTCATCTACATTAAAAAATCTCCCGAGAAAAGAAATATGCCGCCGACGGGACTTGAACCCGCGTCCTTCTGATTTCCGGTCAACTGTTCTTACCTACTGAGCTACATCGGCTTATCTCCTGCCCGCCAAATAATTCAACATATACTAACTAGTGTTTCACTCAACAATTGCTGCGTACTACATTTTTCCACCTACATACAACCAACTTTATTTTACATGTGAAAGGCATTGTAAGTGCTAAATCTTGTAACATATCTTTTTCGTAAGCAGGTAGTGCTCAAAATAGGTACTGTTTATTGTCTATGCTTTATTTATTTTTGTGTGACGACTCAAATGGCATAGAAGCCTTATTATTTTGTTTAATTCCTCGCCGGATGCCGAGTGATTGCTTTATCCGCGTGCGGAAGTGAATTTAAACTGTAATCAACGGGCGATGAATTGATTACTTTGCTGATCCTTGGGCCGGTGAGATTTCTACACGCCGCTTGATGAGTGTAGATCAGCTGTGCCTGGTTGTTGGGTGGAATTCCTTTAAATGAAGCGGCTTTGCGGCTCTAGGGGAGTGCGCCGATATTGCTGATCCTTGGGCCGGTGAGATTTCTACACGCCGCTTGATGGGTGTAGATCAGCTGTGCCTGGTTGTTGGGTGGATTTCGTTTAAACTTGTGGCCCCATGACATGCTGGTCGGTGTTTTGGGGATTGCTGTCGTCGTTTGGAGGAGTGTCATGACTGTCACGGTGACGGGACGTGTGCGGTATTAAAATTAAACGTAATTTGTTGACTCTCTCTTTCTACATCAGTTGATAGATGCTCAAGGTATTTATGTTTTGTTTACTTTTCCTTGGTTCAATTTTTCTCTTGCAAACTGCAATAAAGTTAACATTAATTTTCACTAGTAAAATAAGCGTCTTTTATATGCATGACCTCCAAATCCTTATCTCCACTATCCTGCGATGGAGTTCTACTTGCTCTGAGAAGACAGCGGTCGGATGACAAAAGGTATAGGTACTACCTACACAAAATTATATTACCTTATAAAAATACATTACAATCTCCCACCAGGTGGCGTCGAGACAAATTATGTCTACATTTTCTGGTGAAATACTTTTAACTCGTCAAATATTAATTATTATTTTTTAATTGATAAACTAATGTTTTAGACAAGATTTTTATGCATAGCACAAAGGGTAACAATTATTATAAGTAATAATTATTATTAGCCTGAAACACTTATTTACTTTGAAAAAATCTCCCGAGAAAAGATACTTGCTGCCAACGGGATTTGAACCCGCGTCCTTCTGATTTCCGTTCAACTACTCTTATTAACCGAGCTACGTCGGCTTATCTCCTGCCGGCAAAATAATTTAAATCGGGATATTTTTTCAATAGATGAGTGTTTCAGGCTAATAATTATTACTTATAATAATTGTTACCCTTTGTGCTATGCATAAAAATCTTGTCTTAAACATTAGTTTATCAATTAAAAAATAATAAGGAATATTTCGTGTTTTATTGTTCATTTCAGTTACCTGTGTGCTAACAATATATCATTTTACCAGAAACTGGGTTGGAAACTACCAAAAAACTTTTTCAATTTGCTGAAACTGTTGACCATTTTTTATATTCTTCAAATTTATTTTCTGTTCCCGCCAGAACCTGCGGATGAAAAGCGATCAACTTTTTTCGATAAGTGTTGTGAAAACAATCGTAGTTTTAATTGGAATGCCTGATAGATATTTATAGCTTGCGGGTCGTGTAAAAATACATGGCCGCATTGTGAATCATAAATCACTATATAATGTAACAAAAAATACGAACAAGATAATTTGTTTGAGAGAGCAGACATTTTAAAATGCACACCACAAATTAATCTGCCAGATAAATGCATGTATGCAAATTAATTGTACATTTTTCATAATTTTACAAATATTTATTTTTTACATTAGTTCCACACAGGAGGCCCTGTAGAAAATATCCCTCAGGGGTTATCTCATCTTTGGGGATGCTGTGTGGAGGAACTTTTTAGGGAAAGGAAGGAGAGGGAATTCTGGAAAAGAAAAAAAATATGAGGGGTGGGTAGGAAACTGAGGGGTGAACGTTTCCAGAAGTGACGGATGTATGAATACATTCCTTCCACTGCCGTGCAAGGCGATGGGTCGAGAGAGTACGACTGGAGAGGTCTAGATTAGATCTCCCCCTAGGCTAGCCTCTCCCGGCCCGTCACTCAGTAGGTGGGTAAACTCATTAACTGCCAAGACCTAGATAAACTTCACCCCATGAACCCGGGCACCAAAAGTCACCAAACGCTGCATGGCAGGGACGTTGGTTATCCAATAAATGGTTTCCGGGGCAGCAGTACCCATAACCGCCACTTTAATTGAAAACCTTTCCGAGCACTACCTATCTAATTAAAGATGGCAGTACTGCAGACCATATAAGACGCAGCCAGACTGAATGCTGTAGAATTGACATTCCAAATGCATTGGTGTGCTTAAAATATAGTTACGTTACTCGTACCAACAACTGCATTAAAATTAAGGGGGTTCGATTAAATTGTAATGGTGAATGCATACAGGGTGTCCGGGAGTAAAGTGCATTAATTTCTTCTTCTTCTTCTTATGCCCTGTCCGTTCAACGGACGTTGGGTATCATGTTGGCTATGTGGACTTTGTTTATTGCGGCGTGGAACATCTCCACGGTAGACTGGCCAAACCACTGTGTCTCAGGTTTTTCAGCCATGAGGTTCTCCTTCTTCCAGGGTCCCATTATGAGATGCAGGATCTCATACTTCTCCGGATGTCTCATAACATGTCCAAGATATGAAGTTTTCGGATTTTTATAGTTTTAATTACTTCCTTTTCTTTATTCATCCGAACCATAACATCTTCATTTGTAACCCTGTCTTTTTTACTTCTACCATCATGTAGGTATACATGTGGTAACCCCATAGACATCCAAATGGATAGACAAGCAGTTACAGATGAGGGGTAAAACCAAACTATGGAGAGCAAGAGGGGAAAGATGACTGTCATTCGTTGAACAATCAATCTGACAGTATATAGGCATCTCGCATTACAATATCACCATTTAGTTCTTAAAAGCAAAATCTGCTTTGAATGAATAGACCTTTTTACATGGGAGCGCGAATTGCTTGCCACGTTCAAAACTTATTTGCTAAGGCCAAATGCTCGCCCCAAAAAGACTCGCGCCAATACACATATCAATATTTTCTTGCCGTGTTTAGTTAAAACACTTTTACAAATGTTTCATAATTTACTTACCCAGTGTAACCAGCGACGAGCACATTGGAGTACCGCCCACATTCGCTATGTGCATATTGATATGTAGATATATTGTATAGCACAAGCTGCCGTTATTTCGTTAAATGTATGGATGTCAGCTTCTCGCTGTTCACGGCAAGAATGATGACGTCACACATTTTAGATTCAAGCGAGGCTATATCCCTTCCCCATGGAGCGAGCCGGTTCCAAGGAGGAGCTACAGCCGGCGCCATGTGGAGGGGGAAATAATACGTTTTTATCACTTAGGGCAGGTCCAGATATATTCGTATGTCCGTGGGTAACCCTATCTTTTTTACTTCAACCATCATGCAGGTATACATGTAGTAACCGAATCTTTTTTAATCCTACCATCGTGTAGAATCACCTCCCGAAGTTAATGCAATTTATCCCTAGACACCCTGTATAAAAATAATCTGTGAGGAAAAATAGATTCTCAAAAACAAGGTATTTGAATAGGAGTATATCGTCGCCAAAGATGTCAAGGAAGCCAAGTAGCAAATTTGGCGAAAATGAGTTAAGTAAACAAAAGCATTTTAAAACCACAAAGACGCCGTATACAATGAATTAGAGTCACAAAACACCCCATTTATGACTATTTTCTAAATTATCAAGCGATCTAATACACATAGATTATAGCAGTCAATGATGACAAGCTGCATGTGTCTTTTGATTTCCGAACTAATTAATACTAGCTGACCCGGCCACGCATTGCTCTGGCTAACGAAATGCAACGCCATCTACTGGTTGGTTACCCAACCTTTTAACCAATGCCATCTGTTAATTTGAAGACAAATCAAATCCACGCCACCCACTTGCCAGCCCGCTCCCTTTGTATATTATATATCTCAATTAATTTACACAAAACCTTGACAAATTATAAACCTAAACCTTCCTCATGAATTACTCTATCTATTGGTGAAAACCGCATGAAAATCCATTAATTAGTTTTTGAGTTTATCGCGAACAGACAGACAGAAGACGCGTCGGAGAACTTCAATTTATAATATGTAGAGATAATACACTGTTGACAACTGAAACTTCTCGTGAAATCGGACGGGTGCCCCGGTTCACATTCAACGATAATTTATAGTTTTGTCTTTGTCTAACTCACTAAAAGAGGCAGAAAAACCTTGTCGGGTTGTTTAAATATTGTTAACACCAACTTATGAGCAAGATTCAGTAAAAGTCATCTGGAATTTGGCCATGTAATATGAACAAACAAAGAAAAGGGTTTAACATAAACATAAAACATCAAACAAATGAAGATGTTGGGGACGTCCGAGAAAAATATGGCACTGTCATGTGAACCATACACTGGTGTCGGGACGTGACAAAATGAGAATAACAGAAGGTGTTGCATTTGAAACTGTGTTCGAAATGACAGCCTCAAATGCAACAGACAAAATGGACTTTTACAAAATTAAACAAAATACCAACTATGTTTTTTTGAAGTTGGAGGATTACATATACGGCAAGACTATGGACAACAAGGAAGTAGGAAAACCAAGCACTTCACCAGTTAGAAGCCGCACACAACACATAACAAATAACAACTCAACCATTTACTTCGAATGTCACAAGTCATCTCACACAATGCATTGGTCGTTATTGTTCCCTGCTTTTTTCAGCAAGGTGACATGGTTGGGGAGGGTAGGATGGATAAACTTTTTAGGATAGACTTTCCGGTAGGAACTATGCATATTATTATTTCAACACTAAATAGAAGGGTTATGCATGAATGTGATTGTAGATGATATAACAGTGGTTAGATTGTCAGTTAACAGACTTTCCTTTAGATAGTCTCCATAAAATATTGGTGATTTGTCCACAAATTCTCAGTGGTCAACAGGCCTACTAAGCATAAATCTTTTGCTACCATACAAAGTGTACCATTCTTATTCTTGCTACCAGTTTCTATCAATATTCAGTAGTCTAGAATATATTCTTGCCATCAGTTCCTATCAATACCCAAAACTTCAAAAATACCATTTTTTTAGTTATTTAATCGAAGTAATAAAAAGATAACTACGCACAAAATCTTTCATTACTTACGAGTATCTTTGTGTGCCATTTTCTCAGCTTTTTAATTTTGAGGCTTGGCTCCCTTGATGGCGATGATATGAAAACACTCTGCAATAGAGCAGCAATATAACGTGCATGTGGATGTGGATCTTTGAAGCCATTGTATGAGTTTGTGTACTTAAGATGTATGTTTGCGAGAGACGGGAGGACTGAGAGGGACATTGACACAGGGATGGTGAATGGAGGAAATTCTATTAATAAAAGACTGAAAATAGTCGCTAATAAAAAGTTGCCATTTTCGCAAGTCGAAGGCTAGCCTCCCACGTTAGAGCTCTGACTATTTCTTATAGCCCGATGTATTTCTTTAATTACGTGCCTTCTGAGTTAAGTGCTCAGGTTTTCATGATAATGCAGCATTAAATCACATAAAACGACTAAATATAACCAAAAATGATTTTTTTCTCTTTCTTTTTTCATGATATAACTTTTTATACAGTTTTTACAGGTTTTTCGACTACCACACTAGGCACATGCCCGTATTATTGTAAGAACATATTAAAGAGTCACAATCATACACAGACAATTTCAAGAGTTCGAAGTTATTTATACTGTTCAATGTTCCAAGTATACAAAAAATCTACATAGAAGTCGCTGAAAACACTATCCAAAACCTAGTTCCTTCCAGCATAGAATCTCCTAATGAGAAAGGGTAAGAAAATATTCCACTAGTAGATAAATCTTTATAATTTATATTTTATTTGAATTTTCGCTGGAGATTCGATAATATTATCTTCGATGATTAAATATTGTCAAGTCAGGAGCATTCATTCTTTCGTCGCTCCTGGAGGTACTGTTCAAATTACTAACTTCTTTCTACTTCTTCTCATTCCTTTCTTTAAAATACTCCCCACAAAGCACCCCCAAAGATGACAAGGTCCTGTGTGGAGCTAACGTCATAGAGCGATTTCTTGAATTTCTAGGAAACTAACAAAATACTTTCAGAGCACTTGCTATATTTTCCGTTATTATTGATATTGAAAATGTTAATTTTGTGCTTGCTAAAATTGTAAATCTAATATTCTAAAATAATTTTTTTTATCAAAACATAAAAACGATTTAAAAAAATGCACTAAAAAGTAAAAAAATAATTTTTTCTTTAATAATCAACTGACTTTTTCTATTCATCACTATGTAGGTACGATTGTTATTTTTCGTGTCGGTGTCAGCCAAGTTAGGTTTATAACTACATACATAGTTATAGGTGAGATTTGCTTGTGTCGCACGCGCGACTTGACGAGGCGAGAGCGGGGCCGCGGCGGGAGGGGATCTGTCAAGTGAACATGCCGGGCTGGGTACCTTGGCTGATACCGACTCCAAAAATAACAATCGTACTTATATATTGATGAGTAGAAAAAGTAAGTTCATTATTAAGTTGTAGAAGAATACCAAATTATTTTTTTACTTCTTAGTGCATTTTTTGAAGTCGTCCTTTTGATTTGTTAATTTTTGTTCTGAATCCAAAGTACACTAACTAATTTGTCTGAATATGGGTAGACCTACTAAACGTGCTACTCATATGAGACAGACATTACTTGATCAAAACGACGTTACGGTAGGTGACTCAAAGATCCGGATAGCCTATAAAAGATTCGGCCGAGTATCGTTAATTTGCTCCTAAGAATTGAAGAGCTCCGTTACTTTGTCATGGATCCCATAATCAGAACCTAACGAAACTCTCATCAAACTACCCTTGAAGTACATCCTTTTCAATAAAAAAAGAATCATCGAAATCAGCTGGCGTGGTATTGAGCTATTCGTCCATTTGTCGTGCACATACTTAATGCAAATTTGAGACTTATATGGTTTTCTCATGGATACCATTGTCAGAACTGGACAAAATTAAAAAGCACCCGCTTTCAAATAAAAAAAGAATCATCAATATCGGTTCACCCAGTCGAAATTTCTAAGGTAACAAACATTAAAAAAAATCGGTCGAATTGAGAATCTCCTTCTTTTTGAAGTCGTTCAAAAATAGACAATAACAATTCTTAAATTAAGTTGTATGTCAAATGTACACAAAAGATGAATAAGCGGTTAACCATATTTTTTCATGTGAATTCCACTTTATTAACTCCAAACAAGTAGCTACCCAAATAATGTACGTATATAGGTATCTTATATCATGTATTGGTGGAAAACAGGTGGGTTGGTTCCAAAAAATTGTGTGGAAAAATCACATTTCATGTCATGAATCTTTTAGATGTTATGCCTTTGATTCCCGAGAAACCCACCGTCATTTTCTTGCCGTAAACCTGTTCCTTCACACATGGATCATTTTCTATCACAAAGCCTTTTATCTTCACATTATTTATATCCTCCGAGCAGTCACTCTGTGTTTTCAAATAACGTGACATGTATTATTATCTAAAATTGTGATGGTTTAAAGGATCGAACTAGTTTTGATCCGAAAAGTGCATTGCTCTATTTCCTGTTTTGTGGGATTTGTTCTGTGACTTCTTTAACCATCCTCTCATGGTGGTAAAAAATCCTTTGAGCTCCGGAGCTGTATACTCAGTACCTACCTATTTAGGGTACACATTTAGAATTTTGTTATTTTAACCCTTAATTACTCGCACAAAGAACATTACATAACTGCTCGCATGGGGTCACGGATGACCCCAAATAATATGAGTAGTTTTTAATGTATATTGAAATACATAAGTAAATGAAACTTTTTTTTTATTAAAGTGCTTCGTTTATCCTGTAATATCTATAAGTATCAAACAACTCCTCCAAACATCAAATTCCGATATATTATCAAAATGTAAGGGGAATGCGCACCAAACTACAGAAATTCAGATTATCCGGACCTACTATTCATCGTAGCATCATAATATTGACAGAAACTTGGCTTGATCCCGACATAAACACTGCAGAGATAGGCATGTCTAACTACAACGTATATTGCCTTTACAGAAAATCGTCCACCAGTAAGAAGACGCGAGGTGGTGGAGTACTCATCGCCATAAATAAAAAAAATGTGTTCTAAAATTATTAAACATAACCATAATGGTGTTGAACAACTTTTTGTGATGCTTCAAAGTAAAAACGCCGGCAAGTTTATAATAGGATACGTATATTTCCGCCATCCTCTGCTCCACAACAGTATATGAATCATGTTGAAGATGTGGAAATTTTAAGATTTAAGTACCCCAGTGCCAAACTTATTGTAATTGGAGACTATAACTTGACAAATGTATCTTGGAACCATGATGACCCTCAATTATCTGGTATTAATATGTCTACTGCTAATCCTAGTGAGAGGGAGATACTGGGTACGTCTAATTTCTTATCAATCCCACAACTGAACACTGTCGCTAACGTGAATAACCGTGTTCTTGATTTAGTTTTCTGCAGTACTTCTGCTACGGTATGTAAGTCTTTAGAAGAGCTATTACTTCTTACATATTATTTCTTACAGGTCGCTTGAAAGTCGCTTTCACCTCTGCAGCCGGACTTTTTCAGATCCATCACCTTGCACCGCGTTGGGAGGGATGGATTTATACGCCTGTATCTCCTGGACTTCCTGACACGCAGATTACTATCCACCTCTCTTATATTTTTCTTTCCTAAAACCTCCTCTTTTCAATTTTCTTATATGACCCTTCACACAGCATCCAAAAGATGACATGCACCTTAAGAAAAATTATTTTCCTTTGGGCCTATTGTGTGGAGCTAACGTAAAAAGACGAAACAAACATTTACAAGTTTCTCATGTTTCATTGTTGTAAATTTCAGATTATTCAGTTTTCATTTAATTTCAAGGAACTGTTCAATTTTGCATTGTTTTTCACAGGAGTGATATTTAGCTAACAGGTATCACCACTTATGAATATTGAAGTATTTCTATCCGACTATAATAGACAACATTTGCTCATTCTTCTATTCTTAGAATTTCCATTTTTGGCGTCTTTCACCCATCCGAAGCCATCAGATATTTTAAAGCCTGTAATATTTTAAAGCAAGCTGAATTTTCGAAAGATTTTCAAAATCAGATTTAGAAAGTAATTTTCCTCTTATATTGAAAATAAGTGTGCAAAATTTCAACAAAAAGTTCGAAAATTCTGGTTAAGAAGGATTGTAATAGGTACTATTTTTCACACAAAACTACATCGAGAGCCTCTAGCGGACGTGATGGTCCTTTTGAGAAATTTGGAATATTTTTGGTTTCAAAAAGTTTGGTTTGCTTTCGAAAGATGTCGCTAAAAAACACGTTCATTAAATGAATTATTTCACCGTTGTCATTATTTATATATAGTGCGTTTTAATTATATATATTTTTATTTATTGAAATAAAAGTAGAAGAAAACATAAAAAAGTGTTTAATTTAAGTCACGAAAATATTCACAGGTATTTAAGGTTCGCGTACTAATATTATATTGTATTGTAAAAAAGTGTTTAATTTAAGTCACGAAAATATTCACAGGTATTTAAGGTTCGCGTACTAATATTATATTGTAATAAAATATAATATTAGATATTATAACAAATTATTATTATCAGAATTATAATAAAAAAAAATATTTTTCAAAATTTTTTTACGAATATCGTTTTAGAGAAAACCCTACATAGAATTTATAAGGATTTTCATCATTTATTTGAAAAAAAAAATCTGATTGGTTTTTGATAAAAGCTAAGCCCTTGTAACTTTAAAATATTTTTTTCCCGTTAAAAATATTATTTTTATCGTATTACTTACACTGCACCTAATGTCTTTCATGCTATTTATTATTTACTAGCCGAAATCCCCGGCGATGCCCGGGCTTTACAAAGAGTTTTCGAAATAAATAGTAGACAGTGACTTTCCTCTTGTTTTATAGGTCACATGTGCAAAATTTTATCAACCTCGGCATAAAACTGTAGTTTTGCATACAAATCAAATCCACGCCACCCGCTTGCCAGCCCGCTCGTGTACAGACTTTCTCCTTAATGTATTATATGTTTAAAACTTTACACAAAATCTTCAAATTATATACCTAAACCTTCCTCGTGAATCACTCATCTTATTGGTGGAAACCGCACGAAAATGCGTTCAGTAGTTTTTGAGTTTATCGCGAACATACACACAGACGCGGCGGAGGACTTTATTTTATAATATACTTGTTATTGTTATGATGCTACTGTACAACTTACCGATGTTACATGTAAAAGCCTTCAAGGCGTAAATAAATAAATTACATTTCAAGAAACTTTATAAAATCAGTCCACAATTTTTTTTTCTTCTATAATCTTAAAACCTCCAAAAAACCGTCCAAAAAGGTTTTTCCCATCTACTTTCAAAAAACGTTTAAAAACTTGGAAAAGAAATTGGATGGTCTGGGATTTGAACGCCAGTCGACACTTCTACTAGCAGATAACTAAAATAAACAAAGGACCATAAAAACATTTGATGTTTCCATTGAGTCGTGCTTTGTATACATGTCTACACGTGGCAGTCTTCCGACCTCAGAGTAATTATATTGTTACTCTAAGCTTCCGACCAAGGGTAAGCAACTGTAATCACGAATAATAATAATACTAGAACATTTGAAAGCGCATCGATATTCCAGACCTCGGTGGTTGAACGGTTACGATCATGGAACTATGATATCCATACTCGGTTACGATCCTTGACTACGAATCCGGAGATCGCGAGTTCGAATTACGGCGTGCGCAAGTACCTACAAAGGGATATTGGGTCATTTAAAAACAATTTTTGATTACTAATAATATTCAAATTAGCATTAACATTCTTTCGGATTTCTAAAATTTCTAGTTTATCCAACTGAATGCCATTGACATTACAATGCATTAATTCTATTCCACTATTGAAGTTAAAGGTGTGACTGGTTTCCACCAAATGGTTGGCAAACTCCGAGAAACTGTTATTGTTTAAAGATTTCATATGTTTCATATTAAATATATTTATAAAAATCGGAACGTTGCGCGAAATGGCTTTAGCCGTGTTGGGTGACCGGATCTGAATAGCCAGGTACTTACCCACCTTCCTCTTCCCTAAGTCCTTCCTTTTATTTTTTTGACAAACACAGTCTTTGACCCACAAACGCACGCATAATACCTACCTACCTACCTATCCATATGGCCGTTTCGTGATGACGCTGCGCGCTGGCTCGCCATGCACAAAACATGACACATGGCAGTCGCATGTTTTGTATTGTGCTTGGTATTGCAAATGACCCTACTGAAAGACATTGAAAGACCTCATTTCAGAATTCAGATTGTAATACCTATGTACCTAGACATAGAGGTATAATATGTCGATGTATGTAGACTTCAAAAAAGGTATAAATACCTACTGAGAGATTTATATTTTTATTATGTGTTGAATACCTTACAAGAGTCTCAGCTGCTTCCGGTTGGAGCCAGTGAGACTACGGCATACCGGGCATACCCCAATGCGGGGTATGTTGTAAGGCTGAAGGTAGTGGAGAGGGGAAGGAGACGAATCCGGAGGTCGCGAGTTAATATTCCGGCGTGCGCAAGTACCTATCAACATTATATGCGATTAATTTGTGTTATTCCACAATTATTATATTACCTATTATTTTTAAATATTTCTTTTAGATTATAGTGCTATCTTCTTTTTCAATGATATATTACATTGGTGGGAACAACCTTCAAAAGTTATAAAAAGAATGTTGTTCTTGTAAAAAATTATAATTTCGTTTAGATTATTAGTGCTATCTATTTAAAAAAATAGATAAGAAATATATTTAAAAAAAGAATCGTAACGTTGCCTGAAATGGCGTCAGCCGTGTTGGGTAACCGGATCTGAATAGCCAAGTTCTTACCCTTGACGTCGATAGAAAACAGTAGTCAGGTTATTATATTAAAACGAATAGGTACCTACATATAGGTAGATAGATGATATAAGTATCATGGTTTCCAAAAATAAATGTAATAAAATATCTTAGATTCTCACTGTGATTGATTACTGCCATCTTTTGAAAAATTTTGAAAAAGGGTTTTAGTTCAAAATTGTACCATGTAGAGAAAGATAAATGGGCGCCACACGACAGAGGGCTTTTGCTAGTAATTAAAAATCCTCTTTTTCATTCTTAATTTGAAGATTAAAATTATAAAACTGTCTTTAAAAAATGGAGAAATATAATACCAACAATATCTCGAAACGTTTTGGTAAATAAACGAATTTAAAGTTTTGTATTCAGCGTTTAAAAAAACACGAAAATTGGTGTTTATGAAAAAATTTAACTAAAAACTTATTTATCTATTTATTTTAAATTTTTTTTCGAGGTTTTAAAGAAAACCCCTAAAGGTATACTTTGAGGATATTCAGCAGTTAAAAATATTTTGTAAAGTTCACGAAAAAACGGTCAGAATAAGGTCTTATTTCTGATTTGGTTTTGATAAATGCTAAGCCTATGTAAATTTTAAAAATTTATAAAAAATATTTTTCATATTAGAAACTTTATATTTATCGATTTGCGTAATAATATTAGCATTATTTAAAATTAATAAATGATTACACTTGGCCTTTTAAGGGCAGACAAAAGGGGATGGCGGTAGTTTTTTGAAATCTGAGTGACAAACACAGCAAATAAAAGAGTGACCTTTATTCTGTTTTGATGGTTTGTTTTCAAGTGTGGCAAATTTCATTAATCTCGAAAGAAAAACGTAAATTTCTTGAAAAACTAATTATTATTTTTAATTTATAAACTAACGTTTAAGACAAGATTTTTATGCATAGCACAAAGGGTAACAATTATTATAAGCTATAATTGTTAGCCTGAAACACTCATTTACATTGAAAAATCTTCCGAGAAAAGATACTTGCCGCCAACGGGACTTGAACCCGTGTCTTTCTGATTGCCGGTCAGATGCTCTGACCACTGAGCTATGGCGGCTTATCTAATACCCGCCAAATAATTCAATATTTACTTGTGTTTCATTAAAAAATTACTGATTATTACATTTTTCCACCTGAAAACAACCAACTTTATTTTTGTGAGGGAAGTATCTTTTCTCGGAAGATTTTTCAATGTAAATGAGTGTTTCAGGCTGACAATTATTGCTTATAATAATTGTTACCCTTTGTGCTATGCATAAAAATCTTGTCTTAAACGTTAGTTTATAAATTAAAAATAATAATTAATATTTAAAAAGTTAAAAGTATTTCACCAAAAGATGTAGACATAATTTGTCTCGACGCCACCTAGCGAGAGATTTAGTACTAACATTACCTCTCTCACAAAAATAAAGTTGGTTGTTTTCAGGTGGAAAAATGTAATAATCAGTAATTGTTGAATGAAACACCAGTATATATTGAATTATTTGGCGGGTATTAGATAAGCCGCCATAGCTCAGTGGTCAGAGCATCCGACCGGCAATCAGAAGGACACGGGTTCAAGTCCCGTTGGCGGCAAGTATCTTTTCTCGGAAGATTTTTCATTGTAAATGAGTGTTTCAGGCTGACAATTATTGCTTATAATAATTGTTATTCTTTAAAAACAGTAAACTTTATGCATGAGACCAGCTGGAGTTTCCGGCGATGCCCGGGCTTTATTCCAGCCCTTCCATAAATATACATATGGATTATATATATTTTTAGAAGTCACCCACTCCAGTCACCGTTCAATAGGGTGTGAAACAGAATATACCTGAAGGATTTTAACCAGCGATTCCTGAGCATGTTCGGAGTAAAAAGGGTAGATATCAATTTGCTGTCGGATGATTTTTAATTATATTTTTTTATTTTATAAAAACAAAAAAAAAAAATTCATCACACGTCGTACATGAGTCGGGTGAAGTCCAGCAACGGGTCACGTTATAAGCACTCCATCTCGCTCCAGCTGCACGGCAACACACAGAACAGCGGGCTTATAAAGAAGTTGTTTCACAATTAATCCTTAATTGGATAACCAACACCTCTGCCTTAGGTCACCCCAAGTGGTTCGCTAAGTTTGGTGATTTAGCAGGGGTGCCCGGGTTCATGGGATGAGGTTTGTCTAGGATGACCAGGACACACTGAACCCCAGATTCCTACCCACCTTTAAACCCTTTTCCTTCCCAGAACTCTCCTCTCCTTCCTTTCTTAAAAAACCCTCTACACAGCATCCCCAAAGACGATATAGGCCCTGAGGGAGATTATTTTCCTCAGTGCCTCCTGTGTGGAGCTAATGTAAAAAAAAAAATTAAAAATAATATATAGTATATTAGCGGCACGTTCCAGAGTGGAAGATACTCCCAGTATCGTCCTGGTGTAAGACCACCATTCAAAATTAAAACGTCGCGTGAAATGGCTTTAACGGTTTGGTGACCAGATCTGAAAAGCCAGGTTAATTTGGCAGGTGCCAGCCATACAACATACCCCAATTGGGGATCCATAGTCTTACTGGCTACAAACGGAAGCAGTTGGGACTCTTGTCCGGTATTAAAATAAAAACATAAATAATGGAGTGGGATCAGTGGCGATACGTGATTGAAAAATAATGTTTGTACTCCAAATATGCTCAGGAATCGCTGGTTAAAATCCTTCGGGTACGTGCTGTTAAACCTTGTATATGGATTTCGTCCATTTAGAAAATATTTCCTATATGATTTCGATTGGGCTTATTGTCGTACTCATGTTCATGAATTTTATGCACGCGTGTAACACGTAATTTATGTGGTTTAATTTCGCACTAATAATATTTAAAAAAAAGGTTTTAATGTCTGATGAAAATTTAAATTGCTAACCAGACGAGCTTTGATGTGTGACGACTTAATTTTTCAAGAGCAATTTTTCAAAGCGTTTGTTTTAACATGAGCGTGGGTAATTTGAAAACGTACGATGATAATCTGACATTAACTCGCCGTTTGATGTTTAATTAAAAATTCTCTTTAATTACACTCTAAAGGTTAACATTGTTTATTGAAACAGACGAACATTAAAGGATTTTATGTTTCCCGAATAAGGTAAAAGCGAATAATGTAAGGTTTGTGAATTATACCTAAGAGTGTTGCCGAGTGTTTTGGAAAAGGCGTTGATTTAATCATTTAATCTACACGTCTCAATGATTTAAAATAGACGGGGGTGAGTGAAAAATACTGAAAATGTAGTGTTTTTAAATATATATGTAGATTGATATCTCTCAAAACATGTCGTTAGAGTGTGTAGTTTCAGGGTCTCTTAAGAGCGTTTAACCAGCCAGCGGACGAAAATCCACATTTCGTCGAAAATTGTTCTTACGATCGTGTAGGGCGGTTACAATGAGAAAGATTAATTATTCTCCGTACCAGCTTTTTAAAATTATAACTCAATATCGAATTTATTTCAATCCAAATTAGCTTTAATTTATACCTTCATCCAAAAATGCTGATAGGCGTGATGATAAAACTATTAAAATAATGTACTTTTTGTAATTATTTTTTGATTATAAGTATTTATCATTTTTCAATAATGTCTAAATTTAATAAGAATGTTAAAAAATCTGAAATACATTAGTTTGTAAGTGCGCAAATAAATACACAAATGGACCAATTTTCGTCAAGAAACACATTTACGTATATATTTTTTAATGATTTTATTGAAACTAAAATTAAAATTCTAAACCATGCGTTTGCTAGATAGTTAATTGATTTATTTTACTGCATGATTATATTATTTGAAATGGGTGTGGTATAATACAAAATCTTTTTTGAAAATTTAACAAATCTTCCAACGACCTATGGAATAACCTTATTATACTAAAATTTTTAAAAATTCTCAAAATTTATTACATGCGAATGCTAGATAAAAGAACAATCTTTCGAAATCCATTTATAATTTTTCTGGAAAAGATTCAATACGTCTAAAATCTGATTTGAAAATGACATATTTCTGGTTTTCTCTGGTAATGCCCTCTTTCATGCTAATTTGTTCGGTTTTCGGAATAACTTACATAGGTCTCACAAAAAACTTTGTCTCGGAGGATGCTATAGTCTCACTGACTCCACGCGGTTGGAAACAGTTCGGAATCTTGTGCGGTATTGACCTAAAAAAAATCGAAAAGATAATTTCTTCTTTTGAAAGGAAATGATCCTGAGTCAATTTATTAAAAAATATTTTCGTCTTCATAAACTGTATAATTATAATATCCCATGCTTTTTTAAGAGGCTGCTCTAGTATTAAATAATATTTAATACCATTACTGAACGAGGAATTGAGCGGAAGAGGAAAGCATTACCGCGCAATTAAATTTTCTCCTCTGCTTCCTTTTTTGGCAGAAAATAATAAAAACAAACAGTAAATAAAATAACTCACGTTCCTTTCTCCAACTTTATGAAAGCCTTTTAAGACTAATATCAACTCGGCTTTTAAGAGTGATATTAAAGATGAATCGTTTGAATATCAAAAATCCTTATTTTTTAATTTTCGCTTTGATGATTTTTTTTATGTTTGCTTCCCTGTTTGTTGTTTGAAACAGTTAATTTCGGAGCCTTTTTATTTCCATTTTAAAGTGTGGTTTTAAGGCCGGATTTCCAAACTTTTGCGGACTATAATACTTAAGATATTGAACGTTTCATTATGTTTTTTTCTAGCACAGGACAAGAGATTGATTGTTGTGTTATGGCCGGATTTCCAAACTTAGCGGACTGTAATACTTAAGATATTAAACATTTGATTTTGTTTTTTTTCAGTCACAGGGCAAGAGATTGACGGGAAAAGCCCTACCTTTTAATGTGGTGATCTCCGGGTCCATCCACGGGTCACAGTTATACAGGTTGGCACAATTACACAAAAGTTTATATGAACGCGAGTTTCGAGAGAGAATCAATAATTGCTGTTGCCACAATCGCGAAAATATTTCGACTGACAATTTGGGTATTTTAAAATTGGTTGTACATTAATATTGCTTTTCTTTTTCTTCTCCCAAGTAGGGCTTTTAAGGAAGGATATGGATAATGAGGGATGAATACATTGAACAGGACTGAAATTGAATTGAAATGGATTAGTCCCAGAGCTGTTTCAACACTAAATATGTGTTGTTTATTATTATGTACGTAGTTTCAACATCCTTCAACATATGTCGTTAGTACGTGTATCTATACGAAATTTTGAGGTATCTCAACAAAGTCATTTAAGTAGTACCTTAGTAAATTGGCAACTGTCGCCGGTTTTGTAAAATATACGAACGGTTACGGAAATAATCGATGGGCACCTTCAGTGTCGAGTTCACTGGCTTCAGAATTACTCGGACCATCCATTAGAACGGTAGTTTGTCTAGGTATATATTCATTGTAAACCTCACGATTAAGTTAATAAAGTTATTTTGTAATCTCGACGATACTGCTTTATTGGAGATTCTCAATAAATTCTCAATAGACTTAATAGATGCTCAATAGATTCCAATAAATGTGATTGAAGAAAAATTACATAAAACAACTGTACTCTTCATTTACGATAGTTATATTTCATCAAATAGTTATCCTTTATAGTAATTAAGGAAAATTAAAAAGTTTTTCATGAAAAATATTCGTTTTAGGCGTGTTCTGTCATCCCGAAATTTACCTAAAATTTATTTAGCATACATGCACTTAAACACTCAAAAACAACACAAATTTTAATCTTGAAAACAACAGATTTCGATATTTGTTTTTCAAGTAGGCTATGTAAATATTGGTACGTGACTTTACTCCTGTAAAAGTTTGTCCTTATGTACATCCTAATTAACTTGAGGGATGTTTTTATCAGAGATTCATCTCCCGTGTCACACACCCCCTTCGAATAGGTACGAGTATCTCGCAACATCCGAGAATAACGAGGCTGGCTTTACGTTGGCCAAACCAGGGGATGATGGGGGGGGGGAGGGGGGATGACAAGTAATAACGCCTTCCAAAGAAGTTAACGAAGTTGTGAGAGAAAATATATGAACTGGGCGTTAACTTAGGTAACTACTGTCAAACACTGAACAGAGAATACTTAGACACTTCTTGATCTATATCGATTTGAAAGAAAATTTATGCTTACTTACTAAAAATCTTTCTTTGGACCTAATAATAGACCAATAAAATAGAAATTATAATATTTATAAACACAAATAAATCTTGAAACAGAACAAGACTAATAATATAAAGAAGACAACGGTCACAACTGGGAATCGTACCAAAGACCTCTGAATTGAAAGGTCAACGCTCTAACACTGTCGACTATGCCATTAAGAATTGATTATTTTGCTTATTTTTTATCGATCTTATTTTCAAATTTTTGTGTTTTTTCTATTTCATGTTCAGTTTTGATTTAAATATTATCAACTTCTTCAATGCTTAGATTTGGTATCTTTTCATGAAGGAATTCCGATATTTGTGAAAATTTCGTCATTTTTACCAGAAATAAGTAAAAATGGGCGCAAATCTTAGTATTTGGAGATGACTGACTAATCAACTAAATGAAAATTTGCAATCGATTTTGTGATATTTGATTGAAGCTTTTGATTAAAGCTTTCATTTTCGGGAATATCGAGTTCAAAAATTTTTACGCCAAATCTGATCCTGCGACAGTTGGTCCGGCCGACAGTTGGTCCGGCCGACAGTTGATCCTTCAGAAGATATTTTCTTCAAGTAAGCATGCAAAGAGGATATACCTACGGCCGTACAACTAAAGTTGATATACTTATATCTGAAGGAATCTTGAGTGAAAATCCGCTGTAAAAATATTTTTAGTAACAATTCAGCTTTCCGAAAAAGCAGCGGCAATTATAAAATACGACGAACTTATTCGTGAAGTTGGCTTAGCAAAAAGATTCCAAGATTAAGAAAGATTAATGCTTCTACTTGCTAAAGATTTCTACTTGCATGTATGTAATATAACTTTGTGTCTGAATACAACACAAGAGTCCCAAGGCTAGCAGCTGAAAACCCGCCTTGCGATAATTTTTTTTCAAATGTGAACAAAACAATTTAAATTTCAGAACTCGTAAAATTCAGAATTTCTTTCCTCAACAACGAAAGCTCTAATCAAAATAAAGTTATACTGCAAAATCGTCTCCAATTATAACGTCGATTTTCCAGCTTGTCGAGTTTTCGGGCAATTCATCCACATTTCCACATTGTAGACACACCCAAAACGCACTTCTGTCAGTTTATTTCATCAGTGCTATCAAACACGACAGTAACGTGTACAAGTCAAAGTAGTTCACAAGGAAGACATGTTTGATCGTTATATTATTATTAACACTTAGCTTGTAAAATATAAAATTAATGCGCTTTTAACTGGGGATATATATTTTTGAAAACCTTTCCAGTCAGTAGCAGATGTTTTAGACATTTTTATTATACTGGATGTCCGGGAGTAAGGTGTACAAACTTCGGGAGGTGTTTCTACATGGTGGTAGATAAAAAAAAGATAAATATTTTTTTTCGAAATTTCTTTGCGTAAATTTTAAGGTAGTTTTCGGATAAAAAATCGAATTCGAATCGAATATTTGTGTGGAAAAATTGATGTTAAATGATGTTAAGTGTGAAAAATTGTGTAGAAAAATTTTGTAAAGATGATGGTAGTTTGCAACATACTCGTATTTTATACTTGGTGCACTGACAATGCAACATTTAAAATTTACTAGGTGCGCTGACGATGATGGGCGTATGCAAAATACTTTTTACTGGGTGCTCTGATAGGCGTATGCAACATTTTTTTTATCGGATATTAAACATGAAATGTGATTAGCACAAAGTAATCGAGTATTATATATTCATCGTTTGTATGTTTGATTGTAAATAAATGCTTCCACATGTATGTGCTCTTTCTTTAATTTCTCTAATTCTGCCTTACGTACAAAAGCTTCGTGAATAGTGGCAAAAAATATTATTTTTCAGTGTTGTTTTTCACTCTCAGTTCATTTCGGGCTTAAGAATTATTAATAATCTGTTTAGCTCACGTTGTTAGAGAACTCGAAAAGTCCTTCACAAAAAAAAGAAAATTTCTGCTAAGTAAAAATACTTCATGAATGTTGGAAAAATTGATAATATTATTTCTTTTTTGTTTTCACTCTCAGATCGTCTCCGGCAGTAGTAATTATTTTCATAGTTCACATAGCGTCACGGATTTGTTGGACTTTGTTCGAAAACTCCAATAGCCTTTCCCGAGGAAAGGTATTTCAATCTCATACTACTGATAAAAGCAGCCAGCGTCCAGTAACTAAACGTCTTTATATATTTTTTGAACGACCATTCACGATTTCTCGCATTCCACGCTGTTTCCAACTTCAAAATTCTTCTCTTATTCCGGATTATTTCCATGTACCAACGTTTTAATACTGAGCTGCTATTATTTAGTGCGTACATTTTTACATTGTTAAGTGTTGATATGTGTATAAATTCTTAATTAGTCTTTTTAAAGTACATAAATTCTTTTCATGTTCAATCCACGAGTTCGTCGTTGTTTCACAAGTTGATAATATTTTTTGGCGATTTTCATAGATTTCATAGCATAGCATAGCAGATTTTATAATTTGAGGTGGAAGTTGTGGGTCCAAACTCTGAAGTATAGCTGGGTCGATCGATCATTTTAGATGACCCACTGGCGAAGTGATCTGGTCGAGAATACCCGCTCTTTGATCGGGTATTTTACACATGGAAAAATGTCGTAGAGTAAAAAGAGAGATCAAGACTTGAGACCCGAATACTTGTAATTCGATCTTTGATCGCTTTCTTTCGTTTGACGTAGGTAGGTAGTATGTAAATTTTATTATTTTTATTTTTTTTTTTTTTACATGGTACCTAGATCTAATGTTTAAAATTCAGTTTATTACCTCACCAGGTCATCGAGGTTAACAACTCTCCAATTTAATAAAATAACACAAAAATAATATAGTTATTGAAGAACAATATTGTAGTGTGTTCCTTACAGATTATGAGTATGATGGGTACCTACTAAGCTGAAGGCGATAGTTCATTACAATGTAAACATGTAGGGTGACCATAATGTTGAGATTTGATTTTTTTTAAATATATTGATTTTAAAAGAATTAATTACAAATTATTATATTATGCTATTTATTTGGCAAGAGAAAGATAAAAAAACAGTTAAGACAAAGGTCTTCAATGTACAGAAACTTTATTCAAAAAATATTTTATTTAAACTGAAAAAAAAACATATATGTATACTCCACTGCCCAACATAAGTACTCAACCAGGTCAGTAAGCAATAACATCCTGGTTACTCCCAGTTTGAACACATCTTTTGGACAGAGAAATAATAAATTCCATGCTATAAAATTATACAATGCTCTACCATATCAAATCAAAAATATAAAAGAAATGAATATATTTAAAACAAAAGTAAAAATATGGCTGAGAGATCAAAGTGATAATAAAATTACAAACATCATGAAGACGATATAAAGACAATCCATAACCAAATACAAATATTTTAAAAAACTACAGGCCACCTCAGAACATAAAATCCTAGTGAGGAGGTCTGTGAAAAAAAAAAAAAGAATCTATACTTATTATATACATCATACATACATCTACAAACCTTGTTATTGAAATTAATAATAAATAAATAAAATAAAGTAATATGATATTAATTTAGAAAGGATAAAGTAGAGAAAAACAATTGGCAATCCTCGGCTAACACAAATAACTTTACAGTGTTTTTAAAAGTGCTCAAGGAATTAAATGACTTAATTAAATATGAGTGGAGCCTGATAAAAATAATTTCTTTGACCAAAAGAAGATTTAGTTTGAATTGCCATAAAGTTTAGACCAGAGCCAACTCTAGTGGTACGAATTTGCTGAATGATAGCCTATTTTAGATTTCAGGTAATCTTCCCGTCCCCCATATCTTCTTTCTCCCCAGAACTTCCTCTTCTTGGACACGGGTGCTGACGATCGATCGTTTTTGAAAAATTAACCCGATCACTCATTGAACGGGTTACAATGATCGGGTAGTTCACGATCGACCCTGTACTAGTTTGAATCCCATCTCAGTAAACGGAAAATGGAACATCGTCACCGTCACCGATAATTCCAGCATCATGCTTAGGCCCTTTACTTGAATACGTATTAAGTGCTTAATTTGGGATTTACAATACGCCCCAGTATCCCACAAGGTGCCGTAGCGGGCCTTCTCGTAATCATGACTCTCCTGTTTCATTAGGGATTAATGAAACCTCCTGCTAATCGCATTATCCAGCTCACGGGGCGTCAAACAACCACCCTTCCTTTACGTTACACAATACCAGATCTAGGCTGACTACAATACACCGTCTGTTACCAAAATAAACCACAGTTTCCATCAGTATATCATATTGGGGGTTCAAAATTATTGGATATTCATATATGTATTTATATATATATCAATGCGTCGTCTGCAAATAATCTTATTTTACAATTTTTCAATACTTTAACCATATCATTAATGTACATTATAAAAAAGAATAGGTCCGACAGTAGACCCCTGTGGTACTCCCAATGCAATCTTCATTGGTTCGGAGATTATCTGCCCCACTTTTGTGGTTTGATATCTATTAGTTAAATAATCCTTGAACCATTTAGGAATAATCTGAGTATTGTTAGATAGATGTTATACTTTTACATATAACTGCATACTTAACTCAAGTTTAGATTTTTCGGAGATGTCTAATCAACTGGACGATCGATATACTGGTGGCGCAAAAGTCATCTCCCTATTGGAAGGTGATATAATTTTTGCAAATGGTTTGAAATAATTATCGTACTTATAGAGTTCAATAATTGTATTTTGTCATTAATGCTTCTGATTTCTTCTGGTAATTTATTAAAGAAACCTTTTCCTTGGTTTGCATAATGGTGTTGGGCAAAACAAGTGTTTACAGATTATGTTTAAGTATAGTAAGATTTTTGGTTATGAATGAGTATTTATAATTTGTATACTTGAATTTTTCACAAATCGGTTTTTAAATGTTGAAACTTTGAATTCTTAGAAAACACATATTATATATTCACATAGCTATTAGTTCCTACTTTATATTAACATCTATCTACATTATTATTATTATTTCCTACTTTGGTAATACAGATAATCTCCTACACTGTATACTTATGATATGACATACCACTTTATGTAAAAAACCTTTTCAGGAGTATAAATAAATAAATACCATGAGAAAGTGTAAATAATGGGATTAGTACTATGAAATGCTTTTCCTTTATTTTTTTCTTTTTTAAAATGTTATCTTTTTGTCTCTGATTTCATATTATTGTATTTATGAATGAGGCTAATATGTACTTCATTTTTTAGTTCTCTATTTTTACTTATTACTAATTGATGTGTGTTATTTTGTTTCAAAAAGTAGGAGAGAGAGAGAGAAAGAGAGAGAGAAAGATATTTCTTTCAAACCATCTTAAAAACTACTTTATTTGCTTTTTTGTATCAGCAAATTCTTTATTAACATGTATTTATCAATGCAATGTGATTGTATCTTCCCCTATCCTCAAAGAAAAAACTTTACTAAATGTATATAATGTATTGAGTATTGATATACCAAAAATGATCATGTACTTTAATAAATTGTTTTTACAACAAAAATATTGTCTTATTCCTAATTACTCCTTCTAGCCTTGATCTAACCATGATTAAGGATTTGAAACAGGAACTATATTAACAATTATAAAATCAATATATTTCCTCAGACAAACTCGCCGTTTTCTTAACTTGAATCAACTCAAAAAAATTACAATAAACTATGTCAATCTTTAATCGAGTACGGTATTATAGCCTGGGGAGGCCTGCCGCTATTGATCCGATCTTTGAGTCGTCACGAAAAGACTGATAAACACTCTCTACGTTTTCTACCGTTCTCGATGACCCTGGTCATCCGGATTTTGATTTTGCCAGCGTTGTACCGATCTCTTCAAACTTTTTGACCCATTTTCGAATGAGAGGAATGCTTGGCGCATCATTGAATTGACGAAAACCTCAAATATTGCAGAATCTTCTACGCGCTACAGTCGCCGAATCACCATTTTTGTAAAACTCACGCACGCACAACACGCGGTTACTCCCGAGAAATGCTTCTTAGCGACTAAATTCCCAAGAACCAGACTACTGATTGACATACCCCCCGCGCCCCTGGGAAAAGTTGCGTTTTCACATAGAAATCAAAGAAATATAAACTTTCTTTTGGGACACCCAGTAAACGGTGAAAAAACACAAATTAATCAATTAACATTTTCTTGCGCACAGCGGGATTTGAATCCATTAGTAAATGGTAAAGGTTTATTACATCTCAATAAAAATCCCACAAACCACGCAAAATTTGTAAATTCTATACCGCAATCCCTTGAGCAACATGAGAAAGAGGTGCGGGATTTGCAATTTTTTTTATAGATTTCGTTCTGGTTTGGTTTTTCGATTACAAAACAAAGTTGGTTTGCCTCTAACCGAAAAAAAATATTTAAAAAAATTATCATTTCCAAAAAATAAAAAATAAATCTCAGTTAACTACCCCAGTGTTCAAGTAGTTAAGAGCGTTTAACCAGCCAGCGGACGAAAATCCACATTTCGTCGAAAGTTGTTCTTACGATCGTGCAGGGCGGTTACAATGAGAAAGATTAATTATTCTCCGTACCAGCTTTTTTAAATTATAACTCAATATCGAATTTATTTCAATTCAAATTAGCTTTAATTTATACCTTCATCCAAAAATGCTGAAAGACGTGATGATGAAACTATTAAAATAATGTACTTTTTGTAGTTATTTTTTGATTATAAGTATTTATCATTTTTCAATAATGTCTAAATTTAATAAGAATGTTAAAAAAATCTGAAATATATTAGTTTGTAAGTGCGCAAATAAATACACAAACGGACCAATTTTCGCCAAGAAACACATGTACGTACATATTTTTAATGATTTTATTGAAACTAAAATTTAAATTCTAAAACATACGTTTGCTAGATAATGTATTGATTTATTTTACTGCATGATTTTATTATTTGAAATGGGTGTGGTATAATACAAAAACTTTTTTGAAAATTGAACAAATTTGCCAACGACCTATGGAATAACCTTAATATACTAAAAATTTAAAAATTTTCTCAAAATTTATTACTTACGAATGCTAGATAAAAAAACAATCTTTCGAGATCCATTTATAATTTTTTGTGGAAAAGAGTCAATACGTCTAAAAACTTTTTTGAAAATGACGTATTTCCGGTTTTCTCTGGTAATGCCCTCTTAACCACTCAGAGCTCTAGCCTATTTTTTCGGAAGGTCAAAAATTTCACATTCGCAATAAAATCCAAATAAATAGAGAATTTAAAGCAGAATTTTACCCCCTCCCTCCCCCAAGGTTACTATAACACTCCGTATTGTATTCAAGTCAATTTTACCTTTTATCTCGGTTAGTTTAACCGAGATATGGATAAAATTATTTAATAGTATTTCTGTTCAATCTTTTTGAAGGTAAAAATAAATAATTGAAATGTTTTCTACCTGATAGCAACAAGTGTATTTTTTGATTGATAACATTTGAGAGGCGCGAATGGATACCGCCGCCCCGGAAACCTTTATTGGATAACCAACACCTCTGCCATAGGTCACCCCAAGTGGTTCGCTACATTTGGTGATTCAGCAGGGGTGCTCGGGTTCATGTGGTGAGGTGTGTCTAGGGCTTGGAGGCGGATGACAGGACACACTGAATCCCAATTTACTGATCACCCCTTAAACCCTTTTCCTTTCCAAAACTCTCCTCTCCTTTCTTTCCTAAAAAAAAAAACCTTCACACAGCATCCCCAAAAATGACATAGGCCCTGAGGGAAATTATTTTCCTTAGGGCCTCCCGTGCTCATGTAAAAAAATAATAAAATAATTAAAATAAACCTTTAATTTTTTAAATTAAAATTTTTTAATGCAAACATAAGAAAAGTTTTAAAAATGTTTCATTTTATGGTTTTTCTAAATAAAGTTACTGATAACGAAAACAAAAAAAAACACTAATACATGTATTATTAGGCAAATGAAGCCAAAGACAAATAATATTTTTTGAAGAATGAATTCTGCAGAATGCAATGGTATCCAAGCTTCATTTAGGATTTATAGTTTTAAATCCAGAATTCTACCAGTGTCACACTACCTCAACACCATACGAGAAGAATATATGATATCATTATCACAATCTATAACCTTAAAATAAGAATCGATGATTGAAAAGCATAATGGAAACCCCCCTGGGGAATTCCAGGATTTTGTCTGCAAGTCAGTTATAATGGCATGTCAGATTCATCGTTTATGTATATATATACATTTCCAATTTCAAATAGTTGCTGTTTTTGAGGCAAACAAAAGATTTTAATATTACAAACGGACACATGCAATAAAATATCAAAATTTGGTTTTCAAAGATCAGTTAAAAAATTTCTAAAGTCACTTTCAGATGGTTTTTTTCTTAAAAATTGTAAAAAATAATTACCACTTTATAAGAAACTAAAACCTTATTTAATTACAAAAACGTTACCTTTTTAAGTTTCAAATTAAAATAAATATTAAAAAATTACCAAAATTTGTCAAATCTTTCAACATTTTCAACATGTTGGGTTCAAGGGGTGAGGTTTGTCTAGGTCTTGGAGGCGGATGACCAGGACATACTGAACCCCAGATTCCTACCCACCCCTTAAACCCTTTTCCTTCCCAGAACTCTCCTCTCCTTCCTTTCCTTAAAAAACCCTCCACACAGCATTCCCAAAGATGACATAGGCCCTGAGGGAAATTATTTTCCTCATGGCCTCCTGTGCGGAGCTCATGTAAAAAAAATGACTCATCTTTTTTTAAAGTTATTTATAAATCTTACTAATATTATAAACGCGTAGTTTCTATGGATGTATGTGTATTTGTTACTCTTTCACGCAAAATCTATTGTATGGATTTTAATGAAACTTTCCAATAATATAGCTCATACATAAGAATAACATATAGCTGATACGTTTTTAGATTTTCACGACCAAAAGTATTTTCGTTATTTGTTTTTGGGGTGTTATACCGTGTTGCGATAATTCCTTCTTTAGCCAACGTTTCGGACAGCGTTACAGTGTCCATCACATATCTGCCTTATGATGGACGACACTGTAACGCTGTCCAAAACGTTGGCTGAAGAAGGAGGTAGCGCAACACGGCATATCACCCCAAAAACAAATAACGAAAACATAATATAGGCTACATAAAATGGTAAGCTCTGACTTTAAGAAATTTGTATAAATGAAAATGTGTGTAGTTCATATATTTTAGCGGCAGGGAGGAAAGGTAGGAGAAGGTGGAAGGGATTGGGGACGCAAGGGAAAGGACATGCAGGGAGAATCAATTTATTTCTTTGAATGGCAGAGCAACGCATGCCGGGGACCAGCTATATTATATAAATATATTTTTTCATTGTTGTAATATTGTAGTATTTATTGTTTTATTTGTAATCCACACATGTCTTTTTCAACTTCTGTTTTGTACTCGTAATTATTGCTATTTTAGAAGCTCACTAAAGCTCTTTTTTCCTATTGTACCTATGTATGTAGTTATATCTGGTACTATAGTATATCACTACATAGTATAAAATGAAGTCGCTCAAAATGTATGTGCACATTGATCTTTTAAACTACGCAACGAATTTTCACGCGGTTTTCACCAATAGATAGAGTGATTCTAGAGGAAGGTTTATATGTATAATACATGTTTATTATAGTAGAGAAAAGCGGAGAAATTCAAATAATCAATTCAGGCAACGGGCAGCGGGCGGCAGGCAAGTGGGTGGTGTGGATTTTATAAAGGTTGGGTAATGGCGTTGTGTTTCGTTAGCCACAGCAACGTGTGGCCGGGTCTGCTAGTTATAAATAAATAAACATGCAAGCAATGGCGGTCGATTACTTTTCGGAATACATTACAATTATTTATTAATGTCCAAGTAAACTTTTAAATGCGAACCCAAAGCGTGGTGTCGTCACTTTCTAACTCTGCTTATAATCATGTATCTGACAGTGCCTAATTCTGCGCGATACCGCTTTGTCCCTTTCCCATATTTCGTGGTTCAACTCGCTCTTTTTTACTGCTGTTTATACGCAGCATTATATATATAAAGGAGAAAGAACGACATTCATGAATCCGTCCCAGTTTGTGCCGTAATGTACATGAACATACGCTATCGATGTTCTGTGTTTTAAGAGAAAACCGGGCGGCGTTTTGTCCACACAAACGTTTTCCCCAATTTCGTCTCAGGATTTTGACACTACTGCAAATATTTTAGTAATATAATATAGATATCGATTAACATAGCATAGCAGTATACAGTTACATTGTACATATGTAGATAGCGTTAGTAAACATAATATCATGTTTTATTATGTACTAGCTGGTACCCGGCATGCGTTGCTATGCCATTTAATAGAGAAATTGTTTCTCCCTGCGTGTCCTTTCCCATTCGTCCCGTTCCCTTTCCGCCTCCCCTTCTGCCTCCTCTTCCTCTCCCCATTCCACTCCCCCCCTTACCCCGTCCCGCGAACCCCATTCCCGAGTTCCCCTCCCCCCTCCCAGGTTCCCCTCCCCCCTCTTAGGTTCCCCTCCCCCCTCCCGGGTTCCCCCCTCCCTCGAACCCCCTACCCGAGTTCCCCTCCCCCCTCGCGCATTCCATACATTCAGTCTCGGTACATTCAGTTTTCAAACAGCTCGTGTGCCACCTATGGCGATGTTTTTTATACAAATTTCATAATGGCAGAGCTCACCAGTAGTTTTATACAAACCTTGTCCTGACAATAACGAACACAAAAAAAAAGAATTATCCAATTTAGTGCAGTCGTTCGGAAGTTATGCGCGTACATACATTTCGGCGATTCATTTTTATTTATATAGATAGATAGAAGAAGAAGATAGAAGATAGAAGATAGAAGATAGAAGATAGAAGATAGAAGATAGAAGATAGAAGATAGAAGATAGAAGATAGAAGATAGAAGATAGAAGATAGAAGATAGAAGATAGAAGATAGAAGATAGAAGATAGAAGATAGAAGATAGAAGATAGAAGATAGAAGATAGAAGATAGAAGATAGAAGATAGAAGATAGAAGATAGAAGATAGAAGATAGAAGATAGAAGATAGAAGATAGAAGATAGAAGATAGAAGATAGAAGATAGAAGATAGAAGATAGAAGATAGAAGATAGAAGATAGAAGATAGAAGATAGAAGATAGAAGATAGAAGATAGAAGATAGAAGATAGAAGATAGAAGATAGAAGATAGAAGATAGAAGATAGAAGATAGAAGATAGAAGATAGAAGAAGAAGATAGAAGATAGATAGATTCTAGCATCCTGCTCTTTTTGATAAATTACTTCTTATATCAGTTAGGACCATCAAAAAATCGTTATAATTGCCGGGTTCGAACGCCATTAACAGACGTACAAACTAGACAATATATTAAAAAAAAAGAACAGATACCTATAGAGCATTTTCTTCTAATATAGAAAGTAAAAAAATCTTTAAAAACAGTCCAGTTTTGGAGGAGAAAAATTGGAAATACAGAGCCTCGATTTTGATGATTTTATTTACGTATTATGAGCCTGAGATGCCTCTGTCCCTTTCGCTCAGTATTCAGGAGAATGAGCGACCCGGTTAACGTATGACCCACTAGTGAACTGATCGGGTTAAGAATACCAGATCTTTGACCAGGTTTTTTGCACTTGGAAAAATGCCATAGATTAATTGTCATTACGTTTAATTTGTAGAACTCAATTTCAATTTTTATTTATTTTATAAATTAGTAATCGAGTTCTGATAAATAAAAACGTTTATTCGTCAATAGATTTTTACAATATTACACATTTTATTCTTTTATTTTTGATTTTATTGTAGAAAGGTCACTCACTGTTCAGCTGCAATTCAGGATTTATTCTGGAAAAAGCTGGTTTTCAGCAGTGCCTCCAATGTGAAGTGCCTGATATGTAATTATTATTACGCGTGACAGCTGTTTCCTTGCCTTCAGAATCAATATTATTGAATATAAAAAAGAAATTTAATTAAATGAAGACAATATTAGCGACAATTTTAACACAATCGAAAATGTGGAGAGAGAAAAAAAAACTGGAAAGAATCTCCTACTTGTGATCTCACTAAAGAAAACACCCATAGAACATTAATAAATGCATTCACTCTGAATGCATTTATTTATGTTCTCCAAATTGACCTTGAAAAAATCACATCTTTGCGATTCTTTTAAAGACATAAAGAAACCTTCCCTTAATTATATACAATTCTTAGTGTTCTCAAAAGTTGTCTCGACAGAAGTTAATTCCCGTGATATCTTGAACGAAACTATTTCTTTGTTAAGAATATTATGAACTAAATATAAAATTTGGCTGTCCTGAAACGGGTATTCTGCCCAGTTGGACAGACAAATGATCACATTGTAATGTACTGTAATATATATGCATATATAAATAAAGTAAAATAATAAAATAAAATAAATAAAATAGAAAAGGATATTGGCACCTCTGGGACTCGACCCAGGACCCTTTGCTTACATGGTAAGTGCTCTACCAAATGAGCTAAGGTGTTGATATCAAATTTGGTCACTTTTAACTGTATCATTCTTCGACCAAGAACTACCAACATTATCTTCATTTTCTTAATGCACATATTATTGGCTGCTATCTTTATACAGGGTGTCTGGGGGTGAAGTGCATTAACTTCAGGAGGTGATTCTACATGATAGTAGGAGTAAAAAAGATTACCGACTTTTTCCAAAATTCCAACTTTTTTTTTCCTATACAAATAGTCGTACCTACTAATAAAATTCCTTAGTGTGACGTACAATCTTACTTGCTGAGCGCCCGCCGGGCACGATTGTGGCAACCGGAAATAATATGTAAATAAAGCAGCCAATAATATGTACGTTAAGAAAAAGAAGATAATTTTTACTCATAAAGTTAAAGATTAAAAATAAATAAAAAAAAAGAAAAGTTAAAGAGCGACAGTATCAGCAACAGTTTGATAAAATACCTATTGTTAACATTTCCCGACGAGCGGGTTTCCTCTTAAAAGGCACACAAAAATACCCAAGGAATTACGTCACACAGAAATACGTCCATTTCAGTATTCGCGCATTCGGATTTACTCGTTGGAAAGCCGATGTCTATTATTTAGTAGTAAATAAAGCTGGGAAATTGCGGGACATTCAAGTAAAATAGACGCAACCACTCGGATAAGCACCCCGCTAGAGCGTGCACCGTGCACCGTGCACCCAGTGCGGCAGAAGTGCCTCTTACGCTGAGTGCATCGGCTTTTGGCGTTTGAAAGACCCCCTCGGCAAAGTGAACCTGTATACCCACTTTCTGTGCACTGTAATCAGAACTGAGCCAGTTTTATGTTGTTTGCCTGTTATTACACAGTCTGACGTAAGCCATCCTTAGTCGAGATCTATGCGTGGTTTCTTTAAGAACTCGTTAGGGTGTTTTTTCATTGAAAACGTTAAATTTACTTATTCAATCAATAGGCCACTTGCATCACATTTTTTAAATTTTTTTTCCGGTTTAGGCAAATATTCTAAGACATTCTGAATTTTTTTTTATTTTTAAATCGTATTTTTGAAACCCTGGGGATTTTTTGAAAATTTCAATCCGAAAAATCAAACCATTTTTTATAAACCGGAAATACGGGACATAATTTTATAGGTGTGAAAAAACGATAATTACATAGCCGAAAATCATTTAAAAAAAAAGAACGTTTTCCACACGAATGGCACAGGAGAATAACGAGGCATACCAAAAATATTACATCTCATAAATATTTTTTTCCTTGATCCATCTTGTTGATCATAAATCATTATATTGTACAGCGTATATATTACTAAATTTAATGTACTATACTTGTGCTTGTAAATTATAACAATAATAAGAATATTATAAAATTTTATTTTGTTAAAATCAGCACCATAATCATTATACCTCTAAAACACGTACCAACATCTTCTTCACGTTCTGAAGAGAACCCCGTACATCTAAAATGTACGGGGTTCTCTTTAGAACATCTGTCAAAAAGTGAAATCAAATGATAAGTTCGCAGAGAACAAACAATAAATCTAGTGAACGAATTCAAAAATTCGCCTGAAATCAAAGTGATGCCATATAAAAAAAAAAATCAGTGTGGAATTTTTTTTAATTAATAGGAACATTTTCGGAGACGGGACATTTTCATGTAGTGACGTCATGAGCCCAAATAATGGATTTATTGATTTAAAAATACAAACAACTGAACATTTCTAAACAATTTTACTAACATTTTCTTAATCTCAGTAAAAAGATCTATCCACATGATTTTTTCCAAGTCGTTATGAAATCCATGCAAGTGGCCTATTGCTTTTTATTAATTACTAGCTGGTGCCCGGCATGCGTTGCTATGCCATTTAATAAAGAAATTGTTTCTCTCTGCGTGTCCTTTCCCATTCCTTCCGTTCCCCTTCCCCCCCCCCCATCCTCTCCCGCATCCTTTTCCCTTCTCGCGTTTCCACTCCGCTTCCTCCACCTTCCCTCTGCCCACTTCACTCCCCCCCTTCCCCCGTCCCACAAACCCCCTTCCCGAGTTCCCCTTCCCCGTCCCAGGTTCCCCTCCCCCCTCCCGCGTTCCATAAATTAACTCCCGGTACATTTAGTTTTCAAACAGCTCGCGTGCCACCTATTGCATTTTTTCATTCAAATTTCATAATTCCAGAGCTCACCAGTAGTTTTATACAAACTTTGTCCTGACAATAACGAACACACACAAAAAAGAATTATCCAATTTGGTGCAGTCGTTCGGGAGTTATGCGCGTACATACATTTTGGCGATTCATTTTTATTTATATATATAGATATAGAAGATTAGCGAGTACCGCGGCACGAGTTGAAATGCTGCTCAAAGAAAGTGTTTGTGTTTTAATTCTGTTCATTGAAGTCCTTTCGGATTTACAATATTTTTTGTATTTCCGTCTGGTGCACGAATAAATCATAAGTTTTTCCTACCCACACCGTAAGGCCACGTACAGTGGATTTCCCAAATTTAACCCTAGCTTTCTCCTATTGTTACTATTATTACTACTATTTTCCTTTGTAATACTTCCCTCTGTCCCTCTCCTGTGTGTCCTTTCCCTGCGTCCCCCTTCCTGCCCCGGTCCCCTCCCACGTCCCCTCCCCCATTCGCGTTCTCCTTTTCTACCTTCCCCGCCTTCACCCTCTCCCGTGTCCCCCGTCACACGAATCCCCCTTCCACGTTCCCTACTTCCCCTCTAACATTCCCCTAACACCTTCCCTCTACTCGTTCCCTCTCCCGCAAACTCCACTCCCGGATTCCCTGTCGCTAAACTATATGAATATACACTTCTCACATCTGTCCGAGTAGGACTCATACATTTCACAAATTTTGCAATCATTCCCTCCGCTTCGCCTCATATTTTTTAAAACGTATGCTAATTTTTTAGCTATGGAGTAATATGTCGCTGTGGCAATTAGAAGTATTTGTACTAAAAATGATTTGAGTGTTTTATATTGTATGTGAAACTTATATTTTTAATATCTAAATTCTAAGGGTTGACCGAGATCTCGGTCTCAGTCTCGGTCTCGGCATTTATTTTATTTTATTTTATTTTATTTTATTTGGAAAACCAACAGTTACATTATTTACTTAGGTGTATTTACATATGTATATGTTATTGAACCAATAATAGGTTTTCACTGGTGTGTATTAATTAGAGAGATTAAAAAGTAATAAAAGTAATAAAAGTTATAATAGTTATAATAGCTTATTGGGATGGGATGGTGGGCGGGAGGGGAAGGGGACGGATCTATTCTCGGAGTGAATAAGTTATTTGTATAGAAGTATAATAGTTTGTATATGTTTAGAAGTTATTTATTGTTTATTTTTTTTAGAATTTGGGGTGCTGTGTTGAATAAGTCGAATTCATTGTATGAATTGTTAAAAAAGTGTGAAGCGCGGTTAATGAATGTGTTTTGTTTAGAGTTAGTGTTGCATCGAGGAGTGTTAAGTGTGTGATTTAGTCTAGTTTGTCTGGTGGGCACTCTTAATTGAATTCTTTCAAGTAATTCCGGGCAATCTATCGCAGAGGTGGCTATCTTTTGCAAGAATATTACGTCTGCAGAATTTCTACGATTTTCTAGTGACGAGATTTTGAAAAACGTGGCTGACTCCACATTACTTAGATGAGGACGATATCCCCGAAAATCAAGGTATCGTAGAAAACGATTTTGTATTTTCTCAATCCTTTCTATGTACGTTGTGTACCTGGGATTCCAGACTTGAGAAGCGTATTCCAGAGAACTGCGTACATACGCAAAGTACAGCATTTTCATAGTGTTTACCTTTTTAAAGTGTTTGCAGGTTCTGAGTATGAAGCCAAGTACCTTGGAAGCTTTTGCAACTATGGATTCGATATGTCGGTCAAAAAGTAATTTCGGGTCTAGCACTACTCCCAGATCTTTGGCCTCCATCATTTTTTTAAGTACTGTGCCGTTAAGGGAATAATCAAAAGAAATGGGATTTTTGTTTCGGGTAAAGCTGATGACGCCGCATTTTTTAACATTTATTTGAAGGTTGTGTTGTGTACAGTAGCTATTTAGGCGATTTAAATCTTCTTGTACGCGAATACAGTCAGTGATACTTGTAACAGGAGAGAATATTTTCATGTCGTCTGCGTATAATAACGTTCTGGAGTAAAGAAAACATTTTCCAATGTCATTAATGTATATGTTGAAGAGCAATGGTCCCAATAATGACCCTTGGGGTACTCCTGACGGTACGGTTACCCAATTTGATTTATAGCCACCGACGACTACTGCTTGGCTGCGATTTTTCAAATACGACGAGAGCCATCTGAGGAGATCTCCGTGTACGCCGATTAGTGAAAGTTTAGTCAACAAGACATCATGGATTACTAAATCAAAGGCTTTGCTATAGTCTGTATATATTGCATCTACCTGTACGCGCTGGTCCATATTGTCTTGTAAGATTTCGACAAATGCCGTTAGGTTAGTGGTTGTAGATTTTCCTCTCATAAATCCATGTTGATTGTTGTTAAGTGACGATCTCAAGGCTGTAAACATCTGGTCGTACACAATTTTTCGAAAACCTTACTGAAAATGCAGAGCTTTGATATGGGCCTATAATTTTCAACGTCAGATTTTTGGCCGTTCTTGAAAATGGGAGTTACAAATGCAGTTTTCCAAGTGTTTGGCACAATTCCCTCATTAAGGGAGCGACTAAAAATTATGAATAATGGTTTAGAAAGGCTGCGCGCACATTTGCTTATGAAGAAAGGGGGAATTTTATCTGGGCCTGCGCCTTTATTGGGATCTAAATTTTCAAGTTGTTTCTGTATGTGATGCTGGTTGATTTCAATATTATGAATGCTAGCAATACAGGGCTCACTGGTGTAGTCTGGCAGGATCTGGTTAATCCGAGCATTATTATTGTAGACTGAAGTGAAATATTTAGAGAATAAGTTGCAGATGTCAGATCCATTTTCAGCTTTTTCGTCTTTGAACATCATGGTATTCGGAACGCCATGGGATTTGGAGTTTGACTTAATGTAGTTCCATACTTTTTTTGGATCGGAGGATATATCATGTTCTATTTTAAGTAAGTATTTATTATGGCATTCCCAGTAAAGTTTTTTGTGACGTGATCTTAGTAGAGAGAAAGTGGCATAGTCAGAAGGATTTTTATATGTCTTGAACTTTTTGAAGTATTTATATTTTTCTGTTGTTAATTTGATGAGGGCAGAGTTATACCATGGCGGGTATTTCGAATTCCTACATAATTTCATAGGAATATGGGCGTCTATAAGATGATTTAATTGTGAGTAGAATTTATTTAATGCTGTGTTCACGTCACCAAACGAAAGTAGCTCGTGCCAGTTTACCTGGTCGAGAGATGTGTTAATTTGGTCGTAATCACCGCGCTTATAGACGTAAGCCCTTCTAGGCTCTTCCACTAGTGGAGCGGGTTCAGAAAATAAAACTTCCATTATTAAGGAGGTGTGATGAGGGTCTTCTAAAATTAATGGTTCATCACAAGCAGAGACCGGTACCAGGTCATTACATAGAACGAGGTCAAGAAAGTGACCGTTGGTATTTGGAATTCCATTACATTGAAACAATCCCGAAAAATGCATGCAGTCAATAAATGATGTACTAACAGGCGATAAGCGATCACTGGGTATAAATGACGTATTATTGAGAGACTTATTCCATGAAATGTCAGTGAGGTTAAAGTCACCTAGGATAATGAATTTATCTGTGGGAAATTGCAACGTAAGTGATGAAATTTGTGTGAGGAAGCTTTCCATATTTTCACGATATGTTGGTCCTTTAGGGAGGTAAACACAACATATGTGGAGATTTGTGTGTTTGGATCCCCTGGATTCTAATGTTATCCAGACGTCCTCAGCTTGTGAGTGCCACCCTGGGCGCTCGCGAGGTACCAGCTCACGACGAACAGCGACTAAGACACCCCCGCCCAAGCGTTGGCCCGTGCGAGTGTAGTCCCGATCTCGGCGGTGTACATCGTAGCGATCATCAAATAGCTCTTCGTTGCGGATGCCATCAACGAGCCATGATTCAGACAGAGCGATTACATCATATTCGTTGGACCGAACAGCCACCAATAACTTGTCAGTTTTAGTGCGTAACCCTCTCACATTTTGGTAATAGATATTTAAAGACATTGGTTAAACCGTGCGAATCTATGATTAAGTGCGGAATTGAAGTGAATTTGTGTCGATGTTCGTATTTTGTTATTGACGGATTTATGTTTATTTTTATGAAATTCCCAAAGAATTTTACAATAAATGCTAGAAAATTGTACAAAAGCTAAAAAGTGTGTTAGAATGAATGGAACTAAGAAATGTATTAGAGTGATTAGATCCATAGGGTACGCGTGGGGGATAAGGGAGGGAAGGGTACATTCTAAGTGAGAAGAAAATATAAGAATAATTAAAATGAAATTAGTATAAAGAAATGCAGTAATTTTAAAAGGCCTTATCTGGAGGCTTGGCTCAGCTGAGGACTTTCTGCATCTACTCTGTTGGGTCCTGTGGCTGGAGGCTCGCGGTCCATTTTCTTCAAATCTGCTTCCTTTGAGATAATGATGGGTGCTGACGTCGTATTTCGTCGAGCGTAAATTAAACAGTTTTTTGTCCAGACGAATCTATAACCTTTTTCTTTGGCGAGAAGCCTTGCGCGGTAGAATAGATGTTTATTCATGCTCGTGAGATGGTCACCTATGTAGACATTTTGCGGGGATCCCGTAAATCCCAGTTCCGTTGACGTGATCCCTTTGCGGTCTTTTACCGCCTGCAGAAGCTGGTTTTTTAAGCTTCGGCTGGTTAATTTTACAATCACAGATTTTAGGGGTTTAGTCTTCCCAGTCTCGCCGCCTCTTGGAGCAACTCTCGTCGCATTCTCGGCTACAAATTCTACCGAGAACTCTGTCTCGGTTCTCGGCAAAAAATCGCCGAGATTCTGGGCTATAACTGAGACCGTTGTAAGTAGGTACGGTATAGGATAATGGGATTCAAATCTACCGCACGCTTCCACATTCATCACTTGGTGTCAGTGTGTGAGAGAGCTGTCGATTGTCGAAATCCAACTTATGGGCAACTCATGATTTTATAGACTTGGGAGATGAGCCTATGACCAGTGACAAAGCGATAGAAATAGCGCTTGATAGCTTTCTTAGAGAGCCAAGACTGCGAAGAAATGCAAATATTTTTGAATATTGGTATTCGTCACCATATCAAGTACTTAGGCCTGCAGCAAAAAAGTTTTTATCACCACCGCCTACTAGTGCAGCAAGTGAACAGCCCTTTAGCAGAGCTGGTCAATTATACGACATGAGGCGACATTCTTTGAAGGGTGAAAACGCAAAAAAAATGATTTTTTTGTACTACAACACGTTTTTGGCTACACTGATTCTGTGAGCCTAGAAACAAGAAGGAAAGTAAGTCTTGCTATTCTGTCTTTCAAAATTTGGAACAATTTCATCAATAGCCCATTTCTCTTGGGATGCTATGATTTATATGTACCAGACCACTACAGCCGAAGTCGACATAATGACTTATTTAAAGTACCGAACGGCAGAACAGATGTCTTGGCAAAGCGTAGCATGACGAGGGGAGTGGTGCTGTTAAATGAAATTGCAAACCTTTTGGATGTAAGTGACTGTTCTTTATATGCCTTAAAACATTATTGAAGAGTCACTTGCCTAAATGCTGATAGGGTAACTAAATTGTACTGTAATTGGAATTATTCTGTTGTATAATAATAATAATAATAAAAAAATAAATAAAAAAAAATAACATCATGTTGTTCAATTTTGATTATTAAACCTATTTAAAATAAATTATTATTACATTCATAAATATACTATATTATGCAAAAATAGCGCATTTTAATTTTTTTTCTCAATTTATCTATTCTCGGTCTCGGTCTCGGCCGAGAACGAAAAACCTGTCTCCATCGACCATTACTAAATTCCTATGTCAAATTTTAACTATTTCCTCCCACCAATGAATTGTTTGTTCCTCCTGTCCTAAAATGAGTTCTGTAACTCATCGGGATTGCTGTAGCAAGAAATAATAATAATAAAAAAAAAAAATAAAAAAAATATGCGGTTTTAATATTTCTTTTCTTTCTTCTTCCTTCTCTTTCTTTTACTTTTATAATTAATTTTGCTTATTATTATTTCTGTTGTTTCACTAGTAGCATCTCCACCTTGTAACAACTAAACCTTAATTATGCTTGCTGTGAACATTTTTAATTGAAGTGTTAAAATCTACGCACATCCCAAAGACAATTTCTTTAATATAATAAATAATTGTTAACGCTCTGTAAATGCTTCAAACAAATAAATAAACGTCAGACTTATATCATCAAAATATTATATTACTGCCAGGTATGAAATTTGATTCTGACTAATAGATTAAAACCAAGCATTATTCGTCACGTATCTATTCCATTGTTGAGAAAGGAATGATGCATTTCCCAAGAAGCCGTCACCAGCATGTATACTGTATACAATATATAATATAAACATTACTAGCTTCCTTTTAAAATGTTGTTAAGAGAGCGAGGCTGTCAGCGCACAATGGAGGTTAAAACCTTGATTTACGAGAGTGAGGTGCGGATCTGGCAGGGAAAGCACTACACTGTACTGAATGCAATAGAAATGAAATCCTGTTTAGTGTGGTTAAGTTTGGTGTGGTCTTGCACGGCCGTGACTTTTGATATAATGGCAAAAGGAGCTCAGGGCCAAAAAGGCCCTTTTCTAGTTCTACATCAGTTTACATTAATTGGTTGTTGGAAAAATGATGCACGACAGTATTAAAAATGAGAAGATCCGAAAAGGAGAAGAAGATTTAGGCCTAATAAATAATATTTTTATTAGAATGTTTAGATCTGTTGGAGAAGTAGAATGAATGGACTGAGGAAGATTTGTTTTTAAAACGTTATGTGTAAATAAATGGATGGAGAAATCTGGGACGCTATCGGAAGACATTGCCCAATCAAGTAAGATCACATTTTTTGCCTTTTGTTTCCTTTTTGTAATCGGTAAACTAATAATGATAAGTCAAAAAGAACAAAACAATAAAAAATGCAAAAATAAAAACTAAAACATAAAATCAAAAGTAAATAAAAGAATACATTCAGTTTGGGAGTCGGGTACGGGTACCGCCGCCCCAGAAACCATTTATTAAATAGCCAACACCAAAAAATAGTCTCCCAAGTGGCCCGCTACGTTTGGTGACCTAGCAGAGGTGCCGGGTACATGGGGTGAGATTTATCTAGGTCTCGGTAACGAATGCGTTTGCGTACCTACTGCACGGCGTGCCGGATTGGGAGAGACTGGTTTAGGAAGACCTAAACTTGACCTTTCCAGCCCATTCGACCCATCACCGTTGATGACGATGATGGATTCACACGTCCGTCACTCCTGTACACATTCACCCACCCCTCATACCCCTCTCCTTCCCAGAACTTCCTCTCCTTCATTTCTTTAAAAGAACCCCCACACGCATCTCCAGATAATACATAGGCCTTGGAGGAATTTTTTCCTCAGGTGATTGTGGCCATAATGTTAAATCAAATACTCGCACGCACGTGATATTTATAAATAGTTATTAGACCTTTAATTAAAGTCGAGCATTACTTTTATTGTCAAGATTTATATGTAAGGTATTAGCTTTCAAGTAACAAAGAAATCGATTACCGGTCTGCTGCTGTCCAGTCTGTTACCGAAAAAGACCCAATTCGGTCCGAAGTTTCACTGGCACCTTGGCCAGTTTACCTGTCACCTGCCGAGAAAGCAATCGTGATAATCAATTCCATTCAAGAGCAGTCATGTTACAAGTACCGCCCAACCCTTCTGTCGACGTGGAAGGGTTAATTGGAAATTGTAACGGGGTGACATTGTAGATGTTATTAACTATTTATATAAAAACGAATGTTTCTTTTTTTGTCCCGTATGCGTTCCCGTACCATTAATCCGAATACGATGAAACTTCGGTGATTTTTTGTGCGCATGTCTGTGAAGGTTTCTATATATATAATGGTGAGCTCTGGCGTTATTAAAATTATTTAAAATACCACAAAAGATGGCCCGCGAATTGTTTTAAAAATTTGGGGCAAAAGGAGGGATTGCAATGGAGACATTTTTTAAATTTTTATTTGAATACCTCACAAGAGTCCCAGCTGCTCCCGTATGGAGCAAGTAAGACTATGGCATCCCCAACTGGGGTATGTTGTTAAGCTAAAGGTAGTGGGGAGGGGAAGGAGATGAGGGATAGGAAGATGGGGAGTACCGGCTATTCAGATCTGGTCGCCAAATACGGCTAAAGACATTTTAAGTACTTTGGGAGGCGGAAATGGGTGCCGCCGCTCCGGGAACCATTTATTGGATAACCAACGCATTTGCCATAGGTCACCCCAAGTGGTTCGCTTCGTTTGGTGACTTAACATTAGTGAGGTTTGTGTAGGTTTTGGCGGTGGATGGCCTGGACACACTGAACCCCAGATTCCTACCTACCCCTTATACCTTTTCCTTCCCAGAATTTACTCTCCTTCCTTTTATTAAGAAGACCCTCCACACAGCATCCCCATCCCCTCAGCACGGGTAAACCACCCAGTGAGGCCAACATCATTGAATTGTTTTTTATAATGTAAATATATTGCATCAAATAAAAAAAATAAAAAAAGATGAAATAAGCCCCGAAGGTAATTATTTTTCTCAGGGCCTCCTGTGTGGAGCTAATGTAAAAAAAACAACGTTTCAATTCTGAATGGTGGTCTTACACCAGGGCGATACTGAGAGTATCTTCCACTCTAGAAAGTGCCGCAAATATAATATATATTATTTTGAATGAATTAATTGTGAAATAACACAAATTAATCAAATAAAATATATTTGCCCACGCCGGGATTCGATTACGAGTCAAGATCCTAACCCCTAGACCAAGCCGGTCGGATAGCAGGGGGTAAATTTTGAAAATCATTGCTTCTCAAACGGACTATGTGGTCCGCCCACCAGACGGCAAAAATATTATTTATCCAAAAGCACCTAGATAAACAGAAAAAAAAAAATTTACGCTCTAACCGACCAGTTAATCTAGCGTCATCGATTCCTTCGGCACCACCGGTAGACAGTCGGGAAACACGTTGAACACGCTTCCAACATTTGCACATGGTTAAAAATTGTCATTTGAGAACGGGTGACTTCTACTACTCATTCTTGAGTTCAATAGTTTGGCTAGTTCGGTAGTTCGGCTAGTTCATTTTTTCGGCTAGTTCAATAGTTCGGCTAGTTCAATAGTTCGGCTAGTTCAATAGTTCGGCTAGTTCAATAGTTCGGCTAGTTCAATAGTTCGGCTAGTTCAATAGTTCGGCTAGTTCAATAGTTCGGCTAGTTCAATAGTTCGGCTTGTTCAATAGTCCGGCTAGTTCAATAGTTCGGCTAGTTCAATAGTTCGGCTTGTTCAATAGTCCGGCTAGTTCAATAGTTCAGCTTTCGGCTAGTCCAATAGTTCGGCTAGTTCAATAGTTCGACTAATTCAATAATTCGGAAGATGAAATTATTTTCCTGTGTGGAGTTAATGTGAAAAAAAAATTACAGAAAGGAAAACATTAGATTCGCTTTTAATTAAGAAAACGGCACTTATATTAATACAATGTCACTCACAGAAAAAAAAATAATTGTGTTCATTATTTTTGGATGCAAAGAAAAACTTAAATAATGTATTTTGTACATATAATTACGATTTTTATTTAACTACACCAAAGCATTAAATTTATTCCCACCATCGCCAATCACCGTAAAAAAATCGGTAAAAACTCAATATTGCGAGAGTTCCAAATCAAAACACAATTTCTTCCTTATTTGCCCTGGAAAAATAGCAACATTTTTTTATTTTACATGACGATATAAACGGCAGAGGAATAACAGAGAATATGTTCAATTGGTGAATAATGTCCCCTTAATAGAGATTATTTTATTTATTTATTAATCTTTGGGAAATCAACTGTAGAGTTTTATAATTATTAACCTATTACCAAATTTTGAATCCAAAAAAAAAATAAAATTCACAAGAGAAAAGTTACTCACGACATTTCAGAAAAACACAAATTTTTGGACTTTTTTACATTTATTCAGGTTGGATTTGAAAACGTTCACTTTTGATAATATGTTCTTGTATTTTTTAAATGTTAGTAAAGACAGCCCTGATTAACTTAACCTCATTGAATTTCATATACGTACGAGAGCTCCTCGTCCCAAAATCCTGTTTAAATGTACAATACCAGGACTGAGCATTTCAAACACTCGTTGCAACCCTTTACTTAGATGACAAGTATAGATGCATAGGTGTGGCGGATCTATTTACCTATTACGTATTATCTTTTTAATCAATATTAATTTGATCTAAATCTACTTATATGTTTTACTTGTAACTCTTATTTTTATGTCAGTCTCTAGTCTAGAACTTGTATTAATTTATTACTTTCTGATGTCATTGTATGATCAAATGGCACAATTAAATATTTCAAGTGTTTTCTCATGATTTTATTGCACTGCGTTGATCTTCTGAATGAAGTCACTCCCGCTGTCTGTGAGCTTAGATCTTTTAAACTAAGCAAAGGATTTTCTAAATTAATCTAAACTACGCAAAAATTGAAGCAGCAAGAACTGCGTTCATTAAAATGAAATCCCTCTTCTGCAATGACAATATCAGCTTAAAACTAAGGCAGACAATGATAAAATGTTATGTGTGGTCGGTCTTGCTCTATGGATGTGAAACATGGACCTTGAAAGTAAATACCATGAACAGGTTAGAGGCTTTTGAAATGTGGCTTCACCGGAGAATGCTCAAGGTCCCATGGACCGACATGATCACCAACATAGAAATTCTCAGGCGGGCTAGAGCAGATAGAGAACTGCTTACATTAATAAAAATTAGAAAAATAGGGTCGCCGAGGGCCTGGTAGGAGACAAATGTCTTGGCTGCGTAATATACGAGAGTGGACCGGCATTAGAAGTGTGGAGGAGCTATTCCGGGCAGCGCAAGACAGAGAGACATTTTCAATAGTGATCGCCAACGTCGGGGGGACCTGATACGGCACACAGAGAAGAAGAGAAAGGATTTTCATGCGGTTTTCACTAAAAAAAATATAGTGACTCATGAGGAAGGTTTTTAGGTAGGTATATAATTTGTCAAAGTTTTTAGTGAATTGGTTGAAATGTATGAATAAAGGGAGCGGGCTGGCAAGAGGGCAGCGAGTGGTGTGAATTTGATTTAACAGATGTCGTTGGTTATAAAGGTTGGGTAATGGCGTGGCGTTGTGTTTCTTTAGCCACAGCAACGTGTGGCCGGGTCTGCTAGTATTAAATAAATAATTTATTACATGGTCTGTACAAGCAAGCATTTTGTTTACCAGCAACTTATGTTGCATTGATCCGCATTCTATAGGATAGAAGAGCGTTTGGAGCGGGCAGGTACATTAAATTGAAGCAAATCCGGGCATTGAATATTTTCGTTGACTAATTTATACAGGAATAATGCATCTTGTACATTTATTTAAGAACTACAAATCTTTGTTTCCTGTTTGTTATTAATTCCTGTTTGAGTCTCTGAAGCTCCTTTAGTAATTATTTAACTTCTCATGCATAAAGTTTTCCGGCAATATGTTCCGGTTGACTGAGAGTAATGGGAAACCACGACAGAACTCAAAACACCCACAGCTTAATATTAAACAAAACAGGGTTGAAATTATTTTGATTGTATCTGCAAATTATTTTTGATTTTTTATTTTGATTTTATTTTTTTATTATTATTGTACAACAGAATTATTCCAATTACAGTACAATTTAGTTAACCTAACAGCATTTAGGCAAGTGACTCTTCAATAATGTTTTTAAGGCATATAAAGAACAGTCACTAACATCCAAATGGTTTGCAATTTCATTTAACAGCACCACTCCCCTCGTCATGCTATGCTTTGCCAAGACGTCTGTTCTGCCGTTCGGTACTTTAAATAAGTCATGATGTCGACTTCGGCTGTAGTGGTCTGGTACATATAAATCAAAGCATCCCAAGAGAAATGGGCTATTGATGAAATTGTTCCAAATTTTGAAAGACAGAATAGCAAGACTTGCTTTCCTTCTAGTTTCTAGGCTCACTGAATCAGTTTCCTCAAGTAAATCAATATGGTGCATGAACTTTGGATAGGTTCCATGCTTCCGCATATAAACATACCTGAGGAATTTCATCTGGATTTGCTCTAACATATTAATGTTATTCTGGTGGTACGGTGCAAACATCGCTCGCGTACTCCAGCTTGCTTCTTAGTATGCCATCGAATAACGCTAGCATTGCTTCTTGGTTATCAAATTGCTTACAAGTCCTGATGACGAATCCAAGAAGTTTGTAGCAAGACTGAGTGAGCTGCGATATATGGCAAGAGAATGTCAGTTCGGGATCAAAGGCGACACCGAGATCTTTCACGGATTGTACACGTGATAACGTTTCGCCTTTTATTTTATAATCGTAAATTATAATGTTTTTACAACGAGTGAAGGACATTGTGACACATTTCTTTGTGTTAAAATCTAATTTGTTTGCCAACGACCATTCAGATAGTGCATCCAGATCAGTTTGCATTTTAAAGCAATCTTGTTGGCAGCTTATTTCCATCATCATTTTAAGGTCATCAGCAAATAGTAGACATTTGCCGTTCCTAACACAGTTTTGGATGTCATCTATATGTCAATATATCGTATATATATATATATATATATATACGATATACGATACGCATTACGCAACCTCTCCCAAAAAGAAGTCACACGACGTGAAGACATTGCACCACGCAAGTCTTTTGCACTAGACGTTTCATATACTTCTATCATTTATCACAAAACACCTCTGAAGAACGGCCTCGAGATCAACATGACAAACCAATTTATTTCATTTGCCCACATATAGAACCAACATTAGAAAAAAAAAACTCCTTCGTTTTTAAATTTCATCTTCTTGCTTCATCCTCAACAAGTCTTAAAAACATTTAATTTATTTACAGTCAGCCCTAGCTGCTGTAAGGAAAGGGGATACCATGGAAATTTCCCTACAGAAATAATATTTCATACATTATTCGAGAGGGACAGGGTTGCCAAGTTTTTTCTGAGGAAATAAATATAAATACAAATAAAATGAACAGGAAATATGTGTGTAATTACATGTGTGGAAAAACTACTTTTGACTTTATCTCCGAAATAGCTGGGTTTGTACATAACATTTAAACCACCAGGAGGTCTAGCACGGATGATCCATAAAATCCTGATCAATACAATATTGACTAAATTCGTAATCTATGGTCACATAGAATTATTTGTGGGCACGGTCAATAATAAATAAGAAATATTCCGGCCTTACATATGTTGTTAGAGAATGTGCTATGAGAACTTGCAAAAAATACAGTATTCAATAGATTTTTTTTCTCGAAAAATATTACAAAAGTTCGAGTGCAGTTCACACGCGGTAGAAGCGAAACTTTACCAAAAAAAATCAACCAAAACGACCAATGAGCGCAGACATAGCGTAATTTCCGTTTCACATCTCGAAATTTGGGAGGCGGGAATGGTTACCGCCGCCCAGGGAACCTTTATTAAATAACCAACACCTCTGCCATAGGTCACCCCAAGTGGTTCGCTACGTTTGGTAATTTAGCAGGGGTGCCCGGGTTCATGGGGTGAGGTTTGCCTAGGTCTTGGAGGCGGATGACCAGAACACACTGAACCCCAGATTTCTACCCACCCCTTAAATCCTTTTCCTTCCCAGAACTCTCCTCGCCTTCCTTTCCTTAAAAAAAACTTCCAAATGGCATCCCTAAAGATTACATAGGCCCTGAGGGAAATTATTTTCCTCAGGGCCTATGTGTAGAGCTCATGTAAAAAAAAACAATATGAGCCTTTAAAAGTGACACCATAATCAAAGCGGCCGATGAGCGCAGTTCCAAATTACAGCGGTGCTATCATAGACATATGAATATTAATAGACCTGCCCTAAGCGATAAAAGCGTATTATTTCCCCCTCCCCATACCGGTTCCATTGGAACCGGCTGGGATCAAGTATGGCTTCGCGTGAATCTAAAAAATGTGACGGCATCATTCTTCTGCGAGCCAGCGTCGAGCACTCATCGGTGCATTTTACGAAATAACACGGCAAAAAGAGTGGCTTGTGTTTTGAAAACGTGGGAAAATAGAAGTGAAAAAGAGAATAAACCCAATTGTCGTATTACATTCCTTAGGCAAGCATTATTTTACTTTATTATAAGGTTATTCAGATCACATAATATGGTCGTTTTTGTAATACACAATATAGGGTAAGTAAATTATGAAACATTTGTAAAAGTGTCTTAATTAAATACGTCAACAAAATATTGGACTATGAAAATAGGCAAACTTTACTTTGCTGTATTTGGAATTTGTAAATTTGTTCATTTCGCGGCGAGCAATTCGCGCTCCCTTTGTAGTTGGTTTCCTCCCCTCACCTTTATGTTAAGGTCTATTAATATGTCTATGGGTGCTATAGAAGTTTCACTTCAAAAACTTGAGTTTGGAATAAGGAGTGTAGCAATTGTGTATTTTTAAACACGACTTACCTACTTACTTATTCTTACTTACATTAGTTGTGTATATACTAGGCACCTGCTCAGGACCTTGTCCGAAAGGCGCGCAAGATGGATCGCCCATGTAATAAGACAAGAAGGCCTCTTGCATGCCATAATGGAGGGTATGACCGAGGGGACAAACACTAGGGGACGCCCACGCCGAGAGTACCTGGAGGACCTGCTGGTGAACGTGCGCTGCTCATCATATGCAGACTTCAAAAGAGCCGCACAAGACAGGGAAGAGTGGAAGAAACGAATAGATGAAATTGCTGCAAACCAATACTAGTTGTAGTATATTAATAAATAGAATAAATAATACACGAATTGAAATGTTTAAAGTGAATAATAGTTCAGTTGCATCTAGTTCAATGTTTCTAAAAAAATTGAGTTTCTGATTAGAAGAGTACTGGTTGTATATTTCTTATTGATTGACTAATTGTAGCAGTGCTTCCATGGTAAGTAATTTAAGTAATTGGTTGTGTGAACCACATTATAAAAATCCTTCTTAATATTGTGAAATATAATTATACCATAATCGTAGTGATCCAAACATATCAATCGGTTATTCACTAAATTTTACAAAATAATATCAGACATTACTGATTCCAGTGCGTGTGAGCGGTGCGACATCATAATAGGTCACTATCACCCGTAAGTGCAAGCAGCGCAGAAACTCTCCGTACACTTGCAACCCGCTACGCGATAAGCAGTTAAGTGTGCTGGGTGCAGGGTCATCACTCACTTCCTAACATTACGAACCTCTAAATAAAAATGGATGCTAATCAATGTATGGCGAAGGCTCAGGAAATTATTAACCAAATACATTTAATAATTACCGACTCATCTAATAAGTTCAATAAAGAACAACTTGCTAAAATAATGCCAAAAACTACCGAGTTACTGGGCGTCGCGGGACAGATGGCCGTAAGGATGGGGACTATGGAAGGTGAACTATCCGCATACAAAAATATTATCAATAACCAACCTGCAATAACTGGGACTACTCAATCCACTTCAATGGAAATATGTGACGCAATTACCGAGATAACAGAAAGGAATCTACGTTCGAAAAATCTTATTCTGCTGAACGTACCTGAAAGTGAAGACGAGAATCAAACTAACAGGATATCTGATGACAACAATAAAGTATGTTCTACGTTGAAAAGTATCGATGATACATTACAGATAAATATTTCTAAAATATATAGGCTTGGCGTAAGAAAAACTGACAAGATCAGGCCCTTAAAAGTAGAACTGCAAGATTCATACCAAGCTAAGCAAATAATCATAAATAAATATAAACTGAAGAACGGCATCAAAGTTAAACAAGATCTCACGGAGCTGCAAAGGAAACAAATGACGGATGTTTGGAAAGAGTTTGAAATGAGAAAAGCGGATGGGGAAACAAACATAACAATTAAGTACATAAACTCTGTTCCAAAAATAATAAAAAATGTGCCAAAAAACTTAAACAGCACCTAAAATTGTTTGGGTATTACCAAAATGTTCGCGGAATGAGAACCAAATTACAACATCTCAAAATAACTTCTCCCACAATCCCACATGATATATTGTTATTAACAGAAACATGGTTAAATGAGGACATCAATTCATCGGAATTAGGCCTTAACCAATATAACATTTATCGTCTTGACCGTGACCCCATTACGAGCAACAAATCAAAAGGAGGAGGTGTAATGGTGTGCATATCCAAAAACATTTCATCTAGAAAATTGCCAGTTAAACACAAAAACGTTGAACACATCTTTGTAATGCTAAATATTTCATCAACAAAAATCATTATAGCCTGTACTTATATTCCGCCAATGTCAGATCTGCAAATATACAAGAACCACATCGAGGATGTAGAAACACTAAAATATAAATATCCTTAAGCCAAATTTATAATTGTAGGCGATTACAATCTTCCGAAAATTGACTGGTCTTTCGATAAGAACAATGAAGTGATTATTAACGAAACAGAAGTGCAGTGTGCCAAATCAAAGGAAATGCTCGATATGTCTTTTTTCCTAGGACTTAAACAGTTAAATAAAGTGCATAATTCTTATAACCGAATGCTTGACCTAGTATTTTCTAGTGACTTAAGGACAGTGGTAGAAAAATCGGATGAATTGTTATTACCTTTAGACCAACACCATCCAGCGTTAGATATTATTATTACAAATGTGTCTAGAAAATTGGAGAAATTAAAAACTTCATCGTACAATTTTAATAAAGCTGACTACACAAATATTATTAATTATCTTGACCATATAGACTGGTCATTTCTAGAAGATGAAAACAATATTGAAAATCAAGTCCAACAGTTTTATTCAATCCTAAACACTTCAAAAGAACGTCATGTTCCAAAAGTTAATTTTAATGCATCCTTTTACCCCACATGGTTTTCAAAAGAATTAAAAGAATTAATTTATACTAAAAAACAAACTCACCGAATATATAAGCAATCTAGAAACGTAGATGATTATATAACGTTTACTAACTTAAGAAGGCAGTGCAAAGAATTGTCCAAAAAATGTTATAATGATTATATTAGTTTAATAGAAATGGAGGTTCATGATAATGTAAAAAAATTGTGGAACTTTCCTAATGCTCAGCGAAAAAATGACTGTAGTTTACCAAATATTATGCATCTGAATAACAATTGTGCGGACAGTACCGAAGGCATTGTCAATCTTTTTGCAGATTTATTCAAAAGTGTTTATGATGATAGTATTCCTGATAATGAAATCCCAAACGATATATCACTTGAAGAATCACTTAACCTAAACCATTGTTTTATTGAAATAAACGCTATAGAAAAGGCTATAAAAGCATTAGATACTAATAAATCCGCTGGACCGGATGGTTTCCCTCCAACATATTTAAAATCTTGTGTTCGCAGTTTGACTTATCCACTATTTAAACTATTTAATAATTCTTTGTCGTCAGGGTGTTTTCCAAATCAGTGGAAAAAAAGCTATCTTACGCCTATTCATAAAAAGGGAGATAAAAGCGATGTATCTAACTACAGACCAATATGTATATTGTCCGCTATTCCCAAACTATTTGAATCGTTAGTCCTAGATGTCATTATTAAACAAATTAATAATATTATTGTACCCAACCAGCATGGCTTTATCACAGGTAAATCCACTCTAAGTAACTTGATCATATACGAAAATTACATAACTGATTCTCTTGCCTTGAAGCATCAGGTGGATTCAATTTATACTGATTTTTCCAAAGCCTTTGACAAAGTAAGGCGACATATCCTTGTACAAAAATTAAGTATGTTGGGCATCAAGGGTAATCTATTAAGTTGGATTGATAGTTATCTTAGTAAAAAAGAGCTATGTGTGAAAATAAAATCTGTGGAATCTTACGTTTTCGAAGCCACAAGTGGGGTTCCTCAGGGGTCTCACCTGGGACCAATTCTTTTTTTGTTATTTATTAATGATATTGTTAGCATATTTAAAGATGTGGAAGTTCTTCTCTTCGCAGATGACTTGAAAATATATAAAACAATACGTAGTTTAGACGATTGTTATACTTTGCAACTTAATTTAAATAAACTATATCGTTGGTGCATCATCAACTCTCTGTTTCTTAATATTAAAAAATGTCAGGTCATTCGTTTTTGTAAAATACGAAATCATATAATTTATGTATATTCGCTAAATAACGTAAAATTGACAGCTGTCACTCAAATCAGGGACTTGGGTGTTATATTTGATGAACAGTTAACATTCAATCCGCATGTAAATGAAATCACAAATAAAGCCTTAAAAATGCTTGGTTTTATATGTAGAACCGCATGCGACTTCAAGTCATTAGAATGTTTGAAAACACTGTACACATCTTTAGTAAGAAGTCAAGTAGAGTATAATTCGCCTATTTGGTCCCCCTTTTATAAAATACATTCCAACAATATTGAAAGGGTACAACACAAATTTCTACGATTTATTAACTTTAAACTAAATATTCCAATCCAAAATATAAATTATATCCAGCTGATGCACCAACTAAATTTGATTACGCTGTCAGATAGGCGAATTATCTCCGACCTTGTTCTACTAAATAAAATTATTAATTATAGAATCGACAGCCCTGAAATTCTGGCCACAATAAAATTATTTGTACCTTCCAAAAATACGAGACAAAATTCCACGTTTTTCTGTGACAATTTCAAAACAAATTATCAAGCGCACATATCCCTAAATCGAATACAAAATTTTGGTAATAAATTTGGTAATGTCGTTGATATATTTAGAGATTCCGTAGCAGTGCTTAAACGAAATCTACATAAACACTTTGCTGAAATGTATGACTTCACCATTCCATAGTGAAAAACCCTTTTTAGCTTCTATCTATTTCACTATTTTCTTTTAGACTTTTTAACTTTAATATATATATGTAACTTTACAAATTAATATTGTAATTTAATTTATATTTCGATTATGCTTAAGTCCCTGCTAATGCTGATTAATTTCAATCCCGTTATTTTTGTTTGTAAGTACAAAAAAAAAAAAAAAACTGTTCTCCATAATGGTATTCTATATTATTTGTAAAACATTTATGTAGGTACTACACATATAATAATTATTTTATTCATATATGTACTTAAACTTTTATATGCCATATAGTTAATGTAATAATACTTATAACAATGTATGTAAAAGCCCAATGGGCGTTTAAATAAATAAATAAATAAATAAGTATTAAATTATATCTCCTCATATTCAAGTGCCAAACATTTGAAAGGGCCAAAGAAATTTTAGATACTTTGCCACAAAATTATACAATGCACTTCCACTGGCCAATAAACAAAACACAATATCAAATATAAATCTGATATCAAGTCCTGGATTTTCAGCCAAAACAGATCCAACTTCAAAGATATTACCAAAACGAACTTTTAAGTATGTACATATGTATCTATATTTTTGAAGATGACTGTCTTGTTACTTTAAATGTGTAATATTATGTTATTATTTGTATGTTTTCTATATGTGCTATTGTTTTTGAAGTAAAATTTCTTTACGCACGCACTTGGTGGGTAAGCTGGTGAATGCGTTACGAAAAGTGGTGATGTGTTACGAAAAGTGTGATGCGAACGGTAATCGATGCGGACGGTGATCGATGGCGGGACGAACGGTCGGGCATTTAAGCACGCTTGACTTGGGGAATGATAAGGATAAGGATGGTCACCGCAAGGTCGTAGGTCACCCCGAGGACGTAGGTCACCCCAAGGACGTAGGTCACCCCATGGTCGTAGGTCACCCCAAGGTCATAGGTCACCCCATGGTCGTAGGTCACCCCAGGTCGTAGGTCACCCTATGGTCATATTTCACACCAATGTCATACGTCATCCCTAGGTCATAGGTCACCCCGTTCGCCACGTTTGGTAATTTAGCAGGGATTCCTGGGTTCATGGGGCGAGGTTTGTCTTGTAGTTTTACTTCAGTCGTGTGGTATAAAGCACACTCGTTTTTTTATTATTATAAACTGTTCATATTTTTAAAGCGTCAGCTCTCAACACAGGTTCTTCTAGTGAGACAGGCATAGGAAATATTAAATTGTAAGCTTATAATAAATAAATGTGAATAAATAAAAAAAAATCATTCTAAGGTTTCGCTACCACAGATATAATGTTAAAACACAACAACTAATAGGTAATGTAGAATTTAGTTTGCACATCCTTGTTTCTTGATTCGCAGTTGGATCGAAACGCTACGACGTTCATTTGTTGCGAGCGAATTCGAATCTCTGATTCGATTTCCAGAAATTGTAATCAAACACGGGTGGTTTATTTACTAACCAATCACAGCAGGCATTTGATTCGATTCTCAGTACGGAGATATTCAAATATAGAAAAGTTCCCAAAACGAAATACGATTCGAAGAAATTCGAAAGTCGACAAAATAAATTTGCCCGAACTCGCGACTTGCAGACTTTTTGAAACTTTGTATTTTAAAAATCTTCGATATTGAATACAATAGAAATAGATTGCCTCTCAACTTGTCAGTTTCAACTCGGATTTTCAGAGTTGTAGAAATACTCAGTATTGCCCTTCTAAATGACCACAATTCAGAATCAAGATGGTGTTTGAAATTGTTTTAACCGTGTTTAGTGACCAGGTAGGCACAAGCCAGTGAAAGCAAGCGGACAGACTCCCTCGAAATTTGTATAGAAAAATCATTTATATTATTTAAGATAGCTGGTACCCGGCATGCGTTGCTATGCCATTTAATAAAGAAATTGTTTCTCCCTGCCTGTCCTTTCCCATTCATCCCGTTTCCCTTCCGCCTCCCCTTCCTCCCATGTTCTCCTTCCCCCCATTTCCCCCCCCCGCCAACCTCCCTGCTTCCCCTTCCCCCCTCTCCACACCCGCATTCCATACATTCAGTCCCGGTCCATTCAGTTTTCAAACAGCTCGCGTGCCACCTATTGCATTTTTTATACAAATTTCATAATGCCGGAGCTCACCAGTAGTTTTATACAAACCTTGTCCTGACAGTGACGAACACAAAACAAAAAGAATTATTCAATTTGGTGCAGTCGTTCGGAAGTTATGCGCGTACATACATTTCGGCGATTCATTTTTATTTATACAGAAGATTCCCAGGTATTCAGTACTGGAATAAGCTCCCTACTATTTGCTGACAACACGCGAGATTAACGACAGGAGGGACTACAAGAGTGGATTAACCGTTTCAACGAAGAGTGCACGGCGGCCGGAATGAAGATGAGAACTTCAAAAACAGAGGTGATGGTTATAGGGAGGGATCAAACTCAGTGCAACATACTCGCTAATGGGACAGCTGAAACAGGTGGACAGGTTCATATACCTTGGGATCAAATTCTCCAGCGATAGTCGGCAAGACGAAGAAATTGATCGAAGAATAAGTGCGGCAAGCAGTGTATTGCGTCCTCTCTACAGCTCTGAGATAAGAAAAGCCGAGCTCAACATCAAGACAAAGATGGCAGTGTTTAAAACGGTATACCACCCGACGCTCACTTACGGCCACCAGACATGGATGCTAAATGAACGAACACGCTCTAGAGTCCAAGCTGCCAAAATGAGGTACTTGAGAGGAGTGGCAGGGATTACGAAATGAGATCATATAAGAAACTCGACGATCCGAGATGATCTAAACATTGAACCATTGCTACCCTTCATAGAAAAATCGCAACTGAGGTGGCTTGGGCATGCACTAAGAATGTCTGATGACCGAATACCGAGGAAGATACTGAGTGCCATTCCAGAGGGTAGACGTCCATATGGCCGCCCCAGACACAGTTGGGCGAGGCAACTCCAGAAACTGTGTGAGGAGAGGATGGGTCTACCATGGACGGAGGCCGAACAATCAGCACAAGACAGGGACGTATGGAGGAGCCTTGTCGATGCAATGGGTCCCGACCCGAATAGGATAAAGGGAAGATGATGATGATGAAGACTCCCAGATTCCAATCTTCCCGGAACTTCCTGTCATTCCTTTCCTTAAAAAGACTCTACACCAAGGGTGGCGAAACCACGGCCCGCGGGCCGCATGCGGCCCGCCGGGTGTTTACTTGTGGCCCGCGGAGCAAATGCACACTTTTTTTTCTTTTAGTGTACATAAAACCACCACAAGAACATTCCAATGTGCGTAGTTCGTATCACATCTAATATATGAAAGTATCTCAGTACATTGATTCGACTATCGTGACAAGTTATTCTATGGTATATACGTGTTAACAAACAATCACAGTTAAAGAAGAAATTCAATCATGTTGGTTTGGAAGAGTTATACAAAACATATTTGGAAATGAAGAAATATCCTGCACTTTACAAACATGCTCTCTGTCGATGATTTCGCTATTTGAAAACTTAACGTGTGAACAGATTTTTAGTCGAGTGAAGCATATTAAATCTCAAATAAGGACACGATCACTGATGAGCATTTGGAAAACTGTTTGCGTACTGTAGCAACAACATCAATCGTTATCAACATTGATGCACTTAGTTCTGACAAACAAAATCACACGTCTCAGTAAAATTTATTATATTTTAGAAAAATGAAAAAAAAATCAACTTTGTATAAACCACTTATATATTATATTTTGTTTATTTTTTATTATTATTTTTTGTATTGCCCAACTTTAATCTAATAAATATGTTTGAATCTCATTTTGGTTATATCCTCTTAAAAAAACAACATATTTCTTGTTATCTTTGAATAATCAAAGAAATTTTGTTGTGCGGCCCGGTAGGAAATCTAATTTCTAAAATCTGGCCCGGCTGCTATAAAGGTTGGCCACCCATGCTCTACACACAGCATTACCAAAAATGGCATAAGCCCCGAGGGAAATTGTATTCTTCAGGGCCTACTGTGTGGAGCTAATATAAAAAAGGTCAAAGAGTAAGGTTCTTGTCACGAAATTAGTCAACGAACCGTTTTAATAAAAAGAAATTTTATCAACATTAAATTAGCTTTATAAAAAAAGTTTTAATAGCCCTTATCTCGTGGGTAATAATTTTATCAAAAAGCGGAGTAATGATGCTATTTCGTAATCTAACACATTAAAACGTTGGTGTGGTTAGCTAAAAATTTTCGCTAAAACTTGCGAAAGAGTTCAAAGGGTTACCCCCTAAAATGATTTCCTATAATATGACGATGTGTTTGAAATGTCCTTTTTAATTATGGGGTGGTTTTGTTGTACGGTTATTTTAGGTAGAAAGATGACTTAATTGAAAACGTAAAGTAATGTTGTTAAAATAGTTTCAGATGTTGGAGAGTTGAGAAAATGTTAATTACTCAAGTTCTGGTTCCGCCAATTAAAATAATTCATGTTGCTAATAATAACCTACGGTAAAGTTGTTACATTTTATAGCGCAACCCGTATGTCTCGTGTGAACTTGTAAATAATGATTTAAATGTCGTACTACTATCATAAAAAATGTCTATCAAGTGTTTTTGAATTTACGGTGTTTTTTTAAGTAGAGATTTTTTTTTTACGTGAACTCCACACAGGAGGCCCTGAGGTAAATAATTTCCCTCAGGGCCTATGTCATCTTTGGGGATGCTGTGTGGAGGATTTTTTTTAAGGAAAGGAGGGAGAGGAGAGTTCTGGGAAGGAAAAGGGTATGAGGGGTGGGTAGGAATCTGGGGTTCAGTGTGTCCTGGTCATCCGCCTCCAAAATCTAGACAGACCTCACTCCATGAACCCGGGTACTCCTGCTAAATCACCAAACGTAGCGAACCACGTGGGGTGACCTATGTCAGAGGTGTTGGTTATCCAATAAAGGTTCCCGGGGCGGCGGTACCCATTCTCGCCTACCAATTATTCATATAGATAGTTATAAAAGTTGCAGAAAAACAAGTTACATTTCCGATATAATAAGTGGCTTCCGCGGTCGAAGGACAAGGCTCTCGACTACCGATCCGGAGGTTGCGTGTTCAAAACCCGGAAAGTAAATTTTGTTTGACTCATTTGTGTTTTCACAATTTAATAATTTAAAAAAATAGTATCGCCCAGACGAAAGATCACCATTCAAAATTGAAACGTTGCTTGAAATGGCTTTAGCCGTGTTTGGTGACTTTTTCCTTTCTCCATAACATAACTTTTTGAACAGTTTGTTCGACTACCAAGCCAGGCACATACGCGTATTGTGGAAGTCGAGATATGAATACGTAATTATAATTATGTAATAATTGCTACATGTTAATAATATAATTTTGTTAGGTACACGTACTAGATCTGAATAGCCAGGTTCTTACCCACCCACCTTCCTCTTCCTACCTCCTGCCTACTGAAATTGGGGGTGTCATAGTCTCACTGGCTTCAGTTGGTTGGGAGAGTTGGGTCTCAGCAGTTGCTTCTCACTTGTCTCAACCGAGTGCTCCCAAGTGCTCCCAAGCAGTTGGGTCTCTTGCGGGGTGGGCGGTTGGGCTCTTGTGATAAATAGGATACTAAAAAACAGTGTAACTCATATACGTATACATATGTGTATAAATATCTGAGACTATGTAATTTTTACATTTATCAAAATTATTAATTTATGTTTTTCGTGTCCTGTTCAACAAGGAATGTCGAATTTGAATTGATTTTAAGTGTGATTTTCAAAATTGGAACTGACAGTATGAAGAGTTTAGACAAGCGATAAAGTACCAATATATTTTAACGGAGAATTTTTGTAATTATCATTTTCACAAATTGGAAATGATTTGTCAAGAATTCAGGTAATCCCGTAATTTCTCACGGCTCTGTGTTAGAAGGTAAGCAATATTGTTGTAAATAAAGTCATAATGACGTTCAATATTAAAAATTAACCGTTTGCAAAATAATGTGGACATTTTGGGGGTGGAATATTTTTAATTAAATATCCTTAGAAACCGCACGGTCGAGTACAAATCTCCCGGTAGACCGCACGCCATAGTGAAAACGTCTTGATTAACCGCACGTTATCAAGTAATGTCGCTGTATAACGCATGTCGCGTCGTAGCGAACACTGAATATGTACCGAAATTACACCCAGTAAATAATATTATATCCGTAGACCGCACACTATTGGTTATATATCCCGGTAGACCACAAACTATAGTGTACATATACCGGTAAGCCGCAAGCTATAGTGTACACATACCGGTAAGCTGCACACTATAGTTAAAATATCCCTGTAGATCGCACACTTTGGTGTACGTATTTGACATTGACCTATCAGTGGCTGAGTTGGCATCACATTTGGGTCAAACCCAGGCGTCGTATGTTCAAGGCTGGCTAAGTCCTCCATCATGACACATGCAACATTTTTTGTTTAGTGTGGTGGTAGTAGGAGATTTTCAAATGTTGTCTGGTTATTGGCAACCCGGGTAAGCCGTTTGGTCGTCACCTCATAAAAAGGGGGTGGGATAGACCCTGTCCGTGTATAGAGCCAGGCGAACACACACCAGAGCGGTTTTCCCGCGATCCGCCCGCACATTCCCTAATGACATGCTTAGGGAACGTACCCATACTACGTGACACGTTTAGGGGGGGGGGGGGGGTCTTCAAAATGTCACGCTCCATACAAATGAGCGGCGGGTTGCTTAGGATTTTGGTCACCGGGGGGGGGGGGGGGGGGGGGTTAAAAATTGCAAAAAGTTGGTCACGTAGTATGGGTACGTTCCCTTAGACTTTTTTAGGTTTTTTAGGTCTCGTCCTTCCGCCCCCCCACCGACAACTCGACGCTCATCTTTTTCCAGGGTCTTCTAAAACTTCTTCTTACCCACACATATTTCTTCGAGGCAAAATCGGACGGACTTCGGGTTTCGTCTGCGGTTGGGCCGATAGCCATGCACGTTGTCATTGGGACTGCCTGGTGGTTTGTGGAATACCTTTTCTGACAATTTTTTTATGCATTTTATTTTCTCTCTGTTATTATTGTAAATACTTGCATTATAATATTACTTTTATTTTTTCGTTATTTCTCTAATCCCAGGCTTCCTCGACCGGGCGCAGCTTTTTTATTTTTCTCTGTAGGTATATTTTTATCTATACATTTCAGAAAAAAAAGTTGTCAAACTTGGGCACTCACAAAAAATCACAATAAGAAACTCGAAACTTGCCAAAACTCCATGGAAAAAAGTATGTTAGGGAAAAGACTGTCCGATAGAATAAAAATCGAAACTATTAAGAAACAAACAAGAACAAAAGATCTCAAAAAAACAATTAAAAAGCTAAAGTGGAAGTGGTCAGGCCATACAATCAAAGGAAGTAATAAATGGTCAAAATTGGTAAGGATTTCTTTCACAACATTCACAAATGACAAGAAGAGAAAACGAGGTAGACCATTTAGACGGTGGGTTGACGACATCAAAGCCATAGCAGGTGGTACATGGACGAGTGTAGCTAATGATCGAGAGAAATGGCGACAGTTGGAGGAGGCCTTTGTCAACTAGTGACATACAGACAGGGAGTCGATGCATGATAAGTGTTGTAAATGTTATAAATATTATAAATAATGTGATGTAATTTACTGTCTGAATAAAGGTAAAAATAAATAAATTATTATTATTATACATTTCAGATTAATTATTCCACGGGCTGCTACATCTATTTCTCTTTTGTATTATGTTAATGAAAGTACTTGCATACTGCTTACTAACCCCGTATGCATGGACATTGGAGGGTCTAGAGTCGTTCAAATAAATGTAGCTACGTTCAATAACAAGTAGAGTCTTGACGTGAGCGAGGAAGGAGGAAACCATGTTTCCTTATAACGCCGTTGGGAGAGTGCTGGAGTCCCCTCCAATCTGGGTAGCCGTACACTTTAGCGTAAATATTTATTTTTTTATTTATTACACGCCCTAGTGGGCTTTTCTACTTAAAAATAATAATAAAAATACTTAAAAATTTAAAGAATAAAGAAAATATAAAGATAATGACATAAAAGGTTGCAACGAAATACAAAACAAAATACATAAATAAAAATGTAAACATAAACTAAGAATCCTGACGCATATAATTGAATTTAAGAGATTCTTCAAAACAAAATAGTAGTAGCATAGAAGTTTTTGGTGGGTACATAGGTCTATTTGTGTCTTAAAGAATAAAAGTGATAGAATATACAACATTTATACTGATTAGTGCGCCTTCAATTTAGACGTTTCATGTCGGACGGCTGCAGTGCTGAAGCAGTGCGTTTGTCGTACGGCGCACGGACGGTCATTTGTTTTCATACAAAATGCACCGTGCGGCAACAGTGCGGCGTCGGTACCGAGAACGCTCGACAACAGGACGGCAAAGTCTCAAGCTCCACGTGTTCATTTCGCTGTTTAATAGTGCGGTGACAAGACGTGAGAGCTGAGAGCTAACTTCATCGAATTTTCAAGTTTACTGTTTGCTTAAAATGGATGATATAAACGTGGAAGAATTTATAAATGAAATTGAAATACGCCCTGCTATATGGAACTCCAAAAGCGACAAACACATTAATCGCACGGAAACAAAAAATGCTTGGGAAGGTATCTGTGAAAAATTTATAGAGGATTTTAAAAATAAAACTACTGGTGAAAAAAACTCAGCAGGTAACTATTTATTTAAATCAAATATGATTATATAATGAAAAATATATAACTTTGTTTACACCACTATATTTAATAATTAATATACATGTTTCGATAACAATGTTACCTTTATCAGGAATGATGTTAATTTAAAAAATAAATGACAAACAAGTAAAGACAAATAAGAATAAATTAGAACATAGACAAAAATATTAAAAAGGAGACGCGATTAATTAGTAAAATAAATAATTATAATTATTATAATTATCAATAAGAAAATAAATTTAAGAGATGGCTATTGTTAAAAAAATGTTTGGTTATTTATAATATTTAATTTACTATTAACGCTTTTTCTAATTTCAAAAATTTCTAAATTATCCAATTGTATGCCCGTAGTGCAAGTATGTAAAATATTAAGACCTTTATTAATATCAAAAGAATGACTTGTTTCCAAAATATGGTTGTCAAATTCAGAAAAATAATTATTATTTAAACATCTTATATGTTCAAAATGAATTTAAAACATCAAACGACCCACGTCTAAACATCACTAGCATACAAACGCACGGCAGTCAGAAACGCTTTCAATTTAGGCGTTTGGTATCGGACTGCTACCATACTGCAGCGGCACGGCAGCAGCATGGCAGCGGGTCAGTAAACGTGCGGCAGCAGTCCGACCAATTCCGACACGAAACGTCTAAATTGAAAGAGCCCTTAGTTTTACATAATATGAAATATACAGAATCCAAAACCTGGGTAATATGTATTCGCACATAGATATATGGAATATGTCACTGATACACTATAAACATGAAATAAAAAAAAATCATTTATCCATCATTTAAACGCTCACTAAGGATTTTTTTTTGTAAATTTCCTACATCGACTTTAATAAACCTGTTTTTGTTTTTATCTAAAATATTAAAATTCAAATTGAACAGTTCTGAACTCCTGCAACTTACGAACCTACATCTACACATAGCGGTTTCACGCTATGAGAAACCAATAAGTACTTAGGTGTTTGTTATTCATGATTATTGTTGTAAATTTGTAAACACATCTGATCACCGGACTTTAAAAATTTTGTTCCTTGTATATTTATATCATGCATGTATTTTTTATTTTTTATCGCATCTTTATTGTAATTTATTTCTCACTGTGCTTTTAAATTTTTGTTGTTTTTATTTTTATTTCAGGTTTGTATTTTTGTTTTCTATCGTAACTTTTATTTATATTATATTTTTCTTTCTCGTGTTAAAATTGTATTGTCTTTATATATTTATGTAAAAGCCCTCTGGGCGTAAATTAAATAAATGAATATCGCCCAAATCAGTCTATTTATTTCCGAGACTGTGAAGTCTAAATATCCCGGCATACCGCACACTATAGTTTAAATATAACAGTATACAGCGCACTATAGTGTACATACTATTCCGCTAGACCACAAACAATATACCCTAGTAGAGTCGAGAAAATGTATACAATTGTGTCGATTTTCAACCACCTCCTTCTAAAATAATAATTTTGGTTTTACCTTTGGTTTAATTTCACCCCTTATCTTTGCACATCAAACGAAGCAAACCCTTTCACAAATTAAAACAATGATTACGAATTAAAAACGGTAATTCTCGGTAAGGCGTTTTATTTAAAATCAACACCGCGTACAATTTTGAACAAACGCAAATTTCAGGCAGTAATCCACCTTTTTCCACCCCCTGACCCGAATGAAACACAAGAGGGTTGAAACCTGAAGATTAAAGTAATAGGTAAGGCGACCCTTTGAATTATAATATTAATTATAAATCTAGAGAATTAAAATATATATTTCCAAAGTTATAACAATTGCTGATCTTAAACCTACTAACGGTACACCTCGCGTCTACAAAATATATTTCTAATTTTTTCTTATTTAATAAATAAAATCCAAAATTTTCTCTATTTTCTCTTTTCTCTGTCGTATTACATTCCATATGAAAGCATTATTTTACTTTATTATAAGCTTATTCAGATCATATAATATGGTCGTTTTTGTAACACACACTATCACTCGAGACACATGGCGTGTGCTCGTCGCTGTTTTGTGAGGTAAGTAAATTATGAAACATTTGTAAAAGTGTCTTAACTAAATACGTCAACAAAATATTGGACTATGAAAATAAGCGGATTTTACTTTGCTGTATTTTAACCAGTAACCTTGTTGTAGGTACCGAACCCCACCAGTTTCATATGCGCATTCACCTTACCATTCTTAATTGGAAAAATGAAATACGATTTTTTTCAAATTCAAAACACAGGTAGGTATATATTTATACATAGGTGCACAAAATTAACAAAAAACATTAAAAAAGAACATTAAATTATTAAATAACAAAACCATTAAAACATGATTTTCACACAAAAACAAAAAACATAATAATGAATTTATATGAGTCGGGGGTGAATCTTGACCTCCACTGAACCCGCGAGACTGACTCACCGAACTCCTGGGGTTCGATCGAACCCAGGTTAAAAAGATTTGTACAAGCTCACATGCTTACAAGATTTGTAAGTCGGAATTAAATACCTACTAACGTAATTAAAAACCATGTATTTTACGTAAAATTCTTTAAATTTCATTCAAGGAATTTTACTATATATCCAAGGAAACGTCACTATCTCAATGACAATTCCTTTTTAAACTTTCTTCAGGCAGTTAGTACCGTAACATTGAAAAAAATGCAAATGAAAAAGTCCAAATAAACCCGACGATTTAAAAAAAAAGAATCATTCCGGAACTCTTCAATGGCCACCATCTTGAAACGGAAACGGAACGTACATTAAAATTTACAGACAGACGAAATCGTCAAATTACGCCGATTCCCGCAGAGGTAAGCAGAGGTGATAGACCACGCACAAATTTGTCTTACCTAGTCACACGTGTTCTGACTCTTGACATGCTCAGAGTAATTTGATTTACTTGATCGTACCACGTCCTTCTCAGGCATGCCCAACTTCTTCTATCATTCACTTTCGCGTCATACATTCTCCATACACTCATTTCTTCGGTCAGTCAACCTTTCTCGTCCAAATTTTAATTCATCAAGCTACGTCAGCCTTACATTACTTACTGTCCGAATCTCTACATTTATAACTTGGTTATACCTACATGGATTTACCACACATACACCTCAGTGATCTAATTTAGCTAAATTAATTTAATAGAATTTTTTTACATTACCACCACACAGAATAAATTCCCTCAGAATATGTGTCATCTTTGGGGATGCTGTGTGGAGGGTCTTTTTTAATGAAAAGGCAGTAGAAGAAGTCCTACGAAGGAAAAATGTGTGCGGGGTGGGTGGGAATCTAGGGTCAATGTGGCCAGGAGTGACGGACCGAATCCATACCATCCAGTCTCTTGCGCAGTAGGTGCGCAAACGCATCCGCAGCCAAGACCTAGACATATCCCACCCCATGAACCCTGAACATCCCATCATATCACGAAACGTAGCGAACCACTTTAGGCGACCGCGACGTATGGCCCAGGGGTGTTAATCTATCTTCTATCTATCTATCTTCTATCTTCTTCTTCTATCTTCTCTTCTATCTATCTTCTATCTTCTTCTTCTATATAAATAAAAATGAATCGCCGAAATGTATGTACGCGCATAATTTCCGAACGACTGCACCAAATTGGATAATTCTTTTTTTGTTGTGTTTGTTATGGTCAGGACAATGTTTGTATAAATAAATAAATACTGGTGAGCTCTGGCATTACGAAATTTGTATAAAAAATTGCAATAGGTGGCAAGCGAGCTGTTTGAAAACAGAATGTACCGAGACTGAATGAATGGAATGCGGGAGGGTAGAACTCGGGAGGAGGGTTCGCGGGATGGGGGAAGCAGGCGAGGGGAATGGGGAGAGGAAAGGTGTGGGAACGCGAAAGGGAGGCGAAAGGGGAATTTTTTTTTTTTTTTTTTTTTTACATTAACTCCACACAGGAGGCCCTGAGGAAAATAATTTCCCTCAGGGCCTATGTCATCTGGGATGCTGTGTGGAGAGTCTTTTTGAGGAGAGGAAGGAATGAACATTGGTCTTGAAGAGACCCATATTGTAGGAAGGAGGAAACACAGAGGCCGGCAAATCATTCCACAGCCGAGCTGTTGAACACAAGAACGAGTCGAAGAAACGACCCGTTCTCATGTGACAAATGTCAACCGTGTACAAATGTTGGGCACGCGTTTGGCGTGTTTCCCGACTATGCACCGGTGCCGAAGGGATCAATGATGCTAGTTCTTCAGAGCATCTTCCATTGTAATACCGGTAGAACAAGGATAGCATTCCCACCCGACGCCTGTGCTCTAAAGATTGCAATCCGTCTGTTAAGATGGGAGAATCTATCAAACGGACCGCCCGTTTCTGCACAGAGTCGAGGGTATTTTTCAGGTATTTTGGAGCTCCAGACCAGAGATGGCTGCCAAATTCAACCGTGGGGCGTACTTGTGATTTGTACAAGGTTAGCAGTTGTGTACTATTAAAGTATCTGCGGGCCCTGTACAGTACGCCCAGTTTTTGGGAGGCTAACTTTACTCTGGCTTCGATGGAGCCCCCATACCTGAGCTGGTCACTTAGGGTTACACCAAGCATATCAATGGAGGGCCTGTTCGGAAGATTGCTTCCGTTGAAAGAGACTAGATTTTCATTTCGATCCCTTTTAGACGTAATCAGACAAGATTGGGTCTTTGAAACATTAAATTCAACGAGATTATTTTTACCCCAAGAGAAAACACTCTCGAGGTAACCGTCCATTCTTTGCTTCAAAGCCCTACGAGCTGTTGGAGTTTGTGAGCCCTTTGGGGGCTTGTCAAACAAAAAGCTATCATGAACTGTACTGTCATCCGCGTAACAGTGAATTGGTGCACATGACAAAAGGTCGTTGATGTGCAACAAAAACAAAGTCGGAGACAGAACCGATCCCTGCGGGACGCCAGCATTTATCGAGTGTGAGGAAGAAGTGAAACCATCGACTACCGTCTGAATCGACCTCTCCCTCAAGAAGTCGGCAATCCACATACACAAGGATGCGGGAAGTCCGTAAGAATGCAGTTTGTTGACAAGTCCTCGGTGCCAAACCCGGTCAAAGGCCTTGGAGATGTCCAGTGCAACCGTTTGGGTCTCACCGAAACGTTCCAGGCATCGCCCCCAAACATGCGTCACATACGCGAGAAGATCACCGCACGAGCGGTTCCGCCGGAATCCGTATTGACGGTCGTTAATAATTTTGTTCTTCTCGAGGTATGTGAGCAGTTTGTCGTTGATCACACGTTCCATCACCTTAGACAGAACTGATGTGATCGCTATGGGGCGGTAGTTGGCCGGGTTGGAGCGGTCACCCTTCTTTGGAATAGGATGGATAACCGCTTTTTTCCAACCAGAGGGCACAGAGCCAGTCTTCAGGGACAATTTAAAAAGCTTCGTCAAAATTGGAGCTATTTCTGCAGCGCACCTCTGCAGTACCAGGGCAGGTATTCCGTCAGGCCCACTAGCTTTATTAACATCAAGCCCTCGTAAAACATGGAGTACTTCCCGATGCCGAATCCTCAGCTTTTTCATACGAAAACCGCAGTGAGGAACCGACGTCGGGACAGCACCTTGGTCATCGAGGGTTGAGTTATCTGCAAACATTTTACCTAATAAGTTTGCCTTTTCGGTGGCGGTGTTTGCTAGTGAGCCGTCAGGTCTGGTGAGAGGTGGCAAACTGGATTTGCAGAAATTGCGACCTATTGAGCTCGCAAGCGACCAGAATTGCCTGCTGCCATGCGGGCATGCAGCCAGCTTTCTGCTGATCTGCAGGTCGTGCTCCAATTTCGACCTATTTATGATTCTCTTGGTTTCCTTTGCCATTTTGTTGTAAGCTGTTCTGTCTTCGGATGTTCTAGATGTGTTGTAGGCTCGGTAAGCCGCGTTTTTTCGTCGCACTGCTTCAGCGCATTGTCGACTGAACCACGGCTTTGAGCCCACACCAGTTTCCTTAACAGTAGAATGGATGAAGCCATCCATCGCGGATGTGATGACTTCACCAATTTCCTGGGCACATCTTGAGGGATCCGAAGTCCGAAAACAGACAGCTGACCACGGAAAAGCATTAAAATGTGCCCGCAGACCGAACCAATCTGCTGACCTATAGTGCCACACTTTTCTCTTCAGCCTCTCGTTTGGTGGTCTGAAGTTTAGAATGGGACGAATGGGAAAGGACACGCAGAAAGAAACCATTTCTTTATTAAATGGCATAGCAACGCATGCCGGGAACCGGCTAGTTTTCCAATAAATGGTTCCCAGCGGCCTGACCCACACTCGCCTCCCAAATTAAGGACAAACCTTACCCCATGAACCCGGGCACTCCTACTAAGTTACCAAACATAGCGATTCACTTGGAGCGAATGGCATTGAATGGTACTCATACCCAAATTGAAGACTTGATAAATAAATCTAATTTATTCACCGTTGCGTCTGCCAGTTCTAAGTAATACAAATTTCTAAAACAAAGTCCCGTTACCCATGCATTATAAGCTTGGTGTAATAAATTATATTTTTAATTGGATATGCAGTCTGCAGTAGTATGCACTATTTGCAGGAAATGCTATTTGTGGTTTCAGCAAAATGCAATCAAAACTTTCCGATCGTACTAAGAATTATTTTGAATGGTTGAACTGTTTGTCAGAAATTTAATTCACGTTAATAATTATTTCATGGAAAATGTGGCACTGCTAAACCTCACCGCATAATGGAATAAATACATATAATTACTAGTATTTAAAAGAGTAAGAAAAAGGGATATGGCATGTAAAGCGGAAGAAGTCTAAGGAAAATGTATGATGAGAATGTGAATTGCACGGAAGGATCAAGTGAACCAGATATGCACTAGAGTTGGGACATGTCAAGAATCATTGACCCCACCACTTTCCCAACGGCTTTATAAGGAAACATATGGTTTCCTCCTTCACCGCACACGTCAAGACTCTACTTTTTTTTAACGAAGCTACATTTATTTGAACGACTCTAGACCCTCCAATGTCCATGCATACGGGGTTAGTAAGCAGTATGAAAGTACTTACATTAACATTATACAAAAGATAAATAGAAGTAGCAGCCGTTGAATAAATCTTCTGAAATAGGTAACATACATCAAAAAGAGATAATAGTGTTAGTGAAAGAAAAAGAAAAATAACGGCTGTAACCAGTCGAAGAAACTTTCGAAAAAAAAAATTAATGAGGAAAAAACAGTTATATGATTATGTTATAATGTGATTAATTACTATAATAGCAGAAAGAAAATAAAATATATAAAAAGAAAAGCCAGAGAAAGTATTCAATAGACCACCGGGCAGTCCCAATGAGAATGCGTATAGCTATCGGCCCAACCGCAGACGATGCTCGAAGTCCGCGCCCTTTAGCCGGCTCCCCGATTTTGCCTCGAAGAAATGTTCTTGGGAGAGAAGGGGAAGTTTTTAAAGACCTTGAGGAAAAGATGAGCGTCGGGTTACAGGGGGGAGGGGGGGCGGAAGGACATCGAGACCGCGTGGTTACGCCTAATAGAAGAGTATGTAAGAGACAAGGAGTGTGTGACAAGATCGAATTATTTGGCGGTTCGGCCTCTCTGCCTACCGCTGGTTGTTGGTTAGGTAGTTATTTAAAACATCTTGTTCCTCCTTGGAAGATTAGTTAGATAGTACTAGCGCTAACAGAGTTTCAACATAAGATTGACAGAGATAAAATTGAATCCATTGAGTGCTATTTTCAAACAGAAGAAAAAAATACCTGACCGCCTTGTCAGCAGAACATTTCCTCCACACACCAAATCGACCAAAGAATTGGCGAAGTAGAAAACACATAAAAATATATTTCGATTCTACCTGTTCATTCTTCTTGTTTCACTCTCACTTCCATCCAATGATTCGTCCTGTCGACAGAAATAGCGATCCCTTAGAGAGGACAGGAGTACAGGAATCGAGAAGAGATTGGAAGAAAAAATATTATTCCCAGAGTGAATCCCTCCCCATCCTTTCAGCACGGTCCCTGAATGGGAATTATTAACGTTTTACCGAGGAAATGATGTTAGGATTTTTATTTATCTGCTGGGTACACGTAACTTTGGGTGAATTTAAGACTTTCGGAACAGTTTATTATTTCGTGGTCTGCTTGTCTTAAACAATATTTGGGGAGCGAACTCGTGAGATACTAATTTATTTAGTGTATCTTGTGAAACTATGATGAGATCTGAGAAAGGTGTACTTCATCGTTGTTGTGTCGATGCTTTAAACTTTAAAGCATACTAACTTGTTGTATATCCGCTTTCAGCAAACTTCAGTTACGAGTTTAAAATCTTTGAATTATTTTGTACTGCACGGAGACCGTATTTCCTAACGACTCCAGATACTAATATCTACAGCTCATTACGTTGGACTAATACCTATGAACTTCAGAGTTAGGACTAATATCTACAGAGCTAAGGTCGGACGAAAATCTATGACGGTCCCAAAGGTGACCAATATCTATGGAGCGTAGGTTGGACTAATATCTATAGAGGGCAGCTGAGCAAGAGGTTTTTGCATAATATTACGTATTTTGCTGTTTACGAGGACAATAATTTATTAAACAAACATGGAGGTCATAATACAAAGATATTTATTTATTTCTAAATACACCGTACCACAACCTAACCTAACCTAACCACCAAACCTTACCTAACCTAACTGACATAGAAATGGTCATGGTAACAGACTAAATAATTTAGAAGCACTCGAAATAAAGAAAGCTGTTAAAACAAAAACCCAAATCCTTAATAATCAGCTAAATGTGTCCAATAGTCCGATATTAGGGATTTTTACATACATACATACATAAATTAAGTTTTTTAAACTGCATACGCAATATTACGTTATTCCAATATGCTATACATAATTGCAAATCCAACCTCTGCCAGTGCTGTAGATATTCGTCCATACTTTGGTTCTCATAGATATTAGTCAGCATTTTAAGCTGTAGATATTCGAAGTCACTTTGGTTCTTATATATATTAGTTCGATTTATTCAGTTTTTGGAATTCCTGTAGATATTAGTAGACGCCTCCTTTCCTTACCCAAGCACATTCATAATTATTTAAATATGAAAATTAACACTTCGGACACACAAACCTAAACTTTAGTTTGGGAGGCGGGTATGGCTACCGCCGCCAAAGGGACTATTTATTGGATAACCAACACCCCTGCCATAGGCCATCACAAGTGGTTCTATGTTTTTGGTGACTAAACTAAGCGGTGCTTGGTTTCATAGGGTGAGGTTTGTCAAGGTCTTGGCGGAGAATGCGTTTGCCCACCTGCTGCGTGGCGGAGCGGATCGGGAAAAATTGTTTGAGGGATACCTAACCTGTCCTATCCAGCAGGATTATCTAGACCCATCGCCTTGCACCGCAGTGGGAGGGATGGATTCATACGTCCGTCACTCCTGGACACATTGACCCCAAGATTTCAACCCATCCCTCATACATTTTTCCTTCCCGGAACATCCTCTCCTTCCTTTCCCTAAAAATACCCTCCACAGAGCACCCCCAAATATGACATAGGTTCTGAGAGATTTTTTCCTCAAGGCCCCCTGTGTGGAGCTAATGTAAAAAAAAACACAAAACACAAAAGTTCTTATTATTTTAAGTAACTACATATTATAATGAATTTATTCCGCCGTTCTTCCAAGATTTAGTTAGTGTAATGGGCAGCTTATATAATTCCAGGCAGCTGATCATGGTCGAAACTATAGTAATTTTTAAAAAATAAAAGTTCCTTTTTTCTTTAATTTTTTGCTTTCACATATTTTTAAAAACTTTTTTTTAATTTCCAATGATTTTTCACTGGTCTGCGCTAGTACTGAAATAATTATCTCCCACTCCTAAAAAAGGAGGAATTACTAATTCAATATGTCAATAACTTCATTTCATCGGGGTAGTGGACTTTTTTATATTGTAAAACACTTTTTAATATGGAGTCGTTTTTATTTACAATCACTTTGACTTTACAACAATGAAATCAACAATTTATAAATAATTTTGGCCTGGACCCCGCCTGGGAAAATAAGGGGACTGTACCCTAGGTATCGATTAATGCGAGAGAGAAAGTATTTAGAATAACACCCCTTTTATACTGCTAAAAATATAAAATACCCGTCTTCAGGTTTATGAACTGACAATAATAATAACAATGGCGGTCGGCACCTACTGAGTCACGTGGCCTATTTTAGTTAGTTAGTAACACTAGCTTCAATAAAAATCACCCAGATGTCTCTAGTATTCATTATATCTTAATAACCTGATCAAGATTAAATCAATGATTATCTACAGCAATCATCCCATAGATGTCACTATTCTAAACACAATCTTTTATTTTATAAACAAATAAACCACCCTTTAAATTAAAAATAATTATAATGCCAGGGTATTATGGGAAGTACTTTAACCAGTGATTCCTGACATTATTTTCAGCAAAATATGTGTATGAAATTTTGGTCTCCGGTGACATTGTTGATGTTTTTTTTAAACTAAACACGTACAAAAATCGGGAGGTATTGGACAATCAGGGTCGAGATGAAGGGTTGGTCGGTTACTCGGCTGAGCGACTAGTGAGAACATGTGGAAAATTTTCTGTTGTTGTTTGGTTTAAAGAAACAAACATTTAATAAAATTCAGCGGAGTCCAAATTTTCGTTTCCATTTTTTGTCAGGAAACACTGGTTTAAAGTAAGTCAAGTACGTCACTTAACCTAATGTATATCTGTATTGTAAAAGGCTCTGAATAGGCACTGTCATCTTTCTTCCAATTTGTTAAATCATACGTTAGATAAGTTGAATGAAAACATTTGAAATGAAAACCTTTTGGGTTAAATTATCCGAATCACTGGCAATCCAAATAATAGAGTTTCGTAGCTTTCTTGTCATTTAGTCTTAGGCCCACAGACCTGAAATAAATTTGCATACACAGGCAAATCATTTTAAAGAGGAGTTTGAATATATTTGTGCATACCGATATTATTCAAAGGAGTTGTTTGAACTAGTTTGGAACACCCTCAGCAGTCCCTTTTTACTCCGCAAATGCCCAAAGTAAGGTCTCTGCCCACTACACCGTTCCATACCATGACCGTGACCGAAGCGGCGCATTCAAAAAAATATTCTTTGTATCAATCAGTATGTAACGCTGCCCATTAGCCCGTCCCGTCATCGACCAACACCGTCGCATACCATGACTGATGACCGGACTGACGGCGAATTCTCAACGACAATATTTTGCAGGTGCCGGTCCGCTCTATGAATGGCACGCGACGGTGTTAGAACGGAGATCATACGCGTATGATCCCCGTTCTAACCCCGTTCTAACCGCGTTCTTAATAATTCGGGTTATATTTTCTATATTTCTTAATAATTCATTATACTATCATTACACTTTACATGAAAAAAAAAATTTCATAAATTTTCATAATTTTTCTCACATTTTCATATTTTTTCATAATTTTTCTCACATGCGTTCGGAAGTTTCGGTTTCATATATGCGTAAATTTTAATTCTTTGGTTTACTTTAGATTTGAATATAAGGAATGGTGTTTTCTCTTTCTAACACCGTTTAGATCGATTTTTTTTAAAGAAAGACGAAAATTCCCGGGTTACGAATAACCAAACAATGATTGAAAATCTCCTACTACCGCCACACTGAGCAAAAAATGTTGCTTGTGTCGTGATGGAGGACTTAGCCAGTCGAGGAATGCTCGGGTGGGACCCAAACGCGATGCCCACTCAGCCACTGGCCGGCCGAAATTCATCTTTTTCACAACGACAGTAACGGAAACCCAACAATTTATTTGAGCCTGTGTCTTTAATTTCATTGAAATTTAGACTCTTTTTATATCAATTTTAAATTTTAAATTTATCAACTCTTTTAAATCAATTTTACAATGTTGGTTTTATGTTTTTATTCAAGCTTTCTAACAAAAACAAAATTATCTTTAAATTCAATTTTTCTTTAATTCTTTCATTCAGTACACCACTGCACAAGCAAGGATCTCTTTAAAAATGATTTAACTATACCTTCCTTATTCCTTGTAACCCTAATACAAAAAGAAAATTATATTTTTCTTTTTCAAATTAAATAACTGTATCCTATTTTCTAAAAAAAACTCTTACGGAGAAGCCATGCCAAGAATGTTTCTTTTGTATTTTGTATGTATTTTTAAGGTAATTTTTCTATTATCATTTCTAAGAAGTTTTAGAAAATATATTGTAAACATGGTGTTTCTGGAAAACTTCAGAGAAACTCTTGCCCTTATTAAATTCATCAGGTTAGTACCTAAACAAAACATTTATGTAATGGTTCATTTTAAGAATAAACTGTGGCTTTAAGAGGAACAAAATATATGGGAAAGAGGGGTGTCTGATGGAAAATGAGCAGAGAATATATCTCCAACAATTAAATTAAATTATACTATTTATTATAAAAAAGGGTGATAAAAGCGATGTATCAAACTACAGACCAATATGTATATTGTCCGCTATTTCCAAACGCTTTGAATCATTAGTCCTAGATGTCTTTAAAAAACAAATCAATAATATAATTGTCCCCAATCAGCACGGTTTTATCACAGGTAGAAATACTTTAAGTAACTTAATCATTTATGAAAATTATATAACTGATTCCCTTGTCCTTAAGCATGAGGTGGATTCTATATACACTGATTTTTCAAAATAAAATTAAAAATAAAATTTTACGTACCGACCAGAAATACGAGGCAAAGTGCTACCTTCTTCTGTGACAATTTTAAAACAAACTATCAGGCTCATACACCTATAAATAGATTACATCATTTTGGTAATAAATTTGGGAATATTGTAGATATGTTTGCAGATTCTGTATTAGTTATAAAAATAAGTCTTTATAATTACTTTAAAAATGTATGATTTTGATTTTAATTAATTTTATTTTTTATTATTATTATAATTGTGTACTACGTACCTGCCTAACAATTATTATCTACCCTTGTAAAAGCCCTCTAGGGCGTAAATAAATAAATAAATAAATATTATAATTGTAAGTCAAGATATTGCTAAGAGAGGAAAACTATGGTCGAGGAGAAAATGTATGTAGTTTCAATGTATCTCAACAGATGTTGTTATTAAAAGCAGTTATGGCTTGTAGTTTTAATGTGTCCCAAAAGAGGTCGGTAAAGTTATGAAAGCGATAATAATGATTATAAAATTAGAATTAATTGGTTAGGTTTTAGTAGATATTTTGTTGAAGATCCGTAGGGCTTCAAATACAAATACAAATAACTCATTATTAACGAACAGATGCATTACACTGCATTGGTTCCGCGAAATTTCATCCTGCGATAAAATATCCCCGACAAAATATACTCCGACAAAACATCCTACGGACAAAACATCTCTCAACAAAAATATCAATTAAAACCTAACCTAACGTAACGAAAAATTGGGACAAAAATAATACAGACATCCTGTAAAGACCATCGAACAGTATTAACCCGTTTGCTTGGTTCAATATATTCGCACCTCACAATCCGGAAGCCTCAGTTTCGATCTTAAATTCTGAAACCGTCACTTTGGATCGAGATTGTAAAATATCTATGCAAGATAGCTTTCATATTTCAAAGACAATAAGAAGCATTATTTCGTTCTCTTTCTGGTTAAAAAAATAAATATATTTGCATGAGAGGAAGAGAGATATAAAGCTTTTAAAATGTAAGGTCGCTCGAGACGTTTTTGGTCTTAAGAAAGTATAACGCGATTACGTGTTTTGGGATGTATTTATTCCTAAACAAGCAGACGGGTTAATACGGTAACGTCTGGGTGGTTGAATTTCAGAACCCAGCTTCAAGTGCATGTCTGACGCCACGCCATATGCGCCGCGCCACAAATAACATCTGTGTATGTGGATTTTCACACAAAGCTACTGTTATAATTCGGTTTCGAATTTAAAAGTTCGTCACAAGATGTCGCTACTTCCGTCAGGTCAGACACGGGGACGTCTCCCCCCTAGGTAAAACCAGTGGCGGCTCGTGACTTTTGGGTGTGCTAGAGTGCTGGTATTCAAAAAATGGCATTATTGATGTTGTTGTAGACGAATAAAAAATTATATATTTTTTTTGAAAATCAGTTTTTTGTATGAAAAATATCAGAAAGTTTCAGTTTGGCGGTGTGCCGCACCGTTTTCCTGAAAAATCTTCATACAAAACACCGATTTTTGAAAAAAAAAAATATTTTTCGTATACGACAACATCCATGATGCCATTTTTTTAATATTAGCAACCTAGCACACCAAAAGTCACGAGACGCCACTGGGTATAACTACTACGAATATGTGAATATGTGGTATCTCTCCGGATATGGAAAGATTGACCGTAATACATGTTGTATCAAGCGGCTATATATTACATATGACGTTATTGCTCTGTATCAGCTACTTTGTCCCGGTGACTAGCTACACTGGATGACAATGGATCCATGGAACGGGCTGTTTTTGGAACCAGTTCCTATTGGATTTATAAAATGGTCACCAACACTGGGCGAAGCCGAACTAAAAGCCGCCCGCACGGCTTAGCAGTAAGAAATTATTGTTATCTGTATTATTTTCATCCCATTTTACTATTTTTGAACAATAATTTATTGTCTTTACAGAATGTCTGTATTATTTTTGTTCTCATTTTTTGTTAGGTTAGGTTAGGTCAAGTTTAAGTAGATATTTTGTCGGGGGATGTTTTTTTCCGTAGGTTATTTGGTCGGGGATATTTTGTCCGGGATATTTTGTCGCGGTATGAAAATGCGCATTACCAATTGCATTAGCCCCGTTATGTATTAAAGCTTAAAACAATTTAATTGGTTTATGACTAAATGACAGTGAAAACGTGCTCTAATTCAAATTTACGCATGCAAATAATAATCCATCATTAATTAGGTTGGAAATTCGTTAGCGGTTAGCGGTTAACTGTTAGAGATGTCAAGTTATGTCAGTTATATGTCAACTTGTCATAACGGGTCATGGCGGCTTCCAAATCAAAGCATTATTAATGTCAAATAAGCAACGGCGGAAGTGAAGAAGTTAATCCCTAGGGAAATTACAAATATAATAGAATTTTCAATGGCAAGCGACAAAATACCATGGTAAATCTATGATTATGGACTAGATTCTATTAATGAGTCGTAGATGGTCGCTGCTTTCTTTACATTAGCTCCACATATGAGGCCCTAAGAAGATAATATCTAGACATTGCCCGCGCCGAAACGCAAATTATATAAAATTCCCTCGTTAGATAAAAATCGCCAAGTATGCTCCAAAAATTATTATAAACATGTTTGTTTCAGTTATTTTACAAGTTATGTGTATAAAAAAATACACAGTGTTTCTTTAAATGCTGTTTAAGACAACCCCCGCGATATTTTTACTCTATTTAAACGAGTCGTCTTTTATTAAATCTTTTTACAATATTTGCAACCATTTTGTCGCTTTAAATACTAGCGCGCTCCTCTAACATTCGTAATTTCATATTTCTCCATCTTCTTCTTTTTGAGCCCGGTTGCGGCGCCTTGAGCAGATTTTTGTACTGATTCTTATTAAGATCTCAGTTTTAAGTAAGAATCAAAAATTTCAGCCGGTTCGGTACCTTAAATTATTTTCCCCATAGACCTAAAGCTAGAGCTAAAACAGGCTATTCAGATCTGGTCACTTCACGCAATTTTTAGATTGGAATGATGCCATCACCGTGGCGATACTAATATTATCTGTCTACCTCTCTAGATATGTAACTTTTGCCGAAAAAAAAAACTTCTGTGAAAAAAACGAAGCCAATTTAAAACACATAAAATGCAGACTTATTTTTAAAATATTCAGCAATATAAAAAAACCCCGACATCTTTTGGAACTCATTGAAAATTCTATGAATTTATAAAGCAATTTTTGGAGAAAAATTTTGACAAAGGAACTGACGATAATTTATACAATCTCTTAATAATTTCGCTACGCATCGGATATTTAACAGGAAGGTTCGGAGTTAACTGTGAATAATTCAATACTTGGCGAGCGGAAATCACAAATTTAGATATCCATGATGTAGAATCTGACTGGATAAAACCGCGAATCATAACTTTTAATGAGACGATTAATTCGTCGTTCAATTATTGAAATGTCGCTAAAATAACCATTTTTAGACATGATTTCAAATGAGCGCTTTTATAATTATCGTGACAATTCACGATTACAGTACCGTGACGGCATATCAAAGGCAATAAACGTACGTTCCTTATCAGTCTTATCACAATAATGCTGTAGCTCTTTCAAAAGATGATATACGGTCGGCGTAGTCTAGCCGTAAGGCTCTTGACTCGCACTCCGAAGGTCGCGGGATCGAATCCCGGCGTGGCAAATAAAATTTATTTGATTAATTTGTGTTATTTCAAATTTATTCCTTTAAAATAATATAAATTTCAATTTGGGAGGCGGGAATGGGTACCGCCGCCCCGGGAACCTTTATTGGATAACCAACACCTCTGCCATATGTCGCCCCAAGTGGTTCGCGACGTTTGGTGATTTAGCAGGGGTGCCCGGGTTCATGGGGTGAGGTTTGTCTAGGTCTTGGAGGCGGATGACCAGGACACACTGAACCCCAGATTCCTACCCACCCCTTAAACCCTTTTCCTTCCCAGAACTCTCCTCTCCTTCCTTTCCTTAAAAAAAACCCTCCACACAGCATCCCCAACGATGACATAGGCCCTGAGGGAAATTATTTTCCTCAGGGCCTCCTGTGTGTTGCACATGTTAAAAAAAAATATATATATATATATAGTATATTTGCGGCACGTTCCAGAGTGGAAGATACTCTAAGTATCGCCCTGGTGTAAGACCACCATTCAGAATTGAAACGTTGCTTGAAATGGCTTTAGCCGTGTTTGGTGACCAGATGTGAATAGCCAGGTACTTCCCCACCTTCCTATTTCCTATCTCCTTCCCCACCCCACTACCTTCAGCCTCATAACATACCCCAATTGAGGATGCCATAGTCCCACTGGCTCCAGACGGGAGCAGTTGGGACTCTTGTGGGGTATTCATGTAAAAAAAAATAATGTACCAAAGATATTGAAAAATAAGAGATGTGTTTATCCGCAGTTCTTACAGGGTGGGACTGCGCTTCCGAGTGTCGACAATATTATTTACCAATTAACGAATAAACTAAATGAACGAATAATTACCGAATAAACTAAACAAATGTTAAACTAAATTAACGAATTCTTTCCGTATTCAAACTATATTGTTAACCAATACTAACGTACAGCTTAAAAAAGTCAACGAAATGAACAAATTCTTTTTGCATGCACACTACTCCGATTAGGTAGTAGTCCGCCGACAGTCGTGCGGACATCATAGCATATCTCATTTGTATTTCAATATCTTTACAATATACGTAGGTCTGTTTCTTCTAAAGGAAAAAAAAGTTATCACTTTCTTACATCTCTCTCACACACCGCACCGTGACGTCTCCATAGACCAGTACAATACTACCAGCATTGATGATAATTTTGAAAGTATGGAATATAGTTACACAGATAATATTAGGCCCTTACATATGAAATTGGTGTTTTGTATGGGAGAAACATAAAGTCGACTTTATTTTAATATAATATATTTATTTAATCAAAGTATGTACCATTGCTATCTATGCACTTTTGCCATCTCATAGGTAGTTCATCGATCCCTTTACTAAAAAACCATTCGGAAGGGAATCAATAAAATCTTTGAAGGCGGTTTGGACTGCCCTATCGGAGTTGAATTAATATTAAGGACCTAATATTAAAGTGTGATTTGAAAAACGTCAAACGTCAATGCGCTGATGGTTTTGCTTTTGTTCTTAAACGTATAAAGCTACAGCTCTTTCTTACATCCTAAATAACCACAGTTAAAAAATGAGACAAGCGATGAACGTATATCTGCAACCCCCCAAAGAAACATACAATCATTTTCATACAACTCCCTTAAACGTATATAGAAAATCAAATGCAATTCCTGTCGCCGTGGCTGAGTCGTAATAAGATATAGCTGTTTCCTCCATAGGAAAAAAAGTAGAACTTTTGGGGAAACAGTCACACGTATTTTGTGGGTCTCATATTGTGTATCACCATTATTTAATGTGCAAGAAAGAGCTGCAGCATTATAGCGATAAGAAACGTACGTTTTTTGCCTTTTTTGCCGTCACGGTACCATGGTGAATCGTCACGGTGATAATAAAAACGACCAAAAGCGTGGGATTCAATACATCAAATACAAAGAAAAATACATTTTCATGTACAGTGTCTTAGCCTCGATAATTCTGCGGCTTGCTTCGAAAATGGTCAATATCGGTCTTTTGACGTATATTTTTTTGCTGATTTCGCCTCAGAATTGGGTTATCTTCCGAAATCTAAAAGTACCTTTCAATTACGATAAAGTTTCAATTTTCGTAGGCCTAGAAAACCGCTTTATTACACTAGAAAATCGCCGCTTTTTAAATTTATTTTATTTATTTATTTTCAACGCCCTGATGGGCTTTTACATGACAAGTTTATAATACAGAGACAGTTTTTAAATAAAAAAGATAAACTATAAAAAATATAACTAGTAAACATCATATGAAAGGTAAGTATGCAGATGAATTTAAGGAAAGATAGTGCATTACAATAAAAGAGAAAGTTTCTAAGTTATAAATGGCACAGAAATTTACAGGTGACTAATTAAATGTGATGAAAAATACATGACAAAATGCAAGATACATAAAAAGAAAACGGTAATAGGTTTTTACATTGTAGATTTATAGAAATATATGCCCTATGTGATGCTCCTTATATATCAAAATATTCTACATAAAAATATTGTTCAGATATTTCTTGAATAAAGGTAAACTTGTATTAAATACATCGATATTTTAGGTGAATTTGTTCCCTAGTGTGTGTAATCGTGAAATTGGTGCATGTGTGTGGTAGTTGGTTACAGAATTATTGTTGCAGAATAATATGTTTAGCCTTGTTTCTCGAGTAGGTACTTTAAAATCAATGAGATGCAGGAGTTCGCAACAATCTAATTCGGAGTGAATAATTTTAAACAAAAAAGTAAGATCGTTTATTTTTCTTCTGTTTTCTAGGGAATGCAATTTAAGTGTGTTTAGTAAAGATGTGTAGTTAATGTGTTGAATAGGTATGTATAACTTGAAGTTAATAAATCTTAAAAATTTGTGCTGCACTCTTTCGATATTTTTTATATGAATTTGATAATATGGGGACCAAACTATGGAATTATATTCCAACAAGCTGCGTACGAGTAACGAGACAGAAAATTATAAAGACCAAATATTATATATAGACAGCGTGATATTTGAAAAACTTACATTTGACCTTTTAAAATTAAGCTACAGAATTATTTAAGAGACATTACGAATTATTTTCTTTTTACATTTACGAAAAGATCTTAAAAATTTGCCTTTGATATGTCACTCATATTAATTATTTAAAAAATCGTGAATGCCTTTTTTACTTTTCTGTAAACAATTTTTAAGTACACTTTAGGGCTCATGAAGTACAATGGAAGAATTATTAATTTTTTTATAGGTACTGTAATGTTGACGCAATCCGATAGATGGTGCAAGTTCGTGTTTTACGAAGATAGACGAATTCTTACGAGCTTTCATCAGACTGTGCGTTGGAAGGAATTAGTGTGCAAAATATGAGTGCCGCATTCTGAATATAGTTTTGAACTCATAAAAGCCAACAGATTATGTTCTGGATGTTGCCAGGAGGTTTATTGGTCCATTTTTTTACACTCTAGCTATCAAGTAAATAGACTGAAAAAATGCTGAATAATAATAAAAAATGTATATAATAATTTGTCAAAGTTCTGTGTAAACAGGTTGAAATATATAAATAAAGGGAGCGGGCTGGCAAGTGGGCAGCGGACAGTGGTGGGCCGGTGTGGATTTGATTTAACAGATGGCGTTGATTATAAAGGTTGGGTAATGGGCGTAATGGCGTGGCGTTGTTTCGTTAGCCACAGCAACGTGTAGCCGGGTCTGCCGTTTATCATACAATGAGATATTATTATATACTGGGATAAAAATAATCAAACAGTGCATAAAATTTATAAACTGATGAATAATATTAACATTTTTACGAATTTTCAACACTGTTAGGGCAGACCCTCATCGCTGGAAATTTGAATAAAAACAGTTGCAAAATATCAATACATATAGTCTGTCAAAATAGAGTAGAAAATATAAAAACTGGAACTACTAAATTTGTAGACTGGCAACACCAATTTAACTGTCAAATATTTCTTTGAAGTGCAATGACACTGAATGTGTAGAACACAGTAAACCACATTTTAAAAAACATTTTTTCTTCATGACATAAATTTTATTAAAAGGTGATTAATAAAGCGATTTGCTTTAATTTAATTTAACATAAATTTGAATTTAACAATAGATAGAAAGGAAGAATCACTAATGGTGAGTTTAGTTAGACTACTTATAGAACTGAATGAGTTAAATATATTCAGATCTAAAATTAGAGGCACGATCTCAAGCCCAGGCAACGCAAGTACTTTATCTAGTATTAAATAAATGTTAGCAATTTCTAACCTGTGCTTTATATTTTATTACATTAAAGTTATTCTTCATTATGTTAACATAAAATTGCAAAAGTATAATAATAATATATCTATATTCAATTCTAATTTTGAGATCGGCGGGTATCACTATACTGCAATGAAAAAATATTTTTTCCACTATTATGCCTTTTTAATTTTTTATGAAAATGTAGGTTACACAGCTTTACTTTAACACCATGAGTTATGTGTTTAGTATTGCCATTTGATCAACAGTGGCGCCCTCATATATTTTCTACTCTTTTTTGACAGACTTATAATTCGTGTTTTTTAAGCCCTCAATCCCAAGAAAGTAGGTACCAAAATTAATACTCACATTTAGCAGTTAAATAGACCATTGTGAATATGCCAAGCATCGGTCATGAGAAGGGTCTGTGGAATAGACAACCGTTTGTGAAATTGATTTGGCCGTAAGCGGCTTGTACATGACCGAGATTTGTGGTATTCTACCTTCTGTCTCTTGCGGCTTACCGCCTCAGCTTGACAAGTTACAATGTGTTTGTATTTTGTGTACGTTTACATAACAATTTAGAATTTATTTATATACAAACCTAACGCACCAGCTGAGAGTATCACGTTTGTCCCTTAAGAGGGCATTACCAGAGAAAGCCGGAAATACGTCATTTTCAAAAAAGTTTTTAGACGTATTGACTCTTTTCCACAAAAAATTATAAATGGATTTCGAAAGATTGTTCTTTTATCTAATGAAGTTATGTAATAAATTTTTAGAACTTTTTTTTAATTTTTAGTATAATAAGGTTATTCCATAGGTCGTTGGCAGATTTGTTAAATTTTCAAAAAAGTTTTTGTATTATACCACACCCATTTCAAATAATGTAATCATGCAGTAAAATAAATCAATACATTATCTAGCAGAGTTATGTATTAGAATTTTAATTTTAGTTTCAATAAAATCATTAAAAAATATGTACGTACGTCGTACATGTGTTTCTTGACGAAAATTGGTCCATTTGTGTATTTATTTGCGCACTTACAAACTAATATATTTCAGATTTTTTTAACATTCTTATTAAATTTAGACATTATTGAAAAATGATAAATACTTATAATCAAAAAATAACTACAAAAAGTACACTATTTTAATAGTTTTATCATCACGCCTTTCAGCATTTTTGGATGAAGGTATAAATTAAAGCTAATTTGGATTGAAATAAATTCGATATTGAGTTATAATTTTAAAAAGCTGGTACGGAGAATAATTAATCTTTCTCATTGTAACCGCCCTGCACGATCGGAAGAACAACTTTCGACGAAATGTGGATTTTCGTCCGCTGGCTGGTTAAACGCTCTTAATATAATAAATCGTATATTATTTATGAACATTCGTTCAACGTTCCCGTTTCGCTCTGACGTCATCTGTATGCAATCGATACGCCTTTGCGAGAAATTGTGATCTGTGGTGAGGTGACGTCATTTTATGTGGATTGTACGAATCCACGTAACTGTTTAAATCGATAAACAAGTGAATCGAATAGGTATATAACCTACTTACGTATGCCAAGCTTTAGAAATATACAGTATTTTTTTTATATTCCGTGGATAAAAACCAAGTTAATCAAGCTTGCTCTTTAGGGGGGGGGGGGGTTTAAGGGGCCTCCAAACGCTTCCATGTTCCCTTGATTAAATCCTTAACAAGGCTTTAAAGGGGGGGGGGGGGTAAAATTTCAAAATTTTATATTTTATTTTTTTCTGAATGTAAAAAATGTCAGTTTTGTGTCAAATTTTCAAGTAAATCGGAGCAAAACTAACGAAGGTATAGCGTTTCAAGCGACCGGCCCTCATGCTCGATTCAAGTATTTTTCGAGTATGAAAAATTTTAAATCGGTTTTCCCGCAAACAACATTTCTGAAGTTTGTGAACTCAAAATCTTGACTTGAGTTGACCGATGCTTTTGAAATTTTGTACAATTTTTCTACACATAAATTAACAGGTAGTCAGAGGGAGTTTTTTTATCATTTTATAGTAACAAAATCATCACAAATTTTTTAGCAAAAATCGCGTTTTTCACTTCAAAATGATGCTAAAAATAAAAAAAAATCGAAAAAAACTCCCCCTGACTACCTAGGAAAACATATTACCTTTTAAACTCATTTCGATTTTTTTGTTTCAAATGATCCAGTGACGAGTTATGGAGTTCACCGCATAACAACTTTTTTCGAGGCGCCTCCGGAGATTCGATCTCACGGACTTATTTATTGATATTTTTAATTGAAATTATTTTCAAAGATACTTCAGATGTTGTACTATAAAGTGTGTATGAAATAAAGAAAACCAACATTATTCATATCCCAAAAAAAAAATCATGACAATATGCCATTATTTCGCCTTTAAAACCTTACCCCCCCTTTACGGCACCAGGTCACTGTAATAAATACTATTGTATTTTTTAATTTATTTCATTTTCTGAAAGATGCATTTGTTAAAAATGCTCTCACCGAATTTCATAAAGAAATTCAAAAAATTGACGGAGATACAGCATTTTATGTGAAACCATTTGAGACAGTTTATATGAGTCGTCCAATTTCCATATCCGCTGATTCGAAGAAAACCGCAAAAAACTGTCACATCTCTAGCGTAAATAAAAAATTGCATTTAATTTTTTTTATAATGAACTGGATTAACTATACATTCGAAAAGTGTTCATTTTTCGATGTATGCCTAGAAATATTTAAGTAATTTGTTTAAATAAAATGGATATAGCGGATTTGTTTCTCACTTCGTGATTTATATGGAATATAGAGGCTTTTGAAACTCAACTGACCTGAGGGGCGTGTTTGTACACCCGCCATCTTGGCAAAATAACTGCTCGTGATTGGTTGAATTCCGATATAGCGGGTTTTGATAGAAACTTCTAGAATGATGTAGCGGGTTTTGTTTCTCACTCGCAGTTTTAATATGGTTTTTGGTCGTGATAAAGTAGGTTTTGAAACTCAATTTTAGATTAGACTTGTTCCTCGCAAAAATGTGAATAAGATGTCATACCTACTCAAATCATTTTGTCAAAAATGGGATATAGCAGATTTTGAAAGTATAGGACTCATATGTTGAATTATCCTTCAGCAAAATTTTGAATGCGTTTTACTCGAAACTTTTTTACACGTTTTTCAACCTGGTTGACAACATATTAAAAAACTATACATTCGATTTGCATGCACCAAGTCTTAATCTATTCGAAAATCTACTGTCTATGGCATAGGGCAGTCATGGGCAAAGTACGGCCCGCGGGCCAGGTCCGGCCCATCATGCTAGTCAATCCGGCCCGCGACATTGTTTTGAATAACCCTACCACAATTTACCAATTGAACAAAATGTATTTTCGGCGTAGATAGAATAGAATACTTAACGGTTTTCTTATCATTGCGTTTTAAGTACGGTATTATTGCATATTGCAACGGTATTATTGCAATACAACCATTTACAGGAATGGACGAATGTGAACATATGAAAGATATTGTATGGCAATTTTTACAGATATTCTCAGTCACATCAATAAATTGAACCTTAAACTCCAGGGAAGAAATCAATGATATTCGGGGTCAAATCAGAGGTTTTAAAATGCAAATGAACCTTTTTCCAAACTTTACTCATTTTCCAAGACTAAAAACTATTGCAGTAAGGGAGGACCAACTTAAGAACTATGAGAAAAGCGTGAAATGTCTTTATGAAGAACTTCAAAGTTATAGAACAGGACCTGGACATTTTAAGCATGCCATTTAATATGGATTGTGAATCAGTCAAACCAAGTAACACTGAATTGAAGCAACTGTTTCTCAACGTTTCCAAAATTGTGTTCTACAAGGCCCTGTCAAAATCACGTTTCCCAAACCTGAAATCTCACGCTCAGAAGATAATTGCGATGTTTGCATCTTCCTACATCTGTGAACAGGTGTTTTCCACTATGAAGCTTCGCAAAAACAGCGTTAGAAACCGATTGACTGACCACCATTTAGCTTCACTACTGCGAATCAGCTCATTCCAGTTTCCACCAGATTATGAAAAACTTTTAGAAGCTCAGTCACAGTTTCATCTGTCACATACGCCTTCATACTCTTCTAAAGAATAATCAATTTTTGTTACTTTTTTACTATTGTAGCATATAATCTACATAAAATTATAAAAAATTATTTTATTCAATTTTTTTTCCGGCCCGCCTAGATAATTTTTTATTTTATCTGGCCCTTTCCTTAAAAAGTTTGCCCATCTCTGGCATAGGGGAATTTTGATATCTTAAAATAATAAAAAATGGCGGACCAGCGAATTTTATTTTCGATTTTTTATGGAAAATTTTTATTGTTCATAAAAAAATAGACCTTCTTAAAAAAATCCCGAAGTGGTGCCATAGTGACTGGATTTTCTAACTGATTTTTTTAAGATTTAGTGCATGCAAATCGGTGTATAGTTATTCTAATATGTTGTCAACTAGGTTGAAAAACGTAGTAGTTTCGAGAAAAACGCTTTCAAAGTTTTGCTGAGGATAATTCAACTTACAAACTGCATAAAACGGTTTCATATAAAATGTTGTATCTCCATCAATTTTACCAATTTTGAGGAGAGGAAGGAATGAACATTGGTCTTGAAGAGACCCATGTTGTAGGAAGGAGGAAACACAGAGACCGGCAAATCATTTCACAGCCGAGCTGTTGAACACAAAAACGAGTCGAAGGGATGACCCGTTCTCATGTGACAAATGTCAACCGTGTACATATGTTGGGCACGCGTTTGGCGTGTTTCCCGACTATGCACCGCTGCCGAAGGGATCAATGATGCTAGTTCCTCGGAGCATCTTCCATTGAATTACCGGTAGAACAAGGATAGCATTCCTACCCGACGCCTGTGCTCTAAAGATTGCAATCCGTCAGTTAAGACGGGAGAATCTATTAAACGTACCGCCCGTTTCTGCACAGAGTCGTGGGTATTTTTCAGGTATTTTGGAGCTCCAGACCAGTTGTGACTGCCAAATTCAACCGTGGGGCGCACTTGTGATTTGTACAGGTTTAGCAGTTGTGTACTATTAAAGTATCTGATTTGTTGTTTTCTTTAATGCGTGTGCCTAAACTTATTAACCTGTAAATGTTCCTAATGAAACAAATATTAAAACATCTTGAAAGCTGACTTTTTCCGAAACTTCGTTGCTCACTAATTGAAGCCAGTCATTTTTTCTCGGGACGCGAGGCCCCTTGTCGATGCGGGGCCCCTAGGCAGTTGCCTACTCTGCCTTAGGGATAATCCGGTACTGCATAGGTCTCATAGAAATTACTGGTCTCCCTAACTATCATAGTGAGAAGTATGATCTGAACCATAGGTTCTCAACGTGGGCGATAACGCCCCCTTGTGGGCGTTTGAGACTCTCAGGGGGCGGTAGAATACAATGAGAAAATTAGGGGGCGTTGTGGACCTATGATCTAAACAATATTATAAAGAGACACGATTTTTGCTCAAACCACAAAATAATTAAAATGTATACCTTTATGAAACAAAAGTTTAAATCGCGATTTGACAAAATATTATGAAACTTTGTGAATTTTTTACGAATTATTTTTACATGAAACGGCAGAAAAGTAGTATAAGAACTACAGTTTGTAATTAATTTGTCTAAAAAAATATGTGTTTTTTTTTTTACTTTACCTGTAATTTTAGTAAGAATAAACGAAAGGTAAACCATTTTGACAACTTTTTAAAGTTTGTATTAAAAAATTTTATATTAAAAAAATTATATGGTTATTTTTGGTGATAGACTTTGAATGCATATTTCATCACATCACCTTTCGAAAACAGTTTTTAGTTTTTGGATATGTTGACAAATATTCCATTTATTTGTATTTTGTTACAAAGCGGAAGAATTTTTACCGACTGACAAAATACACTCACATTTTAAAGAGTTAAATTTATTATCATTATGAATAGGTACAACGCTGCTCTGAGTGTTTGCTTAACTTGAAAAATGTTTACCCATTAATATATTAAAGCTCAGGAAAGGAGAAGTTATTTCAAGATGTTTAACAGAGCACGTGCCTTATGAACTTCCAACAGGATATGTACCTTTTCGGAGACGTTCGAAGTTAATGAGTGTTTGTTTGTTGACTCCAGATCAACATAATACCTACCCAAAAACGAAAAGGATTTCCCAGAAAAACGAAATTAATACGAGAATATAAACGAATAAAATTTTATAATATTGGAAGGTAAGATCGTCTAAATATCAAAGAGAAATTATCGTGTTAAAATTGTAGCAATACCATTTCACCTACCTACATATTATTATGAACTTAAAAAAAAAAAAAAAAAAAAAATCTATCTCAATCTTTCATTATTTTTTTTGTATTTCTTGGGCATTGACTATATTATAATGATTTTTAGAGATTTTGTTTTGAACAGTTGTAACTACAATGTAAATTTGTAATTAATTTGATTTATTTGTTAGCGATTGCAATGTCATCTTTGGGGATGCTGTGTGTTTATGTGGAGGGTCGTTTAGGGAAAGGAAGAAGAAGAAGCTCCGGGTCGGAAAATATATGAAGGGTAGGTATCTGGAATATGAAGGGTATATGAAGGGTAGGTATCTGGGGGTCAATGTGTTCAGGAGTGACGGTCGTATGAATCCATCCCTATCATGCAGTGCAAGGCAATGGGTTAAGACAGTGGAGGTTATCCACCACTTACCCGCCCTGGTATAAGTAACAGATGATTACTCCTTCAAGGCTCCCGCAAGATTCTAATTTTTTTGTTAAACGAAGCTACATTTATTTATTTAATGAATCTAGACCTCCAGTGTCCCTGCATACGTTGTTAGAAAGCAGTATGCAAGTGCTTAACATGAAAGAACATAATAAAACAAATCAGGTTAGTAATAAAAGCAAAAATAATAAAAATGGGTTAAGACAGTCCGGCTGGAGAGGTTTGGGTAAGGTCTCCCTTGACCAATCTCTACCGATCTGGCCCGCCGCGTAGTAGATAGGCAAATGCATTCGCCGCCAAGACTTACATAGTGTACCGGTAATGGCTGAGTTGGCATCGCGTTTGGATCCCACCCAGGCGTCGCGTGTTCGATTCCTCGGCTAGCTAAATACTCCATCACGACGCATGCAACATTTTCCGCTTACTGTGGTGGTAGTAGGAGATTTTCAAATATTGTTAGGTTATTCGAAACTCGGGAATGTTTGTCTTCGTTAAAAAAAACCTCACCCTATGAACGCGGGCGCTTCTGCCAAGTCGCCAAACGTAGCGAACCACTTGGGGGTGACCTATGACAAGGGTGTTGAAAATCCAATAAATGGTTCTCCGTATGATAATGGTTCGGCGTTATCCATACCCGCCTCCCAAATTGAACTTCATCTCACAATTTCACGAAACATTTATTCGAGGGTTTCACAATTTACAAATCTCTAGCAGACCCGAACACACGTTGCTGTGGCTAACGAAACACAACGCCACGCCATTACGCAATCTTTATAACCAACGCCATTTGTTAAATCAAGTCCACACCACCCGTTTGCCAGCCCACTGCCCGCTGCCGCTTGGCCAGATAAATTATAGATTTAAACCAATTTACATAAAACCTTGACAAATTATATTACTAAAATTCCTCATGAATAACTCTATCGCAGACAGCGTGAGCGACTTCATTTTATACTATGTAAAGATTAAAACACAAATACTGGATGACTATAATTTAATAATTTTTTTATATTCATAAAAAATCGCTTTCACTCTGATAAAATAACAAAAAGTCAAAATGTAAACATTTGCAGTATAAAGACATTTGTATGTTTATAAGAAAGAGTGAATATCGTCCATATAAATAGCATTAAAAAACATTATTTTTCGCATGTTCTTGGAAATGAAAGAAAGAAAGAATACGTCAAAAGAAACCTGGGTTTTGGCGACAGAAACCTTTACAGAACCCTATATTGTGGAGTTTTCCAAATACAACATACCCTTCTGGTAAATATTTTTTGACGGAGGAATTTTATGAGGTAGTGTGTGAATTTCTTAAGTATTGTACCCGAAGCCCCAAAACAAACCTTCTGAGAAAACGTTTACGTTTTTTAACGTTTGGTCAAGATGCTCTTTAGAAGTAGGTTTATTTTTAGAATCTAAAGACGAAAAAGGAGGGAGCTTACCTACAGCCTGATTATAATATATTTTAGGCCCTATTAAATTTAAAAACTTATAAATTGGGGTAAATTAATCATTAATTGACGAGCGATTTTACAAAAGGAAGTCATCATCATCACTCTTGGCTCTACAACCCCTGGTGGGTCTTGGCCTCCTCAAGAGTCCTCCTCCAATCATCTCGGTTTTGTGCCAGCTCTCTCCAGTTTAGAAAATCCAAGGTAGATATATCTTTGAGGACGTTGTCGCTTCATCTTAACCTTGGTCTTCCCAGGCTCCTTCGCCCTATTGGTCTCACAAAAAGAAATATCTTCCCCAAAAGGTTTTTTATACATTTTCTCTACGTAGGTGTCTACGAAATGGCTAAGTCAGATTAAAAAAAATAATATATATACCTATTACCTACCTGCTTTTTGAGTAAGGGAAAATATTAAATTTTCATACAGTGAAACGTCAACTTACCTACGTCAATATAGAAATGGGAATCCCCGACGGCCGGCGTGGTCTAGAGGTAAAGCTCTTGACTCGCAATCCGAAGGTCGCGGGTAAATAAAATTTAATTGATTAATTTGTTTTATTTCACAATTTCATTTAAAAATAATGTATAGTATATTTGCGGCACGTTCCAGAGCGGAATATACGCTCAGTATCGCCCTGGCGTAAGACCATCATTCACCACATACCCCAATTGCGGATGCCGTATTCATATAAAAAATAAATTAAAAAATCCCAGCTTAGTCACCAAACGCAACGAACTTGAGGTGACCTGTGGCAGAGGTGTTGGTTATCCAATAAATATGTATATAATCTAAAAGAACCATTCTTATGTTATTTCAATGCATCTGAATAGCCCTCAGTTATATAAAAAATACAAGTACTTTATATCTGATTCCCTATGATTATCTTTTGTGCGGTTTTTGTATGTATCAACGTCAAGAATTGTATGTTGAATTTTTATTTAGAATTTGTATACATATTTTTAGGTGCTAGTAGGTATTTAGAGAGATAAAACAAACATAAATATTTATCTTAATATATGAAACAAAGTCGAATTAGTTACACCATTTATAACTCAAGTACGGCTGGACCAGTTTTAATGATCTTTGATTTGTTGGATTTGTCTCGGAAAAATTGATGTTTTTATGATCTTTGATTTGTTGGATTTGTCTCGGAAAAATGATGAAAAAATTTTCTGAAGAATATTTTTTTCCTAATCCATTATTTTGTACGGAAAGAATTCTCATTTTTTGAAAAAGCTGCAGTAATATTGTAATAAGTGTAGAAAATATTGAATAGTAAGTGAATTCCAAAAATTCAAAAACGTCAAATGTCAATGCGATTGTTTTGCTTTTGTTCTTAAACATATAATGCTGCCCCTCTATCTTCCACGCTAAATGCCAACAGTTGAAAATGAGACAAACGGTGAACGTATATCTGCACCCTTCCAAAGGAAAAATACAATGATTATAATAAATCTCCCTCACACGTATAAAGAAAATGAAACAATGTAAACACGTATAAAGAAAATGTAAACTGAAAGGTAAGAACATCACAAAAACATAAATCCATACACGACGCCATTTCTTCTACTGACACAAACAAAACACGGACAGTTGCGCATCGATATTTGCTTCATTGTGCAATTTTTAACTTAATGATAAAAACTGAATTTAATTCAACTAATAAGTTAACACAACAGTTATTGATTCTGAGACGGTACGAAGTTCGCCGGGTCAGCTAGTTTTTAATAAAAACAGAATTTTTAATTGTAGAACTAAAATATATCGACATTTCGCTTTGTGAAAACTTCTTTTTTCAATTATGCAGATACCCATTTCTCTTTTGTTGAAATATTCAATTTTCTTTATCTTTTTATCTTTTTAAATTTATTTATTTATGTTTATTTAGTACTAGATTATACATGTATATACATAATTTCTTTAATTTTTTTTTGACTGCCCAACTAGGAGTATTCCCGTTTTAGGACAATAAAGATGTCTTCACAAATGAATTAAGTTATCTTTTTATCCAAAATGTCTGACATTTAATTGAATTTGCATTTAAAGATTATCTTAAATTATTGATGTGTTTGTGGCACTCCAGCAGAATTTCCTTCACGTAATAATAATTTTAATTTCGAAAGTTTGCATTGGAGTTGGATTTAACGATTTTTAGATTATATGGAGAATCGTGGGATTAGAGAAAGGTGTGAGATTGGAGGGTAGTATAATGTCCTAAGGGAATGAAGCTATTTGTAGTGTTTGAGCTTAAACATTAGAATAAAATAATGATAATAATATCTTCTATATACATAAAATCTCGTGTCACGGTGTTTGCGGTCGCACTCCTCCGAAACGGCTAAACGATTTTTATGAAATTTTTTATGTATGTTGGGTAGGAATGAGAATAGGTCGTAAAGTATATTTCATACCGCTAGGTATGAAATATACTTTCCAGATTTTTTTTCTTTTTTTTTTGACAATTTGGTTTTGCATTTTTTTTGTCATTAAAAATATCTATAACCCCAAATTTTCACCCTCTAACCCTCCACCCTCCCATTTTTTAGTCGCGATTTTAGTATTTTTGTATGAACAAATTTAACCGTCGTTCGTATTTCAAACGGAACGAAATTATTTATGCTGTTGAATGACAGATGGCGCTACGTCCACCTCATTTAACTTTCATCCATACATAGAAATAATTTATATGGCAGAACAACATTTTTCGGGTCAGCTAGTAATATCATATTTATTAAAAAATCGTCTTGTTCTTAAAAAAAACAATGAGAAAGCCATTAAGAGCGTTTAACCAACCGGCGGACGAAAATCCACATTTCGTCGAAAGCTGTTCTTACGATCGTGCAGGGCGGTTACAATGAGAAAGATTAATTATTATCCCTACCAGCTTTTTAAAATTATAACTCAATATCGAATTTATTTCAATCCAAATTAGCTTTAATTTACACCTTCATCCAAAAATGCTGAAAGGCGTGATGATAAAACTATTAAAATAATGTACTTTTTGTAATTATTTTTTGATTATAAGTATTTATCATTTTTCAATAATGTCTAAATTTAATAACAATGCTAAAAAAATCTGAAATATATTAGTTTGTAAGTGCGCAAATAAATACACAAATGGACCAATTTTCGCCAAGAAACACATGGACGTACATATTTTTTAATGATTTTATTGAAACTAAAATTAAAATTCTAAAGCATGCGTTTGCTAGATAATGTATTGATTTATTTTACTGCATGATTATATTATTTGAAATGGGTATGGTATAATACAAAATCTTTTTTTAAAATTTAACAAATCTGCCAACGACCTATGGGAATAACCTTATTATACTAAAAATTAAAAAAATTTCTCAAAATTTATTACATGCGAATGCAAGATCAAAGAACAATCTTTCGAAATCCATTTATATTTTTTTATGGAAAAGAGTCAATACGTCTAAAATCTGATTTGAAAATGACATATTTCTGGTTTTCTCTTCCCTCTTAAAATCTCAACAAAATGTTTGCGAATGTTTTTTGAGTATATTTATTTTTAGTTTTACAAATTTAGATACATTCCTATAATAACTCTTCTAGAATTTAGATGCTAAATATGGTTGGTTTTCAATTTTAATGTAAGAACTCCAGGAAAAAACTCAACTCTTAGATTTAAAGTTTCAAGAAGCGAAAATTCTAAATGCCTACCATAATAATTGAGGGATCTAGAAATTGTATATTTTAATTTAATTTTGTTATTGCATTGCTTAATTAGGTGAGGGATGTCGCTATGTTTAAATGGGTTATCTTCCATACATACTACGTACGTTGTTGTGTATGTGAACATGTATGTAGTTTCAATATCTCTCAACAGACGTCGTAGTTAGAATAGATAGTTATATGTTGATTTATGATTTATGATTCGGGTCTAAAACACGAACGATTACAAAGACATCTGATCTACAGGCGGGCACCTCCTTCGTTGACTGTCAGCGTTTCAGATCAACATAGAGCATCCTTTCGAACGTACGTTGAGTCCACTTAAATATTATTTGTAAATGCAATACGATAATAAAAAAGACTCCTAATTTCGACGAACTGAAGTATTATTGCAACCTCCCAATCATCAGAATAGTATTACTAATCAGAGGAAACAGGTTGAGATGGGCTGGGCGTGTGCAAAGAATGCCAGACACACGCATCCCAAAAAGAACTTTGACTGGACACCCAGGTGGAAAGAGAAAAGTGGGAAGACCCAGACTGAGGTGGGAAGACGAAGTAGGGGATGCAGCACAGCTTCTCCAGGTACCAAACTGGAAGTCAGCCGCTGAGGACAGGAGGAGTTGGAGGCGACTGTTGCAGGAGGCCAAAGCTCTATATGGGCTGTAGCGCCATCGAAGAAGAAGAATCATAAGAATTACCAGAACACTAGCGAAGTAACATTATTTGTGATTAATAAAGTGATTAAAATCTTCCTTAATTTATACACATATAAGGAAGTGTGGCTGTGTCGGGGTTAGATTTCTATAAAAATCTACAGTTTTATTCTGAGATTAAAGAAATTTTGCACACTTGAATTTTGAAACAATAGGAAAGTCACTGTTTACATCTGATTTCGAAAAACTCTGCGTATAGTCCGTGCTACGCCGGGGACTTCGGCAAGTAAAATATGAAATTCTAATTTGTAAATGAATTAAAAAGATGTACGTTCATTACATAAACAACACTAGATTTAAAAATATATATATATTAGTAGGTACCCACCCCATCCGAAACTCCTATAATAAAACAAACCAGATTTTTTCTTCTTTTTATAAATGAAAATATGTATTTATTAAATTCTGCCATACAAAATTTAAAACTGATTGCATCGTGCTTATATTAGTTATGAACCCTTTGAAAAGTTCCTCTGTATTATTTTGGCAAACGAGTTTGCGTCCGTGTTTTGGCAATATCTGTAGATACAGCATTTTGGATTAACTGTGCTTAATCAATTCCATTCGCCGAGTTACATTATGTGCACTTATTTTTATTTGTTTATTGTGGTTACTTCTCACGTAATTGACGATGGCACAATGCTGTAATTGCATAAACATCTATAATGGCAGAACACTGCAACTTAAAATACAGCATTCTGCCATAGCAACCTCACAAATACGCTGTTTTGCCTTTAAAAAGCCGTTGCCGTTCGGGAGACGGGATGTTTGAGTTACAGCGTTTTGGCATTATCTAACGGTAGTTGTTTATGTGTGTCAATATGCTGTATCTCCTCAAAGCTAATTTTGAGAAGATTGACTTTTATTTTTTTTTGGATATTTTGTTATTTTCCTTGCAAACTAATAGTATTTAGTAACAATTAAAAATTTTATGATAATTTTGATAAAGAACTAATTTTTAATACAAAAATACCAAATATATCATGGACAACATTTTATATGTAGAGTCAATCTAATCTTTGAACAAATTTGAAATTGTTACCACGCCTTGTGTGCGAGAAAATTAACAAAATGTCTAAAGTTTAAAATGATTTCTGGCACTACCAGCTTTCTGCAGATATAGCATATTGCCATTACACGATGCATGAAGAAAAACCCCGAGCAGAATGACGCGGCCATAACCAAACATAATGTGTCATGTCAACGAAGCTTTGTGCTTGCTTCGCGTTGTTACCCTTTTTGTTGTTTTTCGTGCATAAAGATGACAAAGACTGTCACAAAAAGGTCTGAATATTTCCGTATTTAAGGTTTTTGTGTTTCTCAGAATACCTTGTGGCATTTAAATGGAAATAGAACAGAAGGCTTTGTTTAAAACCATCTGAAATTCGGGTAAAAACAGGCGCTAATTTTGAGAAAATATGCGCTAAGAAAATGATAATTTTATTTTGAAGGGGTTTTTTTGACATGTATATTTGTTACTTAATTTTTGTTTATCTGTTACCGGTTTCTCCCCCTCCACCAAAATCACCCCTCCCACTACCTTCACCTAATCTAAAATCTAATTATTTTCGTACTTGTATAAATTTTAAGTGAGTAAGTTTTTGCTAGTGAATGATACAGATGTGTCGAAACTGGTGGCAGATAATTAAAAAATAAGTAATACATGTATTTGTATGTACATGTGAAATAGAGTCTTACTTCACATGTATGTACATGTGAAATAAGACTCTTCAAAACAAAGTGTCTAGAATTTTTCACTTAGCTAATGCCCAAGAAATACAAAAAAATTATGATTCTCGTAATGTTGGTAGTTTCTAGTCGAAGTATGATAGTAGAGTTGAAATAGTCGTTAGTTGATATCGTCGAATTAGCTCAGTGTTCAGAGCAATGCCCTGGTAAGGCAGAGATTCAATGTTCAATTTCCAGAAGCAACCGGCGCGGCGCGCGTGGGCAAATAAATTTTATTTGATTAATTTGTGTTATTTCACAATTAATTCATTTAAAAAATAAAGCGTATATTTGCGGCACATTCCAGGGTCGAAGATACTCTCAGTATCGCCCTGGTGTAAGACCACCATTCACAATAGAAACGTTGCTTGAAATGGCTTTAGTCGTGTTTGGTGACCAGATCTGAATAGACAGATACCTTCCCATCTTCCTCTTCCCCATCTCCTTCCCCTCCCCATATCCTTCAGCCTCACAACATACCCCAATTGGGGATGTCATAGTCTCACTGGTTCCAGGCGGATGCAGTTGGGACTCTTGTGCGGTATTCATAAAAAAAATAGTTAAGATAAACTTTTTTGTTTCTGTTCCACATTTATTGAATTGAATCGATACCTTTCGCTAAGCATTCCTGTCGTTCCCTAGAACATCTGCAGATCGCTAACGTACAAACAACGACGTTGACGTCGAGTATATTAAGAACAGTGATTTATTCCGGTCAGTGGCTGAGAGGGCATCGCGTTTGGGTCCCATCCAGGCGTCGCGTGTTTAATTCCTCAGCTGGCTATGTCCTCCATCACGACACAAGCAACATTTTCCGCTTACTGTGGTGGTGGTAGGAGATTTTCAAACATTGTTGGGTTATTCGTGACCCGGTAATGTTTGTCTTTCTTTTTTTTAATTAAAAAAAATTGATAATAAAAAAAATTGTCATTGTGAACTTTATTTATACGTTGGCGATCTGCAGTCATGCTAGGACGCGATGAGAAGTTATCGAGAGTTATCGATACAATCCTTATCGATTGATCGTGCTAGGGGTCCTGGGAACATGAGACCTTGAATCCAAAAAAGAATGCATCTAATTTACAATTTTTTAATAAATCAAAAAAAAAAAATAACATTTGTAAGTAAGTACCTACCTATTTAATTAGTAAGTAGGTACCTATCTAAATTAAATCCAAAGCATATATTATATTTTACGTTTAAAAAACTTTAAATAAAGAAATACCTAATCATCCCACAGAAACATTACTATTTCAATGACAGTTCAACCATAATATTGAAAATGCGAATAAACACTACGATTTCACGTTTTAAAAAACTTTTCTGAACAGAATGTACAAACAAATTTAGAGACGGACGAAATGCAAATCCATCGAGTTCAAGAAGAGATTTATTACAATGAAAGTAAATTTTCTTGGTATTTTTTCACATAAATTTTCAAAGACAAAAATAATTTTCATATTTACAAAACAATGAATAAAATATGTCACAAGAAATTGAATTTTTCTGTTTGATCGGCAAAAGAATTCGAAGAATTTTATTAATATTAATATTTTCTCATGAGATTGCCATTTTTAGTTTTATGGAACTTTTTGCTCTCGTATCCCTCGAATGGTCCCACGCGTTTTCATCCCACGACAAAACATCCCCGACAAAATATCGCCAGACATAATATCCTACGGACAAAACATCCCCCAACAAAATATCTACTAAAACCTAATTAACAAAAAAATGGGGAAAAAATTCGGTTTATGGGGGATGGTCCAAAAAAAAAATTTTTTTTTTTTATACTAATTATGGGCCGGAAAATCCGAATCTGAAAGAATTAGGCGGCGGCAAGCAATAATAACTGAACTAAACGACTTTAAAATTTTCTATACACACACACATGAAAATAGTCATTTTTACACACCAAGTGCGAAAACCATAGAAACAAGAAATGTGCAAAAACATGTGCCGGCAGTGTTACCAGCTCTCAAAAATATTTATCCCTATATCTAATCTATCCCTATATAAACTTCCTCACATGATAATTCATCACATAACACATTAACCTGAAAATAGATAACAACAGAAAAACTTCTAACCTAACCTAACCTAACCTAACGCTAGGTTTGTGTAATATGGTTTGTGCCCCTTTATACCGCCTGCTCGCGTCACGGCAAAAAAACATCCCTGTTTTCAAGTAGTTTAGCGGCTACGCTAGGTTTGTGTAACATGGTTTGTGCCCCTTTATACCGCCTGCTCGCGTCACGGCAAAAAAACATCCCTGTTTTCAAGTAGTTTAGCGGCTACGCTAGGTTTGTGTAACATGGTTTGTGCCCCTTTATACCGCCTGCTCGCGTCACGGCAAGAAAACATCCCTGTTTTCAAGTAGTTTAGCGGCTACGCTAGGTTTGTGTAACATGGTTTGTGCCCCTTTATACCACCTGCTCGCGTCACGGCAAGAAAACATCCCTGTTTTCAAGTAGTTTAGCGGCTACGCTAGGTTTGTGTAACATGGTTTGTGCCCCTTTATACCGCCTGCTCGCGTCACGGCAAAAAAACATCCCTGTTTTCAAGTAGTTTAACGGCTACGCTAGGTTTGTGTAACATGATTTGTGCCCCTTTATACCGCCTGCTCGCGTCACGGCAAAAAAAAATCCCTGTTTTCAAGTAGTTTAGCAGCTACGCTGGGTTTATGTAACATGGTTTGTGATACAAAAGTGAGTAAAATTTATAAAAAATAAGTACTTAAAATATAAACGTGTTATTTTATGTTATTAATATAACTGCTTAATGGCAACACTTAATTTTGTGTGGTAAAAACATCTATGTTATCTTGTTTTTCTATGGTCTTTTCACTTGGTGTGTCAAAATGACTATTTTCATGTGTGTGTGTATAGAAAATTTTAAAGTCGTTTAATTCAGTTATTATTGCTTGCCGCCGCCTAATTCTTTCAGATTCGGATTCCCCGGCCCATAGTTATTATAAAAATAACTAGTTTGATTTTCTAGGAAACAAAATGCTTCCAAAATGGCTATTTTCCTGTATGTGTATAAAAATTTTTAAAGTCGTGTAATTCAGTTAATATTGCTTGCCGCCGCCTAATTCTTTCAGATTCGGATTCCCCGACCCAAAATTAGTATAAAAATAACTACTTTTATTTTTTAGGAATTTCCCCCATAAACCGAACTTTAGCCAAAAATGGGGCAAAAACAATACAAGTATCCCGTAAAGACAATAAATTATTCTATTTTTTATTTTAACTTTATGAGTAAAACCTCATGTTCGAGTCCCAGAGGTGTCAATATGATTTTCTGATTTTTCTGTTTCCAGATTTTCGATTGAGTTTCGCTTATGTTGTCTTCATTTATTTAAATATTACAATTTGAGGTTTTACTCATAAAGTTAAAATAAAAAATAGAATATTCATCCTAGACTTGCAGAAAAGTCGATAGATGTCGCATATTAAATAAAATGGATAAAGATTTATCCAAACACTATCTAGAGAGCATTTAGTTCGGGTTTGAATCTTGCAATCATACATAACGATAGTTGCCAATAATATATGCGTTAAAGAAAATGAAGATAATGTAGGTGGTTCTTAGTCGAAGTATGGTACAGTTAAACATGACCGAATTTCATATCGACACCGTGGCGCAGTGGTTAGCGCGATTGCCCGGAAAGCAAGAGGTCCTGGGATCGAGTCCCAGAGGTGCCAATATTTTTTTCTGATTTTTCTGTGTCCAGATTTTCGATTGAGTTTCGCTTATATTGTCTTCATTTATTTAAATCTGACAATAAATTATTTGTGTTGTTTGTTTTTGTGGTGTTTTGCAGTGTTGCACTATCTCCTTCTTTAGCCAACATTTCGAACAGCATGACAGTATCCATTATGAGGGCAGACGTGTGTAGAAAATGACACACCTGCCCCGAAGTTATCGTTTTATTTCAATTAATATGTCAAACCACAAAGTGACCTCTTTCTACCAAAATATAAAAAATACTTTTGGCCATGAAAATCTAAAATCATTACACTAAAAATTATTGTGCAAAATAGTAAAATGGGACAAAAATAATACAGACATTTTGTAAAGACAATAAATTACACAGATCTGCGATTGTTTTTTTTTCTTTGAAATAAGAGATAATTCCCATGTATTTTTGGTTGCTGAATTCGGGAAAATTATCAAAAAAATTCCATCACGTAAGGTTTTTCCGGAAAACTCAAAATACTGTGGGATTGCCTATCTTAAGGCGCAAAACGGGGTTTATTGCCGAAATATATTTTTTTTATTAATTCCAACTTATTACAAGATAATGTTATGTTTTATAGACAGAAAACAAAATATTTAGTAAGCCATGACGATAAAATTAGTCAGCGTTGAATCATATATATTGGGATTTTCCGTAGTAAGTATGATGAGAGAATGCCGAAATTCCCAGGTTACCCACTGCGTTCCATGCCCTTTCATTTATTTATTTCTGTTCCAACTTTTGTAACGTGTTGTTGGGACACCTGGCTGAGGTGCCTACTTTCTGCTGTCGGACTAGCTCATTCGGTCAGCAGAGCGCTAGGGACTTTCATCACCAGGGTGGTAGATTCTCTTAGGCGCATGTGTGGAATTCCTGAAATAAAGTCTACCTACGTACCTCGTCAGGGCAATGAAACATCAGCTGCAGTAAACATGGTTTGGTAGAATTAATAGCCTATCTATTCCGGGGTCATAGCTTAACAATCGCTCTCTATCGAGTCTCTCCGAGACCGATCATAATTACGCGTAAATTGGGAGGGACACACGGCAAAAAGGGAAATTAGCGGTTCAGGTACTCACAACAGCCGGGGCAGGTGTCTTGAGGGCAGCAAGAAGAGAGGTATCCCGGCGGAGCTGGTACTCTCCACAGGTTTTTACAGGCGAATTGGGACATCGCGTCTCCGTTAGAAGTTTCTCGAACAAAAGTGCCGGAACGATCAGCGACAAAGCGGGCGCTCTCAACCAGGGGTTACGGGGGATGGGCAGTTGCTGGCCGTTGACGGCCAGCCGCCGCGAGCGTGCCGTGCGCGGGCGCGGGGAAGGGGGCGGACGCGGTGCACGGGAAGGGGTGTAGCGTAATAATTTGTAGGGATGTATTCCGGCGCATCGTAACAGTGTGTTTCAAAAATGACTTCAAGAGGTTGTGTAAATTCTTTTGAGAGTTTTTGCTATATTTGTGGTGAATTTATAGTGAAAAAACAACAAAGAATATTACTATAGATTTTGTTAAAAAAAAGTGTATTTTGCGTATTTGGTATGAAGATAGGGGCCCAGGACAAATCTTGGGCCCCGCATGGAGTTTGTTCAGGGTGTATTGAAGGACTTAGAATGTGGTAAATAGGTAAAATTAAATCTTTTCGTTTTGGTGTTCCCATGATCTGGAGAGAGCCTCGAAACCACAGCGATGACTGCTACTTTTGTTCGTGCAATGTGCAAGGGTATGGTACCAAAAATAAAAAAACAAATTTGTTATCCAAACATGGATTTGGCACTCCGCCCAGTGCCTCACGGACCTGGCATTCCTACACCACAAGTACCCCAAAGCCTAGACGATTTGCCATCATCAGAAAGTGAATCAGAAGAAGAAAATGAATCAATTTTTTTTTTTAAATCTGGGATGCTCAATGAGTTTAAAACTCCATTTTTTGAACTCCTATTTGGATTACTTCCCGGAAAACCTTGGTGCAGTTAGTGAAGAGCAAGGTGACAGGTTTCACCAAGATACCAAGGAAATGGAGAGAAGGTATCAAGATCGATGGGATACAAATATGATGGGCGACTACTGCTGGATGCTGCATAGGGAAAATATAACGTCCCACAAAAGAAAAAGAACAAAACGAAGCTTCGAAACTAAAAAAGCAGATTTTATAAAGATTTATAATTGTATATAATGTAAATAAAATATTTCATGACTTAAAATTATTAAAATTTGTGTAATTTTATGATTTTTTTTTCTGTTGAGCATTCCCTACAGAAGTAGTGTAATACGGGTTTTGCCTATATTTTAATTCCACTTTGTGGAAAATTCTTACGTGATGGGTTGAAATGGATGGCATACTCGAGCATTAGCATTCCAAAATACATATAATTCACCCAGTACCATTTAAAAAAAATTAAAAATGTCAATTTGCTGACCTGTGTTATTGTTCATAAATAGTTATAAGAAAGAATTCAGCGTAGTGGATATACATTTTGTCCTTGCGATATTGTGTCGAGGGATATTGTTATAAAGAGATTAAATGTAGGGTTTTGTAAGTTATTATGATTAAATGTAGGGTAATTAATATATCAGGGTTGGCACTGGAAGCGATGTGTTGTGTTTTGATTTGTACGTACTATGTGATCATATACACCTCTTATTGAGTGGGTGTTTTAAATGTTAATTATTCAGGGTTATATATATGAAGGTACACAGTTATCAGCTTTAATCCCATAGGATCTTGGATGCCAAATCTCGTAGGTACGAGATATGCTGACTGTGTCGGTAGGCATGAATACTCCCGTCAGAGCGTGGGCACTGTTATTTTAATCATTGTTGTGAAGCTTGGAAAATAAGAAATAAAAGAGTGGATGTAAAACAAGATTATTATATTGGAATATTGACATACCTGTGGACCATACTAAGAAGAGCTAGCTAAAACCTATTATTTTTATGCGACGATTCCGGATGCCTAATATTGCACCGTGAGGGGCCCCTTTTCTCCCTCACGTTGCCTCCGCGCCAGGTTTGCAAGCTTCTCCATCCATCTGGGTGATTATTACGTTTGAGATCACCATGGTGTCCTCCATCATGTGGTTGCAGTAATGGAAATGTCCTCCATCAGGTTGTGAAAAGAATCGGCGGGGACTACACGGACGGGTCGTGTCCCTTTGTATAATTGAGAATCCATCTCGTCGAATGACGGATGATAAATATAATCGCAGATTACAGTAAAACTTGGTCGGTCAAGCCGCCATTATCGCACCACGGGATTCTATACTGGAATACCCGTAAATAAGAATTCTCCAGTCGCGATAACCTTGTATCGGCTGGGAATAAAAGGAAACTCGTTCACATTTTAAATAAACTAGAAACAACCCGTCGATTGAATATTTAACATATTAAATAAATTTAAATCCACATTTTCCGACTGTCGGATTCACGTCCTGCCCTGGAGACGCGAATCCAAAAAGTGAGGGGAAATCGATTATTATCCCCCTATCGACCGAAAGTAAAACCACTCGGAGAAAAAGTGTAATTTATAAGTGGCCAGTAAAATAATTGAATTTATTACTATAGACAAATATTAACAACCCTGGGGCAATTTTGAACATTAATCAATTATTTTCATAACAATATTTTGTCGGAGGATATTTTGTCGGGGATATTTAATCGGGGGATGAAACCCCCACCACCCTCGAATGTACATGATATTTATGTAAGTCTGGTAGACGAAATTTCTGAATGTATAAAACCACATGTTCTTTGATAAATTTCATCAATACATCATTAGTGTTGCGTACAATACGACATGAGTAAACATATTCTATAAAGGGAAAATATAAACTTTACGTAAATATGTACATAATTTACATCGTGCGTCGTTTGACATTTAAATTTCCTTAGTGAAACGACATGATAAAAATTAATGCTAATTACATGCTATGAAATGAATATTAATTTAGAAAAATTAAATAATTTAACTTTGTATAAACCACTTATTTGATGCGCAAATCCGACCGGTTTCAGAACCAACGTTCCTTCGTCAGGGAAAGCTTATACTAATTTGACAGTTTCGAACAATGTTTTATTATGGTAGGGATGGAGCGGTTGCTAGATAATAATCCATCCCTACCATAATAAAACATTGTTCGAAACTGTCAAATTAGTATAAGCTTTCCCTGACGAAGGAACGTTGGTTCCGAAACCGGTCGGATTTGCGCATCAAATAAGTGGTTTATACAAAGTTGAATTATTTCATTTTTCTATAATGGATAACCACAAAGTAATAGCTACATTCAAGATTATTAATTTCTTTAATAATTAGGCTCATACTTATGTTATGGTGGTCGGGAAAATAAAATCTCAACGAAAATACAAAAAAAAAACACACACACACACACACACAGAAAACTAATTTTAATCCCAACTTGGTAGGCGGTTACTACAGTACCGCCGCCCGGGAACCATTTATTGGATAACCAACACCTCTACCGTAGGTCACCTCAAGTGGTACGCTACGTTTGAAGACTTAGCAGAGGTGCCCGGGTTCATTGTGTGCATGGCAGGCCGGATCGAGAGATAATGGTTGAGGGAGTCTCTTTGACTTCTCCAGCCGTGCTCTCTCGGAATATCGCCTTGCACCGCAGTGGGGGGGATGGATTCATACGTCCTTCACTCCTGGACACCGTATTGAAACCAGATTCCTACCCACCTCTCATGCTATTTTCCTTCCCAGAACATCCTCTCCTAACACAGCATCCCTAAAGATGACGTGGATGACGGAATTATTTTCCTTAGGGCCTCCTGTTTAAAACAGGCAATTTTTTTGTTGTTGTTAGGACGGGTCGTTTCAAAAAATTTTAACAATTCATCAAATTTTTTAAGTTAATTTTCACGTCCGTCGTAAGTTCTGTTCAAATTCTGTTATTAAGATATCAAAACTGAAATAATCAAACAGCTTGAATAGAAATTTTACAGAATGTGAAAATTAACATAAAAATTTGATGAAATGCAATTTTTTTTAAACAACCCTTATTTAGATACGATTTTAGATTTTCAAGGCCAAAAGTATTTTTGTTATTAGTTTTTAGGGTATTATGCCGTGTTGCGCTACCTCCTTCTTTAGCCAACGTTTCGGACAGCGTTGCATTGTCCATCATCAGGGCAGATGAGTAATATTTAGGGGTGATGTTTGTACTTATCTACTTAGGATCGATACCGTGTCGCCAGCTCACTAAAGAAGGAGGTAGCGCAACACGGCATAATACCCCAAAAACTAATAACAAAAAAAACCCTTATTTAATTTGTTAATGTTCAGACATGTCTACTAAAGGATATTTAAAATATATGTATATACTAGCTGACCCGACGAACTTCGTACCGCCTCAGAATCAACAACTGTTGAATTAAATTAAGTATTTTTATTAAGTTAAATATTACACAATGAAGCAATTGTCGATGCCCAACTGTCCGTGTTTTGTTTTTGTCAGTATCAGAGATGGCGTTGTGTACGAATTTATATTTTTTGTGATTTTCTTACTTTTCCACTTACTTACGGGAATTTTTGAAAGGAAGCGGGTACGGGTGCCGCCGCCCCGGGAACCATTTATTGGATAACCAACACCTCTACCATAGGTCACCTCAAGCAGTTCGCTACGTTTGGTGATTTAGCAAGGGTGACTTTTGTGCGGGTCTTGGCGGCGGATTCGTCTGCCCACCTGCTGCGTGGCGGGCCGGATCGAGAGAGACTGGTTGAGGGAGGCCTTTTGACCTTTCCAGCCGGATTCTCTCGACCAATGGGTCGAAAGAGTCCGGCTGGAAAGGTCAAGGTAAAAGGTCAATTCCGCTCAAGGCAATGGTCTTGCACCGCAGTTGGAGGGATGGATTCACTCCCGGATACAATGACCTCCAGATTCCTACCCACCCCTCATGCCTTTTTCCTTCCCACTTTTTTACTCAACAGAGGTGCATATGGTACCACCCAACGATTGTCAATGTCAATGTCTACGTTACTGATATTTTTAATGAATGATTGTCCGCCATTATCGGTATTTCTTCGACGATATATTGCATATCCTTCAACATGCGTGACCGTATCGTTGGTGAAATCTTTAATAAAACCCTTTGTACAATTTCCGTCTACCATGCAAGGCGATGAACGATTCAAATTACCGCATGGACCGTGAATCATGTTTGTAGTCAAACGGTAATTGATTAGTATGTATATCAAACAGTAATTGATTAGTAAAAAATTTAAAATTAGAGAAAAGAGGCCGACTTCGTTCTCATCGGGTCAGAAGTGACACCGGTTTGAATTACTAATATCACTTTTAAAAAATAGGGGTTAATGGTAGAAGGGTGAAAATTTAGGGCTGCATGTATTTTTTAATGCCTCACCATTAAAAAAAAAAAAAAAAAAAAATTTGTTCAAAAAAAATAAAATAAAAATTCGGAGTGGAACACCCTTTACTTTTAGGGGTATGAAAAATAGATGTTGGTCGATTCTCAGACCTACCAGATAAGCACACAAAATTTCATCAAAATTGGTCCAGCCGTTTCAGAGGAGTATGATAACAAACACCGTGACACGAGAATTTTATATATTAGATATTTTAATTCAACAATTTTGAAGTAATTTTTTTTTTGGAAATTCATTTAAGCAGCATAACACTATTATTCTACACATCAAATTGAATGATATAATAACTGAGCAATGAATAAAGCATACCCGCTTTACATTTATCCGAATAAAATTTCACTTAACCGTCTTTTCGTGAAATTTCATTAAATGTGTTCGAGTATGACAGAGCATCAGAATTTAGCATGAACTGGAGGGGTCATTGTCTTGAATATTTGCAAAATGGTTTAAGGTTCACAGAAATTTAAGAATTCTATTCGGAATAAAGTTAAATATCAGTCGTTTTACGATTGACAATACGGATTAGATTTGAAAGAGCCATTTGACATTTGGAATGCTTTGCAAAATTAGAGAATTGAAAAAGGCAATATAATATTTAATTAAATGACGACAATATTAGCGAAACTCAATCAAAAATCTGGAGACAGAAAATCAAAAAAAGATATTGGCAGCTCTGGGACTCGAACCCAGGACCTTCTGCTTATAATGTAACAGCTCTAGCAACTGAGCTAAGGTGTCTATATCCAATTCGGTCACTTTAAACCGTATCATACTTCGACTAAGAACTACCAACATTATCTTCAGCATCTTAACGCACATATTATTGTCTGCTATCTTTATATGTGATTGCAAGATTCAAACCAGAACTAAATGCTATCGGGATAGTGTATGGATAAATAGATATCCATTTTATTTTAATATGAGACATCTGTTGACTTTTCTGCAAGTCTAGGATGAATATTTATTTTTATTTTTTAACTTTATGAGTAAAACCTCAAATTGTAATATTTAATTAAATGAAGAAAATATTAGAGAAACTCAATCGAAAATCTGGAAACAGAAAAATCAGAAAAAGATATTGGCACCTGATGTGATTATGTGGATGCGAATATCGAAGGACCTTGTATGTGTTTTGAAATATATGTGTGTGAAAGACCACTGCACAATAGAAATAATGCAGTTCAAGGAAAGTAAGAAAAAGCCTTACTGCAGTAACTTGTGACACTCTCTGCTATCTTGGCTGGGTTAATTCATGCACTTATACAGGGTGTTAAGGGACGTTCTTGACTTACTTTAACCAGTGATTCCTGACATTATTTGGTATAGTAAAAAATGTAAATAAAATTTTGGTCTCCGGTGAAATTTTTGATGTTTTTTTTTTCTTTCTACAAAAACATAAAAAAATGGTAGTCGTTGAACAGTTGGAGGCGGGGTAAAGGGTTCGTCGGGCACCCGGCTGAGTGACTAGTGACGACTTGCGGAAGAATTTTTTTTTGTTTGATTTTGAAGAAAAAAATTTTGAAAAAAAAAAAGTGGAGACCGGAGACCAAAATTTCATTTACATTTTTTTCTCCAAATAATGTCAGGAATCACTCGTTAAAGTAAGTCAAGTATGTCCCTTAACACCCTGTATACTTGCGGTATGCGGATTCAGTTTGAGGATGCGGGATGCGGAATATTCGATTGACGACTGATTGTTATGGTAATGAAATAACAGGTACATAGGGATGGGTAGGAAAGGGAACGTGATAGGGATGGATACGAAAGGAATATGTGACAATCAAGCTACAAGCACAGAGTCTATGATATATGTAAATGTATGTAGGTAAGTGTAGCTAAGTATTGTGTAAACGCCCAACCAGCACCTCTGGTACTCGAACCCAGGACCTTCTGCTTGTTTTCTTCCTGGTATTTAGTTAGATACGGTGTCTGGAAACTCGGAGAGCAAGGGAGGATACGGGTGAATCTACGGACATCAAACTTTTTTCGATCTCAGCATTAAACTTTTAGAGCCAGGCAATGTTTCTACACATTTTAAACGACATTGACATGCTGATTTAAACCCTCTAGAGTCGATGTTTTTATGATAAATTGACCTAAAAATTTCTCACTTTGGACTTGATTTTCCCCCAAAACAAAAGCTCAAATAAAAAAGTTATATAACAAAATAGACTCTAAATATGATAAAGATTCACCAGTTTTCGCTTGTACTACGAGTTTATACCAACGTTCATACCAACACCATTTATACCAACGTTCATTACGTTTAACCCTAGAAAGATAATCATATTTCGATGTACGGTAAAGATAGTCATACGTAAAATTGACGCATGAATTTTAACTAGTTGTAATATTTTAATTTGTTAATTGATTTTAATAAACAAATCGGTATTATATTTTTACAAACAAATGACATTAGACATAAAATAATTTGTAAATAATTGTTTATTATTTGTATGAAAAAAAAGAAACGTGAAACTTCTTCAATAATCAAAAAAACAGGAATAATTTTCTTTTATCTCAAATCACTTATCTCTTAATAATAATCAGCCATTTTGTCTAATGTAATAATTAAGATATGAAAATATATTTAATAATAAAGTATAGTTGAATAAAAATCAAGCAAGCATAGCTTTGAAACGTATCAATATTATGCTTTTTGACTCACGCGGTCGTTATATCTCAAAACTGGTGACACCAACCTCAGCGACTCGCACGTCCCTCGGAAGGTCTAGGTAGCGAATGAGATGTTTGAAAAGCACAGCGACGGATTCGCACTAATTAGAACGAGGGAGCAATAATTCTAACACGCATGCGTATATTTTACGTGGACTATCTTTCCAGGGTTAATTTATCAGGAGCTTTAGAGCTTTTAAATATCAACTTAACTAAAAAAAACATGCACGACAAATTTCTGTTCAAACCGGGATATAAAAACTAGTACTACATATATACTAATTTCAGTTGCTGGTGATGTGCGTTAGTCGTGCGTGAAATCTGGTTCAATGAACTGAAATAGTTTAAATTTCAATGTCATTTTCAAAATCGGAACTAACTGTATGAAGAATTCAGATGAGCGATAAAGTACCTTTACGTATAATATTATAATGTTTTTAACATAATATTATTTTAATATTTTTTACGGCCTCTGTGTTTCCTCCTTCCTGTGTATGGGTCTCTTCAAGACCAATGTTCATTCCTTTTTCTCCACACAGCATCCCAGATGACATAGGCCTTGAGGGAAATTTGTTTTCCCCTGGGCCTCCGGTGTGGAGTTAATGTAAAAAAAAATATTGTCATTTTAAAAATTGCATCTGACTGTGTGAAGAATTCAGACGAGCGATAAAGTACGTATACATATAATATAATGATCTTAAGAGAATATTATTTTAATAGTCTTTTTCAAAATTTGAACTGATTTGTCAATATTTTTGACTAACTCAGACCCGTAAGTTTTCACTGGTCAGCGCTAGCGAAAGACAGCATTTTTATTCATAGATTTTCTTTGACGTGAACATAAAACCACTTTGTTAAAAAAAGATATCAAAGAAGTTTGATCGAAATATGAATCTTCAATTTCACTTATGTATTCCCCGCTACTGTTACGCCAACTTTGTCAACCTTGCGAAACAGAACTTCAAGAAGAATGTCGTTAATAAAATATAGCTCGCGAGACAAAGAAGCCGGGAGGAAGAGAAGAGAGCTATCAAGACATATTAAATATTCAATACCATATAACAGTGAGGGGTCCATCTATCTCGTATGAAGAATATGTCTCCGGTAGTGTTGGAATACAAGGAAGGGGATGCGATCTCAAATGGTTGACGTATTCTCTTGGCAAAATGAGGTCACAGTAACGTACCTTGTGGTACGCCTGTTTACGTGTAATCTGGCAATGTCGATTTATAATCTTCTTGCCATCCATTCGAAATTATACAGGGAATTAAGAATCGTACTTGGCTCACTTTAACCAGTGATTCCTGATATTATTTGAAGTTAGAAATGTAAATTAAATTTTGGTCTTTTTGATGTTTATCCAATATTTCTATATAAATCAATACTAGCTATATCACGGGATTTTCGAATTATTGTATGATTAAAAAATAATTACTCGTTAATTATAAAGGGCAGTCCCGTGAATATAACGTAACCTTACATTACTTGGTAATATTAACAAACTAACTAACCATTATACCGTTTCATTACAGGGGTAGGCAGAGAGGACGAACCATCAAACATCTCGGTCTTGTCACACACTCTTTGCCTCATTTACATTCATACATCGTCTCATATACATACTCGTCTATTATTCTGTATCATGATATGGCCCGACTCAAGTATCTGATTTCTGAAGCCTACCATTCTTTGCGGATCTTCACATTTCTCAAATGATCATAAATGCTATTAACACACACACACGCCTCAGGGATTTCATTTCAACAGCATTTAGTCTATTTTCATCCTTTCTCTATCATTTGATAATATTACCCCTGATTAAAATACAACTAAAATTTTTTTTTAGTAAACTAAATATTATATTATAGGCTGGTACTTTGTCGGTTGTCCGAAAACTTCACACGATAGTTTCAATTTTGAAAATTAAAATAAAATTATTATAGGTTTTTTTTTTACATGAGCTCCACACAGGAGGCCCTGAGGAAAATAATTTCCCTCAGGGCCTATTTGGGGATGCTGTGTGGAGGGTTTTTTTTAAGGAAGGAAGGAAGGGAAGGAGAGGAGCGTTCTGGGAAGGAAAAGAGTTTAAGGGGTGGATAGGAATCTAGGGTTCAGTACAAAGATATTCAAATACAGAATAGATATGCTATGGTGTCCGCGCAACTGTCGCCGGACTACGCGCTAATTAGCGTAGTTTTCATACAAAAAGAATTTGTTCATTTCATTGATTTTTTGAAAATATGCATTAATATTGGTTAACAATATATTTTGAATAAGGAAAGAATTCGTTCATTTAGTTTAACGTTCGTTTGGTTTATTCGTTAATTATTTGTTCTTTCAGTTTATTTGTTATTTGGTACACAATATCGGCGACACCCGGAAGCGCAGACCCACATAGTAAAAACAGCAGATAGCACATCTACTTATATTTCAATATCTTTGGTTCAGTATGTCCTGGTCATCCGCCTCCAAGACCTAGACAAACCTCACCCCATGAACCCATAAATGATAGGTATGAACTAATGACACTTACATTTAAAACAAATCCGAGTTCATTGAACCTGAGTTACAATCACACACCAATCTACAACCAAAATAAATATTTTTAATGATTAGTATTTTTAATGTTAGCCACAAATGTATAGTTTTAGTAAAGACAAAAATGCTGTTTTTTTCATACCAACGCTGAAAAGAATCATAAATAATTTGAATTCCGGTTTGACAGTGCTAACAGAATAATAGCATGAAGCCCAATACGAACCTCTGGCCTAGCCGTACTACCAAATTAACTTTAAAACACACAAACATCAAGTGGTTTTACAGCCAACTATAAAGAACTACTGCAAAATGCAAATTGTATCGGTGAGTTTGCTCTGTCGGGAATTCCCAGGTTACTTATGTCGTCCTACGTAGTATGCAAATATTATATGGTTTTATGCAAAGTGCACGGTCTATGGTAGTTGGTATTCTAGGGATCGGGGGTTCAATTCTCCAATCACGGCCGCTCGCAATCGCCGTCAAAGTACATATTACATTGGTCGACTTTGTTAGTCTCGAGTCTCGTCGAAGGTACATACTTAGACGCCAAACGTCAAAAGTCATTCCGCTCGAGCAACTAGTGGGTTGAACCATTCGAAACCGATAAAAATGTCAAAATCTAGTATATACGTTGCATTCTAACCTAAGATCGTTTCCCGCGCACTCTTCAAAGAAAATGCATCGTTATTTTACAAAGATTTTAAAAATCCATACAATAGCTGATTTACCGCTGATGTTTGCTGTAATGCATAATGTAGATGTAGAGCAAGCTGAAGAAGATGCTTTGAGACCAACATGAACGTTTCACCGGAGGGTAGATAGTTTTTACATGATAATTAACCCATTTTCATTAAAAGAACTCCCTTTTTATAACTTTTGAAAATTATTCCCGTCAATGTAAAATATGTTCTGGGTTCGTGTCCCAGTTGCGACCTTTATTTTTTTTTATTTTTATGTGTCTTGTTTCTTTCATATTCATATAATGTGTTATCTTCTTCTTCAATGATATCCTAATTAATATATTATGATGTAGTTTTACAGGTGTTAGCAGCATTAAAAATCTTTCCGCAGTTGTTTTTGATTTTGAGTAATATACCGGTAAGCCATTTCGAACAAAGTCCGGTTGTATTTTCCAATTCACACCACAGAAACATCAGAAATATAGACAATATTTACAAAAAAATCAGAAATAAAAGTAAAAAAACATCAGAAATATAGACAGTATTTACAGGGCTGCCAATATAATCACCTCTTCAACGCTTCGACATTCTAGAATACGTACAATATTAGACAAAGTTCGTCGAGACGACGTTCGCGAATGGCGCATAACGAATACTCGTGTTTGCTATTGGAGAATTAAGCCCCTGAGTCGTCTCTATGTAGATTGATAGGAAATAGTCGTAGTTCGTAGTCGATACTTGATTTTGATTATTTCAGTGCACTAGAGAAATAAACCGACGAAAGTTAATATTATTTATGGCATAAATTATATTAGGTTATATTCCGATACTTTTTTAAAGGTGTAGCAGCCACATGCTACCACATGCTCTGGATTGTTTCCGAAATATATGGATCTTTCCAGAAGCGACGCCCATATTAAAGTGTTCCGGCTGCCTCTCGTTAAATGCACCTAGCACCAGCATTACGATGGCTGGATGCGTAGGTCCCTATCGCATCGATAATGAGCTGCATTCCTACCTACCTCTCACGCGTTCCAGAAAAGGTACGAACCATTGCGCGCCTGAAATGCACAGTTCGGGCGCTTTCGACAAAGTCGCCGAGTGAAGAATTACTACCAGACAAAGCAATACTCCGACTCGCCGGACTATATGAAGGCGCTCAGCAACGCACACAGTACAGTGTTTACATATCGTTCAGTATTCTCACCTCACGCAACCGCAGTTAACCTTAACACAGTAAAAATCCACGTTCGTTTGTCTACCTAGTACCGGCTGTGTATTTAATCTTTTCCGCTGTTCAGTTCAGAATTGATTTGTAAAATTGTAATCTTGTTACAACTCAATAAAGACTTCCAACACTCAACCTCAATCTCGAGTTCCACAAAGGTTATATTATTAACTAACTAACTAACTAACCATCACGCCTTTTCCCCGCAGGTATAGGCAGAGGGAACGGGCCGCCATCTACCTCACGTTCCAGAGCAGAAGATACTCTCAATATCGCCTTGTGTAAGACCTCAGAATTGAAGCGTTGCTTGAAATTGCGTCAGTGGTGTTTGGTGACCAGATCTGAATAAACAGGTATTTACCCGCTTTACTCTTCCTTATCTCATTACCCCCTCCACTACCTTCTGAATCACAACATATTCCAATTGGGGATGCCATAGTCTTGTGATTCTTAACGGGAGCAGCTGCGACTCTTGCGGTATTCACATTTTTTTGTTTTTGTTTTAAAGCCGCCGCTACCCGAATTTCTACCTATGTAAAAAAATATCTCCCTTAAACATTTGAAGTTTTTAAGCTCGATAAACGATACTTAAGATATCTTCCACGAGATTTTTGTTCTATTTTAAACGAGTCGTGTTTTATTAAACATTTCGGCATCGATTTTATCGCTTTAAATGTTAGCGCGCTCCTCTAACATTCGTAATTACATATCTCTCCATCTTCTTCTTTTTGAGCGCGGATGCGGCGCCTTAAATGGTTGTCTTTTTATAAAACTTAATTTCTTTCATAACTCAGAACATTTAACGTGGTGACGGACTCAACGATAAGCTAACTTTATTTGAAAATAATATATTTTTTTAATTATGACTTTATTTTTAAGAAAACGTTAAAATCTTTCTAAAATTTCAGTCATCATGGATTTCTGATGATAGTCAAACACACCTATTAATAAATAGTTTTTACACTCAAAATCACGAAAATCAGTTTTTTTTTTTTTTTTTTTTTTTTTTTTTTTTTTTTTTTTTTTTTTTTTTTAAATTAGTTATTGAAACATTTATTACAATTATAATTTTACAACAAAATATATATTTTTTTACAGGTTTTTTTTTTTTACTACCCTTCCATTTAAAGCATTTGCTTGTGTATGGAAGGGGAGTGTACATAAATGCTATTAGTTATAAGTTAGTACTTAAATAATTAATTGTACATAAATATATGTGAGCTGCAGTATTTATTTGATAATGGTGTGTATTTTTTAAAAAAAGAAAGAATGTTATGGAAAACTAAGAATATTTGTAAGATTAATTGACAGTAGTTTTTTTCTTAAGAATATTTTTTAAATGTCTCTTGAGAGAGAGTAGTATTCGGGTTTTATCATTAATGCTTCTGATTTCTTCTGGTAGACGATTGAAAAAAGTTCTTCCCTGGTAAGTATAATGATGCTGTGCAAAAGACGTATTTAGTTTTGGGCATAGAAAAACATGTTTAAGTCGAGTTCTGTTTTCATTTAAAATGGATATTTATCTTTTTCTTTTATAATTTGAATTAACGAATTTTTAATATATAAATCTTTAAATGTGGGTACTTGAAATTCTTCAATCAGGCGTTCTGTTGGGTAGTCTAAGGATTTTTTTAATATAATTTTAATAATTGTTCTTTGTACAATTTCTATTGGAAGAAGGTTACATTTATACGCGGATCCCCAACTAGTAATAGCGTATTGTAGAGTGGATTGAACTAAGGCATAGTAGATTAAATATAGATTTTTTATCGACAGAAAATTTCTAATTCTTAAAAATATATATATTAATTTCCTGATTTTGTTTACTACTTGACATATTTGTTCCTTCCATTTCAGATTTTTGTCGATAATTACTCCGAGATATTTAATTTTATTTGTTGTTTTTAATATTGTACAGTTTGATTTGCAATAATTTTGGCTATGAATTTTAGTATTATCGTGTATGACAATGTTAAAATTTTTGGGAGCATCGTTTGGATGGATTGCAAATGGAATTACAAATGTCTTTTCACTATTTAGTGATAGTAAATTAGTGTCGAAAAAATTCTTAAGCGTGTTAATGTCTTCTGTGGCCTTTAATTCTACATTTTTCCAAGTCTTTTCACTTATTATTAATACTGTATCGTCGGCGTATGATGTAATTTGACCATTTAAATGTTAAATATAAGTTTTTTTCTAATAAAACTCATCGCTAGTTGTTTCACAGAATTTCACAGGGTACCAGCTAGAATTTATTACAGAAATTACTAGCTGGTACCCGACATGCGTTGCTATGCCATTTAATAGAGAAATTGTTTCTCCCTGCGTGTCCTTTCCCATTCGTCCCGTTCCACTTCCGCCTCCCCTTCCTCACCGCTCGCGTTCCCACTCTGCTTCCTCCACCTTCCCTCTCCCCAAACCACTCCCCCTTCTCCCATCCCGCGAACACCCCTCCCGAGTCCCCTTCGCCCTACCAGGTTCCCCTCTCCCCTCCCTGGGTCCCCTCCCCCCCTCCCACGAACCCTCTACCCAAGTTTCCCTCCCCCCCCTCCCGCATTCCATACATTCAGTCCCGTACATTCAGTTATCAAACAGCCCGCGTGCCACCTATTGCAATTTTTTAATTCAAATTTCATAATGCCAGAGCTCAGCAGTAGTTTCATACAAACCTTATCCTGACAATAACGAACACAAAAAAAAGAATTATCCAATTTGGTGCAGTCGTCCGGAAGTTATGCGCGTACATACATTCCGGCAATTCATTTTTATTTATATAGATAGAAGAAGAAGATTATATAGATTGGCCAGCCGATTCGCGTCAACGTCAACAAAAACACAACTTAAACAAAAAATTTCGCATAACTTGAAAATTTACTTTGAATTTTGTTAAAATTCTGTGGAACAACTGGTGCAAGATGATTTCGAAAAATTGAAAAATTTCAAAAATTGAAAACCATTTCTCATTATCGGGAGCTTTAAAGTCCAAATGGAAGATGGAACAATGAATCAAAAGATAAGTAATTCATGAGTTTGTGGAAGTGAATTCAGAGAGGAGTGATGTAAGAGATTCTACTTTTCAGTTTTCAGGCATTAAATTTTCATGGGCACTCATGTTGAAGAAATACAGTTATGGGCTAAAGGAACTTTTATAAATTTAAACAATATCAGTTTTCAGTAGAAAATAATCTAAGAATTTTGTTTCTGCTGCAGTGTAAAAACGTATTGGCAATGATTAAATTCCAGTGCTGACTTCATCGAACAAATAAAAAAGTGTGTTTTTTCATGTGAATACCTCACTAGAGTCCCATCTTATATTTATATTGATGTTCGCAGATGATATGAAAATTTACCAAATTATAGACAATATTAATGATTGCTTATTCTTACAATCAAATCTCATTAGCTTTTCTGATTGGTGTATCCAAAATAAATTAACCCTTAATGTAAAAAAGTGTCAAGTCATGAGATTTTATAGGAAGAATAACCCATTGATTTTCACATATAGGATGAACAATCAAGCCCTAGTATCTGTACCCGAAATAAAAGACCTGGGGATAATATTTGACACAAAATTATCATTTATCTCTCACATTAATAATATAACCACTAAAGCGATGCAAATGCTGGGTTTCATTTTAAGAACTTCAAAAGATTTCAAAAATTTAAAAACTTTAAAAATATTATATTCATCCATTGTCAGAAGTCATTTAGAATTCAACTCAACCATTTGGAATCCATTTTACAATATTCGTGAAAAATCCATCGAGCGAATCCAACATAAATTTTTACGAAATATAAATTATAGATTAGGAATTCCTATTGAAAATATTAGCTACATGTCACTGTTGAAAATTATGGACCTCGCTACATTAAAAGAAAGAAGAATATGTACTGATCTATTTTTTCTGTATAAAATTGTTAATAACATGTTTGACTCCCCTGAACTCCTTAGGCTGATTAATTTTCATGTGCCTAGTAGAACGGTTCGTCAGATTGTACCTTACCATTGTAACAATTCAGGTACCAATTCAGAAACAAACTCAGTAATGAACCGACTGCACAGTACAGGGAATAAATATTACATGAACACCAACGGTACTGAAAGTCTATCAACCTATAAAAACATTGTTATTAAATCTGTATGTCTATCTAGATAAATTTGAAATGTTCATAAATTTTCAATATGTGTCGAATGTATATGAATGTGTATCCTTTATTTTATTCTGTTGCTTTTAAGCTGCAAGAAAATCACTTCTTTAAATGTATATGAATGTGTATCCTATAATTTACTCTTTTGTTTTAAGTTAAAAAATCTATACTTGATACTTATTTAATTGTTATCTCTTAATTCTTTGATTATAACAAATGTGTTTTTAATTTTATCATATGTAAAAGCCCTAATTGGGCGTGTACAAATAAATAAATAAATAAATAAATCTGCTCCCGTCTGGAGCCAGTGGTACCTTGCCATCCCCAAATTGGGGTTTGATGTGAGGCTGAAGGTAGTGGGGAAGTACCTGGCCAATCAGATCTGGTCACCAAACACGGCTAAAGCCATTTTAAGCAACTTTTCAATTATATATGGTGTTATTACACCAGGGCGAGAGTATTGAGAGTATATTTCACTCTGGGAAGAGTCGCAAATAGACTTATATTATTTTTAATGATTTAATTGTGAAATAAAAATTCATCAAATTAAATTTATTTGCCAACGTCGGGATGCGATCCCGCGACATTCGCATTGCAAGTCAAGAGCATTACCCCTCGACTACGGAGGCCGTCAAACGATGGATTAAACATGAAAGCAGGTTTTTCTATTTTCGAAAAAAGTTGTATCACTTTTATTTTTCTTACAAACTTTACACTTATTATTACACCATAAACTTATTATTACACTGTACACCATTATATACACTTTTTGCACAAACAATTTAAACAAATTTTAATCATGCTTTTGCTTCATATGCCCACTGTTGTGTTTTTCCTAGGTACAACAAAATATATTTAACTATATTACCCACGCACAGGCTGCGCCTTAGTGGGTCCCATTTATTTATTTATTATTAGTTTCAATAGCAAGGTTTGTACGTGTATGTATAATGTATAGTATAAGTATAGATTCATTTTTTTTTTACAGACCTCCTCACTAGGATTTCCTGTTCTGAGGTGGCCTGTAGTTTTTTAAAATATTTGTATTTGGTTATGGATTGTCTTTATATCGTCTTCATGATGTTTGTAATTTTATTATCACTTTGATCTCTCAGCCAAGTTTTTACTTTTGTTTTAAATATATTCATTTCCTTTATATTTTTGATTTGATGTGGTAGAGCATTGTATAATTTTATACATGGAATTTATTATTTCTCTGTCCAAAAGATGTGTTCAAACTGGGAGTAACCAGGATGTTATTGCTTACTGCCCTGGTTGAGTATTTATGTTGGGCAGTGGAGTATACATATATGTTTTTTTCAGTTTAAATAAAATATTTTTTTAATAAAGTTTCTGTACATTGAAGACTTGAAAGTTATTAAATATTTCTTCCGTCGGAGTTCTAAGCGGAACTTTCAGTATTGTCTTTAGTACTCCTTTTTGGGCTATATTGAGTCGCTCTGTGCTCAAGGCAGACCCCCATCCAGTTATACCGTACTCTATTTGTGATTGACACAAAGCATAGTATACTTTTTAATATCGTTTATGTTGAGGATATTACGAATGTTTCTAAAGAAGTATATGTACCTGGTTAGTTGTTTTGTAATTACGCCAATTTGTGAGTTCCATCGGAGATTATCATCAATTTCAATTCCAAGATAATTGATGCTTACTTATTAATTACTTTTATGATTTTCATAAGATGTATAAATAAAATGTAAAGTTGGGAAAAATAAAGGATTTAAAAAATATATATATTAAAATGAGAATTCGCGTCCATTATATTTTTTCCAGTGACTGTACTCATGTAAAAACAGGTCCAAAAATGTGTTCACTGCACTGAAAAGTTTGTGCTTCAAGGTGAGTTAATTATAATGATGGGTCTTTTAGCTGCCACACCGAGGATTTCATATTCCTTTCAGGTTTTAAGGCTCTATTCTCTACTCCTGTTTCCTACTTTACTCTTGTTAGAGTGCATAGGGAAAGAACTTTAAATTACAAAAATATCCAAAGCGAAATTCTTTGGAAGTTTATTTGCGCAAAATTCAACTAAGCTTAGTAACTTTAATGTAAATGCACAGGTAAATTATTTTAAGAAGATGTGTTCTTGTGGTCACTTTTTAATGCTTGAAGTTTGGATGCAAATTAAAATTCAAATCGTCTTTGTTGTGCAAATAAAATATTTATGAAGTTTAAAGGATAGAGCGTGTAGGTACATCATATTTCTTAAAGTTAAGGCCATCCGCGCTCAAAAAGAAGAAGATGGAGAGATATGTATTAACGAATGTTAGAGTAGCGCGCTAATATTTAAAGCATTAAAATCGATGCGAAAATGTTTAATAAAACACGACTCGTTTAAAATAGATCTCATGGAAGGTATCTAAGTATCATTTAAAGAAACATTGTTAATTTTTTCACAACTATAACTTGTAAAATAACTGAAACAAACGTGTTTATAATAATTTTCGGAGCATACTTTGCGATTTTTTCCTTACGATGGAATTTTATATAATTTGCGTTTAAAATAACATATTTTTTTAAGAGCTTAAAAACTTCAAATGTTTAAGGGAGATATTTTTATTTTATTTATCTATATAAGGTATATTTACATTACATTATTCAATGCCTGTCTCACTAGGGTATACCTGTGTAGAGACAGGCGTAGAGGTACATAAATGAGTATCATACATAAGAATATTTAATTATAACATAAGAATATTTAAGGTAAGATACATACTTATTTATACAATTCAAACAGAAAGATGATTTAAATTGAGGGTTAATACCATAAAGAGAGCATTATATAGGTGAAGGAAGAGATGAATAAAGTAGTAAATCCTGTCGAATCTATATAGGGAGTTATATTATACATATAGGATTTTACTATTTTAATTTCTTTAATAAGGGTAAGGACATACGTGAGATGGTAATTCTGTCTATTTGTAATCTATTTTACAGATGTTAGCAGTAGTGTGACGTCCAATACTTATAATCCATTTCTTTATATCTTGTTGATATGTAAGAAATCGGTAGAAATTCGGGTAGCGGTGCCTTAACCCAAATTTTTAACACCGTTTTTCAGCATACACAGTTACGTATTTGTTTGACTTTTTGTCATTTACTTCCAGAATAATATCCTGACGCCTCTTTCTTCGTTCATCACGTACTCATTTTAATCAAAATAATTTTTGATTCATGTCTTCCTTGGACGTCCCCGACTTTTTCTACGATTTTTTGGTTTATATATTAGCTCAACACAGAAAGCCTCGAGGAAAAAATCCCTTAGGGCCTATGCCATATTTGGGGATGCTGTGTGAAGGGACTTTTTAGAGAAATGAAAGAGGGAGAGGAAGTTCTGGGAAGGAAAAAGGGGTGGAGAGGCCAAAAGGTCTCCCTCAACCAGTCTCTTCCGATCCAGCCTGCCACGCTGGTGGGCAGAAGCATCCACTGCCAAGAGCCGATCAAAACTCACCCCATGTTCCCGGGGACCTGCTAAGTCACCATAGAGCGAACCACTTGGGGTGACCTATGGTAGGAGTGTTAGTTATTCAATAAATGGTTCTCGGGGCGGCTATACCCGTATCTGCCTACCAAAATAACTTTACTAACTTATTATACCGCAATTTCATTCAACTGCCGTATCTCATTCCAGTGCAGAAATAAAAGTCTTGCGAAAACTTGAAACCTATTTTAAGATATTAGGACATAAAGTTTATACCACGTAGTCTAAACGTGGCAGCTTAAGCAATACAAAATAAAATACCTTCAGTTCCACTACGTTGTCGTGTTTCTAATTATTTTTTATTTATTAATCGTAACGGGAGGCTTTATATGACAGCGGATGGAGGCTGTTTAGGAGTCTGGTCACGCCCGCGTTCGGGTCGGGACGTGCTGAAATTCTGGGCCAACTCTGGGTGTCCTAGGGGCTACGACTCTATCTTTCGTCTAGGTAGTTTATGTTCAAACTTAATCAGCCTAAGCGATTGCGCAGAATTACTTTTTTTACTGAGACGAAATTTCAAATACAATTCAATTCGGGAGGCGGGTACGGGTACCACCGCCCGGGAGGGGCCACAGGCCATTCCAATTAGTTTGCTATTCGACTTAGCAGGGAGTGAGGATTGTCTAAGTCTTGGTTGCAAATGCATCTGTCCACCTTTTTGATAAAGTTAACCACTCTATCTTACTAAAAAAGCTTGGCAAATAGGAATACATGGAAACCTATTTCATTGGATGATATCATATTTATGTAACAGATCGTAACTAGTGTTTATTAATGGATACAAATAATCCCCATTAGATGTTATTTCCGGCGTACCACAGGGGTTAAACCTTGGCCCTCTGCTTTTTCTAATATTCATAAATGACCTTGGTTCAAAATTAAACTGTGATTATGCTTTTTTCGCCGATGATCTTAAAAATTTTCATAAAATTAAATCTGTTTCTGATCATCAACTGCTTCAAAATGACCTCGACATGCTTAATAACTGGTGTACTGTCAATGATATGCACTTAAATGTTGAAAAATGTTACACTTTAAACTTCACTCGTAATAGAATTAAAAAGGATTTTTCCTATGTTATTAATAATAATACTATTCTTAAAAAAAGTGTTTTCCATAAGAGATCTAGGAATCACTCTTGATTCTAAATTCATATTTGATGTACACATTAACGACAATACGTGCAAATCATTTAAAATGATGGGATTTATTCATAGAATATGTAAACCTTTCAAAGATCCTCTTTCAATTCTAACCCTTTGCAATGCCTTAATTAGAAGTAAAGTTGAATTTGGAAGCACTATTTGGAATCCACATTACTGCAAATATGAAAACATTGTAGAATCAGTTCAAGAAAAAGACTGTTATCTTTTAAATGTGGATTACAAGAACATCTTAGATCATACGACACGCAACTTGAATACTTCAAAATGAATACACTTAAAATCATTATGCTTTTTTCGCCGTAGATCTTGACATTTTTCGTAAAATAAGTCTGTTTTCGATGGTCAACTGCTTAAAAATGATCTCTTCATACTCAATAACTGGTGTATTGTCAATGATTTGTACACGAATGTTGAAACATGTTACACTTTAAACCTCACTCGAAATCGAATTATAAAGGAACTTTCCAATGTTATTAATAATACTATTTAAAAAAAAGCGTCTTCCATAAGAGATCTAGGAAGTTACTCTAGATCCTAAATTCATGCGTGATGTACATTAACGACTTTAAGAGGATACTAAGGGGCGGGCCGAAATTGGAGAGACTAGTTAAGATTTTACTTCACCAGCAGGACTCTGTCGACCTGCCGCCTTGCATCGCAGTGGGAGAGATCGATTCATACGTCCATCACTCCTGGACACACTTATCCCTAGATCTCTATCGACCCCTCATGCCTTTTTCCTTCCCAGAACATGTTCTCCAGCCTTTCCTTAAAAAGATCCTCCACACCGGCACAGGTATATAGTCGGGAAACACACCAAACGTGCGCCCGACATATATACGTAGGTACATGGTTGATATTTGTCACAATAGAAAGGGTCGCTTTTAAGATTCGTTCTTAGCTTTAACAGCTCTGCTGTGGAATGATGTGCCAGTCTCCATGTTTCTAACAACGTGTTCCAAGTTCACTCCTTCCTCCCCTCAAAAAGACCCTCCACACAGCACTCGCAAAGATGACATTGACCCCGAGAAAAATTATTTTTTTAAGGACCTCTTGTGTAAAATTAATGTAAAAAAAAACAGAATGTGCAATTCAATCGCGGTGGAAGTGAAACCTTTAGAAAACCAAATTATACAAGAGGGGGGAGGCTATGAAGCACCGCACAATAAAGCCTCGATGACACACGGCGAGTTACAAGCTACTATCTACTAAGTTTTAAAAGCAGGTTTCACTCGCTCAGAAGCGTAGGAAACTGAGGCCGCTGCTAGCGCCAGTAACAAGAATAAAGACGCCTGCGTGAACTAATTCTTTAGATGTTTGACAGTCAAAATCAGCTGTTTATCGGAAGCCATGTTGGAAACATAAATAAACCAATCACGAGCAAGCGGAACAAGCGTGTAGGCGAGTAAAGTTGACGACCTTTCAACTTTTTTTCGTAGGTTATCAACAATCTGCTAGTCGCTGCTAGTTAGCAAGTAACACAATGACACTGGGCGAGTTTACTAACAGATAGTGAATTTCCCAGATAGTAGCTTGTAAACTCGCCGTGTGTCATTGAGGCTTAAGGAGACCGATTTTTCTATCTCATTCTCTCGCAGGCTAAATCTTATATGTAGAAAAAAAAATGTGTTTGTCTCTTTCCATTGTCGCTTTTTTATTTCATCGAGTTTTAAAATCAAAACGGTGCTAAAGAACTTTTCACTTCAAAAAAATGTCAATGTTATTTTTCTCGATTTTCGTTACGTATGCTTCACCGCTCTAATCAGCATAGCTACCCTTCACGTTTAGTGCTAATGTTACCTATTCAGGTGTAAATCAATCAATTAGCAATTAATCGAGATAGTCGAGTGTTGACGATCGTGCACCAAGCGCCCCGAGGGGCGAACCAATCAATGTTCTGCATAATATTAAAGCTGACATTGCGTCAATTGATTAACAATCAAACATCTGTATGCTGAATAATCGTTGTGTAATTGTTTATTCTATTAGTATGAATATTTAATTATCGGCTGGTGTTCGTTATTCATTACTTGTTTTCGCAGTTGTGGAATGGGAGTCGTTAAATTTGGAAAGGGGTCAAACGTGGTTGAGTTTAATTGAATCGTTACTATCCGTGAGTCGTTTGGTGCATGTTAGTGTTGCTTTTACAACTGCACAAGAATCACAATACTTCGTATAAGTGGAACTATGGAATCCGCAATTATTTTCACAAACTATGAATACCGTTGAAAATGTGTAGTTTTTTGTTATGGTGGAAAATTTTCAAAATGCGGATAATATTTTTATTTTTATGATTCTGATTATTGCACTAAAAATTATTAATTTAAATATTTCCATTCGTAATTGATGTATTTTTTTACATTGGCAAAAAAAATCTCTCAGGGCCAGTGCTGTCTTTGAGGATGTTGTTTAGGGGGTCTTTTTATGGAAAGGAAGTTCTATAAAAGGTATGATGGATGGGTAGGAATCTGGGGATCAATGTGTTCATCCTTCCCACCGCGGTACAAGGCGATGGGTCCATCCGGCCCGCCACGCGGTAGGTGGGCAAACGCATGTGCCTCTAAGACTTAGACATACCTCATGAACCCGGGCATCCCTGCTAAGTCATCAAACGGAGCGAACCACTTGGGGTAACCTATGCTTATCCAACAAATGATTCCCGGGGCGATGGTACCCATACCCACCTCCCAAATTGAAATGTATGTTAGTGTTGCTTTTAAGGCGGATTTTCTCAAACTATGAATACCGTTAATTTGCGTGGAAGATTTAAAGTTTATTTTTCTGATTCTGATCATTGTACTAAAATGTGTAATTTGAATATTTTCATTCTAAATTATTATGCGTTTGAAAAACAGCACACTCCGAAACGATTTTAACTCGCTTCAATGTCATTATGACATAGAAAACGCTAATGTCTTGTAAGACGGCTGTCACCAACATTGCCCGGCGTGACGTCAACGCTGCCGAATTCCTGAATAAAAACGAACATGGCGTTTTGGCGACTCAAAAGTGGCACATTTAAAATTGTTGTAGAAAATTTATTTGCCAACGTAAAAATACCTTCACTATGGCAATTTTCCTCTTCATATTTTTCGATAATAATTAAAAAATAAAACAGTGAAAATACCCTATTGGGGAATGTTGTGAGATTGAAGGTTGAAAGAGATTTCTTAAAAGTTTTAAATATTTCATGACGTTATTACTAAAATTAAAATAAATGCCTAAAGGTCACATAGTATCCCTCAACCAGTCTCTCCTGATCAGGCCTGCCACGCAGCTGAGCAGACACATCTGCTGCTAAGACCCGGACAAACATCATTCCATGAACCCGGGCACCCTGCTAAGTCACCAAACGTAGCGAACCACTTGCGATGACCTACGGCATTGGAGAACCCACCACTTACCCGCCCTGGTATAGGTAACAGATGGTTACCCCTTCAAGGCTCTTGCAAAGACTCTAATTTTTTGGGTAAAAACGACTCTAAATTTGATAACGAAACTAGACCTCCAATGTCCCTGCATACGTTGTTAGTAATCAGTATGCAAGTGCTTAGCGGGAAATACAGATACAATATGTGTTAGTATGACAAAATATAGACAAGACAATGGGACAGGTTGGTGAAAGTCCACGAGGTGGCAAGCGCTGGGTGATTGTATCCAGCGTATCCTACAAGCACCAGTTTGGGAAGAAGACACAATAGATAAGTAATAAGGGAATGGCAAACGGTTGGGAGTCCTCTTCAATCGATTGGCAGTCCCAGCAAGAATGCGCATGACATTCGGTCTAGTCGTGAACCTCACTCAGCTTCCGCGCCCCTTAGCCGGTTCCTCGGTGATGCCCCAAAGAAAAGTAAATACCTACCTTCTGACCTACGGCAGAGGTTATCCAATAAATGGTTCCCGGGTGGCGGTACCCATACCCACCTCTCAAATTGTCTAGAGTTTTGCCTCTAGACCACAGAGGCCGTCATTTCTAGTGTTTTTTTTTAATTAGTGGTTACAACTAAGCATTATATATTTCTTTAGACGAATTTCAGAAGTTCTGAAAAACTCCTACGATTCTCCTCCTCGCGAAAGGACCGGGGAGGTAATTATTTATTTCGAATACCCCCTTTACCCCCCTCCCCCTTCTCTAATTAGTTCGGCCAGCCTTATCAAGATAAAGTGCTGACGTCAGAGGGCACAGAATTAAACTGAGATTTATAATCATTATCGATTGTTAAAATTTATTCCCAAAGGGTGTTTTAGAATACCAATTTTACTAATATTTTTTTTCAATTATTTTTATTACGAAATATTTCTTTTATTTATATAATCGCAAGTACTCGGCATGCGTTGCAATATCAATCAAAGAAAGGAAGTGTTTGAGTTTTAATTCTGTGTATTCTAATTCTGCTTTTGAAACCAATCTTCTTCGTTCCCCTCCCCCCTCTTATATTCCTCTCCCCATCCCTTCTTCCCTCTTAACAATATGAAATACACATATGTTTAAAACAACTATAGCATAACATACAGTAATTTTTTTATGAAAATTTCATAATGCCAGAGCTCACCATCAAATTTTCTCGCAATCGGATGAATGCAATTGGAAATATTTTCATAATGCCAGAGCTTACAATTTGGGAGGCGGGAATGGGTACCGCCGCCCCGGGAACCTTTATTGGATAACCAACACCTCTGCCATAGGTCACCTCAAGTGGTTCGCTACGTTTGGTGATTTAGCAGGGGTGCTCGGGTTCACGGGGTGAGGTTTGTCTAGGTCTTGGAGGTTGATGACCAGGACACACTGAAGCCCAGATTCCTACCCACCCCTTAAACCCTTTTCCTTCCCATAACTCTCCTCTCCTTCCTTTCCTTAAAAAAACCCTCCACACAGCATCCCCTAAGATGACATACGCCCGGAGGAAAATTATTTTCCTCAGGGCCTCCTGTGTGGAGCTCATGTAAAAAAAAAGCTCACCAGTCACCACCGTATGTGAAGAAACCATCGCGGGCGTACACACAATAAATCACCAAAATCTGATCCAATCGAATGAATGGTTTAGGAACGCATCAGGGACAAACAAAAAAATATTAATTTTCGTATATTATTGTAATGTTCTTTTATTCTGTTGTGGCTCATTAGCCCACAATGTAAAGATTACAACGTAAGTTCTTATTTAAGTTTATTGCGAAATATAACGTTAGAAAGTAATATTGTATTGTAGCGACTGTTTACCAGAGCTCTCTAAATAGGTCTGCCCGCGCTTAGCCGACCAACCGATCCGTTCGCTGCTTCGTTCGTGAAACTTCGGAATACCCGAGCTTCCCCGAACGAGCGCGGTGTGTGTGTTCTACGTATATTAATACACTACAATTATTAATGATCATTATAATTTAACATTTTAAGAAGATTATATAATTAAATAATATAAAACAAAATACAAAACAAAACAAAATACATGCTCATAAGCAAAAATGACGCATTGGATGAACATCTTTATATTGCTGGAAAAAAACTAGAGAAGGTACAAAGTATATAATTATATAATTTACCTGGATACAATAATTTTGTAACAACTTACAAAATTAATCAAAATAGCGGAATCATTGTTTTTATAAAATGTATTCATGACAATATTTCCGTTAATGAAATACATATCGATCTTGTAAACTGTCTTCATATTCAAATTAATATAAAAAACACTTTATTTGATATAAAAGCGTTATATAGAACACATAACTCGAGCATTAGTAATTTCACCGAGAATCTGAAATCTATTTTAAATACAAATTGTTCTCGAAATGCATTTGTTGTGGGCGATATCAATATCGATATTTCTGATGAATTTGAAAACAATAGAAATAAAGAAAAAACTGATTATATCAACACATTAACGGAACTAAACTTTAAACCATGTGTAAAAAAATATACGAGAGAATGTCTTGGACAAAGGTCATCATGCATTGATCATATCTGGTGTAATACTAATGAAACTGAAAAAATAAAATCAATTATTTGGAAAAATAATATTACTGATCATCACACATGCATTGTAGCCTTTAAAACTGACAAAATAGATGTGAAAAATTACTCCCACAATAATTTTCCAAAAACTATTATTAATTACGAAAAATTACAACAAAACCTTAACACTGAAAATTGGGAAACTGTTTTATCCTCTAATAACACCGATTTATGTTCACTTAATTTTGAATCAATCTTAAATAAGCATATAAAATCCTCCTCTTCCATTATAAAATACTCTCCAAATACTAAATTTAAAAAATTAAAACCGTGGATCACCCAAGGAATCATATTCTCAATTAGACATAAAGAAAAAATTTATAAGGAACATAAAAAATTTCCAGAAAACTATAAACTATACGAATATTTTTAAAAATTCAGAAATAAACTGTGTTACATTATCCGGAAAACCAAAGAAGATTTCTATAAAGAAAAAATCAATATTGCTGGCAACAATAATAAAAAGGTATGGCTAACTATCAATGAAATCATCAATAAAAAACCTAAAAAATCTAACATAAACAAAATTACAGATATTGATAACAAAATTTATGATGTAAACACGGATCCAATGAAATGTGCAAATATTTTCAACAATTATTCTGGATCAGTTGGTGAAAAATTAGCACTTAAAATTAAAAACATCGAAAATAATGAACTATATACATCGCCTTCAAATCCTTTTAATACCTTAACACAATTCCAACGAACTGACGCTGATGAAATCAAACACACTATTAATCAATTAAAAGGTAATTCTTCCCCCGGTTATGACAATATTTCGGTAGAAATTCTTAAAAAAAATTCTGATTCACTTTGTAAACCATTGGCACACATCATAAATACAAGTTTCGAAAATGGCAACTTCCCAGTAAATTACAAAAAAACTATTATTACTCCTATTTTTAAATCCGGTGACCCCTTTCTTAGTAATAATTATAGGCCAATTTCTCTTACCTCAAATATTGCAAAAATATTTGAAAAAATTGTAAAAAAACAAATGTTCAAATTTATAAAAGAAAATAATATATTAAATTCACATCAATATGGTTTTAGAGAAAATTTGAGCACTCAAGATGCTATCGTAGACCTAACATCTGAAATATATAAATCTTTAGATTACAAAAAAAAAATGTATTGGAATATTTGTCGACTTACGAAAAGCTTTTGACAGTATATCACATTCGAATCTTATCTCTAAACTAAAGAAAATTGGTATAACCAATAATGCCCTAACGTGGATCGAAAATTACCTATTTCATAGAGAGCAATTTGTCAAATTAAATGGTTTTCTCAGCGATTCTCAAATCAGTAAATTTGGAATCCCGCAGGGAACAGTATTGGGACCAATTCTCTTTATCATTTATGTTAATGATATTTTTAAACTCACCATTAAATCCAAAATAATATCTTACGCTGATGACACAGCAATTTTAGCTGAGGGATCAACGTGGAATGAAACTCAGAGAACGGCGGAATCAGATATAAATTTAATTAAAAAATGGTTTGATCAAAATTTACTATCTCTGAATACAGATAAAACTTTTGTAATTCCTTTCACTCTGACTAAAAAGGCTACCCCTGAAAATCTAAATATATGTATACACTCATATAATTGTAATTCAAATTCATATATATGTAAACCTGATTGCTCTGTACTCACTATTAAAACCAATGTTAAATACCTTGGGGTAACTATAGACAGTAACATAAAGTGGAAGATGCAAATCAGCACAACAGTTGAGAGAATAAGAAAATTAGTGTACATTTTCATTAGAATTCGAAACATTTTAAATATTAGTATGTTAAAAACTATTTACTTTTCCTTAATCCAATCAGTGCTACAGTATGGAATTGTTGGTTGGGGCGGTGCATTCAAAACTTCTCTTGTACCATTGGAAATCATTAAAAAATTAATTATAAAAATAATTTTAAAAAAGCCATATGATTACCCCACTATCAAATTATTTCAAGATTTTAAAGTACCTTCACTTCATGTTATTTATAAAAAAATTACAATTCTACAAATACACAAAGATTGCTTCAATAATGAGAGCTTCACTCCTTTTTCAAGCAGCATTAGAACAAATATCCTGGGCTCTATGACTGTCCCGCGTTGTAACACCACCACAGCTCAACAATACTATAAATATATTGGAGTTAAATGGTTTAACCAATTACCAGTTAATTTAAGATTGGAAACAAATTATAAAAAATTCAAAAAATCAATTACAGCTCTTTATATATAACTTATCACAATCACTACATCTTATAATATTTTATTTATAAACACAATTGTAATATCTAATATCCTTTTTCTTTCTTTAATTTTTACCTTTCTTTTTTATATCCTCTTCTTTCTGCTTATGTTTTATATATTATATAAAACTATAGATGCATATTATTATATATACGATTTTTTTTCTTTGTATACTGTTAATTATCCATCAATTGATCTATATGTATATAAAAAAAAATAATATATTATTTAAACTTACATAAAAATTAATATCTACATTCGTTGTCTCCGCCTTTTTAACACGAGCTTTGCTAAAAAAAAAGGTGTAAGACGTATTAAATAATGCATATTTTTTTTTTCAAAAAACTTTATTTATACACAAAAACATGAAATTTTTGTAAAATTTATTAAATAAAAAAAAAAAAAAAATAAAAAAATTGTATACTTGGGCTGCAATGTAAATGATAGATGGGATCCTTCAGTTGAAATCAAATGCCGCATTGAGCAAGCTCGTGCAACCTTTATCCGCATGAAAAAAATGTTCTGCAGTCATGATCTCAACCTTGGATTACGAATGCGAATGGTCAGATCCTACTTGTTTTCGATATTATTTTATGGAATGGAAGCATGGACGCTTACTGAAGAATTGATTAGGCGACTTGAGGCATTCAAGATGTGGATCTACAGAAGAATACTTAAAATAAGCTGGATCGACAGGGTTACAAATGAAGATGTTATGGTTCGGATGAATAAAGAAAAGGAAGAAATTAAAACTATAAAAATCTGAAAACTTCAATATCTTGGACACGTGATGAGACATCCAGAGAAGTATAAGGTCTTGCATCTCATAATGCAGGGAAAGATTGCCGGAAGACGGGGCCCTGGAAGGAGAACCTCATGGCTGAAAAACCTGAGACAGTGGTTTGGCCAGTTTACCGTGGAGCTGTTCCGGGCCGCAGTAAACAAAGTCCGCATAGGCAACATGATAGCCAACGTCCGTTGAACGGACAGGGCACAAGAAGAAGAAGAACATAAAAGAAATAAAGTTTATTCCTATCTGAGAAGAACTAGTTTTTTAATAGGTTTTTAGCGACTTCTATGGTGCAACTTCATGGTTTGGGCAAGGTTTTTTTAGTAACTTCTATAAAGATATTTTTAAAATACTAGTCCTTAAGCCAAGATTTGATGTCCTTAGTGTGGTAATTGTTTGTTTTAATTTGTTATGATACTGGGTGGGAGTCTGGTATATACGAGTAACTTAACAGCTAAAAAATTCAAGGCTTCTTTTTCAAAGGAGGCATTATGCTTGGGTATATTTAGCTTGTCTATTTTCTAGGTTCTGGTTTTATAATTAAGGTATTTGCTTCTGTATCTTTTTTGAGTTGTTGCAACAAGATATTTTAGCATAAATTTTTTGTATACTTGGAACATCGATTGTTTAAAAAATTTTGTTGTCGACGCCCTTGAAGGGACCTTTTATGGTCGATAAGTTCATCATTCATTGAAACAATTTTAATAATATTCAACAGTAGGCATTAGGATTAGAAAAACGAACATTAAACATAAATTCCTACCCACCCCTCATACCTTATCCTTCCAAGAGCTCCTCTACTCTCTTTCTTTTAAAAAACCCTCCACACAGCATCCTCAAAGATGACCTGAGGGAATATATTTTCATCAGGGCCTTCTGTGTGGAGTTATTGTAAAAAAAAACAATCTGGAGGACGCTGGTTCAAATCCGGGCGTGCGCAAATAAGTTTTATTTGATTAATGTGTGTTATTTCACAATTTCGGTAATTAATATAATAAGTTGAATATTTGCGGCACGTTAAAGATGTTGTAAGCTTAATGAGTCAGATTAAGAAAGGGACACCCAGATGGTTTGGACATATAGAGCGAATGAACGAATGAAGAAAGGAATGTAACAAGAATATAAGATGCCAATGTGAATGAAAGACGAGGTCGTGGATGCCCGAGAAACACATGGCACGATCAAGTGAATCAGATACTTGAGTCGGGCCATGTCAAGAGTTAGAATAATAGAAGATTATGTATGAGACGACGTACGACTGTAAATGGGTGGTCCGTCCTCTCTGCCCACCCTTGCGCAGAAATGGCGTGATGGCTAGTTAGTTCGTTAGTTAAAAGTATTTTTTTATAATTGTCCACATTTTAATATCTACAGCGACTTTAACACCTTACTAAATATCAATACCTCTACCCCGTGCTATTCTATTGAATGATTTAATTCTTAAAAGCCGTAAGATATTTTTATATTGACCTATTTTGAATGGTAACTTTATTATCTCTGCTTCGAGAGAAGTTATATTTAAAATGATATTTTAGGATTATGTACTCGTGCCCAATTTATATTGAATGAATATTTTGTCTCGACGATATCGCTGTGAAATGGCGTCAGGTTTATAGACAATTATTATTAGATCGTAAATCGATAACGCCTTTATAAAGACATTTATGCTTTCTTCTAAAAATACTATTTTTTCTGAAATGCCGAAAGTCAAAATATTCTTAAGGTTTTCTTTTAAAAGTGTTCTGAGATAATACGCTTCTATCCATCGATAGAATTATTCCTGATTTTTTTTTTACATGAATATCGCACAAGAGTCCCAACTGTTCCTGTCTGGAGCCAGTGGGATTATGGCATCCCCAATTAAGGTATGTTGTGAAGCTAAATGTAGTGGGGAGAGGAAGGAGATAGGGAAGAGGAAGGTGGGGAAGTACCTGGCTATTCAGATCTGGTCACTAAACACGGCTAAAGCCATTTCAAGCAACGTTTCAATTCTGAATTGTGGTCTTACACCAGGGCGATACTGAGAGTATCTTCCACTCTGGAACGTGCCGCAAATATACTATATATTATTTTAAACGAATAAATTGTGAAATAACACAAATTAATCAAATAAAATTTATTTGCCACGCCGGGATTCGATCCCGCGACCTTCGGAGTGCTTGTCAAGAGCCTCACCGCTGGACTGCGCCGGCTGTCAACAGCTAAGAGGAATTACTCAATTTGGAAGGTGGGTGTGGGTACCACCGTTCCGGGAACCATTTATTGCATAATCAACACTCTTGCCACAGGTTACACCGAGTGGTTCGTTCAGCTTAAGTTTTCAAAATACAAACTAAGCAGGGGTGCCCGGGTTCATAGGATGAGGTTGTCTAGTTCTTAGTGGCACATGAATTTGCCCACCTACTGCGTGGCGGGCCGGATCGCGAGAAACTGGTTTATGGAGACATTTTACATCTCCATTCGGACTCTTTCGATCCATAAGGTATGGATTGAAGGGATGTAGAAGGGATGGATTATACGTTTGTCACTCCTGGACACATCGACTTTATAGATTCCTAACCACCCCTAATACCTTTTTCTTCCTAGATTCTCCTTTCTGCTCCCCTCATAAGTCACCAAACGTAGCGAACCGCTTGATATACTTTTGATTAAAAAAAACTCTGTTTTGTTCGGTATTTCGACCCTTATTTTAAGTTAGGTAGGCCCTAAATTATTTACCGTAGGCAAAATTAAAATAACCACCTACGAAATAGAAAATTTCGAGACGAATAGGTAGTTAAGCCACCGCAACCCGAATTTCTACCGATTTCTTACATATCTCCCTTAAACATTTGAAGTTTTTAAGCTAAAAAATATAAATATATATAGACTTATTATAATATATATATAAATATATGTTATTTTTGAAAATAATATCTAGACGTGTTCCACGCCGAAACACAAATTATATGAAATTTTCTGGTTAGAAAAAAATCGCAAGTATGCTCCGAAAATATTATAAACACGTTCATTTCACTTATTTTACAAGTTATAGTTGTGGAAAAAATAACAATGTTTCTTTTGTTAACACCTTCCACGAGGTTTTTGCTCTATTTTAAACGAAACGTGTTTCATTAAACATTTTCACAATTTTCACTTCAATTTTATCATTTTAAATAGTAGCGTGCTGTGTCCAACATTCGTAATTACATATCTCTCCATCTTCTTCTTTTTGAGCGGGGATGCGGCGCCTTAAATGCTCTTTTAGATGTTCCTCACGAGATTTTTGCTCTATTTAAACGAGTCGTGTTTTATTAAACATTTTCACAATTTTCGCCTCGATTTTATCATTTTAAATATTAGCACGTTCTCTCCAGCATTCGTAATTACTCCATCCTCTCCTTTTTGAGCGAGGATACGGCGCCTTCTGAGTCATAACTGTTCAGACTGGTTCGATGTAAAACATTTCTTTCGTCCTATATTACCATTTCATCAGTAACTTCAGACCACATAGAGCCAATTATTTGTCGATTTCCTAGTTCGATATTGAGTTTCTTCACTACTTTTCTTTTTTGCGAAAGTAACCAACTTTTTACCAACCCCAAATATCCGCGATAGGTTTTTTCGCAATACCCAGTTCCACTTGAAAACCTCCAGCATATTGTGCCTAAGTGTAACCTACTTGCCCACTTCTGTGTAACTTTCGCAGGGTATATTATTTATTGGGTCTACGCAGAAGCTGTAGCGGTTTTATTATAAACAAAATATATGTATTCAATTTGAGAGGCGGGTATGGGTACCGCCGCCCTAGGTCACCCCAAGCAGTTCGCTACGTTTAGAGACAGAGCAAGGATGCCCGGCTTTATTGGGTGAGGTTTGTCCGGGTCTTGCCAGGCGCTTGCTCACCTGCTGAGTGGCGAGCCGGATCGGGAAGGACCGGTTGAGGGGGACCTATTCGCCTCTCTAGCAGGGATTTCTCGGAGGGGGATTACACCGCAGTGGGAGGGATGGTTTCATACTGACCCCCAAATTCCTACCCACCCCTCATATCTTTTTCCTTCCCAGAATATCCTCTCATTCCTTTCCTAAAAAGACTCTCTACACGTCTCTACACAAAAAAAAACATATATATTCATGAAAATATATTTTTTTAATAATAACGTCAACTGATTTCGGAACGAACTCTCCTTCTTCAGGACAATTCAATTATTTATTTGTAATGAATAACCATTAAATATCTACAATTGAAAAAAAAAACAATCTATTTCCATCATGTTCCAGAGTAGAAGACACTCTCAGCATCGCCTTTTTAGCCGTGTTTGGTGACCGGATCTGATTGGCCAGGTACTTCCCCACCTTCCTCCTCCCAATCGTCTTCCCCTCCTCACTACCACCTTCAGTCTCTCAACATACCTCCATTGGGGATGCCATAGCCTCAATGGCTCCAGACGGGAGCAACTGGGACTCTCGTGTGGTATTCGAAGAAAGTTTCAATAGTTGAGTATGAAAAAATAATGATCACGCTACAATTAAAAAATATAGTTTATGAAATGATTTGCGTAATATTCTAAAATTAAAATATTCTAGTTTTCAGTACAACGGCACCATTCATATATAATATTTTTTAAATTAAAAAATTCTTTTTCAGTTTTTTATTCCACCATTTTTCACGAGTCTGCTGCGCCAGTCTACAAAATATAACCTAATAACATTAACTTCATGCAGATACGGCACGCTGCAGCGCGATGAACATAATAAAGTTGAACCTTTAACAACTTGTACTAACTGCTTTTACTACCCCCATAAGGCTGCATTGCAACCTACAGCCTGTCGGGTTTAGCCTTCACCCATTTGTGTCCTGCCTGAGGGGGTGGGTGTGGGGAGGTCTGCGTGTTTCGCCCTCAAACACCGTCGCGTGCATCAAACGGACCTGACCTCGGGACCTTGATACCTCAGGGGCGGATTTACTACCGGATATATCTCAGGCAGAAATATAGTTGACCTCATTTACAGCAATAAAATACACAGAAAAATGCTAAATAAAGGAGAACCAAGGCAAGTAATTTTTAAAATAAAAACACCTTCACAATTGGCTTTTATTTATTTTCTGTTTACACACCTTATATTATTGCCAAGGCCGACTAGAATACAGATCTGGGGTCCTAGCATGGTCGACCGATATAAGTTTTATCGAAAATGTCGGTAACTTCACATCGCTCCCGAGCACGACTACAGGCCGCTAACGAACAAATAATATTTCACAATGACTAGGGGTTCCTAATATATGTATTTGAGGTTAACTGTTATTTATTCAATTGTTATAAGCAATAATTGTCAGCCTGAAACACTCATTTACATTGAAAAATCTTCCGAGAAAAGATACTTGACGCCAACGGGACTTGAACCCGTGTCCTTCTGTTCTGATTGCCGGTCGGATGCTCTGACCACTGAGCTATGGCGGCTTATCTAATACCCGTCAAATAATTCAATATATACTGGTGTTTCATTCAACAATTACTGATTATTACTTTTTTTTTACAGTTTGGCTGACAATTATTGCTTATAATAATTGTTACCCTTTGTGCTATGCATAAAAATCTTGTCTTAAACGTTAGTTTATAAATGAAAAATAATAATTGTTATTTATTCGTTAGCGGCCTGCAGTCGTGCTCGGGAGCGATGGCAAGTTACCGACATTTTCAATAAAACCTATATCGATCGACCATGCTAGGGGGTCTGGGGGTCCAGCATAGTCAAATCGATAACATTACAATATCGAATCGACAGGCGTAACTTCCGACGATTTTATATCGACATCCCGAGCACGGTTGAACTGTTGACAGGGAATAATTAATAAATCGATATATGCTGACAACACTGGCGGATCTGTATGTATTTTATGATACTAAACGGGAGTTAATTAGTAAATGAGGTCTATAGTCATATTTGAACCATTTTTGGTCGGTCGGTTCATATTTGAACCATTGTCGGGTTACGAATAACCCGAAAATATTTGAATATCTCCTACTACCACCACAGTAAGCGGAAAAGGGTTGCTTGAGTTGTGATGGAGGACTTAGCCAGCCGAGGAATCGAACACGTGATGCCTGGATGGAACCCAAACGCGATGCCAACTCAACCACTGATCGGACACCGAACTTTTAAATTAACATATTAATCAAACAAAATTAAGTGGCGCACACCGGAATTTGAACCCGCTATCTCCATAATGCAAGTCGAGAGCCTTACTCTTCGACCACGGATGACTTCATATTATGTTTAGTTTACCTTTGGCGCATTTCTTTCCAACGTAAAAAGCGTCTTTTCGTCTCAAATTTGTCCATGTGGAAACCGTTTATTTATTTATTAATTTTCAACACCCTGATGGGTAGGTACTACATGATTATGAAAAACACGATTATGATTCAGACACAATGTTTAAATAAAAACTTAAAGTAATTAACATCATATACCGATCGCCCAGTTGATTAGTCAGACATCTCCAAATACAAAGTTTTGAGATAATGAGGAAAACTATATTCGAATATTAAATACGCTGTAAAATAACACCTGGAGGCAAGGGCGGATCCAGGATTTGTTTCTGGGGGGGCACAAGGCGCGGACGGGCAAAAAAATCAACGATCCAGGATTTTTTTCTGTGCGGGGGGGGGGGGGGGGGGGCACATGGGGCGGACGGTTACAAGTTCAAGTATATATAGGAAGATTTATGAAAGTGTCAAAACAATAGAAAAATTAAATGTTTAATAAAGACAGTTTCTCCTTCTAAGTGTGTACTGTGATGGAATCTCCACAGTACACAAAAATACCGTCTGGGGGGGGCACGTGCCTCCGTGCCGCCCCCCTAAATCCGTCCATGCCTGGAGGCATTACGGTTCGGTACATTAGTGCGACATTTTCAAATAACCTACTAGTGACCCATAAAACATCTAAATTGTATTAAATTCATTACATGTTTTGTGCATTATAATGGGGTATTTCCACAAACGAGGGATTCTGTTGAAAATGTACGGAATATTTTAAGATTTTTTTTTCAGATTTTAATCATCCTACTAAAAATATTTGTTTTTTATGTTTTCATTCAATATTATTGATTTTAAAAACTATCTAAAACTAACAAAATCAAAACGGCCCGTGGTTGGCAAATCGAATTGTGACGTCACAAGCGTCGCTCAGCTTGGCCGGCATAAGGCTGAATTTAGTGAATTTAGTCTTACGCTGACCGCACGCGCACCGTCGGCGATGATGGTCGAGATATATGAACTTCTAGGAAGCGTTTTTGAATGACGCATAGCGTCAAGGTGGTCAGCGCTGATGGCTACGCGGCCGTACGTGTCGCGCGTCGGCGCCGCGTAGCTGTCGCGCTGATGATCGCACGAGCGCCTCTGCTTTCGTTTTAATTGAATCGTTTTAATTTTTTTGGGATAGGTTGTACAAAACAGCAATAACTAATACACTCCGCATTTTAAGTCTTCGTCTGTACAGTAAGGCGGTCAGTACGATATTGAAACGGGCACACGCTGAGCCTCAGCGCTGACGAACTACGCGCTGATCTATGAGCGCTGACGGTGAGCGTGAGACTAAATTCAGCCTTAATTAACACTGTCAGTGAGTTTCACGCTTATGCCGTCACACGATAGCCCCGCCCCAAAATATCCTTTTAGCGGTAATTAAAAATGGGAAACATTGACTCGCTATAGAAAATATGTTCGTCAACATAAAAATTAAATAAAATGCTGAAATCATCGTAATTTTTTAAGCAATAAAAATAAGTGGAAATACCCCATTGATTTGGTGGTGTTTATGAGTGATCTAAGTATTGTACCAGTTAGAGGGTAAACTTTTACATGTAACTGCATATTCAAATGAAATTTCAAGTTTTCGGAGATGTCTGACTAATCAACTGTACGATCGATATGTTCAGCTACAAGTAGGCCTGCATTACAGGGCCGGCGAAGGGCGCGGGCAGTTCTCAGTGTAATCGTGCCCATTTAGCCGAAGCCAGTTCATCCCTGGACTAATTCAATTATACGACACCGTTAGTCGAGGGTCCGAGTCTGTTAGCGGCGGATTTATTGCCTCGTTTAGATCTTTAGAGGGAGGCCTATCTTCCGTTTGAGAAAAAGCCTGCGAAACTAATTTTATAAATCGAGGGCGGAATTTTGATATTGAGGTCGCAAGTTCGCAACATTCGTAACACAGTGTTTATCAACCATACAAAAGACTATTAGAGGATAGGTATGGCGTATATTTTAAACACTTGATGGATTGGGTTACTTGTGTCTTATTTGTGCTTCTTGTATCTCTTGTGTCTCTTGTGTCTCTTGTGTCTCTTGTGTCTCTTGTGTCTCTTGTGTCTCTTGTGTCTCTTGTGTCTCTTGTGTCTCTTGTGTCTCTTGTGTCCCTTGTGTCCCTTGTGTCTCTTGTGTCTCTTATGTCTCTTGGGTCTCTGTATCTCTGTGTCTGCTGTGGGGAGGGTCTTTTAGGGAAAGAAAGGAGAAAAAAGTTCTTGGAAGGAAAAAGTTGTGAGGGATGGGTAGGAATCTAAGGGGCAATGTATCCAGGAGGGATGGACATATAAATTCTTCCCTCCCAATGTGGTGCAAGGCGATGGGTTAAGAGAGTCCGGCTGAAGATGTCTAGTTTAGGTCTCCTTCAACCAATCTCTCCCTATTTGACCTGCCACGAAGTAGGTGGGCAAACGCATTGGTCGCCAAGACCTAGACAAACCTCACCCCATGAACCTTGGCACCCCTGTCATTTACATCATTTTATAATTTTGTATTTATTTATTTTTGAATTTTAACTTATATCTTCGATTCGATTTTTGTAATTGTATGTATCTATTTATGTATTATGGGTGTTTTTATAATTGGATTGATCTCACATAAGTAAGAACATCTGTCAAAACCGAATATAAAAAAATAAATGATCACATTTTTAAAAAATTATATCTACTTTTAAAGATAAAAAGAAGACCTGCTTTTACCTATGTTACTATAACACGAGATTATTTTAACTGTTGCGCCTTCAGAAGGCGTTCTCAAATTATCTGTGGATTTTTTACCACTACTAAAGTGCAGGAACTATCAAAGTGACCAGAAGAACCAAAATTAAAATTACGAATGTTAGAGGAGAGCGCTAACATTTACAGCGACAAAATCGATGCGAAAATTGCGAAAATGTTTAATAAAACATGACTCGTTTAAAATAGAGCAAAAATCTCACGAGCATTGTCTTAAACAGCATTTAAAGAAAGACTGTAAATTTTTTCATACATATAACTTGTAAAATAACTGAAAAAAACGTGTTAATAATAATTTTTGGAGCATACTTTGCGATTTTGCTATTGAGGGAATTTTATATAATTTGCGTTTCGGCACGGGCAATGTCTAGATGTTATCTTCAAGAATAACATATATTTTTAACAATTTAACAATTTGGGAGGCGGGAATGGGTACCGCCGCCCCGGGAACCTTTATTGGATAACCAACACCTCTGCCATAGGTCACCCCAAGTGGTTCGCTACGTTTGGTGATTTAGCAGGGGTGCCCGGGTTCATGGGGTGAGGTGTGTCTAGGTCTTGGAGGCGGATAACCAGGACACACTGAACCCCAGATTCCTACCCACCCCTTAAACCATCTTCCTTCCCAGAACTCTCCTCTCCTTCCTTTCCTTTAAAAAACCCTCCACACAGCATCCTCAAAGATGACATAGGCCCTGAGGAAAATAATTTCCCTCAGGGCCTCCTGTGTGGAGCTCATGTAAAAAAAAAAAAAAAAAAGAGCTTTAAAACTTACCGTGTTTAAGAGAGATATGTAAGAAATCGGTAAAAATTCGGGTTGCGGGCCCTTAATGTGCAACTAGAACACCGTTTGGGTGGGAAGTGTTTTTTTTATTATTAAGACTGATATTTGGAACTGATTTAAGTTATATTTATTTCTGTGAATTTGTCGTGTTCAGGTTATGTTAAACTTGCCTACGTGCCAAAAACTTTCGTCCCCATCGAAATTTTCGAACAAAATTAAACTCAGCTCTATCAAAGCCCTCTCATTTAAATTCTCAGAAAACTTTGTATTTGATATACTAGATCGTATTATAAAATTCTTGAAAACTTAGTCTAGAGTCTAGACGATCTATGTACCTTGGATTAGAAATATATTTAGTGAAAATAGAAAAACAGTGATACGATGCAAGTACAAACAAAATTTTTAAAAAGCTAACACTCCTTCAACGAAACAGTCTACTTCAGTACCAGAAAATATTTATAAAAAATATATATATTTTGATCACTTGTATGGCACCGTTTTTGTAAAAAATCATCTAAAAAAGAGAGCTGTAACATTATAATAATGGAAGTAAAAATTATACTTGGTATTTATTTTAATTACGAGACATCCAGAGCTTTATTAAAGGTTGGCATATATATTATATTTAAAATATTTTTTTATTTAGAAGCATCCATTTGTGGTGGAATTCCATTTTTTATACGATTTTTTTCATTAACATTAAATTGGTTCCGCTTGATTATTTAAATTAATAACAAGCAGAGGAAATATATTAAAAAAGTTGTTAATTTTAAAAAAACATATAAACAGCAGTTAGTTCTGTGAACAATGGACCTCCCGTCCAATAAAGTTGTTTCTAATTTTTCAATTAAAGGATTTGTAAGTAGATCCTTAAATACCTATCTACAACTGGCTGTTTCCCAGAATTTGGGCAATTCATCAATTTTCTAAATTTTATTTATTTATTTATTTATTGTTTCTTTATACTGTAGGTAAAAATGTTTACAATACAATTTGTTACCTCACTAGGACAAGCCTGTGTTGAGGTTAACAATAATTGTACAAGTTAACAAAATAACACAAAATTATACAGATTTTGAAAGAACAATATTGTTGTAATAATAATTTATATAACAATAATTAAAATCAAGTTTTGTAAAAGTTCTTTTCAAAAGCCGTTTGTAAAAAACTTTATTGTTTTATCATGGCAGGTTGTATCACAGCACTTGGGTTATAACAGAACTTGAATAGAACTTAAATAATAACTTTGAAATTTAATGGAACCTTCAAATTCTGTGAAATAACCCCTCGTTAAATAAAAAAAACATTTCAATATTTTAAGTCACTTTTTATTGCAAACATGAAAATTTACCACAGAAATGTCACTTTCAATGAAAATTAATATTGAAACTTTTAATAACCAGTTTACTTGAACCCGCGACCTACGAATTCGTATCCGAGGATCAAATACTCCCGATATTACGTGGAACGATTTCTAAGCATAATAATAATAGTTGGATAATTATTTATAGAGCGCCGTTTTTGTAAACAATCACCTCAAGGACGCTGTACAATTTATTATGAGTTCTTAGGCTCTATTTAATTTTATTATTAACAGATACATAAAATATATTTGCTTGACGGGTCACGTCTGGCGAAGATACTTTTATTTATAAGGTTTTAAATAGGTACACTATTTCGTGTAGTTCTATTTCAAATCTAAAATCTAGAATCCTTACTTCCCCTCATTATCCTTCCATCAAAACAGACAAAACCTCCATTCAAGGATTATACTTGATACCGAAATGCCAGGAATACAAATAGTCACTAGAAAAGGGCGTTTTCGTTGCCTCATTACTTCAAGAAATCGAGTCGTATACTTTAACCCTCAATGTGCTTCGACCAAGTATCTAGATATTCTGGGCGTGCGGGTCCTAAAAATGACATCGGAAGTTCCGATGTCATTTTTAGTACCCGCCCATATTTTTGGTTCCGATTCGGAACCAAAAATATGGGCTTACGAAAACATTTATCAAAAAGAAAATGCATTCTCCCACCCAAAAGATCGCAAGAAGCATCTTTTATTGGTCTGTATGGAAAATTAAGTCAGTTAGAAATATTTTAGGTTTGGACAGTGCCGGACTTTATTATTAACCGTTTAATCAGTTATATGAATACATAAAAATATATATACGTGACATATATATTCGAAGCAGCGTATCGATAAAGTAACGTTTGATAAAAAATGTTTAATTTCTTCCTAGAAATACTACTATGTCACGCAAGAAATGCGATGGAATGTATTTATTTATTGAAAAAACATAAGCTGCACATCTCACTAGGATATTTGCGAGTAGGGTATGACGAAACGACGAGCTAGAATAATATAATTATACATTATTACCGTGCCAAGCGAATAAAATATATTTCAGTACGGCAGGAGCATTTTTAAGGATCATAATACCTACCACATTTCGATACAGGGTATTCCTGTATCGAAATGTGCAGATTGGTATTGGTGTAAAATTCGATGGGTATTATGGAATGCTTTAGTGGTGGTGTTACTTTTAGATTGAAATTACTTGTGAGAGGGTTAATCCTAGTTATTATCTCGATGTTAGTTTGCCAAGAACTTGATTCACCGTGGATTCCCTGGAAGCTCACAACATTTTTCTCGATTCTATGGTTTTATGAACCTTAAAAATGCTCCTGCCGTACTAACAACATATATTTTATTCGCTTGGCACGGTAATAATGTATAATTATATTATTCTAGCTTGTCGTTTCGTCATACCCTACTCGCAAATATGTTTATTTTATCTGTGTAAAAGCTCGTCGCAAAATTCCATGCCAAACCGGTCAGTGGTTGAGTGGGCATAGCGCTTGGGTCTCACCCGAGCATCGCGTGTTCGATTCCTCGGCTGGCTAAGTCCTCCATCACAACAAAAGCAACATTTTCGGCTTTCTGTGGTGGTAGTAGGAGATTTTCAAACATTGTTGGGTTATTCATAACCCGGGAATGTTTGTCTTTCTTTAAAAAAAAATGTGTTGATTCCGATTTATTTATCGCAACTATGTACAACTTTCTTCCATCCAAACCGTTTCCTATATATTTCCCATCTAAAAATATGTGCCAATATTACCTAACTGTGGCATTGTGGAATAATAACCCCAAAGATCAATCAGTCTGTTAAAGTAACCAAATTTGGGAGGCGAGAATGGGTACCGTCGCCCCGGGAACCTTTATTGGATAACCAACACCTCTGCCATAGGTCACCCCAAGTGGTTCGCTACGTTTGGTGATTTAGCAGGGGTGCCCGGGTTCATGTGGTGAGGTTTGTCTAGGTCTTGGAGGCGGATGACCAGGACATACTGAACCCCAGATTCCTACCCACCCCTTAAACCCTCTTCCTTCCCAGAACTCTCCTCTACTTCCTTTCCTTAAAAAAACCTCCACACAGCATCCCCAAAGAGGACATGCCTCCTATGTGATCAACTGATCTCTCAGTTCTTTATCTCTATATTAACCATGCTAAAGAAGTTTTTGAGAAATGATTACCAATGTAGTGATCTCTCAGTGTGTAAAATTGGTGTCCATTTTGTAATCCGTTCAGTTATCACCTCCTGTGATATCTCGGTCACTTTTATTGATTCTTGCGGAGGCTTGTGTATTGATGAGCCAAGTGATTCCTTACTCTTTAGTACCATAATATCACGTGAACGTGCTATTTTTTTTATTATTTCATAAATGATTAAATGTTACATTTTTGGCCATTTTTAACTACCATACTAGGCTATTGCCCGTGTTGTGGTAGTCATACATGTAATATAATTTTATATAAACAGATAATAAAATATAAGAAGAGAAAAGAAAAAAATAACATATTTAGGGATAAATAAAACTAAAAACAGATAAAAATATAAGAATTGGAAGTATATTTATAATTGCAATATTGGAAACTAAGGTGAGTCAGATTTTCTCCTGGTGTCTACAGTTCACCAAATCATTATCCCATAGTTGTGTCATTTTGAAAACAAAATAATTTTATGGTTACATTTCTGTAGTCAATATAATTGCGACCACAGAAATAGGACTATATTTATTTAGATGGAATCCTCGTATAATTATTAATTTTTATGGAAAAACGCTTATTTAATTAAAAAATATTATGAAACTCAACAATATTTTCGTATTAATTATCAATTTCTTTTACAATCTATTCAAAATCTTTTAAAATTTGGTACGTCACCCCAAGTGCTTCACTATTTTTGATGACTTGGCAGGTTTGCCCGGGTTTAGGAGGTAAGGATCATCCAGGTCTCGGCGGCGGATGCGTCTGCCCACCTACTGTGTGGCTGGCCGGATTTGGAAAGACTAGTTGAGGGAGAACTTTTTACTTCTCCACAGGACTCTCTGACCCATGCACCGCCATGGGAGGGATGGATTCATACGTCCGTCACTCCTGGACTCACTGATCCCCAGATTCCTACCGACGTAAACCGTGAGGGAAATTATTTTCCTCGAGGCCTTCCTGTCAGGAACTGTGTGGAACTAAGTAATATTTTTTATAACATCAGAGAGAGAAAAAAATCGCGAATATCAAGGGCAAACTGCATAAGATAATCTGGTAAGGCTTGCCGCACACATCAGGTTTTTTTCCAACCAATTGTCTGATCAGACAAAAATCGATTTGAAAACCAGATTGGTTATAATACCGGGGCCACGCCCGTTGTCGAACCGGATTGGACGACCGGCACGGCGGTAGTGAAAACAGGCCACGCCTTTCCGCGTCGGCCGTTCAATCGATTTTTATCCGATCAGACAATCGAATGGAAAATCTAGATCAAATGGAAATGTGCGGCAAGCCTAAGACGGCACATTTTACAAAAACAAGTAAGTTATCACGAAAATAGTGTCAGCTGTAATACGGCGGGTAATTAGCATTTGCCTCTGGTACACTAAAGATTACTAGGTCACGCACGGGACGACGGCATTCCGAGGGTTAAAAAAGAAACACGCCTTAAACACTACACTCAGCTTGAGAATTGGTTCAATTTGCTTCCAGCGCAAGAGACGAGTAAAAAATCTCTCGCAATTTCTCGCATTTTCTTCTCTCTTGTTCATCTCTCCTGAAACTTATTTCACTTCGAATCGGTTTTTGTGATATTTGTCTAACTAACTAAACATTATTAATTCATTTATTGATAGCTCTGCATCATTGCAATTGATTTTATTTCACGTTCCTAAGAGTCACACGAACTAAAAATATTTTTCACTGCATCGATCATGTCAATACCAATTCGTCTATGAACTCCCTTGTACCACGCATCTCAGCTTAGGTAACCAATATGCAGAAGTAACAAATATTTTCAATAGCACCGATAGAACAAAAGCATCACAAAAAAGCATTTCACCACGGACATATGAATATATCTGGACTTGCCCTAAGTGATAAAAACGTATTATTTCCCCCTCCCCATGGAACCGGCTATAGCTCCGCCTTGGCGCCAGCTCGCTCCATGGGGAGGGGAGAGAGCCACGCTTGAATCTAAAATAGTGACGTCATCATTCTTGTAGTGACCAGCGCGGAACTAACGTCCATGCGTTTTACGAAATAACACGCCAAAAATGGCAGCTTGCGCTATACATTATAGGTACATATTATATAGACATAGCGAATGTGGGCGGTTCTCCAGTGTCCTCGTCGCTGGTTACAGGGGTAAGTAAATTACGAAACATTTGTAAAAGTGTCTTAACTAAACACGGCAACAAAATATTGCTATGTGAATTGGGCCGAATGTTTTCGGGGCAAGCAATTCGCGCTCCCATGTAAAATGGTCTATTCATTCAACGCAGATTTTGCTTTTAAGAACTAAATGGTGATATTATAATGCGAGATGCCTATATGCTGTCAGATTGATTTTTTAACGAATAACAGTATCTTTCCTCTCTTCGCCCCCCATAGTTTGGTTTTACCCCTGATCTGTATCTTTTGGTCTATTCATTCTGATGTCTATGCATTTCACATATTTTTTGAAAAATGTTATTAATTGATATTTGGTTTTTTTTTTTTTAAATTTTAAAATCATTAGGAACATTGTTTTACAATCCATTTCTATATTTAAAAAAAGTTTTACCCGGTATTTAAATGTATATGTATTATGTACCGTACCGCAAATAAATAAACAAATAAATCACGTCGTTTCCCCGAAGGGTTAGGCAGAGAAGACGGACAGCCGAACAACTCGGTCTTGGCGCATACTTCTTGTCTCATTCACATTCATACATAGTCTCATACATACTGTTCTATTATTCCGACTCTTGACATGGCCCGACTCAAGTAATTGATTCGCTTGATCGTATCATGACCTCCTCGGACGTCTCCGACTTCTTCTATCGTTCATATTTGCATCAGACACTCTTTTCTTTGTTCATTCACTCTTCATGTCCTAACAATCTGAGCGTCCCTTTCTTAATATTACTCATTACATTCTTTGCGGATCTCCACATTTCTCAAACGATCATGCATGGTTTTACCACATATACGCCGAGGTGAACCATGCATTTCTACAGCATTCCTGCCATACATCGGGGTAGTTGCCAGCACTCCATCGGGAACTGTTAGCTTCGCTTCTTTAGACAGTTTTTGTTAGCGTCAACGACATTCAGTCCTCCATTAATGGAATTACCTGTATTTACCCTTCTTTCAATATCTCTAACAGCCTTCCCATCCCTCGTAAATAACTTTCAAAATACAAAAACTCATCCACTAAGTATTAATCATTCGCAACTATATTGCACATTGTTTTCGCAATCTCTCTTTAAGACACCACGACTTTAAACTTACTTACATTAATCAATAACTCATTCTTCATAATATAATAATTACAATAGAATAACTTTTTCTGAATACCACTTAAATATTATACATATATCCTCAACCAACCGGTTTCGGTTCGACCTGAACCATCATCAGGGATGTACAAAAAATATAAAATAAATTACAGAGTTACAGAATATTTAAAGGTAAAATAGAAAAGGGAGATAGAACACCAACGGTGGGGGGTGGGGAGGAGGTACCTAAGAGAGAGGAGGTAAACGTAGTTGTGGGGAATGGACATATGTTTTAAATGGGGCTATTAAACATATCTAATAGTTTATTTAGTAAATTGGATTTATTTAATTTTAACGATTTTTTATTTATCAAGACTTTCTAAATTATTACCGCCGAAGAGTTATCAAACGAGTGATCTTCATATACGTATTAGGTGCGCTGCGAATTCTGAAAAACCTACATGGTTTAGGTGAATCAAAAAACACCTCAAGTGTTCAGCCACCCCGTTTGAACATTTGTTGCAGTTTTATACATCCCCGATGAAGGTTCAGGTGAAACCAAAACCTCATAACATATGCAAAACTTTATAAATACTACTTTCATCCTAGAACGAGAGACTGTAGATCTTCCAGCAATTAAAAAAATCATTCGGATTTGTAGATTCTCCGAACGGAAGAGAAACGATTAGAAACAAAGCAAACAAGATTAAAAGATTTATAATGAAACGAATTTACATTGTAAAAGCGTGCCCATTATGTTGCCAGAACGGTAAACGAAGATTAACATTGAGAAATGTAATCTTGATTGTCGGTTACACGCTTTTTACAAATTTAATTCATGGCTTAAGTGGGCGATTTCATTCTGATAAATCCGCTCTTTTCAATAAAAAGGTTTATTTGTAAAACCCTTCAAGACACAAAATTTTACAAGAGACGATAAAAACGAATATTTTCAGATTCGTAAAACTAATCAAGAGTTTTTTTTTTAATCGTTTATTCCAGACCTTGGGGAGGGTGGTGCAGTCCCATGATATGTGAAAGTGATTCTTGATCTCCCGACAATTGGCCCCGGCATACTTATACACCAGTGGTTTAACCCGTTAAATGGCAGGAGACCATGGTAAATATTCGGAACAAACGTCAACGGTTATGTAACGGGGTTGTGTATGTCATCTTTACTTTAAAAAACAGCCTACGTTTTTGAATGGTTTGTTTGGCTACGCAGGGTTTGTGTAGCGGGTTTGTGTATATTATCTTAATTTTAAAAGTTTTATCAAAAAAAGTGCGTATTTGACGTTTGTTCCGAACTGCAAACAGAGTGATTTGACAGTGTGAAAGCAAATTTTCAATTTACGTAAATAAAATTAAAAATGTAACATTTTCAACCTCCCCCAATGCAAATAGTTGTCTTTTACGGTAATTAAGAAGAATCTAAAAGTTTTATAAAAAAAAAGTGCGTATTAACCGTTGACGTTTGTTCCGAACAATTACCGAGACCATATTTGTCCCAGCTCACATATGTCTCATATAAATCGCTGTAACTCCCTTACTACCAGAGTGAGAAATATGTTATACACGGCGTTAGAAAGGCAAAACACCACGCTTTATGGTCAAATCTAAAAAAAATAACCACCAAAAATGTTATAAAAAAAAACAAACAAACAAAACAAATTTAAACAAACCTTTATAAAACCAAAGTTTTGAATCGCATTTAAAAAAAAATTAAACTTTGAAATTTTTTAATTTAATTAAATATTTTTTATATGAAAAGACAAAAAAAAAGAGCTGACAATAGCGTTTATAATACATTTGCCTAACAAAATATATGTGTTTTTTTTCGTAATCAGTAATTTTAGTTCGAAAAAACGTGAGGTGAGCCATTTTTAAAATTGTTTGGATTCAAAATTTTTATATTTCAAAAATTATATGTCTATTTTGAATTTTAACATTGGATAGCATATTTCATCACCTTTCAAAAGCAGTTTTAGTTTTGGGATATGTTCAGAAATATTCCATTTATTTACCTACATTTTATTGAAAAGCGGAAATATTTTGACCATCTGAAAAATACGCCAAATTTCTGAAGGGTTAACCTTGTTGGAGGTACTGACCCCCACCGGTTTCATATGCGCATTCGCCGAACCCTTCTTATTTGGAAAAATAAAATATGATTTTTTCAAATTCAAAACACAGATATATATTTTTATACAATGGTGCCCAAAATTAACGATACCATTAATATGAGTCGGGGGTTTGCCTTGACCGCCGCCGAACCTGCGAGACTGACTCACCGAATCTCTTGGTTTCGATCGAACCCAGCCACCGTTATATCATTACATAGTGTAAAATGAAGTCGCTCAAAATGTATGTGCGCATAGATCTTTTAAACTACGCGACGGATTTTCACGCGGTTTTCACCAATAGATAGAATGATTCAAGAGGAAGGTTTATATGTATAATACATGGTTATTATAGTAGAGAAAAGCCGAGAAATTCAAATATTCAATTCAGGCAGCGGGCAGCGGGCAGCTGGCAAGCAAGTGGTGTCGATTTTAAAAAGGTTGGGTAATGGCGTTGTGTTTCGTTAGCCACAGCAACGTGTGGCCGGGTCTGCTAGTAGTTATATACAATATGCAGTCGATTTAGGGAAAATATGGTATACCTAGTAACACAAAATATAACTTAGTATCCCCGAAGGAGTGTGCAGAATGGATGTGCTGCCGAATAAAAAAGTATATTTTCATTCAAATGCATCAATAATAAAACTACTTGTCTATATATATATACCTACCGTGTATATCAGCGTATAAGGGCACTCGCTAACGAAGAAAATGAAAAACAACCAGTTGTCGACGCTATCAACCTCCTGAACAATATTGATATTTTTCTGATCGTACATGTCAAAACATGACAAAACTTGACAGGTAGTACTGCTGGTCGCGCAGCAGTCGCGTTTCAGTTGCTTTGTTGACAGGTTGTTATGGCGGCCCATGAAATGTCAAGTTTTCGAGTAATCTGCGATACATCAAATCAGAAAATATCGAATTTGTTCAGGAGGTTGATTGCGATTGCATCGACAACTCGTTTGTTTTCAGTTTCTCCACGAGCGGACACCCTAAGCATGAAAAATCGGCTAGATAGATATAATTTTAAAGTTATAATTTTATAATAATTTTACTTTCGGAGGGAGGGGGGGGGGGGGAGCAGCTGTTGGAGGATCACCGTGAAAGTGGTGATTTTGGATATTTTCATTACGGTTTTCTCGAAATAACTTAAAAAATTGCGCTTATATTTGATTTTTGTTTTATTTATAAACGCCTTAATCAATGATGATAATGAGACAAGTAACATTCGATTGGGAGGCGGATATGGGTACTGCTATCCCGGGATCCATTTATTACCAATTGCGTTGCATGCCGGATGGGGAGAGAATGGTTGAGGGAGACCTTTTGACCTCCGCCTTTCACCGCAATGGGAGAATGGATTCATTTGTCCGTCACTCCTGGACCCACTGACCCCCATATATTTTTCCTTTCCAGAACTTCCTCTTCTCCCTTTCCTAAAATAACCCTCCACACAGCAAACCCAATGCTGACAAAGGGCAGGGGTCGGCAACCTGCGGCTTGCGAGTCACACGCGGCTCTTTGGATGTGAAGCTGCGGCTCTTTAGTTCCATTTGCAAATATTCCCCTATGTCATAGGGGAATTATTTTCTTCAGAGCCTCCTGTGTGGAGAGTAAATTTTTTGTTTTAAATGTGGTTTAAAGTGCCAAAACATAGTCGATTTTATTTGAAAACGATTTCAATTACTTTACAATATTTATTACCTATGATGTGCCATTTTTTAAATTATTGCCCATGCATGCGTAGGTATACGATTTCGAAAAGTTTCTATGAAAGAACTTCTGTAAGAGTGTTGATCTGTTGGGGTATTAGTTTTCTGCAAATAGCTACCGCACGTAAGTCCCAACTGCCCGTATTAAGAGGAATATAAACGCTAGAAATATTTTGATTCTCGCCCTTTCAAAATTTAAAATCGAGCGTCTTATTTGCACGAGCAAGTAAGCGCCAAAGTGGTTTTTATTGATTTTGTGCATAATTTTATATGAATGTAAAAAAGTTAGATCATACAAAAAGTTAAAAGTAGTCTTGGCCAAAGAGGGATATTTTTTATAATAGTTTCTTATAGTTAAGTTATGAAAAAACATTTTTTAGTAGTTTACTCTTATATTTTTTGTTACGTAAATAATAATTTTATTGTAATTCCAATTGATACCAAAGGCAATAAAAGCTTCAATTTATCCGTAGCATATTTTTGATGTTCATAGTGTAAACCGTGGTAAAAATTAATCTAAATAGCATCATCTTAATTGAAATATGTTGTGAGGCTGAAAAGAATGGGGAAGGAGAGGAGATAGGTTAAAGGAAGATTGGGAAGTACCTGGCTTTTCATATTTAGTCACCAAATAAGGCAAAAACCATTTTTAGCAACGATTCTTTCGTGGTCTTTTACCAGGGCGACACTGACGGCATTTAAAACTGTACCTAATATAGATCAAAATCAAAAATGATTGCCAAAGCCGGGCCCTAACCTATTAAATATGTAATGAAAACCTAAAAAAATCAATATGTCTTTGCGTTTTGATGAGAATCGTTTTTTAACTTAAATTTAAATTTTAACTCGCAAATATCTGTCAAATCATAATTGGGTAAACAAGGTGCGGAGGTCAACACAATTACCCGAACCCATTTTTTAAACTTAAAATTTATTTTCTAAGCGTTAATATATTCGAATAATACATAATAAATAACGTTCTCCATTCCAATCTGGCTTCGTCAAATCTATTTTTCTATTCATATGTATAAAATATGTATCTATGTAATGTATGTATTTATATTATAAAGAAGAATGTCTGTGACTCGTAGCGGGCGGCATGGAATTGTTTTGGATATAAATTTCAGCTTCATTCCGATATTGATGAAATTTTGCACACTTGACTTTCAAAACAAGAGAAAAGTCACTGTTTAAGTGAGATTTCAATAAACCGCTCACTATTTATCCCACCCCTTCAAGCAGAATTTAGATGCTGAAATTTTGCACACTCGACGTTCAAAATGAGAGGAAAAATATCATCTATTGTCTAAATATGATTTCGAAAAAATTCCGGCGACTTCAGCGAGTCAAATATGATTAAACAATCATTATCAACCCGTTCAGCAGGTTTTTACTGCTACGCCCTGCGGGCGGCTTTTGGTTCGACTTCGCCCAGTTGGTGACCATTTTATAGTTCCAATACGAACCAATTCCACTGTAGCTAGTCAGCGGGACAAAGTAACCGAGACAGAGCAATGACGTCATATGCAATATAAAGCCACTTGATGCAACATGTATTACCGTCAACCTTTTGATATCCGGAGAGATACCACATATTCACAAATTCGTAGCAGTTATGCCTAGGGGGAGGACGTCCCCGCACGACCTGCTGACGGAAGTAGCGACATTTTGTGTCAAATTCTTGAATTCTAAACCGAATTATAACAGTAGCTTTGGGTGAAATTCCACGAACACAGATGTTATTTGTGGCGCAGCGCGTATGGCGTGGCGTCCGACACGAATTCGTAGCTGGGTTAATCACGCAGACGCTACGGTATTAATAACGTTCAATCATATTATGAGTTACGTTTTCTATAAGACCTCTTGTTTCAAGGGCATTGATGGTGGAAATTATATTTTATCTATATTAGTTGACCTTCAAAAAGCCTTTGATACAGTTAGTCATGACATACTTCTCAAGAAACTCGAGAAAATTGGTGTTGTTGGTCCTGCTCTAAATCTACTCAAATCATATCTTAGCAATAGAAAGCAATTTGTTAGCATTAACAACCAAAATAGCAACTACGTTCCAATAAACTATGGAGTTCCGCAGGGGTCCATACTAGGTCCACTACTGTTCCAAATTTATATCAATGATATTTCGCAATTAATTTTAAATGGTGAAATCTTTTTATATGCAGATGATACAGCAATTTTCTATTGGGGTAAAGATTTAGATATCTTACTAGAAAATGCACAAACAGATCTAGAAAAAATCAACAGTTGGCTCCAATCAAATGTTTTAACAATGAAAGTTAAAAAAACAGGATACATGATCTTAAGCTCAACCTGTAAAATAATTCCTCCTCATGTACCCTTAAAAATTGAAAACAACGACTTGCAAAACCTAATCCAGGAAAAATATCTTGGGCTGTGCATTGATCAGCATTTGACATTTAAACAACACATGCAAGGTGTTAAAGATAAAATCATCCCCTTAATTAGCGTATTTAGCCGGCTATCATATCTGTTGCCAAATAAATTAAAAGTAGGTTTATATTATAGTCTAGTACACTCACACTTAAATTATTTGATTGAAATCTGGGGAAACGCATGTGAAACACACATAAATGAATTACAGGTAATACAAAACAAGGTCATCAAAAAACTATTTAATTACAAGCCCAGAACATCCACAAAAAAATTATATACGGAAACAAAACTATTAACATTAAGAAAACTATATGAATACAATACATGTCTCCTTATATACAAAATACAAAATAATCTTGTACACACAAACACAGAATTCATTAAAACGTCCCAAGTACATAAACACTTAACACGACAACGCGATAACATCCATTTAAATACCATCCACACTAACTATGGTAAACAATCCATTGGCTACGAGGGGGGCAACTTATATAATTGCCTCCCAAATGACATGAAAAACGAAAAGAAGCTGGGTAAATTTAAAAAACAATTATTTGAATTTATTCTTGATAAACAAAATAATGAAATAGAATAGTGCTGTATTGAAATATTTATTTTATCTTAATGTGTATAATTATTTCTAGTTAAATGAGTGAAAATGTAATTTTCTTTTAACTGGAATAAAAAAAAAAAAAAAAAAAAAAAGGGCTAGGAGGTAAGTTCCAATCTGCCTTCTATTTCTCTGGATTCCAATAGAGAACTCCAGTCCAATTTTTTTAATTTTTTTTTATGAATAATGACCTTCTAACTTAAATAACTGCGTTTTTGTTTTTATTTTTAGAGTTAGTTTTAATAGTTTAAATAATTGTCAAAGTTTTAATTTTTCGAGACCCCCCGGAAATATGGTAAATCGTGTGACGTCATCACTGCCGAAAAATTAGTATGGGATTGGGCAATCAGCTGATCTACTGCCGCCATTTTGAAATCCGTTGTTCCGTTGTTAGAAGTATTCTCCCTAGAAAAAGCATTACTTTTTTCATTCATTATTTTTTTTGTGCAGTAGTTTTTCAATATTTTAAATAATAGAGATACCTCTATTTTTGATGCTGAATTATTCAGGCTTAAATATTGTTTCAATAAACACTACAACTAAATCTCTATAAACAGTACGAAATAAAGAATAACATGAAATGTTTTTAATACTGATGGCTTGTGCCATACCTACATTTCAATTGATTTCAATACAATGTGATACAATGACTGGTGACGCGTGACGTCAGCACTAACCATTCAATCGTACCAACTTTACAGTGTATTTTAACGAGACGTTAAAAAATGAACTTTTTAATATTTTTTTACGAACACTACGTTTAATATTATAAAAAAAACTTATATATTCAGAATCAACGTTTATTGGTCTGTATGAACATATTTTTTTAAAGTTATAATATTTTTTACTGGAGTTCCTTATTGATTAATCTCTACTCTTAGTCCATAAATAAAAATCTCTATGTACAGCTTCAAGTTTTTTAGAAGTACCAAACACCCTATGGTATTTAATCGTTTTATGGAATCAATTATTTGGCCGAGAATTCTCTGAATTCTTTAATTTTATTTTTTTCATTTGCATGATTACCTTGTAAAGAACAATAAATTGATGTCTTCAACTTTATTATTTAGCAGTAAATCACTAAATACTCGTTTTATAAAAGGAAGTGTACAATGTGCGTGCCGCTAAGACTGAGAAACGAGTCCCGGTGCGATCAAGGGAGTTCTATGGTGTGGTAGCCCTCTAACCCCCATCCACGAAAAAGATTCCCGTTTTTACCTGAAGGGCTTGCTTTTGAAGATATAATGACTGAAAGTTTCGCCCTCTAGAAATTTCTACAACAGTTATTCGAGAGCAATTCACAACATTCCAGAACATCTCGGGACATGCTGAAATAGTCTGGAACATTTGGGAACATCCAGGAACATTCCAGATCTTTGTGAAACATTCCAGAACACTTTCAAATGTTGTGGAATGTTCTGGAATGTGAATTGTGGACCATTCGAAGCCTTTTTTGCATAGGTGGTGCTAATCATTGGTAAGGGTATTGTTACGATACACAAATACGCCCCTGCAAATTACTCGGCCCCCTCCTCCCAAGTTGTAGAGCACGCCACTGCGCAAACTACAGTTTGGCCCCCTCTCCGCTAGCTTCCCGGCGCGCTACCGGCGGCGGAACCCAAACAAGCCACCGTCGGCAGCGAGCCACCAACCGCCACTTACCCGTAGCTCCTGGTCTAGTAAGCACGCATGGCGTGGGGACCGTTCCGCGCTCATTCTAGAAGTTTCCACGCCGAAAACAATGGAACGTGTTTTGCTAAGTGTTACACTGCGACACCAAGAATGGCCGAACTCTTTCCCGACACGGAAGATACAGGAGTCCAAACGCTCACTGTAAGTACCTAAGCTGTTTTACCCCTTATTTGCGTGTGTTCGCAGTAAATTCACCGCGGAGATAAATAGCCCTTCCAGAGAGATTATAGAGACAGATTCCTCCTTTTTAGATATAACTGTTGTTGCTACCCTGAATTACTATGTATGCATTATTGTGATATTGTGTTTACGCAGGTGTTTTACCCAATATAACTGATGTTTACCCTGATTACTGGTTTCACTGCCTTCTCCCAGCCCGTAGAAATTTGAGCTTTATTTCAGGAAAGACCCACACACGCCTCACAGATCCTACCACCCTGGTGGTGAGGGCCTCTCCCGCTCTGCTGACTAAAACCTGAGCTAGTCTGTCGGCAGAATGTAGGTACCCCCATTTAGGTCCGCTAACAGTATATAAACAAGATCCGTCGTGGGTTCGAACATCAGTCCTTCTCATATCAACTGCCTGAGCGAAGCCGGGTACGCCAGCTAGTGTTTTCATGAAGATAATATAACCAAATGTTTTTAATTTTTCAAAAGAAGCAAACACATTGTGACTTGACATTTTAAATAAATAAAAAGAAAACACTTTGTTTTACGTCACTTTATTGTTATTTTTTTCCGTCTACAGGTTTCGGTACCTCCGTACCATCATCAGGACTGAATATAAAAAATACTGACAAATACAGGAAAATACACATATATATACAAATTTTTGAAAGAAATAGACAGTAAATTAGAGTGGGACAGTTCGTCAGTTGTGGGAGGGAAGTGGGGGAGGAGCGAGTGGGATAACGGGAAACATACTTATAATAGGGCTGAATGATAAATTTAGTTGATTATTAATGATTTCAGCCTTTGTATTAACTGATTTTTTTATTCCCAATGCCTCTAAATTATTTAATCGTAAGCCTATCCCATTTTTGTGTAGGACTTTAATACCCGTATCCCGGTTAAAAGTGTGATCTTTATTAATTATGTGCTCTGCGAATTGTTATGAAATGCACTTCATAACATAGAACATGTTACCCCGTAAGTATTTTTGAAATCAAGTACTTTTTTGTTCATATTTGGGGTATGATAACACCGAAGTAAGCCGCGCCCACCGCTATCGACGGGGGCGGGGCGCGGGGTGTGGACCGGTGAAATTTGGAGGAGATTTTTTTTTGGTTCCCAGTCCTCGAACGGATAGGTTGTCGTATTCTTCCGTTCATTATTTACACCAAAAACAGTTTGCGGGTTTTTGGTTAAATTCAGTTGTTGGCGTTATTGCTGCCGAGCCTACAGAATCCCACACCGGTATCGTTCCAATTTTCATATACATATTATTGTTTTTACTTGACTTTAAAACTAAATTCACACTTTTATTTCACGTAATCACCCCATTCTCACAGAGATTTAAGCTTTTCCTGGCCTAGAGTCCTTTCTGCAAATATAAACCTTTTTCTAGTATCAAAAGAGAACCTTTTATTTACAATTATCCCGATATTTCTGTGTTTTCCTGTATTTTGTTTAAACTGTAACATAGCAGTGGTTATTCAAGTCTACCAAGGCCGAACTGAAAACACACCAAGCAATTGAGCTAGTCGAATTTAAGTAAGTATTGAGTGATCAGCATTGTAAATAAATTAGCGTGGTTTAATTAATTAAAGAACGGTTCCAATCCGCATCTCTGTACCTAACAGAATTCTAAAAACCCTGAACTGGTTAGGCATCTTATGTGTTCCTTTACTCTAGTTTCCACATTGCGTGACGTTTGCCCAATGTAGAAAGCTGGACAATCGTTACAACTAATTTTATAAACGCCCGAGTGGCTTAGTATGTCCCCTTTGTTCTTGGCATTAATTAAAAATTTTCCTAGGTTGTTATTTGTATAAATGTCGGTGTAATTTCTGGTGGGAATTTAATTGTACACGAAGAGGACAGGTTATAAACGTACAAAATGCTACGCCATTCGTGGTTAAGGATAGAATCCTAGCAAAAAAATTAAAATTAATATTCATAAATAAATACATTTACCTTAGTCCAATAACTTTTAACAATAATAACCTTAACCACGAATGGCGAAGAATTTTGTATATTAATAACCTGTCCTCTTCGTGTACAATTAAATTCCCACCAGAAATTAAACTGGCATTTTATACAAATAACAACCTAGGAAATTCCTTGGGAGTTATTGTTTCACGATGTCTCAGGTATGTAATATTAGCACATATTGTCAGACAGGATAGGTTTGGAAAGTAGTTAGGATGAAGTAAGGGATATGTAAACATAATTGCATCGACACAAACCATTCTATCACCATTTACGTAATTATTTTGATATTACAATGGAACCCCGTATAACTCTGTTTTGGAAATATCTTTTTTATTAGCATCCATTAAAACTATTTTTAATGAGTACCGCACAAGAGTCCCTACTGCTCCCAATAGTCTAGAGCCAGTGAGACTATGACATCCCCAATTGGGGTTCATTGTAATGCTGAAGCTTGTTCGGGAGAGGAAATCGGGGAAAGGGAAGACGGGGAAATACCTGGCTCTTCAATCTGGTCACCAAACACGGCTACAGGCGTAATTAGTTAGTTAAGGGTATTTTCTCACCACGGCGATTTTCCCTGAAAGTACCACCCTGAAACGTGCCGCAAGTACGCTTTAAAAATAATATTAATGAATTGGGAAATAACACAAATTATTTTTGAAAAATACTTGTGCACGCCGAGATTTGAACCCGTGACCTCCTGATGGTTAGTCGAGATCCTTTCCCCTCGATCAGCCTAGAGGCCGTCAGACTTGAAATGATTTTAACCGTGTTTGGTCATCAGATCTGAATAGCCAGGTAACCTTCCGCTTTCGCATATTCTTAAACGAGGATCGTAATTGTAGTAACTCCGGGTTTGTCCCACAAACTCTTTAAATAAAACACAGGGTCAACACAGCACTTTGAACTGCAGATATTACCTGCAGCTACGTGCCATCTATGGGTAACCTGCTAAACTAATATGTAGGATATCACATTAAACCAGTCACCCACGCAGGCACCGCTGCACTCAGGTCCTTCATTAATTGAATTTCCTGCATTTGTCCTTCTGTCAATATTTATCATTCCCATCCCTCGCTAACGAACCTACTTCCCAGGTGGGTACGCAAACTCTCAAAGGCTCTCAAACGTAATTATATTCCTCAGAGCCTCCTTCACGCAGCTAATGTAAAAAAAACTCTTGGTATATCCATTATTTAGAACAATTATGACAAAGAAACGACGTGCGGTCGAAAAATATGGAGATTTCATGGGTGTGAAGATGTGTCCAGTACTTGGCTTGTAAGAATAAAAAAAAAAGTTTAGTGAAAAACCATCTCAAGGGCGCAGTAATATATTTATTTATTTACAGACAAATAGTCCAATTAACAATATAACAATAACACGAATAGAAAAAAATAGACAGATCACAATGAAAGGAGATTACATATAGATGAAGAGCATTGACAAAGTACATATAATATAAAAGTACATAGAGAAGATAACTACAAGTAGCTTGAAGATGGTTTTAAAAAGACTTTAAAAAACCACATTGCGTAACGACTGCCGAAAGTCATTTAGGCTTACACCAAAAAATTCAATGCTTTGATTTGCGTTGACAAGTCTCGACATTCTGGATAAAGGAGAATGATATCCATAATTAGTAGAATGTTGATTGAGGTACAGCAATTCATTTTTTCGGAGTCTACGGGAAGGAATGTTGAACTGGATGAGTTGTAACAAAGCAGGTGTGTCAGTAATACTGTTGATAATTTTGAAAATGCATATTAGATCAGAGTCCTTTCTACGTTTTTGTAAAGAGGAAATGTTAAAAGTTTGTTCAATTTCATCATACGAGTATTCTCCTCTTTCAAGTCCTAACCTCCAAGCAATTTCTCGTAGGAAGCAATGATGTACAGATTCGATGTAACAAATGTGGACAGCATAAAAAGGAGACCAAATGACACTACCTTATACAAGGTGAGGGCGGATCAGCGAACAGTAAAGAGTTTTAAGTGTATTTATATGTTTAAAGTCAGAGGTAATTCTATGAATAAAGCCGAGTAGTTTAAGTGATTTGTTTACGATGTTATTAATGTGATCCCGGAAAGAAAGTTTACAATCCAGAGTGACCCCAAGTTCCTATATGCGAATATGAAATGGTTATTTGGATATTCGACATCGGTCAAAGCCGGCGGCTAGGCTTAGCGATTCTTACCGAAAACTAACGACGTCGATGCTAAGTTTTTAAAAAATATTAATTTACATGCGGAATATCGTCTTGGGGAAACAATTCGTTTTCCTACTACCTACCCTGAATGAAAACTCTGTGCCCGCCACTGATGAGGAGTGGTTAGGACTATGCTGGGTATGTGTGTCCTAGAGTGTCGGACATTTAAATCCATACCTGCGGTGCAAGGCGATAGGTCGAAAGAGCTCGACTGGAGACATCAAAGGATCACCTACAACCGGCCTCAATTCGCCACCAAGACCTGGATACACCGCACCCCTGAACTAACTAACCACTTGGGGTAACCTAAGGCAGAGGTAGTGGTTATCCAATCAAGGGTTCCCAGAGCAGGGAAGGTATGCCTGGAGGTATGCAATCCTAATAGGTAAAGGGAAGAAGATGAAATTGTCGACGCTTGGATTAATTTATTAAATTCTTGCTTTTATCATATATATTTTGTTAAATGTACATTCTTAATCTTGTGTCACTTGAAAGAAAAAGCCATTTCATGGCGTTTTTTTGGTTCATGTATTTTATTATTTTTTTATAGTACATAATACCTCTCGAGTCTCACGAGTCTCAGCTGCTCCCGTCTGGAGCCAGTGAGACTACGGCATCCCCTGTTGGGGTATGTTGTGAGGTTGATGGTAGAGGGAAGGGGAATGAGATGGGGAAGAGGAAGGTGGGGAAGTACCTGGACATTCAGATCTGGTCACCAAACACGGCTAACGCCATTTCAAGCAACGTTTCAATTCTGAATGATGGTCTTACACCAGGGCGATACTGATAGTATCCGGAACGTGCCGCAAATATACTGTATATATTTTTTAATGAATTAATTGTAAAATAACGCAAATTATTAAAATAAAAAAATATTAAATAAATAATTTGAAAGCGTTTAAATAAATAAACAAATAAATACATGCTTATTTTGCATATTTTATGGTTTATAATAGTGATATAGGGGTATTAGAAATCGTCATCTCAGGGTTTATGGACAACGACTCTACAATTCTGTCGTAGATGTCGTCAGAAGGCTTTTTTAACCCAGTTTTGAAAATGAAACTTATTCCAACAGCCCCTTTCTACAGAAATTTGCTTATAATCTAATTTTGTCATTTTCCTGTGGATATAGTGTTTTTCTTGTTATTACATTAAATGAAATTCAAAAGCAAACACTGGCAATATCAAAGGGCCCACGTTCGTAAAAGTAACTTCCTGTTCAGCATAAAAGCAAATTCTTGACAACGGAAACGAAGGGAAAAATAAAAGCAAGCACTTCACGGTACAAAGGAAAAGGGTTTATTTATGTTCACGGACACAACATAATAATATAGTACGAACTGTCCAGTTCATAATGCAGTCCAGATACATATTTCAAATATCTCCCGGAGTAGTAGACTCTAATAGTTGTACACAAGTCTCTAACTTTAAGCCATAGTTGTAAATCATAAAATATTATATTCTTTTTTAAAATCTATTTGATCATAAATACGTGGATATGTGTTTCGTAATTAGTTGTAAGTAGTGGCGGCTGGTGCTCACAAAAATCGGTAGTACGCTAAAAATCTTGTACCTTACCTACTCTAATTAAAATGAATTCAATTATGAAAAAAATCTTACCTATTTGTAGGTTAGGTCGATTCTCCGTTGTCTCTTTTGTTTTTAACTTGCACTCTTGTTTAATATTTAAAATGGGCCGTGGTGGGCCACTATTTTTAATATCTAATCGTTTTTCAAAGTTCAGGGCATTGTTTTTTTATAAAATCAACATTAATAATGGAACTAATTTTTTACTCTTTCCGACTCATCCAAAAAAAACTAATAACAATGGCGTATTGACCTGCGACCTGTCACAACGGGTCTCATTGTTTATGTTGGTTGGTATGCTGTAAAGATAAGAAATGGTCGATGCTGAGCGGAACATTAACTAAAAAGAGTAGATCTTAATTTAAACACACAATATCAATAATTAAATGACACGACCGCGTCCCCAATTAAGATGCTACTGAACAAACGGTCCTTTTGACATGGTGGAAATTCTCAGATCGCCGTCCACGGGTTATTTAAATTAGCAAAAGATTATACCTACCTACGATTCTGGCTCATGGAGAATTGTGTAAGGATTCTCCTCGATTCTGTGATCGCTTTGGCAAACGCACTACCGGCCTGAATATAGGAACAAAACGTTCTGCTTCTGTTATCTCAGTATCTGTTACGCGAGCGGGTATACACAGACACCTATATTACGTATGCATTATAACAAAGTGTGTACTGTGATTTGTGATGAGGCGTGTCGGAAATTTAGTATGTTTTTCGGTGATCGGGAATTTGTAGATTGGCAGAAATTTTGGGAGTGCGTTGCACCGCCGCACCTTAGGGCTGGCCGCCACTGGTTGTAAGTCACCAGTTATGTCAGTCATGGTTGTAAGTTTATTTTTTTAATTTACACTTAAGTGGGCATTCATTAATTACGTGAGCAGTTTTTCTTCCAATCTAGACCCCCCCCCCCCCTTGGTGAAATAAATTTGGGCCACTTCGTAAATTCTTTCCAACTAACGTGAGATTTTGCTGAACCCCCCCTTTTGAGCTCACGTAATTAATGTATGCCTCCTAATGAGTATGTATAACCTCAAATTATAATATTTAATCGCCGAAGACAATAGCAACTAGGGTGTCTACTAATATCTACAGGAATTCCGAAAACTGAACAAATCGGACTAATATCTATGAGAACCAAAGTGAGGACAAATATCTACAGCTCAAACTGCTGACTAATATCTACTCGTATGAGAACCAAAGTGAGGACGAACACCCATAGCTCAAACTGGTGACTAATATCTATGAGAACCAAAGTGTGGACGAATATTTACAGCACTGGCAGAGGTTGGATTTGAAATTATGTATAGCATATTGGAATAACGTAATATTACGTGTGCAGTTTAAAAAACTTAATTTATGTAAATATGTATGTAAAAATCCCTAATATCGGACTATTGGACACATTTAGCTGATTATTAAGGATTTGGGTTTTTGTTTAAACAGCTTTCATTATTTCGAGTGCTTCTAAATTATTTAGTCTGTTACCATGACCATTTCTAAGTCAGTTAGGTTAGGCTAGGTTAGGTTAGGTTGTGGTGCCGTGTATGTCGAAATAAATTAATATCTTTGTATTAATTATGACCTCCATGTTTGTTCAATAAATTATTGTCCTCGTAAACAGCAAAATACGTAATATTATGCAAAAACTTCGTGTACGTACTTTAAACGTACTTAAAACGTACTTTAAACGTACTTTAACGTAATTAGTAACTACGTAATTGAAGTAATTCATGCTTTTCCGTACAACCTCTTGCCCAGCTGCCCTCTGTAGATATTAGTCCAACCTACGCTCCATAGATATTACTCACCACTGGGACCGTCATAGATATTCGTCCGACTTTAGCTCTGTAGATATTAGTCCAACACATGAGCTGTAGATATTCGTCCGACATACAGGCTGTAGATATTAGTATCTGGAGTCCTAGAGACACTAGCGACCCTTTGTTGAAAATTTGATTCAGAAAAATCTGAAAAAGATACGGTCACGTGTAGGATTTTTTTAACATTAACTCCACACAGGAGGCCCTGAGGAAAATAATTTCCCTCAGGGTCTATGTCATCTTTGAAGATGCTGTGTGGAGGGTCTTTTTGAGAAGAGGAAGGAGTGAACATCGGTCTTGAAGAACCCAGAATTTCGGGCGCTGCTCTACCATTGAGTTAATGGGTCACTACCCTCTTCGTTAGTTTAAAAGTTTTTTAGTAAAAAAAACCCTGAGTCATCAAAATTATTAATTCGGAAATTATAGATATTTTAGTCAAATTTAAACAATTCAATAAGTAGGGAAGCTTTACAAACTTTAACTTAACTTTATAATCACTAATCAATTCCGAAAATATATTGACTAATCAGTAAGGGCGTTGGTAATAAAAACAATAAAGAAGATTGACAAAATAAAGATATTATTTATAGTAGGTACCAATGTTCGTGGCTTCACCACAGTTTAATAATGCCTTCAGAAGGAGAAACCGCTGTCACAATAATACAGCAGAACTTATTTATAAATAAACATATTTAATAATAATATTATTATATAAACAAGTACGTCCAAATAATTCAAATCGTACCAGCCAAAGATGTGGCACACGTGAGTATGCATTACCCCACTGCAAAACTAGGTTGTCCCAAAGGCATATTAGTTTTATAGCTCCAAAAATGTATAATTTACTATGTACAACCTATAAAGAGAACATATGTCATAATCTTCAAACTTATAGAAAATATACCAAAATTTGGCTAAAAAACACTGAAACAGATATTTTTTTCTTATAAATTTAAATAAAGCCATTAAGTATATCTATCATTAGACAGCTTTCAGAGAAGATTTATAATATTGTTTGCTATTTTATTTTGTTTGTTTTTTATGTTTTTAAATTGCACTTGTAACATCTATTCTTACAAAACTTACAAATACAATAATAACAGTGCAGACTGTTATTATGCTGTAGTTTTTAAATGCATTTATTCAGTTACTTTTTTTTTAAATCCCTAATTTATGTATACTTGTAATATTCACTATAACCATAGAAATAAAAATAAAAAATCAATATTATACCCACGCACAGGCATTGCCTTTGTGGGATTTTTTTGTTCATACATTTATTATATTAAGCTTTTTTTACATACTTTTCATTATTTCATGTACCTATCTATTATAATGTATTGTATCAAAAATTTTCAATAAAAAAAAAAAGCAAAACATAGGGTGACCAGACAGTTGATCAACCGAAATGATAATTATTATAAAACAATATTTTTGTATGCATTATTTACCAATTTAAAACCTAAAATCAACTTTAAATATATCTTTCATAATGAGTTGATATGGATACGAACGAATTTATTTTCAGTGCGATTTTTTGTACTTATATATAAAGTAGTTTTTATCTAGTGTCCGACCGAAACAGGACTTTCCACCGAAACCGAAACCGAATCTTCGGTGTCTGTCTCAGTTTCGGCTGAACCGAAACTTTTTTTGCCATATTAAAAATCGATTGTTTACTGTTATTTGGCATATTTTTAACACTTATTCAGACAGTTAACAAGTGTTAAATTAAAGAAATAAAAAATAAATAGCTGAAGTATGTGGAACAGTCATATATTTTTTTAATATTACTTCTATAATACAAAAAAAAATTATAAAAATAACTAGCTGGTACCCGGCATGCGTTGCTATATATACCATTTAATAAAGAAATTGTTTCTCCATGCGAATCCGTTCCCATTCCCCCCCCCTCCCATTCCTCTCCCGCGTCCTCTTCCCCTCTCCCCACTTCACTCCCCCCTTCCCCCGTCCAGCAAACTCTTCTCCCGAGTTCCCCTCCTCCCTCCCTGGTCCCCCCCCCCTCCCGCTTTCCATAAATTAATTCCCGGTACATATAGTTTTTAAACAGCTCGCGTCCCACCTATTGCAATTGTTTATACAAATTTCATAATGCCAGAGCTCACCAGACACAACAAAAAAATAATTACCGAATTTGGTGCGTTAATTAGGAGAATCCCCGAAATGTATGCGCGTGAATACATTTCGGGGATTCATTTTTATACAAATTTCATAATGCCAGAGCTCACCAGTAGTTTTATACAAACCTTGTCCTGACAATAACGAACGTAACAAAAAAAGAAATATCCTATTTGGTGCAGTCGTTCGGAAGTTATGCGTGTACATACATTTCGGCGATTCATTTTTATTTATATAGAAGATAGAAGATAGAAGAAGAAGAAGAAGAAGAAGAAGAAGAAGAAGAAGAAGAAGAAGAAGATAGAAGATAGAAGAAGAAGATAGACAAAACATGTTAACAATATCTATAGGATTTAGTCTGCGAGAGAATGAGAGAGCAATAAAATATTTATTTTTTTCACGGGTACTCGGTTCCAATACGTTAAATTCACGGTCCCGCGCAAGTCCCCTTTAGTGAAGCGGTATAAAGCGCCTGACAAATCTTTGCAGACATTCAGCCGACCAGGGATCGAATCCTACGAAATTAAAAAAAAATATATATATATATTGTGATATAAAAAAATATATGTATATATGTCTAATCTTCAAATCACTCCAAAATGAACAGGCAAAAGAAAATGCAAAAGAAAGCGACATCTAGCGACTCCAAAGAAGAAACCACGGATATTCATTAATAAGATTACCTAGTATATAGAGGAATACCTAGTGAGGAGGACTGTGAATAAACTAATTTGCATTATTACTTTACTTTATATTGTCGTTAAATAAAAAATAAAATATAAAAATAGGAAAAGGTACACTCGAATTCGACGACAAAAATATGGTAAAAATCATCCTTCACATTGTTAAAAAAAAGTGCTTCGTAGTCTTCCATTCTTGTCTACTTTAGTTTTCTGAAGGTTTCGCTTCTACCGCGTGCGAATTGCACCCTCTGTAATTTTTTTAGTGTTTTATTATACGCAAAGATGAACTTAATAGGTAACATTCTTCACTAGACAAGACAATTCCCAAATGCCACCCTTTATCAGAACATCCGCAGTACATTTACCTACCCATTATTACCGTAGATCTGCTGTTGACATTTTCAAATCAAAGTAAATGTCACTTCATATTTTCAGAAGAAGACTAAATGGCAATATGCCATATTGCAAATGCAGAGTTTGGTTATTTTGTGGCTTTTCATTTCACGTTGATTGCTTGGCATTGGCAAAGCAAACATTCTTCAAACTGGAAAGGTACAAATATGACCGCTTTTCAATTCGGAAAGAACTTTTTTCCGTTTTTTTTTTATTTTTTTTTTATTATTCATCTTTATTAGTTTTGAGTTACAATTTGTTTTATTCTATGCCTGTCTCACTAGGAGAACCTGTGTTGAGAGCAGGCGCTTAGCATGAGCAGTTTATAATAATAACACATACAAAGTACAAATAATAACACAATATTACAAGTAACAGTTAATCATCAAAGTAAAATTGAAAAAATAAATACTTATAAGTTAGTTTTGATATAATCTTTGATGTTGGATCTATTTTGGCTGGTAATCCAGGACTTGGTGTCAGATTTATATTTAAGATACATTGTGTTTTGTCTAATTGCCAGTGGAAGTGTATTATATAGTTTTGTTGCAAAGTATCTAAAATTTCTTTGGCCAAAGGTTGTTTTAGCAAAAGGGATAAGTAGGAGATTATGCCCTTTGGTTATCGTGAGCAGTTTGGACATTTTCAAAGGTAGTTCTGTGTTTGAAGAGGTATGCTAATATGTTTTGGCATTAATTTGCCTAATGTCCAAGACACTTGGATCTAGTATAATTGCACTATATTTATGTTGAAGCGCAGACTCGCGAAAATCACAGGATATTGTAATTAAATGATTTGTGCATTATAATTTGCAAGCATGGGGTGTTTAAGTTCCCCAGGCTCTCTTAGCTCAATGCTCAAATATATATTACTGATAATGGATTTAATCTGCGCAAGAAATAACGGTCCATAACCTCGAAGGAAAAGTCAAATTTACAATGAACTTGCAAAAAATTCAGACCACAAGATAATGTGAATTATTCACAGGTTACAATAATATAATCAATATATATTATAAAAGAAAGTCCAAAAATACGTGCGGAACGCAAAAACTCAGAAACAAGTGCCGGTACGATCAAGAGAGTTATATGGTATGGTAGATCTCTATCCCCCCTAGGGAATAAGGGTATTCGTTTTTTCCTAAAGGGCTTGCTTTTGAAGATATAAGGGCTGACAGTTCTAAGAAGACTCTAGAAACTTCAAGAAGAGTCTGGAAGATTCCGGAAACTTCTAAAAAATTCGATAAGACTCTGGAATGTTCTGGCAGAAATGGAGGAATATGTCAGCGAGTCTAGAAGGTTTCGGAAAGTTCGAGAAGGTTCAATAAAGCTGTGGAAAGTTCTGAAAGGAGTGGAGGAGTGTGTCGGTGTGTCTAGAAGGTCCCGGATAATTCTAGCTGGTTCCATAAAGTTGTAGGAAGTTCTAGAAGGTTCGATAGGGCTGTACAAAATTCTGGAAGGAGTGGCGGAGTATGTCGGTGAGTCTAGAAGGTTCCGGAAAGTTCAAGAAGGTTTGCTAAAGCTGTAGAAAGTTCAAGAAGGTTCCATAAGACTGTAGAAAGTTCTGAAAGAAGTAAAGGAGTGTGTCGGTATGTTTAGGAGGTTACGGAAAATTCTAGAAGATCCACAAAGCTGTTCAAAGTTCTAGAAGTTTCGATAAAGCTGGAAAAGCTTCTGGATGGAGTGGCGTAGTAGGTCAGTGAGTCTAGAAGGTTCCGGAAAGTTCTAGAAGGTTCGATAAAGCTGTAAACATTTATGTAAGAAATGGTGGAATACGTCGGTGGGTTTAGAAGTTTCTGGAAAGCTCTAGAAGGTTCGATAATACTGTAGAAAGTTCTAGAAGGTTCCGTAAAGCTGTAGAAAGTTCTGATAGGAGTGGAGGAGTGTGCCAGTGTGTCTAAAAGGTCCCGAAAAATTCTAGAAGGTTCCATAAAGCTTTCGGAAATTCTAGACGGTTCGATAGGAATGTACAAAGTTCTGTAAGGAGTGGCGGAGTATGTCGGTGAGTGTAGAAGGTTTGATAAAGCTGTAGAAAGTTCTGGAAGGAGTGGCGGAGTAAGTCGGTGAGTCTAGAAGGTTCCGGAAAGTACTAAAATGTTTGATAAAGCTGTGGAACGTTCTAGAAGGTTTGATAAAGCTGTAGAAAGTTTTAGAAGGGGTAGAGGAGTGTGTTAATGTATGTAGAAGGTTCCGGGAAGTTCAAGAGGTTTGCTAAAGCTGTAGAAAGTTCAAGAAGGTTCCATAAGGCTGTAGAAAGTTCTGAAAGGAGTGGAGGAGTGTGTCGGTGTGTGTAGGAGGTTCTGGAAAATTCTAGAAGATCCACAAAGCTGTAAGAAGTTCTGAAAGTTTCGATATAGCCGGAAAAAGTTCTGGAAGGAGTGGCTGAGTAAGTCGGTGAGTATAGAAGGTTCAGGAAAGTTCTAGAAGGTTCGATAAGGCTGCACAAAGTTCTGTAAGGAATAGTGGAATACGTCGGTGGGTTTAGAAGTTTCCGGAAAGTTCTAGAAGGTTCGATAAAACTGTAGAAAGTTCTAGAAGGTTCCGTAAAGCTGTAGAAAGTGCTGATAGGAGTGGAGGAGTGTGTCGATGTGTCTACAATATTCCAGAGTATTCTTGAGCATTCCAACACACTCCGGAACATTCTGGAATATATTTAGGAATATACCAGAATATCCCAGATCATTGTGGCACATTCCAGAACACTCCTGAATGTTGTGGAATGATCTGGAACATTATTCTCGAACATTTTAAGTTTTTTATGGGGCTACCCATATGGGGTATATAAAGCAAGATCCGTCGTGGATTAGAACGTCAATTCAATCTCACATCAACTCCCTGAGCGAAGTCGGACACCCCAGTCAAGAGTATTTGAGAGCATTCCACAACGAACCAGAACATCCCGGAACATTCTGGTAAATTGTGGAAAGTTCGGTAATAGGGAATCGGGAACATCAATGTGAAACATTTCAGAACACTCCCGAATGTTGTCCTGAGCGAAGCCGGGTAACCCAGCTAGTATTTAAAATAAATATCTTATAACTGCACTTTCTCTTCAACCGACAAGCGGGCGACATCTCTGATCCGTTATAATTAATCATGATAATTTAGCAGTGATTCGAACCATATATCGTAGTGTCGCTGAAAATCCAGAGAGAGTGCGCCATTCTCCATTCTTGTGACGTAAATGTATTTAATTATTATTTTAGAGTTAATATAACAAAAACAAATTTAAATTTGTGAAGCTGAAAGTATTGAGAAAATACATGAGTACTTATAAATTAATATTTATATTTTTTAGTTGACAGATTGAGAGCGTTTAACCAGCCAGCGGACGAAAATCCACATTTCGTCGAAAGTTGTTCTTACGATCGTGCAGGGCGGTTAAAATGGGAAAGATTAATTATTCTCCGTACCAGCTTTTTTAAATTATAACTCAATATCGAATTTATTTCAATCCAAATTAGCTTTAATTTATACCTTCATCCAAAAATGCTGAAAGGCATGATGATAAAACTATTAAAATAATGTACTTTTTGTAATTATTTTTTGATTATAAGTATTTATCATTTTTCAATAATGTCTAAATTTAATAAGAATGTTAAAAAAATCTGAAATATATTTGTTTGTAAGTGCGCAAATAAATACACAAATGCACCAATTTTCGTCAAGAAACACATGTACGTACATATTTTTTTATGATTTTATTGAAACTAAAATTAAAATTCTAAAACATGCGTTTACTAGATAATGTATTGATTTATTTTACTGCGTGATAATATTATTTGAAATGGGTGTGGTATAATACAAAATCTTTTTTGAAAATTTAACAAATCTGCCAACGACCTATGGAATGACCTAATTATACTAAAAATTAAAAAAATTTCTCAAAATTTATTACCTGCGAATGCTAGATAAAAGAACAATCTTTCGAAATCCATTTATAATTTTTTGTGGCAAAGAGTCAATACGTCTAAAATCTGATTTAAAAATTACATATTTCTGGTTTTCTCTGGTAATGCCCCCTTAAGTCTACACAGGAGGAAAATAATTTAGGGCCTATATCATCTTGGTAGATGCTAGGTGGAGGGTCTTTTTGAGAAGAGGAAGGAGTGAACATGGGTTTTGAAGAGACCCGTATTGTGGGAGGGAGGAAACACAGTGGCCGGTAAATCGATCCACAGCCGAGCTGTTGAACTCAAGTACGAGTCGTAGAAACGACTCGTTCTCATGTGACAAATGTCAACCGTCTACATATGTTGGGCGCGTGTTTGGTACGTTTTCCGACTACGCACCCTTGCCGAGGAGATCAATGACGCTAGTTCCTCAGAGCATATTCCATTGTAATACCGGTAGAACAAGGACAGCATTCCCACATGACGCCTATGATCGAAAGATTGCAATCCGTTTGTTAAGTTAGGAGAATCTGCACAGAGTCGAGAATTCTTTTCAGGCAAGAGGAAGCGGAAGGTCCTGGCTATTCAGTTTTGGTCACCAAACATTATTTTAACCAATGTTTCACCGGGGCGATATTTGTAGTGAATTTTCCATTCTGGAATTTTCCACAATTTTTTTATATTATCTCCACACTGGAGGCCCTGGGGAAAATATTTTCACTCAAGACCTATGTGATCTTAGGGGATGCTATGTGGAGGGTCTTTTAAGGAAAGGAAGGAGAGGAAGAGAAGGAAAAGGGTATGAGGGGTGAGTAGGGTTCTGTGGGTAGTGTGTCCAGGGGTGACAGGCGTATAAATCCATCCCTCCAGCAGCGGTGCAAGGCGATGATGGTCGAGAGAATCCGGCTGGAGAGATCAATAGACAAACCTCAACCCATGAACCCTGTCAGACTGCTAAGTCAGGAAACGTAGCGAAACAATTGGGATGACCTATGGCAGAGGTGTTGGTTTTCCAATAAATGGTTCCCAGGGCGTTGATACCCATATCCGCCTCCCAAACTGCAAAAATAGATACTATACAATTTATACAATCCATCCACACCTAACTTTATTAATTAAAAATAATTAATTATGAAAAAATACAAACTATTATTTTTAAAAAAATTACTTGCACGCGCCAGGATTGGAACCCGCGACCTCCTAATTTAATTTTGGTTTCGAAAGAGCCCAAATAAGGAACCCCAGAGAAAAATATTATGGCTTTAAAAAAATATGCAGTTATTTAAGTTAGAAGTTCATTATTCAAAAATATAAATAAATTGGATTGGAGTACTCTATTCCAGATATTAAACAATGAAATATTAAGCAAAGATATTTTTAGGTGAATTTTTTAGCCTAATAAAAGTCACAATTGAATCACAACTCACAAAAACAATTCTGAAAGACCTCAATCCAAACAAAATAAAATAATAATTTTATTATCCTCTCTGCATTCCTTTCCCTTATATTCAATATTCATATGACATTTCATTTCTGCTGCATTCAATTGCTGCATTCAATTTGGATTCATACTCTGATGCCACTTTGAGCTATGAATGCACAAAATTTAATATATAAAAGAAGAAAGAATGAAGCCACAGGGAGAGGGTGGAAGGAATGCCAAATGCAAAGTATAGAAATTTGTTCAAATATTCGTTTTGAGCAAGAGCTTATCTTATCTTTAGAGCGTATATTATTTTCGAGATATTTGGAAAACACTTTGTTCATAGAAATTCAATTAGAAAATTGCCCTGATTTCGAAAAATTTAACCTTAGCCATTTAGCATTGACCGAAAAATGTTACTGATTGTCTTTGAAATCTTTTGGAAAGTATTGTCATGAATTAAGGACCTTTAACCAGTCAGCGGCCGAGAATCCAAATTTCGTCCAAAGATGTTATTTCGATCGTACAGGGCGGTTCCAACGAAAACGATTAATTATTCGCCGAACCAGCTTTTTATAAATTGTAACTCATTATCGATTTTATTTAATTCAAAATTTGAATTAATTTATACCTACATCCAAAAATGCTGAATGGACGTAATGATAAAACTTTAAAAAAAATTTACTTTTTGTAATTATTTTTTGATCATAAGTATTCATGTTTTTTTCAATAATGTCTAAGCAAAAAAGGAATGTAAAAAAATTAAGTATTTTAGTTTGTAAGACCGTAAATAAATAGACAAATTGAAGCATTTTCGTCACAAAGCACGTGCTCGGATCTTTTTTTCAATGATTTTATTTAGACTAAAATTAAAATTCTGAAACACAAAAAATTTAACAAATCTGCCAACGACCTATGGTATAACCTTATTATACTAAAAATAAACATTTTATCTCAAAATTTAAAACATACCTTACTTTAGATAAAAGAACAACCTTTCGAAATCAATTTATAATTTTTTGTGGAAAATAGTCAATAGTCTAAATTTTGATTTAAAAATGACATATTTCCGGTTTTCTCTGGTTATTCCCTCTTAAAAAAGAAAGATTTTTTAAATGTTTTTGGAATGATAAATAACATAGGAGAGGAAAAACGAATGTGAATTGTCGGGTAAAAGCCAACCTTAATGTTTTTTGTGAATACCTCGAGGCTGAACGTTGAGGGACAGATATGGGGAAGTGAAAGGTTGAAGAAGTACCTGGCTATTCAGATCTAGTCACCAAACACAGCTAAAACATTTCTAGCAAAGTTTTAGTTCTTAATGGTGGTATTATTACACCAGGGCGATACTGAAAGTATCTTTCACTATGGAATATGCCACAAATATGTTGTATATTATTTTTAATTAATAAAATTGTGAAATAACACAAATTAATCAAAAAAAAATTATCTGTCCACGCCGGGATTCGAAATAATTACAACCGAAATTAGCATTTTTATTTTATATTTTAAACTTTTTTTAAGTGTAATTTTTACACAACCCGTGATATTTCATGGGAATGGTGATTATTATTAATATTTTTTTTTAATCTATCTATCTATCTTCTATATATCTAATCTATCTATCTTCTATATATCTATCTATATAATCTATCTTCTATCTATTCTATCTATCTATATAAATAAAAATGAATCGCCGAAATGTATGTACGCGTATAACTTCCGAACAACTGCACCAAAATGTAAAATTCTTTTTTTTTTGTGTTCGTTATTTTCAGGATAAGGTTTCTATAAACTACTGGTGAGCTAGCATCATGAAATTTGTATAAAAAATTGCAACAGATGGCATGCGAGCTGTTTGAAAACTGAATGTACTGGGACTGAATTTATGGAACGCGGGGGGGGGAATGGTAGGGGGAGTGGGAGTGGTAGGGGGGGGAGTAGGAGGAAGAGCGGGGTAGGGGGGAGGGGGGGAGCGGAGGGGGAGGGGGAAGGGGTGGAACTCGGGTAGGGGTAGGGAGGGGAACCTGGGAGGGGGTTAGCGGGACGGGGGACGGGGGGGGAGTGTGTGGGGAGAAGGAGGATGGAGGAACGCGAGAGGGGAAGGGGACACGAAAGGAAGGGGAGGCGAAAGGAGAACGGGATGAATGGGAAAGAACACGCAGGGAGCAACAATTTCTTTATTAAATGTCATAGCAACGCATGCCGGGAACCAGCTAGTTAAAAGATTATTCTCATCAAATTTCTTTCACAGACAAATAAAACAATTTCCTTAGCGACCAAAGACAAAAATTTTCTATCATTCTTTCGTCTTTCCTCTCATAAACCTGAACAACAACTTGAATTAAACGACGCTTGGTGCTGAACTTAGCTTAAAATCTAAAGTTCTATTAGTTAAGTTGCACCGACTCTTTGTAGGGGAAAGCGACACTGCGTATTACGTAACCCCGTAAAATCCCCTCCGGGACAATCTATGTACGCTCATGTACACGAAGAGTAATAATTTTATTACGCAACATAGATGGAGTTTTCCCACAGAGCTTTTGAAAGTTGCCGCTAGATGGGGTTGGTATTTCAATCAACGTAATTGGTTCATTAACGTAATGCGTGTTAACACAATGTATTTAATTTAGCACCGAAACAACTTTCCACGCATGTGGAAATAAAAAATGGGGGGTTTAAAAACTAAGTCAAACGATAAAAAATGTTTTAACTTTGAATTTTAATTAATCAACGAATAATATTAGTATTTTCTTTGTGTCTAAACCATTGTTCACAATCGTTTTTCAAGTGATAGGATCCGAAAATAATGAATGAAATTAAGAAAAGGACGCTTCGATGCTTTTAAGAAGGGTGTAGTTTTGTGATGTATGGCGCATAGTAAAATCATTTAGGTAGGTACTTACCTTATTACAAATTGGGAACACCGAAAAAATGCAAATTCGATTACGTTACGGTTAAAAGTAAGAAATGGACATTTGGATTGTTTGGAAATGTAACGGAGAAAAAGAATTTATTAAACGTAAAGCCCTGAGGAAAATAATCTCCCTAAGGGTCTATTTCATCTTTGGGAATGCTGTGTGGAGGGTCTATTGAAGGAATGTAAAATGGTTTAATAAATTGTCGGTTTAAATTTGATCAGAAACGTGTTATTAAAATTTTTAAAAATACCATTAAAAACTATTTCATTCAAAATTCTCAACGTAATATGAACACATTGTGATATTTATAATACAATGCTTTTCGTTAAGAGGGCCATTACCAGAGAAAACCAGAAATATGTAATATTTTAATCAGATTTTAGACGTATTGACTCTTTTCTTGTTCTTTTATCTAGCATTCGCATGTTTTAAATTTTGAGAAAAAATGTTTATTTTTTGTATAATAAGGTTATAACATAGGTCGTTGGCAGATTTGTTAAAATTTCAAAAAAGATTTTGTATTATACCACACCTATTTCAAATCATATAATCATGCAGTAAAATAAATCAATACGTTATCTAGGTATCGCAAGTTTTACAATTTTAATTTTAGTTTAAATAAAATCATTAAAAAATATATACGTACGTGTGTTTCTTGACGAACATTGGTCCATTTTTGTATTTATTTGCGCACTTACAAACTAATATATTTCACATTTTTTTAACATTCTTATTTAACTAAGACATTATTGAAAAATGATAAATACTTATAATCAAAAAATATTATTATATTACAAAAAGTACATTATTTTAATAGTTTTATCGTCACGCCTGTAAGCATTTTTGGATGTAGGCATAAATTAAAGCAAATTTGGAATGAAATAAAATCGATATTGAGTTATAATTTTAAAAAGCTGGTACGGAGAATAATTAATCTTTCTCAGTGTAACCGCCCTGCACGATCGTAAGAACAACTTTCGACGAAATGTGGATTTTCGTCCGCTGGCTGGTTAAACGCTCTTAATAATATTAGACATATCTAGAGCTTTCTTTTCTTTTTTTTCAAATATGTTATTTTGTACTATTTGTTACATTTATTTTATGCTCTCTTGCTAATTCTGAAAACTTGATATAAGAACATTATTTTTATGCGTTTCTTTGCCTTTGTTTAAACTAGTGGTTCTTTTAAAATTATGTAACATGATGTATTATTATATAAAAAAAATACTTTATATCTTGAATATGTTATTTGTTAATAATAGGATTAATAAAGACGTTTTAACAAAGGAAAGAGGGAAATTTCCGGGAAGAAACAGGAATTAGGGGTGTGTTGGAATCTGGGTTTAACTGTGTCCAGGAGTGACGGATGTATTAATCCACTCCTACTGTAATGCAAAGCGATAATAATAATTATTATTATTGGATGATTTTTATAGCGCCATTTTCGTGAGAAGGCCCTCAAGGGCCCTTTAAAAATAATTTACACATTTAATCTATACATGTATATTACAAGTGGCTTATTACTAAGATTGGTATCTACTGACTTACAACTAAGACTTATATGACTAGTGACTTAAAACTATACTTATTTTTATAATCGAGTACAAAACTGCTCTAATCGTATTATTACTTACGTATATGTCTTAAAAATAATTATTTATGACTATTATACATATTTACATTTACAAACACATGTTTACATTTACAAACATATATTGTTACTGCCCGTGCGGTCAGTGTAAAAAAATATTTAAAAACAATCTAAGTAAATTATGGACTGTGTAATGAACAACTACTGAAGAAATGCAGTTATTTTTCTGGATATGACAATTTGAAAAGATGAGTTTTTAGCTTTGCTCTGAACTCAGATTTGCTGTCGATCTTTCACAAATATGAAGAAAGTTTGTTCCAAGCTGTTGGGCCTGCCACTGCAAAAGCCCGGTCGCCGAAATTGGTATTGGGATTGCGCATAGGTACTGAGAGTCTACCTATGGCTGTTGAAGATGCTGATCACAACGGCTTGACTCTCCTAATAGCCTGAAGAGTCTTGTAGAATCCTCAAAAAGGGTGATACCAGCTATGGAGAAGTGCCATAAAATACGTATGATTGTCATGGACGGTACGAATAAATTGAATAAGGCTGACAAGAGTGCCCTCAACGTTATTTTGGACGACTTAATGAATGATATTACTAACTTGATGCTGGATCTAAATACTATGACCACCAAGAGCTCCACTATCGACCAAATGCTTAACGCCCAGTCCAGCTTGAACCAGAAGCTGGACTCTGTTATTAAGGTGCGCCCACCAGTAATCCAGGAACCTCAATTGAGATCCTATGCAAGTGCTGCTGCCGGCTTGCCGAACTCAAAGAAAGCCTTAATTAATGGTTATGAACGCCCCATCCCTCCTAAACCATTGACTATTCTCGTCTATCCGGATGCTCCTGAAGGGAAAACATCGGAAGGTACCCAGAAAGACCTCGAAAAGGTCATCAACCCAAGGGTAGATGACTTTCAAATCGTACGGACTGGGAAGATTAAAGGCGCAGGCATGGCCCTTCAAGCGAAAGGGAAGAAGGACCTAGATAATATCTTAAAGGCTGGATCCAAACTGGCAGCCAGCGGCCTTAAAATGGTCACCCCATTGGGACGTTTGCCTAAAATCGTCGTGTACAATGTTCCGAAGGGGGAACCAGCATCGGACCAAGCCCTATTCACGGAGATATACAGCAACAACCTTGATGGGCAGACAACCCTGAGTATGGAAGACCATCTTCGTACGATGAGGCGGGTCTCCCTCTTTGGGAAGAGGGATAATCCGACCATGAATATGGTTCTGACGTGCCATCCGGCCGCCAGAAAGGTACTACTGGACAGCGGGATGTGCTTCCTTGGCTGGACTGCTTGCCGCGTACGGGATTATACAGGAGCCACTCGTTGCTTCAAATGTCACCAATATGGTCACATATCGAAGAGTTGCTCTCAAGACCAAGTATCGTGCCGCCACTGCGCCGCTTTGGGGCACGACCTTGAGACTTGCCCCAAGAAGGCACATCCCGCTGTCTGCGCTACTTGTACGCGCTTTAAGAAGCCGGCGGATCACCCGACGGGTGATAGGAACTGCCCGGCCCAAAAAGCAGCAGTGGAAGCAGCCTTCCGTATGACTGATTATGGCTCGTCCTAATCCCCTCTCCCTAGGTCAGATTAACCTCCAGAGATCCCGGATGGCCACGCTGGAGGTGCTGAGGGTCATGTCTGACCTCAACATTGACATTTTGCTCATTCAGGAACACTACACCTGGGAAGGTAAGACCCCAATTAATTTTCCGGGTGCGGTACTCGAAGTTGGCCGCTCTCCAGGGGCGGGAGTCCTGATCAATACCTCCTTGATCAGTCCCCTCCTTCTGGCTGGTTTTTCTGATGAGTACCAAACCTGTGTATGTATTAGATTTGGCGATACTGAGATCTTCTTGATCTCAGTTTACTTTAAATTTGGGAACCCGGTTGGACCCCACATCCTGAGTCTGACGCGCGCGCTCAACGCGCTTAAAGGCCGTAACATAGTTATCGGAGGTGACTTTAACGCACGCTCACCATTATGATTCGATACTAGTGATCGTAGGACGGAACGTTCAGACGCCGTTGAGGACCTGATTGCCGCGCAAGGTCTTAGCATTATTAATGAACAGAGTTCTTTTTGTACCTTTTCGAACATACATGGTGAGAGCAACATTGATCTAACTCTTTGCTCTGGATCTGTTGCGACCAGGATTTCAAAGTGGACAGTCCATGAGTGCGCAATAAATTCGGATCATAGGTTAATCACTTTTACGGTTGGTGTAAATAAAACTGAAGCTCCAAGATCCTCCTGGAACTTCAACACCACTAGGGCGAACTGGGATAACTTTGGGGAAGCGCTACGAGATACGCTAAGGGATTTTCACCACGTAGCAGCTACTGATCCGGATAATTTGGGGAATTTTTTCAATAGGGCGGTTGTATCTGCTGCCAACTCGTCTTTGGGAAGATTAAACCCAAAGACTAGTATTAGGACGCCGTGGTGGTCACCTGAGCTGACTTCGCTAAAGGGGGCCTACAAGAGGGCCTACAGGGCGCTGGGGCTGTCCAGGAGTGGCGGCTGTACGGAGGAGGAGACGGTTGCACTTCAGGCGGGCCTCAGATCTGCCAGGTCGGCCTTTAAACGGGCTGTTCTCCTAGCGAAACGAGCTGCTTGGCATAATTGGGTTAAAAACGTGGGTAACGCCAACCCGTGGGAAATCCACAGCGCGATTGAAAAATCCGGGAAAGGTTCTGACCGATATTTGTCAACAGTAATTGGGATAACAGATGGGAGGAACGCTGAGACAGTGGATGTGGCCTCCACACTCGAAACACTATTGGGTGAGTTAGTTCCTGTAGACTCAGTAATTGGGGAAAGTGACCACCATAAACAGATAAGAAATCTGTCACGGCTGCCACCTAGAGTCCTCGCCCAAGAGGATAACTTCATTAGAGTCACTAAGGCAGAAATTGATGTGATAATTAAGGGTTTGGGTCCTAAGAAGGCACCAGGGCATGACAGACTCAATGGCGTAATAGCGAAGCAAGTTTGGGTCCACGCCAAGGAGGAGCTCTTCCAGGTGATGGACACGTGCTTGAGGAGGGGAGTTTTCCCCTCTGAGTGGAAGCGTGGCGTGCTCCGGATTATACCTAAGGGGAACGATAAACCACTCACCGACATCAAGGCCTACCGGCCGATAACGCTGCTTCCCGTTTTAGGCAAGATCCTGGAGAAATTACTGAGGGAGCGGCTCCGTCAAACCTTGTCCCCGGCCAGTGACCTCCAGTTCGGTTTCGTCCCCGGGAAATCCACGGTGCACGCCCTGTCGTATGCGCTTGAATGGGTGAAGGCTTGCCCAAAGAGGTATGTAGTTGCAATATTCCTCGATATCACTGGTGCCTTCGATCACGCCTGGTGGGCAATGATACGTACAAAGGTCAAAAACAGGCGGTGTTCCAACTTACTGTTCCAAGCCATCGATGACTACCTCTCTGATCGTACCATTACGATCAGTTTCGGTGACTTTTGTATCCAGAGGGAAGCCGACATGGGATGCCCGCAGGGCTCCATCCTTGGACCCGACCTGTGGAACATCTCCTTTGACGACTCCTCCAGGTTACCCTTGCCTGAAGGATGTATCGCTGTCGACTACGCTGATGATAAGTTGTATCTGGTCGCTGGGGACAGCAGAAAGGAAGTGGAGAGTAAAGGCAGTGAAAGTTTGCAGATGTTCCTGGACTGGGGTGAAAGAAACAAGATGACCTTCGCTCCCCACAAGACCAAGGGTCTCCTGATGAAGGGCTCTCTCAGTAGAGCAAGAAATCCTATCATCAGAATGGGAGATTCTAACATCCGCTTTTTTGAAACAGTGAAATATTTAGGAGTTACTCTAGATCGATCGTCCTCTTTTCTGGCTCACGTCAAAGAAGTATCCAGCAAGGCCCAGGCTCTCTTCTTGAAGCTGAGGAGACTCTCCACAGCTGAGTGGGGATTGCGTAATCCGGCTCTGCGAACACTATATAGGTGCGTGTACGTGGCGCAAGTCTCGTATGCCGCCTCTGTGTGGGAGCACCGCCTGGACAATTCGCTGATTCTCTTAGCTCTCAGGCGAGGCCAACGAACCCCCTTGCTGGCACTCTTTGGTGCGTATAGAACCGTTGCTTCGGACGCTTTACCCGTTTTGGCTGGCATTTTGCCAATCGATCTGGAAATCAGGGAAGTGCTCACTAAGCAGAAATTAACCAGAGGAACCCCGGCCACTCACCTAGGCGTTGTTCTGACACCGGGCGGGCCGGGGACTCTCCCTGGGCTGCTTCGTCAAATGAGGGATCTGTCGCTCCAGGAGTGGCAGGTCCGTTGGGATAGAACGAATAAGGGAAGATGGACTTTCTCCTTCTTCCCATCAGTTAAAGTCAGAATGGAAGGGGTCTTTCTCAAGTTGGACCACCACATCACCCAGCTTCTATCCGGCCACGGGGAATTCAGGGGGAGACTTCATGCCCTCTCCCTGTCCCCTCACCCCAACTGAGCCTGCGGGTGCACGAACCAGTCGGCGGAGCACATTCTGTGGCAGTGTGAGATAATGACGGACGCAAGAGAGGAAATGCTCGATGGTTTGGACGTACCAATCAGACCAGTGTGGAACACTGATCTGGTTTCGAACAAGACGAATTTCGAGTGCCTGAGGAACTTTACAAGGATCTGGGTTGAGAGATGGCCTGAGCTTAGAGTCGCTGATTAGTAGATTTTGACACCAGGTGTACTTGTTCCTGACTTACCACTGACTTTTCTTGCTTCTATTCTTTTACAAACTCTGCCCAGGATGTACAGTTTTATTTATTTATTTTTTTAATTTTTATGTTTATTGTTTGCATTTATATTTTATGTTTTTTATGCTTTTACATTTTTATGTTTATTTTTTTCTGGATTACACAGGCCCTGCGTTATTCAACGCTCATGTTTATTTTATGTTTTCTTTACTTTACATGCTTATGATTTATTTTTCGTTATTTGGTGCAATTAAACGCCTAGCGATGACTCCCACACGCTCTTGTTTATTTATTTTTTTATGTTTTGCGGTTTTCTACGCTTATACATATACATTTCTTTTCAGTTATGCTGTACTATGAGAACTGAACTCCGTTGTTCGTTTTTGTACCGTCCTTCTCCCCATATAAGGGGTTGGACCCTGGACCGTGTCCCCGCCTACGTACCATGGCCGGTCATCTAGAACTGGTGGAGCTGCACCTGTTTGCCGCGCCACACCCCGTGACATGAAGAGGCTGGGGAGAAGGCTGAACGACATCCGAAAGCTGTCCGTCCCGCCTCCGGCGACCCGACGCTTCTCTCCCTAGGGTCTTCTTCATGTTTTCCACTTACTGTCGTCTAGGCACCACCGGCTAGCTGGCTTAAGGACGACGCTGCCGGTTGTGGGGAGGCCGGACAATCAGCTTCCTTCACTGTCTCGGGGACTGCCGGCAGCCAGGTTGCGGTGACACCGGTTCTTTTCTGTATATATGTTATTTTACTTGTTTCCTTCTTTTTAACGTACAGTGCTCGGTGCCGCCCGCCGGATTATGTATGGTCATGTCTCCCGCTGTCATGAGCTAATTACTCATGACGGCTGCTGTCATTTTGATTACTTTATTTTTTTGTTGATGTTACTAACAACTTGTTCGACTGTCCATGAGGCTCACTGCTTTTGCATTGACACCTCCATGGGCTTTAGAATTGTAGAGATTGACCATTACAGTACAGTCCTGTAGGCGCGCCCGCATACCGCCACCTAACACAGTATGAGGGGACATTGAAGGTCTAGATTCGTTACATTAAAAGTAGAGCCATTTATTCAAAAAAATTAGATTCTTGCGAGAACTCCGAAGGGGCGACCATAAGTTGCCTATACCGGGGTGGGACAGTGGTGGGTACTTCAATGATCGAAGGGTTGCTAGCCTGGTACTGACATCGTTTTGAATGCACAGTCCCGACAGGTAGGGCGGCGCCATGTCGTGTGTTGCTTTAAAAACCATCCAGCAGAATTTGAATTGGATTCTCTCAGGACACTTAAACCAATGAAGATTACGCAGATGTTGGGAAATGTGGGAATATTTGGAAACGCCGGTTATCGGTCTTGCTGCAGCATTAAAACTGACTGAAGTCTGTCAGTGTGGATCGAGAGAGTCCTGCTGAACTGGTCAAAATGTTTCCCTTGATCCGGCCCGCCGCATCTGCCGTCAAGACTTAGACAAACTTCACCCCGAGAACCTGGCACCCTTGCAAAGACACCAAACGTAGCTAACCACTTGGGGTCACCTATAGCAGAGTTATCGAATAAAGTTAGGATTGTGTACCAATACCAAGTTTTGTGGTGTTCCATAATCGTTGTTTACCCCAAGTTACTGTATTAGGTAGTTGAAAACAACATATTGTGGCGTGTTTACTGTTTATGAAAATGTACAATTCCAAGAATCCTCTCTCTCCCTCTCTCTCTCTTGTTTATTAACGTGATATTACGTTTGTACGTCATTTCCACAAACTTAAACTTATTAAGCTCCGTAACGGAGTGGAAAGATTCCCGTGTCTGGGCTTTGCGGATTACAATAAAAGCACAAGTTAAAGTTTATCGTAAGTTGTTAAATATAATAACACTAGAGTAGGCCCTTCAAATTGGGATGCGGGTATGCCTAACGCCGCTCCGTGAACTATTTATTCTATAACCAACAACTCTGCCATAGGTCTTATTGATTTGTTGACTTAATAGGGGTCATGAGGTAATGTTGTTTCTAATACTTATAGATGACATCCAAAACTGTGTTAGGAACGGCAAATGTCTACTATTTGCTGATGACCTTAAAATTATGATGGAAATAAGCTGCCAAAAAGATTGCATTAAAATGCCATCTGATCTGGATGCACTATCTAAATGGTCTTTGGCAAACAAATTAGATTTTAACACAAAGAAATGTGTCACAATGTCCTTCACTCGTTGTAAAAACATTATAATTTACGATTATAAAATAAAACGCGAAACGTTATCACGTGTAAAATCCGTGAAGGATCTCGGTGTCGTCTTTGATCCCGAACTGACATTCTCTTGCCATATATCGCAGCTCACTCAATCTTGCTACAAACTTCTTGGATTCAACATCAGGACTTGTAAGCAGTTTGATAACCAAGAAGCTATGCTAGCGTTATTCAGTGGCGTATTGAGAAGCAAGCTGGAGTACGCGAGCGATGTTTGGGCACCGTACCACCAGAAGTACATTGATATGTTAGAGCAAATCCAGAAGAAATTCCTCAGGTATGTTTATATGCGGAAGCATGGAACCAGTCCAAGGTTCATGCCCCATATCGACTTACTTGAGGAAACTGATTCTGTGAGTCTAGAAACTAGAAGGAAAGCAAGTCTTGCTATTCTGTCTTTCAAAATTTGAAACAATTTCATCAATAGCCCATTTTTCTTGGGATGCTATGATTTATATGTACGCCACTACAGCCGAAGTCGACATCATGACTTATTTAAAGTACCGAACGGCAGAACAGACGTCTTGGCAAAGCATAGCATGACGAGGGGAGTGGTGCTGTTAAATGAAATTGCAAACCATTTGGATGTAAGTGACTGTTCTTTATATGCCTTAAAAACATTATTGAAGAGTCACTTGCCTAAATGCTGATAGGGTAACTAAATTGAACTGTAATTGTAATTATTCTGTTGTACAATAATTATATAAAATAAAATAAAAATAAATAAAATAAAATAACTGCGTGGCACGCCGGAATGGGATGGACTGGTTGAAGGAGACCTTTGGACCTCTCTAGCAGGACTATCTCGGGCCATTGCCTTGGACCGCAGTGGGAGGGATGGATTCATACCTCCGTCCCTCCTGGACACACTGACCCCCAGATTCTTTCCCAGCCCTTATACCTTTTTTCTTTCCAGAACTTTTCTCATTCCTTCATCCGTATATTTTGCTTTATGGAGACAAATATGTAGATATTTCTCAAATGAATAATTAAATAATTATCATAGAAGAAGAAGAGAACAATAATAATCTAAACGAAAATATGAAAGAGAACAAGACACAGAAAAATGGGTAATAAGGAAAAAAATAGTTGAAGATTGTTCAAACTAAAATTTTGAAATATATATATATATTTTTTTTTTAAAGAAAGACATACATTCCCGGGTTACGAATAACCCAACAGTGTTTGAAAATCTCCTACTACCACCACAGAAAGCCGAAAATGTTGCTTGTGTTGTGATGGAGGACTTAGCCAGTCGAGGAATCGAACACGCGACGCTCGGAACTTTACCAATACCATTACCACCTTCTGTCAAACCGTCATATGACTAATATGACGGTTTGACAGAAGGTGGTAATGGCGGAATTGGTAAACGCGCACGTTCCGACTAGACAAGAGGTTCTGTCCCAGTTGCAACCATTATATTTTTTCTATTTTTCTGTGTCTTGTTCTCTTTCATATTTTCATTTAGATTATTATTATATTCTTCTTCAATGATATATTAAATTGGTGGGTATAACCTTCAAAAGTTATAAAAGAGAGTATTTTTTAATGAAAGAATGAATTAAATAATTAAATTAAATACCTATTTGATTTGCGGTTGATTCTTGAAGTGTTTAGATAAGAGGTGTTGGGTGAATAAATCATCATTTTGACTTACCTGAAATAAAGAAAAAATACATTAAAATCAACAATAAATAGATACACATAATATTTAAGTATAATATATACATTTCACACTGTGGCGTCATTTATAATTATACTAGCTGACCCGACGAACTTCGTACTGCCTCAGAATCAATAACTGTTGAATTAAATTCAGTTTTTGTATTAAGTTAAATATTACGCAATGAGGCAATTATCAATGCGCAACTGTCCGTGTTTTGTTTTTGTCATTATCAGAGATGGCGTTGTGTACGGATTTATATTTTTGTGATTGTCTTACTTTTACAATTACTTACGGGAATTCGGGAGGCGGATACGGGTGCCGCAGCCCCGGGAACCATTTATTTAATAACCAACACCTCTGCCATAGATCACCCCAAGTGGTTCGCTACGTTTGGTGATTTAGCAGGGGTGCCCGGGTTCATGAGGTGACTTATGTCCGGGTCTTGGCAGTTGATGCGCCTGCCCACCTGCTGCGTGGCGGGCCGGATCGAGAGAGACTGGTTGAGGGAGGCCTTTTGACCTTTCCAGCCGGACTCTCTCGACCCATTGTCTTGCACCACAGTTGGAGGGATGGATTCATACGTCCGTCACTCCCGGACACACTGACCCCCAGATTCCTACCCACCCCTCATACCTTTTTCCTTCCCAGAACTTTCTATCCTCCCCATTCCTTAAAAAGATCCTCCACACAGCATCCCCTAAGATGACATAGGTCCTGAGAGAAATTATTTTCCTCGGGGCCTCCTGTGTGGAGCTTATGTAAAAAAATGCGTTTCATTTGGTTTCATTCCAGAGATTTATTGTAATTATTGTATTTTTCCTTTGGAGGTGTGCAGACATACGTTCACCATTTGTCTCATTTTCGACTATTGACATTGAGTATGTAAGAAAGAAGGGCAGCATTATATGATTAAAAACAAATGCACAACAATCAACGCATTGACATTTGACGTTTTTGAATGTTTGGAATTCATGCACAGTTCAATATTATACCCCTCACAATATTGCTGCAGTTCTTTCAAAATAGGAGAATTCGTTTCATAGAAAATGTATGGGGAAAATAATTTTCGTTTTTAACGATTTATTTCGTAAACTTTTGTGATGTTTTAATAGTTATTATCCTATCCGGGGCGGAGACAAATCCAACAAATCAAAGATCATCAAAATCGGCCCAGCCGTTCTCGAGTTATAAATAGTGTAACTAACCCGACTTTACCGCATGGACCGTGAATCATGTTTGTAGTAACAATATCAAACAGTAATTGATTAGTAAAAAATTTAAAATTAGAGAAAAGAGGCCGGCTTTGTTCTCATCGGGTCAGAAGTGACACTGGTTTGAATTACTAATATCACTTTTAAAAAATAGGGGTTAATGGTAGAAGGGTGAAAATTTAGGGCTGCATGTATTTTTTAATGCCTCACCATAAAAAAAATTAAAAATTAACAATTTGTCCAAAAAAATAAAATAAAAATTCGGAGTGGAACACCCTTTTTTTTTTTTTTACAGTGAATACCGCACAAGAATCTCAACTGCTCCCGCCTGGAGACAGTGAGACTGTGGCATCCCCAATTGGGGTATGTTGTGAGGCTGAAGGTAGTGGGGAGGGGAAGGAGGTGGGGAAGAGGAAGGTTGGGAAGTACCTGGCTATTCAGATCTGGTCACTAAACACGGCTAAAGCCATTTTCAAGCAACGTTTCAATTCTGAATGGTGGTCTTACACCAGGGCGATACTAATAGTATCTTCCACTCTGGAACATGCCGAAAATATACTATATATTATTTTAAATGAATTAATTGTGAAATAACACAAATTAATCAAATAAAATTTATTTGCGCATGCCGGGTTCGAACCCGCGACCTCCGGAATGTGAGTCAAGAGTCTTAGCCACTGGACTACGGAGGTCATCAGAAAAATAGATGTTGGTCGATTCTCAGACCTAACATATAAGCATAAAAAATTTCATCAAAATTGGTCCAGCCGTTTCGGAGGAGTATGATAACAAACACCGTGACACGAGAATTTTATATATTAGATAGATGAAAACAAATCACTTTGTAAAACAAAACCATCATTTAATCACAGTTATAAACACCACTTTTATTTTCTATATTTTATGCCGACTGGGTTTCGTTACCACCGTACCTTTTTCAAGGCAGTATAATACTCTACGAAAATTAAGTTACACGCGTGTTACAGATAATATTATGTTTTAAAAAATGGGCTGGACTTCTCAAGTGGAGGAAGAACTAGGCAGTAAGTGTAGATGCAGAATAGAGAAGGGAAATGGAATGTACTTTGTCAATAAGGAACAACCCTAGTATTGGACTTTTATTTAAATTTATTTGATTATTAATTACCTTACTATTAGTGTTTTTCGCCTTCCCTAATTCTAGTGCTTCTAAAATATCCAATCTGATCCCTTTCGTATTTCTGTGCGTTAGTGCAACGCCCGAATCTTTATCGAATTTATGGTCTGTTTCAATGAGGTGGTTTGCAAATTACGAGGATCCATTATTATGTAATCATCTTAGATGTTCCTTGACACTGGTGTTACGTGCCGTTTTGCCAAAATTAAAAAAAAAATCAATTAATAAATTAATTAAAAATTTAATTAATAATAAGTCCGCCTTAAGCTGGTAATTACATCAAAATGGAATGGTTGAGATAGGTATAGATTATATCATGATTTTATATTAAATTTCTTAACAAAAAATATTTGACATAATTTCTATGTATCGACACTTTTTTTACGTTACACCTCCGCACAGGAGGCCTAAAAAAATTTCCGCAGGAGGGTCTTTTTTGGAAAATGAAGGATGGGAAGTTCTAGGAAGTTTTGTTAAAGGAAAGATGGAGCATCTGCAATCGTTGAGATGCTCCATCTTCTCCTTCTCCATCTTCATCTTCTCCAAAAATTTTGCTCTGTGGACCACTTTCTTTCTTATCATTTCACCTTATTGTGACTACTGCACCATGCGAAGTAATGCAAATTCATGTTTTTGGTATTAAAAATTGAAATATTATAAATGCTGTAATTAAATTCTGAGTGCAGAACACATCTTGACCTTTAATACAATTGATCACTTATTTTATACGTCATTTTACAATATTAAAAAATATAATATTTTAGTCTCCAAAAATATTTTGAAGTGCAAAATCTCCTACTTACGAACCCTTTATCGGATATGATTTTATTATATAAATAGCTTTTACCCGCGGCTTCTCTCGTTTGGTATTAGGGAGAAACCACTCACTAATACCAAAACGTAGATAAAACGTAGCCTTTGTCATTTTCCAGTACACCAATTATCTCTTTTAAAAAAAAATCACGTCGATCGGTCACACCTTTTATATTATTTTAGCGAGTTCCCGGAATGCGTTGCAATGCCACTTAATGAAGAAATTGTTTCTCTCTGAGTTTTTTTTCACATTCATCCCGTTCCCCTTCACCCTCCCCTTCCTCTCCCGCATCCCCTTCCCCTCTCGCGTTCCCACTCCGCCTTCTCCGCCTTCCCTCAACCTACTCCCCTCTCCCGCTTCCACCGTCCCGCGAACCCCCCCTCCCGAGTTCCCCTCCCCCCTCCCGAATTCCCCTTCCGAGTTCCCCTCCCCCCTCCCGGGTTCCCCCACCTCCCCTCCCCCCTCCCGCATTTCATACATTTAGTCCCGGTACATTCAGTTTTCAAACAGCTCGCGTGCCACCTATTGCAATTTTTTATCAAATTTCATAATGCCAGGGCTCAGCAGTATGTATATAGAAACCTTCGTTGACGTGCTCACAACACTCACAGTTTCATCGCAATCGAATGAATGGTTTAGCAACGCGCAGCGGACATACAAACATACAAACCCAAAAAAAAAGATATTTTGATTTTTACATATTATATAGACGTGGCAAAGTAAGTTCTTGAGATTGTGATCTGAAAACAAAGGAATGCATAATTACAGTCGATTCCGAATGTTATATGTCGAGGTGGATCACCTTTATTTCCTGGTACAACTCTACAAAATATTCGAATATCCATCGGTTCATTCGAACAAAGTTAAATGACAAACGTTAAATTCATAACTATTATGAGTGCATTAGTGCATCTAGCCATATAAGAACGGGCTGGTTGGTTGGCTCGGTTGTAGGTTGCACTGCGGACTGCATTGCACCCGAAAGAATCCTTAATGTTTGCATGGCCCCACTTATTGATCTCCTGGAGGCTGTGAGGGAGGAGGAGTGAGTTTAAAGTTGTTAGTTGGTGAGCTTAGCACACGAGTTCGCAGCTCGGAGCTTAAAGCACGGTGAATTTGTTATGCACTCAAAATCAACAGAGTTTTAACTCGTGCAATCACTTTGCAAAACACATTGCAATTTAGCTAACCCCTTTTTTGATAAAAATTTAAACATAATTATTGTATCTGCCGGGCGGAAATAAATGTCATTTTAAAATTAAATTCCACAAAAAAAGTATATTCATTCGAAAGATTGTTGTTTTATCTAGTAAAGTTGTGTTTTAAATTGTAAAAAAATCGGTTAATAATTATTAGAAAATAATTATACAGTTGGTCGTCGGCGGTTTGTTAAATTTAAAAAAAAGGATTATTTGACACAAATATGAAATCATAATCATGCAGTAAAATAAATCAATTAATTTTGTAGGTACGTCTCAGAATTTTAATTTTAGTTCAAATCAAATTATTAAAAAAAAATCCGCGCACCTGTTTGTGAAGAACATGCTTAAGTTTGCCTAATTATTTACGGTCACTCGGACCCGTGAGCTTATTTTCACGATAATATAACATTACCAGACATATGTATGTCCTATGTACCTGACTTATTAAGCTTGTCAGCTTATCACAATTTGATATACTCGTACGTACAGCTGAAGCGCACCTAGAATCGGCGTTTAACGAGGACCTTTAAAATGTTAAAAAAAATGGTGCTGAATGGTCATTTGATGACAATGGTACATTTGAATTTCTATGGACCTTAAAATCTTACAGCCTTACTAAAAAACCCCGTGAAAATTTTATTCAATTGACAAATGGCCGCGGATGTGAAACATTACTAATTAAAAAAATTGTTCATAGAAAGAAATACACATTGTTTACACATCCTGAGAGGGTAGTTTATCTCTGTTTTATTACGTGAGAAGTGAGAAGAATTAAAACAACATTTTTACCTAGCAAATATAAACCATATACAACGTTGTCAGATCTTTAATGCATTTTAACAGCGTGACCACATAAGAAAGCTTATTAGTAATATATCGTGTTTTATTGCACACGGAGTTTATTTATGTTATCGCAATAATACAGGTTATGGGCCGTGAAAAGTTTTTTTTAGTAAGGCTGTAGCTTACATATCAAATACATTATTCTTCGTAAAAACTAAGTGGAACTAAATGGCTATTTGAATATCTCTGAAAAACGTACCCTAAGTATTCTAATTTTAAGGAATAAAAATTAAAGCTATTAGCATTTTTAATCTTTTGGAAAATCATGTTTTTTCAGTCCTCCCACTACAGAATTATTTTTAGTCTCTATGTACCACCCATCCTTTCAAAACCGTACGAGTGACCATTGCTTGATTTTTAATTCCTTGAAAAAATACCACTTTTTCGTCATGCGACCAGACCGTCGGATTTATGAAGCATTCATAAAATTCAAGCAGAAATATTATTCCAAATCGTGCCTCGTCACATTTTTAAAACATTTTTTTTAATGCCAAATGTAAATTTAAAATCAGAATAAATTAATTCGTTCTTTGAATACCGAATTACGTCCGGACTACTAACTGTATTACGTATTTAGCAAAGCTCGCCGCCGCAAACCTTTGACACTGTCGCTTTCGGCAGCATACTTCAAAAGTTCGGGCAAACCAGTTTAAAGCTTTTTATTTTTTTCCACGAACCCTGATATTATTATTCAAATCGTTTTGGATTATCTGTCGTAGCGAATTAAATAACGTTTTGCGAATTATTACGTAAATACTTTGTGATATAACAGATTAGTAAATATTTTCATAGGAAAAAAAACTAACAATTTTTTGTTAGTATTAGTCTTAGAATTAATTCAGTGGTAGAGTAAAATAACTAGAAGTAAAGTAAAGTAACTAGATGTCAATTACGTCAATAATTAAATATTACAAATTGAGGTTTTACTCGATTAAGTTATTCCAAAAATAAAAAAAATATTTATGCTAGACTTGAAGAAAATTCAATAGATATCGCACATTAAAATGAATTATGTATATATATATCAGCTTTTTCCCGCGGCTTCGCTTGCATGGTATTAGGGGGTGTTTCCACTCCGCCTCCTCCCCCCTCCCCTCCTCTTCCCCCCTTCCCCACCACTCTCTATCCCCATTGGGCAATCGTTCGGAAATTATGCGCCCACACGCGGCGATTCATTTTTAGAGATAGATATTTACTACGACGCCAACATCGTTTCCACGGCAACCGTTTGTTTTGCTTTTAACTAACTAGAAACTCGATTTTGTTAGGGACAGAAAACGTGTGATAAATAATTTCATAACGCCAGAGCTTATTCATAACGCCAGAGCTTACCAATATATACACCGGACCGGTCAGTGGTTGAGTGGGCACAGCGCTTGGGTCCCACCCGAGCGTCGCGTGTTTGATTCCTCGGCTGGCTAAGTCCTCCATCATAACACAAGCAACATTTTCGGCTTTCTGTGGTGGTAGTAGGATATTTTCAAGCATTGTTGGGTTATTCGTAACCCGGGAATGTTTGTCTTTCTTTAAAAAATAAATACAGCGTATATTACTCGCAAATAATATAGCTTTCTATTAGTGAAAGAATTTTTAAAGTCCATTAATTTTTTGGTGAAAGAGTAACAAACAAACATTCATACATCCATACATATGTACATCCATACAAACTTTCGCCTTTATAATATTAGTAGGATATATCCAAGACACTATCTAGATTGCATTTACTTCGGGAAGATTCTTGCAATCACACATAACGATAGCAGGTAATAAAAATATGCTTCAAGAAAATGAAGATAATGTTGGTGGTTCTTAGTCTATAGTTAAATATGGCCGAAGGGGATAGGGTAGGATTAGCTCAGTTTTAGAGCAGAGCCCCGGCAAGGTCCTGGATTCAATTCTTAAGTGCAACCGAATATTTAGCTGATTTTCCTGTTTCAGTTTTTGATTGAGCATCTTCCATGATTAAATATCACAAATTGATGTTTTACTCATTAAGTTATAGAGCAAAGCCTCGGCTGAGGTCTTGGGTTCAAGACCTTAACTTTGCCGAGGCTCTGCTCTATTCCTAGATTCTTAGATGCGATCGAATCTTTTTCTGATTTTTCTGTTTAAAGTTTTCGATTGATAGTCGCTTCAATATTTTCTTCAATAATTAAATATTACAATTTAAGGTTTTACTCATAGGTTATTCAAAAAATAAGTAAACATTCTTGTAACAGGCGATGTCCACATTAGTGATGCAACGGAAGTGTCTTAGCGGAAGCAGAAACGGAAACAGATGTCAAAAGTAAATCTTAGCGGAAGCGGAACTGGAAGCGGAAGTACTATGAAGAAAAAGCCCAATTTTATTTTTTAAGATTTGTTTAATTAAATTTGTATTTTGTACTTTTAGCACTCGAAATTAAAGAGAGGTGCATTATATTTTTAGGAGCGTGTAAAAAGCCGTGTAAAAAGCCCCAGACACGAGGGAATTCTACCCTATGTAAATTAATGAAAGCTGAACTCTTCCCTATGTGACACAAAACAGATTATACAGCAATTCCAAAATCCTCAGTGAAAACAAAACAAATACTCACTCAGAGAATGCAGGTCTCCGCACGATGTCCAGACAAACGACACTAGTTTCCTTTGTATATTGATTTTGCCAAGGCGGTATTGCACAATCTCAACAGATGTTTATCGCAGGAAGAAAAATCACACAATGAATATTAATAGTAAGTGCCAAAAACTCACAACAATAATTTAATTATGGGTTAATTTTGATTAGGACTGACATCTATTGGCGTTAACCAACACCCACGTCGAAAGTAATTGCCTGCCCCACAAAGGTCAGAAAGTGCCTGAATCCACTGAATTTCAATGTCACATAGGGAAATTCAATATAATACAACCACCATATATGGCGCCCCCATGGTCCCATAGCATAAATTATTAATTTAAATGAGACTAATGCCCAAATGTATTTAATATATTTTATAGCGCGTATCCAATATTTAATAAAACATGCACTTGAGTCATTAAACTCAACGAAATAGTTCCAAATTGGACTTATTTTTTGTTTCATAATTTCACTAAAATAACAAAATAAATAACAAAACAAACACCAACTATAAAAAAAAACAACAGAAGATTTCGAGGCGCGGTGATGCGCAGAATGAACCAAAAAATATATAAACAAACGAACTCGTTGCGACACGTTTGTGTACCGCCCCCTGTACAGTCGTCCACGCCCCCATCCCCGAGCTCCTCACTGTATTCTTCGTTTAGAGTTCTGTTATAAAGTTTGCGGAACTAGAAACGGAAACGGAAGTGAAAAAACTTGCGGAACTTCTGCAGAAGCGGAAGTAGAGTTCTGTTGCAACACTAGTCTACAAGCTGACAGAGGTTAGTTATAATTTGCAAGCTTTTACTAATTGTTATGCTTGTCCTTGAGGGCTCTATGAAAGCACCTGTCTAGATTTCAAGTTCTTCAATCCGCTCCAAGCTAATCCATTCAGAAGTTGTCACCCATTCACCTGGATTACGTAACTTGTCACTAACTTCAGTCCACTGAGTTCACCTCCTTGTCTTTGTTTACCAGAACCGGTTTACATACAAATTAAAGACACCGGGTCAGGACACAAGACACAAGTACGACACGATAACGATAGGTAGGTAAATTTAATTAAAATACAAATGAAAATGTAAAAAGCGGGTATTTCACCTAGATTATCCATACGCCATTTTTGTATTTACAAGATCTATTTATTTATTATTGGTATTTATTCACAAAATATTGAATAATATGTTATCAAAATACTTCTCAAATAAAATTGCATACAACAAGGACATTCACAGATATAAAACAAGGACGTGCAAGGAAATTAGGCTACAAAAAAAGGACAAAGCGAATACGCAGAACAGTTAACTGTACAAGGGAATGAAGTTATATAACACACTACCAGAAACTTTAAAGTCCACACCTATTGGAAAGTTCAACATGCATTGTAGGAGCTACATAAAACACGAAAAAAATATAGTGAATATGAAATAATATAATTAATTAGCTGCAATATGAAATATTATACATAATTAGAAATTTGTAAACGTAAATGTACAAATTACTATTAAATTATTATAATTATTATTATTATGTAAATAGTTCGAGTTTACTATTCGGTACTTAAACCTATTGTGGCGACACATCATTATAAAGTTCGCCATCAAAAGAGGAATCGAGAAACATCTCCTAATATCCGCGCGCATCGGCAAACCTACTTGCCTAGGTACCTTCGTACCTATACTGGCCGCGATGTACTTTCTCGCCTCCCGTGCCAGCCCGACAATAATAATATCGCCCCGCCTAGAAAGGTCTCGAGACAGCACCGTACAATATCTGTACGGCGCCGAATATTCTCGTCAACTGCCGAGGTGGCTCGTATTACCTACCGCGAGGTAGTTACTCTACCGCGGCTATATAAGCAGCCGATCGCTCGCCCGCTGCAGTTCAGTCTCACATTAATCATCGGTCAACATCTCAACATGTAATAGGTGCTCCTGCATGGCACCGCTACGCATCCAGGGCAGCTTCCTCGAGGTCCATCACCACGTCTCAGCTACAAGGCCCATCGTGTCTTCAGCTCCAGAGATCAGATTCATCCCACGACTTACAAGACTTGCGTCACCTTCAGTCCAGGGATCAGCTCACCACTTCATGGCACCCCGAAGCCTCACCGTGCTTCGCTGCCATGGAAACACGCTCCGCCTCGCCAGGACTACCTGCTGGTGGCTCAGCTCACCGAGCCACACACCGTTCATCTCCGCGATTCAAAGCGTCGAGCAACGGCCTGGAAGATAGGTCATCTCCACCGCCATGGTGTCGAGCAACTCGCTGACCTTCACCTCACCATCTCCATCACTCCGTGCGCCTGCAGAATCTCATCACAGCACCCCGCCTTACATCATGTTACCGACCACCGACCATCTGCTACGTAGCCCAATAAACGACTGACTCACCACTTCGACATGACGCCTTTCATTTCCGTCTCCCGCTCCCTCACTATAAATATTGGTTACATAAAGGATAAGTTAGAGCGTTTTACTTGTTGTGAGTATTTATTTGTTTATTTATAAAAATTAGGAGGGTGGTGAAATATCCCCTAAGAATAAAATACAAGCACGCTACAAGTTTTACATAGGTTTATCGATATTCATTTTTGTTGTTTTTTTTTCGAATGAAAACATTAAAAAAAATTATATGGTATTAGACGGTTTAGGATTGGGTTGCGGGGTTGGGCTGTTACTCGGCTGAGTGACCAATTTATGACACGTGGAAGAATTTTTGTTGTTGTTTGGTTTTGAAAAAAATAAAAAAAAACATCAAAAAAAGTCACCGGAGACCAAAATTTCATGTGCATTTTTTACTCCAAAGATGTCAGGAACCAATTATCAAAGTACATCAAGTACGTCCCTTAATACTCTGTAAAGACTTACCGTAGAATTGAATGTAGAACGGAAAAGTACCGAATGATTTTATTTATTATTTACACGGTAAATGTAAGATTACGAAGGTTATGTTTGTTAACCGGACATGCAGGTTGACTTCCGGGAGGTTAAATTTACTTCCGGGTGTAAATATTGCTAGCTACGCTACGTAGAGTTGGGGTGGCAGGTTCAGTAAACAAGGTGGTTGGTTCACCCCGCAATAATGTATTACATAATGTATGTTTTGCAGTATCCAGAATGCACTGTGGGTGTTTTTTTTTTGCCAAGTTTTCATTAGAATTTTACGACCATTATTAATGTATGTAAAATTCAGTATTTATTATTCTATATTAATAAATAATCAAAAGTATTCAAATCTTTAAGTGTCCGTCTACATGCAGCGAATTGCAAGCGCAATTAGTTTGCTCAAAAAATACGGCACACTGTTCGGCATCAATACCATGTTTATACTCGCACAAAAGTAGCAATCAATAAAATTAGTTAAAAAAATCCTGTGAGATAGGTACAGTACACGCCAAACTTTAATACCGATCTGACGTTGATATAAAAATCGTCCCAATAGGCGAGTTTAAGGTCCGTAAAGCGATGTGCCTCCCCGCCCACGCCTGTCTCTGTCGCATGTATGTTTTACGCATATTTCTCTTTCGCTTACGGTAATTTTGAAGTCAGTAAAGTGACTGTTCCTGCGCGAGAATGGATCGTATCAAGTTCAGGTTGGCATTTAAGTTTGGCGAGTACTATACTGTTCTCGTTCGCCAGGATGCATATTTTGGTATGCTTTTGCCGCCTAAGTTTCCATACTACCTATCTATGGGTAGGCGTTTTGAACTTAACAAGGCTTTACTGTCGACAGTTTAAACTGTTTTCACGTTTTTTTTTTTTAATTATTGATATAAGTGTGCTTAAGTACTTCGATTTTCAATTAAAAAAACCTTATTTATTATAAAAAAATATTGAAAATTGTATACCGTTTTGCTAAAAATTACATTTTATGAATTGTTTTTATTCAGCGTACCTTTTTTCGACTTTTTAAAACAGAGTTCTTGTATAGAAAATTGAGTCTCTAAATCAATCTTTTTTAACATTAGCCCCACACAGGAGGCCCCGAGGAAAAAAAATTCAATCATGGCCTGTCATCTTTGGAGATGCTATCTGGAGGGTCTTTTTAGGGAGAAGAAGTTCTGGGAAGGAAAAATGCGTGAAGGGTGGGTAGGAATACGGAGGTCAATGTGTCCAGGACTGACAGACGTATGAATCCATTCATCCCACTGCGATGCAAGGCGTTGGGTAGAGAGAGTCTGGCTGGAGAGGTCTAGGTTAGGTCTTACTCAACCAGTCTCCCAATCTGGCTCGATACGCAGTAGATGAGCAAATACATTCGCCACCATGACCCAGAAAAACCTCACTCCATTAACCTCACTCTATTAACCTCACTCCGCACCTATGCAAAGTCACCAAACGTAGCGAAACACTTGAGGTGACCTGTGGCAGGGGTGTTGGTTAGACGAGTACAATAAATGATTCCCACTGCGGCGGTACCCCTGCTATCTGACTCGTTTGACTAATGATTTTGCCATACTGGCATTATGGTATCCACTGGATCACTGTCCTATGTATAGATACGGGATACTGTAGCAGTAAATTGTACATGTACATCAGTGGTAAGAATTACGAATAATGATGATTTGTGTAGCCTGTTCGTACTACGGTTCGGATGGGATTTCGCGTGATAGGACTGCGGTGGTTGCGCGAGTAATGGAGCCGCGGTCGCTGTGGATTTGGTATGATTCATTTCCAGGCAGGACTACCAGCCTAAATATCACCGTAATCGGAGATAATTGGATTTCATCACGTGTGCCTGGACATATCAGATTATGGTACTACCTTGATCACATTGCAAGATTGTCAATTAGGTGACAGTGGAATTAAAATATACCCGGATGTGATCAGTGATCATGGATACCAACATTGATACTTTTGAAACTAACCTGTGTAAAATGTATGTATATTAAAATACTTTATGTAATAATACTAAAAAACTAAAATATTTAGAAAGACATAGAAAAATAAAAAAAAGGTAACGGTTGCAACTGGGAGTCGAACCCAGGATCACTTGCATTATAAGGACAAAAACCTGAACCAAATCGACCATTGACATATTATACTTATATGCCACTAGTTTTCACATATTTTTGGCTGCTACCTTTTAAAAAGATCACAAAGTTCTTAAGAATTCGTTCGTTACCTATGTAGATTGTGTCTCGGATGAACATCTCCAATTTTATTTATACGGAACACCTGTTGACCTTTTCTAAAAGTATAAATGTATATCAATTTTCTAAAGTGCAAGACTGATGTAAGCGTAATGAGTAAGAAAGAAAGGGACCCTCAGATGATTTGGGCATGACGCAAATGTGAATGGTAGAAGAAGGAAGAGGAAGACATGGTACGATCAAGTGAATCAGTTACTTACGTCGGGCCTTGTCAAGGGTCAGAATAATAGAAGAGTATGTATGAGACGATGTAAGAATTTGAATGAGGCAAAGAGCGTGTGCCAAGACCGATATGTTTGGCAGTCCGTCCTTTCTGCCTACCCCTGCGGGGAAATGGCGTGATGGTTAGTTGATCAGAAGGTTGCGTGTTCATACAAAACCTACTAGATCATGTGATCTAGAAACCTGTGATCTAGGAGGTTTTGGTTCATACCACGTCGGGGTCACCAACGCGGAATGGATTCTAAGTTTATTGATGTATGAAATGAAATAAAAGGTTGATTTGTTCAAAACTATTAATTTTATTAATAAAGTTGTTACACACGCGTAATGTTAATCAAAAGGATTGTAACACGAGATTCAGACTGATATTTAAGAACTATGAAATATTTGCAGTCAGTGGTCAAAATGGAAAGTTTTTTATGTTAGAAACGCGAGTCATCGGCTGTGATTCCGTGCACAACTAATTTTGCGCCGGTATTGCCATTGTTCAAAGATTGCAGTTCCCACATTTAGTTAGTTAGTCAATTACTAGAACATCTATTTATAATCTAAGATTCATTAAAGTTACTAACAATGTGCAATCCCAGAAAATAAGTTAATTCCGGCTCGTGCCAAGCCCCTGGAATTTTCTATGACGTAAAGAATAAACTCTTCTGAAACTATCGAATCCCGCTAGATATCCTGTCATCATTTGAGTTCGAATCGAATTCTTTGAGTACGCTTCGAGTACTTCGTTTACATGCGAGGGAGGTTCCACCCCCTATATCTTATATCAAACGTGTCAAGGGATGAGTGTTTACGAAACTGGGTTACGGCCGGGTAAGATGTTCAGATAAACGAAACCAATGCAAATACAACCTCCTGTGCCGTGGGAATCACGTAAAATAAATTTGTGAAGTGAGGGAACAAATCCGCAAAAAGGTTACAATCCTGTTAATAAAAATGTGACTTCATTATTTGAAATGGAAAATAAGGACTTTTCTTTGTTTAGGCTGTTTGTTTTAGAGGTAAATTAAAGCACTTGTCTTTGTTGGACCTCGAATAAAAAAATTCTATTTACTGTTGAGTAAAAAGGGGTTTCAGAAAAAAGTAAAACCTTCACGAGTCTCAGCGGATGAAGGAAGTGGGGAGGGAAGGACAAAGAAATAGAAAGGATGTTAGGTACTTGGCTATTAAGTTGACAGAATACCTACTTATTCTATTAACGAAGCCATTTTGTCATATATATTTTAAAAATAACTAGTTTTTAACCCGGCGAGATGGGGGTTGAAAATTGTTACACGGAGGTGGGGGCCGGGTAATTGTTACCAGAATAGACAATGTCACACATTTCAGTATCTAATTAAGGGCTCGCAACCCGCATTTCTACTGATTTCTTACATATCTCCCTTAAATACGGTGAGTTTTAAAGCTCTTAAAAATATATGTTATTCTTGAAGATAATATCTCTAGACATTGCCCGCGCCGAAACGCATATTATATAAAATTCCCTCGATAGAAAAAAATCGCCAAGTATTCTCCAAAAATTATTATAAACACGTTTGTTTCAGTTATTTTACAAGTTATATGTATGAAAAAATTTACAGCGTTTTTTTAAATGCTGTTTAAGACAATGCCCGCAAAATGTTTGCTCTATTTTAAACAAGTCGTGTTTTATTAAACATTTTCGCATCGATTTTGTCGCTGTATATGTCAGCGCTCTCCTCAACATTCGTAATTTCGTATCTCTCCATCTTCTTCTTTTCGAGCCCAATTGCAGAGCCTTAAAGAAATTAATTTTATTCGTTACGAGCATTATGTTACTGTTATCAATGTAATAAAACACCAAAAAATCTTAGAAATAAACTTTTAATCATAGGAACGAGGCTTTGAAACTTAATGTCTAAAAAAATCAACAAATTTTTGCTCCTTCTAGCAAAATCAAAGTTAAATACAACAATTATAAGTCTTCAATTATTTAAATGTTCCTTTTATGAATCTACTAACATAAATAATTACGGAAAAAGTCGAAAACACTAATTAAAATCATCATTATTGCTACAATCCCCACAGAAATAAAAGTTACACCGAATACGGGCATGGGTAATAATTACCTATTTCAAGTTTTGGCACGTGTAGCTCACAACGCGGCTAATGCCCGACTGCGCCCGACTGATTTCGCACCAGAAACTTGTCGAGGCTCTCAATAACTCCAGCTAATGAGAAAAACGACAACGTCGCATAAATAGTTTTAAAATGAAAGGCAAACTTAAAAGTTGCGGGTAATCTTGACCCAGCCCCCATCTCGCCGGGTTTTAACTCATAAAGTTTTTTTTTACGTCCGTTCAATACACTGATGTGTGGAACGAAAAGTACCATTCTCAATATGAGGGTACATTGCGGTAGGGAAGGAGGTATAGTAGGTAAGTAGCTATGTTTCTTTGTATGTACGTAAATGTAGTATGTATTGTGTAAATGTCCAATAAACTATTATTTCCGCATTGTTTACTTTTTTAAATCATTTTTTGCTTACACTATACACTACTATAACTTTTAATAACAATTTGCTTCCTAATCAGTAACCTTAACAAAAATAGATTTTGGCAGCCAATGCATTTGCCTATTGCGTGGCGGGCCAGATCGGGAGAGATTGGTTGAGGGAGATCTAACCTTGACTTGTCCAGCTTTTTTTTTTTTTTTTTTACATAAGCTCCACACAGGAGGCCCTGAGGAAAATAACTTCCCTCGGGGCCTATGTCATCTTTGGGGATGCTGTGTGGAGGGTTTTTTTTTAAGGAAGGGAAGGAGAGGAGAGTTCTGGGAAGGAAAAGGGTTTGAGGGGTGGGTAGGAATCTGGGGTTTAGTATGTCCTGGTCATCCGCCTCCAAGACCTAGACAAACCTCACCCCATGAACCCGGGCACCCCTGCTAAATCACCAAACGTAGCGAACCACTTGGGGTGACCTATGGCAGAGGTGTTGGTTATCCAATAAAGGTTCCCGGGGCGGCGGTACAGCTTGACTTTCCCGACCCATTGCATTGTGGGAGGGATGGATTCAAACGTCCATCATTCCTAGACATATGGACCCCCAGACTACTAACCACCTCTTATACCTCTTTTCTTCCCAGAACTTACCCTCCATACAGCATCCCTAAAGATGACATTGGCCCTGAGGGTATTTTTTTCCTCACGGCCTCTCGTGTGGAGCTAATGTAAAAAAAATGCTTTAAATAATATTCAATATTAAGTGTATTATATTTTGTAAGAACTGTGTGTTTTCCTAAATAAACTTAATTAAATTATCAGTACAATAAATTCTTAACATTTTATACACATAATACATAAACATATCAGTTATATTCACAACTAAACATTTTTGGTTTGACGCAGGACGGAGAGGTTATGAAATTGAAATTATCGAAAAGGCCAGTATGTGTATTCACAGTTCGGTGAAATCACACAGAGGTAAATGATGTGAATAGTTAGTGCTCTGGAAAAGATGGTGGAGTCGAGTAGATTTAACAGAGACACGGATATTTATAACACTTAACACTTAACACACAAGAGTTATTTAATAATTTGAAAAGTCTAGAATATCATTCTCGGGATAGAGAGCAGCGGTAGTATTAGATTAGACTGTAGCAGATATCAATTACAAGTTACCTCAGTTTGTATTGAAAATATCTAAGAAACTTCCTTTGTACGTTCTCCAAGCGGTGCAAGTTACAAGAATAAATAGGAGACCTTACAAGAGATGCATATTCTAGCTGCAATCTCACAGGGGAGCAGAAAAGTAGTTTCATTGATTCAACGTTGTGAAAAGTCCTTGTGTTACGTATTACAAAATCTAAAATCTGCAAGGCCTCATAGGAAATTGTTTTGCAGTGACGACCAAAGGTAAGATTCCTGTCTAAAATAATTCCAAGGTCTTTAATAAATGAAATTTAAGCGATTTCGATTACAATTTAATAATTGATCACGAAGTCGATATCGGATTCCGTGATCGGTAATAATTGGGTGCTAAAATTAAAAAATTTAATGATCCTCCGACACATTATACAGCCACCTTCCAGTTCCAGCATCAGGTCCTCGTCATCGGGAGAAATGAATAGTACTTGTTAAGATGAATCTAATGAGCCCAAACTTGATGGGTTTAATAATAGGCGATCCAGGGTTTCGTCTCCTACCTTCGAACTCCATCATCAGAGTAGTTCAGTGGTTCCAGCATACATTTGTTTTTTCAAATATGAGGCCATTGGAGGACCCACCACTTACCCGCCCTGGTATAGGTAACAGATGGTTACCCCTTCAGGCTCTTGCAAGGACTCTAATTTTTTTGGTAAAAACGACTCTACATTTGAAAACGAAACTAAACCTCCAATATCCCTGCATACGTTGTTAGTAAGCAGCATGCAAGTGCTTAGCGGGAAATACAGATACAATATGTGTTAGTATGACAAAATATAGACAAGACAGTGGGACAGGTTGGTGAAAGTTCACGAGGTTGCTGGGTGATTGTATCCAGCGTATCCTACAAGCACCTGTTTGGGAGAAAGACACAGTAGATAAGTAATAAAGGCATAGCAAACGGTTGGGAATCCTCTCCAATCGATTGGCAGTCCCAGCAAGAATGCGCATGACGTTAGGTCTAGTCGTAAACCACACTCGGCTTCCGCGCCCCTTAGCCGGTTCCTCGGTGATGCCTCAAAAAAAAAGTAAAAAATGAGGCCATTCATATATTTGAAAATAAATTATTATTATTACGCCCATTATGCGTCTAAGATCCCTACCGAAACTAACCACAATAATAAAAAGAGCTGATGACCTTGAAACGCCTAAAAAGATTTTCACGAATTGTAGCTAAGAACCATTTCAATCACGCCAACTTTCAAACAAATAAACCGCATCGTAATCGGTCAATTCGTTTGGGAGCTACGAGGCCACAGACAAACACGTAGATACACAGAAAGTCAAACTTATAACACCGCTCCTTGCGTCAGGGGTTAAAAATGAACGGAAAAACATTTTTTTTAAATTTTGGAATAATTTATTCATTTAGATAGTCTATATGTTACTGTAAAAGCCCGAACTACGGTAAATCCTAAGATTTTCCGGTAAATCCTAAGATTTACTAACTCTTAATGGTAAAAGTCCGAACCGTTCTATAATCATCATGCACCATTCTAACCTAACCTAACCTAACCTAACATGTACTAAATTCTAATGGTAAAAGCCCGAAAAAATCGTTTATAATATTTAAATAAGAAACGATTTTTTCGGGCTTTTACCATTAGAATTTAGTACATGTTAGGTTAGGTTAGGTTAGGTTAGGTTAGGTTAGGTTAGGTTAGGTTAGGTTAGGTTAGGTTGGTGAACGATGATTATAGAACGGTTCGGACTTTTACCATTAAGAGTTGGTAAATCTTAGGATTTACCGGAAAATCTTAGGATTTACCAAAGATATTGAAATATGGATTTACCAATATTCGGGCTTTTACGGTAACATATCTAATTATTTTTCCTTTATTTTATTTATTAACTAGCTGGTCCCGGCATGCGTTGCTATTCCATTTAATAAAGAAATTATTTCTCCCTTAGTGTCCTTTCCCATTCGTCCCGTTCCCCTTCTTCTCCTGCGTCCTCTTCCCCTCTCGCGTTCCCACTCCGTCACCTCCACCTTCCCTCTCCCCACTCCACCCCCCCCTTTCTCCCCTCCCGAGTTCCCCACCCCCCTCAAACGTCCCCTTCCCCTCCCGCGTTCCCCTTCAACCTTCCCCGTCCTCCCTCTTCCCTTTCCCGCTTCCTCGTCCCGTCAACCCTCCTCCCGCGTTCCATATATTCAATCCCGGTACATTCAGTTTTTAAACAGCCCGCGTGCTATATATTTATCAACTTAAAGATTTTCAAAAATAGAATCCTGATTTAACAAATCATTGTTTTTCAAAATGTCATTCTCAAACACGCAATCTGTCAAACGATGTTTTCTGAAATTATCCAATTTTCTTAATTTTTCTCTCCGTAAGAACCATCCTCGTACTTTAAGGAATATTCTAAAAAAAGAATTGCCGAAATCGGTTCAGCTGATCTCGAGATATTCGCTTACCAACACATTTAGCGATTCATTTTTATATTATAGATTATTTACATCTGGTAGCAAGCAATTTGGTACAAAATAATAATATACAGTATACTCTGTTGTTGTTATGGCTCGTAGATATTAGTCAATCAGAATGGGGATAGCGTTGTTTATGGTACACGTGTATTCATGTACGGCATAGTAATATAAGCTGCATTATTTTAGCTTAACTCATTATTATGTTAATGAATGGTGTATTATTTACCACACGTGTATACGTTTATTAATTCAGGTAGAGATTCTGACGTTTAGTGCACTGGGATTTCTCGTACTGAGGAAATTCATCAAAGTCGTACATTCACTATTATTCCATATCTCCGACCCAATGACCCAAATAATAATAGTATTCGAAGATGGTGCAAGGTTATTTGAATATTATTATTATACTGGCTGACCCGACAAACGTTGTTCTGCCATATAAATTATTTCTAGTAAATATTTAGGTTGTTAAATAAAAAATAACGAATGTATTGTAAGTGTGTGGGGACGTGATCTATGACAGAAAGAGGAATGGAGCGCTGTAGACGATGACCGTCGACAAAAACAAAAAAAACACCAACTTAAGTAGGAAAATGAAATAAAGAAAATCAATATGAATTTCGAGGAGCAATTGAGTATACGACATTTTTTGTCAGTCCGTCTTTAGCCAACACATACAAGCTCGATGGTTTGCCCAAGCGAGAACATGATGCCAAATGAAATATCAAAATGACGCGACGCTTCTCGTGAATGTCTTGCGCATGTGTGGATGAAAGTTCGATGAGGCGGACGTAGCGCCATCTGTCATTCAACATCATAAATAATTTCGTTCTGTTTGAAATACGAAAGACGGTTATATTGGTTCATACAAAAATAGCCATTAAAAAGTGGGAGGGTGGGGGTAGGAGGGTTGAAATTTGAGATTATAGGTATTTTTGATGCCAAATAAAAAAAAATACAAAAAAAATTGTCAAAAAAAATGTTGTTTTTTCTGGATAGGGACACCTCAATCACCTATGAAATATACTTTAAAATCTATTCTCATACCTACCAAATATACATAAAAAAAATTCTTAAAACTCGGTCAAGCCGTATCGGAGAAGTGCGATCACAAACACTGTGACCCGAGATTTTTATGTATATTATACAAGGTGTCCGGAAACTCGTAGTACAAGCGGGAAACTGGAGAATCCACATCACATTTGGAGTCGATTTTGTGGTTTAACTTTTTTTGATTTGAGCTTTCGTTTTCGAGTAAATCGGGTCCGAGGGTTAGAATTTTTTTGGTTAAATTTGAAAAAAATTTTCACTAGGGGGTTGATTTCAGCTGTGTAATGTCTTATAAAATGCAACGAAGGGTAAACCGGGCTCAAAAATTTTTTTAACCCTTTAGTTGCCGAAAAAATGGAAAAATAGATAAAAAATAATATTAAAATCGAAATGCTCAGATCGAAAAAAATAAGTTTTTTGGGTTCTCTACGTGATGTAGATTCACCAGTTTCCCGCTTGTACTACGAGTTTCCGGACACGTTGTATATATAACCGAAAGGGCTGGCAACGTCGCATTTTGGTAGGCTAACACTTGCGGTTCTCGCCTTGAAAAAGTTAGGTTATTTCTGACGTATAATTTTTTAATTGTTGCCGTGTGAATTGTTACCGTGTGAAATTATCAAGAATTTCAAGGAAGTAAAGTTTTTTAATAATATAAATTCCTCATTTATTACAATTTGGGAGGCGGAATTGGGTACTGTTGCCCGGGAACCATTGAATGGATACACTCTGCCATAGGTCACCTCAAGTGGTTCACTACGTTTGGTGACTTAGCAGGGGTGCCCGAGTTCACGAGGTTTTTCTGGATCTGACGGCGGATGATCTGGACACACCGAACCCTAGATTCCTACCCACCCCTCTTATCTTTTTTCTTTCCCAGGACTTCGTCTCCTTCTTTCATTAAAAAGACCCTCCACACAACATCCCCAACGATGACTTAGGCCCTGAGAGAAATTATTTTTCTCGAGGCCGCCTGTGGGAGCTAAGTTAAAAAAAGGTAAATAATCGGCTATACGGCTGTTAAATATCAGTTTAATCAATTTTAGTTATGTTTTCACAAACACAGTAATGTTTACACATACACAGTTCATTATCAATGGTTTTAAATTTACATCGCGTTTATTAGTAAGGCCAATATATTAATTCAGACTAATATTCGTGTTTTTCCGCCAACATTGAAAGAACTAAACTAATAAATAATAGTATTTTTATCAGCTTTTTTGGTACTCCTTAACAAGTGAAACACTTCGAATCCTTTTACCGCCCGTGAAAAATGAAAGTTGGTTGTATTACTATGTGTACGGAGTCCGCTAGAATATCTGAAAAATTTCGCTATTTTGCCCTAAAAATATAGTACATAAAAACCCATAATTCTTACTTAGCGTGTGAAGAACCAATATTGTTATACATTAAAACAAGTCTGAACAATCGGCGGAAAATTCGCCACAATCATTATGGTTTGTTATGTCTATCCAGTCTAGCCGTAACGACCTTTCATTTTTATAAAATTTATCATCACGAACGATCTTCGAGTCAAATTACAGAAAAATTCACTGCGAGATATTTTACTATGTTGATTACTGGGACCTACTGTGAGACTTAAGTAAATTTACTCTAATAAGAAACTCGAGCCCAATTTTTTTTATGAAAAACCTCCTGACTTAAATAACTGCATATTTTTATTTATTTTTAGAGTAGTTTTAATAGTTAAAATAATTGTCAAAGTTTTAATTTTTCAAGATCCCCCGAAAACCACCGTATGTGTAGTGAATCGTGTGACGTCATCACTCCCGAAATGTTACTGTAAGATCGGGCAATCAGCTTTTCAACTGGCGCCATTTTGAAATTCAGAATTCAAAGTATTCTCCTTAGAGTACCATTACTATTTTTTTTTGTGCAGAAGTTTTTGAATATTTTCAATAATAGAGATAAAGTAATAAGAGGTACCTTTATTTTTGAAACTGAAGTATTTAGGCCAAAATAATGGTTCAATAAACACAACAACTAAATCTCTATAAACAGAATGTAAATAAACAAATAAGATGAAACGTTGTCAATACGGTGGCTTGTGTCATACCTACATTCCCATACAATGACTTTACGGTGATCAGTGACGTCACCACTAAACATTTCAATAAAACCAACTTGACGGAGTGGTTCTATGACCCAATTAAAATGGACTTTTTAATAATTTTTTAAAAACTCTGCGTTTAATATTATTAAATAAAACTTATATATTTAGCATTTATTGGTCTCTATGAATATTTTTTAAAAGCCATAATATTTTTCACTGGAGTTCCTTATAGTGTAACATTCTCTGCTACTATCTACAATCTACGCATTAAGTAGGTATGCATGTCACATATTATATTAAATAGACACGTTGTCGTTACCCCTTGAAATATCATGATATTTTCTTTCGTGCTTTGAGCACATTTGTTCTTCTTCTTCTTCTTGTGCCTTGTCCGTTCAACGGACGTTGGTTATCATGTTGGCTATGCGGACTTTGTTTACTGCAGCCCGGAACAGCTCCACGGTAGACTGGCCAAACCACTGTCTCAGGTTTTTCAGCCATGAGGTTCTCCTTCTTCCAGGGCCCCGTCTTCCGGCAATCTTTCCCTGCATTATGAGATGCAGGATCTCATACTTCTCTGGATGTCTCATCACGTGTCCAAGATATTGAAGTTTTCGGATTTTTTGACATTTTTTGACATTTGTTGACATTACTCTATCTAGGACCAAGGTAACTCAATTTCATAGCTCCTACTAGAAAATTCCAATATATAGATCGACCGCTTTACAAAGTGTGGTAAATAAAAACAATTTTAGAGAAACTACGAAGTAGGTCGTATGTAGGTACATCATGGTCATTGGTCAAGGCCGACAACGGTACAGAGTGTAAAAGTAATAAACAAAATAGATAAGTTGTACGAGATGTGATCAAGTCAGTGCCATCGAGCAACGACAGTTTACAGGTGGCAGCGCAGCGGTTGTTGTTGATACTCGTTATTACTGCTGATTTGTGAGTTGTTTTATCGCAAACATTTAAATAAACGGAGTGATTAGACTATTTTAAACAGAGACTTTGAGATTTTCACGATCAAAAGTATTATCGGGATTTCTTCTTGGGTTTTTATACCTGTTGGTTGCGCTACCTCTTTTTTAGCCAACGTTTAAGATAGCATTACAGTGTCCATTATCAGGACAGATGTGCTTCGAAAATTGTCATGAAGTGAGTGTTTATTTGGGTAAATACGATACCGTGTTTCCAGCTACAACCCTCTATAAGCTGGTTTTATAGTATAATTTAAAATGGTTCTCTGCGTTTAGTTTTGGTGGAGTTGTCAATTACCTAATACGAAGCTATCAAATATTGAGAATAGCCCCGTCGTCTTTAAGAATATTAATTAGATTTTCGTGATTCATTAATATTAATTAGATTTTTGTAAATCAAGTAGGCCTTGTTGATGCTTTTTAAACAACTTCGACTAATGACTTAGTAGCTTACAAACATACTTGGCAGTTCCGCTCTAGTCTCCAAATAGAAGATTACCATGACGATAGCCATACCCTGATAAGAGAGATACAATTAAAGTAATAATTAACTAAAACTAACCAAAAATTAGTCTTCAAGCCAGTACCGGATTATCCCTAAGGCAGAGTAGGCAACTGCATAGGGGCCCCGCATCGGCTATGGGCCCGGCGTCCCGAGAAAAATGACTTGCTCCAATTAGGAACATTTACAGGTTAATAACATTAGTACACGCATCAAAGAAAACAAGAAATTATAATAATTGCATATTGCATAAATAATAAATAAAAAGTCTGTAATTTAAAAAAAGGTTTATGGTAGTAGGGGGGGTAAGGTTTTAAAGGCGAAATAAAGCCATATTGTCATGATTTTTTTTTGAGGTATGAATAATGTTGTTTTTTTTTATTTCATACACACTTTATAGTATAACATCTGAAGTATCTTTGAAAAAAAAATTCAATTAAAAATATCAATAAATAATTCTGTGAGAGCGAATCTCTGGAGGCGCCTAGAAAAAAGTTGTTATGCGGGGAACTCCATATAAATCGAAATGTGTTTCAAAGGTAATATGTTTTCCTGTCAGTGGGAGTTTTTTTTTTCGTTTTATATTTTTGGCAGCATTTTGAAGTGAAAAACGCGATTTTGTTATTATGAAATGGTAAAAAAACTCCCTCTGACTACTTTTTAAAAAATTTTTAATGTAAGAATAGACAATACATAATATAATCAACAAACTAGTCCTGCTAAGCCAAGATGTTCATGAACTTCAGAAATGTTGTTTGCGAGAAAACCGATATAACATTTTTTATACTTGAATCCGGTCGCTTGAAACGCTGGACCTTCATTAGTTTTATATTCAGATTTTTTTTTTTAGTTTTAAAACCTTACCCCCCCCCCCCTTAAAGCCTTGTTAAGGATTTGATCAAAGGAATAAGGAGGCGTTTGGAGGCCCGTTCACCCCCCCCTCCCCCCATCGTTAATCCGCCATTGGTAAAGGGGCCCCGAGACATCCATTGAAAAAAAAACATCAAAAATGACACAGGAGACCAAAATTTCATTTACATTTTTTACTCCAAATAATGTCAGGAATCACTGGTTAAAGTAAGTCAAGTACGTCCCTTAACAACCTATATAAAATTTAAGAACAAATTCGATGAGGCAGACAGAGCGCCATCTGTCATTCAATAATATAAATAATTTGGCTCTGTTTGAAATACGAACGAATGCGTAAAGAATTCAGATAAGTTATATTGGAGGTACATACTAAAATTATTATGTATCTAATAGCAAAAAATTATTTTTATTGTATTTTCAAAATTTAAACTGATTTGTCAAGAATTCAAATTTTCCCTTGATTTTTCAGTGGTCTGCGCTAGTTCTTTTATAAATCACTAGCTGGTCCCCCGTCCCATTAACCCCCCTCCCGCGTTCCATATATTCAATCCCAGTACATTCAGTTTTCAAACAGCTCGCTTGCCACCTTTTACAATTTTTCTATTCAAATTTTCATTCTTCATATATTACAAATATTATTTTTTTATTATAAGAACAATCAATTAAATTTGGTACCTTATACAGGTATCTATTTAAAATAGTACATAATATCCATAATTTTAAAAATCCATAGACAATTTGTTACAAAAAAAAAAAAAAAAACAGCTGCCTGCTAAATTCAATTTCATCAAACGCGCGAACTGTCAAACGTGCGAAGTTAAAAAAGTCGTTAAGTTTTCTGAAATTATCCAATTTTCTGCGCAATTTTCTTAATTTTTCTTTCCGTAAAAACCTTCTACGAAGTATTAGAAAACTTAAAAAAAAAGATTAATGAAATAGGTAAAGTCGTTCTGAAGTTATGGCGTGATCAAGGGAAACAACAACATGGGTCTCTTCAAGACCAATGTTCATTCCTTCCTCTCCTCAAAAAGACCCTCCACACAGCATCCCAGATGACATAGGCCCTAAGGGAAATTATTTTCCTCAAGGCCTCCTGTGTGGAGTTAATGTAAAAAAAAAAAACAGGGATTGAATTTTTATATGTAAAGATAAATAAACCGACAACGTCGTAAATAGGAAATATCTCTTGTCTTGTATTTCGGTATTTAATTCAGTGGAATCAACAGCCTTCACGAACAAACAGTTGTAAAGGCGCGATTAAGAAGATAACTGGAGAAACGTGGAATATTTTAACCCTTCAATCTTTAAAATATTTTTACCTCTCAAGTCAAGTCCCAACGACACATGACATTTCGTGGAATTTCGAAATGCTTCGGAGATATTTTAAATCTGTTTTTTTTTTTTTTTTTTTTTTTTATATTAGTTTTTATATACATATACATGTAATATATATACATGTTATATACATATACTCAAATCATTAAATACTAACATGCAACATTGATTAGAAACAGTATAAACATATATATGTATATAATATATAACCTTTACAAGAGTGTAACTACTCGTGTGTATATATATTTCTTATATTTCTTATTTTTGAAGTTATCCTAAAAAGCATTACCTTTTTAGAAAATAGAAAAATTTTTGTATTTTGAAAAGATTGACTAACTAACTAACCATCACGCCGTTTCCCCGCAGGGGTAGGCAGAGAGGACGGACCGCCAAACAACTCGGTTTTGGCACACACTCTTTCATTCATTCACATTCGTACATCGTCTCGTACATACTTTTCTATTATTCTGACTCTCGACATGGCCCGTCTCAAGAACCTGATTCACTTGATCGTGCCGTGTCTTCCTCGGGCGTCCCCAACTTCTACCACATTATATCCTTCTTACACTACTTTCTTCAATCATTTGCTCTACATGCTCAAACCATCTGAGGGTCCCTTTCTTAATCTTATTCATTGCCCTTACATCAGTCTTGCGTTCTTTGCGGATCTCCACATTTCTCACACGATCATACATATATGTTATACCACACATATGCCATAAACCCCCAGGGAAATTGTCTTCCTCAGGGCTTCCGTTTTTTTTTTTATAGTTATAGCTCACAAGAGTCTCAGCTACTCCAGTCTGGAGCTAGTGAGACTATGGCATACCAATTCGGGTATGTTGTGAGGCTGGAGGTAGTGGTGAGGGGAAGGAGATAGGGAAGAGGAAGGTGGGGAAGTATCTGGCTATTCAGATCTGGTCACCAAACACGGCTAATGCCATTTCAAGCAACGTTTCAATTCTGAATGGTGGTCTTACATCAGGGCGATACTGAGAGTATCTTAAACTCTGGAATGTGCCGCAAATATACTATATATATATTTTTTTTAAATGAATAAATTGTGAAATAACATTAATTAACCAAATAAAATTTATTTGCAACACCGGGATTCGATCCCGCGACCTTCATAATGCGAGTCAAGAGCCTTACCGCTGCATTACGCCGGCCGTCATGTGGAACTAATGAGCGACGGCCGGCCCACGCCGGTAAGCGGTAAGGCTCTTGGGCGTGGGCAAATAATCCCGGCGTGGGCAAATAAATTTAATTTGAATAATTTGTGTTATTTCACAATTTGTTCATTTAAAATAATGCATAGTATATTCGCGGCACGTTCCAGAGTGGTAGATACTCTTAGTATCGCTCTGGTGTAAGACCACCAATCAGAATTGAAACGCTTCTTGAAATGGCGTTAGCCGTGTTTGGTGACCAGATCTGAATAGCCAGTTTCTTCCCCACCTTCATTTCCCCCATCTCCTTCCCCTCCCCACTACCTTCAGCCTCACAACATACCCCAATTGTGGATGCCATAGCAGCTGAGATTCTTGTAAAGTATTACTATAAAAAAAGGAAAATAAAAATGTTCCAAAAACACGTTCCTTTTACGTAAGGAATTAGTAAAAAAAATTGTCATTTTACTTTTTATGCTGTTTTTGCAATAAATAAACATAAATTTAGTTTTTTATTTATTTTAAACTATCAACGAAAACATCTTTGTAATCACATACTAACGCATTTTGGATTTTATCCATGGAATCGAGTATAAATTTGAGACAAACTGAGAAAAATATGTTTTTGTCTAAAGACAAACAAATCCAATGTCTCCGCTTTACAGAAAAAAAAACTTTTATAATGCATGGACGCCCAGTCAGATTTGTTTTTCAGGGGCTCTACTCTAATGGAATACGATGATTCTGACCAATAATGTCCTTCTGAGGCTTCTTTATTTTCTTTTTTATTTGTTTTATGAACTGTGATTCTTGTCAAAGTTCTCACAAATACAATTGAACATGGTTGATAATATCACTAATAAGGAACTCCAGTGAAAAATATTACGGCTTAAAAAAATATGTTCATATAGACCAATAAACGCTGATTCTGAATATGTAAGTTTAATTTCTTAATATTAAACGTAGAGTTCTTAAATTTTTTTTAAAAAGGGTATTTTTAAACCTCTCGTCAAAACACACTGTTAAGTTGGTATTACTGAATGGTTAGTGCTGACGTCACGCGTCACCAGTCATTGAAATCTTTGATTATGTAGGTATGACAAAAGCCATCAGTATTAACAACATTTCATGTTATTCGTTATTTCATACTGTTTATAGAGATTTAGTTGTTGTGTTTATTGAAACAACATTTAAACCAAAATAATCCAGTATTAAAAATAGAGGTATCTCTATTAGTTTATCTCTATTATTTAAAATATTGAAAAACTACTGCACAAAAAATAGTTATGCTACTTCTAGAGAGAATGCTTCGAATAACGGTATTCAAAATAGCGGCACTTGATCAGCTGATTGCCCAATCCTATAGTATTTTTTCAGGAGTGATGACGTCACATGATTCACCGTACATACGATGGTCTTAGGGGGATCTTGGAAAAATTAAAACTTTGAAAATTATTTTAACTATTAAAACTAACTCTAAAAATAAAAATAAAAATGCAGTTATTTAAGTTAGAATGTCATTATTCATTAAAAAAAATAAAAAAAATGGACTGGAGTTCTCTATTAAAGACAAACACAACATTGGATAACATCATCAGTCTTGGCTCTACAACCCCTGGTGGGTCTTGGCCTCCTCAAGAGACTTCCTCGACTCATCTCGGTTTTGTGCCATTTCTCTCCAGTTTAGAAGCTCCAAGGTAGCCATATCTTTGAGGACCTTGTCGCTTCATCTTAATCTTGATATGTTATCATTGTGTTTAATCACAATCCGTTTCACAATATAAAGAAAACATTCTGTAAAGTATGTTTTACCCAACAAGATACCGTCTCAATACTGTAAGGGCTTGAAGGGTTAAACGCAAAAAAACGCCTTTTCAGTCATTTCACTATTTTCAGGCGTTTTCAGAATTTCAGGACGAACCTTTATTCCGTATTCTTTCTAAGGCTTCAGCGGACGTCAGCACCTTTTTATCGTAAAGTTTTTTATGGCTGTAGAGATATGGGAAACCCGGTGCTTAACTGGGGGGTAGGGGGTGGAGTGATATACCTTATGTTCCTTCAGGGGGTAGGCTGCATATTAATATCATTTTCTCCCCCGTTCGCCATGCGTTCCCGGCAGTGCATTAATATTATGAAGGAAACTCTATCTGTAAACCAGCCTCGCCAGCCTCTACTAGAGTTTAGTCTGAAAACGTAAACATGTTTACGTGAATTATTATATTAGAAACTAGCGCAGATCCGTGAAAAATCACGGTATAGTCAGAAATCTTGGCAAATCAGTTGCAATTTTGAAATTGTGTTCAAAAATAAAAATATTATTTTATCGGTATCTACTCGTTTTATCGCTTATTTGATTGCTCCACACAATCATTGTACCGCCGCTCCGGGAACCAATTATTACTGAACAATCAACACCTCTGACACAGGTACCACAAGCGGTTCACTGCATTTGGTGACTAAGCAAGGGTGCCCGGGTTTATGGGGTGACGTTTGTCGAGATCTTGGCGGTGGATACATCTGCCCACCAACTGCGTTGCTGGCTGGATCGGGAGAGACTGGTTGAGGGAGACATTTTGACCTCTGCAGCAGGACTCTCTCGGATCATTGCCTTGCAACACGGATGAAGGGATGGATTCATACGTCCGTCACTCCTGGATACACTGACCCCCGATTTCTATCCACCCCCCATACTTTTTCCTTCACAGAACTTCTTCTCCTTACTTTCCGAAAAAGACCCTCCACACAGCATCCCCAAAGATGACATAGGCCACGAGGGGAATTATTTTCCTCAGAGCCTCTTGTGTGGAGCTAATGAGAAAAAGTTACAATTTTGAAAACAACACTTAAATTCAAAGCAAATTTTAATTCATTGAATCAGATATCATGCAGAAATAAGGCACAGACAACATAAATTAGTTTTGATAGGCAGTTGATTGACGAGTAGGTACTCTATCGCTTGTCTGAAGTTATCGTTCTAGTATCTTCTTCTGTCTTTTTTAGTCGTGCAATTTTTTGTTACGAAACAAGTAGACAAGGGGGCATACATTAATTACGCGAGCAGTTTTTCTTCCAATCTAGACTCCCCCTCGTTGGTGAGATAAATTTGGGCCACTTCGTTATTCTTTTCAAGTAGAGGTTAGATTTTGCTGGAAGGAAGAGTCTCAACTTGTCCCGTCTGGAGCCAGTGATATTGTGTCATTCTCAATTGGGGTAAGGGAAGGCTGAAAAATGTTGTGAGGCTAAAGGTGAGTAGGGCGAGGGGAAGGAGATTGGAAAGAGGAAGGTGGGGAAGTACCTGGCTATTTAGTAAGGGTCGACCGAGACAGGTTTTTCGTTCTCGGCCGAGACCGAGAACAAATTAAAATCTCGGCCGAGATCGAGAGCCGAGACCGAGAATAGATAAATTGAGTAAAAAAAAATTAAAATGCGCTATTTTTGCATAATATAGTATATTTAAGAATGTAATAATATATATTTTTTTAAGTTTTAATAATCAAAATTGAACAACGTGATGTTGTAACACATAAAAGGCAAATTTTCTGCGTTTTCACCCTTCAAAGAGTGTCGCCTCATGTCATATAATTGACCAGCTCTACTAAAGAGCTGTTCACTTGCTACACTAGTAGGCGGTGCTGATAAAAACTTTTTTGCTGCATGCCTAAGTACTTGATATGGCGACAAATACCAATAATCAAAAATATTTGCATTTTTTTGCAGTCTTGGCTCGCTAAGAAAGCTATGAAGCGCTATTTTTATCACAGCACTTGATCTGCTTTCATTACTGGTCATTGGCTCAACTACCAAATATATGTAGTTATTCTGGCTAGTAATTATAATTAGTCACAACAACACATAAAATAATTTATTTTTTTATTACGAACAAAATTCAAACAAACTTCCTTTAACTACGGTGGAGGTTATTCACCTCTTACCCGCCCTGGAATAAGTAACTGATGGTCTCTCGCAAGATTCTATTTTTTTGTTGTTAAATGAAGCTATATTTATTTATTTTGAACGATCAATTGTTTATTTACGAAAATAATGAAATGAACGAACGGAGCGACGCGACGGTGGCAGCAGCGGTAAGTAAACCCGCCTCGCTGCCAGCCGACCAATCACAATCGACAGCTCTATCACGCACTGACACCAAGTGACGAATGTGGACGCGCACGATAAATTTGAATCCCATTAGCCTATACCGTACCTACGTACAACGATCTCGGGTATGGCCCAGAATCTCGGCGATTTTTTGCGAGACAGAGTTTGTAACGGTTATAAAGAAAAGTGTAACCTAATTGTATTATTATCATTATGTATGTATTAATATGGCTAGCTACAGTCTGAAAGTAGAAACATGAAATAAGTCAAGTCACTCGAAATGAAAGAGTAAATTAATTATATTATTATATGATTTATTGAATTTGATTATCATGTCATTGAGAAGTATTATATTAAAGACTCTTATAAAATTATTTGATCTCAAGGGGTGCTTGTAAATCTCGAAGAGAATTACAACAATCAAACTAGGTATTACGCGTAATGTGAATTTAAGTTATGTGGAAGTAAAACGAATAGTTGGACGCCAGAGCATTTAAACTACAACACTCAAGTATTAAATGGTATAACCAAAATGGTAACCTTGAATATGTGACTAATCTAAATAAAATGTTAGGATTAAGATTAACGTTACAAATTCGATGCGCCATAATATGTTGGTTTCGTCCGTCGCAGGTATGCGCTGCTTCTCTCGGGCTTGCTCAATCCAAACTGAAGGTAGGTCTAATTACTTTCCGGAACGTCTATGCTGCAAGAGATGTTGTCAACGCTCTCCGATATTTGTGATGTATTCGGGGTTGGAAGGTACCGACGTAATTTATCGGTTACATTTGTAGCCAAGAATGCCGAAACCGAGACCGAGACCGAGATCTCGGTCGACCCTTACTATTTAGATCTAGACACCAACACAGCTAAAGCCATTTCAAGCAACGTTTCTATTCTGAATGGTGGTCGTAGAGAATTGGAGTGTATCTTCCGCTCTGGAACGTGCCACGCAAATATATCTGATATCATTTTATTGTGAAAACACATATCAATCAAATAAAAATTATCTGAGCACGATGCGATTTGAACCTTGCACCTCGACCACGGAGGCCTGACAATAAGAAAAGGCCTGAGAATAAGAGAAGTGTATGCATGAGATCAGGTATGAATATGAAGGGATGGAGTTTATGACAAGTCTCCTCTGCCTACCCCTGCAGGAAACGGCGTGATTTAGTTAGTTACAGCCTTACTAATAGAAAAAAATACTTAACGATCGTTGACGGTATTTCTGTTCGGTAACTGTTAAACGGTGTTTCCGCAACGTTACTAATAACGTAATGACGTTTTTATGTTGGCTGCATTGAACATTAGTAAATTTGTAAGCGCGGCGAACATGTTTTTCTTTCATTCGCCCCAAAATTTATTTTGTGACTTGTGATATTTTACGTGCAGTTCATTTAGTGTTTTGTTTTGAAGATGGTGTTATTATTTATAATCAATAACTCATTCAGAATTGGTCAGCAAACATACAAGCAACATTAAACCGACGCGACATTTCGATTCAGAACGATACAGAGCCTATCTACCACTTACTTTACAAGGCAATAATAAGAAACATGGATTATCCTATGTACATAAAACTCTACATAATTCAAGCGATAACTTCCAGATTATGGAAATAAATCACGGTTCATTACAAAAACAAGCGTAAACAGTAACATTAATTAATGTATGTAAATCTTGGATCGTCTTGGGAATTAATTCCTTCTACGGATTAACGGGCGCCGAATAATCCAAAAAATTCTGAAAAAGGGATTTTTTCTGTTTTACTTTTCATAAATTACTTCTTTTGAATTATATGGTAGCATTCAGGAATTTCAATATTTTCAATAGATGTCGTTAGTGCACGTAGTTGCACGTTTTTACGTGTCTCAATAGATGTCAGTACAGTTGTACTATAGGAGAGAGTCAAATACCCGAATAGTTACGGAAATAGCCGGTGATATCCGATCGACAGCTGGACACGTTCAGTGACGAGTTTTCTTGCTTCAGATAAACACAGAGCATCAATAATTATGGTGGACGTTTACTCCAGTTAGATATTCATTGTAAACAAGGCTATAAATAAACATGACTCGTAACCTGATATCGATAATGAACCGATAATAACCTGATAATGCATATATATAAGAGGATTATCTCTTATCCCTCTAAACCTAAACAATTGTTTAAGGAAATCGATATGTTGGACCTTAGTCATACCTATAGTTTTCAATGTAAAGTGCGTTTTTTTTTCGTTACCACTAATTTTAGTTTACATTAAAATTATTCTATTTTAAAATTACATGGTTAATTCAACACATAAAATTTGAAAGCCACCTTTTTCCTCACCTGTCAAAAACAGTTTTTAGTTTTCGGATACGTTCACAAATATTCCTTTTATATGGATTTTGTTGCAAGCCAATAAACATTTTTTCATGATGCAAAAAATAATGGTAGATGTCAATTTTCAGGTTCTTATTTTAGCGTATATTCATTTTATAACATTGATATTTATTTACTGTTTACAAGGACTACCAATTTCTCGTAATTTAGTTCGAAGTTATCGGAAATGTCAATTTGAAATCGTAAATATTCCCGATTTGGGTCCCGCGCGTTACTGCGCTCGGCGACGCGACGTCGCGCGTGCGTCGTATCGAGAATGGCGAGGGATCGCTTATTTCTAGAGAACCGTCTGAACAGTGAACATGAGTGTAACGAAGATGGAACATTTGCTCGAGTATGACGTCACGAAACGAAGGATAAGTGAATCGTTTGATATTGCCTTAATGACCGCGTATCATTGAAACTCCCCAAAGAACAGTACATCGGAAAAAAACCACAGAATACCACGTATGATAAAGTCTTGCGCCTTGTTTTTTTGGACAATCAAAAGTTTATTGGTATTTTTAGAGTAGGTAAGTAGGAAAATTCCTCACATTTCTGATCAATTTTTTTGGTCACATTCGACATTGTCACAAATTGACAATCAAAGTTGTCTTAGTTTTTTTAATAACTGAACAGTTAGTCAATATTTAGAAACATGGAATGATCGCGAGCATTTCAATAGCACAGTGTGTAATATGTAATATGCCTTCCCGAAGAGAATGGGAAGGATCCGAGTTCAAACCTGTTTTTTTTTCATTTCTTTATCTTTTTCTAATTTCATTGATATTTTTCAACAATTTTTTCAGAAGTGAAACTTCTATAGCCCCGCTGTGATTTGGATTTCGGATGAAACGGAAATGATGATTACTGCACCTGCGACGCATCAACTGCGCTCATTGGCCGCTTTGATTATGATGTCACTTTTAAAGGCTCCTATTGGTAGGGATATGAAACGGAAATTACGCGAGGTCTGCGCTCATTGGTCGCTTTGATTATGACCTCACTTTTCAAGTATTGGTTGAGATTGTTTTGTTATTCTACCGCGTGTAAACTGCATTCGATTTTTTTTTAAATTTATCTATTTATCAGCTCACCAACAGAAAACGTCACAAAATTATTCCAGTAATTAACATAATTAATATATTTATAGCGATGATTCCAACTAAAGGTGAGAACATCTTTCTCACAACATTATTTAGGCATTGATAGGGGCCCGCTACCCGAATGTCTACCGATTTTTTTTTATTTTTTTTACTTGAACTCCACACAGGAGGCCCAGAGGAAAATAATTTCCCTCAAGGCCTATGTCATCTTTGAGGATGCTGTGTGGGGGGTTTTTTTAAAGGAAAGGAAGGAGAGGAGAGTTCTGGGAAGAAAAAGGGTTTAAGGGGAGGGTAGGAATATGGGGTTCAGTGTGTCCAGGTCATCCGCCTCCAAGACCTAGACAAACCTCACCCCATGGACCCGGGCACCCCTGCTAAATCACTAAACGTAGCGAACCACTTAGGGTGACCTGTGGCAGAGGTGTTGGTTATCCAATAAAGGTTTCCGGGGCGGCGGTACCCATTCCCGCCTCCCAAATTTCATACATATCTCCCTTAAACACGTAAAATTTTGAAGCTCTTAATAAAATATATCTTATTCTAGAAGATAATATCTAGACATTCCCCGCGCCGAAACGCAAATTATATAAAATTCCCTCGATAGAAAAAATCGCAAAGTATGCTCCAAAAATTATTATAAACACGTTTGCTTCAATTGATTTACAAGTTATGTGTATGAAAAAATTCACAGTGTTTCTTTAATTGGTGTTTAAGACAACTCCCGTGAGATTTTTGCTCTATTTTAAACGAGTCGTGTTTTATTAAACATTTTGTCGCTAGATACTAGAAAGCTCCTCTAACATTCGTAATTTAATATCTCTCCATCTTATTTTTGAGCCCGGTTGCGGCGCCATAAATTTGAATTACAAGTACATAAAACAAAGAGGACCAAGTATTAGTATTTAAAATAATAAGAGATGTAAATTGTAATTATCTTATCTAAAGTTTATGTGATAAGATGTGTAATGTATGCTACCATATTGAGATGTTTTCTCAAACAATCCATAATAATTCATGCTACGTTACATAGCGATAGTATTAAATCCGTTCAGCTATTGATTGTGGAAAGGGCTGTTTCGGGGAATAACGTCTTAATCCGCCATTTCATTACTATTATATTACAGGTTGTAGTATTATCTACGTCATGAAAGCAGGCAATCGTGTTCAGGTTCGGATTATAAAGTGGCTTGAAATTATGCCTACCTATTAATTTATTTTATTTTATTATTTATGCTGGGTTTGTCAGATGTTGATGAACCATCCTGATATAAAAAAAACTCAGTTAACAAACAAATAGGTATATAGAATTACAAAAATCAACTAATTTAATTTGTGTCCAACTAAAAGTTTATTTAATATAATTCAAATTTATTTCATTTGCCTATATGTGGAACGGATCCAAAACAGTTGATTCGGCTACATTTGGTCCGGCGACAGTTGGTCCGGCGACATTTGATCCGGCCGACATTTGATCCGGCCGACACTTGATCCGGCGGACAGTTGATCCGGCGACGATTGGTCCGGCCTGATCCTTTAGAAGATTTTTTCTTCAAGTAAGTATGTAAAGTATGGTAAGTATGGTACTTCCCAACCTTCCTCTTCCCCACCTCCTTCCCCTCCCCACTACCTTCAGCCTCACAACATACCCCAATTGGGGATGCCATAGTCTCACTGGCTCCAGACGGGAGCAGTTGAGATTCTTGTGCGTTTATTCACTGTAAAAAAAAAATAAAAATAAAAATAAAAAAAATAAATAAATAAAATAAAAAATAAATAAAAAAAGAGGATATACGGCCGTACAACCAAAGTCGATGTACTTATATCTGAAGGCGTCTTGAGTGAAAATCCGCTGTAAAAATATTTTTAACTAACAATAATTTGGACTCTCCGAAGAAGCATGCGGCAATACAAAATACGACATACTTATACGTACAGTCAGTTTAACAAAAAAAAGATTCCTACTTGCGTATAACTTTTTTATCTGAAAATTACACTAGAGTCCCAACTGCTCTCAACCGTCTCGAGCCAGTGAGTGCCAATGGCATCCCCAATTTTGGTTTGGTGTGATACTGAGGGTAGTGGGGAGGTGAAGGATACGTGGAAAACGTACCTGGCTATTCAGATCTAGTCACGTCATTTCAAGTAATCCGACTAAACCGACTAAACTGTCCGCCGGATCAACTGTCCGCCGGATCAAGTGTCGGCCGGATCAAGTGTCGGCCGGATCAAATGTCGCCGGACCAACTGTCGCCGGACCAAATGTCGCCGGATCAAATGTCGCCGGATCAAATGTCGGGTCACCATGTGGAACCCACATTGGAAAAAAATCACCAATTCCCCGTATACGTGCGGAATATAACAGAAAATCTCACAATATAGACATTTCAATTTGGGATGCGGAAATGGGTACCGCCGCCCCGGGTACCTTTATTGGATAACCAACACCTCTGCCATAGGTCACCCCAAGTGGTACGTTTCGTGATTTAGCAGGGGTGCCCGAGTTCATGGGGCGAGGTTTGTCAAGTTCTTGGAGGCGGATGACCAGGACACACTGAACCCCAGATTCTTACCAACCCCTTAAAGCCTTTTCCTTCTCAGAACTCTCCTCTTCTTCCTTTTCTTAAAAAACCCTCCACACAGCATCCCCAAAGGTGACATAGGCCCTGAGGGATTTTCCCTTGTGGAGCTCATAAAAAAAAATAATAATTTAGCAATATCCTTCAGAAATAACTAATGGAAATGGAAGTAACACGTACAATCGAAAATTAATACGAAAGTGTGGAATGTATGGGGAGCATCTCCTATCCTTATCCTACATTCCTCTTCCTCTCCCACCTAACATTTCTTTGAAGTCGTAATAAAACTTCATCTCCAAGCAACATTATCATATGAGACTTTTTTGGCTTCAGTTGACCTAATATACGAGAATGTTTATCTTCATGAAACCTATATTCATACATAGGTACTAAAATTTGGGAGACGGGTAAGGGTGTCGCCGCGCGCCGCCCCGGGAACCTCTTATTGGATAACCCCCGCCGTAGGTCACCCCAAGTAGTTCGCCACGATTGGTGACTTAGTTCATGAGGTGAAGTTTGGGTAGGTATTGGCGGCGAATGCGTTTGCCCACCTACTGAGCGGTGGGGCGGATTGGGAGAGACTGGTTGAGGGAGACCTAACCTAGACCTCTCCAGCCGGACTCTCTTGATCGCCTTGCACCACAGTGGGAGGGATGGATTCATAATTACGTCACTCCTGGACTCAATAACCCCTAGATTCTTACCCACCCTTCAAACATTTTTCCTTCCCAGAATTCACTTTCCTTAATAAAACTCTCCAAATAGCACACCCAAAGTGACACAGATACTGAGGGATTTTTTCCTCAGGGCCTCCTGCGAGGAGCTGATGTTAAAAATAATTTAAAACACAAAATTTTAAAATTATAGAAAAGCTCACTCGAATGGCAAATAATACGTACATAGAGAGGCAAAAGACAGAAGTGATGCTTCATATACATATAATTAGCCAAATATACTACATATCAATAGCAGAACATTTTATCCAATATATATCCGGATTTTATCTAATCTGTATAAATGTTTAATTTTTAAGCATTGTGTTTTTAAATAGATTTTATATGGAAGGTAAGAATATTTCAATAATATACAGCACGAGATATTTTATAAATTTGAGGAAAAGCGATAGTGTTTTAACTGCCACCTTTTTGAGTGCGCGATTCCACCCCTGATGCCTATTTAAGTACCTTTAAATTATTACTGGAAGCGAATTATTGGATATCTTGGATATTACATTTTTAATGACTAATTAAAAATTAAACGTTTCTAGATTAATGTGATGTAGAGTAATTAAGTATTTCATATGGAAAGAATACGATAGATGGCGGTAAGCATGTAGCTTGCACCATAGCTCGCCAGATGGCATTGGCGTACAAGAAGCAGTCTCAGAGATATACTTTGCGAGCTCCCGTGGCAAGGCTCCAGAGATTTACCTACCCCCAAATAGTAAACAGTCGTAGCTAACCAGCTAGGTTATTCCAGTAAATAAACACTTTTATATTCAAAGAACCGTATTTAATAATTACTATCTGCCGAGGAAAGGGCAGACATAACAATTGGCGCAGCCGTATAAGTATAATTGTGTGAAAGTTACGCGTGCGAATAACAATTGGTGCTGGACACGGAGGACTAAGTCACTGCTTTACAATTTGGGAGGCGGGAATGGGTACCGCCGCCCCGGGAACCTTTATTGGATAACCAACACCTCTGCCATAGGTCACCCCAAGTGGTTCGCTACGTTTGGTGATTTAGCAGGGGTGCCCGGGTTCATGGGGTGAGGTTTGTCTCGGTCTTGAAGGCGGATGACCAGGACATACTGAACCCCAGATTCCTACCCACCCCTTAAATCCTTTTCCTTCCCAGAACTCTCCTCTCCTTCCTTTCCTTAAAAAACCCTCCACACAGCATCCTCAAAGATGACATAGGCCCTGAGGGAAATTATTTTCCTCAGGGCCTCCTGTGTGGAGCTCATGTAAAAAAAAAAAAAAAAAAAAACTGCTGGAGTGACTTGCAGTTTTGGCAAGGAATCGGAAGAGATTCTGCTCGAGATTAAGGAGCATTTGGTTCCGTGGCTACGGGCTGAATAAGAAGATTTTTGTTTTAGGAACAGAAGTGAAATACCGCAAGGAGGCGATCTGGTTGTGGATCATTGGATTAATCAGAAGTTTCAAGGTCAAAACGGATCATTGGGTTAATAGTTTCAAGGACGAATCTGTGGATCATTGGATTAATCAATTAATCAGAAGACAAGGATAAAACCCAGAGGGAGACCAGAAGAGTTCCTGAGATAAGTATTTTTGATTCTTTGAGAGGGATTATTTGTTATTGTTTTCTTGTTGATTTTTCTTTGCCGATTTATTTGTTGGGAGTTATGGAATCGGGTAGAATACCACCGTTTCGCCATCTCTCCGGAGACTGGGGGTTGTTTCGACTTCGGATAGAGCAATTTTTCGTGATCCATGATGACAAAGCGTCTGTGGAGAAAAAACGGGCTTTTTTATTGAATCTCCTAGAATCAGAAACGTTGACCTTACTAATTAATCTGTGTTTTCCAAGTAAAGTAACGGACTTATCTTTTGATAAACTATTTAAATATTTAAAATCCTATTTTTTTTGTCAAATTGTATAACTTCTTGAAAAGAACATGTCTTGTATTTATTGTAGCCAGGGCTTGAGGTTAGGTGGGGGAGGGTGTGATGTAGAGTAATTAAGTATTTCATATGGAAAGAATACGATAGATGGCGGTAAGCATGTAGCTTGCACCATAGCTCGCCAGATGGCATTGGCGTACAAGAAGCAGTCTCAGAGATATACTTTGCGAGCTCCCGTGGCAAGGCTCCAGAGATTTACCTACCCCCAAATAGTAAACAGTCGTAGCTAACCAGCTAGGTTATTCCAGTAAATAAACACTTTTATATTCAAAGAACCGTATTTAATAATTACTATCTGCCGAGGAAAGGGCAGACATAACAATTAACAAACCATATATGTAAGAGCCATATAAAATAAATATGTACATTTTCGTTACAGGTTAAAAAAATATCGATTTATTGTTTGAAACATTTGTAGAATGTTAATAATTATTACATTATAATGAAATAAGGAACTCCAGTTCAATTTTTTAATTTTTTTTAATGAATAATGACCTTTCAACGTAAATTACTGCACATTTATATTTATTTTTATAGTTAGTTTTAATAGTTAAAATAATTGTCAAAGTTTTAATTTTCCAAGATCCCCCGAAAACCACCGTATGTTTGGTGAATCGTGTGACGTCATCAATCTCAAAAAGTTTTATTTATTTTCAACAGATGTTGTCATTTTGTATGGAAGAAACTATTCAATATGTAAAAACATTATTTAGGTGGAATTATTTATTTATCATATTTATTTATCATGTTCATTTATTAGATTATTATATTTTTCAACATTTTTACGGGAGAATGGTATAAAAATTGTCCGAAATTATGATTTTTCCAACTTTACGGATCGAAATCAATATTATGGAAACCGAAGCATCGCCTGTACAATCGTAGGCAACTGATAAGATACAGCATACAGCGCCGAATCCGCTTTTCGACGTCCGACATTTTGGAGTTCAGAGTTGGAGGGTTGCGAAAAGCATTACGATTTTTGTACAACTTTGAATACTTTAAATAATAGAGATAAACTATTAGAGATACCTCTATTTTTGATCCAGAATTATTAAGACCTAAATAATGTTTCAATAAAAACAACAACTATTATATGTCTAAATCTCTATAAACAGTATGTAAATATTTAATTAAATGAAGACAATATTAGCGAAACTCAATCGAAAATCTGGAGACAGAAAAATCAGAAAAAGATATTGGCACCTCTGGGACTCGAACCCAGGACCTTCTGCTTACATGGCAAATGCTCTACCAACTGAGCTAAGGTGTCTATATCCAAAGCGGTTACTTTTAACTTACTTATATCGTACTTCGACTAAGAACTACCAATATTATCTTCATTTTCTTAACGCACATATTGGCTGCTATATTTATATATGATTGCAAGATTCAAACTCTGGGTTCGAGTTCCAGAGGTGCAAATATCTTTTCCTGATTATTTTGTCTCTAAATTTCTGATTGAGTTTCGCTAGTATCATTATCATTATTATTACATAGTATAAAATGAAGTCGCTCAAAATGTATGTGCGCTTAGAACTTTTGTAGTACGCAACGGATTTTCATGCGGTTTTCACCAATAGATAGAGTGATTCGAGAGGAAGGTTTATGTGTATAATACATGCTTATTATAGTAGAGAAAAGCCGAGAAATTCAAATATTCAATTCAGGCAGCGGGCAACTGGCAAGCGGGTGGTGTGGATTTTATAAAGTTTGGGTAATGGCGTTGTGTTTCGTTAGCCACAGCAACGTGTGGCCGGGTCGCGTATTTACAATCCCTACCGCGTTTCAGTCACTTTGAATTTTCAATATCCAAATTTAAATATTTAGAAATTTAATTTCTAATATACACATTGGAAAGATTATTTTATCTAGATTTTAGAACAATTTTTGTTTTTGCAAAGTGATAAAAAATTATCAATATAGAGGTGTATTTACAATATATGGGAATAATATTAAAATTTAAATATTTAGAAATAAAATTATTAATTTCTAATATACACATCAGAAATATTATTTTATCTAGATTTTAGAACAATTTTTGTTTTTGCAAAGTGATAAAAAATGTACAATATAGAGGTGTATTTACAATATATGGGAATAATATTAAAATTTAAATATTTAGAAATAAAATTATTAATTTCTAATATACACATCAGAAAGATTATTTTATCTAGATTTTAGAACAATTTTTGTTTTTGCAATGTGATAAAAAATAACCAATATAGAGGTATATTTAAAAGGGTAAATTGTCGTTACCGCGACTGAATCGGTATAGGTTTTGTAAATACGCGGCCGGGTCTGCTAGTTATAAAATAAAACGTTTAAATCAGTTGAGTAGTGTCTATATTTGTATAAGGGTCATACTTAATTCAAAATCTACTGTTTCACGGGTGGCGATAGTTTAATTATTTTCGGAAGAAATACTTTTTATGAGTTATGCTTTAAAATATTGAGATAAATTTATTGTTTGCGTCTGTACATATGCAACATAAATATAAATAAATAGGTTTGTCCATAAAAAAAACATAAATCTTTCGAAGAAGGTTTACAAATATAATTTTATATCGGTCATTAAATCTAATATTATTTGTAAGCCTTTTGTAGAAATATTTGAATTTTATTTATGAACAAAACCATTTATTTATATTCATATTGCGTTACGTACGGGCGCAAATAATTAATTTATCTTAATATTTTAAAGCATAACTAGCAAAAAGTAAAATATATAAACTATGAAAAAGAAGATTTTGAATTCTTCAATGTAGCTTTCAGCTTTGAATTGAAAATGTGTCTACAAGAATTTTGTGGTCGGACCATCATCGTTACATTGGATTATAAAAAATGATAAACTTGTTAAGAGGGAATTACCAGACAAAAACGGAAATATGTCATTTTAATCAAATTTTAGACGTTTTAACTCTTTTCCACAAAAAAAATATAAATTGATTTCGAATCACTATTCTATTATCTAGTAAAGCTATGTTTTAAATTTTGAGAAAATATGTTTATTTTTAATACAATAAGGTTTTACCGTAGGTCGTTGGCAGATTTGTAAAATTTTCAAACAAAATATTTTATTATACAACACACATTTTAAATCATATAATCATGCAGTAAAATAAATCAATAAATTATCTGGGAAAGCTGTGTTTCAGAATTTTAATTTTAGTTTAAATTAAATCATTAAAAAACAGATCCGCGCACTTGTTTTGTAACGAAAATACTTCAGTTTGTCTATTTATTAAATAAAGTAATAAATTTAAGATTTTTTTGCATTCTTATTTTGCTTAGACATTGTTAAAAAATTATGAATACTTATGATCAAAAGATAATCAAAAAAGTACATAATTTTAATAGTTTTATCATCATGCCTTTCAGCATTTTTGAATGTAGGTATAAATTAAAGCAAATTTTGAATGAAATAAAATTGGTATGGAGTTATTATTTTAAAAACCTGGTACGGAGAATAATGAATCATTCTTATTGGAACCGCCCTGTACGATCGTAAGAACATCTTTCGACGAAATTTGAATTCCACTGTTAATGGCCCTAAATTTAGGCATGAATATTTGACTTACAATTAACATCTTACGAAGCGTTTAAATTACGTAATTAAAAATCAAATAAATCCTTAAAACATCTTAATTTCAGAATTTTTATCATATTAATCGCTTAAATATCCAACGAGTGCTCCATCTTTAATGTCAGATTGGAACAGATCCTTTCAGGAGATTAGTTCTGAGAGTGTTGATTTAGGATGAACTTCATCCAAAACAGAATGTATTATTGCTTCGTTTATAGGAAACTTTAGATTAGAGAATATCTAACTAATGACATGAAAAGCCGTTTGAGTACAGGTTAAGCACGTATTGGAAGTGTGGCACTTAACGCCCTATAAATATTTTAGTGAAATCCGATGTTATAATGTAAATGGATTCATCATTTGAACGAGTAAGAGTCATTCGTTCATCTCGTATATTCATTTTGGCTAACAAAGTAATGTTTGTATATAACAAAGTAATATTGTCACAAATTCAATATTATGTTTTTAACCTAACTCAACCTAACCTTATTAAACCTTACCTAACCTAACCTAATGAGTGAAGTACTATTTATCAATTTTTTGAGAGAAAAAGAAGAAAGGTATTCCTAAATTTTTGTCTTAAACTTTTTCCTTTTATTTTGGACAGCTTTTGTGCCTGGTTTTATAGGTCAACGGAAACTATTTTAAGCTATGAGCCTCATTTCCACCATTAGTTTCGGAGATGTGATTTTTTCAATAACTTTCAGGGTACATACGTATATAAAACTTTCGCGTTTTTTTTGAAAATATAAAAGATATTTACACGTGCCCTCCAGTTTTTACACTTTCCGTGTGGTAAACCGCGGACACAGTATACGGAAAATAATTTAAGTCTTGCTTTTAAACTCGATTTTATGGCATTTCATCTGTCAGTAAATTTGTTCGTACGTTCCGTTTCCGGATTCTAAAATCTGACGCATCCACATTATTATTTAAACAACCTTACTTTGACTAAATAGCTAACTTTGATAAGGTGGCTAACTTTGTCTGAGCTTTTCAATTTTATTGTACCTACCTACTTGCCCGACGAAGGTTTGAATAAATAATTGTCAATGAGACATTTTTGTGGACAAATTGTAAAATTCTTTGTTTGAATTTTTTTTAATGTCGCATAAAATATGTTTCATAATTAAGTTAGTAGTATTTAAGCACCCATTTACAAATCTTATGATTTCAGGAGAAATTTCTTTTAGATAAGGGTCCGTTACCACTTCCGTTTAAAAATCGGACGTCGTTCCATTTAAAATTCAGATGCCGTAGATGGTATTAGAAACTAAGCGAATCCGGCACTTTTTGTCGAATGGATGGTGTCGGAACTCATTCGATCATAGGCTTGTATGAAGCTGTTCACGCTTGCCGCCTTGTCGTTCCGGCGTGAGCCCCACTATACCCGGCTCCCAGTTACGCAGGTTCTGCGAGATCATCCGATTTTAAATAGTTACATTTTTTAAACGGAGGTGTGAACAGGACATCACACGACGTTCAATTTTTAGTCGTCCGATTTTTAAACTGAAGCGGGAAAAGAGAAAATTAGAAACATATTTTTAGGATGCGAGGCTATTAGAATAAGGAACTCTAATGAAAAATATTATGGCTTTAAAAAATATGTTCGTATAGACCAATAAACGCTGATTCTGAATATATAAGTATTATTAAATAATATTAGACGCAGAGTTTAAAAATATATTAAAAAGTCAATTTTTAATCATGTCATTAAAACATACCGTCAAGATGGTATTATTAAAATGTTTAGTGGTTACGTCACTGCTCACCGTAATTTTCAAGTCATTGAATGGGAATGTATGACACAAGCCACCGTATTAATAACATTTCGTGTTATTTATTTATTTCCATACTGTTTATAGAAATTTAGTTGTTGTGTTTATTGAAACATTATTTAGGCCTAAATAATTCAGTATTAAAAATCTCTTTATTTAAAATATTCAAAAACTAAAATGTACAAAAAAATCGTAATGCTACTAATTCTCCTCCAAGTTTGAACTTCAAAATGATGGGAGTCGAACAGCTGATTGGCGCTGTATGCTGTAATTGCCTACAATCCCGTAATATTGATTTCGATTCTTAAAAGCCAAAAAAATTATAATTTCAATCAATTTTTATCCCAATCTCCCGTAATAATATTGATAAATACATGGTGTCCGGAAACTCGTAGTACAAGCGGGAAACTTGTAAATCTACATCACATTCGGAGTCGATTTGTGATATAACTTTTTTGATTTGAGCTTTCGTTTTCGAGTAAATCAGGCCCGAAGTTGGAATTTTTTTGATTAAATTTGAAAAAATTGTTCACTAGGGGGTTGATTTCAGCTGTGTAATGTCTTATAAAATGTATCGAAGGGTAAACCGGGCTCAAAAGTTTTTTTAAACCCTTTAATTGCCGAAAAAATGGAAAAATAGAAAAAAAAATATTAAAATTGAAAAACTCAGATCGAAAAAAATAAGTTTTTTGGGTTCTCTACGTGATGTAGATTCACCAGTTTCCCGCTTGTACTACGAGTTTCCGGACACGTTGTATATCTAATAACATAATTGATAAATAATTCCACCTAAATAATGTTTTTAATTATTGAATATTTTCATAGCGTCTTCCATATAACTGTCATAAAAAATGACAACATCTGTTGAAAATAAAAGAAACTTTTGGTGAGTGATGACGTCACACGATTCAGTACCTACACATACGGTGGTTTTCGGGGATCTTGAAAAATTAAAACTTTGACAATTATTTTAACTATAAAAATTAGCTCTAAAAATAAATATGCAGTTATTTAAGTTAGAAGGTCATTATTATTCATTAAAAAAAATATAAAAAATTAGACTGGAGTTCCTTTTTATTAGATTCAATTCAACTCACAGAACTATTAGAATTTTATGAAAAACAATTTTACGAGGCAGCGATAAACAAATAAAGTAAAGTATGTTTTACCCCCACACAAAATATATAAATTTTAAAGGTTTATTTTAATAGCATTTCTGTATCCTGGCCTTGTAATTCCGTCCGCAGGTTTTACACTGAATTCATTAACCAAACATTTTTGTATTTTTAAGGTAGTATTTACACAAAAGCACCTTGAAGAATGTATTTTTCTGACACCACGTCATGTTCAGGTTCTTATTATTACTTCTAAAATTAGCTCTGCACGAACAATTTTTTAAGGTAAAACCAGGCAGAGGTCGAATCTACGTCATCATGGAGCATTCGAAAAGAAAGTACGTGGTAACTTTCTACTTATAATATTGATGGGTGACAATGACCATCTTCTATAATAGGCCACTTGCATCACATTTTTTAAATTTTTTTTCCGGTTCAGGCAAATATTCTTAGACATTCTGTATTTTTTTTTAATCGTATTTTTGAAACCCTGGGGATTTTTTGAAAATTTCAATCCGAAAAATCAGACCATCTTTTATAAACCGGAAAGACGGGACATAATTTTATAGGTGTGAAAAACGATAATTACATAGCCGAAAATCATTAAAAAAAGAACGTTTTCCACACGAATGGCACATGAGAATAACGAGGCATACCAAAAATATTACATCTCATAAATATTTTTTTTCCTTGATCCATCTTATTGATCATAAATCATTATAAGGTACAGCGTCTATATTACTAACTTCAATGTAATATACTTGTACTTGTAAATTATAATAATAATAAGAATATTATAAAATTTTATTTTGTTAAAATCAGCACCATAATCACTATACCTCTAAAACACGTACCGACATCATCTTCACGTACTGAAGGGAACCCCGTACATCATTAAATGTACGGGGTTCTCTTCAGAACATCTGTCAAAAAGTCGAACCAAATGATAAGTTCGCGGAGAACAAACAATAAATCTAGCGAACGAATTAAAAAATTAGCCTGAATTCAAAGTGATGCCATATAAAAAAATAAATCAGTGTGGAATTTTACAAAATTAATAGGAACATTTTCGGAGACGGGACATTTTCTCATATCATGAATCCGGGCACTCCTGCTCATCAGACAACTTGAAATATTATTAAATCGTTTTTCTCGGTTTCGTTCGCATATTATTAGGGGGGTTCCCACTCCGCCTCCTCCACCTTCCCTATCCCCACTCCACTTCCCCCTCTATCACCCTTCCCCACCCCTAAACCCTCCACCTCTACCCCAGTCACCCGCCTTCCATACCGGTTATATTCACTTTTCAAACAGCTCGCGTGCCACTTATTAAAGCGTAACAATCAAACACACGCAGTTTCGCATTTATGATATTAGTGTAGATTAGTATTTTATACATATTTCAATTTTAACTATCAAAGGGATCTCCATAGTAATCTTAATAAATAACAAAATGACAGCGCACATCAAATAATTACTTATAGTTACCAAGCAACGATTTTTTTTGCTTTTGATCTGGACAATAAACGTATAATAAATAATTTCACAACGCCAGAACTTATTCGTAACGCCAGAGCTTACCATTATATACAGCATGTATTACTCGCAAATAATGTTGCTTTCTATTAATGAAAGAATTTTTACAGTCCGATCAGTATTTTTTGCGTGAAAGAGTAACAAACATTCATACAAAATTTCGCTTTTATAATATTCACTGGAGAAAGACACTGGCTCCCACAATCTCAGATCCGATGGACTCGTTAGATTTTATCAAATTTTTCATGAATACTTTTTTGTTTTTTATTTATATTTATTTCTCTGAATTTTATTTTACTATATTCTTCTTTCTTTCCTATGTTTCTTCGCTTTAGTTTTTTTACTTTCAATTTTAACTCATGTTTTCAATGTATGTACTTACACTCTATATGATATGTGTGGGATTGCACTCACCTCCCCACACCTTGGAATAAAAACCATTAATATTACCATTAATATTAGTAGGATAAAAGTTATATTGGACGGGTATGACGTATTTTATATATTTTTTGTAAGTATTGGAGTCTATTTTCGATCTGATATTTTATAAAAGAACATTGTCTGAAAATAATAATGGATTTGAGAAGGAAAACTTTTGTCGTTAAAAAGACAAAATCTTTTTTGGATGATTATTTCCAAAAATAGAACCTTTGATATACAAGTTACCTATAACGAAACTTGTAGTTATTCTACGTGATATTAGCAAAGCAGAATTCGTGAATGAAAGATATTTTAATGGGAAAAATTATTCCTTCAAGTTCGAGCTCGTTTGGTTGTTATATTTACATTCGACTATCATACATTTTCAATCAATTTTAATTAAACAAGTCTACTTACATACGTGTGTTGAATGCATATATTTTTTTTAAATCTTGTAGTCTTTATATCCTTTCTGATGTAATTTTGCTAGCTAATGCTACATGTAATTGAGCCCTTGCCCGGAATAATGCTGTATCCGATCTAACTATCTATGTTGAGTTATTAATGGAATAATATTGTATCCGACAAAACTATCAATGTTGATTTATTGATAGAATAATGTTGTTTCCGACAAAACCATCTATGTTGAGTTATTAGTGGAATAATGTTGCATTCGACAAAATTATAACCATTGAGTTATTGATGGAATAATGTTGTATCCGATAAAACTACCAATGTCGAGTTATTGATAGAATAATGTTATATCTGGAAAAACTCTCAATTTTGAGTTAATGTTGGAATAATGTTGTATCCGACAAAACTATCAATGTTGAGTTATTGTTGGAATAATGATGTATCCGACAAAACTAACAATGTTGAGTTATTGATGGAATGTTGTATCAGACAAAACTATCAATGTTGAGTTATTGATGGAATAATGTTGAATTCGACAAAACTATCAATGTTGAGTTATTGATGGAATAATGTTGTATCCGAAAAAACTATCAATGTTGAGTTATTGATGGAATAATGTTATATTCTGCAATACTATCAATGTTGAGTTATTGATGGAATAATGTCGTATCCGACAAAACTATCAATGTTGAGTTTGGCCCTCCGTTCATGGAGATACTTACAAACTACATGATTGTGACGAAACCACAAGTACCCTGCAGATATACCACTCTTTAATGCTGGATTCCGTACACGGCGCTACCTGAAATATACTGAACTTGATCATTTTTCACGTGCAGTCGTGAATTTAACACGATGTCAGGCGATGTCATATGACTTTTTTTCAACATCAATCCATGCCTTCTCCACTAAATCCTTTCTTACGTATTCTGGTAAAGTATAGTAATATAAACATGCATTATTTCCACTTCCAGAACAAATCTAACATTACTTTCATATTCCGACGCCATTTCTGTCAAAAGTCAAACGAAAAAGACACAAATGATGCGATCAGTACCACCGGTTACGTGAAACTGATTTGAAACCGACAGTGTACGGGCACCAGCAAAATCGTACGGGGGGTACTTACGATCGGCGCGTATGATATGTTCACGAGCATCGAGTAGCTTGTAAGTAGCGTCATGTACGGAGGCACTTATTGTTGGAATAATGCTGTATCCGACAAAACTATCAATGTTGAGTTATTGTTGGAATAATTATGTATCCGAAAAAACTATCAATGTTGAGTTATTGGTGGAATAATATTGTTTCCGACAAAACCATCAATGTTGAGTTATTGATGGAATAATGGTGTATTCGAAAAAACTATCAATGTTGAATTATTGGTGGAATAAGATCGGGCATATTGATATGCACCTTTTAATGTAGGAATTATGGTAATGAAATGGTGGTTATGGTCTATTCAAAGAATGATAGGGGAGGAGGTTCTGGGAAATAAAAAGATTGAAGGAGTGGGAAGGAATCTGGGGGTGACATAATACGATTCCATCCCTTCTACTGCGGTGCAATGCGAAGAGTCGAGAGATTTCTGTTAGAGAGGTCAAAGGGTTTCCCTCAACCGACCTCTCCAGATCCTGCCGCCACGTTGTTGGTGGTTAGACGCATCCTCCGCCAAGACCTGAACACACCACATACCTCCCCCGTGAATCCGGGCGTCGCGCCGTTAAGTCTCCAAACCAACTTGGGGTGACTCGCATCTAAATCTTCTCTCCAATAACCCCACAAAACATCCTAATATCAAGGATGCCATAGTTCCACTGCCGCAGTGGTCGGGGTAAGCGAAATTTCAAATATTGTGTGTAATCAGTATAAAATGAATGGTAATATTTTCCATCCCGATATTATATTTATTTTTTAAGCACAATTAAGTAATTTTACTAAAACATCGTTACGCAAAATATAAATACCTTGCGAAACTTGAATTGAGAGAAACTAACAAGAATAACTAAAAACATGAATTACTTTTAAAAATTTTGCTGTTTTAAATTTCAATTAAAATTGCCAACATCCTCTCACCTTTTAATATATTTTAGAACAAAATTCTTAATACTCCAAACAAATAAATTTTAAAACTTTACTGTATACCATTTAGATTAAATAAATGGGAAAAAATTATAGTGAGAATAAGCTATTAAAATGGTAAAAGATTTTCATTAGCGTTTGAAAAAATAATCGGATAATAAACCCAGTAAACCAATAATAATTACTCTTTGTTCTCTCTTTGAGTTAATAATGCCAGATTATTTTTGAGCGATTAAAAAATTTAAAAAATCCGTTATTTCTCTCCCTGGTTTCAATCCTGGGATTGGTTTGCATCAATTTCATCAATTCGTCTCTTCCACTCTTCCCTGTCTTGTGCAGCTCTTTTGAAGTCTACATATGATGAGCAGCGCACGTCCACCAGCAGGTCCTCCAGGTACTCTCGGCGTGGGCGTCCCCTAGAGTTTGTCCCCTCGGTCATACCCTCCATAATGGCATGCAAGAGGCCTTCTTGTCTTATTACATGGCCGATCCATCTTGCGCGCCTTTCGGACAAGGTCCTGAGCAGGTGCCTTCCTCCTTCGATTCTTTGGAGAACCTCCTCATTTGTAATGTGGTCTCTCCAGGAAATTCCTAATAGTCTTCTATAGGACCACTTCTCAAAAGCCTCTAGTCTCCGTTTATCTCTTTCGGATAGGCACCATGTTTCGCAGCCGTACATCAAGATACTCCATACATAGGTCTTGATGAGGAGTATTCTCAGTTTTAGGTCTATATTATTCGATTCTATTATTTTCGACTTTTTATTGAATGCAAGCCTAGCCTGGTGTATACGGCTGTCGACCTCGCTCTTAGACCGACCGTCCCATGTTATTTTGCTCCCGAGGTAGACAATTATAGACAATATCCGTTATTTACAAAGTATAAAAGTGAAAGTGTTTTTGAAAGTAGTTTTAATTATAGGATTTTTAGGGGCGCCCTCAGTAATTCCTAAATATTATCTTTTATTGAAGCAAAGCTAGCATCCTACAACGGATTACTGATACCTACCCTGACGTGGCAGTGAAGCATGTAACTGGCAGAGGAAGGATGAAAGTAGACTAAATGCTGTAGAAATGAGATTCCTGAGGCGCATTTATGGTAAAATAATGTACGATTGTGTGAGAAATGTGAAGATCCGCAAAGAATGCAAGGCTGATGCAATGTAGCGACGTAATTAATAAAATTAAGAACTCAATTTTTTATAAGAAAAACTCTCTTTTTGTAACTTTTGAAGGTTATTCCCATCAATGTAATATATCACTGAAGAAGAAGATAACAATAATAATCTAAACGAATATATGAAAGAGAACAAGACACAGAAAAACTTGATGGTTGAAAATGGTCCCAGTTGCGACCGTTGTCTATAAGTAAGTCAATAGTTCCATATGAATAAATTCGGATACATTTATCCGAGACGCTATCCAAGTCACAAACCATTTTTTAGAATGATTGTTTCCAATAAAAAGGGTAGTTGCCCGTTATATGGAAAAATAATTATTTGAAAATAATATTTTTAATTCTAAAATTTTAAATATGAGATGGACGGTTTGACAGAAGGTGGCAATAGCGAAATTGGTTAACGCGCATTTCCCGGCTACGAGAGGTCTGGGTTCGAGTCCCAGTTGCGACCATTGTCTTTTTCTGTGTCTTGTTCTCTTTCATATTTTCGTTTAGATTATTATTCTTATCTTCTTCTTCAATGAAAAATTAAGAATGGTTCCGGCATGTAGAGCGAATTAACGATGAAAGGAGTGTAAGGTGTAACGTGAGAAATGACGCAAATTTGAATGGCAGAAGAAGTCGGGGTCGTCCGAGGAAGATATGGTAAGATCAAGTGAATCAGATACTTGAGTCGGGCCATTTCAAGAGTCAGAAAAATAGAAGAGTATGTGTGGGACGATGAATGAATACGAATGAGGAAAGTATCGTAGGCCAGAACCGAGTTGTTTGGTGGTCCGTCCTCTCTGCCTACCCCTTGTTGAAACGGCGTGATAGTTATTTATTTAGTTAGTTAAGAGAATGTTGAATAAAACTTCAGATGTCATATTAGCCCGCACTGTAGAAATTTAATATTCCCCATGAAAACGTGTATTTTTTCGTGCTAGCTTGGTTGTAGAAAACACCATTGGCTGACCTAAAGCCAGCACTAATACCTTCGTATACGTACCTCTATTTACTGTCGTTTTCGAGGACAAATTCTTTCACGTTCTCGTTGGGCCACGGAATTAATTGTCTCAAAAGCTTTTTGGTACAAATTGGGGTTTAGTTACCACATTAATTTTCTTTTAATCCAGTAATACGCACTAAAAATGCTCCAATATCTAAAAAGATGTGTATAGGAATGTAATATATTTCTATATTTTCACTTAATCTTTGAAGCAAAAAAAAATTATAAGGCTATGTGAGAATGGTTTTATTGGCACGCCTGCCTTTTCAAATATGCAAGAGCGAGACGGCAGAACGAGAGTATAAAAGGTGATAAATGTTCCTGCTCGCTATCCTTACCTACAGACAGCTCCGTTAGCTAGCACGTAGCTTATAACTTGTATAGTGCAAATCACAGACATATGAATATATCTGGACCTGCCCTAAGTGATAAAAACGTAATATTTCCCCCTCCCCATGAAACCGGCTTTAGCTCCGCCTTAGCGCCAGCTCGCTCCATGGGGAGGGGAGAGATCCACGCTTAAATCTAAAATATGTGACGTCATCATTCTTGTAGTGACCAGCGCGAAACTAACGTCCATACGCTTTACGAAATAACACGCCAAAAAACGGCAGCTTGCGCTATACATTATAGGTATATATTATATAGATATAGCGAATGTGGGCGGTTCTCCAGTGTCCTCGTCGCTGGTTACAGGGGTAAGTAAATTATGAAACATTTGTAAAACTGTCTAAACTAAACACGGCAACAAAATATTGCTATGTGAATTTGGGCGAATGCTTTTGGGGGAAGCCTTTGGCCTTAGCAAATATGTTATTAACGTGGCAAGCAATTCGCGCTCCCATGTAAAAAGGTCTATTCATTCAAAGCAGATTTGGCTTTTAAGAACTAAATGGTGATATTATAATGCGAGATGCCTATATACTGTCAGATTGATTTTTCAACGAATCACAGTATCTTTCCTCTCTTCGCCCCCCATAGTTTGGTTTTACCCCTCACCTGTATCTTCTGGTCTATTCATTTTGATGTCTATGGGGCAAATAAATTTTCATATCGACCACGCGTCTATCATTTAAGATCACATCACACGCCTACACACACCTAAAGTCTAAATAACAGGCTAATTAATGATTTGTGAAAAAATAAACTTTAGATACCTTATTGGGTAGCGAATTCCTGTTTTAAATCGACCATTTTGCGTTTCATCTATATTTAAATTTATTTGTTGCATTCCGGTAACAAATACAACTATAGTACGGGTATGTGTTTAATATGGTGGTCGAAAAAAACTTAAATTATGTAACCATCAAAGCAATGAATAAAGAAAAAAAAAATCAAAAAGAAAAGTAAACGTGAATGTAAAATTGTCATGTTTAACTGGACTTTCTTATTGATATTTTTTCTGCCAGAAATTTAAAAATAAAATATCATTGAGATAGAGAAGTTTCTTTCAAAAATGAATCCTACTTTGAAATTCAAAAAAATGTTACATAAAATATACAGATTACAATTAAGTATTTGAGTACCTACTTTCAAATCTCATGATTTAAGAGGGGTTTCTTGCCAACTCAGACTGAAACCAACTCAGAAACACCTCGGAAAAGTTATTAAAAGCTATGAAAAAATAATTTTAAAATAGCCGGTAACCCTAACCTTACTCTTAAATATATATTAACATCACTCTTAATGACCTTTCTGAGGTGCTTCTGAGTTGGTTTCTTTCTGAGTTGTCCGGTCGCCTTTAAGAGTATATTTTGGTTTCGACTTAAAAAAATAAAAGAAAATTAGAAACATACTTTTTTGAACGCGAGATTACTTATAAAAATGACTTATGAAGTTTAATTCAACATTCTCTTTGCTAATTAACTAACTAACCATCACACAGTTTCCACGCAGGGATAGGCAGAGAATACGGACCGCCAAACAACTTGATCTTGGCACACTCCTTGACTCATTCACATTCATAGATGGTCTCAAACATACTCTTCTGTTTTTCTGTCTCTTGAAATAGCCTGCCTCAAGTATCTGATTCACTTGATCGTGCCATGTCTTCCTAGGGCGTCCCCGACTTCTTCTGTTATTCACATTTGCGTCATACATAGTTTAAGTCATATGTTCTCATACACATTTTTTCGTTCATTCGCTCTACATGCCCAAATCATCTGAACCTCCCTTTCTTAAACATAACTTATATCACAGCCTTGCATTCTTCGATCTCCGCGTTTCTTACGCGATCATACACGATTTTACAACATGTTCGCCTCAGGGATCTCATTTCTACAGCAATCAGTCTACTTTCATCCTTGTTCACATAAATACTAGTAAATAATACGCCACAAGTTAGATGTACGATGAAAGGAGTAAGGAAAGGTCGAAAGATGTTCTTATGATCGTACAGGGCGGTTCCAACGAGAAAGATTAATTATTCTCCGTATCAGCTTTTTAAAATTATAACTTAATATCGATTTTATTTCATTCAAAATTTATTTTAATTTATACCTACATCCAAAAATGCTGAAAGGCGTGATGATAAAATTATTAAAATTATGTACTTTTTGTAATTATTTTTTTATCATAAGTATTTGTCATTTTTCAATAATGTCTAAGCAAAATAAGAATTTAAAAAATCTGAAATGTATTAGTTTGTAAGTGCGCAAATAAATACACAAAACGGACCATTTTTCGTCAAGAAACACATGTACGTATATATTTTTTAATGATTTTATTTAACTAAAATTAAAATTCTGAAACATGCGTTTATCAGATAATAATTTGATATATTTTACTGCATGATGATAATGATTTGAAATGGGTATTGTATAATACAAAACTATTTTTTGAAAATTTAACAAATCTGCCAATAACGACCTATGGTATTATAACCTTATTATACTAAAAATAAATATTTTTTCAAAAAATTTTAAACATATGTTTACTGATAAAAGAACAATCTGTCGAAATCAATTTATATTTTTTTGTGGAAAAGAGTCAATACGTCTAAAATCTGATTTCATATTTCTGGTTTTCCCTGGTTATTTTTATTTTTATTTTTGCGGAAACAAACAGTACATTATTACATAATGGGAAATATTTACAAAGTTATAGAATTAATACAATAATTGGTATCAATGACATGTCGCTGTTATATACTTATGTTTTTGTGTGATAAATAATACATTATACCTAAATTAAGTTAGTAACTTATTGAAGGAGAGTTATATACACTCTTAAAGAGTTTCAGTGACTAAATAAATGTTCACAAGATTTCCTGCTTCTTAGTAAATGTTATCGTTGAGTTCTAATAGCTTTGTCATACTGTAGATGGTTCGAACTTCATTCGATAACATCACTTTCGAGCTTTTTGGTTTCTGACCTTTTCTCCTTTCTACGAAAGTTAGTTTTATCAATTGTGTGATCAAATTTTCCGAAGGGCGCACTTTGTTACATTGAAAAAAATCATTTTTCTGGCTTATTTTTTTGTTCCCTTTTTCGGTAAATATTTTCGAAAGATATTTTCATCAAGAAAGCCTTGATTTCTCTTTAGGTACGTCTCTGTAAAAATGACACTTCTATATCAATGCAATTTAAGTTGCAATGAAGTGTGTTTTTGACTCTACATCAGCATTTAATTCCAATATACACCAGGACAAAATCAAATAATACACTTATCGTCATCAACTCACACGACTAATTTTTATCGCACATACGCAATACAACGCATTTTCTAATAGCCTAATATTCCAGCGCCAAACAGAAAAACATTGGCAAAAGCTCTTAAAGCCCAATAACCGGGTCAAATTTTGTATTTAAAATGACAAAGACATTTTAAATACATGGCCTGCAAACTGTACAAGACACTACCACTAACATACATTAAGCCAAATAGAAATAATAACCGAATTCAAATACGAAATGTAATTGTTAGCAAATATAGGATGTCACACTATTGCAAACATCTGTAAAACATTTATTTTAATTTTTAAACTTTATGAGTAAAATCTCAAATTATAATATTTAATCAAATGAAAGCAAAAGGAGTTTGGAGAAGTTTATGTTTTTGGCTGGTGTATTGTGAATCGTTTATGTTCCTTTGTATCGTGTTTTGTTGTTTTTGTGTAATTGACAAAGATGGATCTTGCAAAAAGCTTTTTTATGTCCATAACGTTGATAGTATTGAAGATCGTATCAGTACTGGTAGAAAGACGAAGTTTAAGAATTATTTTTATGATTAATTTTTGTGCTATGAAAATGGGGTAGAGAGCACTAGAAGAAGCATTACCCAGTTTTACACCTTGACTTTAAAAATAAGAAATAAAATACTGTCTACCTCTGGATTCATAAAACTGGGTAAAGGCCGTGCAAAGCCGGGGACTTCAGCTAAAAAATAATATTTTAACCATGGTAATAACCTTAATATGAAAATGTACCAAAAGATACAAAATGTTGATTTACGAAAAAAACATTCATTTCTCTTTCCATAACAACACTTTTTTAATATAATTAACCCACGCCTCCCATGGGGTTATGTCGTTGTCCATAAAATGTCGCATTTCCTCAGAAAAAGTTACCCCATGAAAGAAAAATGGCTGAACACCTTTTATGAAGGAAATCTAATAAGTGAAAGTAGAAAGTAAGTACTTACTTGACCGGTTTTTGAAGTTCCTTCTGACCGAAAAGAGGACGAAATAAATTTCTTTGTGGATTTCCCTGTCCTTTACAAGAAAATGGGGAAGATGATAATACAGACTAAATATTTTGTTATTTTTCATTGGTGTTATTTTAGGTCACATTAAAATAATAAGGAAAAAACACCGACGTGAAAAATTGAAAATAGGACAAATACCTATACCCACCTACATAGTAATTTTTATTTTGGAAATGTATAACTTTCTTTGGTCATTGCCAAAATTGTATTATTTAAATATGTTTAAAAAGACATTATTTTTAATATTTCGGGAACAACTTATGCATGTAGTTCTCGTGGAAATCGTTGTTTCTCCCTTACTATCATGGTTAGAAATATGATCTAAAATCTTAACGGTTTTACAAATAGAAAATAAGATGCTTTATATTCAAATCAAAAAAAAATCAACGTTTATAAAATAATTATGAAATCTAAAAGATAACCAACGTTTGTAAATTAATTTATGCAACCAACGTTTCCGACCGCAATTAGAAAAAAATTGTGAAACTTTGAGAATTTTTTATTAATTATTTTTACAAAAAAAGTAAAGTGACGATTGCGTTAATGTTTAATTTTTTTTTTAATAGTAAATTAAATTAGTAAAGTTTTATTAAATTAGTAAAGTGACTATTGCGTTAACGTTTAATTTTTTTCATTTGTCTAATAAAATATGTGTGAGTTTTTATTTTTTTTCATTATCAGTAATTTTAGTTAGAAAAAACGTGAGGGAACCAATTTTAAAACTTTTTCATGTTAGCATTAAAAATTTTATAGTTCAAAAGTTATATTTTTATTTTTATTTTAACTTTATAAGTAAAACCTCAAATTGTAATATTTAATTAAATGAAGACAATATAAGCGAAACTCAATCGAAAATCTGAAAACAGAAAAATCAGAAAAAGATATTGACACATCGTGTCCCAGATGTGTCAATATCTTTTTCTGATTTTTCTGTTTTCAGATTTTCGATTGAGTTTCGCTTATATTGTCTTCATTTAATTAAATATTACAAAAGTTATATGTTTATTTCGAATTATAAAATTGGATAACGCTATTCATCACCTTTTATAAAACAGTTTTTAGATACGTACAGAAATATTAATTACAATTATTTGGATTTTTTGACCTTCTGACAAAATATCCCGTAGGCCTGGGGGGTTAATTTTATCGGTTACCTAATCGATATTGTATACTTGGGCTGCAATGTAAATGATAGATGGGATCCTTCGGTTGAAATCAAATGCCGCATTGAGCAAGCTCGTGCAACCTTTATCCGTATGAAAAAGATGTTCTGCAATCATGATCTAAACCTTGTATTACGAATACGAATGGAAGCTTGGACGCTTACTGAAGAACTAATTAGGCGACTTGAGGCATTCGAGATGTGGATCTACAGAAGAATACTTAAAATAAGCTGGATGGACAGGGTTACGAATGAAGATGTAGAGAAGATGTAGAAAGAAGAATGACTGTAGAGCTGTTCCGGGCCGCAGTAAACTAAGTTCGCATACGTCAACGTCCGTTGAACGTACAGGGCACAAGAAGAAGAAACCTAAATTAATTTAGGGCATATTCATGATTTTTGTTGTTGTTTTTACCAATTTCCAAATATTACTATTCATCAATTTTACGATAACTCTTCATTTTATCTCCTTGTCCCTCTATTTATGGAATTTCTATTATCAACTTCTTGAGCATGGTCTATTAAACCTATTCAAGGATGACCCGATAATTGATCCGGCGACAATTGGCCCGCGAACAGTTAATCCTCCCGGTATCCGATAATTGATCCGGCGACAATTGGCCCGCCGACAGTTAATCCTCCCGATAATTGATCCGGCGGATCAACTTTTCGAGGGATCAGCTGTCGGTGGGCCAATTGTCGCCGGATTAATTGTCATGGAACCCTATTCAAGTATTAAAATTAATAAAAATAAAATAAAAATATTTTGAAAATCCATAAATTCTTTGTGGAATATTATACTATAAGGAATGACACAAGAAGTGCCAGTAGGCATGTAGGCCTGTTTCGTGATACAATAATTATAGGCCTAATCGAGGCTAAAATTCCCAATGTACTATATGGAACATTTGTGTCCATTCGAATTTGTTCGGAAGGCATTTACATTAAACTGGGTCCCATTTTTTTATATGAACACCTCACAAGAGTCTCAACTGCTCCCGTCTGGAGCCAGTGAGACTATGGCATCCCCAATTAGGGTATGTTGTGAGGATAAAGGTATTGGGGAGATGGGGAAGAGGAAGGAGGGGAGGGATGCCATTTCAAGCAACGTTTCAATTCTGAATGGTTGTCTTACACCAAGGCGACACTGAGAGTATCTTCCACTCTGGAACATGCCGCAAATATACCATATATTATTTTAAATGAATTATTTGTGAAATAACACAACTTAATCAAATAACATTAGATTCGACCCTGCGACCTTCGGATTGCAAGTCAAAAGCCTTATCGCTAGACTACGCCGGCCGTATAGGGCTAGCAGTTTCTTCGATAGTGACCAGCTTCTAAATCTGTTCAACCTCAAGGACGCCCAACAAATGAATTTGGGAGCCACCTTTGGGCTGGCTCCACAATACTTGATAAACCTACTTGATTCTGTGCAAAGGAGGGCGGTCCGTCTGATTGATAATCCGTTGTTAACATTCCGATTGCCAACATCTACTGCACAGACGCAAAGTAGGCATGCTGCGTCTCTTCTACAGGTATTTTAATGGAGCCTGCTCTAAGAGACTAGCAGAATTGATCCCCGGTGCATCGATGCACGTGCGTGAAAATCGACAGACATGAGCGGAATACCCGTTCACAGTTGATGTTGGCTTCATGAGAATGGGTCGAATCTTCCACCCTTTTGTGTAAGTCGACTACCGGCATCTGTTTTCCTCCTTCATATAATCTGGCCTTCTTCAAGACTCGCATCAATAAATCTCTTCCTACAGCCCTTCCCTTAACCAGCCTCACAAAGCTGGCACACCGGGTGGCGACATAGTTCACCTGTCTACACCATTCAGACAGGAGTGCTCTTGTGAAGAAAAATAAAAATAAACGAGTGTGCTTTAGACCGCACAACTGAAGTAAAACTTCTGCTCCATCTATATGATAGGAAGAGAGAAATAAAATGTGCGCGCGCACTGCTCTCTCTTGCTCCTACAGTGTGATACAGACAATAGGCCTGCACTGTGTAACGTAACTGGCTATGAGAGAGACTAACTAACTAAACTAATTCTCTCTTACCCCTTCAGTAATACACGAAGTGTTTGCCTCGCTTTTCGTAACGCTCTCGTCACGCAAAACGTATATATATATATATAACATTTTCTTCTGAGGTTTAGAAGAGAAATGACGTCTATTTTTAGCGTTCATAATGAAGTTAAGGGGAGATAGCGTTCGTTTATATTTACTAAGCGCTTTACGTTCCCTAGACGTGACGCGATTTGGATCGTTCGTGCTCCTTGATAACCTTTTTCGAACCCCTTAACCAAAGACATAGAATATACTAGATTAGCCCTTCCTACTTCCAGAATGATAGATACTCTCAGTATCGCTCAGATAAAAGAGTCCCGTTCAGAATTAAGAAGTTGCTTTTGTTGAATACTTGAACCTTCCTCTATCGAAAAACAAAAATCCTTCAACTGACAAAACCGTAATCCATTTCATTCCGGACAGGTTGGACCAAGGAAACATAAAATCCCTATGAACAAATAAACCGCTTCCCTTGGGGGAAGTTGTGAATGCGTGACGAGAGCGTTACGAAAAAGTGTGATCCGGCGAGGCGAACAGAAGTTGAAAGTGTGATCGGGCGAGGCGAACGGAAGTTAAGAGGGAGATAGATATAAGTTAGTGAAGATAGAAAGAGAGAGAATTACGTTTATTATTGTAGGGGCAAGAGAGAGATATTACTGTAGGGGTAAGAGAGAGAGGTGCGAGCACAAGGAATCATTTATTGAATAACCATGCCATAGGTAACCCCAAGGTCATAGGTCATCCCAAGGTCATAGGTCACCCCAAGGTCATAGGTCACCCAATGTCATAGGTCATCCCAAGTTCATAGGTCACCCCAAGGTCATAGGTCACCCCAAGGTCATAGGTCACCCCAGGGTCATAGGTCACACATTTTCTTTGTCTCTTCAGTGTAGTTTTACTTCAGTCGTGTTGTCTAAAGCACACTCTTTTTTGCCTTTCAGCAACAGGGCGCTGAAGTTACAAAAGTTGAAGAAAATATTTCAAAACTCATTTTGGTAATTGGTTCAGCAGGGAATCATTATTTTTTTTAATTTCTTTATTTTTGGCAAAATTGCACTCACATATGGTGTGGGTGCATCCTTTGCAATCTGGCATTTTGTCTAATAAACACCGTCGGCCTGTGTTCTGCGTTATCGGTGCATACGTCTGAATATGGCATTTTAATTTGGGAAGCGGGTATCGGTACCGCCGCTCGAATCATTTATTGGATAACCTTTGCCATAGGTCACCCCATGTTCGACGGCCAGCGTGTTCTAGCAGTAAGGCTTTTGACTCGCAATCCGATAGTCGCGGGATTGAATCCCGGCGTGTGCAAATAAATTTTATTTGATTAATTTGTGTTATTTCACAATTAATTCATTTAAAATAATAAATAGTAGTAGTTCCTGAGTGGAAGATACTGTCAGTATCGCCCTGGTGTAAGACCACCATTCAGAATTGAAACGTTGCTTGAAATGGCTTTAGCCGTGTTTGGTAACCAGATCTAAATATCCAGGTACTTCCCCACCTTCCTCTTCCTCTTCCTCCACCCCACTACCTTCAGCCTCACAACATACACCAATTGGGGATGCTATAGTCTCACTGGCTACAGAAGGTTGCAGCTGAGACTCTTGTGAGGTATTCATATAAAAAAAATGTTATGTTACATACGTTCGGTGACTTAGCAGGGGTCCCCGGATTCACGGGGTGAGGTTTGACCGGGTCATGGTGGTGGATGCGTCTGCCCACCAGCCGTATATGGATTCATACATTTGTTACTCCTGGACACACTGAACTTCAGATCCCTAATCACCCCTTGTACCCCTTTCCTTCCCAGAAGTTTCTCTACTTCTTTTCCTAAAAAGACCCTCCACACAGCGTCCCCAAAGATGTCATAGGTTCTGAGGGGATTTATGTTCCGTCCACCGCCAAGACCTGGAATAATCTCACCCCATGAACCCGGGCACCCTTACGAAATCAGCAAACGTAGCCAACCATTTGGGGTAACCTACGGCAGAGGTATTGGTTTTATAATAAATGGTTTCAGTGATGGAACGAAATGATAAAATTATAGAACTCCATATATCCAAAGAATTTATATATGTGAGTAATTAATCATTTTTTTCAAAGATAATTAAAAATGCATAAAACAGGATTAACAAATCCTTAATCAATTTCCACCGGGTATTTAATAATGTAATATTTGTAATCGCACACTGATATTCAAACAAATGACAAAACGCGGAAAACTAGAAAAACTAGAAACGGTGAATAAAGTTCTCTATGCTCGTACGTAGAAACAAGAGGTCAAGAAGAAGCGAAGTACTTCCGTGATTGATCGATTCATCAGCTTTTTTCATTCAGAATCTAAAATAGAACTCTGAATTCGAAAAAAAATCTCCGAATCGTTTCTAGAGGGTTCACCTAGTGAAGCATTGAACAAAGCATGCGACCTCCGTAACAAATACCTTTTTCATGCCCTTTCTTTAAGACATTTTCCCTTCAAATAAGTTCAAGTTATCATTCAAACCTTCCGCGACATTCATTCAAGGGTGAAAACCACGATGCGTTGCTTTAGAATGAAATAGATGGGTCCTCTAAGTATTTAGTTAACAATGGACAAAATTGGGATATTTTAGTAAACATCATCATAATCTTCTTCCCCTTATCATATTCGGGTCGGGGACCCATTGCATCGACAAGGTTCCTCCATACGTCCCTGTCTTGTGTTGATTGTTCGGCCTCTGTCCATGGTAGACCCATCCTCTCTTCTCAGAGTTTCTGGAGTTGCCTCGCCCAACTGTGTCTAGGGCGGCCAACTGGACGTCTACCCTCTGGAATCGCACTCAGTATCTTCCTCGGAATTCAGTCATCAGACATTCTTAGTACATGCCCAAGCCACCTCAGTTGCGATTTTTTAATGAAGAGTAGCTGTGGTTCAATGTTTAGATCATCTCGGATCGTCGAGTTTCTAATATGATCCCATTGCGTAACCCCTGCCACTCCTCGCAAGTACCTCATTTCGGCTGCTTGGACTCTAGAGCGTGATTTTAGAAAACAAAAATTTAATATCGAACGAAGATAAATAGCTAATAAAAATGGAAGATTCTACTTTTTAATTATTTTATTTAACGGTCAGGAATTTTTTAGATATCAGTGTACTTAATCTTATTTTAGACAAATAAAATTATTGAAAAATAATATAATATTTACTATTAAATCTAAGCGAGAAGAGAAACAGAAAGAGGCACAGAAAAATAAGAAGGTAACGGTAAATTGTTACTTAGCGAATTGAAATTCTATAAAATATTGTTTCATACAAAACATTCGAATAGCTATTCACGATTAAATTTTTATTTATTTACCTACGAGTATATAAAGAATGTTTACAATAGGTTTTTTCGATGTCTGTCTCACGGGAAATACCTGTGTCGAGACAGGCGTAGAGATACATAATTGAATAACATATTATAAGAATATTTAACAATACCATAAGAATATTTAAGGTTATACACATATTAATTTGAATACAATTAAAACAGAAACATGATTGAAAGTGTGAGTAAATCCCATAAAGAGGGTTATATTATAAATGTAGGAAGAGATAAGTGAAGTAGTAAATCCTATCAAATCGATTTATAGAGTTAGATTATTCAGGATTCTATTATTTTAATTTGTTTTACATGGGTAAGGACGTATATAAATTTTTATTTGTCTAATTGTAATTTATTTTACAGATGTTTGCAGAAGTGTGACGTTCAATATTTTTAATCCATTTCTTTATACAGGGTGGCGCAAAATTAATCATCAGATTTTGTTTTTGAATAACTTTTTTACTAAATAAAAAAAAATGATTTTGAGTAATAGAAATCTTTATTTGGACTTTCAAAATTTTGTCTGTTAAGTGAAAAAGATGATATCCGTCGAGTGGCTGCCGCCAGTGTTGATACACATTTGTGCCCGTTTTATAGCATTTTCCATGACTTTCCCGCAAGATTTCCGGTGATAACAGTCCGCATTCCTGTCGAATATTCTCCTTAAGGGCTGCGATTGTCTGAGGTTTGTTGGCATAAAATCGCGACTTCAAATAGCCCGAAAGAAATAAGTCTGGGATGGTTAAATCGGGCGATCTTGCTGGCCATACCAAATCGCCAAAGCGAGAGATTACGCGACCAGGAAATGCTTCCTTCACAATATCCATTGTGGCTCGCGCTGTGTGCGTGGTTGCACCATCTTATTGAAACCACATGTTCACCAAGCCCCGTTCATCTTATTCCAGAAGTAAGAAGTCGTTTATCATGGCCCTGTAGCGTTCGCCAGTAACAGTGACCGCAATGCCAATGGCGTCCACAAAAAATACGGCCCAATCACTCCTCCCGCGTTAACGCCGCACCACACAGTGACTTTGAGAGGACGTTATGACTTTTCGTGAATCGCACGCAAATTTTCAGTGCCCCAGAAATGAATATTTTGCTTAACCGTAACCGTTTAAGTGGAAATGCGCCTCGTCGCTCATGATGACTGTCGACACAAAATGCTAAAAGCGTTAAAGCTTAAATCGACACAATTATTCCACGCTCTTGCGGAGTATAGCGCTCCATTGCTTGTCTGTTTGTATTCTGCAGCTGTCTAGTTCACAAATGTCAAAGATGATTTACGTACGACGCCATTTGCAAAAATTATAACTTCTTCCGACAGGGTGATTAATTTTGCGCCACCTTGTATACCTTGTTTGAATTTGATCATTGATTCAGTTTGTCTAATCTCAGTTGGTAGTGTAATGTGTAGTTTGCAAACTATGTATTTAAAGTGTCTTTTTCCAAAGGTGGTTTTAGAAAAAGGAGTTTGGAGAAATTTTTTGTTTTTGGCTCGGGTATTGTGACATTGTGTATCGTTTGTGTTGCTTTGTATAGCGTTTTATTGTTTTTGTGTAAATTAACTAAGAGGGATTAAAACTGAGTCTTCTAATATATATTTGTCACTGTGATTATCTAATATATATATATATATATATATATTATTTTTTTTTTTACAGTGAATACCGCACAAGAATCTCAACTGCTCCCGTCTGGAGCCAGTGAGACTATGGCATCCCCAATTGGGATATGTTGTGAGGCTGAAGGTAGTGGGGAGGGGAAGGAGGTGGGGAAGAGGAAGGTTGGGAAGTACCCGGCTATTCAGATCTGGTCACCAAACACGGCTAAAGCCATTTTCAAGCAACGTTTCAATTCTGAATGGTGGTCTTACACCAGGGCGATACTGATAGTATCTTCCACTCTGGAACATGCCGCAAATATACTATATATTATTTAAATGAATTAATTGTGAAGTAACACGAATTGATCAAATAAAATTTATTTGCGCATGCCGGGTTCGAACCCGCGACGTCCGGATTGCGAGTCAAGAGTCTTACCCACTGGACTACGGAGGTCGTCAAGGACAGAGGTTTATAAAATTCACGATATCTTGTATAAATTCTTAAGTTATGTGATAAAAAATAAAATACATGTGTATTCACTGGCTATATGGCCCTATAATCACTTAATATTTTATATGTCTCGATATTAAAATTGGGAGGCATGATTTTTTTAATGTGGGCGGGAAATTTCCAAATCGAACGCTCGGAAATATTGGTCGTTGAACTTTTTTAATTCATATTATTTACGCGATCGCTCAAGTGGTTAGCACGATAATAATTAGCACGATATTTGTTAGCACAGAAAATATTAAACTGATACGCTATTGAAATACGACCACGGACATATGAATATATCTGGAACTGCCCTGAGTAATAAAAACGTATTATTTTCCCCTCCCCATGGAGCCGGCTAGAGCTCGTCCTTGGAACCAGCTGGGCTTACGAAAGCCTCGCTTGAATCAAAAAAATCTGACGTCATCATTCTTGTCCTGGCCAGCGTAGAGCTAACATCCATACATTTATCAAAAAACACGCCAATATATAAGAGCTTGTGCTATACACCTACCTAGAACATAGCGAATGTGGGCGTTTCTCCAGTGAGCTCGTCACTGGTTACAGGGGTAAGTAAATTATAAAACATTTGTAAAAGTGTCTTAACTAAATACGGCAACAAAATATTGCTACGTAAATAGAGGCGAACCTTTTCGGGGCGAGCATTTGGCCATCGCAAATATGTTATTAACGTGGCAAGCAATTCGCGCTCCCATGTAAAAAGGTCTATTCACTCAAAGCAGATTTTGCTTTTAAAAACTAAATGGTGATATTATAATGCAAGATGCCTATATACTGTCGGATTGATTTTTTCACGAATCACAGTCATCTTTCCCCTCTTCCCCACCCATAGTTTGGTTTTACCCCTCATCTGTATCTTCTGGTCTATTGAATTTGGATGTCTATGGATACGACCAACAAACGTGTAATAAATATAATGTAAGAATTCAATTTGTTTTCTTGGTAAAACGATCCTACTTCGTGTTATGGAATTAAATTGCTGCGTGCCTGTTTTGATGTTTATTTTCAATACGGGTATGTAACTAACTAAAGAAAATGTAATACAATCCTAACATTGGTATTCAATGTCTTCTTAGAAATCTTCTTCTTCAAAACTTCTACTACAAGACTAGATTAGGCAAAATATTATGATTTCATTATTTAAGGAAAGTCAGCAATTTAATTAATTTGTTTGTGCTTCAATATTATGATTATATTGTTGGAGTTCAGTTATTTTAGCGCTGGCTTCATTCATGTCAGAGGACTCATTAGTTTCAAGTTTACCAAAGCTTCGCAATACTGTACAAGTTTGCAATGTTGATTTTCATTTCAACAAGTAATTGGTCAGTGGCTTAGTTGGCATAGCGTTTGGGTCCCATCCAGGCATCGCATGTTCGATTCATCGGCTATCTTAGTCCTCCATTACGACACAGGCGACATTTTCCGCTTACTGCGGTTGTAGTCGGAGATTTTCAAATATGGTCAGGTTATTCGTAACCCGGGAATGTTTGTCTTTCATTTGAAAAAAAATCTGAAACATATCTTTATATATACTTTTTTACATTAGCTCCCAAAAATAATTTCCCGCAGGGTCTATTTAATTTTTGGAGCTGCTACGTGGAGGATCTTTTTAAGGAAAAGAAGGAGATCATGTTCCGGGAAGGAAAAAGGTGCGAGGGGTGGGTAGGAAACTGGGGTTCAGTGTGCTCAGGCCATCCGTCGCGAAGACATAGACAAACCTCACCCATGAAACCGGTTACCTGTGCTTTGTCACCAAACGTAGCTATACCTATAATATATGTAAACAGGAGTGTCCTGGTGTGGCGTATATAATAATAATAATAACATTATATTTATATAGCGCAGTTTTGTAACATTTCACTTCAAGTGCGCTTAACTATAATAAATTTAAAAATATTCCTACAGTGCTCCTTATAATATTGAGAAAATAATAAAAGAATATACAGCATTTACAAAATAATGACAGAAGAACAAAATTAACTAAATAATGTACAGTATTTACAAAACAATGACAGAAGAACAAAATTAACAAAGATAGTGCTGTTATAGCACACACGGGACAATAATAATAATAGACAATAGCGGTGCTATTGTAACACAGGACAAAACAAGAACTTTAAAACTAAAATATAATATACTAACAGAAAGGCAGTTTGCGTTTAGAAATAAGAGATATTCTGCCATAAATTCGGATACGAAAATATAAAATAAAAATACAATTATGAGGAAACCGAAACCAAACAATTACGGGAAGCTTGAGAACATGGCTTATTATAATTACGTATATTGAAAAGATGTTAGGATTCATTAATGGAATGATTTTTTAAATAATTTTGTTTTTAAAGCCCGTTTAAATTCAGCCAAATTCTGTATATTAGTAAGAGTTGAGGGAAGTTTATTCCAAATGAGAGGGCCCGTTACATGAAAAGAGCGATCATAGTAAACAGCTCGATTTGACCTAGAAAGTTCTATTAGACGATTAGTAACATCTAGATCTGCTGACCTTAGAGTAAGCTGTCTCTCGCTTAAGTTTTGTCGGACACATAGTTCCGATATATAGGCTGGCGCCATTCCTTGCAATGCTTTGAAGGTCATTAAGCAGATCTTGAACTCTATTCTTTCAGGACATCGAAGCCAATGAAGACGATCCCTTAGAAGCGGGGTTATATGACAGTGATTCACCAAAAATCATTCTCGCCGCAGCATTGAAAACGGACTGTATTCTATTTAATTGTGTCTTAGGTAGGCCAGCATATGCACTATTACAATAGTCCATTCGTGAGACAACGAACGAATTTATGAGGGACTTTGCTCCATCAGTGGGAAGGCATCTCCTGATTGACTTTATCTGCCGTAGATGGAAAAAGCCAGAACTCACAGCTTTTGAAATTTCCGATTCAAGAGATAGACTATTGTGTAGAGTGAAACCCAGAAATTTTATTTCTGTAGAAGGAATTATATCTGTGTCCTGAATACGGATTGGACTGAAATCGATGAGGGCTTGCCTTCCAGGAGAAGCTATCCAAATAAATTCCGTCTTTGTCGGATTAAGTTTGAGTTTATTGACAGACATCCAACTTGAGACTGTGTTAATGAAGCTAATCACCTCGTTTTTAAGGATGTCTTTTTTATCCGGGGAGCAAAACTTGAAAATAAAAAAATCATCTGCGTAGCCTTGTGATTCAAAGCCAGCTGAGTGAATGATTCGTTCGAGACGATTCGTATATAAAATGAAGAGAATGGGACCCAGGACAGAACCCTGGGGAACTCCAAATTCGATGGGAGTTTCAGGTGATGTATATTTATTGAAAGTTACTTAAGCTACTCGTCCAGACAGGTACGATGTCATCCATTGAAGGACATCACCTCGAATGCCAAATTCGGTTTCAAGTACATTTAATAAAATACTGTGATCTACTGTATCGAAAGCCGCACTCATGTCAAGAACAGATACCAAAGCCAACTTACCTGCTTCCATCCCGATGATCAAATCTGAAATTACCCGCAAAAGAACAGTTTCTCTTGAATGAAACTGTCGATAAGCGGATTGATTTTTGGCAAATAGACCGGCGGAGTTCAAGTACCAATTGTTTGGCAACGATTTTCTCAAGCAGTTTTGAAAGAAAAGGTAGGTTGGATATTGGCCTGTAATTATCCGTATTATCAGTATCAAGGTTTGGTTTTTTTAGAATCCGAGTTATAATTGATTTTTTAAGAATTCCCGGTACAAATGAATTTACTAGTGACTTCTGAATAATTGCGGTAATTACAGGCGCTATATCCGGAAGACATTTTTTTAAGAGCCAGGTAGGTATGGGGTCTTGAGCGCATTGTTTATTAGGACAAGACTTCACAGCACGCGTGACATCTTCTTCCGTTATTGCTGCGAAAGTAGTGAAGTCGCCAGAGAGTGGACTTGGTGTTGCGGCAGAAGGAGATCCTTCGACACTGAGGTCTCGAATTTTTTCAACCTTACTTCGGAAGTGTGATGCAAGGCTATTCACGTCAAGAGAGGAATCGACCTTTATGTTGCTCTCTCCAGATAATGTCTTTATATTTTGCCAGAGTTTTCGCGGGTCTTTTTCTGATTCAATTTGGTCACACCAAAAGTTTGATTTTTTCTGTGTGATTTCTTCTTTGTACACGTTTTGATGGGCAATCCAGAGCTGCCGATTGCTGAATGTCGGATTTCGTCTATAAATCCTCTCTTTTTTACGCATTTCCCTTTTCCTTTGAAGACAATCGGCATCGAACCATTTGCTGCAATTCCTAATGCGGCAGACCTTCTCTGTGAAAGGAGCATATTTATCGAGTAATGCCCGTAGTGTAGAATTATATAGAGCTACTAACTCTTCTACTTGGCTCTCGCTATACTTTTTCTTATCACAGAGAGGCGACGCTTTCAATTCGTTGCAAAATGCCTCGAAATCGAATTCTCTCCAATTTCTTGAGATATCTGATTTGAACTGTAATTTTGGAGGATCGAAGGCAAACACTGATGTGACGAGACGATGATCCGAGAGTCCAATGTCAGTTACATCTACGCTATTCGGGGGAAACCCGACCCGAGAAATGATAACGTCAAGTGTACCTCCTGCGTCATGAGTAGGTGAGTTCACCCACTGGTCTCAGCCGAAGTCACGTAGAATTTTGTTGAATTTTATGGTCAAGGGATTGGTTTTCTTTTCGAGGTGAATATTTATATCTCCCAGAATAATAACGTCGCAATTATAGTTTGAGGTGCATTCTAGGAGAGACCGAAATTCATTGAAAAAAATTGCAGTAGCTGTACATGACCCATATATATGTTGTTTATACAAATCTACCGTTTTATTCCTAAGTTGATAAAATTTTGCATTCTTGGCCTTCATAACAAGAGAAAGGTGGTTTAGAAAAACTACCCCCATTCCATTTTTTGCGACAGTGACAGCAGTTTTGGAAAATAGCTATTATTTCTTACAATTAAACTGAATAATTATAGTTTTGTAAGACTTGTTAAATGTAACTGTAAAAAAAAACAACTGAATAAAAATAATTAAAAAATGGTAATTTTTTTGTCGAATAATAGATATTAATAGGCTTGCGTCTGCGTGGTTGAATTTCAGAACCCGGCTTCGAGTGCATGTCTGATGCCACGCCATATGCGCCGTGCCACAAATAACATCTGTGTACGTGGAATTTCAAACAAAGCTACAGTTGTAATTCGATTTCGAATTCGAATTTCTCACAAGATATCGCCACTTCCGTCAGCAGGTCGGATGGGGACGTGTCCCCCCTAGGTATAACTGCTATGAATTTGTGAATACGTAGTATCTCTCCGGATATGGAAAGATTGACGATAATACTTATTTGTAGATATGACGTCAGGGCCTGTCCCGGTTACTTTGTTCCGGTGACTTGGTCCCGGTGACTTGCTATCATTGGATGACAGTGGATCCGAGGATCGGGCTATTTTTGGAAACAGTTTCTATTGGATTTATAAAATGGTCACCAAACACTCACCGGGCGATGCCGAACCAAAAGCCACCCGCAGGGCCTAGCAGTAAGAACCTGCGGAGCGGGTTTTTAACGGCTAGTTTGAAATATTTGAAGTACGCCGTAATTTATTTATTTTTGGAGTTGTCGCTTTTTGCTTTCAACTTCCTCTTCAGTAGAGCTTTCTTATACGGTGGCTTGTTGGAAGATTGTGTGTTTGTCCACGTTCCGCGGATTTAGGAGATTATCGCCGCGGGAATTGGGTATAAGCGGAAATATTGAATTTTTCCGTGAACTTCCATATTATAAGTCCTCTTGGGAGGACAGGCATTTTAAAACCACAAGAGTATCTATATATCCCCAGTCAAAACACTATATTATATATAGAGAAAACTGATTTTTTACAAATAATGCTTCTTATTTATTTATTAATTTTCGGGAAATCGACAGTTTATATTTATTTCAGTTTGTACATAGTATTAAATAGCCAAAATAAACCAATTACGGATTTCCTCCTTGTGACTTTACTTCTACTGAGACAGCATAATAAGAATAAGTAAGTTAATTTTATAAAAAAGGAATATTAATCCAAAATTATATAAAACAAAAAAAAAAATATATATATATACTCAAAACAATTTTTTTAATATAAAAATGAAAAATTACAAAACGAAAAATCTATCAATACATTGGTAGCCATGGAGAGAAGTTGTACATATAAATCAAATCATAACAGAAATATAAACAATAAAAACATAACATTATTCAAGAACCATCAGAGAAATACTCTTTTATTGACCTTTTATATTCAGTAAGTTTGCAATTGAAAATGTCAACATTGGATAATACGCTATTATAACTATTGCATAGTCTGTTCAGGCAAGAATTCTGCTTACAGTTTGTCTTGCATTGATCCACCCTGAACAGGACAGAAGAGCGTGTTGAACGTGCAGGTACATTGAATTGAATTTTATTTAGCAACTCTGGGCATATATATATATATATTAATGTTCAGTTTTGGGGTAGGTCAGGGAAAAGGTCACTTTTTCCGCTCACGCCATTGGTCGAGAAAACTCACTTTTTCCGCTCACGCCATTGGTCGAAAAAACTCACTTTCGATTTGAGGGGAAAAGCTACCACTTTGCCCCTCGGGTGGGTGAAACCTCACGGGTCACTTTGGCTTGCGAAAATTGGGTAAAATTTGGCAAGCCAAATTGATCTCTAAGCTCATCCGATTTCAAAGGCCCCACGGTTCACTCTTCTTCGAAGCGAATTCATTGTATCTATCTCTTTTCAAATGCCCGGAAAAGTTGCGAAAGATATATCGAAAATCTCCCATACAAAACTGATTTTTGTTAGAAATTTATTCCAATTAATTAAACGGCGATCTCGGAAATAACGTTGAAAAAATGACATTTTAAAGGCCCTTTGCGGGGTGATAAAATACAACGAAAAAAAACATTTTGCGAGACATTTTTTTTAATAATCATAAATTATACAAGATTTAGAAACTTTTAAAACAAAAACATGTGTAGCTTCCCATTTAAAATGTTTCACAATATCGCGTCAAACTTTGCAATTATATCTGACATTTGCGAAAAATCCAACAACATCGAAAATGCACATCGTTCTCAGCCTGTTAAATCGGTAGATATTTGAAATGTTTATTTATTTTCTTCAACCTTGCAATACTGAACATGGAACACTATCCAAAACCACCTGAGGTTTTCAGTCAGGCCATGACACCGTTGGCTGACGTAATTTGTATGGGAAATGTTCTTAAACCAGCGCAGGTGTTCGATTTTCAGGCTTTGCTTGAGGTGGTTATGACAACTTTTATCGGTTGTCTTGCCATATAGATAAAATATTGTTTTAGAATATTTTGATGAACTAGGTAGGTACCCTGAAAATTACATAAACGGATAAATAATTATCCACGGGTATCATCTATAAATTATAGCTCATGAACGACTGGTCCAAATTGGATAATTCTTTTTGAGTTGGTTTCGTTATTGTTCGGGCAAGGTTTGTATAAGACGACTGATGAGCTCTGGAATAATAAAATTTGTTTAAAATGAATCGCCGAAATCTATAAATGCGCATAGCTTCCGAGCGAATGCACAAAATTGAATAATTCTTTCGTTGTTGTATTTGTTATTACTAGGACAAGTTTTGAATAAAATTACTGGTGAGCTCTGGCATAACGAAATTTGTTTAAAAATGATTCGCCGAAATGTAAGTACGCTCATAACTTCAGAACGACTGCACGCAATTGAATAATTCTTTTTTTGTTGCGATCCTTATTGTTAGGACAAAGATTGTATGCAACTACTGGTGAGCTCTGGCATTTTGAAATATGTTTAAAAATTAATCGATGAAATGTAAGAACGCGCATAACTTCGGAACGACTGCACCTAATTGGGTAATTATTTTTTTGTTGTTATCGTTATTGTAAGGACAAGTATTGAATAAAACTACTGGTGAGCTCTGGCATTATGAAATTTGCATAAAAATGAATCGTCGAAATGTATGTACGCGTATAACTTCCGAAAGACTGCACCAAATTGAATAATTCTTTTTTTGATATGTTTGTTTATTGGCTGGTGAGCTTTGGCATTACGAAATTTGCATAAAAATATTTCCATAGGTGGCACGCGAGCTGTTTGAAAACTAAATGTAACGGCAATGAAAGGTGAATTTATACGCAGTTAATTATTTTTTTACATGAGCTCAACACAGGAGACCCTGAGGAAAATAATTTCCCTCAGGGTCATGTCATCTTTGGAGATGCTGGGTGAAGAGTTTTTAAAGGCAAAGAAGGAGATGAGAGTTCTGGGAAGGAAAAGGGTTTAAGGGGTGGGTAGGGGTCTGGGGTTCAGTGTGTCCTGGTCATCCGCATCCAAGACCTAGACAAACCTCACCCCATGAACCCGGGCACCCCTACTAAATCACCAAACGTAGCGAACCACTTGGAGTGACCTACGGCATAGGTGTTGGTTATCCAATAAAGGTCAACTTTGGGGATTTGTATTTCTACATAACATTATAAACAACGGGTACCCGGCATGCGTTGCAACATCACTGTAACCTCGGGGTCAACTTAACTGTAATGGTTCCATTCCAAGTTCCGGGAAACTACATTAAAATGCAAGCGCCTTGCAAACGCATGCAATGTATTATAAAATTATATACAAAGGGTACCCGGCATGCGTTACAAGGTCACTGCAACCTCAGGTAGAACTCAGGATGAAATTATGCAGTGTTAAACTTTTTTTTTACATTAGCCCCACACAGGAGGCTCCAAGGAAAACAATTTCCCTAGGGGCCTATGTCATCTTTGAGGATGCTGTGTGGAGGGTTTTTAAGGGAAAGGAAGGAGAAGAAGATATGGGAAGGAAAAGGGTATGAGGGGTGTTAAGTAATCTGGGGGTCAGTGTGGCCAGGAGTGACGGACGTGTGAATCTATTCCTCACACTGCGGTGCAAGGCGAAGGGTTGGGAGAATCTGGGTGGAGAGGTCGAAATCCTCCCTTAATCAGTCTCCTCCAATCCAACCCGCCACGCAGTGCTATGTCATCTTTGAGGATGCTGTGCGGAGGGTTTTTTAAGGGAAATGGTGGAGAAGAAGATATGGGAAGGAAAAAGGTATGAGGGGTGGGTAGGAATCTGGGGGTCAGTGTGGCCAGGAGTGACGGACGTATGAATCTATTCCTCACACTGCGGTGCAAGGCGAGGGGTTGGGAAAATCTGGGTGGAGAGGTCAAAATCCTTCCTCAATCAGTCTCCTCCGATCCAACCCGCCACGCAGTGGTTGGGCAAACGTATCCTCCACCAAGACCTAGACAAATACATTTTTTTCAAGACCTAGACAAATACATACAGTTTCTGAATACAATAATGATCTCTGGCATCACGAAATTACGCGAGTAAAGGCCCGTTCTGAATCCTAGGGGCCTATGTCATCTTTGAGGATGCTGTGCGGAGGGTTTTTCAAGGGAAAGGATGGAGAAGAAGATGTGGGAAGGAAAAAGGTATAAGGGGTGGGTAGGAATCTGGGGGTCAGTGTGGCCAGGAGTGACGGATGTATGAATCTATTCCTCACACTGCGGTGCAAGGCGAAGGGTTGGGAGAATCTGGCTGGAGAGGTCAGAAGCCTCTTAGAATTTGAACAGAACTTTCACAGAACGTAAAAAGTAACTTGAAAAAATGGAAGATTTTTAACCTTTTTTTTACAACTCAACAGTGTTAAACTTTTTTTTACATTAGCTCCACACAGGAGGCTCCAAGGAAAACAATTTCCCTAGGGGCCTACGTCATCTTTGAGGATGCTGTGCGGAGGGTTTTTTAAGGGAAAGGAAGGAGAAGAAGATATGGGAAGGAAAAGGGTATGAGAGGTGGGTAGGAATCTGGGGGTCAGTGTGGCAGGAGTAACGGACTTATGAATCTATTCCTCACACTGCGGTGCATGGCAAAGGATTGGGAGAATGTGGCTGGAGAGGTCGAGATCCCCCCTTAATCAGTCTCCTCCGATCCAGTCTGCCACGCAGTGGTTGGTCAAACGTATCCGCTTCCAAGACCTAGACACACCTCACCCCATGAACCCGGGCACCCCTACTAAATCACCAAACGTAGCGAACCACTTGGGGTGACCTACAGCAGAGGTGTTGGTTATCCAATAAAGGTCAATTTTGGGGATTTGTATTTCTACATAACATTATATAACACGGGTACCCGGCATGCGTTGCAAGATCACTGAAACCTTGGGGAGAACTCAGGATGAAATTATGCAGTGTTAAACTTTTTTTTACATTAGCTCCACACAGGAGACTCCAAGGAAAACAATTTCCCTAGGGGCCTATGTCATCTTTGAGGATGCTGAGCGGAGGGTTTTTAAGGGAAAGGAAGGAGAAGAAGATATAGGAAGGAAAAAGGTATGAGGGGTGTTAAGGAATCTGGGGGCAGTGTGGCCAGGAGTGATGGACGCATGAATCTATTCCTCACACTGCGGTGCAAGGCGAAGGGTTGAGAGAATCTGGCTGGAGAGATAAAAAGCCTCCCTCAATCAGTCTCCTCCGATCCAGCCCGCCACGCAGTGGTTGGGAAGAAGATATGGGAAGGAAAAAGGTCTGAGGGGTGTTTAGGAATCTGGGGGACAGTGGCCAGGAGAGACGGACGTATGAATCTATTCCTCACACTGCGGTGCAAGCCGAAGGGTTGGGAGAATCTGGCTGGAGAGGTCAAAAGCCTTCCAATAATTATGGTAACAAGGGAAAGGATAAGAGGGAGATTAATGGACTTTTTGTGCGTAAATAAATAAATTATATACAGCGGGTACCCGGCATGCGTTGCAAGGCCACTTTAACCTCGGGGTCCATTAAACTGTAATGGTTCCATCCCGAATCTCGGAAAAAAACATTATAATGCAAGCGCCTGTAATATATAACATTAAAAAACAACGGGTACCTGGCATGCGTTGCAAGGTCACTGTAAGATCGGGGTCAACTTTACTGTAATGGTTCCATCCTGATTCCCGGGAAATAACATTTTAAAGCAAGTGCCTGCAATATATAATATGATATACAACGGTTACTCGGCATGCATTGCACGGTCACTGTAACCTCGGGGTCAACTTAACTGTAATGGTTCCATCCCGATTCCCGGGAAATAAAATTTTAATGCAAGCGCCTGCAATTTATAACATAATATATAACGGGTACCTGGCATGCGTTGCAAGATCACTGTAACCTCGGGGTCAACTTTACTGTAATGGTTCCATCCCGATTCCCGGGAAATAAAATTTTAATGCAAGCGCCTGCAATTTATAACATAATATACAACGGGTACACGGCATGCGTTGCAAGGTCACTGTAACCTCGGGGTCAACTTAACTGTAATGGTTCCATCCCAATTCCCGGGAAATAACATTTTAAAGCAAGTGCCTGCAATATATAACATGATATACAACGGTTACTCGGCATGCGTTGCAAGGTCACTGTAACCTCGGGGTCAACTTAACTGTAATGGTTCCATTCCAATTCCTGGCAAATTACATTTTAATGCAAGCGCTGCACTACATAACATTATATACAACGGGTACCCGGCATGCGTTGCAAGGTCACTGTGAACTAAGGTTTCTTCATATATTTAATTTAACACACACTTCTCCTCGCTTCATCCACGTTCACACGTCAAATCGCATAATGTTTTAACCCATCAGTTGCTTCTGCAACGGGCAAAACCTAGTATATATAGTATTGTTTAGTTTTTTTGCTCACTTTTTTGCTCACTTTTTTTGCTCACTTTTTTTGCTCACTTTTATTTTGACGCAAAAACGACCAGTATGCCCTTTACGTTTCACCCACCTTAAGGTTCACTTTCGGTTGAAGGAAATTCAGACAAGGAAGCTGGTAGTATTTTTTTTTCGACAAAATAAAATATATATGCAGGGATTTATTCTCCGATACGAATCAGCGGCGAAAACTAGAAGCTCTACTCGAATCACTCGATTCGGCTCGGTTATACTTCCCGTCGACAGGTGCGCATAAAAAACGATAGATGTCTTTTCGACCATCAGTTTCAGTAAATAAAATGTTAGGAGGTATCTATCTCTATTCAAATGGCTGCGAAAGTTGAGAAAGATATATTGTCAATTTCCCATATAAAACTGATTTTTGCTAGGAATTTTTTTTTTTGCTAGAAATTTATTCTAATAAATTAAACGGCATTCTTGAAAAGAGCTTGGAAAAATGGACATTTTAAAGGCCCTTTGCGGGGTGGTAGATTACAGCATGAAAAAACATTTTGCAAGAGATATTTTCAAATAATCATAAAATATACAAGGTTTAGAAACTTTTAATATAAAAACATTTGTAGCTTTCCATTTAAAATATTTCACAATGTCGCGTCAAACTTTGCAATTTTATTTGACATTTGCGAAAAATTCAATGACATCGATAATGCACATGGTTTTCAGCCTGTTAAATCGGTAAATATTTTAAATGTTTATTTAATTTTCCTCAACCTTGCAATACTGAACATGGAACACTATCCAAAACCACCGCAAGTTTTCAGCGAGGACCTGACAGCATTAGCTGACGTAATTTGTATGTAAAATGTTCTAAAACGGGCGCAGGTGTTCGATTTTCAGGCTGTGCTTGAGGTGGTTACGACAAAGTTTAATGGTAGTCTTGCCATATAGATAAAATGTTATTTTAGAATATTTTGATGAACTAGGTAGGTACCGTGAAAATTACATAAACGGATAAATTATCCACGGGTATCATCAATAAATTGTAGCTCACGAACGACTGGACCAAATTGCAAAATTCTTTTTGAGTTGGTTTCGTTATTGTTCGGGCAAGGTTTGTATAAAACTACTGATGAGGTCTGGAATTATAAAATTTGTTTAAAATGAATCGCCGAAATCTATATATGCGCATAGCTTCCGAGGATGGGGGAAGGGGGGGGGGATGGGAGTAGAGTACGCTATGAAAGAATATTTTATGTTTTTGTTTTACTCGAATAAAACTAAATTTTAGTTTATAAAAAAATCTGAATAATACATTTTTGTAGCGCCGTTTTTGCGAAAAATTACTACATGTCTATTTAGTACCAATAATACCAGTAATAAACCTTAGTTGTTGATTCTAAAAAAATGTGACGAATACATTTTTATAGCGTTTCTGTAAATCCTTTACTCAGATAAAACACAGTTTCACTTTCTAAAAAATGCTGAATAGCACATTTTTGTTTATTGGATGGTGAGCTCTGGTATTATGAAATTTGCATTAAAATATTTTAATACGTGGGACGCGAGCTGTTTGAAAACTAAATGTACCAAGAATGAATTAATGAAGTGCGGGAGGGGGGGGAGGAAAACCAGGGAGGGGGAGGGTAACCTGGGAAGGGGGAAGGGAACTCGGGAGGGGGTTTTGCGGGATGGAGGAAGGGGGGGGGGGGGGGGGTAGAGTAGAGATGAAAGAATATTTTTTCTGTTCTTTTTTACTCGAATAAAACAAAATTTTAAAAGGATACATACCAGGAGTGCAGAACTAAGCAAGGGAAAATATATTAAGAAAATGTTTTTTTTTTTCAATTATTTCTGGCTTTTTGGGTAAGGTGAATTTATTTGCATTTAATTTTTTTTATTTTACATGAGCTCCACACAGGAGACCCTGAGGAAAATGATTCCCCTCAGGGTCATGTCATCTTTGGAGATGCTGGGTGGAGGGTTTTTTAAGGCAAAGAAGGAGATGAGAGTTCTGGGAAGGAAAAGGATTTAAAGAGTGGGTAGGGGTCTGGGGTTCAGTGTGTCCTGGTCATCCGCATCCAAGACCTGGACAAACCTCACCCCATGAACCCGGGCACCCCTACTAAATCACCAAACGTAGCGAACCACTTGGAGTGACCTACGGCATAGGTGTTGGTTATCCAATAAAGGTCAATTTTGGGGATTTGTATTTCTAAATAACATTTTATACAACGGGTACCCGGCATGCGTTGCAAAATCACTGTAACCTCGGTGTCAACTTAACTGTAATGGTTTCATTCCAAGTTCCGGGAAACTACATTATAATACAACTGCCTTGCAAACGCATGCCCTGTATTATAACATAATATACAAAGGGTACCCGGCATGCGTTGCAAGGTCACTGCAACCTCAGGTAGAACTCAGGATGAAATTATGCATTGCTTAAATATTTTTTTTATATTAGCTCCACACAGGAGGCACTCATGAAAACAATTTCCCTAGGGGCCTATGTCATCTTTGAGGATGCTGTGTGGAGGGTTTTTTAAGGGAAAGGACGGAGAAAAAGATATGAATTTAATTTTTTTTTTTTACATGAGCTCCACACTGGAGACCGTGGGGAAAATAATTTCCCTCAGGTCCTATGTCATCTTTGGGGATGCTGTGTGGAGGATTATTTTTAGAAAAGGAAAAGGCTTTTTGGGAAAGGTGAATTTATTTGCATTTAATTATTTTTTTATATGAGCTCCACACAGGAGACCCTGAGAAAAATAATTTCCCTCAGGGTCATGTCATCTTTGGAGATTCTGGGTGGAGGGTTTTTTAAGGCAAAGAAGGAGATGAGAGTTCTGGGAAGGAAAAGGGTTTAAGGGTTGGGTAGGGGTCTGGGGTTCAGTGTGTCCTGGTCATCCGCATCCAAGACCAGGACAAACCTCACCCCATGAACCCGGGCACCCCTACTAAATCACCAAACGTAGCGAACCACTTGGAGTGACCTACGGCGTAGGTGTTGGTTATCCAATAAAGGTCAATTTTGGGGATTTGTATTTCTAAATAACATTTTATACAACGGGTACCCGGCATGCGTTGCAAAATCACTGTAACCTCGGTGTCAACTTAACTGTAATTGTTTCATTCCAAGTTCCGGGAAACTACATTATAATGCAAGCGCCTTGCAAACGCATGCCCTGTATTATAACATAATATACAAAGGGTACCCGGCATGCGTTGCAAGGTCACTGCAACCTCAAGTAGAACTCAGGATGAAATTATGCATTGCTAAAATATTTTTTTTACATTAGCTCCACACAGGAGGCACTGATGAAAACAATTTCCCTAGGGGCCTATGTCATCTTTGAGGATGCTGTGTGGAGGGTTTTTTAAGGGAAAGGACGGAGAAAAAGATATGCATTTAATTATTTTTTTTACATGAGCTCCACACAGGAGGCCGTGGGGAAAATAATTTCCCTCAGGTCCTATGTCATCTTTGGGGATGCTGTGTGGAGGATTTTTTTTAGAAAAGGAAGGAGATGAGAGTTCTGGGAAGGAAAAGGGTTTAAGGGGTGGGTAGGAATCTGGGGTTCAGTGTGTCCTGGGCTTCCGCCTCCAAGAACTAGGCAGACCTCACCGCATGAACCCGGGCACCCCTACTAAATCACCAAACGTAGCGAACCACTTGAGGTGACCTATGGCACAGGTGTTGGTTATCCAATAGTAGACAACTTTGGGGAGTTGTATTTCTACATTACATTATATACAACGGGTACCCGGCATGCGTTGCAAGGTCACTGTTACCTCAGGTTTCTTCATATATTTAATTTAACACACACTCCTCCTCGCTTCATCCACGTTCACACGTTAAATCGCATAGTGTTTTAACCCGTTAGTTGCTTCTGCAACGGGCCCCGCTAGTATATATTAATGTTCAGTTTTGGGGTAGGTCAGGGAAAAGGTCACTTTTTCCGCTCACGCCATTGGTCGAGAAAACTCACTTTTTCCGCTCACGCCATTGGTCGAAAAAACTCACTTTCGATTTGAGGGGAAAAGCTACCACTTTGCCCCTCGGGTGGGTGAAACCTCACGGGTCACTTTGGCTTGCGAAAATTGGGTAAAATTTGGCAAGCCAAATTGATCTCTAAGCTCATCCGATTTCAAAGGCCCCACGGTTCACTCTTCTTCGAAGCGAATTCATTGTATCTATCTCTTTTCAAATGCCCGGAAAAGTTGCGAAAGATATATCGAAAATCTCCCATACAAAACTGATTTTTGTTAGAAATTTATTCCAATTAATTAAACGGCGATCTCGGAAATAACGTTGAAAAAATGACATTTTAAAGGCCCTTTGCGGGGTGATAAAATACAACGAAAAAAAACATTTTGCGAGACATTTTTTTTAATAATCATAAATTATACAAGATTTAGAAACTTTTAAAACAAAAACATGTGTAGCTTCCCATTTAAAATGTTTCACAATATCGCGTCAAACTTTGCAATTATATCTGACATTTGCGAAAAATCCAACAACATCGAAAATGCACATCGTTCTCAGCCTGTTAAATCGGTAGATATTTGAAATGTTTTTTTATTTTCTTCAACCTTGCAATACTGAACATGGAACACTATCCAAAACCACCTGAGGTTTTCAGTCAGGCCATGACACCGTTGGCTGACGTAATTTGTATGGGAAATGTTCTTAAACCAGCGCAGGTGTTCGATTTTCAGGCTTTGCTTGAGGTGGTTATGACAACTTTTATCGGTTGTCTTGCCATATAGATAAAATATTGTTTTAGAATATTTTGATGAACTAGGTAGGTACCCTGAAAATTACATAAACGGATAAATAATTATCCACGGGTATCATCTATAAATTATAGCTCATGAACGACTGGTCCAAATTGGATAATTCTTTTTGAGTTGGTTTCGTTATTGTTCGGGCAAGGTTTGTATAAGACGACTGATGAGCTCTGGAATAATAAAATTTGTTTAAAATGAATCGCCGAAATCTATAAATGCGCATAGCTTCCGAGCGAATGCACAAAATTGAATAATTCTTTCGTTGTTGTATTTGTTATTACTAGGACAAGTTTTGAATAAAATTACTGGTGAGCTCTGGCATAACGAAATTTGTTTAAAAATGATTCGCCGAAATGTAAGTACGCTCATAACTTCAGAACGACTGCACGCAATCGAATAATTCTTTTTTTGTTGCGTTCCTTATTGTTAGGACAAAGATTGTATACAACTACTGGTGAGCTCTGGCATTTTGAAATATGTTTAAAAATTAATCGATGAAATGTAAGAACGCGCATAACTTCGGAACGACTGCACCTAATTGGGTAATTATTTTTTTGTTGTTATCGTTATTGTAAGGACAAGTTTTGAATAAAACTACTGGTGAGCTCTGGCATTATGAAATTTGCATAAAAATGAATCGTCGAAATGTATGTACGCGTATAACTTCCGAAAGACTGCACCAAATTGAATAATTCTTTTTTTTGATATGTTTGTTTATTGGCTGGTGAGCTTTGGCATTACGAAATTTGCATAAAAATATTTCAATAGGTGGCACGCGAGCTGTTTGAAAACTAAATGTAACGGCAATGAAATAATGAGCGCGGGAGGGGGGGAAAAAAACCACGGAGGGGGGAGGGTAACCTGGGAAGGCGGAGGGGAACCCGTGAGGGGGTTTTGCGGGATGGAGGAAGGGGGGGGGGGGGGTAGAGTACGCTATGAAAGAATATTTTTTCTGTTCTTTTTTTTACTCGAATAAAACAAAATTTTAAAAGTATAAATACCAGGAGTGCAGAACTAAGCAAGGGAAAATATATTACGAACATGTTTTTTTTCAATTTTTTCTGGCTTTTTGGGAAAGGTGAATTTATATGCATTTAATTTTTTTTTTACATGAGCTCCGCACAGGAGGCCGTGGGGAAAATAATTTCCCTCAGGTCCTATGTCATCTTTGGGGATGCTGTGTGGAGGATTTTTTCTAGGAAAGGAAGGTGATGAGAGTTCTGGAAAGGAAAAAGGTTTAAGGGGTGGGTAGGAATCTGGGGTTCAGTGTGTCCTGGTCATCCGCCTCCAAGACCTAGACAGACCTCACCCCATGAACCCGGGCACCCCTACTAAAACACCAAACGTAGCGAACCACTTGGGGTGACCTACGGCAGAGGTGTTGGTTATCCAATAAAGGTCAACTTTGGGGATTTATATTTCTACATAACATTATATACAAGGGGTATCCGGCATGCGTTGCAACATCACTGTAACCTCGGGGTCAACTTAACTGTTTTGGGTCCATTCCAAGTTCTGGGAAACTACATTATAATTCAAGCGCCTTGCAAACGCATGCACTGTATTATAATATTATATACAATGGGTACCCGGCATGCGTTGCAACATCACTGTAATTTCGGGGTCAACTTAACTGTAATGGTTCCATTCCAAGTTCCGGGAAACTACATTATAATACAAGCGCCTTGCAAATGCCTACTTTATATTAAAACATTATATACAAAGGGTACCCGGCATGCGTTGCAAGATCACTGTAACCTCGGGGTCAACTTAACTGTAATAGTTCCATTCCAAGTTCCGGGAAACAACATTATAATACAAGCGCCTTGCAAACGCCTGCTTTATATTATAACATTATATACAAAGGGTACCCGGCATGCGTTGCAAGATCACTGTAACCTCGGGGTCAACTTAACTGCAATGGTTCCATTCCAAGTTCCGGGAAACTACATTATAATTCAAGCGCCTTGCAAACGCATGCACTGTATTATAACATTATATACAACGGGTACCCGGCATGCGTTGCAACATCACTGTAACCTCGGGGTCAACTTAACTGTAATGGTTTCATTCCAAGTTCCAATAAACTACATTATAATGCAAGCGCCTTGCAAACGCCTGCACTTTATTATAACATTTTATACAACGGGTACCCGGCATGCGTTACAAGATCACTGTAACCTCGGGGTCAACATAACTGTAATGGTTCCATTCCAAGTTCAGGGAAACTACATTATTATGCAAGCGCCTTGCAAATGCATGCACTATATTATAACATTATAAACAATGGGTACCCGGCATGCGTTGCAAGGTCACTGTAACCTCAGGTTTCTTCATATATTTAATTTAACACACACTCCTCCTCGCTTCATCCACGTTCACACGCAAATCGCATAATTTTTTAACCCGTTAGTTGCATTTTTGCAACGGGCCCCGCTAGTATATATTAATGCTTGGTTTTGGGATAGGTCGGGAAAAGCTCACTTTTTTGTCGACGCAAAAACGACCAGTACGCCCTTTACGTTTCATCCACCTCAAGGTTCACTTTCGGTTGAAGCAAATTCCGAATGAAAACTGTAAGCACTTTTTTTTCGACAAAATGAAATATATACAGGGATTTATTCTCCGATACGAATCGGCGGCGAAAACTAGAAGCTCTACTCGAATCACTCGATTCGGCTCGGTTGTATTTCCCGCCGACAGATAGCGTTTCAAAAAAAAAATGACAAAAAAAGACTTAGCATTTTCCTCAAAGGAAAATGCTAGGTCTATGGTCAAAATCTTAGATGTCAAATTTTTAGCCTAACAAAACGGAACTCTCGGCGGTTTCGGTCGTTGTTTTTCGGAAAACGACATTACCGCCGAAAAACCGATTCTGGGCTAGATGTTTTTTGAAAATACGATAGCCGGATAGATTCCGCAACTTTTAACACCAATAAAACATATGATTCTCATATAAAATACGTCAGGAGATGCTGACAAAACTCGAAATTTTCCGAAAAAAAATCATCAAAATACGTGCTCACAGATTCCATCGGAAGTTTAAATATTCCTGGCCAGTTCAAATTAATACGTTTTTCATTCGGGGTAGGTACCTACTTATTTCGGTAGTATTGCAAATATGATGAAAAAAGCTAAGATTGCCGGAATCTAAGGAAATGCGCAGGTACCTACCTGAATGGGTACCTACACAACGAATTAGGTTTTAATGCAATAAATACTAAGGTAAGGTTGTTTCGATGATACAGAATAATTGAACTTTTTTAAAGTTAATTTTCACGTTCTGTGATGGTTCTACTCAAATTCTATTGTTTTATCATTACAGACCAGTTACATCACAAAACTGAAATAATTACAGAACTCGAACGGAACTTTATAGAACTGAAAATTTACTAGAAAAATTTTAAGAATTGTCAATTTTTTTTATTAATTATTTTTTTTTATTTTTAAGTGTGTTCTATTTGGACATTGTTAAATAAAAATAATAATTACGCGTGTTCTAGGCAGGTACTTACTTCCAGGGACTTTTTTCATTTAAAAATCAAAACATGATATTGAATGAATTTATTTATAGTGAAAATTATTTTATGCTCAACAGCATAATGACGTCGTTTTGGTGAAATATTACAACAAAGTACCTACTTAGTACTTACACTTGCAAAATGAAATACAATACAACTACAATAGTGAGCTCCGGCATAATGAAATTTTGCACTGCTAAACCGTGAAACCGATTGTTATTGTTAATGGACTATTTGTGCGTAAATAAATTAATTATATACAGCGGGTACCCGGCATGCGTTGCGAGGCCACTTTAACTTCGGGGTCAACTAAACCGTAATGGTTCCCTACCAAGTCCCGGGAAACAACATTATAAAATTATGCACTTTATAAAATTATATACAACGGGTACCCGGCATGCGTTGCAAGGCCGCTTTAACCTCGGGGTCAATAAAACTGTAATGTTTCCATCCGAAGTCCTGGGAAACTACATTATAATGCAAGCGCCTGCACTATATAACAGTATATACAACGGGTACCCGGCATGCGTTGCAAGGTCACTTAACCTCGGGGTCAACTTAATTATAATGGTTCCATCCCAAGTACCGGGAAACTACATTATAATGCAAGCACCTGCACTATATAAAATTATATACAACGGGTACCCGGTATGCGTTGCAAGGCGACTTTAACCTAGGGGTCAACTTTACTGTAATGGTTTCATCCCGATTCCCGGGAAATAAAATTTTAATGCAAGCGCCTGCAATTTATAACATAATATACAACGGGTACACGGCATGCGTTGCAAGGTCACTGTAACCTCGGGGTCAACTTAACTGTAATGGTTCCATCCCAATTCCCGGGAAATAATATTTTAAAGCAAGTGCCTGCAATATATAACATGATATACAACGGTTACTCGGCATGCGTTGCAAGGTCACTGTAACCTCGGGATCAACTTAACTGTAATGGTTCCATTCCAATTCCTGGGAAATTACATTTTAATGCAAGCGCTGCACTACATAACATTATATACAACGGGTACCCGGCATGCGTTGCAAGGCCACTGTGAACTCAGGTTTCTTCATATATTTAATTTAACACACACTCCTCCTCGCTTCATCCACGTTCACACGTCAAATCGCATAGTGTCTTAACCCGTCAGTTGCTTCTGCAACGGGCAAAACCTAGTATATATATTAATACACAGTTTATCGACCGCGCACTTTTTCCTTGACGCGAAAAACGACCACTCTGCCCTTTACGTTTCACCCACCTTAAGGTTCACTTTCGGTTGAAGCAAATTCAGACAAGAAGCTGGGAGTATATTTTTTTCGACAAAATGAAATATATACAGGGATTTATTCTCCTATACGAATCGGCGGCGAAAACTAGAAGCTCTACTCGAATCACTCGATCCGGCTCGGTTGTATTTCCCGCCGACAGATGGCGTTTGAAAAAAAAAAATGACGAAAAAACCCGCTTATTTCACAAAGGAAAATGCTAGGACTATTGACTTGACATAGGTCAGGATCTCAGATGTCAAAGTTTTAGCCTAACAAAACGGAACTCTCGGCGGTTTGGGTCGTTGTTTTTCGGAAAACGACATTGCCGCCGAAAAACCGATTCCGGGCTAGATGTTTTTTAAAAATACGATAGCCGGAAAGATTCCGCAACTTTTAATAACAATAATACATATGATTCTCATATAAAATATGTCAGGAGATGCTGCCAAATATTACACATTTTCATGTCAAAAACGTGTTCGTAAATTCTTTGAGAGTGTAAAAATCGCTGGCCATACGAAAATTTAAAACAACACAATTTATAACGCGGTAGGTACCTACCATTCCATTGAATTATTGCAAATTCGCCAAGTATTTATTGAGAATAAGCGTAGGTACCTACCTACACCAATATTATTTTTCCCGGTATGTTTGAGGTAGGTACCTACCGGCTTATGAAGAATGTTCTTTCATTTAAATCACTTAAAATATCAAGAAAACAGGATAGGTAGGTACTTAATGCGTTCTCACTAAAATAATGCCGATTTTCGTTGCTTGCCAGTGTTTACGAATGTAAGTGCAGGGTGGTAAAAAAAATACCGTTGGAAATATATTGATTAATTTTGTAATATTATTAATAATGTTTTCTTATTTTTTTTTGTTTTTAGAAAATGGAGTCGGGCCGTTGCGACAAAGATTTTCGCAGCGTATAATTTTTTTTTCAAAATGAGATACGTAGTTTTTTTTTAAATTTCAATACATTTTTCGTTCTGAATAACTATTTATTACGAAAATAGTATTGGCGTGGCTAAATTTGAAAGGTGGACACTTGATAGATGACATTTTCAAAAAATAAAATCAAAGGGTCGATTTAAAAAAAAAAAAAAATTTTGTTCATCAAATTGTGTTTGTTTAAAATGAGTAAGGAAATATTGGCGGACCCTATCTTTTTTAGCTTTCAGCCAATCAGGAGAGAGATTGGAATTCTATTCCGATGTCCAATCAGAGTGGCCGCATAGAGATGTTATTGCTTATTAATTCAAATGACAATATTCACTATGAGTAGGAACTTATTTACTTTAAAATTATGATATAAAATAAAAGGAAGTAATCAAAGATGGAATTTAAAAAAATGCTTCAGTACCTACGTGTATTGGAACTATTTATTCTGTACATTTAACTAAAATTAAATTACATGGGTAATTGGTTGGTGCAATTATTTGTTTTATAAAAATACGTAGGTAACTAGGAACACAGATATATTATGTGTGTTAGTAGGTAGGTACTAGGTATGAGAGAACTTTTATCTTATTTTCTGTCCAAATGAATAGCTAAAGTTTTTGTTTTACACATCAGAAAAAAGCGTAGATTGCTTCATTTACATTCGGATATACATACTAAATTTTACAAATTTTTAATTACTTTTTTTTTACAGATGTGTGGGTACCTACTCAGAATCTGAGTAGGCTACTGCACATAACGACTCAGAATCTTCTGATGATATTGCGTATGTTTTTTTTTGTAAAATATGTGATGATATTACTAGAAGTTGAATGGGATCATTTTTTCCAAAAATATGAAATTTACATAGCGCTTTTTTTTGTATTTTGCATTTTAATGATAATCATTCAACGTGGAATTGGAATCGCCACCCCGGGAACCATTAATTGGTTTCTATATACAATATTGAGCTCTGGCATCATGAAATTATGCATTGCTAAACTTTTTTTTTACATTAGCTCCACACAGGAGGCACCGAGGAAAACAATTTCCCTAAGGGCCTATGTCATCTTTGAGGATGCTGTGTGGAGGGTTTTTTAAGGGAAAGGAAGGAGAAGAAGATGTGGGAAGGAAAATGGTATGAGGGGTGGGTAGGAATCTGGTAGGCACCGAGGAAAACAATTTCCCTAAGGGCCTATGTCATCTTTGAGGATGCTGTGTGGAGGGTTTTTTAAGGGAAAGGAAGGAGAAGAAGATGTGGGAAGGAAAATGGTATGAGGGGTGGGTAGGAATCTGGTAGTCAGTGTGGCCAGGAGTGACGGACGTTTGAATCTATTCTTCACACTGCGGTGCAAGGCGAAGGGTTGAGAGAATCTGGCTGGAGAGATAAACAGCCTTCCAATAATTATGGTATCATAAATAATTACAGAGCTCGAATAGAATTTGAACAGAACTTTCACAAAACGTTAAGCTTAACTTGAAAAAATGGAAGTTTTTTTTTTTAACAACCACGCAGGAGGAACCGAGGAAAACAATTTCCCTAAGGGCCTATGTCATCTTTGAGGATGCTGTGCGGTGGGTTTTTTTAAGGGAAAGGAAGGAGAAGAAAATATGGGAAGGAAAAGTGTATGAGGGGTGGGTAGGAATCTGGGGGGTCAGTGTGGCCAGGAGTAACGGACGTATGAATCTATTCCTCACACTGCGGTGCAAAGCGAAGGGTTGTGAGAATCTGGCTGGGAGAATCTTATATACAACGGGTACCTGGCATGCGTTGCAAGGTCACTGTAACCTCGGGGTCAACTTAACTGTAATGGTTCCATTCAAATTCCTGGGAAATTACATTTTAATGCAAGCGCTGCACTACATAACATTATATACAACGGGTACCCGGCATGCGTTGAAAGGTCACTGTAACCTCAGGTTTCTTCATATATTTAATTTAACACACACCCGCTCCTCGCTTTATCCACGTTCACACGTCAAATCGCATAGTGTTTTAACCCGTTAGTTGCCGCTGCAACGGGCAAAACCTAGTTGAATATTATTGTTGACTACTTTATACAAGAATAGTGCATCCATATGATGCCTTCGTACACCCAATGAATCAATTTTAAAGTGGGAAGCTGCCTCTGCATAATTATTAAATCTTACAAACGACTTGTAACAAAGATATTTTAAGAATTGATAGTGATAAAGAAATTTGTTTACGGACCATCAAGTCCATGAGGTGTAAATGCTTCAATTTCAGGTTTATAACATTTTTTGCTATATTTATTGAAGCGAACACATATTTCACCTAATTGTATATAGGACAGGGTGAAGCCTAGAAACCTCATTTTTTTATGGCGAACAAAATAAAAAGTATTGCTGTTAGATTTTTTTTTGGCTAATGAAAGAACGTTATCAAGTTTTAAAATGTGTACTCTTGAATGTGAATTTTTTATTCATTTAAAATAAAACAATAACTTTGTAAACACCACTTTTATTGAATAAAAGTGGTGTTTACAAATATGAATAAAACTGGTGTTTACAAAGTTATTTTTTTATTTTAAATTAATAATGTCATCACAAAGTATCCGCTTCATATGAACGAATTTTTTATTAATTATTTTTATAGAAACGTCAAAAAAATAGTTGACGATAACGTTTATAATACATTTACCAAATAAATTATGCAAGTGTTTTATTTTTTTTTTCGTTATCAGTAATTTTAGTTAGAAAAAATGTAAGTTGAGCCATTTTTAAATATTTTATGTTTGCATTCAAAATTTGTATGTAAAAAATAAAATGTTTATTTCGGATTAAAAAATTTGAAAGCGTATTTTATCAGCTTAGTTTTAGGTTGAGTTCAGAAATATTCCATTTATTTGGATTTTAGTGCAAATTGGAAATATTTTTTGCATCCAAAAATCCCAAATCCCGAGGTATTAAAAAAAGGAAGTGTCTAGGCCCTACACCATGTAGTAAATTTAATTAAAATACAATTATTTTCAATCAAATAAAATACATTTTTGTTTAAAACCACGAGATTTGTTAATTTATGAACCGACCGGTTTCGCTTTACTCAAGCATCTTCAAGGTACAAATTAATACTAATATTGAGTATTAAGTTGTACTCTGAAGATGCTTGAGTAAAACCAAACCGGTCGGTTCGTAAATTAATATATCTCGTGGTTTTAAACAAAAAAGTATTTTATTTTATTAAATACGTCAAACCACAAAGTGATTGCTTTCTACAATAAATACAATTATTTTCAATCAAAACGAGCCCATGTATTAATTCATTTACGGTTAGCAAATATCTATCAAGCTATTAGAAAATCTATTATCTACATTACTACCCTTGCACACCTCTTATAGTCTTATACAAACTTTTGAAATATATTTTACAATTTTTTTTTTAATGACACAACGTCGATTGCTACTTATCTAAAGTAGCTAGAGTTGTATAAATATTTAAATTATTTCATCAAAAGGCCATGATTCATAATTTTAATAAAAAACAAACAAAAAAAATAGAAATTAGCCACTGGAGCGCTTTTTGTCACAAGGTGGCACTATTTAAAATACCTCGGATTGCTTTGCGGCCAATTTTGGCCTGTCGCTCCAGTGGTCAAAGCTCGGCGTAGGCTTGTTGAAAAAGTATCGATATAAAGATATGTTTATTTCAATATATCGATATTTTTAGCCGATATATTTTGATCCGATATATCGATACAAAATATCCAATATCGAAAATTGTATCAAAAACGATATTTTCTAAAATTTATGTATTTAATGTCACTAGAATCCAAAACCGTATAGAAACTAACGGAAAAAAGTAACTGTATTGGGTCATGACATCTGGCTGTTGAAATTTTAACTATTAATAGCTTACAAATCTATTGTCTTTGCAATATTATTTGTGATCACCAATACTATCTCATGGGTGTAGGTACATACATAGAAATGTATGCTATTTTTCGCCATTTTTTCTAAGCCACTCCTATGTATTGGTTCCCAATTGTCTATGATTATTGACTATACCTTGTTCCAAACACGAAGTCCTTTTTGACAAATTAATACGCCAATAGAATGTTACTGAGACGCATACAAACTTTGTATGCGTCTCAGTTTACATATAAGTTTGAAGGCAGCTTTTTAGTTTTTGATATTTTTGTCATTATTACCTAATAAAAATTAATATTGATAAAAAATACCTTCATTTTTATTGAGATTTTTGTACATTAAAAAAAGCACACTGTGTATAAAAATTTCTATCGATAATATTGAGCTGAATACACTATTATTTTAAAAACGCAAAATGTCTTAAAAATTTGACCGATATATCGATAAGTCGATATTTTTTCCTCGATATATTGACGTCGATATTGATATTTTAATAAATATCGATACATCGATATTTTTTTTCACTTTCGACATCCCTAGCTCGGCGGCCCCCGAATCAGTACGCCAATGGAGTGTATAGAAGTTTAGAAGTATGGAATGACCCAATTTCAGGGCAATTTCCAAAACAAGACATGTTTTATATTTCCTCACATTGAGTACCTAATTAATATTCTGTCCCCGTTTGAGGCGACGGAAATAATCTTTGGCGTATGTTTTTTCCCTTAATATCATTCAAGTTTAGTGATGGTAAAATGATATTGAATCCACTAGGTTGACTAGGTTTTACATCTTGCTACAAATTTTGTCAATCCATAACACAATATGGAATCACTGTTTGAAACAAATAAATAAATAAACTGTTTGAGGAGGAACAACAAACTCAGCTGTCGATCATATGAAAATCGCGCTGAAAACCATCCGACTGATGCGGACCAAATATTCAACATGTTAGATGTTTTTTATTTTAATTATACGTTAAAACACTAATAAAGTAAATTTTTTAAAACAAAATAACAAATTTAAACAAACACAAACCATCACTAATAGACCTGATATCTTTTAAATATGGATTACAAGAACATCTTAGATCATACGACATGCGACTTGACTTCAAAATTAATACACTTAAAATCGGAAGGCTACTGATCTAATATGTTTACATGAAAGAATTCACGGACATCTTGATACTTCATTGTGTCTTAGATAAATTTTGTAAATGTTCCCAATAAATTCCCATTGTTGACGCCATAATATATTTCATCTGAATACATTTAAAAATAATATCACCTATTTTAGCCCTCTGACCCAAATGTGTCGACTTTATAATAAGATAGAGAAGTAGATATTTTTGTCGATAATTTATATGGTTTCAAAAAAGTGCTCTGCGATTGCTGAAAAGTATGTGCTAATTTATTATGTATCTTTGATTATGTCTTTTGTCTTGCCTCTCTTTAATTGTAATTTGAGTAAATTTTTATTTTTGTAATTTTCTATTTCTAACTGTTTTTTGTTTTATTTTATCTAATTTTTATTTAAACTGCTTCAAATTTTAATCTTAGTATAATTTGGCTGATTGATTTCATATATTTTTTTACCTATTTGTCTTATTTGTATAATTAACTGAGTTTTTATATCTGGGTTGTTCTCACGTGTGTGAGACCAATCTGTAAAAACCAGTATTCATAAATAAATAAATAAAACGTACAGATAAAACTATTGGACAAAGATACCATAAACACCAGTCAATAAAAGCATTCAACAAACTTTCCCTTGATACAGGGTGTCCGGTGGCAGAATTAGGTTTTAAATTTCGAATTTCTCTGTAACGGCTAAGCGGACGAGCGGGGAGGGGGGCGCGTTAGCTTTGTCGTTCATGCGGATTATTTAACCACGATCTGTCACGATGTCGCAGTGGGCAGGAGAGTAGCGTGCGTTCGTAATCGGAGCCTATTTCAAGGCTAATGATTCGTATGCAATTGCGCGTCGAAGATTTAGTACGCGTTACAGTATTCGACGTTTACGTGATGCCCCAAGTAAAGATTTGATTCGATCATGTGTCCGGAGGTTCCGGGCAACATGTTCGGCAGCAAACGACTCACGGCCGGGGCCCAGGAGGACGTCTAGAACAAATTAAAACATCGAACTCGTCACGAACAGTTTGAGCGATAATCCGCGTCAGTCCGTGCGCAAGAGAGCGGCTATCCTAGGGCTTCCAAAAACTATTGTGCACGAAATATTGAAGAAGGACCTTAAATTTCATCCTTTTAAGATTCAAATTGTGCAAGCGCTTAAACCAGTGATGGGCAAAGTACGGCCCGCGGGCCAGCTCCGGCCCGAAAAAGTATTTAATCCGGCCCACCGACGATCTTTCAAAATTATAAGTATACGTATTATATATTATAAATTTCGAAGGATCGTCGGCGTCAAAATATAATTATTGCGGACTATTATAGTCAGCTGTATAAAGTAAATTATTTGAATTTGATAGAGAAGCCATTTCTAGACTAGCCACGCAGTTCATGTGTTGCGTTGCGATGTGAATTTGAAACTAGGTTTCAGATTTTAAGAATATTCAGTCATCGCATGATGTTTTTTCAATGTCGTTTAATGTGGACCCAGAGAATTTCCCTGCAGAATTGCAGTTAGAAATTGTTGAAATGCAGTGCAGCCCCCAATTAAAACAATTGTTCTTATATTTCTTTTTGTTATAATTATATATATATATATTTCTTGTTCTTATAAAAATTTGATTTTTATAGAACACTGCCGAAAACTGAATATCCAAAGATAATTGATCACGCCAAGAAAATAATAGCGATGTTTGGGTCGTCAGACTCAGACAGAAATTGATTAACTGATGAGCACCTTTTCTCGCTGCTAAAGGTTACTTCGTCGCTGCTCAAACCTGCATTTGAAGACATTATGGCCAATCAAAAACAATTTCATATGTCTCATACACCAACCATAACATAATCTGTAACTTAAATTAGCGTTTGTGTGCAAAGTTTTATAATTAAAATATAGATTTTAAAACAAAATGCATTTTGGCTAAACTCCTGGCCCTTCTCTGAATTTTTTTTAACTTTCTGGCCCCCCATGAAGAAAGTTTGCCCACCACTGGCTTAAACCTAATAATTAAAATTTACGTAAAATTTCCTACGAGACAATGTTAGAGCGATTACGTACGGTAAACACTATCTTTTGGAGCGATGAAGCCCATTTTCATTTAAATGGAAGTGTAAATAAGCAGAATTGTCGTTATTGGTCACCTAAAGAACAGAACCCACGTTTAAAACATCAACAGCCATTTCACAGTCCCAAAGTGACGGTTTGGTGTGCATTGTCTAGCTGTGGAATAATCGGACCTTATTTTTTTGAAAATCATCGAAGGCAAGCCATTACTGTGAACAGGGTTTCTTATCAGGGCATGCTTAACGATTATTTTTTGCCAAAAATGAGAGAACCTCCTGCCTCCAATTCACACGCATGGTTCCAGCAAGATGGCGCCACGCCTCATACTGCTAGAGAGACGATGGCGCTACTTCGTGATTTGTTCCTTAAAAAAATGATTAGCCGTTTCGGTGACATCCCCTGGCCAAGGGGGTCACCAGATCTCACTCCTATGAACTTTTTTTCTGTGGGGGTACCTCAAAAGTAAAGTGTATGAAACCGACCTCGCGACCATCTCTGCACTAAAAGAAAATATCATTCGCGAAGTTAATGGTATCCCGATGTCACTTCTCCAGCGAGTGGCACGAAATACTGGGGCCAGATTCCAAGAGTGTATCCGACGTGATGGTCTATATTTAGACGAAATAATTTTTAAGAAATAAAATCCGCTCTTCTTCTCTTTGTAACAGTTATTGAAATAAATGTATATCATAAGCAGTTTATTTTTTATTTAAGTTTTAAATCCTAATTCTGCCACCGGACACCCTGTACAAACAAGAGAAAAAACAACAATTTGATTTTGTATTGTAAAAAGTAGGCCTAAGCACGGGTAAGCCACCCAGTGATGCCTACATTATCAAAAAATTATGTTGTTATGTAAATTATTGTCCCAAAATAATAATAAACTTTTTTTTAAATAAGTGGTGACCTGACAGTTGATCCTCCGAGAGTTGACCCCCAGAAATTATAATTATCACTAAATTTAATTAATTATTGTATAAAATTTATTGTAATTTGTTATCTTTTTGTGAATTAAAAATTTTATGGATATCAAACGAATTTATTTAGAGCGTTATTTTTTGTAATTATGCTCTGGTATATGCCATTAGGATAAAAATATATTTTATACTTTTCTTATTCGGCGGTACATCCTCTCTTCATTCCCCTTCGTTGACACTTGTGTAAGTAGGTATTTTTTCCTAAACCGACTGCATATTGTATATTGGGGAAGCAACTGTCATGGAACCCAAATAAGTTACTACGATTCTTAAAAACTTGGTTTACGTTTTCTCATTTACTACTGACGATTGAAGAATTTCCGTAGAAAAGAGGGTTTGTTTAAAAATGTGATGTCTATTTTGGTTTCTGTTCTGTCACGGAGATCGTATGTTTGGGAGTAGATTGCTTAGGTACATTATTTAAGCAATTTCGTAATCGAACCCAGTTAAAGCGATATCACCTAATTTGATGACGCAGTGCGGAGACCACCCTTTTGAAATTGTTTTAAATGAAATAAGCGGTCATTTTGTGAACCATGAAAAATTTTATATATAATGAAAATGGAAAAACCTAATTGAACACTTTCTTTTCATTTTTTAATACTTTATCATGTTAACCTTCTCTTGGACTCGGTTCTCCCATGGGGATAACTACCTAACTACCAATGTAAAACGCCCTCAATGGATGGGTTTTTTTAAACATTAATTCCATACAGGAGGCCCCGAGGAAAATTATTTCCCTTTTTTACATTGGATCCACACACGAGGTGCTGAGAAAAACAATGTCATCTTTGGGAATGCCGTGTGGAGGATCTTTTTAGGGAAAGGAAAGAGAAAAAGTTCTGGGAAGGAAAAAGGTATGAAGGGTGGTTATTAATCTGGGGGCCAATGTGTTCAGGAGTGACGAACGTATGAATCCATCCCTCCCATCCCAGAATAAAGGTCAATTATGCAAGGAGAGCGTGACATGACAGAGTTGTATAACATTTCATTCCCTTTTCCTACATCTCAGGGGATTGGTGGGCGGTTAGTGTAAGGAAACATGAGCTTAAATATACGAAGGAGATAACTGAGCATGAATGGGATTATTACAAAGAACATCTAAATAAGCACAACAAAATCAAAGCAAAAAAGAAACAAAATAAAAAACAAAATAGAAGACAAAATCACAAACAAAAACAAAGCCAAAAACGAAATAAAATCGAAACAAAATAAACTACCATGCACGATGGAAAAATATAATACCTACTTGGAAAATTTCTTGGTAACATAAGTGAATGCAGAGCTACTTAGTTGGTTTAGTTAAATTAATTTAAATTTGATGTTCTTCTTTTGGATATAAATTGGGTAATGACTTGTTTATATTTGGTGAATGGTGTGTTGAATATATGTTTATAGTCATTACCCGTAAATGCAATAAAAGCGTAAGATCTTGAAACCAATACAATGTATCCGATTGTATGATATTATTACGACCGGAGTGTGTAAGTTGACATCGCGTCTGGATCCCACCCAGGCGTAGTGAGTTCAATTCCTCGGCGGGCTAAGTCCTCCATTTATCAATTTGGGCCAACTCTACCATTTATTGCATAACCAACACCTCTGCTGTAGGTCACTCCAAGTGGTTCGCTACGTTGGTGACTTATCAGGGGTGCCCGGGTTTAACAGGGGATGTGTGTTTAGGTCTTGACGGCGGTTGCGCCTGCCTACCAGCTGCGTGGCGGGCCAGATATGGATAAGTAGTTTTGGCGAGACCCTCTGACCTTCCCCTGGAGACACTTACCTCTAATTTCTTCCCGAACCTCACAACTTTTTCCGTCCCAGAACTTCCTCTACTTCATTTCCTTAAAAAGACCCTCCACACAGCATCCCCAAAAATTATTTTTCTCAGGGTCTCTTGTGTGAAATTAATGGAAAAACCAATTTTCAAGCAACATTTTTCGTTTACTGTGACAGTTTTAAAAAAGATGTAGGTATATATTTCATTCTTTATGCATAACATAACTTTTGTGTTCATTTTTTTACAGATTTTTCGACAACCACACTAGGCACATGCCCATTATGGTAGTCGAAATACGTATATAATAAATTATATAAATGTAATAATTGGTAGTTCGTTAGATACTTGTGATTGTGAGAGATTTTCTTAATTTTGTCAATTTTTTCTTAATCCGGGAATGTTTAAATTTTTTTTAAATATTAATGTTTTGTATCTAATCTATCCATAATATTAATTACTTACTACCAATCAAAAATAAATTTCTTTTGAGATCGGTCGCTATACTCAGAAACGAACAATTACCACAGTGCCACAGTTATTAAGTTTATCGATAAGTACCTTCTCCTGAATCGTATTTATCTTTATTTTTTTACTAGCTGGTTCCCGGCATGCGTTGCTATGCCATTTAATAAATAAACTGTTTCTCCCTGCGTGTCCTTTTCCAATCGTCCCGTTCCCCTTCCGTCTCCCCTCCCTCTCCCGCGTCCCCTTCTACTCCGATTCCTCCAATTTCCCTCTCCCTATTCCACTCCCCTCCCTTCCCCCGTCCAGCGAACCTCCTACCCGAGTTCCCCTTCTGCCTCCCGTATTCCATACATTCAGTTTTCAAACAGCTCGCGTGCCAATAGTTTTATACAAACCTTGTCCTGATAATAACAAACACACAACAAAAAGAACTATCCAATTTGGTGCCGTCGTTTGGAAGTTATGCGCGTACATACATTTCGGCGATTCATTTTTATAAAGATATACTAGCTGGTTCCCGTTGAATAGAGAAGTTGTTTTTCCCTGCGTGTCCTTTCCCATTCGTCTCGTTCCCCTTCCGCCTCCCCTTCCTCTCCTCTCTTCCTTCCTTCTCCTCTCGTGTTCCCACTCCGCCTCCTTCACCTTCTCTTTCCCCACTACACTCCCTCCCTTCCCCTGTCCCGCGAACCACCCTCCCGGGTTCCCCTCCCCCCTCCAGCATTCCATACATTTAGTCCCGGTATATTCAGTTTTTAATTAGCTCGCTTGCCACCTATTGCAATTTTTCTATACAAATTACATTATGCCAGAGCTCACTGCTTCTTTTATACAAACCTTGTCCTGACAAAAACAAACACAAAGCCAAAAGAATTATCCAATTTGGTTCAGTTGTTCAGAAGTTATGCGCGTACAAACATTTCGGCGATTCATTTTTATTTATAGAGATATTTTTTTTTATTTTTTTATTTTTATTTTTTTAGCATATAAAATATAATGTACATTACAGATGATGTATTAATTTGCTTACATGTTCATATTCAAATATGTTAATACCACTCTTCCATGGAAGCGTTAGTTTGTGTCTGGAAGAGTAGTGTACATTTTTTAATGCTATATTTAAGTTCCTAAATTACAATGTGAATGTAAAAAACAATAAGTTGTAAGTTCGGTGATATGTAATTATAAGTATTTATCTACTATCAAAACAATTTTACTAATTGGATAATGTATCTAGAATTATTGTAATTAGTTGCTAAAAACAATACAAAATTTAACTTATTTGAAGAACAGAGTATCACTTGGAAACTGAATTATAAGTAGTTATTCTTGAGATTAGATTAGTCGGAAACTTTTTTTTTTTGAGATTATCTTTAAAATATTTTTTAACAGTGTTTATTAATTGGATTTTATCATTAATTTTTCTAATTTCATCCGTTAATCAATAATAATATATAGATATATAGATTCAAACCTGAAAACTATTTTTATTTTAAAATTTATCAGCAGTTACACAGAAGTAATCAAGTATTTATTTTCACGTGGTGATAGCAAATTAAATACGAGACCTTTTCCCATTTTTTTTCAAAGGGAAGAAATTTAACCACTTTTTCATCAAGCGCGTAACCCAGCTCTAGAACCTGATGTGTATAAATCTATAAATAAATCAAATATATTAGGATCCAACGCGCTCGAAAATTGTTCATCCATAAAATGATTGGTGTTCTCGGAGTGCCCTATTATTATTTATAAATAGGCCTTCAGGTTCACTGGGGCGCTATGCCGAATTTCGTTTGATATCCGAAATGTCCGATAGGGCGCGGCGCGGGCGAACCAAAAGCTATGAATTTCAATGCTTTGTGGTTATCTCGAAGTATTATTAATTTCTACAGCCTATGGGTACAATGCATGATGTACAATGTTGAATAACACCAATGGATGTAATGAACTTATGAACGAATTTATGACCTTGTAATGAATGAATGTAGGAAGGGGGGGGATGAGGAATAGGGACAGGTACGAGTACGACATGAAAGTAGAGTATAAAAAACCTATTTTCGTGTAAGATATCCACTAAAGGCCTCAGTGCTCGAGGGGTTAGGCTCTCTACTGCCAATCCGAAGGTCCGGAGATCGATTATAATTTGAATACCGTCGAAAATTATTTATTAAATTATTTATTTATTTATTTATTTTCGGGAATACGACAGTTTACATTTTTCCAGTTTGTACATGTTTGCATAGCCAAAATAAAACCAATTATGGATTTCATCCTTGTGACTTTACCTCTGATTAAACAGCATAATAAAAAATTAGAAATAATAAAATTTATAATAAAGGAGTGCATTGATCCACCCTGAACAGGACAGAAGAGCGTGTTGTACGCGCAAGTACATTAAATTGAATTTTATTTAGCAACTCTAGGCATCGAATATTATTGTTTACTAATTTATACAGGAATATTGCTTCCATATGATGCCTTCGTACACTCAATGAATCAATTTTAAAGTATGAAGCTGCCTCTGCATAATTATTAAATCTTACGTATGCCTTGTAACAAAGATAGTTGAGGAATTTGTTTTGAATTGCTTCAATTTTGTTTATATGGATTTTATAAAATGGAGATCAAACAACTGACGCAAACTCCAAATGGCTTCGTACGTGGGCAAAGTAGAGTTGCTTAATGACGTTGATGCTATTAAAAAGTTTTCCGTTTCTTATGATGAAACCTAACATTTTAGCAGCTTTATTTGTGAATCGATCAAAAATCAAATTTATCATTATCAAAATGATTATCAAAATAAATATCAATTATCAAAAATCCACAAAACAATCAATGACTTTATTGATTGTTCGCCCCTTTCGTCCGAGATAAATTTTAGAGTCCCTGGCGTTAGAGCGATAGATAAATCAACTTTTCATCTTGAAACATGTTCTGACAAAATGCTTTTATATTCGGAGCATGCAGTATATTCGATATAATTTTGATGATATAGACATATTCTAGTGTAATTTAAGAATCTTAAAAAAATATGTCATAGCTAATGTAAAATAATTTTAAATACCCTTTGGCAAGTTATCATGTTATTGCTGTGAATCCTTTCCAGTTACCTGTCATTCGATTTAGTGCAATGTGTTCACTTTGAGTTGTAGGTACATATTTTTATGATTTGATTTTTTTCATACATAAAACTTACAAAATAATAGAAAAAACCCGTTTATAATAATTTTCGGAGCTACTTTGCGAGTTTTTTTCTATTGAGGGAATCTCACAGTATTAATAGTTAGCGTCTGCGTGGTTGAAATTTAAGAACCCGGCTTCGAGTGCATGTCTGACACCGCGCCGTACGCGCCGCGCCATATAAACATCTGCGAACGTCAAATTTCAAACAAAGCTACCGTTGCAATTCGGTTTCGAATTCAAGAATTTGTCAAAGAATGGCGCCACTTCCGTTAGTAGGTCGAATGAGAACGTGACCTCCCCAAATATAAGTACTACGTTTTGTAAATGTGAGCATCTCTCCGATATGGAAAGATTGACTGTAATACTTAGTTGTATCACTCGGCTACATTTTACATATGACGTCATTGGTTGTCCCGGTGACTAGCTATCACTGGATCACAGTGGATCTGAGGAACGGGAAAACAGTATGCAATATAGTTGTGAATGATGAATACTTGGAGCAGGTGGATGAGTTTGTTTATTTGGGAAGTATGTTTACGAGAGATGGGAAAGCTGATAGAGATATTGAAAGAAGGGTGAATGCTGGTAACTCTATTGATGGAGGACTGAACGCCGTTGGCACCAACAAAAAACTGTCCAAAGACGCGAAACTAGCCGTCCATAATGGAGTACTGGTACCTACCCTGATGTATGGCAGTGAGGCATGGAACTTGCAGAGGAAGGATGAAAGTAGACTGAACGCTGTAGAAATGAGATCTCTGAGGCGTATGTGTGGTAAAACCATGTATGATCGTGTGAGAAATGTGGAAATCCGCAAAGAATGCAAGGCTGATGTAAGCGTAATGAGTAAGATCCAGAAAGGAACGCTCCGATGGTTTGGGCATGTAGAGCGAATGAACGAGGAAAGGAGTGTAAGGAGAATATATGACGCAAATGTGAATGGTAGAAGAAGTCGAGGACGCCCAAGAAAGACATGGCACGACCAAGTGAATCAGATACTTGAGTCGGGCCATGTCAAGAGTCAGAATAATAGAAGAGAATGTACGAGACGTTGTATGAATGTAAATGAGGCAAGGAATGTGTGCCAAGACCGGGATGTTTGGCGGTCCGTCCTCTCTGCCTACCCCTGCGGGGAAACGGCGTGATAGTTAGTTAGTTAGTTCATATTATTTCCGTTTTGGCGTGACAAATGTATAGATAGATATTATTTAAAAAAAATAACATTTATTTTTTAAGAAATTTCAAAAACTAAAGTGTTCAAGATAAATGTGTTATAAAACAGTAGAAATTCGGTATGCCGTGCAATATAGCCATCCAAATTTTTATTCCATGCCCGTCGTACATGAAGTATTCCACCTTCTTTTAATCAGAGAAAACAGTGACTTTACGCAACGTGTATATTTTTTATAGCCCGCTGTGAAAAAGCTAGCAAAGTGGGGTAACTCGACACGGGCCTACTCCGCTGTAGGTTCGTTAGTAAAACAAACATTTCCCTCCAAAGGAAACATTAAGAAAATGGAAAAAAGAAAATGGAATTTACTTTGTGAGGCAGGGCGTCTTTTTTCAAAAATTAAAGCTGAAAAGGATTTGAGAGTGGTGCGTTTCAAGGTTTTATGTCAGCCGACGGACAAGTTTAACTTGCAGACAGTAACTTCTGCAATTTTGGGATTAATAAAAAAAGTTACCCTGGATTTTATGACATTTAAACCCGGAAGAATTAAGGTTTTACCTGAAGCCATGTAAAAAAAATCTCTGGTTTTTTGCTGCATAAAATATATACTATTTTTTTTTGGTTTTTAGAATTAAGGTCGAATTCGACAGAAGCTTTTGTGAATTAGTTGACTGAGCCTAGCTTTAACTTGACCGTTGTGCATTTCGTATGTCTGTAAATTTGTGATTACGTTTCATTTCCGTTTCGAGGTGGTGACCGCTTTAACGTTTTAAAAAAGAGGCGTAAAACTTCTATAGCACCACTGTGATTTGGATTTCGGATGAAACGGAAATGACGATTACTGCACCTGTGACGCATCAACTGCGCTCATTGGCCGTTTTATTATGATGTCACTTTTAAAGGTTCTTATTATGGACACATACAAACTGATTATAGTTCTAAATAGCCAATGATTTCACCTATCTTTTGTTGATGATCACATATTTGTAGGACTATAAATATAAAATCGTAAACTTTGGTCCAAAAACTTTTTGCAAAAAAATGTGGTCCAATTTTTGACCGTTGTCAATCGCAGAAAAATAAAACGGTCGATATTTTGATCTTAGTCGCTCCAGTGGACACTTAAGTTGTTTAGAACTGTTAAAATCTTTAAAACTTTTAACATTCATTTTTTAAGAGCACTGACCACGCATTGCTGCGCGAAGCCCCGCCTTTGTTACAACCTAAATAATCTTACATTGTCTCCGCCGTTTGATAGTTCGTGCAGAATGGTCGTAGCTTAGCCATAGTTAGTTGGCACGCTTCCAAGACGTATCTCTCCTTTCTTATAATCTTCTTTTTTTAATTTTCTTTATTCATTTTGTTTGTTACAGGTTTGTTTTACATGGTTTTTCGACTACCAAGCTAGGCAAATGCCGGTATTATGGTAGTCGAGATTCATAAGATTTTATATTAAGTATATATGTAGATGTAGATGAAAGTACAAACACATAGCATACATATTAAGAAAAATATTCATAGTAGTTTTAGGTACATGATCACATACAGGAAAGGAGTTAAAGTAGGTGAATCTTGTATAAATTAAAAAAAAATAGAATAACAAATAAAAATAAAAGTAACAATAATATTTTAATCGAAATAAAAAGAAAAAATATATAAATAAATCTACATTCAATATCTTATAGGCAGAAAATGATAATTTGATCCATCAAATAATATACAATATATCTACCTGCTTTACAAGATAATTATTTATCATTTTTTAAGAAATAATTAGAATTTCAACATCATTTCATTTAGGTCAAGTAATAAAAATCTTCACTTGATAATGTTATCATTAGGATAATTATTTATTGAGGTAATTTTTTTATTATTAGATATATATTATAGTGCATCCCAATGGCATAAGCTAAAATTCGCTTACAATAATGCTTATTGCCAATTGCTTATTGACAGATGCTGCAGGGCTCCGGAAATAATGCTGGAGGAACAAATGCACACTTTCAGAGCCCCTGCCGCCGCACGGGAAACTTATGGCGCAGACTACGCCAATCGAAGAATATAATCATCACTGCCATGGTTGCCAGGATGGAGTCCCCCCGATGGCCCTCTGGACACGGGAGGCGGTCAAAATAATATCCTCCATAAACGGCTGCTTGCATTCAATTTTAGGTTTAATATGTTTTTAATTTTTCGTCCTTATTTGTTTTTATTTTATACTATCGAGTTTCCGGCAAGCGTTGCTATGCCATACTTAATAAACTCTCTCCCCACTCCGCTCTCCTGTTTTCCCTTTCCCCCTGCCTTATCCCATACGTTCAGTCCCCGTACATTCAGTTTAAAAACAGCACGCGTGCCACCTATTGCAATTTTTTATACAAATTTTATAATGCCAGAGCTCACCAGTATATATATATATACAGAACCCGATTTCACTTCCCTTATCCTGCCGAGCGGCCATTTTAATGGAGGACGCCTAGTGTCTTTGATGACCACTGGCTCATTCACTTGGAAATCACAGGTAGCCTTACATCATTTGACGCGATTTTGTAGCGCTTGTAAATATTCGGTATTCCAGTGCTGCCAAAAATACTAATTTTAACTTAATCGCCCTGGTGTAAGACCACCATTCAGAATTGAAACGTTAATTGAAATGGCATTAGCCGTGTTTGGTGACCAGATCTGAATAGCCAGGTACTTCCCCACCTTCCTCTTCTCTATCTCTTTCCCCTCCCCACTACCTTCAGCCTCACAACATACCCTAATTGGGAATGCCATAGTCTCACTGGCTCCAGACGGGAGCAGCTGAGACTCTTGTGAGGAATCACTATGTAAAAAAAGGTCTATACATTTGTTGAACAAGGAAGAAACGTAGCATTTGCTGTAGAAGGAGCATTTGCTTGCTGTAGATGAAGATACCGTAGTATTTGCTGTACAAGGAGGTGTCGTAGCATTTGTGGTAGAAGAAGGTAGCGTAGCAATTGCTGTAGAATGAGGTAGCGTAGTATTTGCTGTAGAACGGGGTAGCTTAACATTTTCTTTAGAAAGAGGAAGCTTAGCATTTGCTGTAGAATTGGAGGAAAGCAATTTCACGTTCTGCTTATAGTTTTAATTCCCCTCGTACAGATTCAAACTGCAATTAAAACCAGTTCTGTGTTAAGAATGCAACGAAAATGCATCAGGTGTAATTTTATTTGCCAACGCATTTCTTATGTTGGAAGTGCATTTATAAAATCCTAGTTTCATAGTTTATGCTGCTGCCAGAATAAGAGGAAAGCCATTTTCCTGTTCTGAGTGTAGTTTTAATTCCCCGCATGCAAATTTAATCTAAATTGAAACTAGTGCCGTGTTAAGAATGCAACGAAAAATTTCAGTTGTAGTTTCATCTGCTGATGGATTTTGATAGAAACCATAATGAAAGAGTGTAATGGGCAGTTTTTAATTAGTTTTAGTAAAACCAGTTCTTTGATTCGAATGTGTGGCTCCCCCCCCCCCCCCCCCCCCCCCCCCGAGACGTAAATTGAGTGCGGCCCGCGGGTTAAAGTATGAACATCCAAATAGCCCGCGACGCTAAAAAGGTTCCCCACCCATGATGTACAGGTTGAACAATATCGGGGACATGCATCCTCCCTGTCTGACGCCACTCTTCAGGAGGAAAGGTTAATAACGAAGACAATTCAATTGCCTTGTTTTTGGTTTGCCACTTTGAGGTCTGTACGACGCGCTTATATATTTTAACGTCATTGTTTATATAACAGAAATAAAATGAATAACATAATTTCTGGTAATCCTTATCTAAATCCAAAGACTTTATTTTAAAATGATAATTGTTGACAAATATTGCTATTTTAGTCTTCGTTTTTAGATAATAATTTATTGCACTGTTTTACACCGAGAAAATAATAATTATGTTCAGTTAATGAGTGGTTCTCAATATTGGGGTGAAACTCTTCATTTTGAATGTAACCAAAAAAATGAGCACATGTTTTGAATGGAGTATTCTTTGTAGTGAAATTAAACAATTACTTTGTTTGTAACCATGATTTATTTATTTAATTTTTTAATACGGTCCGGTTTCGCTTAACACGCGCATCTTCAGGGTAAAAAATTAAACTCATCAAAAATACATTGTGTAAGCTTACAAATGCATATAGAAAGAGACACAACATAAAAGAACCAAGATTTAAAAAAATATATTTCATTCTTTTTCACTCATTTTATATATGATCAGCTACCAATATTTGCGGGCACGGTCAACGATTGATAAGAGAAATTCCGACCGACGCGCGACGATTGACAAAATTTATCACGGCCTACTCAGCTGTCAATTTGAATAACGTAATTCGTTATGCAAAATAACTGGCTTGTTAATGAATGGAGGAGAATTAACGAAGCTCTTAGATTTGAAATAAATTGTTATATAATATGCGATCCGTAGACTTAGAACCTGTTCAGAAGGAGCGTGGAACGCGCCCGCTCCTTTGCCTTGGTACTACGCACGTACGACGCGCGAGTATTTTAAACACGCGCGATGCTTCTGGACGCAATGTATTCATACCCAATTCCAATCCCAAAGTGACACCACCTACGAGAAATTTCATAATAAAACTACCCATCGAATTCCGTTGCATCTCTTGCGTGACGTAGTTGTTTTACTAGGAAGAAATTAAACATTTTTCATCAAATTTTACTTTTCTCGATACGCTACCTCGAATTCATATGTTACATATTTTTTTAGATATTCATATAACTAATTAAATTGTTAATAATAAAGTCCGTGATATCCCATACATACCTACATTATTTCTAACTGCCTTAAATATATGTTTCAAAAATGATCTTCACAAAGCTAGTAATTCCGTTACCGCGAACTTGCTGGAAAACAAATTAGCTCCACGCAGACTAACTTCGCAAAACAATGCTTCATGCGATCTTTTGACTGTGATATAATGGACTTTCTTTTCGATAAATGTTTTCGTAAACCAATCTTTCTGGTTCCGGTGTCATTTTTAAGACCTACACGCCCCGTCTAGATATATTCGGTCGTAGATTGGCGCATAGTACCTCGCCTACGCGCGTATGCTTACACGCGTAATGATTCACGAATTCGCCCCCATCTGAACAGGCACTTAAATAATTCATCTATAAGGCGATCATCAATTTATTCTGTTCGATCAGAGGAACAAAAGTGATTGAAATACGCCTAAAGACCGCTTTGACTAATTAATTCCCTTTTAGTGTCAAAAAGTACATGCCAAGCGCCAATGGTTACTAGATTTGGGCAGGACGGAGTCTGAAATATTACTAAAAAATATTATCTGATAATTATATATTACAGCGCCTCTATTTTTTTCCAAATTAATGTCTTTTGTTTTTTTTCTTACTGTCTACCTGTATTATTATCTTACACATTCTTCTTGTATTCAAAAATAACAAAACTAATTTTAACAAAAAACCAAAAAATTTACTCATTCAACTCTGTCACATGGTAGCTTATCTGATGGTTCTGCCACTTTTCTTGCTGGAACAAATTAATTGAGAATCTTTTGTAAAATTAATTGAGAGTCTGCATTTGTGTAAGATGTTTTGCTTACGAGGCTTCTTTCGGATTTAGTTTATTGTAATGGCTGATAAGTTCTTTAAAGTACGATTGGAAAACACTTTAAACATTTTTGAAAACCTTTTATGCTAACGATTCTGATATTTTTTGTATGCCTTTACTGAAGTATAAAGCTGTACTAATTAAACAATTTAGCAGTACGTTTTGTTTTTAACAAGGTCACCATATACAAGTATTTTCTGTTTGCTTCTTCTTCACTGCTTTCAATAACTTTGTATTAATATGTATTATTTTTCTTTTGGTTTATTTATAATTAATAGGTATTATTTTTCTTATGTATTATTTTTCTTTTGGTAGAATGTATTATTTTTATTTTGGTAATATGTATTATTTTTCTTTTGGTTTATTTACAAGTAAACTTATAATTTTACATTTCTTTCTTTTTTCTATATTGAAAAAAAAACATGTACGTAAAGGACACTTGTGCATAATTATAAATAATTAATAATAACTAAATTAGTAAATAACTAAATTATGCATACATTATAAATAATTAAATATTTTTGCCTGAACTTTAGTAAATAAGATAAAGTTTTTTGGCGATGATTTGTTGATTTGTGTCCCAAATTGGTAATTTCTAAATTAAATTTACGCCTATCAAAATGTTTGTCATTTGACTGTCCTAGAACGGGAGACCTTCCTAGTTGGACAGTCAAAGCTTCTTTGTATTGATGTATTCTCTATAACAAATAAACGTTTTATTATTATTATTATTATTATTAATGCATATAGTTAGGATTACTCATACAAATCGAAATTGTCATTTTAATTTTTACGCACCCCTTTGACTTTTCGGAATGGTGGGAATCGTCCCTTTTTCCTCAGCCCTTCAAAAATTTGGCATTTTTTTCAGATGGTCAAAATATTTTCGCTTTACAATAAAATGCAAATATTTGGAATATTTTTGAGCACATTCAAAAACCAAAAACTGTTTTAGAAAGGTGATGAAATACGCTTTCAAATTATAGAATTCGAAATAAACATATTTTTTTTAATTATAAAAATTTTGCAAACACACATAAAAAAGTTTTCAAAATGGCTCTTATTACGTATTTTCTAACTAAAGTTACTGAGAATAAAAAAAAAACGCTTACATATTTTATTAGACAAATGTACAACAAACATATATTATAACTCACTTTTTTGTCGCTCTATGTAAAAATAATTTATAAAAAGTTTCAATTTTTTTTTCAATTTGTGACTTTGTGTACATAAAAGTGTACATTTTACTTTTTTGGTGCCTATTTTTTTTGATTGGAATATAAAGCGTGGTGTTTTTCTTTTCTAACACCGATTAGAACATATTTCTAACTATGATAGTAAGGGAGTTACAGTGTTTTATATGAGACCTATGTGCGTTTCGACAAATATGGTCTCCAGTGATTAAACGGGCTAGTAAGGAATTTGAAGGTTGCATAACATACATTCTGTAATGTTTACAATGCTATGTGTTTATTTTGTATAATACACAATAATATAAGCTAAATAAATATATTCAAAGCTTGAAGTAATATATCAGTATTATTCTACTATTAATAAAACTGGTGATATTATTTGAGAGTATTCGATGAGATCTTTGTTAACAGGCGGTATCAATTTGACAGGTATTCCCTGGTTTGTATTTCCAAGAATAAGGCTACACATTGTACATTGTGATAATATTATCGTACGAGTATATAGCTATATGTATATAATACGTGCCTAACAAATAATAATAGATACATAGGCGCCTATCTATGTAAATTATAATAATGTTAGACAATGGACGTGTCATTTATAGTATGAGATTATAAACATTCACATATAGCAAACACTTTGTTGATATACATAATTATGATAATTAGAATAAGGTAACTTTATTATTGAAGAAAAATATAACACTAGTAAGCTTAACAAGTTGGTAGGGCTATGGCATCCCTAATTCGATGGGTGACACTCGGGCGGATAGAGTGGACAACGTGGTGTCACCCCCCCCCCCCCCACTTCGATTTCGACCTCATAAAAAATTGGTCCGTCCTGGGGGAGAGGGGATGGCTAGAGAATTTTGGGGGTGACACTCGGTCGGGTGGCACCCCCCTCGCTACGCCACTGGTCGGGGTTAAAGTACACAAACTATGGGAGGTGATTCTACGTGATAGTACAAGTAATATAAAAGATAAATTATAACTTTTTTGAATTTCCAAGTTAGTTTTTAGGTAAAGAAGTTGAAGATTATTTGTATGTAAAAAACAATTTTATCATTATGTAAAATCACCTCACGAAGTTCGTGCACTTTATTCCCGGATACTCTGTATAAAACTAACCGGTTTCGATTCAACCTGAACCTTCATCGGATTATACTAATAATATCCTAGATAAACTTTGTTAAATTCAAAACATTAAGAAAATAATTAAGATATTCTGGCATCTACATTTACAAGCGTATATGTAACGATTGCCCAGCATTTTACATAGGTAAAACGACAAGAAAGGTTCAAAAGAGGGTGGCTGAAAACTCGAGCTGCCTAAACAGTAAAACTGGACCGATTTTTAATTTTTTTTTTTACTAACTGTTTAAGAAAAAAATACTCTAGGTCTGTACGTTTTGCTTTTTAAAAACATACATTGTCTAGTTTACGTACTGAACGTGCCTTCAAACCAATTTTAACGATTTTTGAAGGGTCCTAACTCCTATAAGAAGTAACTTATCAAAAAAGCAAAATGTGCCGACAAAATCCACAGAAGAAATTGGGGAATATCCTTATATGGACAAAACGGCGCCTGGTTTCCTCTTAATAAAGAAAGATCACTCTTTTTAACACATCTTTTGGTATAAACGTGCTGCGTAGAAATATGATAGGTCTACGCCTAATAATCGAGAAATTCTTGAAAGTTAAAAATCTTTAAAAATAAATTAGTCCAATTTATTAAATAAACATTAGATTTATGAAATAGCCTTATTTTAAACAAATTACCCTTCCCTTATTACCACCTCGCTCTTACCTACCTCTCCCTAGCCCCTAACAAAAGTTTGATTCCGTGATCTCCGGATTGCAAGTCGAGAGCCTTACCCCTAGATCACGTAGGCCGTCATAAACAATTAAATAAAAATATAAAGAAATAATTATAACAATCAAAGCATGTCGAAAGACAAATCGTTATATATACCCTAAAATATATGCAGAATCTAACGACGTAAGTAAAGAAGCCGTGTATATAAATTGCGACTCGCGACCCGTCTATTGGACGGTCCTACTGTCGAATTTGCCGTATCAAAGAAAATAAGAAGAAGAAAAATAATGTGGCAATCTTAACGACGTAAGTGAAGAAAGCGTGTATACAAATAAACGCTGCGACACGGCTTATTGTACGAACGTACGGTCGAAGTCACCCTAGCAGGCCTGGAGATTCGACCTTTCTGCCGCGTTCATTTTAATTATTTCTGAAGAACGTGTTACAAATATTTAAAATGTGTCTCCATGTTGTCCTCCCGAAGTTATTAATTCAGCGTCTAGAAAAATAAAAGCTGGTGCTAACCGCAAACTTTGTAGTTGAAAAACGGGTTATAAAGTTTTAAAATCGTTGTACATAAAATATATTAATGGTAAGGTACTGTTTTTTATTAATCTAAAATATAAATAACTCGCATTCCTTGTGCGGCATGGAAATAAAAAAAGTTATTATAGCTACGAATTCGCCGGAAATGATTAAAAAGGGAGTTTTGAGCAAACAAAAATTATTAGGACCGCCTTAACAAAATACATACATAGTAAAATCATCGTGAATTTCTACAAATTAAATATTAACTGTTGAAAATATAGTTGTGTCGTGGAAATTTGCGTAAAGTTACGAAATTCAAGGGAATAAGTGAGCTTAAACTCGGTAATACCTGGAAACTCAGTTTAGTTACTTAATAAAGTAAAGTTAAGGCCAAGGAAATGTATTTTCCATTTTTGTTATTTTATCCCGAGCAAGAGTGAAGAGAATTCAGGTTTATACACTGAACAGGTATAATAATTAAAGGGTGTTGTGAACCTTATAAAGAAATAGTACATAATATAGTACATGCTTTCCCATTGGTACGTTACTGATTGTCCTTGTACTTTTACTTTAAATGTAAATAACATTGTTGTTGTTATCCCTATTTTTGTTTTAAACTACTTGTGCTAAAATACGCCTTCTCTCAACACAGTAATTCCTAGTAAGACAGGCACGGCACAATTATTACCTATGTTTTTTTTTTTTTTTTTTTTTTTTATTCCAGTTAAAAGAAAATTACATTTTCACTCATTTAACTAGAAATAATTATACACATTAAGATAAAATAAATATTTCAATACAGCACTATTCTATTTCATTATTTTGTTTATCAAGAATAAATTTAAATAATTGTTTTTTAAATTTACCCAGCTTCTTTTCGTTTTTCATGTCATTTGGGAGGCAATTATATAAGTTGCCCCCCTCGTAGCCAATGGATTGTTTACCATAGTTAGCGTGGATGGTATTTAAATGGATGTTATCGCGTTGTCGTGTTAAGTGTTTATGTACTTGGGACGTTTTAATGAATTCTGTGTTTGTGTGTACAAGATTATTTTGTATTTTGTATATAAGGAGACATGTATTGTATTCATATAGTTTTCTTAATGAATAGTTTTGTTTCCGTATATAATTTTTTTGTGGATGTTCTGGGCTTGTAATTAAATAGTTTTTTGATGACCTTGTTTTGTATTACCTGTAATTCATTTATGTGTGTTTCACATGCGTTTTTCCTAGATTTCAATCAAATAATTTAAGTGCGAGTATACTAGACTATAATATAAACCTACTTTTAATTTATTTGGCAACAGATATGATAGCCGGCTAAATACGCTAATTAAGGGGATGATTTTATCTTTAATACCTTATATGTGTTGTTTAAATGTCAAATGCTGATCAATGCACAGCCCAAGATATTTTTCCTGGATTAGGTTTTGCAAGTCGTTGTTTTCAATTTTTAAGGGTACATGAGGAGGAATTATTTTACGGGTTGAGCTTAATAAATAAAAATTATAATAAAAAAATATCAAATACTATAGAATGTTTACCTCCAACTTCTGACATTGCTTTCGACCCGACAGTTAAAACCCTGACAGTTGCCCCGGCCTCCCCCCTCCCCCCCCCCCCAAATTATAATTATTATAAAATTATAATTTTTTGTGCTTTTTTTACCAATTTGAAACTTAAAATCGACTTCATAAATACCATAAGCCCCGAGGAAAATAATTCCCCTCGGAGCCTGTGTCATCTGTGTCATGAAGGAAGGACAAGTTCTGGGATGGAAAAAGGTATGACGGGTGCGTTGGAATCTGGGGGTCAGTATCTCTAGAAGTGACGACTGTATAAATCATCACAGCCGGTGGGCTGATGCATCATCCGCCAAGACCCAAATCTCACCCTCTGCGCCCGGCCACCCCTGCTAAATCACGTAGTGAATCACTAGGGGCGACTTATAGCAAAAGTAAATGGTTCCCTGGGTGTTGGTACCCATGCCCACCATCCAAATTGTTGTAACTTCTACGCTGGTAAATATAATGTATATAGACAAGTAGTTTTATCGTTGACGCATTTGAATGAAAATATGTTTAATACTTGTTTTTCGGTGGTACATCCTCTCTGCACACTTCTTCGGGGACAATTAGTTGTATTTTATGTAAGTAGATTTATATTATGTTAATAAAGTTCACTTTATTATACACTACCACAGGGTTTTTCGGAGATTGGGGTACACTAGCCCAAAAAGGATGTCCCACCGTATCGTGAAGCACAAACACTTTGGTAGTCACTATCCTTATTGAAAAACTAATGACTATCAAAACATTAATATTTCTGTAAGTTAAAACTCGAGTTTGAGTATAACGGAGACCAAAATTAAAATGTGTATTTCACCGAGTGTTTTCATCACATTCAAAACAATGTTGAATATATTATTTGGATTTCAAACTTATAAACTTGGTGACAGATTCTCCAAAAGCGAGAACATGGCACGATTTTATTCACCTACAAAATAATCAATGGCCATACGTCAGTGGCGTAGCGTGGGGGGGAGCGGGGGGGCGGCCCGCCCCGGGCGGCACTTTTAAGGGGGGCGGCAAATTTTCACAATAAATAATAAGATTATCCTGGAAAAATTTAAACCATTTCAAAATTTATAAATGTTCTACGATACTTTCTTTTACGAATCCAACAACTTTTATTATTATTTATTAAAAATATCAATAATTATATTTTTTTAAGCTGCAAATTTCGCAATTCGTAGGAAAACCGAGTAATACTAATTAAAGCTGATAACTCGCAAACAGATTCACTCTTAATTAAAACCAGAATTGTGTTCAGAATGTATTAACGAATTAATTTCATTTGTGTATTCATCTGTTGATACATTTCGAAAGAGACCATTATTTTATTCGAAGTGCAGTTATAAAATTCTAGTTGCAGACTATGTATGTGCTGCCATATCAAAGAGAAACCATTTTCATATTCTGAGTGTAGTTTTAATTCGCCAAATATAGATTTAATTTAATATAGATTTAATCTAATCGCAGGAGACAAATTGTCCCACACATTTCATTTTAAAATAAAATTGTGAAATTATGTCCCACACATTTAATTAAAATAAATTTGTGATTGCGATAAATAGTTAAGATACAGTTATATTACAATTTTTTTTTTAAAAGGAATCTGTATTTAAAATGTTAAGTTTATTCCATTAGGTACTTTAATTCGAATATTCACAGGCGTTTATTTTTGAGCCAATCCACATTTTCAATTATAATATTTAGAAACAATAATGTTCTAATAAGCACATCAGGAAAAATTACTTTATCTAGATTTAAGAACAATTTTGTTTTTTGCAAAAGGATTAAAAAAACAATAAAAAGGAACATTTAAAATGCATGGGAAGAACCGGAAATTTCTGCACAAACATTGACAGGCAAAAGTTTATAGATATTTTTTCTTATTATTCGAAGGGTTAAACCAGTTTTCCAAATGTAAAATTCCATTTGAGGATTCATCTGCTGACACGATTCAAAGGAAAATCTTATTCGAAGTTCAGTTATAAAATTCTAGTTGCAGACTCTGTATCCTGTACCTGCTGCCAGAATCAGAGAAAAACCATTATCACGTTCTGAGTGTACTTTTAATTCGCCGCATACAGATTTAATTCAAACCCATTTTGTGTTGAGAACGTAAATTTCCAGTTCTGGATTCATCTGTATGTTGACACATTTCAAGGGAAAACATCCTCTTATTTGAAGTTCAGTTATAATATTCTATTTACAGACTATGTATGTGCTGCAAGAATCATAGTAAAACCATTTGCATGTTCTGAGTGTAGTTTAAATTGGCCAGGTACAGATTTAATTTAAACCAGTACAGAATGTAAAATTCCAGTTGGATTCATCTGCTGACACATTTCGAAGGAAAGCATTCTGTTATTCGATGTGCAGTTATAAAATTCTATTTGCAGACTATTTATTTAATGCCTGAATCAAAATAAAACCATTTTCATGTTCTGAGTGTAAATTTAATTCACCGCATTCAAACTGGTTTTGTGTTCAGAATACAACGATAAATTAAATAACGAGTTGCAGATTCATCGTGCATTGAGTGAAGTTTTACATTTGAGTTACATAATGCTGTAAAATTCTGAGAAATTGTTTGTTGCGTGTGTAACTATTATTTTGGGACTCTAACGCAGTATCAATAAATCAACTTTGGAGTAGAATTCATAAACATGATTGTCGTTGAAAGAATACTCGTCAAAGGTGATTTTTTAAAAATCCGGCTTTATATAATTAGGTCGCAATACAAAAATGGGATTTCCGAATACAACCCCCTCCCCCCCCATCCCCCCGCCGCTAGAAGTACCTAAATAAGTGGGCGGCGAAAATTTCCTACGCCCCGATGTTCTGAGTGTAGTTTTGATTCACCACATACAGATTTTATTAAAACCAGTTTCGTGTTCTGAATGTAAGTGCCGACAGAATCAAAGAAAAACCCTTTTCATGTTCTGAGTGTAGTTTCAATTCACTGCATACAGATTTAATTAAAACCAGCTTTGTGTTCAGAATGTAAGTGCCGCTAGAATCAAGAAAAACCATCTTTTTGTTCTGAGTGTAATTTTGATCCACCGCATATTTGGTTTAATTTAAACCAGTTTTGTGTTATCAACATAACAATAAGTTGCCGATACATCGTGTACCTAGTGAAACTTCGCATTTGAGTTGCATTCCGTATGTATGCGTGATGAAGATGCAAATTCTATTACAGGTGTACCACTTTCAATTTCTGAGAGCAGTTGTAAATAAATTTGTAGAAGAATTTATAAGCATGATTTTATTGAAAGAGTACTCGGCACATGGAATATGGAATTATAAAAATCGGCATAAAAAAATAAACCCACGCTACGCCACTGCCATACGTCTATTGAATTCCTAAGAAAAATTGATAAACTACAAAGCAAACATACACATGAGACGAGGAAAAGAAATGAACTAAGACTCCCCTTCAGGAAAAAAACACAGAGTCAAAAGTCATTGATGTTCGGAGCATTAAAGATATTTGGAAAATTACCAGAAGAAATAAAATTGGAAGAGAGCATAAAGGCATTTAAAATTAAATTGCGAAGATATGTGATTGATTTGGTGTAGATGTGTTATTTTAAGTGTATGTATATATAAGGATTGTATTAGAACATACGTAGATAACTATGTACCTATTTAAAATACCGCAATAAACAATAAATAAACTTTTTCTAGTAGTGCTGATTTTAGTTATAGAGGCGTTCAGGATTTACTACGCACGTCCTCTAAATAATAACAATTACACATTACCCGATCTAACAGTATAATGTACTTCTAATAGCGACCACTGCCATAAGTGCAGCATTAGCCATACTGTCGGACTCGTTCATCTGCGCTGGAGAAAAGGTTAAGCAACACAAAAATTTTTAACGAATTCATAGAAGTTTCTTCAATGACACTTTCACTCAATCTACCTCTTTCCGGGATACGCAAACTGTCTTTACTACGCTAATCAGTCTAATCACAATCAAAGGGTTTAACATGGTCGCAGCTTTTCGGATGCTTCGGTGGAATAAGTTCACGATATTCATAGTCTATAGAACAATTATATTAACGTTGATGATTCTGCGCATATTGTGCCTACGCAAAATTAGTTCGAGAAGCAACTGCATTAAATGGAGCATAGAGTAAAGTGTTGTATTATGTGGTATTTCCGCGATAATTATTCATACTCTCCAGGCCAGTGTTGTCTGAAAGTCCGTTATTGATTGTAAAGAAATACAAAATAATAATAACAATAAAATAACTTGTTTTAATTCCATGTAATTATATTTTTAACCAACCGGTTTCGGTTCTACCTGAACCTTTATCGGGGTGAATAAAATATATTAAAATATAGAGTTACAGAGTGTTTAAATGAAAAGTAGAAGACGGAAATATATAGACGGATAGAAATTTACTAAATAAGCAGTTAGATTGTATAAGCAGTAGATATTAAAAAATATATCTGAAAATATAAGGTGGCGACGTAAATAACGTAGGTCCCAATGGCTGCTTCGGATGTTTTAGGCATTGTCCCGTTAAGACAGAAATCCTGGGTTCGATTTCCAGTTGCGACAGTTACCTTTTTGTCTGTGTCTTGTTCTGTTTCATGTTTCGTTTATATTTATTAGATTTATCTTCTTCTTAATATCACATTAATGGGTACACATATAATAACATATCTCAATCACAATAATCAATATTAGGCATTATACTATTTTTCTGCATGGCTTCTGTGTATATCATATTTTACTACATATTCTAAACGGTGACCCGACAATTCGTCATGCGACAATTCATCCGGCGACAGTTCATCCTGCGACAGTTCATCCGGCTGACAGTTCATCCTGCCGACAGTTTATCCTGCCGACAGTTCATCCCGCCGACAATTCATCCGGCGACAATTTATCCTGCCTGATCATTTAGAAGATTTTTATTATGTAAGTATGCAAAGAGGATATACGGCCGTACAACCAAAATCGATATACTTATATCTGAAGGTATCTTGAGTGGAAATCCGCTGTAAAAATATTTTTACTAACAATAATTTCGACTCTCCGAAGAAGCATGCGTGAATAACAAAATACGACATACTTATACTTATAGGTTATACTTATAGGTTAGGTTAGGTTGAATTGTCAGGATGAATTGTCGCCGGATGAATTGTCGGCGGGAAGAACTGTCGCCAGGATGAACTGTCGGCAGGATGAACTGTCGGCCGGATGAACTCTCGCAGGATGAACTGTCGCCGGATGAATTGTCGCAGGATGAACTGTCATGGAACCATTCTAAACTACTGACTTCAGCTATCTTAACTATCAGATAGGAGAGGGTTAGCTAATAAATGCATTATTTATTAGATAGCTGAAATCTTAACTATCAGATAGGAGAGGGTTAACTAATAAATGCATTATTTATTCGAAATTATACAAATGTATTATAAACAGTTGGTTACGCATTGCAATATGTTTTGTTGGTTCGAAAATTTAAATAAATATATATCACAAGGATGGTACTTACTCACTCTTTGGATTTAACAGAGACACCTAAATGGATTGTTTTTAAAAATAGAATCTAAACAAAAAATAACTGACATCGTCTGTTTTTTATGGAAATTTTTCTTGGCATTGTGAAAAACTTACGAGTTGTGTATTAATTGACAAATCTCATCTCTTGTGCAAATTTTCAAGTCACAAAAAGATTGCACTGATTGAATTTAATTATTGATTGGATGAAATTACGGAGGCCTCCAAGCATCAAGATCTACAAAACAAGGTTGGTGGATCTGTTATTTTCCCTGGAGTTTTTTCTCTATTGCATTCTTTGTGATATATTTGTTCGCGCAAGTAGAGTTTTCATAATCAAATCTGTGAGTATTAGGCTCAGAGGGTTTGAGATTATTTACACATCTCAAACTCATATTATAATGCAACAGTTTTATCACCTCACTTTTTTACCATTTCATACAAAAATATTTAATAAAAAATAAACTAAGTGCGCGCATGCGTTTTGACGGGTGAAAACTGTTTCTGCAAAATAAATATTTTTTATTTATTTCTATGAACATCTTTGAATAGAGATGTGAAGCGTGGTTTATTATAGAAATTCTCCTTTTTGTTTAAGGGTTGTCACTAGAACAAAAAAGGAGTTATAACGATTTCTGTGGGAACATACGCGTTAGCTTGAAAACAAGCTCGTTGGACTTGTCTGCTTTTGATATATTGTCGTGATAACGAGCTTAGGCGTCTGAGTGGTTTCTAAAATTATTATTAAGTCTCTAACTGATTGCCCTGAATTCACCGAGCTAACTTGCAATACCTGCCCAGCCATTCCAAGTAAAGATAATTTTGAAGGTAAGTATCAATTATCTCAATAATAAATTACTCTATGCCAATTCCTAGAATTCATCGATTTGTAAATAAAAATGCGAATGTATGAGTAAATATTCTTGATGTTGACAATTTTGCACGATTCTACTTGCTAACAAGTCACCCTTTTTACATATTTTTATTGTTTATATAAAATGCTTTATATTATTATAATAATATAATAATCAGGCTGACGCCCAACAGGCGTAGGTACGAGAAGTTATTGCAGGTGTGTCGAATTTTTGCCCACCAACCGGCGCGCGCTATGTATCCTCCTAATATTATAAAGGTGAAAGTTTGTATGGATGTATGTTTGTTACTCTTTCACGCAAAAACTACTGAATAGATTTTAAAAATTCTTTCACAAATAGAAAGTTACATTATTTGCGAGATCTATAGGCTATATATATTGGTAAGCTCTGGCGTTATGAAATTATTTATCATACGTTTTTTGTCGCTAACAAAATCGATTTATTGCAAACGCCCATAGTCGCCTTGGAAACGATGTTTTTTTTAATTAGATTACTATGAACATCCCTATGATTTTAAAATTCAAATATTTATAAAATACTAATTCCTACTTTACTGAATGGATTTTAATGAAACTTTACAATAATATTAACATATAGGCTCAGAGCTCTGACATTACGAAATTTGTATGAAAAAATTACAATAGGTGGCACGATTAGTAAGATATCTATAATTCTTTAAACGATTCAAATTATTAGGGTAGTAGGTACTCCAAATAAATTCGCTAATTTAAATATTTTCTAAAATAGATTTTTTATTTAAGAATCTTTGTTTTGCAAAATGTCATTCTCAAATTTTTTACATTTTCTATCACACAACCATTATTGTCTTAATTGGATAGACAGGTATCGCATTTTTTAAGTATAAAACTGCCGTACTGGATTTTTTTGTAGAATATAAAAAGAAGAATAATAATTCGTACTTAATAACTTTCTCTAAACATGAATCACCAAAATGTATGTATGCGCATAAACCCGAATGACTGAGCCAAATTGGATAATTCTTTTTTTTGTTCGTTTTTTTGTATAAAACTACCGTTGAGTTCTGGCATTATGAAATGTGTATCAGAAATTATAATAGGTGGCATGTGAGCAGTTTGAAAACTGAATGTATCGGGAATGAATGTGTGGAATGCGCGAGGTGAGTGGGGGGAGGAGGGGAGGGGGTGTTGGGAGGGTGTTGATGGAGGGGTGAAGGAGAGGGTAGGGGGAGGCGGTTAGGGGAGGGAAGGAAGGGGAAGGATGGAGGAGGGTGTGGGGAGGGGTAGGGGGGGGAGGGAAGGAGGTTGATGGGGGGAGTGGTGTGGGGAAAAGGAATGTGGAGGGGTAGGGGGTGAGGGAAGTGGTGGGTGGAGGTAGAGGGGGAGGGAGTTGATGGGGGGAGTGGAGTGGAGAGAGTGAAGGTGGAGGAGGCGGAGTGGAGTGGAAGAGGGGGGAGGGAAGGAAGGGAAGGAGGAGGGTGGAGGGACAGGGGGGGTTGATGGATGAGTGGTGTGGGGAGAGGGAAGGTGGAGGGGGGAGGAGTAAGGGAAGCGGTGGGTAGAGTGGAGTGGGGGGAGGGGTGGGTGGAGGGGGAGGGGGATTGGTGCCGGGAGTGGAGTGGGGAGAGAGAAGGTTGAGGAGGCTGAGTGGAAATCTCCTAATACCATGCGAGCGAAGCCGCGGGAAAAAGCTAGTTGATAAAATTAAATAAACGTTGTTATCACAAAAATGGACTGCTACAGTGGTGAAAACCTTATCAGTCCTAATAAGAGCATAACGTACAGCATATGCTCAAATGCTTTTCACTACATCTGCATTAATAGCACTGCTGAAAAAATAAAAATAAATGTTAAAAACCCTCAGAGACAACTGGAATGGAAAATAATGCAAAACATTGGATCTTAGAACTCAATCACCCTTCTAGTAAGAGTACTCGACCTACAAAACCGACTCAACGTACACTGAAAACTCCAAATATGAAATATTTTTTATAAATTCACTGTGTTTTAGACATTCGACAATTATACATAAAGACAATTCTCATATTCTTACGGAAAAATGATTTGATGAAAAAAACAGAAAAAAATTCACACTCGGTACTCGTCGCACCTAAAATAATGCATTATTCCTACAACGAAAACAACTTTCGCACAGCGACGGTTCTCCTATATTGCCCCCAAAATGTTCAACTCACTGAGTATTGATACTAGGAAATCGAAAACTGATAAGCTTTATATCAAAAGTGTACAGGATTGGTTATTTACAAAGGGGAGGAACTATTTTAAAGAATACCTGAAGTCAACAAATTAAGTTAATTTGCTTTATTATTATTATTTTTATTTTTTTTACATTCAAATTTTAAAAGAATCTTTTGATAATTATCATAATAATATTTATATTTGGACGACCTACTTTCAACATCTCCACAAGAAGAGTCATTCATTTATTTATCTACCTATCATGTATTTATGTGCCCATTTTATTTAAACGAAACAGCAGCCTACAATAAGAATGGTTTATTTATAATGTTTATTATTATATAAATATTATCAACTTAATTGAGAAACCACTTAAAGAATTCGTTGTTGTACAAAAACATTGTACCTAACCAAGCTGTGTATATTAACCAGTAACAATTCTTACATTTATATAATTATATATTCATAATTCGACTACCATAGTACGGGCAGTGCCTCGCGTGCTAGATGAATCACCTGTATAAACTATATAAAAAGTTATATGATGAATTAAGAAGAAAAAAAAATTACATCGATAAAAAATTCGATGAAATCAAAACCCAAAATTTTAAACAAAATAGAAATGGAATCTGCAGACAATAAAAAATCGATGCAATTTATAAGCGAAAAATACGATACAATAATAAAATTGATAAAAAAATTTCACTATTAGAAAAATAAATATCGGAAATAAAAAATGAAATAGAACAAAAAACATGGAATTTAAAAGCATCGTGGCAAAAACATCAGAGATGGAACAAACAACACTGGAAAATTATCTCGAAATTTCAGGCATACAAGATCATAAATCCCAACATGGCAAAAAAAAATTACAAAACAAATAATTGCTGCACGCGGAGTTCAAACCGAAGATACAGAAATATCGAATGTAAGTCGTATCCAAGATCGTCGACCAAACCACCCATTAAAAAATTACACAACAAATAATTGCTGCACGCGGAGTTCAAACCGAAGATACAGAAATATCGAATGTAAGTCGTATCCAAGATCGTCGACCAAACCATCCATCAAAAAATTACACAACAAATAATTGCTGCACGCGGAGTTCAAACCGAAGATACAGAAATATCGAATGTAAGTCGTATCCAAGATCGTCGACCAAACCATCCATCAAAAAATTACACAACAAATAATTGCTGCACGCGGAGTTCAAACCGAAGATACAGAAATATCGAATGTAAGTCGTATCCAAGATCGTCGACCAAACCACCCATCAAAAAATTACACAACAAATAATTGCTGCACGCGGAGTGCAAACCGAAGATACAGAAATATCGAATGTAAGTCGTATCCAAGATCGTCGACCAAACCATCCATCAAAAAATTACACAACAAATAATTGCTGCACGCGGAATTCAAACCGAAGATACAGAAATATCGAATGTAAGTCGTATCCAAGATCGTCGACCAAACCATCCATCAAAAAATTACACAACAAATAATTGCTGCACGCGGAGTTCAAACCGAAGATACAGAAATATCGAATGTAAGTCGTATCCAAGATCGTCGACCAAACCACCCATCAAAAAATTACACAACAAATAATTGCTGCACGCGGAGTTCAAACCGAAGATACAGAAATATCGAATGTAAGTCGTATCCAAGATCGTCGACCAAACCACCCATCAAAAAATTACACAACAAATAATTGCTGCACGCGGAGTTCAAACCGAAGATACAGAAATATCGAATGTAAGTCGTATCCAAGATCGTCGACCAAACCACCCATCAAAAAATTACACAACAAATAATTGCTGCACGCGGAGTTCAAACCGAAGATACAGAAATATCGAATGTAAGTCGTATCCAAGATCGTCGACCAAACCACTCATCAAAAAAAATATTTAAAATGAAAGAAAAAGTATGAAGTGAATACAAATCTCGTACAGGCAATTTCCTCTCTGTACGAGGGAAGCGTTGCATGTGTTATAGGGCGAACGGTGGTTTTACGGGGTGGTTTGACATCACAAAAGGTGTTAAGCAAGGCTGCGTAATTTCACCGTGGTTATTCAATCTACACATGGATAATTTGTATGCAAGAATTGAATGAGGTGGGATTGGGCGCGAAATTGAGTAATATGAAAGTACGTTGCCTGTTGTATGCTGATGATATGGTGCTGATTACTAACACTATGGAAGATCTACAGTCTCTCGTGTCTAGGATGAACGAATTATGTATGAAGAATGAGTTAATGATGAATGTAAGTAAGTCTAAAGTCATGGTGTTTGAAAGCGAGAGTACAAAAACCCGTCTGTTAAATTAGGAGAATTTCTGCACAGAGTCGAGATAGTGAATGATGAATACTTAGAGCAAATGGATGAGTTTGCATATCCGGATAGTATGTTTACGAGAGATAGGAAGGCTGATAGAGATATTGAAAGAAGGGTAAATGCAGGTAACTCCACTAATGGAGGACTGAGTGCTGTTGGCGCTAATAAAAAAAATGTCGAAAGAAGCGATGCTAGCATTGCACACTGGAGTGCTGGTACCTACCCTGATGTATGGCAGTGAGGCACGGAACTGGAGGATGAAGAGTGAAAGTAGACTGAATGCGTTTGAAATGATATACCTGAGGCGTATGTGTGGTAAAAACATATATGATTGTGTGAGAAATGTGGAGATCTGCAAAAATGCAAGAGCGAATGAACGAAGAAATTATTATAATTATTATAATTGGTATAAATTATTATAATTGAAGTCCTGGGAAGACCGAAAACTCATAGAGCACGCCTGATTACGGAGGCAATTGAAATTCACAAAAATCCTATAAATATTAATAGAGACGACGGAGCTAAACTCAATAATTCTTTGTATCCGGTAATTGACGGTTACATCAAGGCTAAACGCAAAAAAACATGTTGAAGTATATTGTAGCGCCAGCTCGTAGAGGAGTGGAGCTGGCGACACGGTATCGCTCCTAAGTAGATAAGTACTAACATCACCCCTAACTACTACACATCTGCCCTGATGATGATGGATGCTGTCCGAAACGTTGGCTAAAGAAGGAGGTAGCGCAACACGGCATAATACCCCAAAAACTAATAACAAAAACAAAAAAAAGAAGAAATTATTGTAAGAAAAATATAAGACGCAAATGTGAATGGTAAAAGAAGTCGGGGACGCCCGAGGCAGACAAGGGACGATCAAGTGAATCCAGATACTTGAGTCGGGCCATGTAAAAAGTCACAATAATAGAAGAGTGTGTATGAGACGGTGTATGAATGTAAGTGAGTCAAAGATTGTATGCGAAGACCGAGTTATTTGACGGTCCGTCCTCTCTGTCTACCCCTGCGGAGAAACGGCGTGATGGTTAGTTAGTTACCTTAAGAGTACTTTTTTTGTTGTTGTTGTAACACACATTAAATAATTGTATCCTAGACCTAAATACTTGCTTTTATCATACACACATGATATTCGTTTTTATGCCAGGTCTTATTTATTTATTTATTTACGGACAAATAGTCCATTAAGAATATAACAAAAACACGAATAAAAAAAGATAGATGATAATGAAAGAAGAGTACATACAGATGAAGATGTTATCTTTATAAATGCGGATGCTGCGGAATGCATGCAATCCATCTTCAATTTGTTATATTGAATTGTGTGTAGGGCAGTAGGGTGCCAAATTGTTCAGGTGTAATACAGATACCTACCTCGCAGTGTCCAGCTTTGTCTCCAAACGAGACTCGGACGCCAAACATTTGCCTGTTCCAGCAAACGTATGCTGTACCCTGCGGAATGACATGAGAACCCCATCTCAGAGATGGGCATAAGATATAACCCCGCAATTACATGTGGATGGGTTGTATTTTTGAATAAAAGAGTGGTTCACAATCATATAGACTTCTATTTGATGATAATAGATACAGTTAGATGTTGGAATGACTTACCCCCCAGACCGAATTGTAAACTATACTATCTACTCTAAAACGCGGAAGCTCGGGAACGCCTTCCTCCACGGATGCTCGGTTTCATCAGCTCGGAGCGGCAAGCCAGCCAGCTCCGAATCTCGTTCAGTCACGTGCGTCCGGGTCATCTAGGACTCGGCCAGTTGATCCCGGCAATCAGGTACTCGTCAGCAAGGGCGACATTCATTACGCGCAACCGCGTGCTTGGCAGAGTTTGAATAGCGCGGTAAATCTCCCAAATATAACCTCCGATCGATAATATCGACGATTGTCGTCAAATCTGTCCACCAACAGGTTCGGAACGAGCGCGGATCCACGTTCTCTCGCATCGATTCTTCGGAATCTAATTTCACCTTTCGGATTACACCGTCTCGCGTTTCTTATTACAACTCCGGACTTGCTTCTCGCATCCTCCGTAATTTACCCGCGAACCGATCACGAACTTTATTTTGTCATTTGAATCCGTTAAAGTAACGATCGTTACGCTCCAAAATAATTACCGCTTAATATTTGAATATTTGATTCTCCTCAAAATAGCACTGCCGTCCCGTTTGAGTCCGGTCGCCCCCTGCCGGGCTCAAACGGGAAGAGACCTCTCGTTTTCTCGAAAAAACAAAACTACCTTCACCGCCGGTGTGTATGGCTGTTCAAACAGACCATAAACAACCATAACTTAAAGGTAACACAGTACCTGACCACAATTGTTGGAAAATATGAAATAGTTTCATAACAAAGAGCATTGACAAAATACATGTAATATGAAAGTACATAACTAAAAGTAGCTGAAGATGGACTTAAAAAGACTTTAAAAAATCACATTGCGTATCGACTGCCAAAAGTCATTTAGGCTTACACCAAAAAATTCAATGCGTTGACAAGTCTTGACATTCTGGATAAAGGAGAATGATATCCATAATTAGTAGAATGTTGATTGAGGAACAGCAATTCTTTATTTCGGAGTCTACGGGAAGGGATGATGAACTGGATGAGTTGTAACAAAGCAGGTGTGTCAGTAATACTGCTGATAATTTTAAAAATGCATATTAGATCAGAGTTCTTTTTACGTTTTTCTAAAGAAGAAATGTTTAAAGTTTGTTCATCATACGAGTACTCGCCTCTTTCAAGTCCTAAGTCCAAGCAATTCCTCGTAGGAAGCGATGTTGTACAGATTCGATATGACAAATGTGGACAGCATAGAATGGAGACCAAATGACACTTGCATTTTCAAGGTGAGGGCGAACCAGCGAACAGTAAAGAGTTTTAAGTGTACTTGTTTGTTTAAAGTCAGAGGTAATTCCATGAATGAAGCCGAATAGTTTAAGTGATTTGTTTACGATGTTAGTAATGTGATCACAGAAAGAAAGTTTGCAGTCTAGAGTGACCCCAAGATCCTTAAAAGATGTGATAGTAGAGAGACAAACATTATAATTAAACTGAATAGGTTTTTTTAGTTCTATTAAGGACAAAATTTTACATTTATCATCACGAAGTTCCGTGCAGTTAAATTTGCACCAATCATATTATAATCTTATATAAACCTAGTATATTAAGTATTTAACTATTATGCATTTGGACATGGAAAAAGAAATATATATAATATTTAACGATTATACATATTTCTTTTCAATGTTATCTCACTGTACTTCTACTAACAACTGTATTACTTCAGTGTTATTATTTTTGTGTACTTATACATTCGTGTTTTTTCTTAGTATAATACTGATATCCTCCTGTGTACCACCACATACGTATAATACTTTAATGTGAAAGCCATTTTACGGCGTTGAAATAAATAAATAAATATATAACCTTCAAAAGTTATTCCAATAAAATTGCATTATTAATTTATTTCAAAATAGATACGATTTTAGATTTTCACGGCCAAAAGTATTTTTTATTTAGTTTTTGGGGTATTATGCCGTGTTGCGCTACCTCCTTTAGCCAACGTTTCGGACAGCTGCCCGAAACGTTGGCTAAAGAAGGAGATAGCGCAACACGGCATAATACCCCAAAAAATAATAACAAAAATATTTCCAAATTTGTAACAAACTCTTCAGTAAACATTCAGAATTCGCCAATCGCCATCAAAATAAAATCGTCCGCTAAATGAGATTCGCAGGTCGTAAAGATCATAAAGAATGAATTGACTGCTAGAAGCATGTCTGTTTTCGTGGCTTTATTACGGCTATTAACATTTTCCCATCGATTTTCCCCGACCTCCAAACACCATGGAACTCGGTGCCAAGGTTCTGTGAAGCGGGCCTTCGCGGGTTTACTGCAATGCGAAGTCCGACAATAAACCATACACGTAATGTATACATCTACATGGCAGGGGCGTGCAGTGACATTGTTTTTAATTGTTAAACTGTGCATTGATAAGCACTTAACATTAAAACAGCAAAATATACAAGAATAAAGATAAAATCACCCTTTAATCAGCATATTTTAGCCGGTGATCATTTTAAATAAAGGATTAGGCTGTAGCCTCGCGCTTTTACAATTAAATTACTTGAATGAAATTTTTAGGAAACGCATATGAAACATACATAAATGAATTATAGGTAAAAGAGCCAATCAAAAAACCTCAGATTCAGATCATCCACAAAAATATCCATGGAAACAAAATTTTTAACATTAACGACGGGTTGTTTAAAAAAATTGGCGGAATCATCAAATATTTGACATTAATTTTCACGTTGTCTATACGTTCTATTCAAGTTCTGTGATTATTTCAGTTTTATGAAATAACTGACGTATAATGATATAAAAACAGAACTTTACTAGAACTTACACAGAACGTGAAAATTAATTTCAAATATTTGATGAATCCGTCAAATTTTTTGAAAGAACCCATCCTAAGAAAACTGTATGAATATAATACATTTCTCCCTGTATACACGGTAAATAATAAACTTACATTAACCGAATTCATTAAAACGTCCCAAGTACACAGACGTTTACACACCATACATACTCACTATGGTAAGCAATCCATTGGTTACGAGGGGGGCAATTTATATATTTGCTTTCAGACAACATTAAAAATGAACAAAGTCTAGGTATATTTAAAAAAATATTCATTTTTATGAATCAACAAAATAACGAAAGTCAATAATTTATTTATTTATTTATTTACGGACAAATAATCCAATTAACAATATAACAATAACACGAATAGAAAAAAAAGAGAGATCACAATGAAAGGAGATTACATATAGATGAAGAGCATTGACAAAATACATATAATATAAAAGTACATAGAGAAGATAAGATAAGTAGCTTGAAGATGGATTTAAAAAGACTTTAAAAAACCACATTGCGTAACGACTGCCGAAATTCATTTAGGCTTACACCAAAAAATTCAATGCTTTGATTTGCGTTGACAAGTCTCGACATTCTGGATAAAGGAGAATGATATCCATAATTAGTAGAATGTTGATTGAGGAACAGCAATTCATTATTTCGGAGTCTACGGGAAGGAATGTTGAACTGGATGAGTTGTAACAAAGCAGGTGTGTCAGTAATACTGTTGATAATTTTGAAAATGCATATTAGATCAGAGTCCTTTCTACGTTTTTCTAAAGAGGAAATGTTTAAAGTTTGTTCAATTTCATCATACGAGTATTCTCCTCTTTCAAGTCCTAACCTCCAAGCAATTCCTCGTAGGAAGCGATGTTGTACAGATTCGATGTAACAAATGTGAATAGCATAAAAAGGAGACCAAATGACACTAGCATATTCAAGGTGAGAGCGGACCAGCGAACAGTAAAGAGTTTTAAGTGTATTTATTTGTTTAAAGTCAGAGTGACCCCAAGGTCCTTGAAAGATGTGACAGTAGAGAGACAAACATTGTTTAGTTTATAATCAAACTGAATAGGTTTTTTTGGTTCTATAAAAGGACAAAATTTTGCATTTATCAACATTAAGTTCCATGCAGTTAATTTTGCACCAATCATTAAATGAATCAATATCAAGTTGAAAAAGTAAACAATCAAGATGGGATTTAATTATCTTAAGAATCTTATTGTCATCGGCAAAAAGCCAAAAACGTGTGTGAGAAAAAACTTTAATGATATCGTTAATAAAAAGGTTAAAAAGAAGCGGGGCCAAATGGGCTCCTTGCGGAACGCCGGAAGTTACATCAATGTTAAAGGATTCAAAGTTATTTATTTTAACCCTTTGTTTTCTATTACTCAAGTAAGAGTGAAAGAATGATAACAATGGGTCTCTAATGCCTATAGCATAAAGTTTGGCCATGAGAATTGTCGAAGGCTTTGGAGAAGTCAGTGTAGAGGACATCAACCTGAGTGTTGTCTTCTAAGGCTTTAAGAATGGTATTTATAAAGGACAGTAAATTAGTTGTTGTAGATTTCGCCGATCTAAATCCATGTTGTTCCTCGATCAGAACATTTTTGAAAATAGGAGTGATTTTCTTTGTAATTATCGACTCAAATATTTTTGGAATATTAGATATAATTGATATTGGTCTGTAATTTCCAATATTTGACTTGTTTCCAGACTTAAAAATGGGTCGTATAAATGTAATTTTCCATGAGTCAGCAAATGTTCCGGTTGAGAGTGATAAATTGTACAACATACAAATTGGGTTAGATAATGAACATTTACATTCTTTTAGCAAGATTTCTGGAATGCCATCAGGTCCGGTACTTTTTTTTGTTAGAAAGGTTATTTAAGGATTGGTAAACCTCTGCAAGTGAAATTTGGCAATCATTCAAGTCAATATTACAGTCATTGTTAAGTGGAGGGATGGTGCATGAAGCATCAGAATATACAGATGAAAAATAACATTGTAATATATAATGTATTTATGTGTGAAGCCATGTAAAATGTTTTCTATTTGAGTTATTATTAATTAAATGAGTAAACATTTAATTTTCATGAATGCATTATTTTTCTGGAATAAAAACCTTAAAAAAAACATTTATGAACTCACATTATAAATAATCATTAAACTTACTAAAGAAAATTTTTTCCAACTCTTTAAAATGAATTGCCGATTTTTTATTTTTATTCTAATTAAGGGAACGTACCCATACTACGTGATCAACTTTTTGCAATTTCCACTCCATTGTGGACTGCTAGCTTCGCTTCTTTGGGCAGTTTTTGTTAGCGCCAACGGCGTTCAGGCACCTACATTTACCCTTCTTTCAATGGCTTACCAGCCTTCCCATCTCTCGTAAACATACTTCCCATATTATTTCGAAACACCGGGACTAAAAATACATCGCTTTAAGCACATGTATATTTAAAACAAATTTAAGTATATCTAAGTCAGGTGAGGTCAGTTTGGATTAGATTAGGTTAGTTTTTCTTCTTCTCTTTTGAACCGCGTTTTGCTTTTTTGCGGTATTATTTAGTAAAGCATTTCAATTCGGGAGGCGGAATTGGGTACCGCCGCTCCGGGAGTCATTTATTGGATAACAAACACCTCTGCCATAGGTCACCCCAAGTTGTTTGCTACGTGAGGTGACTTAGCAGGGGTGCCCGGGATCATGGGGTGAGGTTAGTCCGGGTAAGGTTGAGTGGCAATCGGCCAACGTCAAAAACGCCCATCTCGTTCAAGACCCCACTCAGAGACAGCCTGGGTTCTCATTGCCTCGCAAACTCTGGACCGCCCCCGTGCTCCCATGGCCGTTGTGCTCACATGATGCATAGATGGGGCCTTAAAGAGTCAGCGATGTGTTAATGTGGTGCGGTGCAGACCACCGAACATGTGGTCAACGAATGCCCTCTCCATTCATTCCCCGGCGGGATTGATAAGGTCCACAGAGCAACGCCTGAGGCCCTAGACTGGCTCGCAGACCTAGATGTCCCTCTCTGGCCCCCCACCATACGAAAGAAGAAGAAGAAGTCCGGGTGTCGGCGGTGGTTGCATCCGCCCACCAACTGTTGGGAGAGACTGGTGGAAGAAGACCTTTTAATCTTTCCAGCAGGACTCTCGAAACATCGTCTTACGGCGGTGAGAGGGATGGATTCATAGGTGCTGGACTTACTGACCTCCAGATTTTTACCCACCCAACATACTTTTTTTCTTCCCATAACTTCCTCTCCTTTCTTTCCTACAAAGACACATCATCCCCAAGCATGACATAAACCTAAAGGGAAATTATTTTCCTCAGGACCTCCCGTGTGGAGCTAATGTAAAAAAAACCATTTCTGAATATGAATCGCGTTCAATGATCAAGAAATCTTAATATATAGTTTTCTATGGCACGCCCCTGGTAGGTGAAGACACATTAATCATAAATGCCGTAATGCAGGTAATAGCCTTATGAAATGAAAGGTCCGCCGGAAGTATACGTCATGGGTAAATTGGTTAAACCGTGAAACCAGAAAACGCGAAAACTTAATTAATCGAATTAAACAAGCCACAGAAATCCAAATTGATAGACTTGCCCTAACATAAAATCTGGGTATCATTACCAACCACGGTATCATACATTTGAACAGTATGATTATTATCAGCAGTACTTTGCTTGAAATAGTTTTAACCATGTGTGGTGAAGGAATTTCAATAAACAGGTTCTTTCCCACTTTTTTCCTTACTTGAGGCCCAGAGTAAAATGATTTCCCTCAGGGCATATGTCATCTAAGGAGTAACCGACGAGTTCATCGAAAATCGATTCATCGAAAGCAAATTCATCGAAAACGAGTTCACCGAAACCGAGTTCATCGAAAACGAGTTCATCGAAAACCAATCATCGAAAACCAATTCATCGAAAACCAATTCATCGAATGATCAATTCATCGATTCGCCAATTCACCGAAAAAAAGGTTATGTTAGGTTAGGTTAGTGTCCTTGTCCAAAGTTTAATTATATTTTTTTTTATACATAAATTTATTGTCAACTTTTATTGACCAATGCTTTTTTAACTTCCCGTTCCGCTCGCCATTTCTCTCAAATATCTACAAAATATGTTTTTTCGATGAATTGGCGATTCGATGAATTGGTTTTCGATGAACTCGTTTTCGATAAACTTGTTTTCGATGAACTCGTTTTCAATGAATTTGCTTTCGATGAATTGATTTTCGATGAACTCGCCGTGAACCCATCTTAGGGGACGCTGTGTGAATTATCTTTTTAAGGAAGGGAAGGATAGGAAGTTCTTTGAAGGAAAAAAGGTAGAGGGGTGGGTAGGAATCGGGGGTCAGAGTGTCCAGGAGTGACAGACGTATGAATCCATCCCTCCAACTGTGGTGCAAGGCAATGAATGGGTCAAGAGAGTCCGCCTGGAAACGTCAAAAGGCCTCTCTCAACCAGTCTCTCCCGATCTGCCCCACCACGCAGCGGGTAGGCAGACGCCTCCGCCGCCAAGATCTGGACAAACCTCACCCCCGTGAACCCGGGTATCCCTGCTAAGTCACCAAACGTAGTGAACCGCTTGGTGTAACCTATGGCAGAGGTGCTGGTAATCAATAAATGGTAAGCAATAAATGTTTTCCGGGGCGGCGGTCATTATTAATTAATTATTAATCTTGTGCGATATTCACATAAAAAAAGAAAAAGGTTCTCTATATTTAATTAAGAGTAGACTATTTGGGGTATGTTGTTAGACTGAAGGTATTGGGGAGGGGAGGGAGATGGGAAAGAGGAAGATGGGGAAGTACCTGATTATTCATAGTCGCCAAACACGGCTAAAGTCATTTCAAGCCAAGTTTCAATTCTGAATTGTCGTTTTACACCAGGGCGATACTAGTAGAATCTTTCACTCTGGAACCTGTCGCAAATATACTAAATATTATTTTTATGTGAAACTAGCCGGTACCCGGCATGCGTTGCACTGTCATTCAAAGAAATTGATTCTCCCTGCATGTCCCCTTCCCTTCCCGCGTTCCCCTTCCACCTTCCCCGCCTTCCCACCCTCCTACGAACCCCACCTCCCTTGTCCTCCTCCTCTTGTCATTTTTCCCTGCCGCTAAAATATACGAAATACGTGCATTTTCATTTTTACAAATTTAATAACGCCAGAGCTTACCATTATATATAGCCTATAACCTTCGCGGGTAGGCGCACAAAAAATCACCAATGTTTCATCGCAATCGGATAAACGGTATGGCAGTGCATAAAATACAAACAAACAAACAAACAAATACTGATTTTTATATATGCATATATAAAAAGAAGAAAACGATTTTTTTAAATTTTCTTTATTTCTTTAATGGTTACGTAATTTATATTTATCGACCACCATGTTAGCCACATGCCCGTGTTATGGTGGTCGATTTTACAAATAGTGCATTAACATTTTAAATAAAATGCATTAGCATCATCATCATTATCATCATCATCATCATTACATAGTATAAAATGAAGTCGCTCAAAATGTATGTGCGCGTTAATCTTTTAAACTACGCAACGGATTTTCATACGGTTTTCACCAATAGATAGAGTGATTGAAGAGGAATGTTTATATGTATAATACATGTAAATTATATTAGACAAAAGCCGAGAAATTTAAAGATAACATATTTTTGTGCAATTTAAAAGCGGGCCGTACTATAGTCACTTTTGAAATTCGTTCTACGGAAGAAATTGAAAATTAGATGTCCCAGAGTAAATTGGTATTTGATTTTCCCTTTTCAAATATCCAGTGTTGCATTGCAAGCATTGTATAATTAGTGGCGAGTTAATTAGTTTATATGTATAATACATGCTTATTATAGTAGAGAAAAGCCGATAAATTCAAATATTCAATTCAGGCAGCGGGCAGCGGGCGCTGGCAAGCGGGTGGTGTGGATTTTATAAAGTTGGGTAATGGCGTTGTGTTTCGTTAGCCACAGCAACGTGTGGCCGGGTCTGCTAGTTTTAAATAAGCAATAATATAAGGGAATATAAAAGATTAATAAATAATATAAAATAACATATCTAGTATTGTGTGGCCGGTGTGGCCGGGTCTACTTGTTTTAAATAAGCAATAATATAAGGGAATATAAAAGATTAATAAATAATATAAAATAACATAGTATTAAAGAATATAAAGAACGAAAATGAATATATGAGGCGATGTATAAATGTAAATAAGGCAAGGGGTGTACCAGGACCGAGAAATTTCTCTCTGCCTACCCCTGCGGGAAACGGAGTGATGATAGTTGGTTGGTTAAAATAAGTATAAAATAATATAAAATAAACCTTCATGGTTCACTTTTACAATTCTACTACAACTTCAAGACTAACTTTATTTATCTTCTTGAAACCGTAACAAAAAATAAACTAACTTATGTGTCACTTTGTTTCTACAATATTTTTAAAGATACATTACATATATTTTTAAACTTTCACCATACCGCCAACTTAGTACCCACGCACAGGCAATGCCTTAGTGTGTTCCCATTATCTAATTATGTCTTATTACGCACCAGATTTAAATGTCCGGGTTAAATTTTCCCCAAAAAAAAAAAAAAGGAAAAAAAGAAGGAAAAACTAAACCCTTTCACACACTTCCTCAAATGATCATCTAGTCAACCCACGCTATGCAATTGCACTATATAAGTATTATAAATACAAAACAATACAAGAACAACATGTCAACCTACTAGAGACCAAATGGGAATATAATTCACCGACTCCAGATATTTTCATATCAGAGGGTTCGGCTCTGTGGCATTTCTAATTGAACCTATAAATCCTACCGATCCCTCAATATAAATATTTAAAAAATCCTTTGTAATCCTACATGTATTTAAAATGACTGATTTTTGCATTTTTATATACAAATTCTTTGACAAATCTAATATGCTTAAATTTTGAATCAGATTCCTAGGTATTATGCCAGTGGCCGAAATAACAAATGGCAATATTTTTATAGTCCGAGAATGCCAAATTCTTTTAATCTCATTTCCTAAATCTGTGTATTTTCTTATTTTTTCAGAAATAGTTTTTTGAATATTACAGGAATTTGGAATAGCTACATCAATGATATAAGTTATTTTTTTAATTTTGTCATGTAAAACTATGTCAGGTCTATTATGACTTATTGTTCTGTCTGTTAGTATAGTTTTATCATAATATATTTTATAAAATTCATTTTATATGTATATATTTTTTTAACATTATTTTTTTATTTTGTATTATGTTATATATATTTAGAAAATATGTAAGAATTACTTAAAAAATGTATGTACCTATAGTGGGAAAAAATAAAGGAAAAAATATATATATAATTTTTATATGAAATAACACATATATTATTAGTCAAATAAAATGTCTTAGAATATTTGCCTAAACGGGAAATTAAAAAAAAAACGAAATGCAAGTGGCCTATCTCCTTCTAATTTTAATTTTGATGTAGGTATCTTCCAAATTTTGGAAGCGGAATAAAAGGGTAATTAATATTGGGTTCATGGGGTACTTAATTTTTATTATAAAGGGAAACGAATGATTAAATCACATTAATAAATTTAATTAAATCATATTAATAAATTGTCAATTCTTACAGAACCCATAACAACCTAAATGGCGCAGCATAGATTATAGGTAATAATTAATAATAAATAAAGTAATAACTTATATCAAAATACAAATATATTTATTTATTTATTTTTATTTAAGTACATAAAACAGGCATTATGCCCAAAAATTTATATACATGGATGATTTAAGTTACAAAAATTATAACAAAAATAATATCAGTAATAATTAGCTACTCGTAAATATGCAAAAGTGAATGACGAACAAGAATGAGTAAAAGGTAGAGTACAAAGGAATCACCAACAATTTATTATTGGCACCTGTGCTGATGGGACAATGATTTAGTAGGTACAATATTTCCTGTCTTTGAATAAAGAACTTCATCACAATATCAGCTTTATACGATTGATGGTAAAATATATTTTTTGAAGTGATTGAATGGGTTATTAAAAATATCAATTTCATTATTAGAGCAGTGTATAGTGTTATAATGTCTTAGTGTTTATGGTAAAGGGGAGAAATATCCTGTATTTTTGTGGTAGGTAGATATATAGACAATATCTTGCATCCTCCTTGTTGAATTTCTTGACGGTGTGTTAATGTTAATTTGGGATAAAATGTTTGGTGTATCATCTGATGCATGTATAATTTTGTGCAGAAGCAATAAATCAGAAAGTTTCCGTCTTCCTGTCAGAGAGTGTAGTGTATAGTGTATATTTAATAGAAAGGCTATAATATTTTTTTTATATTTAATAGAAAGGCTCCATAAAAATAGTTCAACAAGAGATAATTGTAGAAGTGAAAAGTGCATTTTATGTAACTTCAATTTATTTATTTTACGCCCAGAGGGCATTTACACAAATAAGATTAAAGGCAGTACAACTTATACATGAGAAAAAAAATAATATAAATAAAATTACAACAGAAAAAAGTACATGAAATAAAAATACAAGCTACAAAAATTTTAAGTACAGTGAGAAATGCTAACAATAAAGTTACGATTAAAAAAATACGTACATGCATGGTATAAAAGTACAAGCAACAAAAATTTAAAACTACGGTGATCAGAGATTTCAAAATTACAACATTAAACTTGTTAATAACACCTAAGTATTGGTTTCGCAAAGTGCGAAATAAGCACTATCGGATAATAAGCAAGTTGCAAGAGTTCGGAACTGTCCAATCTGGATTTTAATATTTTAGAAAAAAAAGTGAAATCATTGGTTTGGTGTCGGTCTTCTGATGAATAATTTATATTAAATATACCACGTTTCTAATTAAATTAAGTTTATCTGTTAACAACGTAATAAGAATCTTAGCCTCTTTAGTGGCTTGGTACTGATGAAAATAATTGTGCCCAAATTTATAATGATGAAAAGAAAAAGAAAAGTTTTAAAAATAACTAAATAATACTTCAGGTTATTGTAGTTTATAATATTTCTATGAATCATACATTTAATTAAGATCATATATTAAATACGATTTGTTTTGTTTATTTGTTGATGTAGTTTAATAAATATACCAAAGAAATGTCTCAGTGAGTACTTTCGTCATGGATATCATTATTTCGTGTGCATATTGTATCAGCGCGACATATTGTGCAAGATTTTAAATAAAAATACTAGATCGAAAACAGTTCTCCTGTCACTCAAATTTAATAGCATTTGATTAGATAATCGTAGTAGATAAGTGTCGTTTATTTATTCTTTCCGTATTTTTAATTTATAATTCAAAAAGCTTTTGAATCTCTTTCTATTATTTGAGAATGCACGTTTTAGTGAGGAGACCATACAGTTGAAATATATTCAATCTGACTCTTCACTAGTGTTGTGTATAGAATTATTAATGTTGGTAAAATCTTTAGCCACTCTTAGTACAAAACCGAGAATGATGTTATCGATTGCGTAATTGAAAAAAATCGGATTTTTTATTTTAAAAAAGCTCAAAGCTCTCGCATTTATTAAAATTAAGGTATAGCTTGTTATCGTTACACCACTCAACTAATTTTGACAAATTTACTAAGAGAATAAAACAGTAGCCCAGGCTTCGAATTGCTTTTAAAAGTTTCAAATCATCCGCGAACATTGTCATACATCAATTCTTTAAAGATATTAATGTCGTTCACGAAAAAGATAAATAAAACCGGTCCGATGTGGAAACCTAGCGGAACACCACTGGATGCAAAAAAAATTATATGATGATTCACCATTTAGTTTAACACAAAGTTTTCTGTTTGAAAGATAGCTTATAAACCAATGCAACGTATTTCCACGAATATCAGCTATAAACAGTTTTTCTATAAGAATAGCGTGACAAACCTTGTCGAACGCTTTGCTGAAGTCAATGTAAATTGAGTCAACTTGAAGCTTCTTTACCATTGCATCGGAAATAAAATTTTGATAAAAAATGGGGTTAGTTAGTGTTGATTTGCCCGTTATAAAACCATACTGTTAAGGACATATACTATCTTTAAATGAGCTAAGTACATTACCAGAATCAGGTTCTCAAAGAGTTTTGGAATTGTTGATAGTATGCATATCGATCTATAAATAGTTACTTCATTTTTATCCCCCTTTTTGAAGACAAGTGTTATTTAACTATGACGTAATAATCACGTTACATTTAACTACAACAAGACACTCACATATAGAAGAAAGGGTCTTAGAATAAATTAACTTGAGCAATTAGAAATCAATAAACGAACGAATTACTACAATATAACACTTATTAACAATGAAAGAAAAATTATTTATTCCTCACTTCTCAGTTATGTTTACAAGACCTAAACAACATAAAACATTTAACATATAATTTATAGCACATATGTCAATAGCAGTCACTCATAACTCACAAGTAAACAATTAAGAACACATTAGCATTCAATGTGGGGAAAATACATTTCAAAGTACCCAACAAAAGACAGAATCTATTATCTCAATTTTTCTCTCAGTAAATCGGTTTAACCGGTAAAAAATGATTATATGTAGGCACCTTAAAAAAAATTATTTGGCGGGGGATAACAGAAATATATAAACAAGTGGTCACAAAATAGTCTAACGCAGTTTGAAAATGGTCTTGGAAGCCGAAACAGCTGTCAGGTGAAATAGCAACAGGAACAATAATAACAACCTGAACTGTTAAAACTGAGCTGGTACTTGCAGAATTTAATAATAACATTATTAAATTTTGATTTTTTTTTTTATTAAATGGAATTCGCCGGATTAAACACAAACATACTTAATAATAAACCGTGCATTGTAAATATACACAGGATCACAGTTTTATTAATTTCCTGCTGAAATCAGAAAACTCAAAGGGGACGGGGTGTCCCCAGTGGTCTTTCAAAAATTAAATGTTTTCATCGCACAGGAGAATTTATTCCGCTTTGTTTATTTTCCGTACAATCATACTAGCAAAAAATATTTAAAAAGCTGAGCTTCTTATATTATATAACCATATGGTCTATTTGCATGCCGGATCACGAATCTTGCAGTTCCTGATTCAGCAAAATTACTGGATTATATCTGCCCGCAATAAAATAAAGAACTTAGGTAGCTTTAAAATGCGTGCGTAACGTTTTTCTTTTTATCTGAATCTTGAATTATGTTCACGTATTTTTTTGTGTTTGTTTTATTGTGATTCAGCTATCTATTGGTTTACTTTATTTTTTCCGAGCTATTATTTTTTTACAAGTTGCACGTGCGCCTAGTTTGTAAGGAATAAGTTTGTAAATTATTTTAATTTTTTTTGGATTATTTTTCGGAATCAGCTAGTCTCGATGAGTTTTTGAAAAATGGTAATTTTGGCGGGCGGTGTATAGTCGGGCATATATGTTAAATATATTATCTTAATTAAAGTTACCTTCATCCCATACTGTCTGACCTACTTGTATAATATTATTTACATATTGTCTAACTTAAGAACTAGGAGAAGAATTTGTCCCTAGCGCCAGTATAATTTTTACCAGGCAACTAGATACAATACATTGTCGTGTTCTAAGAGCAAATCTCATGTTTGATACAAAGACGATACATTTGCTGAAAAAGGAGGCAACTTAGCATTTGCTATAGAAGGAGGTAGTGAAGCATTTGCTGTAGAAGAAGGTAACGTAGCATTTACTGTAGAAGGAGGTAGTGTAGCATTTGCTGTAGAAGGAGATGATGTAGCATTTGCTGTAGAAGAAGGTAACGTAGCATTTTCTGTAGAAGGAGGTAGTATAGCATTAGCTGCAGAAGGAGGAAGTGTAGCATTTGCTGTAGAAGGAGGTAGCATAGCATTTGCTGTAGAAGGAGGTAGTGTAGCATTTGCTGTAGGAGGAGATAACTTCTCGTTTGCTGTAGAAGGAGGTAATGTAGCAGTTGCTGCAGCAGTAGGTAACGTAGCATTTGCTGTCGAAGAAGGTAATGCAGCATTTTCTGTAGAAGGAGGTAGTGTAGCATTTGCTGTAGAAGAAGGTAACGTGGCATTTGCTGTAGAAGGAGATAACTTAGCATTTGCTGAAGAAGGAGGTAGTGTATCAGTTGCTGTAGAAAGAGGTGGCGTGGCATTTGCTGTAGAAGGAGGTTGCTTAACATTTACTGTAGAAGGAGGTAGCTTAGCATTTGCTGTAGAAGGAGGTAGCTTAGCATTTGCTGTAGAAGGAGGCAACACAACATCGCTTACTACTTCAAAGTCAATCTTGTGGCTATTGGAATTCGTAACTGATTTTTGGTCTATTGGCATGTCACATATTGTAGATCCGTCAGATTTTAAATCTGCTTTTCCTTGCACCACTCTAGGATTAGGGTCAGCGGGTTCAAAAACGTTTGCGTTTTTTGGCAATAACTTTCGTATTACTGAAAAGTAGAAATACACCATAACAGCTGTGAAAATTATCAAACAACCACAGACTGTCAGGGCGACTATGGAAATAATTTTCCATTCATCTGATTCCGGGGACATTATTATTGGGTCAGCAGTTGCTGGTGAAGAATTATCTGTAAGGCCTGGCGGTGTTGATTCTGTGAGATCTGTCGTTGGAGCTTCTGTGGGTGGTGTGTTATCGGTGGGATCTGTTGTTGGAGCATCAGTAGGTGGTGTGCTATCGGTGGAATCTGTCGATAATGGTTCTTCGGTGGTCGTTGTGGGCGGTATTGGAATTCTTAATATAAATTTGTCTATAGCAAAAAAGTTATCATTATCTTCAATGGTTTTTGTGTATTCCAATCGAATCTGTAAGAAACCAAAAATCACTTGAGTTTAAAGGCCTAATTATATTATTATAAGTTATTTTATTTTAACAACAGTATACATCTTAAAAAACGGCGCAAAATTTTTAATTAGTTTGTTTTTTTCATGTTTTTGCAAAACAACAATCATTTTAGATTTTATATTTAGGTAGTACGACCATCAGACTAGATTCGTGCCCTTATAATATTAAATGTTAGCTATAAAATGCTTAGTAAACATTAAAAAAGAAAAAAAAACTCATTTCTAACAGATATTTTTAATTGGGTTAAAACAATGACGTTACAACACATATCATACTTATACATAAAATTAATTATTATTATGAATAATTCAACTGTTTTCCGCCCAAAGAATTTAGGCGTCATTAGAGAATGCAAGGTCTACTAGAGAAGGAAGAATTTAGGTGTCTTTAGAGAATGCAATGCCTACTAGAATGGGAAGAATTTAGTTATCATTAGAGAATCCAATACCCACTAGAATGGAAAGAATTTAGGTGTCATTAGAGAATGCAATGCCTACTAGAGTAGGAAGAATTTAGGCGTCATTAGAGAATGCAAGGCTTACTAGAGTAGGAATAATTTAGGTGTCATTAGAGAATGCAAGGCCTACTAGAGACAGGGTCCGGGCGCGAAACAGCCAAATTACGAAGTCTGTGCTGTCGCTATGTAAATTTTAAAGAAACCTAATCACTTTGTTCATTTATGTGCTTGTGGTAAATAAATTTCAAATCAGCAATAACAAAGAATACATTAACAATCACCGCCATTTGCAAACTGTCGCTGCTCACATATTGTAGCTCGATCGTTGGACACTAAAATCACCCAGGACTCCTACTCTATTTGGCGTTGAGGCGGTATTTGACGAAAAATTTGAATGCGAAAACGCCAATGAGAGACAATGTGCGCTTTTAAACGTGACGATTTACGTAATAAACATACGTTCCTTATCGCTTAAATGCTACAGCTCTTTCTTACACATTAAATAATGGTGAGATGAAAGATGAGACACACAAAATACGTGACGGTTTCCTCCAAAGTAATACAAAGTACTTCCTTTGGAGGAAACATGTACATATATTATCTTATTACAGCTCAGCTAACGCGGCGAGAATTGCGTTTAATTTTATTTTTATGAGTGAGGGAGATGTACGATAATGATTGTATATTTCCTTTGGGGGTGGGGGATGCAGACGTACGTTCTTCCGTTTGTCTCATTTTTGACCGTTGTTATTTAGTGTGTAAGAAAGAGCTGCAGCATTATATGTTTAAGAACAAAAGCAAAATCATCGACGCATTGAAATTTGATGTTGTTGAATTTTTGGAATCACTCACACTTCAATATTATCCTTCTAACTATATTCCATACTTTCAAAATTATCGTCACGGCTAGTACTATTGTAGGGATTTACGGAGACGACACAGTGCGGTGTGTGAGCAAGAATATGAAGACTATTTTTCATTTGGAGGAAACAGACCTATGTACATTGTGTATCTAATCTTTTAATCTGCAACATTATTAAAAGTTTATTGCCTTTTTTATGCCGCCAAGTCTAGATGTGTTGTAACGTCATTGCTTATATCCGTATAATATAAATGTAAATCTTTCACATAATGGAAATTCTCCATAATTTTTAGTGTATTACTGTTTTATGGAGAACCTGAATAAAATAAGTAATGAAACGCAAGAAACGCGCTATACATATAGAGCTAGAACATGAAGAATTTTTGAAATTAAATAAAAAAACATCAACGAAGAAATACTTACTTTATAATTAGAATCCCGTTTTATTTTGATTAATGAATAAGTCCAATTTTCTTCATATATCTCTTCTTCAACATCTGTCAACACCTCAGAAGTAAGATCGTCAATTACCGATAAACTGAATATATGTGAATCTCCTATATTACTGGTGTGAATTAATACTCCAACCTCAAAGTCAGCATTAGCCATAAACGGGAGAACATTTTCTATGCAATATTCATAAACACCCTCTTTAGAGGTTGCGAAGTAATCGTTTGCATCAAAAGGTTTTTCAAAAACTGATACAAAGTCTTCGTATTTTTTCACTTCCAACAAATCACGTCCAAGACATTGTCCACCCATCGCCTGTAGTGTACCCCTATTAAAATCTGTAATCACAATCACGGTCCATAGTTCACTAGTCACTTGAACTAATAGAACCAGTAAACACCAACAAATAGTAACCTTCTGAAAGATAGCCATTTTCACTGATATACATTAAATTAGTTAATTCTTTAATGGTGCAGTAATATGTTACATTATTTACGGATTTTAGGTTCTCACAAAACACGTCTTTAACAGAAGAAACTGAATATCTTATAAAACGGTTGCTACTTTTTTCATGTGAGTTTGTACTAATGAATGAGGGATATCTTATCTCGGAGGTGAAATCATTTTTTTATCAGTATTTATTGAATTAAAAAGTTAATTCTTTCGAAAGATGAAAAGTAATCCATCTTAATGTGCATGACAATATAAACAAAATCGATGTTGCAACATAAAGATTTTTTGGAAAATATGACGTACAACATGATCAAATAGATAAGGCAAAGGAGAATGGTTTTGGTATCAGTTTAACCAGATCAGATTTAAATGTGGCGTATCCAAAGGATCTTGGAAGAGACCATAATAGAACACAAGTACTTTTGGGCACTCATTATTGAATTTAATATTTAAAATTAGGTTTTTTCTTTAGCATAATAATAATTCTGTGCGTATTTTTGCATTATCTACGGCCCTTGTGATAAGTTCACACTTCTTGTAACTTATCATAATCCTATCATAGTACCTATTTATCATTATTATACAGGATTATGTCGGTAGTTAACCAAAATTATTTATATTTTTGGCTCCTACTAAAGGCATTACTTAATTTTTTACCTTTATGTCTTTATATTCAATGCATTTTGTTCCCCTTATACCGTTTTTAGATATTTTATAGTTAATACATTTCACCTACAACTAATTTATTTCTTACCTTTTAACTTTGCATTTTTACTTTATACTTTTAACTTATTACTTTTTACATACACTTATACTATTACATTATTTGTGTATGTTGTTGTACTTTTCATATATTAATTTAATTATGTTAATGGCACATATTAACCGTGTATACATAAATTTTGTGTTTTGTATTTATGAATACATTATTTATACAAGGACGCAATGGTTCTTACGGATGTTTACAAGCTATTTGTTTTCTTTTTAACCATCTCATCATCCAATTTGGGAAATCAATTCTCGTTTTTAATTTAAGGAGTAGCTTATAAGATATATATTCATACATAATATAATGTAACTATAAAGATGAGACAAAATAAATAATTAGGCATACAGTTAACAATATAACTATACTTTGTATTCTGAAAGCAGATGTAAGGTTTGTCGAAGAACAGTTTTTTCAAACTGTTAAATATGACAAACAAGGAACTCTTACATTCTTAATTTAGACGTTGTTCATGTATGACAAGATATTACATCCTAAGAAAATGTGCGTATGGACGAAATAAGCGATAGGACACGGGCGGCGTTTTCGTATTCAAAACTTCCATCAAAAGTAGGAGACTAAAGTAGGATGCCTGGTCAAGTGATCTGCAACAGAGCAACGCCAATTTTCGGAACAAACGCCAGTTCTCGTTGTTACTGCTGATTTTTATGTAGTTTTGCCGCAAGTATATAAATAAACAGAGTGATTATACCACTGCAAACAGTAAAGTTTACTTAGCGACAGCACCGTAATTTAGTTGTTACTCGTCCAGATCCTTTACTCAAGTAAGCCTCGCATTATCAAACGACGCATAAAACCTTCGGGCGAAAAACATTGTATTTATTTATGTCAATGAATAACAACAATAAGGAACTCCAGTGAAAAATATTATGGCTTTAAAAAAAATATGTTCATATTGTTATGAAAATAATTTCCTGCCCAAATAATTAATTATTTTCCATTAGAAATTAATGGTCTAAATTACCCCGAATTATTAATGTTTGTTATTATTAATGATTTCTAATATTTTAACTAGCCACTAATGATTCACTTTTTCTCCGGGATAGTTTAACTTTCAAACCACAGGGGATTCTGTGTCGCTTTTCGTCACTTCTTGGATTCGCGTCAAAGGGGCATGACCCGAATTTGACGAGTCAACAAAATATGGATTTTTAATTAATTGTTAAATACTCAATCGGCAGCGCTTTAAGTTAATAATTTAAAATGTGATCGTTACGCTTTATTATTCACATCCGATAGTTAGTGATCGCGTTTGTAGAATCTTATTTACCGGGTAATCTGAGTTTAAAATCCCGACGTGTTAATGGCGGCATGTCCGAACTAGTTTTATTATAATCGAAGATTATAATCATCCGTTGTCCAACGAGATGGAATATAATTATTTTAACGTCACACATCCTAACCGTATCCTCAACGCCGAGTATTTCCACAATCTGGTGGACTATATTACTGTTGCCTACCACATGTTGGAGGACGCCATGGGCAAGGCGTTCCCATACCAAATACCCATCCAGGAAGGAGGGAGGAGCTCGCAGACCAGATGCTGATGCTACGAGAGGGAGTTGGAGACTCCTCATTAAGGATCCCGATTCGCCGCATCAAGTGTGTATAGGCTTTAGCTAGTTAGCTCTCGAGCAGGTTGGTACACAGGTATGCAATTAACATGTTGTTTCAATACATCTTTTATTATTTATCAATCCACTCTTTATTCATATTTCAAAACAATGTAAAAAAGAACAATGCCCACGCCCTGGTGGAAGCGACTCTTGCCTGCTTACTGCACAGCTCAGCATATCTTATTTCGGACAAGGTTTGGCGTCCAAGTTTCGGAAATAAAGCTAATCACTGTGATTATTAATTATACCCTGTAACTTTAACATTTAATGCACCCACTTAACAAGCGGTGTTTATGTCATGAATAACATGACCACATAGTAGGTAAAACACAAAACACATCCAGCGCTATTGAATCATACCGCCCCATTAACGCCCCCAACATTCACTCTTCCTAGCAATATAGACCAATAAATGCTGATTCTGAATATATAAGTTTTATTTAATAATATTAAACGCAGAGTTTTTAAAATATTATTAAAATATCCATTTTTAATCGGGTCGTAAAAACACGCCGTCAAGTTGTCATTATTGAAATGTTTAGTGGTGACGTCACTGCTCATCGTGTCGTGACATGACCGTAAAGTCATTGTATGGGAATGTAGGTATTACACAAGCCATCGTATTAATTTATTCGTTTATTTACATACTGTTTATAGAGATTTAGTTGTTGTGTTTATTGAAACATTATTTAGGCCTAAATAATTCAGTTTCAAAAATAAAGGTATTACTCATTAGTTTATCTCCATTATTGAAAATATTCACGCATAGTAATGCTACTCTAGGAAGAATATTTCGAACTCTGAATTTCAAAATGGCGGCTGTTGATCAGCGATTGCCCGATCTTATAGCAACTTTTCAGGAGTGATGACGTCACATTATTCACTACACATTATGGTGGTTTTCGGGGGATCTTGAAAAATTAAAACTTTTGACAATTATTTTAACCATTAAAACTAACTCTAACAAAAAAATATGCAGTTATTTAAATTAGAAGGTCATTATTCTTTATATTGCTTGGAATTTACTAGTGTTTGCTGATTAGTGAAAACATTTTCTCATCACACGCGAGAGCATTTTTTGGAGACGCCTGGTAATTTAGTACTAAAATTACAAAATCGAAGACAATACAATTGCCTTGTTTTTGGCTAGCCATTTTGAGGTTTCTACGACGCGTTTGTATATTTTAATTAATAATGTTTGATATAAATTACTTAAATAAAATGAGTAACGAATTTTCTGGAGAATTTATTTTTTGTTGCAGTAAATCCTTATCTAAATCCAAAGACTTAATGATTTTAAAACGTTCATTGTTCATAATTACTATTTAAGTCTTTATTATTAGGTAATAATTTATTACACCATTCTAAACCGAGAAAATAATAATGATGTTGAGTTGTAGTGGTTCTCAACCTTGGTATAAATATTATCAATCTCTTCGTTTTAAATCTATCGCTAACCGAAACAAATGAGTTCATTTTTTGATGAAGTATTCTTTGTAGATTTGGAGAGTGTTTGTGAGAGAGTTTTCACAAATATGTTGCTTTACAGTTGGTGCTATAATACAATTATTATTATTTTTATTGTAGCAATGGATGTATTACATGGTTCACGGCGAGTTCATCGAAAATCAATTCATCGAAAGAAAATTCATCGTAAACGAGTTCATCGAAAACCAATTCATCGAAAACAAATTCATCGAAAACCAATTCATCGAAAACAATTCATCGAATTTATCGAATCGCCAATTCATTTAACAAAAATATTTTGTAGATATTTGAGAGAAATGCCGAGCGGACCGGGAAGTAAAAAAAGCATTTGTCAATAAAAGTTGACAATAAATTTATATATAAAAAATTGATAATAAAACTTTGAACAAGGAGACTAACCTAACCTAACCTTTTTTTCGATGAATTGGCGAATCGATGAATTGGTTTTCGATTAATTGGTTTTCGATGAACTCGTTTTCGATGAATTTGCTTTCGATGAATTGATTTTCGATGAACTCGTCGGTTACCGTATTACATAACCCATTAAAAATATTAAGTTTATTTGGTCTTTACAATTGTTTTCACGTTTATTTACTTTTATTGTCCATGCCTTGGCGGCGAATGCGTCTGCCACTTTCTGTGTGGCAAGCAGGATTTGGAGAGACTGGTTGTGGTATACCTTTTTAACTCTCTATCAGGACTCTTTCGACCCATCGCCCAGCACCGCAGTGGGAGAGAAAAATTCGAACGTCTGTCACTCCTGGACACACTGACCCCCATATTCCTACTAATTCCTCGTAGGTACCCTTTTCCTTCCTAGATCTTTCTCTTCTTCCTTTCCTAAAAAAAACCTCCACACAGCATCCCCAAAGTCATAGGTCCTGAGGGAAATGCTAATGAAAATAAGGGCAATTATAAAATCAAAACAATTTGTGAAAAAAATTCCTTATCCACACAGTAATCTAAATCGACTTCTGAGAAGCGCTTTTTCTTCAGGTATGCCAAAAGATTTCACCAAATCCACCGAGATATCAAATCAACATTTCAATACATCATTTTATTATCTTTTTTATTGATGGCTAATTTAATATCTACGCTGTACTCCTCCATACTGTACATGACTCCTAAATACATGACTCACTTGTTCGCAGTATCCTTGAATACAGCTCCATTATTTGGGCTCCTTCAACCTAGACATGGAAAAAATACAATAGAGGTTTATGCGTTATCTGTATATGAGGGAATATACATACTACCATTTGGGGTATTTATTTTCATTCTTATGGCGAAAGTTAATGCTAAGTCAGTATTTTAGATTAATCTTTACTACGAATCGGTTTACATTATGAAGATTTCAAAAATACTTTTTAATTCCTATCTTCACAATCTCTACATATTATAAATTAAAATCCTTCGCCGCGTCTGTTTGTCAGTCTTTTCGCGATGAACTCAAAACTACTTAACGGATTTTCATGTGGTTTTCACCAAGATTCATGAATTTAATTTATTTTTAGCGACCTAACTAAGAAAATATCCTTACACCATCCGCGTAAATAATATGTTTGACTGTGATGTTTGACTTATTGATGTAGAAACTGGTGTTCTCATATCAGGACCAATACCTTGAATATTTTTGCCAGGAAGGTCATATAGACATAACCAACCCTGACGACGCTACATTAATGCAGAGATAGGTTTTTTTTACATTAGCTCCACAAAAGAGGCCATGAAGAAAATAATTCACTCAGGGCCCGGGTCATCTTTGGGGATACTGTGTGGAGGGTATTTTGAGGAAACGAATGAGAGGAAGTTCCGGGAAGCAAAAAAGTATGAGGGAAGGATGGAAATCTGGGGATCGGTGTGTCCAGGTGTGACGGACGAATGAATCCATCCCTTCCACTGCAGCGCAGGACGATGTTCCGAGAGTGCCTTGGTAGGGAGGTCAAAGGGTCACCCTCAACCAGTGTCTCCAGGTCCGGCCTGCCACGCAGTTAATGGACAGACGCATCCGCCGCCAAGACCCCGATTAACCTCACTCCCATGAACTCAGGCAACCCCGCTAAAGTCACCAAACATAGCGAACCACTTGGGGTGACTTATGGCAGAGATGTTGGTTGTCCAATAAATGGTTCCATTTCATTAATATATTCGGTGTAACTTTAAGGGTGGGTTGTTTTAAAAAAATATATATATCATTTATTTATTTTTATATGATACTCGTACATTTTAGGTATATATAAATAAAATAGTTGTTGATTATATTCGTTTTATACATATATAGTTACTAAAATTGCAGCCAATGACCAAAAGTAAATTTTCAAACTCTGTAGATTCTATCCAGGATCTGTTATTTCTCGTATAGCATTATAGACCCGTTGCTTCATAACACTAAAATAATCACAGAACTTGAATAGAACTTTTACAGAACTTGAAAATTAACTTCAGAATTTGATGAATTGTACAATTTTTTTTAAACAACCCGTCCAAGTGACCAGCTCAGGTATGGGGGCTCCTTCGAAGCCATGGTTAAGTTATCCTCTCAGACTCTTTAATAGTACACAACTGCTAGCCCTATATAAATCGGAAGTGCGCCTCACGGTTGAATTTGGCATCCACCTCTTGTCTAGAGCCCCAAAATACCTGAAAAAGCCTTTACTCGGTTTAGAAACAGGAGGTCTGTTTGATGGATTTCTATATCAGAATAAACGTATTGCATTTTTTTAATGTGAATACATCACAAGATTCTCAGCTGCTCCCGTCTGGAGCCGGTGAGTCTATTGCATCCTCAATTGGGGCATGTTGTGAGGCTGAAGGTAGTGGGGAAGGGAAGGAGATGAGGAAGAGGAAGATTTATTTATTTATTTATTTATTTAAGGAACATAAACAGTCTTAATAACATAATATACATAAGAAGATAACAAAAAACAGACCAATTATTAATGTTCACAGATAGGTATTTAGAAACATAAAAGTAACTGAATGTAAACTAGAATATTTAAGAAAAGAAAAAAAACAGGACAAAGCAGCAATAAAAAATATATATATATAATACAGGTGTAGATTCAACAAGTGATAAACCTAAATATAAAAACACAACAATAAAATAAATGCGATTATAAATGTAAAGAAAATAGGGTGAAAAACAGGTATTTGGATTGGGACAGGTAAGGGGAGGACAGGGATAAGGGAAAGTTGCCACGCAGGTAATTTAAAAATATTAGGTACAATTAATTTAATCATCATGAATATGTGTTATGTATTATTCGCACGTAGTATGTTATACAATGAAATTCTGTAGAGAAAGTAACTAGCAGTGAATATGTCAGCAAATGTTTCTAAACGTGCAAATTTAATGTTATAGTAGTTACATGACCTTTGCATAAATTCATTTTGGTTGGAATTGGTGTTGCATCTATCAATGTAGAAAAGGGAATTTTGTCTGCTATATCGAGTCGGCGCGTGGAAATTTATTTTATTTAGCAACTCCGGGCAGTCAACTTTCGAGTTAATAATTTTGTACAGGAGCATCTGATCAGCGACAAGCCTCCTGTTGAGCAGTTTCGTGATTTGAAAATGGTTCTCGATTTCATCGTAAGAATTGTATACATTGAATGATTTAAAATTGAGGAATTTGATTTAAGATTGGAAAGTACATGGCTATTCAGATCTGGTCATCACACATGGCTAAAGCCATTTCAAGCAACGTTTCAATTCTGAATGGTGGTCTTACACCAGCGCGATACTAAGAGTATCTTCCACTCTGGAACATGCCGCAAATATACCATATATTATTTCAAATGAATTGATCGTTAAAAAGCAAAAAATTATGATTTCAAATTTAAATAAATAAAAAGAAAATACTTTTGATTGTAGCTATAACTTTGTGGTTATCCATTATAGATAAATGAAACGATGTTACATAGGTTTTAAGATTTTCACGGCCAAAAGCATTTTCGTTATTTGTTTTTGGGGTGTTATGCCGTGTTGCGCTACCTCCTTCTTTATTCGTGATCCGGTAGATCTGCCGGATCTGCCCTGATGATGGACACTGCAACGATGTCCGAAACGTTGGCTAAAGAAGGATGTAGCGCAACACGGCATAACAACCCAAAAACAAATAACAAAAAAAGAAAAAATGTTACTTTGTTTGAACCACTTGTATATTTGTTTAAAGCCGACCGGTTTCGGAACGACCGTTCCTTCTTCAGGGCAAACGTATACTGATTTGACAGTTACAAAATAGTGGATGGGAAAAAAGTATAATTACTAAGGATTGTTATAGGGGTGGCGCCGTTGCTAGGTATTAATGAAGAGTGGGTGGGTAGGGGAACATATCCATGATTGGGCTGTAAGTTAATATTTTTTGTTTGTTGATAATAGATTCTTTATTTTTAAGGGATTTTTTTACTTCCTATGCCTTTAAATTATTTAGTCTTAAGCCTTTCCCATTTTTTTGTAGGACTTTAATACCCATATCACGGTTAAACGTGTGATCTTTATTAATTAAATGTTCTGCGAATTCCGAAAAACCTGAACTAGTTCTCCTTCCCCTCACCACTACCTTCAGCCTCACAACATACCCCAATTGGGGATGCCATAGTCCCACTGGCTCCAGATGGTAGCAGTTGGGACTCTTGTGCGGTATTCATGTAAAAAAAGTGTGTCCTATGTAGAACGCGGGACAAGCATTACAAATAATTTTAAAAATTCCCGATAAATATCAATAAAGCGACGTAAAACAAAATATTTTCTTTTCATTTATTTAAAATGTCACAGTGTGTTTGCTTCTTTTGAAAAATTAAATAAAATTTATTTGCCACGCCGGGATTCGATCCCGTGACCTTCGGATTGCGAGTCAAAGGCCTTACCGCTAGACCACGCCAGCCGTAAGGAGTTCTTAGAGAACAGACGTTAGGTCGGAATGCTGTCCTTGTTTCACCGGTATTGCAATGGAAGATGAAGAACTAGGGTCATTGATTATTTCTACACCGGTTCAAAGTCGAGAAACACGTCGAAAGGGCGCCCAATATTTGTATTCAGTTGACATTTGTCAAATGAGAACGGGTCGTTTTTATAATGTTTCTCGTTCTTGTGTTCAACAGCTCGGCTTTTTTCCTGCCTATATGTTTCCTCCCTCCTGCAATACGGATCTCTTCAAGATCAATGTTCACTCCTTTCTCTCCTCTAAAAACCCCTCCACGCAGCATCTACAAAGATGACATAGGCCCTAAAGGAATTTATCTTCCTTGAGTAGATTTAAAATAAAAAAAAATAAAAATACCCGACACTTAAATTTAAAAAATTATTTTTTCCGTAGTAAATCCATAAACTGCCCATGTTGGAAGCAGCTCCTACAGAGTGAAAAAAAAACACAAAGAAAAAACAAAATATTCCGGAAAGAAATTTTAATTTTTTTATTTGAAAAATACAATAAATATACTGGACTGCTGTGTTTTTACTATATGATAATTTTTGTTCTGTGTTCTTCCGCACGAATGTGTTAGAAGATAAACTGAGGAAGTCCTTTAATATCTTTAATATTCATAATTTCACATATTTGCCTTAACTATGGTCAAAAATGAATTAAATTATGAAATATACCGTTAACAGATCTTAATTATTACAGTAAGTACAAAAGTTATAGACCTTGAAACATTCAGTTAACACAAAAATCTCTTTCCAGAACAAAAGTCCAAAGTGGACTTCCTTGGTTTATCCTTTATGGTACAGAATTAGAAGTAAGTAGAAAGATTTCAAAGAAACATTCCAAAAAATCATCTCAACAAGAGATAATTGCAGAAGTGAACGGTGCATTTTTTTTAATATCATACAGGAAGAAAGGGTCTTTGAATAAATTAACTTGAATAATAATTTATTTATTTATTAATTTACGGACAAAAGTCCATTAAAAACTTAATAATAACACGAATAAAAAAACAGAGATGACAGTAAAGGGAGAGCACATACAAATTAATAGCAATGACAATATAAAATGTAAAAAGTACATGTAGAAGACAGTACAAGTCAAAGCATTTAAATATTGCGTATCGACTGCCAAAAGTCGTTTAGTTTTACACCAAAAAAATCAATGCTTTGACTTGCGTTGACAAGTCTCGACATTCTGGATAAGGGAGAATGGTATCCATAATAATTAGTGGAATGTTGATCGAGGAACAGCAATTCATTATTTCAGAGTCTACGGGAAGGGATGTTGAACTGGATGAGTTGTAGCAAAGCAGGTGTATCAGTAATACTATTGATAATTTTAAATATGCAAATTAGTTCAGAGTCCTTTCTACGTTTTTCTAAAGAAGAAATGTTTAAAATCTGTTCAATTTCATCATATGAGTACTCGCCTCTTTCAAGACCCAACCTTAGGAAACGATGTTGTTCGGATTCGATGTGACTAATGTGGACAGCATAGAAAATCAAAATTAGAAATCAATAAACGAAAGAATGACCCTAATGTCACATTAATTAACAATGTAAGGAAAATTACTTATTTCCTTCTTCTCAGTACCATTACAAGAGCAAAACAATATGACATATTTAAATTAGTCAATAGCTGTAACATCATTATGAAACAATTAAGAACACATCCACATTCAATGAGGGGAAAATAGATTTCAAAGTACCGCACAAAATAGAGAAGCTATTGTCACAATTTTTCTCTCGGTAAATCGGTTTAACCAGTTAAAAAATCATTATAGGCAACTTAAATGTTGAAATTGGGCGAGAGTAAATAGAATTATGTAAACAAGTCGTGTCAAAGCGGTCAGTTTTGCAGTGGCCTTGTAAGCCGAAACGGCTGTTACAATAATAAAACTAAAATCCTTGCAGAACTTAATAATGACTTTTTAACATTTTTGAAGTAAAACTTATTTACGCACGCTTGACTTAAGTAAGCTGGTGAATGGGTGGCGAGAGCGTTACGAAAAGCGAGGCGAATGGTAGTTGAGAGGGAGATATAATTTAGTGAAGATAGAAAGAGAGAGAGAGTTACGTTTCGAATATCTAAGACACAGTGCAGGCCTATTGTCTGTATCATACTATAGGAGCAAGAGAGAGCAGTGCGCGCGCACATTTTTTTCTCTCTTCCTATCATATATATAGATGGAGATAAAGAATTTTTACTTCAGTCGTGTGGTCTAAAGCACACTAATTTTTTTTAATTAAATTGAAATCTACGAATTAAATACAAAAACACATTATAATGAACAGTGCATGAATTGTAAATGTATACAAAGTCACCTATTTTAGTAATAACGGTATTAAAGCACAATGATACCAAGATCAAAAACAGGTGAATTTAAAATATATATTAGGCCATCTTAGTATTAGTGAGCCAACCAATTTTTTGGCTGCATTAAGTACCTATCTTTTTTTAAAGTTTTATGTGAATAGCGCACAAGAGTCCTAACTTCTCCCATCCGTCTGGAGACTGTAATACTATGGCATCCCCAATAGAGAACTCCAGTTCAATTTTTTTTAATGAATAGTGACATTCTAACTTAAATAACTGCATTTTTATTTTTATTTTTAGAATTTGTTTTAATAATTAAAATAATTGTCAAATGTTCAATTTTTTAAGACCCCCCGAAAACCACCGTATGTATGGTGAATCGTGTGACGTCATCACTCCTAAAAAATTACTATAGGCTCGGGCAATCAGCTGATCAACTGCCGCCATTTTGAATTCCGTTGTTCGAAGAATTCTCCCTAGAAGTAGCATTACTATTTTTTGTGCAGTAGTTTTTGAATATTTTCAATAATAGAGATAAACTAATAAGAGATACCTTTATTTTGAAACATTATTTAGGCCTAAATAGTGTTTCAATAAACACAACAACTAAATCTCTATAAACAGTATGTAAATAAACGAATAAATTAATACGATGGCTTCTGTCATATCATACATTCCCATATAATGACTTTACGGTGACGTCACGACGCGTCGAACAGTGACGTCACCACTAAATTTCAATAATGCCAACTTGACGGCGTGTTTTTACGAGCCGATTAAAAAGGACTTTTTAATAATTTTTTAAATACTCTGCATTTAATATTATTAAATAAAACTTATATATTCAGAATCAGCGTTTATTGGTCTATATGAACATATATTTTTAAAGCAATATTATTTTTCACTGGAGTTCCTTATTGAGGTTGTTGTGAGGCTGAAGGTAATGGGGAGAAGTAGGTATCGGGAAAGAGAAAAGTGCGGAAGTACCTGGCTATTTAGATCTAGTGCCTTCGTTATGTTGAAAATATAATATTTATGTTGATTGATTTTTTGGGTGTTGATTCCTCCGTCTTAAGGAGGTAGTGTAGCATTTGTTATCGAAGGAGGTAGCGTAGCATTTACTGCAGAAGAAGATAGCTTAGCATTTGTTGTAGAAGGAGGTAGCGTAGCATTTACTGCAGAAGAAGATATCTTAGGATTTGGTGTAGAAGGAGGTAGCGTAGCATTTGCTGCAGAAGGAGGTAGCTTAGCGTTTGCTGTAGAAGGAGGCAGAGTAACATCGCTTACTACTTAAAAATGTCAATCAATTGGCTACTTGAATTCGAAACTGATTTTTGGCCCATTGGCATGTCATGTATTGTAGATCCGTCAGATTTTAAATCTGCTTTTCCTTGCAAGAATTAGGGTCGGTGGGTTCAAAAAATCTTGCGTTTTTTGACAAAGTACAAATACCCCAGGTAAACTATCAAACAACCACAGACTGTCAGGGAGACTATGGAAACAATTTTCCATTCATCTGATTGCGGGGAAATGATAATTGGGTTAGCTGTCGTTGGAGCTTCAGTAGGTGTTGTGTCATCGGTGGGATTTGTCGTTGGAACTTCAGTAGTTGTGTCATCGGTGGGATTTGTCGTTGGAGCTTCAGTAGGTGTTGTGTCATCGGTGGGATTTGGCGTTGGAGCTTCAGTAGGTGTTGTGTCATCGGTGGGATTTGTCGTTGGAGCTTCAGTAGGTGTTGTGTCATCGGTGGGATTTGTCGTTGGATCTTCAGTAGGTGTTGTGTCATCGGTTGGATTTGTCGTTGGAGCTTCAGTAGGTGTTGTGTCATCGGTGGGATTTGTCGTTGGATCTTCAGTAGGTGTTGTGTCATCGGTGGGATTTATCGTTGGAGCTTCAGTAAGTGTTGTGTCATCGGTGGGATTTGTCGTTGGATCTTCAGTAGGTGTTGTGTCATCGGTGGGATTTGTCGTTGGAGCTTCAGTAAGTGTTGTGTCATCGGTGGGATCTGTTGTTGGAGCATCAGTAGGTGGTGTGTTATCGGTGGGATCTGTTGTTGGAGCATCAGTAGGTGGTGTGTTATCGGTGGGATCTGTTGTTGGAGCATCAGTAGGTGGTGTGTTATCGGTGGGATCTGTTGTTGGAGCATCAGTAGGTGGTGTGCTATCGGTGGAATCTGTCGATGATGGTTCTTCGGTGGTCGTTATGGGTGGCATTTTAAATCGCAATATAAATTTGTCTATAGCAAAAACATTATCATCATCTTCAATGGTTTTTGTGTATTCCAATCGAATCTGTAAGAAACCGAAAATCACTTGAGTTTAATGATCTTATTTTATTGTTATAGGTTATTTTTCATAAAAGTATAGATAAACAGTACATGTCTTAAATAACGGTGCTAAATTTTTAACTCGAGTGTTCGTTTCTTGTGTTTTTTTTACTAAACTAAAACCATTTTAGTGATGATCGAATACGACCATCAGACTAGATACGTGCCCATATAATATTAAATGTTAGCAACGAAATGGATAGTAAACTTAATAAATGAAATAATATGTATTTGAGACATATATGGGCTCCATCGAAGCCAGAGTAAAGTTAGCAGATACTTTAATAGTACACAACTGCTAACCTTGTACAAATCGCAAGTGCGCCCCACGGTTGAATTTGGCAGCCACCTCTGGTCTGGAGCTCCAAAATACCTGAAAAATACCCTCGACTCTGTGCAGAAACGGGCGGTCCGTTTGATAGATTCTCCCATCTCGACAGACGGATTGCAATCTTTAAAGCACAGGCGTCGGGTAGGAATGCTATCCTTGTTCTACCGGTATTACAATTGAAGTTGCTCCGAGGAACTAGCATCATTGATCCCTTCGGCACCGGTGCATAGTCGGGAAACACGCCAAACGCGTGCCCAACATTTGTACACAGTTGACATTTGTCACATAAGAACGGGTCGTTTCTTCGACTCGTTCTTGTGTTCAACAGCTCGGCTGTGGAATGATTTGCCGGCCTCTGTGTTTCCTCCTTCCTACAACATGGGTCCCTTCAAGACCAATGTTCATTCCATCCTCTCCTCAAAAAGATACTCCACACAGCATCCCAGATGACATAGGCCCTGAGGGAAATTATTTTCCTCAGGGCCTCCTGTGTGGAGTTAATGTAAAAAATATATTTTTATTTTATTTATTTTATTTAATGGGTTCATAAGCAATGACATTACAATATATGTATATCGATGTGCTGTAGAAATCTCCAAGTAGCCCATCCAAAAATAATTCTCTAGTGTGGGTCTCGACGAGAAAATGTTTTCATTACTCGGCAAATACTAGTAAAGCGAAGGAATAACATTTTATTTGTAAATACACGCAATTTACTTATTATTATCGATTATCATAAATAATACAATTGTAAACAAAATTATATAAATAATATTAAACCGGCTTTTTATACAAGAAATAATATCGGTAATTTTTTGAGAAATACTAATGATAAAGACCATGAATTGACTAATTCCGGAATATATAAACTCAAATGCAATGATTGTCCCTCATTTTATATTGGAAAAACAACTCGTAATTTTGAAATCAGAATCAAAGAACATTTAAGGTGTCTTAATAATAATAATTTTTCTGAATTCGCTAACCATATCATTGAAAATAACCATAGTTTGGAAAAAAATACAGGGATAAATATTCTTCATTTTAATCGTAAAGGAAAACGTTTAGATAATTTAGAAGCCTTGGAAATTAAAAAATCCCTTAAAAATATGAATCTATTATCAACAAACAAAAAATATTGTCTTATAGCCCAATCATGGATTTGTTCCCCTACCCACCCACTCTACGTTAATACCTACCCACCCACTCTACATTAATAACTAGCAACGGCTCAACCCCTACCATAATAAAACATTGTTCCCATCCATATTTCGAAACTGTCAAATTAGTATATGCTTGCCCTGAAGAAGGTACGTTTGTTCTGAAATCTGTCGGATTTACTAATTTAGTGGTTCAAACAAAGTTGAATTGTTTCATTTATTTATAATGGATAACCACAAAGTTATAGCTACATTCAAAAATATAATACAATTGCTTTTCGCACGAAAATTTTAAGCGTCATTAGAGAATGCAAGGCCTACAAGAGTACATGGTCTGGGCGTGCAACAGCTAAATTATGAGGTCAGTAAACTTTACTTTTTAAAATCGTCTAATCACGATGTTTATTTATATACATACATGTGGTAAAACAATACCCAAATCAGCAGTGACAACGAGTTCCATAACAATCACAGCTATTTGCAATTTATTAGTGCAGTATTATAGTTTGGTCACTTGACACCTCAAAACCGCTAAGGCTTCCTACTCTAGCCAGCCTTGAGGCAGTAAAACGCCTCCCGGTACTACCGTTTATTTCGTTCATACAAACACATTCTATCTTTGTCGTACATGAATGACGATTGAATTAAGAATTTACAGGAAACATAAGAAAAATAAATATTTAATTTTGAATTTGTGAGACAATAGCAAGTCTAGATGCTTATAACCATAAAATCATTGCTTATAACCATATAATATACGTGTTAACCACAACGATAAAAATGACAATGAAACGCAAGAAACCCGCCATATAGAGCTAGAACCTGAAATTTTTTTGAAAATATGTAAGAGCATTGAACGAACAAACACTTACTTTATAATAATCGGACTTCCGCTTTATTTTGATTATTGAATAAATCCAATTTTCTTCATATATTTCTTCTTCAACATCTGTCAACACCTCAAGAGTTTGAGTGTCAATTACCGACAAACTGAAAATATGTGGACCTCCTGTATTACTGTTGTGAATTAATACTCCAACCTCATAGTCAACATCAGCTATAAACTCGAGAACATTTTGTATGCAATATTCATTAACACCCTCATTAGAGGTTGCGAAGAAATCGTTTGCACCAAAGGGTTTTTCAAAAACTGAAACAAAGTCTTCGTATTTTTTCACTTCCAACAAATCACGTTCAAGACATTCTCCACCCATCGCCTCTAGCCCCACACCCCTCTTAAACTCTGTAATCACAACCACGGTCCATTCTTCACTAGTAACTTGAACTGATAGAACTAGTAAATACCAACAAACAACAGCCCTCTGAAAAACAGCCATTTCCACCAATAACTATGTTAAATTTATTAAATTATTTAATGGCGCAGTAATATGTTGTATTTTTCATGGATTTTAGGTCCTCACAAAACAAGTCTTTAACAGTCCTAACCAGAGGAGACTGAATCTCTTAATAAAATAATTGCATCTTTTTTTTAAATCCTAGAAATCAGTTCTAATGGGGTATCATGAATGAGTGGTATCTTATCTAAATGGTGAAAACAATTTTATCAGTATTTGTGTTATGCCAATCCGTTCGAAAAATGAAAAGTAATCCAACTTTATGTCCTAATATAAAAATAATCGATGTGGCAACATAAAGTTTTTTTGAAAAATTAGGATCTAACAGATAGGGCAAGAGAAAATGGCTTTGGTATCAATAAAACCAGATCAGATTTAAATGTGGTGTACCCAAAGGAACGTTGATGAGACCACAATTAAAGAACACGAGCACTTTTGAACACTCCCTAATGCATTTAAAAATATAATTTTTTTAAATCATATTTTTTCTTTAGCATAAGCATTATTTAATTCATATTTTTGCATTATGTACCGCCCTTGCAGTATATTCGCATTTATTGTAACTTTTATTTCGTATTTATTAATAATGCTGTTAACAAGCTATTTTTTTTAAACAGTGCTAACCATCCCATATAAAAATCAATTATACTGTTTGAAATAGGGATTTACAATTTAAGCCACAACAAATTTTAACAAAAATTTTTTAGAAATATAAAACAAAAATAATAATAATGAAACTATAATAATGGATGAGACATAAAATAAATACAGTTAACAATATAACAGTACTTTGTATTCTGAAAGTAGTTGTAAGGTTTTCAGAAGAACATTTTTTACTTTTACATGACGTTAAACATGTAGACTTGCTATTGTCTCACAAACTCTTTAATTACTTCATGTCTTGGACGCAGATGCGCCACTTTCGTGCGGCGGGCCGGATTTGGAGAGACTGGTTGAGGGAGACCTTTTGACCTCCCCAGCAGGAGTCTCCTGATCCATCGGCTTGCACCGCAGTTGGAGGGAAAAATTCAATCGTCCTTCACTCCTGGGCACACTGGCCCCCAATTTCCTACCCATCCCTCATACCCTTTGCCTTCCTCGATTTATTTATTTATTTATAAAATACATGTTACATATATTAGACAATTAAGTAGATTACATTTATTAAATCACCATACTAGGCGGCTGCCTGTTTCATAGTGATCAATTAAAGATAGTATCTTTTTAGTGAAGTCTAGTGTAAACACATGGTTCTAGTATGTACATTGGTAAAGTTATAATAAAAAATAGAAAAGAGAAAAAGAAGTGCGTAAAATAAACATATAAATAAAATAAATTTGTAATCATGTGGTACTAGTATGTAGTGATTTTGAAAATAGTTAAAGTTATAATAAAGAATAGAAAAGAGAAAAAGAAGTGCATACAAAGGAAACATGATGAAACAAGTGATCAAAGGAAACATGCAACCATTATCATACATCTCCCTCAAACGTGTAAAAAAATGAAACGCAATTCCCATCGCCATGGCCGAACCGTAATAAAATATATCTGTTTCCTCCAAAGGAAAAAATGCGTACTTTGGAAGAAACTGACCCACGTATTTTGTGAATCTCATCTTTTGTCTCACCATTAGTTAATGTGTAAGAAAGATCTGCAGCATTATAACGATATGGAACGTACGTTTATTACCTTTTTTGCCGTCACGGTACCGTTATCGTGAATCGTCAAGGTCATTATAAAAGCATATATTAACTCTACGCTGCATTTCAAATTCGAAAATTGCCAGCCCTAATATTCTACATATCTCTGACTGATCATGATTTTTGAAGAGATTTTGTAATTACAATCCCTAAACAGCTCAATCAAGCTTTTCTTGAAAAGACAGTTTTATCGACTTTAATTTAACACAGATTGTAGAAGATATCTTATCTTCGACTGCTTTCGACATGTCAGCAACCATTGACATTATTGACGTTTTATTCAAATGCAAAAATTTAATAATGGTGGTGATTTAATTTTTGCATAATCTTGATTGCCGTTATGCAAACACTGGAATAAATAATGATTAAAAAAAAGATTTATTAGACCAGCAAGTGATTTTTTTAATTGAATAGCGTCACTATTGTCCAGAATGTTCATCATGAAAAAAATCGTTGTTGAAAAATTGAGAAGTGAAAACTCGCCTGTCTGAACAATCCCGGTGTAGTGATCACAAGACTAAATACCGAATGTTGTTCAGATTTCAATAAACCTTTCCTTACTTCTAAGAAACAGCGCAATAAATATAACCTACGTTAAAAATCTTCATTACCATTATCCCAAGATCTCAAAAATATTGTGCAATAAACGGCATTCTTCCAAGAAAAATCCCATAATCCCGGGATTAGGAGAAGCACAGCGCCGGGATTACGGCGCCGAAAATTGAAATCTCTAGTGAGTGCCAAATATTTTTTTATTTATTATTATAATATTAGCTTGTGCCCCCGGCATCGCTCGCATAGTATTAGAGGGTTCCCATTCCGCCTCCTTCGCCTTCCCTGTTCCCACTCCACTCCCTCCCCCCCCCCCCTCTCTATACCCGTTACATTCATTTTTCAAACAGCTGTGCCACCTATTAAAGCGTAACAATCAAACACATAATATTTCTACAGATTCAAAGGGATCTCCACAGTAAGGGAACGTACCCATACTACGTGACACGTTTAGGGGGGGGGGGGTCTTCAAAATGTCACGCTTGGTACAAATGAGCGGCGGCGGGCTTAGGTTTTTGGTCACCGGGGGGGGGGGGGGGTTAAAAATTGCAAAAAGTTGGTCACGTAGTATGGATACGTTCCCTAACCTAAACAAATAACAAAAAGAGAGCGCACGTCAAATGATTACTTATAATTACCAAGCAACGCTTTGGTTTTCGTCTGAAAAATAAACGTATAATACATAATTTCATAGAGCTTATTCATAACGCCAGAACTTACATATGTATGCAGCCTTTATTACTCGCAAATAATGTAGCTTTCTATTAGTGAAAGAATTTTTAAAGTCCATTCAGTGTTTTTTGCGTGAAAGGGTAACAAACATACATCCGTACAAACTTTCGCCTTTATAATATTAATAGGACATAACATTGTTTTAATTTAACAGAACCCTTCCTTTTCGGGCAATTATGGATGATGAGAGTTAGAAATAATAAAAAAAATGTCATTAATGCTTGACACCTTTTCTAAAGTTATAAATTTATGGAACAATACTCAATCAACCTCTGTTGAGAGATGTTAACTTATGATAGCCTAACGCTTATACTCGTGGGAGAGTGGGAGATCACATGCACTTTTTTATGCTCCGAAAACGAAGAATTCTGCCTGTCAGAACGAGATAATCAACAGGTCAAGTCAACTACTTAACGATTCTGCATTGACCATCGATATTTTCAATATTGGTTTCAGTCAGTTGAGCAACTATCTTTTGACGCATGTCACAAAATAGTAAAACCGCTCCCACGACCTTTTCATACTCACATGTACTTCAAATTTATCCATAATGAATTGGTGTAAAACTGTTTTATGGAGAACTTGAGGAAATAAGTAAAATATGTTACTTTGGCCTATTTCAGCGTATATCGCTCGCCATATGTTATCCGTAATCCACCATTTTTTATAGAGCTTATGAGGGAAAAACCGGAGAAAACCGGAAATATGTCATTTTAAAATCAAATTTTAGATGTATTGACTCTTTTCCACAAAAAATTATAAATTGATTTCGAAAGACTGTTCTTTTATCTAAATTCTTTACTAGTAAAGGCATGTTTTAAATTTTGAGAAAAAATGTTTATAAACTAACTAACTAACCATCACGCCGTTTCCCCGCAGGGGTAGGCAGAGAGGACGGACCGCCAAACAACTCGGTCTTGGCACACACTCTTTGCCTCACTCACATTCATACATCGTCTCATACATTCTCTTCTATTATTCTGGCTTTTGACATGACCCGACTCAAGTATCTGATTCACTTGATCGTGCCATGTCTTCCTCGGGCGTCCCCGACTTCTTCTACCATTCACATTCGCGTCGTATATTCTTCTTACACTACTTCCTTCGTTCATTCGCTCTACATGCCCAAACCATCTGAGGGTCCCTTTCTTAATCTTACTGATTATGCTTACATCAGCCTTACATTCTTTGCGGATATCCACATTTCTCACACGATCATACATTGTTTTACCACACATACGCCTCAGGGATCTCATTTCAACAGCATTCAGTTTACTTTCATCCTTCCTCTGCCAGTTCCATGCCTCACTGCCATACATCAGGGTAGGTACCAGGACTCCATTGTGGACTGCTAGCTTCGCTTTTTTTGACAGATTTTTATTAGCGCCAACGGCATTCAGTCCACCATTAATGGAGTTACCGGCATTCACCCTTCTTTCAATATCTCTTTCAGCCTTCCCATCTCTCGTAAACATGCTACCCAGATACACAAACTCATCCACCTGCTCCAAGTATTCATCATTCACAACTATGTTGCATACTGTTTTCGTACTCTCTCTTTCAAACACCATGACTTTAGACTTACTTACATTCATCATTAACTCATTCTTCATGCATACTTCGTTCATCCTAGATACGAGAGACTGTAGATCTTCCATAGTGTTAGAAATCAGCACCGCACCGCAGTGTTAGAAATCCCACCCCTTTCAATTCTTGCATACAATTATCCATGTATAGATTGAATAACCATGGTGACATTACGCAGCCTTGCTTGACACCTTTTGTGATGTCAAACCACCGCGTAAAACCACCGTTCACCCTAACACACGCAACGCTTCCCTAGTACAGAGACGCAATTGCCTGAATGAGATTTGTATTCACTCCATACTTGGACAAAACCTTCCATAGCTTTTTCCTGTCGACTCGGTCGTATGCTTTTTGTAGATCTACAAAGGCGCAGAAAAGTTTCTGGTTTTTCGCCAGAAACTTCTCAGTAAGCATACGCAAGGAGAAAATCTGGTCCATACATCCCTTTCCACTCATAAAGGCACCTTGCACATCCCATATTTTATCCTTTGTTTCCATTCTTACCCTTTCAATTAATATTCTTCCGTACAGCTTGCCGACTGAACTTAGCAGGCTAATAGCCCTATGATTCCCACATTCCATAAGTGACCCATTACCTTTGTATAACGGCATGATTACAGCCCTTCTCCAATCTAATGGCGTGTAACCCTCCTCTAAACACTGGTTAAAAAGTTTGCACAACCATGTGAGAATAATATGGCTATCTCCTTTAAAGTATTCGGCAGCAATATTGTCGAAACCAACAGCCTTACCATTCTTCATGCATTTTATCGATTTTTTTTATTTCATCCACGCTGATTTTAATTGAATTCACTCCGTCATCGTTCATACCCGATTCACTGCTGGCCTCACTATCACCCGGATTGCTTTCGAAAACCTCCTCAAAATATTTCATCCATCTCTCTTTTATTTCTTCCTCATTCGTCAACATTTTTCCATCTTTCGATTTTATGACTTTCAGGCTTCCGTTCTCTGAACCACTCCGGGACCTTTTGACCTCCTTCCAAAACAGTTTAATGTTTTCTTGGAAGTGTTTTATCATTTTTATTCCCTCCTCCTCTTCCAGGCGTTTCTTTCGTTCTTTCACCCCAACACTTACTCTTTTCTTACATCCCTTATAAACTTCTTTTGCTCTATCTCTCTCTTCGCTAGAATCAGTGCCAGCCGCTATCAGACGTAACCATGCTTTCTTCTTCTCTGAGACCAGTGCTTTGATCTCGTCATCCCACCATGCGTCACCTTTCTTCCTACCTTGCGTACTTATTCCACATACATCTCTAGCAGATTCACAAAGACTCACCTTTATGTGGTTCCATGTTTCATCAATGCTTAGACCGTCCATTTCCTTCTCATTCAATCTCATCTCTGCCAAATTCTCATACTCACTTCTGACATTAGCATTTTGCAGTTTTTCTAATTTGACTCTTGTTGGAGTTGATATCGTTTTCACTTTAGAGCGCCAGCCGCGAAAGAGGTTTACTCTCGACACCACCAGAAAGTGGTCAGTTTCAACCTCCGCCCCTCTGAAAACTCTGGTGTCCTCGGTAACGGCTCTCAACCTAGAGTCAATTACCACAAAGTCAATTATTGATCTTTCATTTCCTCTTTCCCACGTATATTGGTGGACACATTTATGATCGAAAAAAGTATTCGATACAAACAGGTTCCACTCTAAACATACTTCAAGTATTCTGTTCCCATTGTCATTCGTTCTTTCATCCCCGAACTTACCTAAGGCTGAATCAAATCCATCACGTCTAATTCCCACCCACCCATTCAAATCTCCCACCATTATAATCCTTTCATTCGAATTTTTTAATCTCATTACGTCGTTCACACCAGTCCAAAAATCATCTTTCACTTCGTCGCTTTCAGAATTAACAGGAGCATAGCAAATAACCAGAAACACCCTTGTCAAACCAATTTTGAATCGGATCCACATTATTCTCGGACTTACACATTCATATTGCGACATACATTCAACCATTCTGGGAGACAGTAACGCTGCAACACCCTGACAAGCCCTCTCTGTATCTGGTCTCCCAGACCAGATGACAAGCCTATCGTTGTGCTGCATTGTACCGCTCTCTTTTTTCATACTCTCTGTCACACAAAGCACGTCCAAAAATTTACTATCCATTGTTTCACATAATTCATTCATCTTTCTTTCCATCCCTCCTCTGATATTCCACGTACCAATCCGACATTGTTCCCGTTCCGTCCTCCTCTTTGCGCTACCAAGGGGTTGGCGATGTGATGGGTAGCGAGCCTCATCGACACCTCTGTCGGCCATTCCCTTCCTCCAAGGACTACATATAAAACTAACTTAACCTCATAAAAACACCGTTACACGTATTCAAACCTACCTCTATAAATATACAACTCATAACTATAGTGAAAATTAATACAAACAATTTACTGCACTGCACTAATAACTTAATTAAACTAACACTAAAAGAAAAAAAATATATAATGTCTTATCACCGTAAATATTTTGTATCATCGTAAAATGTTCATATTTTTGTAAAGTTTTTATATCCTTGTAAAATGTTTGTGTCACATAATGTCTTATCACTGTAAATCGCTCCCTCTTAGGGAACGCAGTATGCGGGCTCCGACCTTAGAGTAACAATATTGTTACTCTAAGGATTTTAGACACAGCATTCAGAATGTATCTTATAATTAACCATATTGTTCAGTACACAAAATTAAAAACTCGTTGCACGTCCACAGTATTCACATAAAAATTATTTTTAATGTACTTAGGTAATTTTCACACGGTAAGGAACATTTTTTGATACTTTTAAGGGCTCATTTTATGAAATATCCCTCTTAATTAGTGAAAAATAACGAGACCGACCAAAACACGCCAGGCTGCTCCGAGAGCCCGGCAAACATCCTCGTCGTTGGCAGATTTGTTAAATTTTCAAACCAAAATTTCGTATAATACAACACACATTTCAAATCATATAATCATGCAGTAAAATAAATCAATAAATTATCTGGAAAACGCATGTTTCAGAATTTTAATTTTAGTTTAAATAAAATCATTAAAAAAAAGATCCGCGCAAGTATTTTGTGACGAAAATACTTCAGTTTGTCTATTTATTTACGGTCTTACAAACTAATATATTTAAGATTTTTATACATTATTATTTTTCTTAGACATTATTGAAAAATTTTAAATACTTATGATCAAAAAATAATTACGAAAAGTACATAATTCTAATAGTTTTATCATCACGCCTTTCAACTTTTTTGGATGAAGGTATAAATCAAAGCAAATTTAGAATGAAATAAAATCGATATTGAGTTATTATTTTAAAAAGCTGGTACGGAGAATAATTAATCTTTCTCATTGGAACAGCCCTGTACGATCGTAAGAACATCTTTCGACGAAACAAGGAATCTCGGCCGCTGGCTGGTTAAAGGCCCTTATAGGGAAGGACCAAGGAAGTAGTCAGAATAAACTAGAAATATTTACGTACAGACTTGACAAGCACCTCGCGGTGCTCGGGATTATGAACGGGGCCGTCGTGAATTGGCCAATGGGCATACTGAGTTTGGAGGTCCTTTTTGGAAGCCCTAATGCTTAGGGCGTAAGCCTTCAGCATAACAACAAACCACATTTTTTGTTTAATTTTATTGAAGGAGTTCTTGGAAGACATCATGTACCACGTAATCGTCATGTTAAGATCTCTTAAATGAGCATTTAAAAGATTAAAATAATTGAACAGAATTGCAGATACCACTATTATCAATTTGAATCGTTGTGTATTACGCAAATCATTATGTGCTTTTGCATTTGGAAATGTCAGATAAAAATGAATTGCGTGTAATTGATTTTTTTTTTAAATGTGTAGATTTCCCATCTAGATATAAAAAAAGAATTCGAAAAGAATTGCGAATACCGTAAATTAGTCCTAATTCCTTAAGAGGGCATTACCAGAGAAACCCAGAAATATGTCATTTTCAAATAAGATTTTAGACGTATTGACTCTTTTCCACAAAAAAATATAAATGGATTTCAAAAGATTGTTCTTTTATCTAGCATTCGCATGTAATAAATTTTGAGAAAGGCAGATTTGTTAAATTTTCAAAAAAGATTTTGTATTATACCACACCCATTTCAAATAATATAATCATGCAGTAAAATAAATCAATACATTATCTAGCAAACGCATGTTTTAGAATTTTAATTTTAGTTTCAATAAAATCTTTAAAAAATATGTACGTACATGTGTTTCTTGACGAAAATTGGTCCATTTGTGTATTTATTTGCGCACTTACAAACTAATATATTTCAGATTTTTTTAACATTCTTATTAAATTTAGACATTATTGAAAAATGATAAATACTTATAATCAAAAAATAATTACAAAAAGTACATTATTTTAATAGTTTTATCATCACGCCTTTGAGCATTTTTGGATGAAGGTATAAATTAAAGCTGATTTGGATTGAAATAAATTCGATATTGAGTTATAATTTTAAAAAGCTGGTACGGAGAATAATTAATCTTTCTCATTGTAACCGCCCTGCACGATCGTAAGAACAACTTTCGACGAAATGTAGATTTTCGTCCGCTGGCTGGTTAAACGCTCTTAATAACCTCGGAACCTGCGGTATCCCTAACTGGAGTAAGTGAGGAGAAGGGAGCGGAAAATGAGGTAAAGTCCTCACAGAGATAAACGAAGCGCTGCGCCGCAGGTGAAATTTTTTCCAAGGTATTCCCAATTGGGTTAGATATGTGGTGTGGGTGAAGGGAGTGGAATGTTAATTATAAAAATTTAAAAAAAAACGTTAATTATTACAGTCATGAACACACGGTAAAAAACGCCGTAGACGAAAAAAATTCTAGGTCGAAGCGACTGATAAATGCTATCGATTTGTATTTATCGGAGAGTCAGTATTCCAACAATACTTAGACAAAAATTATTTAGTATTTTCTCAAATGCAAAAGTTTAAACAAATGTGTCGGATTCCCAGGCATCGTGAGTTCAAACCACTGTTAGCTAAGTTCTTAACCATTACACAACCTTTTCCACATAAAAGTGTGCAATAACGTCTATCATTTTGGCACCTACCCATTGGTGATTTGATGTGCGCATTCCCGCGATGGTTTCTACATTTATAATAGTGAGCTCTGACATTATAAAATTATTTACTTTACCATTCGTTCGATTGCGATGAAATTTTGGTGAGTTGTTTTGCACACGCCCGCGATGGTTTTTATATATAGTATATAAGTGAGCTCTGGCCTTATGAAATTATTACCTATACTATTCATCCGAACGCGATGAAACTTTGAGATCAGATGAATAATTTGGGAGGCGGGAATGGGTACCGCCGCCCCGGGAACCTTTATTGGATAACCAACACCTCTGCAATAGGTCACCCCAAGTGGTTCGTTACGTTTGGTGATTTAGCAGGGGTGCCCGGGTCCACGGGGTGAAGTTTGTCTAGGTCTTGGAGGCGGTTGGCCGGGACACACTGAACCCCTGATTCCTACCCACCCCTTAAACCCCTTTCCTTCCCAGAATTCTCCTCTCCTTGCTTTCCTTTAAAAAAAAACCTCCACACAGCATCCCCAAAGATGACATAGGCCCTGAGGGAAATTATTTTCCTCTGGGCCTCCTGTGTGGAGCTCATATAAAAATTTAAAAAAAAATGTTGTTATATTGGTAAGCTTTGGCGTCATGAAATTTGCATTAAAAAAGCCACAGGTGGTGAGTTCTTTGAAAAATGACTGCATTTCATATAGTTTAGCGGCAGGGAGGAAAGAAGGGAGGGGGTGGGTAATCCGGGAGGGGGAACGGGATGCAGGAAGGGAACGGGAGGCTAAAAGGGAACGGGGACAATTAGAAAAGGACACGCAGGGAAAACAATTTCTTTGCAACTCATGCCGGGAACTCGCTGGTTTATTATAAAAAATAAAAGATTCGTGGTTTTGGCGTCAGTTATAAATTACTTTTTTTCCTTTACTTTTTATTAAATTTATTAATTTGTGAATTGGGAAAGGACACGCAGGTAAAAACAATTTCTTTGCAGCTCATGCCGGGAACTCGCTGGTTTATTATAAAAAATAACAGATTGGTGGTTTTGGCGCCAGTTATAAATGACGTTTTTTCCTTTACTTTTTATTAAATTTAATCAAGATTTGTATTGTTATTTCTTTAAAACTTGGAGATAAAAATGTATGACTAATCCATAAATCTGTTATTCCAAATTTTAAACCAATCTCCACAGATTATGTAATTAATTTAATGTATTAAATATTTTGTCCTTGAAATATTAATTTATTTAGAGCTTAAAAATAGATTAATGAATAATCTCTTTACTTAAAGCGCCTAAGTTATGCGTCGTCTTTTCAAGGTTTACACGATAACAGCAAGTTTTTGATAATATTTTTGGAGTTAACCTTTTAGGCCAATTTGTTCGCTTTTCGGAACAACTCACATAGGTCTCCATAGAAATCGTTGTGTCTCTCTTACTTTCATATTGTCACGATAATAATTATTACTTAATAATAATTATTTTCCTGACTTAATAAACCTTCACCTGGCCGCTTACTTTAATTGATGAATCGCCGTATTTTAGATTTTTTCGATTGGCAACTGTATTGTTAAATTTCCGGCGTCACCTTTTTGGATTTCCGTCGTATGGGAGCCCGACGTAAATTCGAATCGTCGCCTAATTTTATAAGTTTGTGTTCATTATGTGTTAATGTCACAGTTACGGGTCAATACCTTTTACCAGAGTTATGACACTAATTCTAACCGTGATTCGGATATAGCTGAGTGTGTGGATCGCATTATTTTTGAATTGTCCCGAAGCGACGAGAGATCGCCATGTTTTAAGGCTAACATACCGCCGTGTTCAAAATTGAGTGTGAAATATCTGAGGAATCGTGGCGATAGCAGTCGATGGCTTGACGTAAATAAGGCCCGGTAACAAGCGACTCCCCGAAACTCCCCGAAAGTACTGGAGAACTCTGAGAAATGCCTTCTGGTCTCAGGTTTGAGGAAAGGAAAATCCTGATCTATTTCCTTCTCGTGGTGGGGAGTGAGCAACGACCTCGTGTCGGCAAATATAGACAGGGACTGAGCGTTGGCCGGAATAAGCTGACCACCAACTTTCGCCCTACCAGGCGTCTGTTGTCTAGGGCACCCTCTTGTCCTGGAGAAGTAAATAATCTCCAAAGGCGGAAGAACCTTCGAGGTCAACGGCATAGGATGTGGAAAGAAACGGGAAACTACCACATTAAAGGTCCAAGTGGCATGCCAAGAACCAGCAAAACATGAATACCCAATCTCAAGTAAAATTCTCCGGAGGTAAAATAGTCCCCCGTTCGGATCTCCGGGTGGGGACTGCTCGAGATGCTAGAAACACAAAGTCAAAGTCAAATACAAAGAACCAAATAGCGAGATGGGCAACGTGGAATGTCCGCACATTACTGCAAAACAGCAAACTGGATAATCTGAAAGCTGAGATGCAAAACGTAAATTTGAATGCCCTAGGTATAGCAGAGATGAGATGGCCCAATTGTGGAGACTTCTGGAGTGGCAATTACAGAATCATCCACACAGGATGCATAAAGGATAAACCTGGCCAAGGAGGAGTAGGCGTTGTGCTGTGCAAGGAATGGGGAAGACGGGTTAAGGGATACGTGCAATATAGTGGAAGAATTATTCTAGTCAAAATAGAAACTAAGCCTGTAGACACTGTAATTATCCAAGTATATATGCCAACATCTAGTCACAGCGAAGAAGAAGTGGAGGAGGTATACAGTTCACTAGATAAACTTATATTAGAGATAAAAGCAGGTGAAAATCTGATTCTCCTAGGAGATTGGAATGCTGTTGTAGGAGAAGGACGTGAAGGAACTTGCATTGGGCCCTTTGGGCTGGGTGCAAGAAACGACAGAGGAAACAGATTGGCAGAATTCTGCGAAAAACACAAATTAGTGATAGCAAACACTTGTTTCCAATACCACCCAAGACAGCGATATACCTGGAAATCCCCTGGAGACAGACAGACTGCAAATAGACTATATAATGGTTAGACATAGATTTAAAAACCAAATAAAAGACTGTAGAAGCTATTCCAGTCCAGATATAGATAGTGACCATAATATGGTAATGGCCAAAAGTATTCTAAAACTGAAAAAAATAAAAAAGAGAAAAAATTTCAAATGGGATACAAAAGTATTAAAGATAAAAGAGATCAGCGACAGTTTTAGGGAAAAAACGCAAGAATGCAACCTAATGGAAGAGGAGAACGTGAATGCGATCTGGAAAGTGATAAAGAGGAAGATCATAACTACGGCAGAGGAAACTATAGGCAAGGAAAAACCCCAAGCAAGGAAGGAATGGATAACCGATGAGATCCTAAATATGATAAAAGATAGAAGAGAGCTCAAAAATGATAAAAGAACTGAATCACAAGAGAAATATAAAGTGCTGAGAAACAGAATAAATAGAGTCAAGAATAGCCAAAGAAACATTCTACCAGAATAAATGCGATGAGATAAACGACGACCTCAAGAGAGGAAATATAGAAAGAGCTCACGCTGCGGTGAAAGACTTCTTTGGGATGAGAGTTGGAAAGGGTAATGCAATAGAAGGAGAAGACGGCAAAATACTTTTCGAAAATGACCAAATAGGAGAGAGATGGAAAAGATACCTCGAAATACTGTACAATGGGAAGGGAAATAGTGACAACGAAACATTGATAGAAAGAGAAAATGAGGTAGACGCAGATGATTTGGGAGATCCCATCACTAGAGAAGAGTTTGATCTCGCACTGAAAAACCTCAAAAACGGGAAAGCACCCGGAATCGATGACGTTCCGGCTGAACTAATTAAACCAGCAGGAAAAGGAACTATAGATGCCCTGTTTAAAATGATACAGACAATGTATAAGACTGGAAAGATACCAGAGGATTTCGAGAAATGCCTAATTGTTACATTACCAAAGAAAGCAGGCACGACGAAATGTGAACAACACAGAACTCTTAGCCTAATATCTCATGCCTCAAAAATATTGACTAATATCATTCTAAAAAGAATCGAACCAAAAGTAGAGAACATCCTTTCCGGAGATCAGTATGGCTTTAGAAGAGGTGTAGGAACCAGAGAAGCAATATTGTCGCTACGAATACTACTTGAAAAAAGAATAAAAAGAAACCAAAACACATTCATCGCATTCATAGACCTGGAAAAGGCTTTCGATAAAGTAGAATGGAAAAGACTCTTCGAGATTCTGAAGAGAATTGATATCAAATATAGAGATAGACGAATAATCCAGGCGCTATACAAGAATGAGGCCGCTATAATTAGATGTGACAATGATACAAAAGAAGCCAGTATAAGACAAGGGGTGAGACAGGGATGCTCTCTGTCACCTGTTCTTTTTAACGCTTATATACAAAGTGCGATTGACGACTTGAGAGAGAGAATGAGTCACAGAAAAGGTGTAAAGATACACGGGCAAAAGGTGGATATGATAAGGTTTGCTGACGATATTGCATTGGTTGCTGAAAGCGAAGAAGAACTGCAAGAGGCCTTAACAACCATGCAAAGCATTCTCCAAAATAACTATAACATGAAGATAAATAAAGACAAAACAAAGCTGCTGACTGTAGGCCGAACGCAACATCAGATGCGAATAGAGATGTCAGGAGTTCCACTAAAGAACGCCAAGGAGTTTGTCTATCTCGGGAGCAAAATAACATGGGACGGTCGGTCTAAGAGCGATGTCGACAGCCGTATACACCAGGCTAGGCTTGCTTTCAATAAAAGGTCGAAAATAATTGAATCAAATAATATAGACCTAAAGCTGAGAATACTCCTCATCAAGACCTATGTATGGAGTATCTTGATGTACGGCTGCGAAACATGGTGCCTATCCAAAAGAGATAAACGGAGACTAGAGGCTTTTGAGATGTGGTCCTATAGAAAACTATTAGGAATTTCCTGGAGAGACCACATTACAAATGAGGAGGTTCTCCAAAGAATCGAAGGAGGAAGGCACCTGCTCAGGACCTTGTCCGAAAGGCGTGCAAGATGGATCGGCCATGTAATACGACAAGAAGGCCTCTTGCATTCCATAATGGAGGGTATGACCGAGGGGACAAACTCTAGGGGACGCCCACGCCGAGAGTACCTGGAGGACCTGCTGGTGGACGTGCGCTGCTTATCATATGCAGACCTCAAAAGAGCCGCACAAGACAGGGAAGAATGGAAGAGGAAACTAAAGAAAATTGCTGCAAACCAATCCCAGGATTGAAACCAGAGAGAGAGAACAAGCGACGATCGTGGCGGTACCTATTTGTCGCGTCATCTGCCGATGGATGGATTCCTGGCGCTCATCTTCGGATGAAGCATGCTGATCGAAACGAGATTCTACCCAGTGCTCCTTGGTGTGCTCAAACCGGAACCCTGGTCCTGATCGGGAGCTTGGATCTTGCTCCCTGGCGAATCGTCTGGTTACTTGGAGGCTTTCCTTGGGGTCTTTTCTCGGTGCCCGAACTGGAGATGGAGCGAGACTACAGCCCGTGCTTCCTCCGCATGCATATGTGAAGCCGAATAAAGTGTTCGCGTGAATTTAGAAGTAATTTGTTTAGAACCATGGTCCGCAGGTACGCTAATCCTTTATTTTAGTTAATTGCCTCTTAGATTTCAGAACAGGTTATGTTTTCTTTGGGAAATGAATCCCGGTCCCTTGAAGGGCACCGTTGTATTGGAGATTTAAATATAGTTGTAATTTTTACTAGATAAACTCTTTTATTCCCCTAGCCTAACCATCCTTACCGGAGGGAAATCTGTATTCTCCCTTCCCATCATCCTGAGGGAGTTTCTCATGCTCTGTATAAAAAATGGTGCCAAGGAACTTTTATGTTGCAATATATCAAGGTTAGAAATATGATTTAAATAGTGTTAGGAAGAGAAAATATCAGATTTATATTCAAATCTAAAAGTTAACCACAAGATAATTAAAATGAATACCTTTACGGAACCAAAGTATCCAACCGCAATAAAAAAAACAGTGTGTGCAGTTCACATTGTAGTAGAAGTGAAACCTTCAGAAAGCTAAAGTAGACAAGAGTGAGGAGACTATGAAGCATTATTTTTATCAATGTGATGGATGATTTTTTTCCACATTTCAGTCGAACTTATCCTATACATTTGGTAATTTTATTAGTATTTGTGTTATCTTCTTCGAGTCGCTAGATGTAGCTTTCTTTTGTGTTTTCTTTGCATGTTCATTTTGGAGTGGTTTGAAGATTGGATATTGATTTTACAAAAAAAAAATTTTTCGTAGGATTCGATTCTTGGTCGGCTCAATGTCAGGCCGCTAAGGTTTGTCAGGCGTTTTATACCACTATACATCTATATATAGTGACTTGCTTGGGGCCGTGGATTTATCTTATTATATTAAAACCGAGTACTATAGACGTTTGTGTTTGTCTCTTTTTAGTGTCGCTATTTTTCGTTTCCTCGAGTTTCAATTCACAACGGTGCTAAAGAAGTTTTCACTTCAAAAAAAATTATGAAACTCTTACAAATTATGAAATAAAACACACCTGTGTTTTTTTTTTTGTAATCAGTCTTTTTAGTTAAAAAAAAAATGTAAGGTGAGCCATTTTTAAAACTGTTTTAAAATATTTCGTTTTTTTTTTTAATATATGCTTATTTTGAATTATAAAACTTTAAAGCGTATTTTATCATCTTTCCAAAACATTTTTCAAGTGAAAACTTATTTAGCGCCGTTGTGATTTGAAACTCGATGAAACGAAAAAGCGACACTAAAAAGAGAAAAACACAAACAGTTTCAATTATACCGCGTGTGAACTGCAATCTTATAGTTTTTAGTTTTCAGATGCGTTCAGAAATGTTCCATTTTTTAAAATTTATCGCAAAATGGAAATATTTTGGCCTTCTGACAAAATAGGCCTAAGGCTTGAGTGGTTAACATAATTGGTAAATAATTACAAATCTCATTATCAGTAATGACTTTTCGTCGGTGGGCGATCTTTTCACAACAGGAACAAAGACGATTCATAGCGATGAACAAAGTGATTGATTATGGTCATACGCCGTAGCCACCTATATAAGCGACGCCTATATATTACAGGTATTGAAATAGGTTGAATGGGAGCGCCATTTAATTTATTAGAAATTTCTGAAGGTCAATTTCAGTTTTGTTAGGTTTGGGGTTTGCCCTTATTCAAATAAGATTATGCGGCATTTTAGGTGATTTCCGCAAAACGTGGCCACAAAACATAGTAAATGCTATCGTTCTTACATTATGTTAACCATCAGCGTTTTGCAGTATTTTGTACATTTTCTAAGGTAGATTTTTTTTTTATGCGATAACCGCAAAAGTCCCAAATGCTTCTCAGCCAGTAGGACAATAGCATCTCCGTTTTGAGTATGCTGTGAGCCTTAAGAGGGGGGAGAAATATTCTTATGAAATATTGTTATTTTTAGATGTTAACGCGTTGTATTTGTTTTGTTTTCTAGTTAAGTTTCAAACCAATTATTTATTTATTTATTTAAACGTTTAGGGCTTTTACATAGAATGCAATACATTTTTTTTAAATACAGTGAAAAGAATGGGTTTACAAAATACAAGTAACATAATATATGTTGAAAACAAAATATAGGTTATATAAAATATAAGCGTTAACAAAATACAGGTAACATAAAATATAAGAAACAAAATATATGTAGCCCATAAAATGTAGTAGTTGACATAAAGTAGGTAATGTTTAAATTTGTTGTTCGCATTAGTTTATGGGATAGGTAGAAATACACAGTTGGCACATATGGCGTTTGAAGTTTGCTAAGTTCAAATTATTGTCAATTTTTTATTTATTTATTTATCTATATAAATACATCCATATTGTTTAAGTATTTGTTACCAAGACTATGTAAATGTAAATCATAGTTCGAATGAGATGTACGTATATAAAATGTCAATGTTTGTCTAGTTGTTCGTGTAGGTACATGTAGATTTATTAATTGCAGGAATTCACCGCTGCCAATTTCAATTTGGGAGGCGGGATTGGGTACCGCCGCCCCGGTAACCTTTATTGGATAACCAACACCTCTGCCATAGGTCACCCCAAGTGGTTTGCTACGTTTGGTGATTTAGCAGGGGTGCCCGGGTTCATGGGGTGAGGTTTGTCTAGGTATTGGAGGCGGATGATCAGGACACACTGAACCCCAGATTCCCACCCACCCCTTAAACCCTTTTCCTTCCCAGAACTCTCCTCTCCTTCCTTTCCCCAAAAAAACCTACACACAGCATCCCCAAAGATGACATGCCCTGAGGGAAATTATTTTCCTCAGGGCCTCCTGTGTGGAGCTCATGTAAAAAAAAAAAACTGTCGAATTTAGAGTTTAATAATTCAATGAAAAGGTAAGGTCGTTTATTTTTCGTCTGTTTTCTAATGTTGGAATATTTAAAGTATTCATTAACGACGGGTAATTTATGTGCTCTGGGATGCTAAGTTTAAATTTTACAAAATTAGAAATTTTCTTTGAATTCTTTCAACAGTATGAATATGAATTTTGTAGAAGGGCGACCAGACTATGGAGGTATATTCTATTAGGTTTCTAACAAGGGATGTGTACAGTAGTTTAATGATTTGTAACGATTCTAAGTTTATGGATTTGTAACGATACAAAGTTCAAAGATTATGGATTATAAATAGTGAGAATTTTTATTAACAAGTTTAATCATGTAGGCCAAAGATGGCGCCAGTAATTTCAGATGTCGCTGTGGTGTAATCATTTTTTGAACTTCCTCCCTTCTCAATATACAACGAAATTTTAACAATAAAAAGCCCACGCTAGCTAAAAATTAACACTTCTCTAACTACACTTATTTTATTTTTTTATTTTTTTTAACCTTTAAAGTATTGATTTAACCTTTGTTCGTTGAGGGGGAAAAAGTTATGTGTCGGTAAGTTGTTACTTTAAAAACATGGCAAAGATGAATTTAATTTCTCAAAGGGTGCTTTATTTAAAAAAAACAACACAACCACTTCTTCTTCTGTTAAGTCTTAACTTCTTTACAGTGTTCAAAATGGTTCTGTTACAGTTGATCCCCTAGAGTTGGCCCCTCAGCATACTTATATACAATATCTTAATTATTTATCTTAACTATACTATTACTGCTTTTGTTTTACGAATGCTTATATTATTATTACCTCATATGTATTTTATTTTGTTGAAATCTGATTTAGGCGCTAGCATTACTATGTTTTATGATAAATTTTTGGTTTTATGGAAATATGTTAATTCCAAGATAACTGTATTTCAACTCCCAATAATTCTTATTTGATTATATGTATCTATGTGTTCGATTATGTACACGAATGCGAATGCTAATATAGACCTGAAACTGAGAATACTCCTCATCAAGACCTATGTATGGAGTATACGGCTGCGAAACATGGTGCCTATCCAAAAGAGATAAACGGAGACTAGAAGCTTTTGAGATGTGGTCCTATAGAAGACTACTAGGAATTTCCTGGAGAGACCACATCACAAATGAGGAAGTTCTCCAAAGAATCGAAGGAGGAAGGCACCTGCTCAGGACCTTGTCCGAAAGGCGCGCAAGATGGATCGGCCATGCAATAAGACAAGAAGGCCTCTTGCATGCCATAATGGAGGGTATGACCGAGGGGACAAACGCTAGGGGACGCCCACGCCGAGAGTACCTGGAGGACCTGCTGGTGGACGTGCACTGCTTATCATATGCAGACTTCAAAAGAGCCGCACAAGACAGGGAAGAGTGGAAGAAACGAATAGATGAAATTGCTGCAAACCAATCCCAGGATTGAAACCAGAGAGAGAGATGCGAATACCTGTGTGTATGTATGTGTGCAAATGAATTTATGTATGTATATGTATATATGGATGTACATATATGTAAATGTATGCGTGTGTAAGTTTATGTATATATATATGTACCCGCCTCGGAACAGACTTAGTCTAGTGAGGCGGGCTACTAACTTGTTTGTATAAGATATTATTATTACAATAAACGCCCGGGTTGCCAGCATTAAAAAAAATATATATATGCAGTCGGTTTAGAAAAAATAACGTGTAGGTACCTACGTACACAAAATACAACTAAATGCCCCCGAATGGTGTGCAGAGAGGATGTACCGCCGAATATCATACAAACATTGCGAGATCTATCTTTGATGATGGAAAAATTGACAGATAAGGGAGTGCGGTTTATGATATTAAAAATACTAATTCAGTTGTGCCTCTGTCTGCAACTCCGGTTCAACGAACTTAAGAACTTTCCATTTGAATTTAGTTATTTTCTAATTGGGAAAGTTTGTTTGGAGAAAGCAATAAATATATAAAAAAAATTTAAAAAAAGTACGTACCATAACAAAAATTGTAATTTTAAAAATTGGAGCTGTCGACAATTCAGACTGCCCATTTAGATAAGACACGAAGCGAAGAAATTAGATTCACGGTTTTTACCTCGAATTAGTCTATTTTGACGCTCCAACGCCTCCGGTTCCCGTGCACTGCTACACGCGTGAAAATAGAGGAACGCTTTTCGACGAGATATTAGTATACAATACCCCCTGATTTTTCACGGATCTGGGCTAGTATTTGAACTAATTTACGTATATGATATGTAATAGTTTACTGATATACTATATTCTCCATTAATTTTTCTTCAGAATAGTTATAGCTATCTGGTAATTGCTCCAAGTATTCAATTCAATTCAATTTCAATTCAATTTCAATTCAATTCAATTCAATTCAATTCAATTCAATTTATTTTATTCTTTCAAAAACATTACAAAATTTAAAATTTCAATGCGTTTTTAAAATACATTTGTAACAGTATTACATTAAACATAAATATAAATGGTAAGCAAAAAAAAAACTATATGAGCATCAATTGAGCTTGCCTTTTAAAGGCAGCTTCACTGACGCTAAATATGTCGATATCCGAATTAATTCTGTTCAACAGCAAAATTGCTCTCCCGATCGGCATGACCATTGGCAAGTTAGTCCTGCAGGCCGGAAGATAGAACAGCCTATGCTGTCGATGGCGAAGATAACCATCGGGAATATAAAAATGAATATTCTCCAAGATAGCTGAGTTCTCAAGCCATCCACGAATCAATCTGAAGAAATGCGTAGCAATGTGTACATCCCTTCTGACACGTAGATGGTTCATTCCGAGCATACCCAAAAGAAAGTCGGTAGGATAGAGCCACGGGTAATAGCCGTACTCCCTAATTCATCATTCACAACTATATTGCATCCTGTTTTCATACTCTCTCTTTCAAACACCATGACTTTAGACTTACTTACATTCATCATTAACTCATTCTTCATACATACTTCGTTCATTCTTGACACGAGAGACTGTAGATCTTCCATACTGTTAGATATCAGCACCGCATCATAAGCATACAACAGGCATGATGTGGATGTGGATGAGTTTGTTTATTTGGGAAGTATGTTTACGAGAGATGGGAAGGCTGATGGAGATATTGAAAGAAGGGTGAATGCAGGTAACTCTATTAATGGAGGACTGAACGCCGTTGGCACCAACAAAAAACTGTCCAAAGACGCGAAACTAGCTGTCCATAATAATGGAGTACTGGTACCTACCCTGATGTATGGCAGTGAGGCATGGAACTGGCAGAGGAAGGGTGAAAGTAGACTGAACGCTGTAGAAATGAGATCCCTGAGGCGTATGTGTGGTAAAACCATGTATGATCGTGTGAGAAATGTGGAAATCCGCAAAGAATGCAAGGCTGATGTAAGCGTGATGAGTAAGATCAAGAAAGGAACGCTCCGATGGTTTGGGCATGTAGAGCGAATGAACGAGGAAAGGAGTGTAAGGAGAATATATGACGTAAATGTGAATGGTAGAAGAAGTCGAGGACGCCCAAGAAAGACATGGCACCACCAAGTGAATCAAATACTTGAGTCGGGCCATGTCAAGAGTCAGAATAATAGAAGAGAATGTATGAGACGTTGTATGAATGTAAACGAGGCAAGGAATGTGTGTCAAGACCGGGATGTTTGGCGGTCCGTCCTCTCTGCCTACCCCTGCGGGGAAACGGCGTGATGGTTAGTTAGTTAGTGGTAATTGCATAGAATAAAGAATACAAAATTAGAAGTATGTTCCGCACAAATTTGAATGGAACCAAATGCGCCACTGACTTAGTATACTTTGGTTCTAAACCATTCAGCAAGCGTTCTGTCTCTTTTACACTTGCCTGAAATTGTATATCACCAACCTATTTGAATTTCGTAAATCATAGCGAAACACAGTTTCATATAGAAATATAGGCCCAAATTGGGCCTGTATTTGGATCACAATAAGGCCATGCAAATTATATGTTTTGTAATACGTAACACAAGGACTTTTCAAAACATTGAGTCAATTAAGCTACTTTTCTGCTCTCTTGTAAGATCGCAGCTGGAATATGCATCTTCTGTATGGTCTCCGATTTATACCTGTAACTTACACCGTTTGGAGAGAGTACAAAGAAAATTTCTACGATACATTCAATTCAAATTGAGACAGCCTGTAATTGAAATCCGCTACAATGCATTAATGTCTGATCTAAACCTACCACTACTTTCTACCAGGCGTACTATTAATGACATTCTTATACTTTTTAAATTACTGAACAGTCTCATAGACTGCCCTCAAATGTTAAGTGTTATAAATATTCGTGTCCCTGTTAAACCAACTCGACTCCACCACCTTTTCCACAGTGACAATCATAGCACCAACTATTCCTATCATTCACCGCTAGTGCGTTTTCACCGAACTGCCAATACGTATACAGACCTCTTCGATATTTTCAATACCTCACCGTCTTGCATCAAAGCAAAAATAATTAGTTATTTATGTAACTGATATGTTTGTAAAATGATAAATATTTGTTGTACTAATATGCATCGTATGTATGAACTGTATGTTATTCTATATATATATAATGTTTGTAAATGTTCGATACACTTGTATTATGTATGTAATAGCCCTATTTACGGGCGTTTAAATAAATAATAAATAAACAAAACAAACCCACAAGGCACTTCTTGAATTATTCGTTATTCTATAGGTAATTGGTTATCAATTAACAGGATTCACGTGGGCTGTTGAATTGGTTTACTAAGAGCAACTTTAATAATGTATTTGTGATTTATATTGAAAGGCTTGAGAAACGTGTCAACATATCTTCCCACGCAGAAATACCGTAGTTCAATATGTCTTCAGAGAGGGGTAAGAATTTGTTTTTTGGCTCCATAGTAAGTGTAATGTCCGTCTGAGCCAGTTGTGGTGTCCGAGCTAATTCAGATACGGACTTACAGATGTGTAAGACGAAGTATAATAGTGGGTAGTACACTAAATGAAGAGCGTAACAGTATTCTGTACTAGTATTTATTAGGGAGCTGCCTTAAGCCAAAAGAGGACGAATCTCGCACGCATCGCCTTATATAGATTCTTATATAGAAAAAGAAGAAGAAGATCGTTTGAAATGGAAATATGTAAATACGAATGTTAGAGGGAGCGTGCTAATATTAAAAAAATGATTATAATATAATTAGCAAAAATTGTGCACGCCCCGTTTAAAATAGAGCAAAAATCACTCGGTAAATGCCTAAAGTAATATTTAAAGATACACTTATTTTTTTCATACCTATAACATTTTAAATAACATATCTCAGGCATAATTACCAAATGATATTCTATGGACTTACGTAATAGGTACATAATCATGTAATATTTAATTTAACATACCTTATAATCTGTATTATATGTACTGTGTATGTCTTAATAAATAAATAAATAAATAAATAAATAACAAATGTTAACAAATGTTGAGCATATTTCGTGATTTTTTCTATCGAGAGAATTTCATATAATTACCGTTTCTGCTCAGTAAATGTGTAGGTATACTTCTTCTTCTTCTTCGATGGCGCTACAGCCCATATCGAGCTTTGGCCTCCTGCAACAGTCGCCTCCAACTCCTCCTGTCCTCAGCTGCTGACTTCCAATTTGGTACCTGGAGAAGCTGTGCTGCATCCCCTCTTACTTCGTCTTCCCACCTCAGTCTGGGTCTTCCCACTTTTCTCTTTCCACCTGGGTGTCCAGTCAAAATTCTTTTTGGGACGCGTGTATCCGGCATTTGTGTAGGTATACATTATCTTAAAAAACAAAATTAAATTTTTTGAGAATTGAAAAACCATGTTCAAGGAAAATATTTATTTATTTATTTTGTACATGCCCAATTAGGGCTTTTACATATGATAAAGTTAATAATACATTTTATATAATCAAAGAATTAAGAGATATAACAATTAAAATAAATACCAAATTTCGATACATATTGAACATTTATAAACATCAAGATAGACATACAGATTTAAAAACCATATTTTTATAGACTGATGGACATTCAGTACCGTTGGTGTTCATGTAATATTTATTCCCTGCACTGTGCAATCGGTTCATTACTGAGTTTATTTCTGCATTGGTACCTGAATTGTTACAATGGTAAGGTACCTTCTGACGAACTGTTCTACTAGGCACATGAAAGTTAATCAGTCGAAGGAGTTCAGGGGAGTCAAACATGTTATTAACAATTTTATAGAAAAAAAAATAGATACGTACATATTCTTCTTTCTTTTAATGTGGCAAGGCCCATAATTTTTAACAGTGACTTATAGCTAATGTTTTTCATAGGAATTCCTAATCTATAATTTATGTTTCGTAAAAATTTATGTTGGATTCGCTCGATAGATTTTTCATGAATATTGTAAAATGGATTCCAAATGGTTGAGTTGAATTCTAAATGGCTTTTGACAACAGATGAATACAATATTTTTAAATTTTTTAAATCTTTTGAAGCTCTAAATATGAAACCCAACATTTGCATTGCTTTGGTGGTTATATTATTAATGTGTAAGATAAATGATAATTTGGTGTCAAATATTATCCCCAGGTCTTTTATTTCGGTTACAGATACTAAGACTCGATTTGTCATACAATGTGAAAATCAATAGGGTTTTCTTCCTATAAAATTTCATAACTTGACACTTTTTTACATTTAAGGTTAATTTATTTAGGATACATCAATCAGAAAAGCTAAAGAGATTTGATTGTAATAATAAGCAGTCATTAATATTGTCTATAATTCGGTAAATTTTCGTGTCATCTGCGAACATCAAAATAAAGACACGAGTAAATACATTTTTAACGTAATTTATAAATATGTTGAAAATAATGGGTCCTAGATGTGAGCCCTGGGGCACGCCACTTGTAGCTTTTAAGGTGTAGGACAGTTGACCTTTGATGCAGACAGTGAGCTCTCGATTAGGCAAATAATTCTTAAACCAGGATAGTAAGTTACCGGTTATGCCATGTTCCCAGGGCCGGATTAACCATGTCGTGGCCCCTAGGCAATGCACGTCTCGGGGCCCCTTTACCAATGGGGGACTAACGGAGGGGTGGGGGGGGGGGTTGAAGGGGCCTCCAAACGCCTCCTTGTTCCCTTGATCAAATCCTTAACAATGCTTTAAGAGGGGGTAAGGTTTTGAAACTTTATTTTTTCTGAATGTAAAACATGTCAGTATATTGATTATTGTGTCAATATTTCAAGTAACTCGTAGCAAAACTAACAAAGGTACAGCGTTTCAAGTGACCGGCCCTCGTGCTCGATTCAAGTATATTTCGCGTATAAATTAAACCGGTTTTCTCGCAAACGGGAGATTTTTTTTATCACTTTATAATAACTAATTCACCGAAAATTTTTAGCAAAGATCGCGTTTTTCCCTTCAAAATGTTGCCAAAAATAAAAATAAATAAATAAATGAAAACTTACCTATATTATACTAACCTATATGATCTTTTAAACGCATTTCGATTTTTTGTTTCAAATGATCCAGTGACGAGTTATGGAGTTCACCGCGTAACAACTTTTTTTCGAGGCTCCTCCGGAGATTCGCTCTCACGGACTTATTTATTGATATTTTTAATTGAAATTTTTTCAAAGATACTCCAGATGTTATAGATACTATAAATTGTGTATGAAATAAATAAAACCAACATTATTCATATCTCAAAAAAAATCATGACAAAATGCCTTTATTTCACCTTTAAAACCTTACCCCCCCCCTTAAGGCACCAGGACACTGTAAAAAACACCTTTGTAATTTTTTTTATTTATTTCATTCTCTGAAAGATGCTTTTGTTAAAAATGCTATCACCAAATGTTTTAAAGAAATTCGAAAAATTGACGGAGATACAGTATGTTATTTGAAACCATTTGAGACAGTTTGTAACCTGGTTGACCACATATTAAAAAAACTATACATTTGATTTGCATGCACAAAGTCTTAATCTGTCTATCTACTGTCTATGGCATAGGGGAATTTTGATAACTTAAAAAAATAAAAATAAATCCCGAAGTGGTACCATATTGACTGGATTTTCTAACTGTTTAAGACCTAGTGCATGCAAATCGGATATATAATTTTTCTTATATGTTGTCAACAACCAGATTGAAATACGTAGTTTCGAGAAAAACGCTTTCAAAGTTTTGATGAGGATAATTCAACATACAAACTGTTTCAAAAGGTTTCAAATAAAATGCTGTATCTCCATCAATTTTACCGATTTCCTCAAATGGTGAGAACATTTGAGGAAATGTGTCTTTGAAAAATGCATCTTTCAGAAAATCACTTAAAAATAACTTTTTTGCGGTGTCCTTAAAGCCTTGTTTAGGATTTGATCAAGGGAACATGGAGGCGTTCGGAGGCCCCCAGAGTCAGAGGCCCGTGTGAACTGAATAAAAAACTTGTAAAATTACATCAACTTCACTAAGGGGGGAGGGTTTTATTCATAATTTGGTAATCTGTTCTTTTACTACATTACGAAAGGTATGCCATCACTCCATTCAATAAAAAAAACGAATACATTACAATAACCCTTTATCGCACATAAAAGGCACATACATAGAAAAAAAAAAATATTAAAAAAAGATTACAATGAGCCGTCTTGTCACTAAAGTGATCTCTTCCAGACAACCTTTCCCAAAGAATTTTAGCAAGCAGATAGGTAGTGCATACTGAAGCTTGTTCAACATTTATTTTTTAAACATATAATTAGAAATAAAATAAAACAAATGCCAATATAAACCACACACGGCACCTTCAATCACTTCAGATACTAAATAATGTTGCAACAAATAGAAGGAAAGAAAAGTAAAATACCACGATGTTTATATATTTGTTTTAATTAGAGACTTATTTATTATTTGTGCATGATGTTAACATTAGATATTTATTGGGTTATAACATAATTATTATAATTTGTTGTTTTTTTTAACCTGTAAATGTTCCTAATAAAAATAATTAAAACATCTTGAAAGCTGACTTTTTCCGAAACTTCGTTGCTTACTAATTGAAGCAAGTCATTTTGTCTCGGGACGCTGGGCCGCTAGCCGATGCGGGGCTCCTAGGCAGTTGCCTACTCTGCCATAGGGATAATCCGGTACTGCAGTTCCGCTAGTTTGTTAACAAGAATTTTAAGGCAAACCTTATCAAACGCTTTGCTGAACTCAATATATATAGAATCGACTTGTTGTCTATTAGCAAGTGAATTTGTTATATAACTTTCGTACAGGGATAGGTTGGTTAAGGTTGATCTGCCCGAGACAAAACCATGTTGGCAAGTTGTAATGATGGATTTCACGCTGGGGTTTATCTTTAAAAGAATCAATTTTTCTAAAAGCTTGGGTATGCATGATTGGATACAAATTGGACGATAATTATCTATCAATTGCAGATTTATCCCCGCTTTTAAATATTGGAGTTAATAAGTAACTTATAAGGAACTTTTTTTCCACAGTTTTGGGAAATTTCCCGTTGACAACGACTTATTAAATAATATGAACAACGGAATGGATAAGCTATCTGCACCCTTTTTAATCAGAGTGGGTGGAATTTGATCCGGCCCGGAACTTAATTTGGGTTCAAGTGTTTTAATGTAATTTGCTATATCGGTGATGTTAATATTAATATTACACAATTGCAAATTTATATCAGAATTAAATTCCGAAATTTGTTCAACTGAAATGCCAGGTTCAAACACATCTTTAAAGAAATCGGCAAACATGTCATCAATTTCTTTTATGTTGCTAGAACTCCTTTTTTTATGGTTCATAGTTCCAGGAATCTCGACTTCATTGTTTTTCATAGACTTTACATGTTTCCAGAAATGTTTTATATCATGATTTATTGTATTTTCGACTTCCATTATAATTTTAGACAAATGTTTGCAAGCTTTCCTGGGATTTTTAAATTTAATATAATTAGGTACAGATCTATTTTCTTTATAGATTTTATGAGATTCTTTTTTACAATTTATAATTTCTTAGTAAACCATATAGGATACTTTGATTCTTTGTGTTGAGTAAGAGGAATATTATTTGAAATTACATAATAGAGTTGCGAGTAAAAAAAGTCAGTATTGTGATCAATATCACCTTCATTAAGAACTGTCCAGTTAATGTTAGACAGTGCCTCATTAACTTTATTGTAATCTGCATTTTTTAAATTATAACAAGATCTTGAGATTTTAGGATTATCATCTACAGTGTAGAGCAGCGGTCGTCACACTTTTCTGGTCAAGGGCCACATAGGACAATGTGAGGTATCACCGCGGGCCGCACACTTATGATTTCGGGAGGGGGGGTTTGTACCTTTTTGTTTAGGAAGTTTAAAAAAGCAATTATCTTGTATCGACGTATCGAGTTGCTACGTTCATCATATATTGTCAATTCTTAATAATAATAATAATAACGTAAAATCATAATATTATATTTTTAAAAAATTATATAGATCTGTTATGGAATCTTTTCGCGCACGTGATAAACAAAATTAACCAATATTATTTGCTTTATTAGTACGTGATAAGCGTATTTTTTGGTATTTTTTAGATCTTTTTTATTTTTACTTACCCACGCCCTCACTGTGCCATCTCTACGTCCTCTAATTCTCTCTGTGACTTCTACTGCCTCCCTGAAAGCCTCAAACAACCACAAGGGAGCGTTATCGCCCACGTTGAGGACCTATGACGTACACTATGCGCGCGTTCAAAATCGATGTCCGTTGTTTATTTTTTGAGGTGTTATGCCGTGTTGCGCTACCTCCTTCTTTAACCAACATTTCGGACAGCGTTGCAGTGTCCATCATCAGGGCAGATCCGGCAAATTACACATCTGCCGGATCCGGCCACATGGCGTAACACACCAAAAACAAATAAGGATAATACTTTTGACCGTAAAAATCTAAAAACATATCTGACTTAGGAGGTGTTCAAAAACCAGCTGGGCGTTTTAAAATTAAATGTCAATCAATTAAAATCAACGCTTTAAAAATCATACGTAATAATATAATTGTACATCGAAAAAAAATATATTTAAAAAGAAAACGGCAGATATTTGTGCGGGCCGCAAAAAAACGTGCGGGCCGCACAAATATTCGCCGCGGGTCGCATGCGGCCCGCGGGCCATAGTTTGACGACCACGGGTGTAGAGTATAGAAATTATAAGTGAAGGATGGTGTTTGATTGAAAAATACGACATATTTATGTGGTTGTATCTGAAAATGCTTTTTTTTATAAAAATTAAAATGTTTCCATGAAGGTTTTTCAGTTTATGGATGCGGCGCATTCCAAATCTGAAAGAATCCTGAAAATCTTCACACAAAAATTTGTGATTTTGAAAAAAAAATTCGTCATCAGTCCTAACAACATCAATAATATCGTATATTTCAGTCAAAACACCCTAGCTCACCGAAAAGTCACGGACCGCCCCAGTCAGAAAATCGTTAGGAATATCTAAATATGTATATACTCTCTGGTTCCCGGCATGCGTTGCAATGCTATATTCCATTAAATAATTTGTTTCTCCCTCCATGTCCTTTCCCGTGCGTCCTGTTCCTCTCCCGCATCCCCTACCCTCCCGCGTCCCCCTTCCACCTTCCCCGTTCACCCTCTCCCCTCTTCACCCCCGTCCCGCCAACCTCTCATATTCAGTCACAGTACATTCAGTTTTCAAACAGTTCGCGTGCTACTTATTACAACTTTTAAATTCAAATTTTCATTTTTCGTATATTACAAATATTCATTTTTGTATATTATAAGAACAATCAATCAAATTTGCTACCTAATATAGGCACCTATTTAAAATACCTATAATTATAAAAATCTATGGACAATTCTTTAAATACAAAAAAAAAAACAGCTGCCCGCCAAATTCAATTTCATCAAATGCGCGAACTGTCAAACGTGAAAGGTTAAAATAGTCGTTCATTTTTCTGAAATTATTCAATTTTTGCGCAATTTTCTTAATTATTCTTTCCGTAAAAACCTTCTAAATACAAAGTATTAGAAAACTTAAAAAAAAAAGATGAATGAAATAGGTAAAGTCGTTCTGAAGTTATGGCGTGACCAAGGGAAACAGCGATTCATTTTAGCACGGGTATATATATGTATATATGTATACAGATTTGTTAGTTATATTATGTAAATATTCCGTTTAATTTTTAGATACACAATACGTTTGCCGCATAATGAGGAAATTTATAATTCGTTTATCAATTAGGTGAAGTACACGTGTAAGAATTAACCACTTTGTAAATTGTTGATTTCCCAAAAATAAACAATCACTCTAGAAATGAACAGTTGATATTGGAATGGACAATGACAGTCATAAATTACTACATCAGTAAAACATGAAGGAGCAACCGATAACAAGCCGATTACACTAATATTTATTTTATCTTGTATTTGGCGATAACGACGCGAATAAAATGGGTTGGTTTTTGATAAGACACATTTCACGGACCACTTTAAAATTGACCGAGCGCGGAGCGTAGCGAAGTCTTGTTTTGACTCGACCGTTTTGCATTTCGTCTCTATGTTAATTACTTAGTTTGTACTTACCGTTTCCGTTTCAAGATGGTGGCCGTTTTAATGATTATTTAAACTTTCTTATTCACTTTTTTTTTTCAATTTTATGATAGGTACCTACCTGCCTGAAGAAAGTTTGAAAAAAGAATTGTAATTGATACGTAACGTTTCTTTCGACAAATCGTATATTTCGTTATTTATGATTTAAAAAAGGTTACATCAATATACGGTTTATAATGAAGTAAATAAGTATTTAAATAACAATATTACAAATCTGATAATTTTTGCTATAAAAGAAAATTTGAAATATTCATTTTTCGGCACAAGGTCTACTCTATCTGGTAATTAGATAATAGTAAGAAAATTACATATTAAAACACAAAATAATTTTTATTTATTATTTCGTTATAAGTATCCATCCATACAATGTAACTCGTTTGCTGAATTTTAAGGCATTTTTTTTAATTAAGGCAATTTTATTAACATTTTTATTATTAATAAAGGCCTTCAGAAATAATAAAAAAATATATATATATTACACAACTAAACGGATTGCAATCCTCAGAGCATAAACATCTGGTGGGAATGAATGCTGTCCTTGTTATACCGGTATTTCAATGGAAGATGCTCCCAGGAACTAGCATCATTGACCCCCTCTGCACCGACATTTGTTGACATTTCTCACATGGAACGGGTCGTTTCTACGACTCGTTCTTGCGTTCAACAACTAAACGAACGATTTGCCGGCCTCTGGGTTTCCTCTCTCCTACAAACATGGGTCTCTTCAAGAACCATGTTCGCTCCATCGTCTACTTTAAAAGACCCTCCACATAGCATCCACAAAGATGACATAAGCCCTGAGGGACATTATTTTCCACAGGTCCTCCTGTATGGAGTTAATATAAAAAAAATCGAGTGCAGTTTATACGCGGTAGAAGCGAAACTTTACCAAAACAATCTCAACCAATACTTGAAAAGTGAGGTCATAATCAAAGCAACCAATGAGGCCAGACCCAGCGTAATATCCGTTTCATATCTCAACCAACAGGAGCCTTTTAAAGTGACATCATAATTAAATCGGCCAATGATCGCAGTTGATGCGTCGTAGGTCCTATCCACAGCGGGGCGATAGAAGACTCCCTTTAAAAACTAAAAAACATAAAATATTGCTCAGAAAATTTGAAAACTTGCATAAAATAAAATACATTCTTTTCTTTTGGCCAGAAAGCAAATGACATTGAATTTAATATTTTTTACTCTCTCAGTCCTAAAAAGAAATCACTTTGGTAGTAAAATAACTTGGCCGTACGTCACGCTTTACAGGCACGTTATAATAATAAGTCACGCTATTTTTCCGGCTACGTCACGGTAGCCGATAGCCGTGATCGTCTAGTGGTTAGGACCCCACGTTGTGGCCGTGGTAACCCAGGTTCGACTCCTGGTCACGGCAGTGGTAAAACACTGTCATGGCGGCGACCTTTTTTGCTCCGTTTTTCATTATTTTCATTTAATGTATTTTTTTTTAAATCTTGAAAATGTCCAATTTTAACCTGTTTAATCACAGGAGATCATATTTGTCCCAGCTCACATAGATTTCATAGAAATCGTTGTCTCACTTACCATCATAGTGAGAAATATTTATATTAAACAGTGTTGGAAAGACAAAATAACACGTTATACATTTAAATCTAAAACTTATCCACAAAATATATTACTAGATAAAACAAAAATAAAACTAGCTGGTTCCCGGCCTGCGTTGCAAGGCCGTTTTCAAAGATTTATTTTTTACATTAACTCCACACGGGAGGCCCTGGGGAAAATAATTTCCCTAAGGGCCTATGTCATCTGAGATGCTGTGTGGAGGATTTTTTTGAGACGCCTTTATGAAACCAAAGTTTCCGACCGGAATTAAAAAAAAATTGAACTTTGTGAATTTTTTAAGATTTATTTGTGAAGCAACTAAAAAGCGAGGTGATAATAGCGTTTATAATTCACTAGCAGACCCGGCCACACGTTGCTTTGGCTAACAAAACCTTTATAACCAACGCCATCTGTTAAATCAAACCCACACCGCGCTGCCCACTGCCCGCTGCCCGCTGCCGGCTGCCCGCTGCCGGCTGCCCGCTGCCGATTGGCCAGATATATTATGTATTTCAACCAATTTACACAAAACCTTGACAAATTATATACCTTAAAACTTTTCTCGTGAATCACTCTACCTATTAGTGAAAACCGCATGAAAATCCGTTGCGCAGTTTAAAAATTCTAAGCGCACATATAGCGCAAGCGACTTCAATTTATACTTGGTAAAGATTTATCTAACAAAATATTTGTTTTTTATTCTTTATTAGAATAAACGTAATGTGAGCCGTTTTTAAAACTTTTTAAAGTTTTTAATCAAAAATTTTATTTTAAAAAAATTACATGTTTAAAATTTGACACCTTTTACAACCTTTAAAAAAAAATAACTTTCGGATACTTTCACAAATATTAAATTTATTTGGATTTTATTGCAAGTCGGAAATATTTTTACCTTCTGACAAAATAGTCCGATTTTTAAAAACTCTCGAAGATTTTGTCAAAGGAAAACAGAAATTTATAATATAAATATCTGAAATATAACGTACCATTTGAAAAGTATCGATTCTGAGAAATCCACTTAGGCTTTGATAAATCTTTCAGGTTTCGCTATTCAAAAACAACTTTAATATGAGTATTGGAGTTATTTATAGCGTTCTTGGAACTGATTATATTTTATACCTAAATCTCTATACTCTATACTCTATACTGTACAGAAGGTTATGACGCATTTATAGCATTCGGGCTTAAATCGTTTGGCTTTAGTTAATTTTAAATAAAAATTACAAAAGTCGAAAATAATGTGGCCTTACTGTGGTACCCCGTTCTAAGGTCACCCGGTTAAGTATAAATTATAAATTAGATGAAGTTTTTTTGTAGGTTCATTATTTAAGTTTTTGTAAGCATGTTAAAATATCAAGAGAGGAAAATTATAAAACAAATCTTGAAGAAAACATAATTTACGAGTAAATCTTTGTTAAGTTGCAACATTGTATCTATATTCGTTCTTCTAGTATCCATAATCCATTACATAATACTTATTTTGAAATGGGTTATATTTGAATGGTTTTTATTGCAAAAGGAAGGATATTAAATAACATTAGTTAATTTTTTTAATATATTTTTTTACAAAAGTCGAAAAGAATGTTACCTTACTGGGGTACTCGTACTAAGGTCACATTGTAGATGGGTTTTGTGTATGAATTATAATTTGAGTCAATTAGTTTTTGTAAGTATGTTTTTGAAAGTATGTTAAAATATTTAGGACTATCTATTTTATTATTTAGCAGGTTATACAGAAACAGCACATTATCAGATCTGCTGTTTCTGTATAACCTGCTAAATAATAAAATAGATAGTCCTGAATTGCTATCCACTATTGGTTTAAATGTCCCAATGAGGCGTACCAGGCACACTTCTCTTTTTCATATAGAATCCAATAACACTAATGCAGCGAGTAACTCACCAATTACTCGCGCAATCATAACATATACCCACTGTGAAAAATTACTACACCTAGACATTTTTCATGATTCCTTGCAAACATACAAAACTAATTTATTAAATTTCTTGGCGTGATATAATTGTTTTAAAATTACTTACACTTAACTTTTCATTAAACTTTAATCAGTCAATTACAATTAGTGAGCATATAATTCTTGATTTTAAAATGTCTCCTTATCTCCCCCCCCCCCCCCCCCCTTTTTTTCTTCCTTTTTATTATTATTACTTATTCATTCAATAATTAAGTTACTAGACCGGTTCATATCTCAGGCATAATTACCAAATGACATTCTATGGACTTACGTAATAGGTACATAACCATGTAATAAATTAATTTAACATACCTTATAATCTGTTTTATACTGTACTGTGTATGTCTTAATAAACAAATAAATAAAATAAATAAATAAATAAATTACTAGAGGAAAATTACAAAGCAAATCTAAAAGAAAAACATAACATGGCTGCGCACTTAGGTAGCACCATTGTTGCTATGTTCTTCCTTCCCGTGTGCACTTATTTGCAGTCGGTTATATTTCAAGGGGGAGCATTATAAATATATTTTAGAGGAAATGTTGCACATTTCTTTGTCCAAAAATAGTTTTAGTTTGTTATAAAATGAGGATCTTGTGATCGATTTGAAATCCGTAAGTCTAAACTTTACACCCGCGCCGTGCAAGCGGGTTCCCCACAGAGCGTCGGACCATCCCTTGTGATCTATTTTGTATGTGCAAAGCTACCCTGATTTTTGAATACGTAAATAATTTTTTTTTAATATAATTGTTCCAGATACATTAAATTCGGGACGTTAAGCGGGAATAACCAGACAAAACCAGAAATATGTCATTTTTAAATCAAATTTTGGACGTAAATACGTCGAGTAAATACTCTTTTTCACAAAATTTATTGAGTTCGAAAGACCGTTCTTTTACCTAGTAAAGCTATGATTTAAATTTTGAGAAAATATAGTAAAATAAGTTAAGTTTTTAAACAAAATTTTGTATTATACAACATACATTTCAAATCATATGCAGTAAAATAAATCAATAAATTATTTGGGAAAGCTACTTTTCAGAATTTTAATTTAAGTTCAAATAAAATCATTAAAAAAATATCCGCGCCTTTGTTTTGTGACGAAAATGCTTCGTTTTATCTGTTTATTTACGGTTTACAAATTAATATATTTAAGTTTTTTTACATTCTTATTTTGCTTAGACATTTAAAAAAATATATAAATACTTATGATCCTAAAGGAATTACAAAAAGTACATAATTTTAATAGTTTTATCATCACGCCTTTCAGTATTTTTGGATGTAGGTATAAATTAAAGCAAACTTTGAATAGAATAAAATCGATATTGAGTTATAATTAATTTTAAATAGCTGGTATGGAGAAAAATTATTCTTTCTCATTGGAACCGCCCTGTACGATCGTAAGAACATCTTTCGACGAAATTTGCATTCTCAGCCGCAGGCTGGTTAAAGACCCTTAAAAACATTTTTTTTAATTTTTTATTAGCATTTTCAGGTTACAATCGGATTAAACTCAAATCATTAAATACTAACATGCAACATTGATTAGAAACAGTATAAACATATATATGTATATAATATATAACTGTAGGGGCGTGTAAATAGCCCCTGACACGAGGGAATGAATACCCTATGTAAAATTAACGAAAATTGAATTCTTCCCTATGTGACACAAAAAACAGTTGACCCAGCAATTCCAAAAACCAAAGTGAAAACAAACAAATACTCACTCAGAGAATGCAGCTCAGCCACGATGTCCACACAAAAAGACACTTCTTTTCAATAAAAATGTCAAGGCGATATTGCATAATCTTAACAGATGTTTCGCACAGCAAGGAAGTTTCAACAATGAAAAATTTGCATATTAATAATGCGTGCCAAAATCCAATCTTAGGTACAACAATAATTCACTCACTGGGTGAACCACTGGATAATGACTGACCAGTGACATCTGTTGGCCTTTCACTGACACTCCCGTCAGAAGCAATTGCCTGCCTCACAGAGGTAAGGAAATGCATGAATACACTGCATCTCAAGTCACATAGGTTAAATTCAATACAATACAAAAACCATAGATGGCGCCCTTATGGTCTTATAGCATAAATTATTAATTTAAAGAAATTAATGCCCAAATATATTTATGGCGCATATCCATATTCCCCGCCTTGGAAGTTCGTAGAGCTTACAAAAGAAAGAGTATAAAAATACAAATGAAACAAGAAATGAAATAGAAATAAAGTGACTATTCACCGGTAATATTCAGGAATGACACGCATTGGAAATTCGCAGAATCTCACAAAATAAAGAAAAATAACTAAAAATACAATGTAATAAAGTTCAATTGACCAAGATAACGGATATTAAGTAATGCCATGTCTGGGTCAGAGATCATTGAAACAATGACTAAAAACAAAAAATAAATAAATAAAAATAAACAAAAATAGATAAAATATAAAATTATTGCGTTGGAATGGGATATAATTTGACAACCGGACGTTTAAAAGAACCAAATCTTGTCTTTACCGTCGCAACGCGAACAATTTTATCCATTCCGGGATGGATTTCAGTTATCACGCCTAAAGGCCAATTTAACGGAGGGGAATCTTCTTGTCCCACTAGTACGACAGTTCCGATATCAATCGGATGATCAGAAGTAGTCCACTTCTGCCTGACTTGCAAGGTGTGCAGATACTCTGAACGCCACTTCTTCCAGAAGGACTGAACCATGCTGTCTAATAATTGCTTACGCTGAGTCAAATTGATTTTACCGTCTGCCAGGACAGAAGCAGGCAAGTACTGCAATGGTGTCGACATTAAAAAATGCGCAGGCGTAAGGACTTCTGGATAAGGGTCAGAAGACATAACTGTAAGTGGACGCGAATTCATTATGCACTCAATTTGAACTAGCACAGTCTGTAACTCCTCATAGGTGAGAAGCTGAGTTCCAATCACACGGTACAAGTGTGTCTTCATGCTCTTTATGTTCGACTCCCACATACCCCCAAAATGAGGCGCGCGTGGTGGAATCATTTTCCATTCTATACGACGCTTAGCGAGTTCGCGCTTTAATGAGGGCTCATATTCAGATTCAACCAAAAACTTGTAGAGGTCATCTAATTGTGCCTTCGCACCCACAAAATTAGTACCATTATCTGAATACAAGCATGTTACCGGGCCACGCCGAGAAATAAAACGGCTGAAAGCAGCCAGGAAAGCATTTGAAGTTAAGTCAGAGACCAACTCAATATGAATAGCCTTGGTCACAAGGCATACGAATAGACAAATATATGCCTTTTGAGAATGTTGTCCTCTCCGACGAGTCAGCGTAATACGGAGGGGACCTGCGTAATCTACACCGGTATGTACGAAGGCCTTTGCTTCTGCAACACGATATGACGGTAAATCTGCCATCTTCGGTGTAGGATGCGATGGATTTAAGCGGAAGCAACAATTGCATTTCCGCACCATCGCCCTAATAACAGTCCTAGCATCTTATATCCAATAGCGTTGACGTAAGATAGACATAAGAAGTCCTGGGCCTGTATGACAGTTCACGACATGAAAGTGAGCGATGATCAGATCGACAACACAGTCATGTTTGGGAAGTAAAACCGGATGTTTAACCTCAAAAGGTAAATCCGATTTAGAAAGCCGCCCCCCAATACGTAACAGATTATCTCCATCAAGAAATAGAGATAAACTCTGAAGTCTTTTGGAATGAAATTTGCCTTTCTGGAGTGCAGCAATATCTCCTGCAAAATGAATACTCTGCACAGCACGAATCACAGCCTTTTCAGCAGTCATAAGATTATTGACCGTTCCAGAGGAAAGTGATATCTTTTTTATGAATCGGAGGACATAAACAACAATCCTTAGTAGTTTATCCCAAGTGGATATACGCTGAGCCAGTTCACTCAGGACCGATTTTTCACCCTGAAATGTTGCAATGAGCACATTAGCCTTGTGTTCAGGCATTTCACCAGTATTGGTAGGGTGAAACGGTTTTAATGGCCATTCCAAAGGTGGGCTGCGAATCCATGATGGGCCGTTCCACCATAAATCATGTGAAACGAGTTGGGAAGGAAGCATGCCACGAGAAAGGCAGTCGCTCGGGTTTTCACTACCAGCAACATGGTAAAAGTTCTCTGGAGACAAATTTTCTTGGCACTGAGCTACGCGATTACTAACAAACACCGACCAGCGATGCGGTGAAGAATGTATCCAAGAGAGCGCAACGGTAGAATCGGAAAACGCATATGTTCCTGCAATAGGAAGACGCTCAGAATAATTATCTTGAACCGTCCGTATTAATTTGGACATCAATACTGCGGCACAGAGCTCCAAACGAGCGAGGGTCGTCACTTTGGTGGGAGAAACCTTTGATTTTGCGCACAACAATCTCACTGTAATTTTTCCAAACAGATCAGTGGTGTGCAAATAAATCACACAGCCGTAACCATTCATGCTTGCATCGCAGAAAGCAACAACGAGCACCGTACTGTCTTTCAGGACACCAACATGGCGAGGGATTTTTATCATTGAAATTAGAGGAAATTCCTGTGTAAGCGCCGAAAACCGACGAATAACGCTATCAGGGGGTGTATCATCCCAACCAATGTTGCACAGCCATAGCTCTTTGATAAGTAATTTAGCGTACAGAATGACAGGGGCGACCAAGCCGAGGACATCAAATAAGCGGGCGACTATGGAGAGTATGCTCCGCTTTGTGCACTTCTCCTGAACATAAGATGTCGTAAAGAAGAAGCTGTCATCAGCTGGTTCCCACGAAAGGCCCAACACCTTAGAGGTATTGTTAGAACCAACAGTGAAGTCCACTGTGCTGCGGTGAGAATCCGGGAGGTTCTCAAGTACAACTTGAGAATTACTAGTCCATTTTACTAAATCAAAGGCACCGGACTTAAACAACGAGATTAATTCTCGAGAAAGACGTATGGCGCTGGGCTCATCTGCAATAGAATAGACCAGGTCGTCCATATACAGCTTGGACTCTGCCACTTTGGCAGCGTCCGGGTAATGTGGTCTCATATCCTGGGCTAACTGGCGAACCGTCCGCATTGCTAAGTATGGACTTGCCGTCAAGCCGAAAGGAACTCGATTGAACTGAAAAGTTCGTATGAGACCATTATTTGAGAATCGAAATAAGATCCTCAGGTATCTGCGATGCTTGCTAGGAACTTCAATCTGTAAATACATTTGCTTTATATCCGCAGTCATAGCGATGGGAAAAAGACGAAAGTCAAGCAAAAGCAGAAACAAATCGGCTTGCAAATTGGGACCAGTATGAATAATGTCATTCAGTGACAGCCCTGTGTGTGTTTTAGCACTAGCATTGAGCACAATACGAGGCATTGGTTTGTCTGGACGAGTGACAGCATGATGTGGGATGTAGTATCCATCTTCTGTGATATCAGACTCTGAGACTTCTGATAGGTAATTATTTTCAATATATTCACTGATAACCTTGTTATAATTCTCCTGCAAAGCAGGGGAATGTTTAAATTTTCGCTCCAATGCCAAAAATCGGCGTTGGGCTGGAGTACGAGAATTACCCAATTGTCTTGGATCTTTACAGAAAGGTAAAGCAACAGAATATCTACCATCATCAGTGCGAGAAATTGATGAAGTAAAGAGATTCTCACATTCTGTCTCCTCCGGACTTAGAAATTTCATATTAGGTATCTCTTCTAACAGCCAAAATTTTTGCACTAAATCATTCAGTGCGAGTGCCGAAAATGATGTGTTTGTGTTGAGCACATTATTGGGGTAATCACCCATCAACACGAAACCGAAAGCGGTCGATAACGCGGGGGGTGCACTAGTACCCGATTCAACCCTGTTCCCTAAATAAATATATGGGAACAGTTGCGCACCGATGACGACATCCACGCATCCAGGAATATTCCACGTTAAGTCTGCGAGAGGTATGCCCTCTAAGTACCTCATGTCACCCTTGGCTATATAGTGATTAGGTAATTGGTCGGTGATACTGTCAACGACAAGCGCATGTATATTATATTTATTCTCTGGGTATACGCGAGACTCAATATCCAAATACACGTAACCGAAAATTGGTCGAGACGTTGATCCAATTCCTTTGACAAACGAATTACTCAAAGGAATTATTGGTAAATTCAGCGTCTTACAACAATCGACCGTAATCAAATTATTTTGAGAGCCATTATCAATTAGGCACCGAACAATAACTTTATTTCCGTTTTTAAGCTTCGCGTATACTTGTGCGGTCGAAAGTAAAATAGAAGAGTTCGGTGTTACTTTGGCACAAAGCGAACACGAAGGATTGACATTTGCAGTCCCCTCCACTTGCTTATCACCAATGCCAGTTCCATTGATGCTGGATGACACTGGAGGGGGGACTGACGGTTCTTCACTGGTAGGTACTTGCGACGTATGTACATGAGTATTGGTTTTCATATTATTCACACTGCCGAAATGTAAGAATGTATGATGACGTTTATTGCACAAATCACAAACTAACCCCGATTTGCATGACTTGATTGTATGTGAACCACTAAGGCAATTTACACAGGCATTTTTCGATTTTATAAATTCAAATCGAGCCTGTGGGGAACTCATACATTTAAACTTTGAGCAAACGTTGACTAAATGATCAGTTTTGTTACACAGAATACATCCTTTCGGCGGAGCTGGGAAGCGCGGAATATTCGCATTACTCGCGACGAACGATTTAGTATTATTTGATCGGGAGGACGAAATGGGATGCGTTTTATTTACGACACCATGCGAGTTACTCGTTCGTTCTAAAATCTTTACTTGATCTTGTACAAACGAAACTAACTCATTATAAGAAGGAATTTCTTTATTACGAACTGTCAGCTCAAAGTTCTGAGCCGTCTGTGAATCAATTTTTCTTACCGCGCAGTGAAACAAAATAAAATCAGTTAAATGTTCAATACCTAACTGCTTTAATGCCGACACTGACGAAGAATATCTTTCAATGAAAGAATTGAGACTGGCAGATGTATTCGTGCAGTTTTTCGCATCGAGAATATTATTTAAATAATGTGTTCCTAGTGTACGTTTATCTTGATATTTTTTAACTAAACTCTCCCAAATGATCTGATATGTATCACCCGAAGGCACAATGCCTGCGGTTATGTTCAAAGCCCCGTGTGTGAGTTTTCCGACTAAGTACTGCACACGCTGCGAGTCAGTTAGCTGTCTATTATTATGAATATTGGCTTTAAATGACTCAAAAAATTTCGACCAGCTTTCATTCTTACCATCGAAGGTTGGAAGATCTATTGCAGGAAGATTAATCATACACGGCTCCCGCGACTTATTTTGTGACGTCAGTGATTCTCTTACAGAAGTTTTCATATTCGATCTAGTTCGTTTGACCTTCAAAAAAAGATCATCAAAAGCATTTAAAGCTTGAAAATCTGGTTTAAATTCTGGATTTAAAGTTAACTGACGATCATTGATGCTATCTATAATATTTTCAAATTGACTTCGCATTTGATCAATCATCTCTGACTGAGCCATAAACACTTCGTTATTTCTTGACTCAAAATTAGATATATTATTTGTTGCATTATACAGATCGTTCATACGAAAAAAAAGATTTTCCTTTTTTGCGGTTAAAAGAATAAGCGATCTGTCTTGAGCCTCATCAAAACCCTCCTCCGTAATTCTTGGCATTTTTTATATATGCGAAAAGATTACCACAAAATTTTACAATAATGTTACAATGTTAATAATTAATTAATAATAATGTTGCGAATAATTATCCAAAATTACGACAATTCTGCGAACAATGTTAACAATTAATTAATAATAATAATGTTGCGAATAATTATCCAAAATTACGATAATTCTGCGAACATCCAAATATGTCATCCAAAAGCAAAAAACAAGACCAGCTATAGTTCTCAAAAAATGAGAGGTACTTCAAATTTACCAAAAAAAATACGTAAATTCGAACATCCATGTAATATCAGCTATAATCTCGAATTGAATGAATAATCCAGGCTACGAAGGACCATTAAATATGTAGGGGCGTGTAAATAGCCCCTGACACGAGGGAATGAATACCCTATGTAAAATTAACGAAAATTGAATTCTTCCCTATGTGACACAAAAAACAGTTGACCCAGCAATTCCAAAAACCAAAGTGAAAACAAACAAATACTCACTCAGAGAATGCAGCTCAGCCACGATGTCCACACAAAAAGACACTTCTTTTCAATAAAAATGTCAAGGCGATATTGCATAATCTTAACAGATGTTTCGCACAGCAAGGAAGTTTCAACAATGAAAAATTTGCATATTAATAATGCGTGCCAAAATCCAATCTTAGGTACAACAATAATTCACTCACTGGGTGAACCACTGGATAATGACTGACCAGTGACATCTGTTGGCCTTTCACTGACACTCCCGTCAGAAGCAATTGCCTGCCTCACAGAGGTAAGGAAATGCATGAATACACTGCATCTCAAGTCACATAGGTTAAATTCAATACAATACAAAAACCATAGATGGCGCCCTTATGGTCTTATAGCATAAATTATTAATTTAAAGAAATTAATGCCCAAATATATTTATGGCGCATATCCAATAACCTTTACAAGAGTGTAACTACTCGTGTGTAAAGGGAAGAGAAAAAAAAAATATATATATTTTTTAATTAAAAAAATTAAATTAATTAAAATTAAAAATTAGAACACATTCATTATATTTACGTACTCACATAAATCAAATGTGTAAAAAAAAATAATAAAAATATAAAAAAAAAAAAATAATTATATAAAATAAATTTTTGAAAAAGTATTGTTAATTTAAGGTTAATGCGTTAATACATATCTTTACGTATTCTGATGGGCTCTCCAAGTATAAATTTGAAAATTGCCTTTTGTGCTATCAGGACTGGTTTCATAATGGAATCGTATGAACTTTATGAAAACATTTTTTTTTAATATGTGTAATTTATTCTCGCAGATTATAGTATACAATTTGAGATTAAAGTCTTTAGAGAAATATATGTTTTAATGTACGATGTTGAAAAACGAAGTGGAAAATAAAACGGGAAAGAATGGTGAAAATTGGGAAAATTATACAAGTCTGGTTACCAAAGAAACGTTTAAATTCTGAATAGCAGCCCTTCACGAGAGCAATTCAGGAATCATATTGAAGGTGTATTCCAGGTTGCTGACTTTTCTTTGTACCAGAATAATAAGAATGAATAGCTTATTATTGTATCCAGAAAAACCTTTGATAAACATATTTTAATAAATTGGAAATAAATTTGGCTTGGAAATAAATTCAGTTCCATTGATATTTTCATTTATTTCTTACCTAAATTTATATCAGAAATTACAAAATTTCTGAATAAATTTTAATTATTATTCTTCTAATATTTCTTTTTAATTCTGCTTCCTATCTATTAGTGTAAAGGAAAAGAATAAAAAATAATATAATTATTGGTATTTCATTGTTTCTATTTCTATTATTACTATGTTACACGATTGATGTAAATGCTCCAAGGGCGTAAATAAATAAACATTTTACTCTACCAAGACTTGCAGGAATGTTGTGCCGTGCTCAAAATAGGTACGAAAACAATTATTATTGCAATTTTTCAGCTACGAATTTGTAAATATTATATTTCGTACATCTTAATTGCGTACTTCAAAAATTACCTAACCGCCACTGCTGAATTAAAGACACTTAATACTTTTTTGTTTTGAAGAGTTTTATTTCACATGTGGGTACATTTGTTACTTAATTTGTATTTATTTCCTACCCTAATATCCTAATATTTGCGACAACTTTGTAACAATTACTAAACATTTTTTTAAGAGATTTATTTCACATGTTACATTTGTTGCTTAATTTTTATTTATCTGCTATCGGTTTCGAGGCATCCATGTCATTCACAAGCAATCTTTGCAACAACTATGTAACAATTTCTAGGCATTTTGTTTTGAAGAACTTTATTTCATGTGTACATTTTTTACTTTATTCTTATTTTTCAGCTACTGGTTTCGACACTTCCGTGCCCTTCCCTAGCAATCTTAAACAAATGGACATGTGAAATAAAACTTTTCAAAACAAAATCTCTAAAAATTGTTACATAGTTAATGCCCAAAAAAAACATTTTAAACTTATTTACAAATGCATATTTAATTACTGAAGTCATAACTTTTTTAAGTGCCAACATCTAGGAAACGGTTTAAACTTTCAATTCAATGATATGTGTCGTAATAATTTCAGTAGAACTTTTCCAAGTTGTTGTAAAATCGACCTGTACGGATTAAATTTTCAAATCTAACAGAAAATATAGCAATAAATTATCAATATTATTATGTAAGAATAAATCTTACCTGATCTTCACTGTTGTCTTCCAAGTTGTTCAAGCTGTCAGTAGATGTCATTGTGAATTCCTTTTGTCAACCAATAATCACTCAAAACCTATTTACAGCTCGGAGTCACATAACACTGCTGCAACAGAATCCATAATCAATCTCAAAAACTATATAAAACATATACTTTTTTACACTCCATAAACTTTAAAATTAGAAGGAAAAATAAAGGAAAACAAATGTACCACGTGTATTATTAATAATTTAATAAAGAAAGCGAAAGAAGCTTGTGAAAGTGAACATTTTATTTACATTTGAAATATCGCTTTATAACTTTTAAATGAGTTACATCTATCGTTATTATTAACAATAATAATATTAGGTAGGTACGTTTAAAGGTGATTATTTGTTTGTTATTTCAATATCCTTATTATTTATTAGTGTTTGATTATTATTTTTTACACTTTATAATCGAAATATTAAATTCTTAATAAAAATGATTAAGGATGTTACGATTGCCTTTAAATATCAAGATTTTTTTTATCTGGAATGAGTTATTATTTTTAATTTTATTTTTGATCTCAAACCCAATCTTTAATCTGTATTTAAACACACGATAGATTTAAAAGCAGCTGTAATAATTTGAAACGGAGATAACTTGAATTACTGGTGTATAAATGAGATGTATTGAAACTTTGAATTATTTACGTAAGTTTAGAAAGACGCGAACTTTTAAGAAGGTTCTACGGCAGTGAGTTGCAAAGCCTCCCCGCGCCGACAGCGGCCGTTAGCTAACTGACGTCGCTTCCTGCGAGGGGCGTCTCGGCGCCGACGCCTGCGCTTCGAGGCTTTCGCGGGACGCCGTTACCATGGTGATCTAGCAGATATCACAGACCGCACTGGTTATGTAATACAAGCCGAAAACTTTCTAACGGCAGGACTATAACTTTTTTTACTGGTCTCTGCGGAGAAGCGTGAAGTTGAAAAATGTGTTTTTTCGGAAGGTGAGAGAAATTCGGAATCCGAATTGTGTGCCGATTTATGTTGGATAATTCGGTGACTGAAGGTTTTTCTACAATATCAGTTGAACGAAGATTTTGTCAAATTTATATCCATCCAATTTTTATAAAAAATTAATAAATTATTGTGTTAGAAATCTTAACTCCCGATAATATAAACATTTCCTAATCCCTTTAACCGTAATGCTACTTTAAAACTTTATATCTGAAACGCGCATCATATTTATTGAATGACATAACCAGGAAGAATTATATTGTTCCTCCTTTCTCTCTTCACCTCAAAAACATCATCTACACTCTACACAGCATTCTCAAATATAACATAAGCTCCGAGGGAAATTATATCCCCCCCCCCCCCCCCCCATCCCCTCCTTCATGTTATATTTCACCATTTTTAGTTAAAAAATCACCTCTTCCTCAAGGGCACTCGTGTCGCCAAAATTTATCATTCCAGAGAATATTTGTTGATTGATAGGCACAGATTGTCTGCTTAGTATTTACTAAGCACTTAGTTAAGTTAACTTAACAAAACTACTAAGTTAAATTGTTAAACTACTTGTTACTTTAAATGCAATATCATGTTATTATTTGTATTTTTACACAAATTCACAAATTATGAGTCTGGAATAAATAAACATGAATTAATAAACAAAATCGTTTTTTAAATTGCAAAAATCGATAAATGGATGTCATTACAAATTATGACAGATAACAATAATAATGATAGTTTCATTTTGGTAGGAGATTACAATCTACCTCACTTACATTGGCTGCCAATTAATGGGAACTGTGATTATATGTTTACTGAACCAATCAATTCATTGAATCCCGCCCATTGGAACTTTACAGAATTTTTATCATTTAATAATCTGAAACAATATAACTCTCAGAGAAATAGTATAAATAATCGCATTCTTGACTTAGCTCTAAGTAACATACCACTGAAAATTACGCACAATAATATCTCATTAGTACCAAAAGATATTTATCATAAAACACTGCTATTTCTATTAAATTTTTTTTTAAAACCTGAAAAATAAATCGAAGCAAATACTACTATACAGAAAAGCGGATTATTCAATAATAAACAAAAATATTTGTTTAATAAATGTTTATAATAAACTGTTTTTATACATTGAATAATAATATTATTAAATATATAAAATAAATAAAAAATTAACACATAATTAAATGAAATTGATTGGGATCATAAACCTAACCATTTGAATACTCAACCCACAACCCGTCTTTACAACATATTAAACAACATTAAAATAAATTATGTACCAACTAAACCAGCTAAAAATTGTAATTATCCAGTATGGTATACGTCATCTCTCATAAAAATAATTAAAGAGAAAAATAAATACAAAATAAAAAATTTTAAAATCCACGTAACTATCAAACGTTTTCTCTCTTAAGATCTAGACAAAAACGAATCGCACAACAACTCTACATTAATTATTATATACATACTGCTGAAAATAACATAAATGGTAATCCTAAACTCTTCTGGAATCATTTTAATAACATGAAAAAAACACAATCGTCTCTTCCAAGGACGATGCACCTAGATGACAAAAAGCAGAAAATGGTCAAGATGTATGCATTATTTCCATGGAATATTTCCAATCAGTTTACATAAACGATAATAACCTACCAGACTTTGACATAACAGAAAACATTAATAACATAAATATCACCACTGTTAAATTCACACAAGAAATAGTCTTAAAGAAATAAAAGCTCTTGACATTAACACAAGTGCGGGGTGTGATGACATTCCGTCATACTTTCTAGTTAATTGCGCTGAAACACTCGCAAAACCTCTCTGCAGTATATATAATAAATCAATGAACGAAGACACGGTACCTGAAATATGGAAAAGAGCCTATGTAACACCAATACACAAAAACGGTGAAAAAAATAATGTTAAAAACTATCGTCCAATTTCAAAACTAACAACATCTTACAAAAAATTGTTTACCAATATCTAAGCCCACAACTCAATCACATCATAACAACAATATAAGACGGTTTTACAAAAGGCATAAATGTGGAAAGTAATCTCGTTCTCCTTACTGAATTCATTGTCGATCACATGGACAAACGCACTCAAGTAGATATCATATATACAGACTTTTCCAAGGCATTTGACAAAATTTATCAAAAATTATTACTGGGAAAACTTTGGTCATTAGGTATACGCGGTAATTTATTTCGTTGGGTTACATCTTATAAACTGAACAGATCACAGGCAGCAGCAATAAAGGGCTTCAAATCAGATTTCAATGAAATATCCTCTGGGATCCAACAGGGTTCTCATCTCGGACAATTGTTTTTCATTTTATATATTAATGATATGGTCAATGTTGTAAAATACTCTGAAATAGAATTGTTTGGTCTCCATTTTATAAAATCCATACAAACAAAATTTTAGCAATTCAAAACAAATTCCTCAAATATCTTTGTTAGGGGTCGTCCATTAATCATGTGATGTTTTTTTTAGCAACTTTTTAACCCCCCCCCCCCCCCCCCCCTGGTGATATGTGGTGAGGTTTTAGACTAACGTATTTCTCTGATGTTTCCTGAATATGTTATGTGTCTATGTTATTATCATTTATACTTATAATTCTGTTATGATTTGATTTATATGTACAACCTGGCTTCTTATGGTTACCAACGTATCGAAATTTTTATGTTTTACGTAAATTTTAGTTTTATACTTAATCTTATGTTTTATAAAATCTTTGATCTCGTACTCCTTTATCATAAATTTTATTATTATTTGGCTATACAAACATGTACAAACTGGAAAAATGTAAACTGTCGATTCCCGAAAATAAATAAAATTACGTAGTCTTTTAATATTTCATTTGATATTGGTACATAAACCTTCGGTGTGTCGTCGTTGTGGTTTGAAAAAACCTTCAAAGGACGAATACTACGACGCGGAATATATGTATATATATACTTTTAATGTTAAGCAGAACGGAATTACAAACTTTAAATTTTGATTTATTACTCAATTACGAAAGGAATTATAATAAAAAATCGTGAAATTTACAAGCTTTTAAATAAAATTACATAAAACTTTTTTTTTTTCGACAGAATGTACAATTCAACAGAAGCGGAACAGGTTGGAATCACTCAGCGTATTTCATTAATCATTTTAAAGTTGTTAAGAACTTTCGAGTACCGAATTAAGAAGAATCTTGAACAAATTATTGTAATGAAGTAAGTTGGGCGATTTCGCCTTGTGACTGCTGGTCCAAGGACCGACGAGGGGGTAGATATTCTAATCAGTTAATCGGAATACTTTGGTAAGCATCCTACATAAAAAAAAGATTATTTTTAAAGAGAATGGAAAGTTAGCCTACTTATTGGTATTGGAATTGAATAGGTATAAATAGTCTAGGCAACGAAGGAAAAATAGGGGAAATAATTCACGTTAAAACCAATTTTGACACAGTTGTAGGGGAAGGTGTCCTTAACAAAATACTAAAAGTACTGGGGGGTGGGGGTGGAGCTAAGGGGGGGGGGGGGTCTAAAGGTCATTTTTTCAGTTTTTCATTAATAACTCGAAAACTACTGCATCTAGCGAAAAAGTGTTTAGGTACTAAATTATCTACATAAAATTCTCCACAAAAAAGGATCTATAAACTTTTTGGTTTTGGCTTAGGTTTTGGTTTAGGATCAGTGCTTAAGGAGATAGGGAGGGGGGAAAATGTAAAATAAAAAATTAAAAAAAAACTGTTTTAATTTTTAAAAATGAAATGTTTGTCGGTAAAAATGAGATGCTTATTGTTAAAAAATCAAATAACTAGTGCTTAAGGATGTACCTTGAACATTAAATTTCGTCGAAATCTAAACTTTCATTGTCATCAATGCTGTCTTCGACGGGGGCTCCGTTCATACATGAGCCGAGGCAGCCGCAGGCACCGGAGCAGGCAATCCCTGCTTTGCGGCAACCGCAGCGCATCCCACACCCAGTCGTGCATCGGCAAAAAATCGTGTTCAAAATGGAGATGTGTGCCACAGGGTCGTTCGTGTTAACTGGGTTAAGGATCCCATCTTCTCCCTTGACCCAACCCCATTGAATGGGTGGTAGGGGGTTGCCTAGCCACTGTTGTATCTGTAAAAAAGTAATGAAACCAAGGTAAGCATTCATCACAAATTGATGTTTGTAATAAGAAAGCAGTATTTAAAACTATATGTAACTGGATTTAATTACCTGTACTCTGAGGGAGTGTGGCTTTGAAGCTCTTCTGGTGGGAGGAAGAGTGGCCATGTCTGATTTGGGCTTCGTTGACGCTTTCAAAAATGTCAAGTACCGATGTTTGTTTAGGTTGTCTTGATGAGCAGGCGCTTTGTATACAGCCAAAAAAGTTTCTCGCCAGCCTGTTTAATATTCTCAGGTGATGCTGAGGGATCAGAGAATATTGGTGAAATGTCTTGGGTAAGGCCAGGATTTTCTGTGAAGAGCTTAGCGATTCCCACTTTACTCTTTCCATATATCGCCGAGGTGGTGTCGCATCCGGAGAAGCTATGGAGAAGGAGAATCATTTTGGCGATTGGAAGCTGTTGAAGTGGTCGCACCGAAAACAATTTGGTCTCCACATTCCCACGGCCCGGCTTCATGAAATATATATTGATTAATGGTGGTGCCAATCCAATAAGGAGAACTAAGTCCACATCCTCCCCAACTATTGCTACATTTTAATGTAGAGCAGCTTGATCGAGAGGCAGTAGTTTTCGAGTTATTAATGAAAAACTGAAAAAAGGGACATTTAGACCCCCCCCCTTAGCTCCACCCCCACCCCCCAGTACTTTTTGTATTTTGTTAAGGACACTTTCCCCTACAACTGTGCCAAAATTGGCTTCTACATGAATTATTTCCCCTATTTGATATTTTTGGGTCTTCGTTGCCTGGACTAAAAATCATGTTCACAGAAACGCGTTGCCAGTCTCCAGTCGAGGATGAGTGGGGCCCTTGCAGTACCGGCGCGTACAAAATCATTAATAATTTAATAGGTAGCCCATACCTCCTGGAATGTTATAAGTTGTATGTGATGAATAACTACAGCCAGGGACGGTACCACGATCTTCTATGTATCCCACAGAGCAGAACGGATGTACTGGCTCGGCATAGCATGACCAGAGGTATGGTGTTGTTAAATAACGCTTCCAAAACTGTTGACATCATTAACAGTTAGTAGCTTTGAAGAATTCAAGAGGCATTTAAGTGCCCGCTATAATATGTACCTACATATCTCATGTTACTATTTAACGATTCTTTTATTTACCCATAAAGGTGTAGTTTGTGTCACATGTGTATTGTAAATGGACACACAGTCTGTAATACACATACAATTTAAAAAATAATACAACTCATTCCGTGTACATTATAACGCGTACAGTGCGCTATTCGGCCTCCCTTGGTGATGCAGCGCATCACAGATGTTCGCAGAGGGAAGGGTGCATGAGTTCGCTGGTTTGATTGGGAGATCGGAAAACACTCTTTTCCAGGCCGTCGCCCAGTGGTATGGCGCGCTCCTACATTGTAGATGGCGAATTTCTCTCAAGCCACCATAGTTCAAGACAATGTGTCTACAATTTTATTTTACGATCAATTTAACATAGATTTAGATTTATTTAGATGTATTGTAACGTAATTATTTTCATGGTAGTTACTCAATCGGTACCTACTTGCTCAGAAGGAGTTTTATTAATTTCGGGTGCCGTTGGAACGATTGATAACAAATTCAAATTGCCGGAACGTTGCTCGATTGTTTGGTTTTGGAAAAAAAAAAACGATTAGAAGGGCGACGTCATGACATAACGATGGATTGATCGGAAGTTTTGAGTTGTAAGGAGTTTTGATACTCGTAAGTGATTGTGTAAATTTGTAATATTATGTATATATTATGCTAAAATGGTGCTGTGAAGAAATATTGCTTGACACTCGTAATGACGCAGCAAACAGCCCATCGAGAAATGGCCATTGGGATACTGAATGCAGCTTGATACATTGATGTTTTGGTCGGGCGTGTTAGCAGCCACGTACAATCCAATATCACCGAGGACAGCTTTGATGTAGATTGCAGGCGCTTCTTAAATGACGTCAACAGTCTAGAACTGCGGGTTATATCCTTTCAATGCTGAGAGATGGCCATCGGACCCATTGTGATCAGCGGGCCTTTGTGGATGGACTGGAATCTTGGATGCTTCACGGTGTCATGGGCTTGCGAAGCGGCAGCTCTGGGACTCTTCTCCAGCTATCTGGAGCCCTTGTCGCTGAGGTTAGAAGAGGTGCGCCATTTTAACTATGGCAAGCTACGAATGATCATTTGGAGTGGATTCTACTAAAATAACTGAATTATCTCTCTCTGTCTCTCTCTCTACATTTTTTTGAGTTTACAAAGGTATTTATGTAGATTATGTTTTTTGCTTGTCAATAATAACAAGTACATTTTGTTTAATGTGAGTTCTTTTATTTACATCAGATAGTAGCTTTCTTTTTATCCCACGCAGGACCCTGAGATGATGATGAGAGCTCATGCAAACGGAATTTCTCTGCTAACTGAGAAAGGTACGTGTCAGTATGTTTTATATGGTAGTCAGTATATTGCACACACCACGCTGTTCAGCTGAAATAGATAAATATTATTATATTAATATCTAGTACTAGCTGAACCCGACCACGCTTCGCTGTGGCTTTTTCTGATTTTAATTATTAGAGGAGTTAACAAAAATTGTCTAGCAACTGTGCATTTTCCAAGAAGATACATTGCTTAATTGAATATCTTCTGCGACTATGCTGTAGTGTAGAATATAAGGGAAGAAAAAAAACATTCGTAAATTTTTTAAAATTATTTATTTATTCAGACCTTAAATGCTTTTACAATATCACTTCATTATAGATTAGCACCTATTAGTGTCAGCTATTCTTTGTAGTTGATCATTTCTGCGTTGCAAAACGATATCGCGAGGATGAAATTCTTCTCCAACCATGACAATTCCCACCTCATTAATTGTTGGCGCATTAAATCGTCTGACATGCTCACTTGTTGGTGTTTGATCAGCACTAATGATAATTTTATGGCTGTCTGATGGCATGAGATCAATTGCATTTTTGAATATTCGAATTAAATTATTTTTATCATCTAACATTTTTTCAACTACTCAACAATATTTCTTTTGACTTTATTAGAGATTTGACAGCGTGCATTCAACTGATCATTTTGATCTCCCATGAAATATATTTGTAGAAATTTATGTTGATTGCTGTGAAAAGGAAGTAAAGAGCCAGCTTTATGGTAAATTTGTCCCTGAATTTAAACGTCGGCATAAAATTTTCTGTTATAACGTTAGCCAAACGAAGTCATCTGAAAACATGAATTGTATTTTCTAATATTTTTGAGGAAATGTTTTGAATCATCAGTAATTCCTTGCAACAAATTTATCAGTCGTGCTATTGGCTGATCAATTTCAGGTAGCTTCACTTTGGCGCTCGCACAACACATTCCTTGAGTCTCTCCTTTAAATTTCATCGATTTGCAGTGTGGACAAACGTATCCATTTTACCGATTTGAACAAATTTACATGAGGTATTGTATTGAATATCTGGTTCGTATGAAAAAGTAATTCGATGGGACGAAGCATGGTTATTCAAAAGCTGCACTTGCATTCGTCTTCGGCGTTGATCTATTTCTTCTTGACTTTGTTGAGATGAATGTGCTGCTGGTCTTCTTCGCGCTTCTACTCGTAAGCTTTTACGTCTTTCTTCCCGACGATTCGCCAGTTCTTCTGCTCGCCTCTGAATAATTCTAACTCAAACATGTTCATTATCGTCTAAACGTTCTTGATCAGTGCGGTTTGATCTTCTCTGACGATCTGCGTTTGCGTGTCGAGTACGACTGCCTATGTTTGAACGTGAGCGAGGCATCCCACGAATGGTGATCAACTTTGAAAAAACTTACACATCAATCAACTGGTCACAGTTACACTTTTTTGACCCTTTGATAATTTGTCATATATAATTCGATTTGTTAATCTGATTTTTTGTAGGTTTTGCAAATTTACGAACTGACATTCAGTACAATTATAAGTAAATTTAAAACGCACAGAGAAAACAAATGAGTGAAAATAGTAATATAATTTGTAAGATATAATTCTACTTTTAAATCCGATTAAATTCTTTTAATTCCTAATTGTAGGTATCACAATTTTTTGTAACTTTTAATAAAATGGCAACACTGTCTAGAACTGTCATTCCGTTTTTTACTCTGACAAATTATGAGTCAATTTAAAACGCATAAAATGATCCCTTTCCTTTGAAACTTCCAAATAAAAAGTATGTATAAACGCTCGTCTGCTAAAATGCAATGTTCTGTAAAAATTTTGTGTCAATTCATCGATTACTTTCCGAGATTAGCGAACGCAAACATACGGAACCTAAATTTTTATATTATCTGTACTACGATATCGGCTGGCTTAACATTTCAATTGGCAGCGTCGCGTGTCACCTCTATAGATATACTTGATGATATCAGTGCAAAATAAATCCCTATATATATTCCAGTGGCAGGGCGCGCCCCTACTTTATAGATGACGAATTTCTCTCAAGCCACCATAGTTCAAGACAATCTGTCTACAATTTTATTTTATGAGTATATTTATTTATTTATTTATTACACGCCCTAGTGGGCTTTTCTTATAATTTTTTACAAATTATTTGTATTGAATTAAACACTTAACAATTTAAACAATAAATAAAATATAAAGATAATGACAAAAAAGGTTGCAACAAAACACAAAACAAAATACATGCATAAAAATGTAAACAGAAACTAAGAATATTCACGCATATAATTAAATGTAAGAGATTCTTCAAAACAAAATAGTAGTAGCATACAAGTTATTTGGAAGGTACATAGGTCTATTTGTGTCTTGAAGAATAAAGGTGATAGAATATACAACATTTATACTGATTAGTTTTAATATGAAATATATCGCCCAAATTAGAATATTTATTTCCGAGACTGTGAAGTCTCGGAATCGGAGAATTTTGATAAGCTAGTGTCCTGGTGTTATTGAAGTAAAAGGGTAATAAATGTCGGCATGATTTTTTGGGAACATGGATATTGATAAATTGGTAATAGAATAAAGAATAAAGAAGACATAACTGTAAGTGGACGCGAATTCATTATGCACTCAATTTGAACTAGCACAGTCTGTAACTCCTCATAGGTGAGAAGCTGAGTTCCAATCACACGGTACAAGTGTGTCTTCATGCTCTTTATGTTCGACTCCCACATACCCCCAAAATGAGGCGCGCGTGGTGGAATCATTTTCCACTCTATACGACGCTTAGCGAGTTCGCGCTTTAATGAGGGCTCATATTCAGATTCAACCAAAAACTTGTAGAGGTCATCTAATTGTGCCTTCGCACCCACAAAATTAGTACCATTATCTGAATACAAGCATGTTACCGGGCCACGCCGAGAAATAAAACGGCTGAAAGCAGCCAGGAAAGCATTTGAAGTTAAGTCAGAGACCAACTCAATATGAATAGCCTTGGTCACAAGGCATACGAATAGACAAATATATGCCTTTTGAGAATGTTGTCCTCTCCGACGAGTCAGCGTAATACGGAGGGGACCTGCGTAATCTACACCGGTATGTACGAAGGCCTTTGCTTCTGCAACACGATATGACGGTAAATCTGCCATCTTCGGTGTAGGATGCGATGGATTTAAGCGGAAGCAACAATTGCATTTCCGCACCATCGCCCTAATAACAGTCCTAGCATCTAATATCCAATAGCGTTGACGTAAGATAGACATAAGAAGTCCTGGGCCTGTATGACAGTTCACGACATGAAAGTGAGCGATGATCAGATCGACAACACAGTCATGTTTGGGAAGTAAAACCGGATGTTTAACCTCAAAAGGTAAATCCGATTTAGAAAGCCGCCCCCCAATACGTAACAGATTATCTCCATCAAGAAATAGAGATAAACTCTGAAGTCTTTTGGAATGAAATTTGCCTTCCTGGAGTGCAGCAATATCTCCTGCAAAATGAATACTCTGCACAGCACGAATCACAGCCTTTTCAGCAGTCATAAGATTATTGACCGTTCCAGAGGAAAGTGATATCTTTTTTATGAATCGGAGGACATAAACAACAATCCTTAGTAGTTTATCCCAAGTGGATATACGCTGAGCCAGTTCACTCAGGACCGATTTTTCACCCTGAAATGTTGCAATGAGCACATTAGCTTTGTGTTCAGGCATTTCACCAGTATTGGTAGGGTGAAACGGTTTTAATGGCCATTCCAAAGGTGGGCTGCGAATCCATGATGGGCCGTTCCACCATAAATCATGTGAAACGAGTTGCGAAGGAAGCATGCCACGAGAAAGGCAGTCGCTCGGGTTTTCACTACCAGCAACATGGGAAAAGTTCTCTGGAGACAAATTTTCTTGGCACTGAGCTACGCGATTACTAACAAACACCGACCAGCGATGCGGTGAAGAATTTATCCAAGAGAGCGCAACGGTAGAATCGGAAAACGCATATGTTCCTGCAATAGGAAGACGCTCAGAACAATTATGTTGAACCGTCCGTATTAATTTGGACATCAATACTGCGGCACAGAGCTCCAAACGAGCGAGGGTCGTCACTTTGGTGGGAGAAACCTTTGATTTTGCGCACAACATTCTCACTGTAATTTTCCCAAACAGATCAGTGGTGTGCAAATAAATCACACAGCCGTAACCATTCATGCTTGCATCGCAGAAAGCAACAACGAGCACCGTACTGTCTTTCAGGACACCAACATTTAGTGCGGAACGAAAAAATTTTTTTTCTAATTTTTATTTGGAATAGTTGTATTAAGTTGCCAATTGCCATCAATTACCTCAATTAAAAATATAAAAAATATCAGACAACGGTAAAAGCCCCCGCCAAGACATTGAACATTTACAAAAACGACAGTTTTGGGGCTATTTGCGCGGCCTACAAAACAGTACAGAATTTATTAAAATAGGTTTATTTGATTTAATGACGTATTTTAAATATAGTTAACTAGCTGTTGCAATCAAACATTTCATTATTGGCGCTGTGATAAAGGAGTAAAGTGCGGGACGAAGCGGGGGGCGGCACGTGACAATCTACGAAAAGCAGTGTTTTGTTTAAAGGATAATTGTCTCAAAGTGAAGGGTCGCGCGTCGATTATATTCACGAGTACTTGTTGATAAACGTTTTTTAAGTGATTTAACATGACTTCTACAAGACAAACGTTAAAATGTCCGATATTTGGTGAAAGTGCAGATTTGAAAGAGAATATCCTACCTACCTATGAAAATGTGACGGAATTCTATAAATGAGTTCGACAAGACAAGTAAGGAATAACACATCAAAAGAACCTACGTTTTTGGAAATTGCCAAAATAATTGGAACAAAAATTGAAGAATTGTGGATAAAATCTTCTATTCCAATTGTCACACACAAACGATTCTTAAAGTTACTAAAAAGTTATCACTCGAAAGTGTTATGAATTTGTAAGCTGTACTTGTTTGAGGAAAAAAGTGCCAAAAGAGGAACAAATGTTTTTAGAAGACCAACGCACTAACAGGCTAAAACTGTTTTAAAAGGATCAAAGAGGTTTAGAGTCATTCTACAAGAGGAACATATTTCGATTATAAAAGAACCAGGTTCTATTTATATTGGGTATGTGGTTCCAACATCGGGGAGTGCAATAAATATTGAAAGAGCTTTCAACAGCTCTTTAACGACTGAAAAGATATCACTAGAGGGTTTAATGGTTGTTGGCTGTGATGGAACAAACACAAATGCAGGGAAAGTGAGATGCGTGATTCGTCTTTTGGAAAACAGACTATCTCGACCATTGCAATAGATAATTTGTCTCTTACACGCCAATGTGTTACCATTGAGGCATTTGTTTACTTATTTGGATGGCCCTACTGCAGGACCTAAATCATTTGCAAGTCAAATTGGTAAAGCATTAGAGATATGCGAGACGCTGCCGTTGGACAACTTTGAGAAGATAGAAGGTGAACTACCTCCAAAAATATCCACAGATCTCAGTACAGACCAGAAATATTTACAAGAAATTACTACTGCTGTCATAAACGGATCCTGCTCTCCTGATTTATTACAGAGAAGCCCAGGTAATCTATCCCACGCCCGCTGGTTGACGAGAGCTAATCGTATACTACGTTTGAATATTTCTACGGAAAATCTACAACAAAATCTTGTGACTTTATCAAATCATATGCTCCTGACTGGTTTGCTATCAAAACATATTCATCCTGCAAAGATGGTTCAAATCATTTACGAAAGCTCATTAACAGCACTCAATATTTGTCCAACTAGTTGTTAGCGATAGTGGACCCTGTTATAATTCGAAACACTTACTTTGCTCATCCAGAAAACTTGTTGTTGAGTATGTTTCACGTAAGCACATTAGAGAACTCGCTGCAAGACGCATTTTAAAGGCTCGTCAAGTAAATAAAAAAATCTGTTTGGCGCATGTTTGAGGTGCCAAAAGTGGACTTAAATGCACGTTCTTACGTAGACATGATTGACTGGCAACAAAATATATACAAACCCCCAATACTGATGAATATTTCCGATAAGCAGTTACAATATCTTATAGAAAATGGAGAAGATACAGTGTTGGAGTTTATGAGACTGCCTTGCCACACCCAGGCTGTGGAAAGATTTGTAAAAGTTGTGACAAAAGTAGCTCTAAATGTATGCGACAAGACAAGACAAGAGGGATTCATAAAATCTAAATTAGCATCTCGAAAGCTCATACCAAGGTTTGAGAAGAAAATGGATTTTTGTCATAAAAAATGATGTTATTCATACCTACATAACTTTCTGAACCTGTGTGTACTTTTGAAATAAATGATTTTATTGGTTAAAATCTACTTTTATTTTATCATTTAATTCATAAAATATTATATTTACCTATTATTTTGTTTATAGGGTGGATAATACAAAACGTCGATAAAAACTTAAAAAATTAAATTTCAAGCCTATGGCGGGGGCTCAAGCTGTCGAGCTAGAACTTCCAAATTGAGGAGTGTTATTTACGATTATATAAAGCAACTTTTACCTGGTATTCCAATTCGAAATTCGAAAAAATAAAAATTTTCATACAAAAGTGTTCCACCTTAACCAACATGGCGAGGGATTTTCATCATTGAAATTAGAGGAAATTCCTGTGTAAGCGCCGAAAACTGACGAATAACGCTATCAGGGGGTGTATCATCCCAACCAATGTTGTACAGCCATAGCTCTTTGATAAGTAATTTAGCGTACAGAATGACAGGGGCGACCAAGCCGAGGACATCAAATAAGCGGGCGACTATGGAGAGTATGCTCCGCTTTGTGCACTTCTCCTGAACATAAGATGTCGTAAAGAAGAAGCTGTCATCAGCTGGTTCCCACGACAGGCCCAACACCTTAGAGGTATTGTTAGAACCAACAGTGAAGTCCACTGGGCTGCGGTGAGAATCCGGGAGGTTCTCAAGTACAACTTGAGAATTACTAGTCCATTTTACTAAATCAAAGGCACCGGACTTAAACAACGAGATTAATTCTCGAGAAAGACGTATGGCGCTGGGCTCATCTGCAATAGAATAGACCAGGTCGTCCATATACAGCTTGGACTCTGCCACTTTGGCAGCGTCCGGGTAATGTGGTCTCATATCCTGGGCCAACTGGCGAACCGTCCGCATTGCTAAGTACGGACTTGCCGTCAAGCCGAAAGGAACTCGATTGAACTGAAAAGTTCGTATGAGACCATTATTTGAGAATCGAAATAAGATCCTCAGGTATCTGCGATGCTTGCTAGGAACTTCAATCTGTAAATACATTTGCTTTATATCCGCAGTCATAGCGATGGGAAAAAGACGAAAGTCAAGCAAAAGCAGAAACAAATCGGCTTGCAAATTGGGACCAGTATGAATAATATCATTCAGTGACAGCCCTGTGTGTGTTTTAGCACTAGCATCGAGCACAATACGAGGCATTGGTTTGTCTGGACGAGTGACAGCATGATGTGGGATGTAATATCCATCTTCTGAGACTTCTGATAGGTAATGATTTTCAATATATTCATTGATAACCTTGTTATAATTCTCCTGCAAAGCAGGGGAATGTTTAAATTTTCGCTCCAATGCCAAAAATCGGCGTTGGGCAGCAGTACGAGAATTACCCAATTGTCTTGGATCTTTACAGAAAGGTAAAGCAACAGAATATCTACCATCATCAGTGCGAGAAATTGATGAAGTAAAGAGATTCTCACATTCTGTCTCCTCCGGACTTAGAAATTTTATATTAGGTATCTCTTCTAACAGCCAAAATTTTTGCACTAAATCATTCAGTGCGAGTGCCGAAAATGATGTGTTTGTGTTGAGCACATTATTGGGGTAATCACCCATCAACACGAAACCGAAAGCGGTCGATAACGCGGAGGGTGCACTAGTACCCGATTCAACCCTGTTCCCTAAATAAATATATGGGAACAGTTGCGCACCGATGACGACATCCACGCATCCAGGAATATTCCACGTTAAGTCTGCGAGAGGTATGCCCTCTAAGTACCTCATGTCACCCTTGGCTATATAGTGATTAGGTAATTGGTCGGTGATACTGTCAACGACAAGCGCATGTATATTATATTTATTCTCTGGGTATACGCGAGACTCAATATCCAAATACACGTAACCGAAAATTGGTCGAGACGTTGATCCAATTCCTTTGACAAACGAATTACTCAAAGGAATTATTGGTAAATTCAGCGTCTTACAACAATCGACCGTAATCAAATTATTTTGAGAGCCATTATCAATTAGGCACCGAACAATAACTTTATTTCCGTTTTTAAGCTTCGCGTATACTTGTGCGGTCGAAAGTAAAATAGAAGAGTTCGGTGTTTCTTTGGCACAAAGCGAACACGAAGGATTGACATTCGCGGTCCCCTCCACTTGCTTATCACCAATGCCAGTTCCATTGATGCTGGATGACACTGGAGGGGGGACTGACGGTTCTTCACTGGTAGGTACTTGCGACGTATGTACATGAGTATTGGTTTTCATATTATTCACACTGCCGAAATGTAAGAATGTATGATGACGTTTATTGCACAAATCACAAACTAACCCCGATTTGCATGACTTGATTGTATGTGAACCACTAAGGCAATTTACACAGGCATTTTTCGATTTTATAAATTCAAATCGAGCCTGTGGGGAACTCATACATTTAAACTTTGAGCAAACGTTGACTAGATGATCAGTTTTGTTACACAGAATACATCCTTTCGGCGGAGCTGGGAAGCGCGGAATATTCGCATTACTCGCGACGAACGATTTAGTATTATTTGATCGGGAGGACGAAATGGGATGCGTTTTATTTACGACACCATGCGAGTTACTCGTTCGTTCTAAAATCTTTACTTGATCTTGTACAAACGAAACTAACTCATTATAAGAAGGAATTTCTTTATTACGAACTGTCAGCTCAAAGTTCTGAGCCGTCTGTGAATCAATTTTTCTTACCGCGCAGTGAAACAAAATAAAATCAGTTAAATCTTCAATACCTAACTGCTTTAATGCCGACACTGACGAAGAATATCTTTCAATGAAAGAATTGAGACTGGCAGATGTATTCGTGCAGTTTTTCGCATCGAGAATATTATTTAAATAATGTGTTCCTAGTGTACGTTTATCTTGATATTTTTTAACTAAACTCTCCCAAATGATCTGATATGTATCACCCGAAGGCACAATGCCTGCGGTTATGTTCAAAGCCCCGTGTGTGAGTTTTCCGACTAAGTACTGCACACGCTGCGAGTCAGTTAGCTGTCTATTATTATGGATATTGGCTTTAAATGACTCAAAAAATTTCGACCAGCTTTCATTCTTACCATCGAAGGTTGGAAGATCTATTGCAGCAAGATTAATCATACACGGCTCCCGCGACTTATTTTGTGACGTCAGTGATTCTCTTACAGAAGTTTTCATATTCGATCTAGTTCGTTTGACCTTCAAAAAAAGATCATCAAAAGCATTTAAAGCTTGAAAATCTGGTTTAAATTCTGGATTTAAAGTTAACTGACGATCATTGATGCTATCTATAATATTTTCAAATTGACTTCGCATTTGATCAATCATCTCTGACTGAGCCATAAACACTTCGTTATTTCTTGACTCAAAATTAGATATATTATTTGTTGCATTATACAGATCGTTCATACGAAAAAAAAGATTTTCCTTTTTTGCGGTTAAAAGAATAAGCGATCTGTCTTGAGCCTCATCAAAACCCTCCTCCGTAATTCTTGGCATTTTTTATATATGCGAAAAGATTACCACAAAATTTTACAATAATGTTACAATGTTAATAATTAATTAATAATAATGTTGCGAATAATTATCCAAAATTACGACAATTCTGCGAACAATGTTAACAATTAATTAATAATAATAATGTTGCGAATAATTATCCAAAATTACGATAATTCTGCGAACATCCAAATATGTCATCCAAAAGCAAAAAACAAGACCAGCTATAGTTCTCAAAAAATGAGAGGTACTTCAAATTTACCAAAAAAAAATACGTAAATTCGAACATCCATGTAATATCAGCTATAATCTCGAATTGAATGAATAATCCAGGCTACGAAGGACCATTAAATTTGTAGGGGCGTGTAAATAGCCCCTGACACGAGGGAGATGACTACCCTATGTAAATTAACGAAAATTGAATTCTTCCCCATGTGACACAAAAACAGTTGACCCAGCAATTCCAACCAAAGTGAAACAAAACAATACTCACTCAGAGAATGCAGCTCTTGTACGATGTCCAGCACAAAAGACACTTCTTTTCACTCAAAATATCAAGGCGGTATTGCATAATCTTAACAGATGTTTCGCACAGCAAGGAAGTTTCAACAATGAATAAATTTGCATATTAATGATACGTGCCAAATTTTGTACAACAATAATTCAAGTATTAGATGAATTATTCTCATGACTGACCAGGAGAGACATCTCTTGGCCTTTTACTGACACTCCCGTCAGAAGTAATTGCCTGATTCACAAAGGTAAGGAAACGCATGAATATACTGCATCTCAAGCCACATAGGTAAATTCAATACAATACAAAAACCATAGATGGCGCCCTCATGGTCTCATAGCATAAATTATTAATTGATTAAGAAAATGGATACAAATATATTTATGGCGCGTATCCACCATTAATATGACATACAAAGGTGAGTTTACTGTCGAATATAATGCCTAGATCAATAATTTCACTAACACAATTTAAATTTTCATAATTTAATGAATGCTGAAATAATATATGATTATTTATTATTTAATTTAACATCACGTATTTTATTTAGATGTATGTTTTATAAGGTAGATAGCACATTGCACATACCTCGTTGTTCAGCTGAAATAAACATTATTATATTGTCTACTATATCGGTTGGCTTAACTTTTCAACTGGTGGCGTCGCGTGTCACCTGTCACCTCTGTAGATATACTTCAGGATATCAGTGCAAAATAAATCCTTATGTCAATTATTTAAGCTTTATTTGAATCAATTAATTATTATCTTATTATATCAACAAATAACAGAAGCAAACAGTCCACAATGGAGTGCTGATACCATCACCGATGTCTTTGATAAACCATGTAGGTATTAAGAACATAAGACATAATGCGTAATCGTAAGCGTAGCGTGATGAGTATGAGTAAAATTGTGATAGGGAAGCTTAGATGGTTCGGGCAATTAGAACAAAAAGGAGTGCGAGGAGAAAGTTCATTTATTTATTTGGGTTTTTTTATAGATTCTTAGTTACCTGTGTCCTAATTAATACAATCCATATACACATACATTTTTTTTTCTAATGAATATAACAAATTTTCTTCCTATTTTATTTCCTTTGGTAATTCCCCAAAAATCTTGATTGCTCCGTATGTCAACGACTTTTGACTCAGGGTTTTTTTCTTAAGTGAGAGTCTAATTTCATTTCTTTCCCTCGTCTATGTTTATTGTTTAATGCTAATATGAAAGGTAGAAGTAGTCGGTGATGCTAGAGGAAGACATGGCACCATCAAATGAACCAAGTACTTGAGTAGGGTCATGTCAAGAGTCAAATCAACATAAGGGTAATGAGACGATGTATGAATATGACTGAAACGCGGAGCGTATGCCAAGACTGAATTATTTGGCGGTTTGAACTCTTTGCTTACCCCTGCGAGAAAACGGCTTGATGCTTAGTTAGTAAGTAAAATTAAAAAAAAAAAACAATTATGATCAAATATATGATTTGAAATTATCACGACCAAAAGCATTATCGTGATTTGTTTTTGGGGTTTTATGCCATGTTGCGCTACCTTCTTTTTTTAGCCGAATTTATAAACTGAATAAGTTTGTAATTATCCTGTCTTTGTATGTGATGTGTGATTTATACGGCTGTGCATATCGAAGGACTTTGTATGGGTTTTTTAATGTGTTTTGACCACTGCACTTGTTGAAAGAATGCACATATGAAATGGAAAAAAGGGCTTACTGCGGAACCTTATGGCACTCTCTGCTATCTTGGCTGGATTTATTCATGCACTTGCAGGACTATATAGTCGCGATTACTTGCAGTATGCGGGATCAAGTTTGCGGATGCGGTAAGCGGTAAGAGGTATGCGGAATATTAGATGTTTATGCGGAGAAGGTCGATTAATGACTGACTGTGGGTAAAGTTAAATGACAGGTATATATGGATGGGTAGGAAATGGACATGTGACAATACAAGCTACAATCACAGGGTCTATGATGTATGTAGGTAAGTGTAGCTATGTATTGTGTAAATGCTCAACTAGTATGTGTGAAGACGGTATATGCAACTACATAGTTAGGTATTGGAAGATTTTTTCGCTGGAAACCCGTTGTTAACGGATATAGGATGACAACACTGATTGTAGGTATACACATATATTTTTCCATTTCTTCCTCTTTTCCTACAGTAAGGTCTTTAATCTGAGTGATATATTATATGCCTTACTTCCTTCTTCCGACAAGATAAAACTTTCCCGTTGATTTCTAGCACCATTGATTCTAATGAGGGAAAAAAGAGATTATGAAGAAACGCGAACGAAAGTATTAGGGTTTTATCTGCAAACATGCTAAAAGTAGCAGACGATTTTGACCTTTAATATTCATGTAGTGTGATTTTTTCACGTGGTCATTATTCCAAGTGTCGTTGCAACATAATTTTATGTTGTGAATTTATTAGAATATTCGAATTTCAGACATTGTTTAATAGAAACTTTATGAATTTAGTTTTCAGAATATTAAAAAAAAAAGTTGTGAAAAGTTTTGAATGACGATAATATTTTTTATCGTTGATGGGCATTGGTTTTTTTTAAACTTATGATGTCGCAATATGTTTCTAAACGTCCCTGAGGTGATTTTGCACTCAAATAGAGGCAAAGGCAAAAACTGTTCACATATTATTATTCTTATTAGCACAGACCCGTGAAAATTCACAGGATTATTGGGGATATGATGTATGGCTGCGTATAAATTAAATAAGCATTTAACACTTATTTACATCCGTACCATAATTTACATTTATAAAATATTCGTTTATGAACAGTGGGAGCAAACAAGTAGCGATTTACAAAGCTGTTACGTCGTCGCCAGTCTGGAACAGAATGGTTCCTCTTAATTTGTCCCGGCAGTCGTTGGCTATGTGGAAACGACGAGGGATGATTCCGCGATTCAAAATAGCTACATCGTTCGATACCACACTTACACTACAATGGCCCCTTCTGCAGACTCCTGCACTATAACAACCCCTAGTGAGAGGTCTTCGGGGGTCGATCGCGTCGGGGTCATTGTGTGGTGTATTTTTTTGTTTTGGTTTTTTTTTAAGTACAATCCCGTAAACCGCAATTAAGCAGTTTGTCAACAGGATGTTAATTTTCAATTACAATTTAATTACATATACATAATATTATTACTATAACTATATACAGATTGTCACAATTAACACACAGACTTAATACAAACCATCTCTATTTATTAACCATACTTTCAGCATATATCTCAATCTACTTATCTATATGTATATATAGAATCGCAATTTTTTATATTACTTGGTAACATGTTAAATATTTTGAGCACATTATATTCCAGGGTTCGTCCTCCGTACTTATTGTTATATTTTGGAACAAGCATTCATTCATTCTTTGTGAACCTAGTGTCGGGTTCATGTTTCACTTTCCACTTATATTCAGACTCAGATATATGCTGAATCAATTTTGTACCATAATAAGGCCTGCACCGGTAAGATAGTTAAATTCCGATACAACAATGATATGTTTCGTCTCTGAGTATAAATATGCTTTGGAACTAGTAATTTAACCGTAGCATTTGTATTGATTGTAGGTGGATTAAATTAGTTTTGCAAGTTGTGTCCCCAAGTTGTTATGGCATACCATAAGGTGATTCTGCAAGTGATAAGTGAGTAATTTTAAAAATATTCACCGGAACGAAACATTTGAGTTTGTACAGCTTACCAACTGTCGCTCTCTGCGTTCACATGTTTTGTTTATTTGCGTGTTCCATTTGAAATTGCTATCAACAGTCACCCCCAAATAAACGTTTTAATTTACCAGTTCAATACTATCGCATATGCAAGGCTGCAAAATGTTTTGATGAATACATATGAAGTCATGAGAAATTATTTAAGGCATAATCTGAAATGAAGCATGTGGAGTCCGTATGTGCATCAATTTAGTTTTCTTAGTATTAATGATTAGACCTACGTCATGCGACCATTTTATCAGAGACTTAAATTAATGTTGCATATATTTAATAGCAATGGATAATTGTTCATCAGATATGACAAGTGCAGTGTCGTCAGCATATACAAAGTGTTTTACATAAAAAAATAGTTTTTTTCGTTATCGATACAAATATAATATAAAGCGTGGGTCCCAAAATCGACCCCTGCGGGACTCCAACAGACATTTATTTTCTTCCACTCATTTTTTCTAATATTTTTACACATAAGTATATGTCTATTAAATAAATAAGTTTTAAACAAATTAAGTACACTACCTCTAATTCCATTTGCTTCTAATATTTTTAATATGATATATGGTTGCGTGTGAAAAGTGGGAGCGAACAAGTGGCGATTTACAAAGCTGTTACGTCGTTGGCAATCTGGAACGGAATGATTCCTCTTAATTTTTCCCGGCGGTCGGTGGCTATGTGGAAATGTTGATGGATCGTATTGGTGTGTGAGGAACCAATAGGAATGATTCCGCGATTTAAAGTATCTGCATCGTTCGCCACCACAGGATATTATAATTTTGTAGGATTTGTGAAGCAGAAAGTATAAAGTATAAATAGCCCTAAAATTTCAAGGTCACCATTTATAAAATACATCACTTTAGATTATTTTGTCTATGCACAGCCCAACTTTTCAAATTTTATAAAAGCCAAAATGAACCGTTTCCAAAAATAGCCGGTAACTTGGAAAAATAATATCGGGCGATCCAGTGGCAGCAAAATCACTGAGAAAAACCAACGAGACAAGAAAATCGTCGTACATGAAGTTGGGTGAAATGAGATTTTTACTTCAATTTTTTATATTTGACTTTGAAAATCTTATTTGGTTTTACAATTTTCATTTTGATTTTGTTATATAAAGTAAGGAATTTTTCTTGTTGGTCCTGGATAATTCTATTTTTCTGAAAAATTCCTTTTTGTAAAATCGGAATATTGGTCTGATAATGGGTTGGGAAATTTTTACAAAAACATTTATCTTTTTGATTTTGTTCAGCGAAGTTTGGTAATTTTTCACGTTGGAAAATTATTTATCCTGGAAATTTTTCTTTTAGAAATTTTTTTCATTAGAATTTTTTTTGAAAATTTTTGGAAAATGTGTCAGAAAATTACATAAAAGTTTTTGAAGCTGAGAAATACAAAGTTGTGCAAATTTTGTTTTTGACATTTTCTCAACGGTGATGATGTTTAAAAACTTCCACGGTTCTTCTTTAAAATAACAGATGGCACCACTTCCGTTGACTACAATCCGAAACTGTACATATATTAGCATAATACTATCGGATCACACACCCACGCACTGACAACCAAAATTAGTATAGCAATAATCAAATAACCACAAAATTATATAATATTATCTACACAAAAAATATTATGAATTCTTACGAAATAACAATAAATAAACTACTAGTATACATATAATCAAACAGGAATATTTTCCACTTTGTTCTGTATTTATTCTTTTTGGGTCTCCCATTCTCTTCTCGAATTGACTGCCCGAACAGAATTCTAAGAAAAAAAACATATTTCCTGGGGGAAAATGAAATACCTATTCAGCGTTTTTCGAAAATATATCTACCAAGTTCCCGAGTAGCACAATGTGAACATTCATTGTCCGATGTTCGAGTAGTTTGTTATTATCTGACTCATACAAATAAATAATAAACCAGTAAATTCTTAATTCAAACGTTGTTCATGTATGATGAAGATAGACATTCAAAGAGTATGTGCTTGTGAATGAAATAAACTGTAGGATCGGGCGGCGTTTTCGTATTCAAAAGTAAAGTCGAATACTGATCAAGCAAAATAACAGCACAACAACAATCGCCACCATTTGCAAACTGTTGTTGCTCTAATAGTTCGTTGAGCAACAGTTTGCAAATGGTGGCGATTGTTGTTGTGATGTCGCATTGCTGATCTGTATGATGTTTTACAGCAAATTTTACTTAGCGACAGCACTGATTTCGTAAGTTGTCTATTGCGCGTCCAGACCCTGTACTCTAGTAGGCCTTGCATTCTTTGGCTAGTGATGCAGAAAATCTTTGGGCAAAAAACAATTGCATCGTAATAATGAATAATAATAAGTAATTTTCGTGTATTTACAAATACAATGATATTCATCGGTTTATACTAATATTTGCCGAGTAATAAAAACATTTTATAATCACACACGAGATCATTTTGGCACTTTTTAAAAGCAATTTATTTGAGATAGCACACGACCAATGCGTGGCAGTTTTGTACTAAAACAGCCAAATCAGAAACACTACAATTAACACGCTTTTGGCAAACAACTTTTAGATTTCTACTGCGCGTCTGTAAATATTGTAAGGCCATTGTTGAAGGCTGCCCTCTTTATACTATTCGAAAAAATGGAGCATTCAATATAGTCCGGTTTTCTACAACTGTCTCTTGATTTCAATACTTTTTCTCGTGAGAACTTGTTGGTGATTCGAATCCCCTATTTAATGCGTCCATTGGCTAATCCTAAATACTAAAATACGGGTGAAAGTGGATGAGTGAGGATTTAATCAGAACGAATGTCGAGTTAAGAGGTCGCTTAGAGGAGGGTGGAGATTTAGTAACATTAGGCTTTGAAGAAAGTGTGCATTACTTTTTTTATTTAATTTTAGGGGAGTAAAAATTGTTGAGATATTTTTATTCTTTATGTATGTAACTGAACTGCCCTAGCTTTTATATTTATTTAGTGATAAGTTGAAAAAGTCCACTGACTCGTCATAATTACTTCACTCCATTAGTAAACTGGTAAATGAGGAGTGATGAGATTACACCATCATCATCATCATCACTCTTGGCTCTACAACCCCTGGTGGGTCTTGGCCTCCTCAAGAGTCTTCCTCCACTCATCTCGGTTTTGTGCCAGCTCTCTCTAGTTTAGAAGCTCCAAAGTAGATATATCTTTGAGGATGTTGTCGCTCCATTTTAACCTTGGTCTTCCCAGGCTCCTTCGCCCTGTCGGTCTTGAGTTCAGCAGGGACTTTTGTGCTTGATGCTCGGTCATTCTCTCCACATGACCCAGCCACCGAAGTCTTCCCAGTTTTATAAATTTAGTGATGTTTAGCTCCTTATACAGAGTATACAGCTCATTTTTGTAACGTCTGCGCCAAAATCCATTTTTTAGAACCGGTCCGAAGATGCGCCTCAGAATTCTTCTTGATTAGATTATTTAATATGGGGTAGTTAGTCCCAGAATTTCCGCACTGAAATAATTCATGACTTTTTTAGTATTTCGGTATTGGTGGAAATTTAAAAAAAAACCTAAGTTCTGCAATTCCGTTACGGAACGGAAAAACCAAAGGGGATAAAAAAATTACAAACTTTAGCGAAAATCATCCCATCAGCGGTATTACGAGCCGGTATATCAATTGCTCTTTATGCTCGCTAAATACACGAACCCTTGCTCAAATTTAACCCTGCTAATCCAGCCACTCGCGCACATCCCAGTGACACATCTGTCAAATTTGATAATTACGTAAATAACTGAATACTTTCTTATCAAAATTTACATAAATTGTCTACTTTTATCAGTGTGGCTGATTCATCGAGCGACGAGGAATGTTGATGATATTAATTAATAAAAGCTGATATTATTCAATCTAAAACAGTCTTTTTTATTGTTTTTCAACCACAATTAAGCAATTTGTTAACAGGATGTAAATCTTCAATTACAATTTAAGTATATTTACATAATATTACTACTATAACTATACAGATTGTCACAATTAACCCACATTACTTAATACAGACCATCTCTACTTTGTACCTAACCATTGTTTCAGCATACATTATAAATTACCGAACCGATACTCTTTCTTATAAATAAATTTATCACGGAAAGCAGATTTCCATCTCAACTCAAAATAGGGACTATTACACCAATCTTCAAATCAAGAAATCGTAAAGATATCAATAAATACAGACCAATCACAATTCTAAACACATTATCTAAAATCTTAGAAATAACAGTTAAAACTCAACTCGTCGACTACCTAGAATCAAATAAACTATTTTCACTAAAACAATTTGGTTTCAGAAAAAATCTAGGAAGATCAAACGCCATAGCCTTAGTAATTGAAAATATTAAAAATTCTCTAGACTGACATAAAAGATGCTTTGGCATATTTCTCAAACGTTCAAAACCTTCGACACAATAAATCACTCACATCTTTTTGAAAAACTAGAAAACAAAGGGATTACTGATAATATTTCTTCACAACTATCAAATGTTTTCATTAAAAAAGACTTAATCAAGATTTTACGGCTCTCTGCCAATCACTGTTTGAATACGGTAATATCGGATGGGGCAGTGCAAATAAAAACATACCAAATCCACTAATTAAAACACAAAAAATCATAATGAAAATTATACTGAAAGTTCCTGTAAGAACTAGCACTGACGAAATCTTCAACAATCTTAACATCATGTCAATTAAAGAACTATATTCTAAAACTATACTCATTTACATTCATAAGTACAAAACCTAAGAAATAACAACTGACACGTACATTAGAAACACTAGATCTCGTGGTCAAAAACATATCCAACAAGTAAACACTAACACAACATTTGGGCAAAAAAGCTTCTTATATTATGGTATTAAACTCTACAATAAAATACCACTCTCACTCAAAAACCTCAACATTATAACATTTAAATCTCAAATAAAAAGCTGGATACTAAATATCGGGAGATCAGAAATAGAAAATATACTGATATCAAATACAGACTAAAACCGAATCTACTGAACTGAATTATAAAAAACATAATCTTATTTATTTTTAAATTATTTAAAAAATATATTACATGATATATGTTTACATTAATTTCTTATAATTAAATTATTAAATGTAAATTAAATCCTCAGCACGGGAGATCCCAGTAAGGATATCATTATCTCTACATGTCACTAAGAAAGGAAGACAATAAATCATTATTAATATTATTAATTTTAATAATAATGATTTATGTTATTTCTCTACATGTTACTAAGAAAGAAAGGCAATAAATCATCATTATTATAGCCTAATCTATTTGTACAATCGCAATTTTTTATCTTACCTACTCAATAACATGATATTTTTGACACGTTATATTCCAGGGTTCGCCTTCCGTAGTTATTGTTATATTTTGGAACAAGATTTCCTTCATTCTTTGTGAACCTAGTATTATGTTCATGTTCCACTTTCCTCTTATAATCAGATTTAGATATATGCTGATTATAGGGTACGTAAATTATTTCAGCTTTTGAATTCAGAAACGCCCGGGGTCTCAAAAGTTGCGTCTTACAAAGAAAATGAGAACTGCATTTAAATTTATTTATTTAAAAATGGTTATTACCCCGCTAAAATGCATTGAAAATCAGAAAACAAACCTAAAACCATTTTTTTAAATTTAAAAAAAAAAATTCAGTAATTTAACCTTTTTTATTAAAAAATGCATATAACTGACAAAATATAAAAAAAAATTCAAGTTTATGAATACAAGTAAGTCAAGAAGAATTCTGATTTTATCCAGAAAAAGTGTTATTTTCCCCTTTTATATTTTTAACCAACACATCACATATTATTAAAAAAAAAATTTTTTTGGGTTCTTTGTACTGCAGTTATGGAATGAAAAATAAGTTTGGTACAAAAAATAAAATATGAACCCTTTGTTTTATTTTTTTCCAAGTCACGAAATCTATTTTTTTTTCAAAACTTCCAGCCTTTTTAGCGGGCTAATATAGTGAACAATAATTTGATTATTTTTACGTTTTCGAATAGCTACAGATCGTAGGAAACTTGAGACCCCGGGCGTTTAAATATAAGGTCATTTTTTCTCTCTTTGGAGAGCGACACAAGCATTTACTGAATCAATATTTTGTACCATAATAAGGCCTGCACCGGTAAGATACCGATACAACAGTGATATGTTTCGTCTCTATGAATAAATATGCTTTGGAACTAGTAATTTAACCATAGCATTTTGTATTGATTGTAGGTGTTTTCTTAATTTGTTTTTGGGGTGTTGCGCTACCTCCGCTTTGAGCCAACGTTTCGGACAGCGTTGCAGTGTCCATCATCAGGGCAGATCCGGTAGATATGTAGGAGGTAGCGCAACACGGCATAACACCCCAAAAACAAATAACGAAAATACTTTTGGCCGTGAAAATCTTAAAACGTATCTGATTGTAGGTGGTTATGATTTGAGAGAGTTTTGAAAAGATTAAATTTGAGAAGAGAAAACTTTTTTTTTACATTAGCTCCACACAGGAGACCCTGAGGAAAATAATTTCCCTCTGTCATCTTAGGGGGTGCTGTGTAGAGGGTCTTTTAAAGTAGGGAAAGGATAGAAAGTTCTGGGAGGGAAAAATGTAAGAGGTGTGGGTAGGAATCTGGGGGTCAGTGAGTCCAGGAGTAACGGACGTCGACCGTCAATCAACTGCGGTTTAAAACGATGGGTCGAGAAAGTCCTTCTGGAAAGGTCAAAAGGCCTCCGTCAACTATTCGCTCTCGATCCGGCCGTCCACACAGCAGATGGGCAGACGCATCCGCTGCCAGGACCTGGACAACCTCACCCCATGAACCCGGGCACCCCTGCTAAGTCACCAAACGTAGCGAACCACTTGGGGTGACCTATGGCAGAGGTGTTGTTTATCCAATAAAGGGTTCCCAGGGCGCCCATACTCGCCTCCCAAATTGTAAACATGTTTGCTTTTAGCGTCTAATTCGTAATAATTTAATAAATAATGCATAGACAAATGCAAAACAAATTATATTTACAATTACATTCACCGTACAATAAACACCATCCTGTTGGTGGTTATCAAAAATAACAAAAAACTAAAAATAATATCTAAATAAATGAAAATAGAATGAACAAAATGTCTATTAATGTAATTTATACATAGGTATACAACATATACAAGGCATTAAAGATAAAATCATCCCCTTAATTAGCGTTTTTAGCCGGATATCATATCTATTGCCAAATAAATTTAAAAAAGGTTAATATTATAGTCTCGTACACTCACATTTAAATTATTTGATAGAAATCTGGGGAAACGCATGTGAAACATACATAAATGAATTACAGGTAACACAAAATAAGGTAATAAAAAAACTATTTAACTACAAGCTTAGAACATCCACAAAAAAATTATATATGGAAACAAAACTATTAACATTAAGAGAACTATATGAATACAATGCATGTCACCTTATATACAAAATAAACAATAAACTCGTACACACAAACACAGAATTCATTAAAACGTCCCAAGTATACAAACACTTTACAAGACAACACGATAACATACATTTAAACACCATCCACACTAACTATGGTAAACAATCTGAGGGAGCGGGAGACGGAAATGAAAGTCGTCATGTCGAAGTGGTGAGTCAGTCGTTTATTGGGCTACGTAGCAGATGGTCGGTGGTCGGTAACAAGATGTAATGCAGGGTGCCGTGATGAGATGCTGCAGGCGTGCTGTGTGATGGAGATGGTGCGGTGAAGGTCAGTGAGTTGCTCGACACCTTGTCGGTGGAGATGACCTATCTTCCAGGCCGTTGCTCGACGCTTTAAGTCGCGGAGGTGAACGGTGTGTGGCTCGGTGAGCTGAGCCACCAGCAGGTAGTCCTGGCGAGGCGGAGCGTATTTCCATGGCAGCGAAGCACAGTGAGGCTTCGGGGTGCCATGAAGTGGTGAGCTGATCCCTTGGACTGAAGGTGACGCAAGCCTTGTAAGTCGCGGGATGAAGCTGATCTCTGGAGCTGAAGACACGGTGGGCCTTAGAGCTGAGACGTGGTGATGGACCTCGAGGAAGCTGCCCTGGAGCGTAGCGATACCATGCAGGAGCACTTATTACATGTTGAGATGTTGACCGACGATTAATGTGAGACTGAACTGCAGCGGGCGAGCGATTGGCCATAGCGGCCATAGCATAGATCGGATATAGCCGCGGTAGAGTAACTACCTCGCGGTAGGTAATACGAGCCACTTCGGCAGCTGACGAGAATATTCGGCGCCGTACAGATATTGTACGGTGCTGTCTCGAGACCTTTCTAGGCGGGGCGATATTATTATCGTCGGACTGGCACGGGAGGCGATAAAGTACATCGCGGCCAGTATAGGTACGAAGGTACCTAGGCAAGTAGGTTTGCCGATGCGCGCGGATATTAGGAGATGTTTCTCGAATGTTCTTTTGATGGCGAAGATAATAATGATGTGTCGCCACAAATCCATTGGTTACGAGGGGGGCAACTTATATAATTGCCTCCCAAACGAGATTAAAAACGAAAAGAAGCTGGGTAAATTTTAAAAAAAATTATTAATATTTATTCTTGATAAACAAAATGATGAAATTGAATAGCGCTGTATTGAAATATTTACTTTATTTTAATGTGTATAATTATTTCTAGTTAAATGAGTGAAAATGTAATTTTCTTTTAACTGGAATAAAAAAAATAAAAAATACCCCCAAACCTATACCAAATTAATGCAAACACATAGTAGTTTTATTGGTCGTTTAATTATTTAATTTATTCAATCTTCCACCAAAACAGATACGTACAAATGACTAATAAAATATCTATGTATTCCTATAATTTGTATTTTTATGTTTCACTTTTCACTACAATATTATATACACTTGCAAACTAGTCTTAGGGAGTTTTTTTGTATATTACCTGTGGTGAACGTATGTCTTAAGGTATGAAAGAGACATGCGTGTATGAGTCAGGCAGCATGAGTAACGTATAGAAGGGTATGATTTTTGTCCATTCGTCCTCTTTGCAAATAGGCTTCCTGGAAGAACAACACTGTACAGATCTCCTAATAAACGTAACTGAGTCTACCCACGACTTATTATTGTCTCACCACCCTGTACTGAGATCACCATCAAAGGAAACTGGATCTACAATAGATTGGAAGTCCAGATTATCACATAACCTATACCCAAGTAGTGCCCTAGAGGGTTCCTATTACTTACCTTTGTTTTATATTCTGTACGTACGTCCGAAAAAATGTATGTATTAGGAAAAAAGAAAGATTTAAAAAATTAAAATTATAAAATTATTACACCTGCGTAAAAATAAACATTTTTATTATGACACATTGCGACGACAGTTTAGTTTTGCAAATAAAACATGTTTAAAACCATAGACAAAACTTATAATATTGGTGATATTATCTATGCTTGAGCTAAGGTGAGTAGTATATCTACACTCGTCATGGTGACCGGCCAACTCAGAATGAAATAAAATCAGAACCACCTCTGAAAGGTCATTAAGAGTGATGATAAAAAATATTAAAAAATTGGTTAAACAGGTTTAGTTAGGTTAGGGCTACCGGCTATTTTAAAATTATTTTTTCATAGCTTCCCTAAGGCCCCGCAACCGCGCACCAAAAGAAGAAGATGGAGATATAGATAGATATGAAAATACGAATGTTAGAGGAGAGCCCTGATAAAAAATAAAGTGATGATAAAAAATATTAAAAAAATGGTTAAACAGGTTTAGTTAGGTTAGGGTTACCGGCTATTTTAAAATAATTTTTTCATAGCTTCCCTAATAGCCCATTCACACCATTCATTTATCGTTCATTTCGTGATTTCATTCCGCCTCTTTCCCTCGAAATGAACCGTGTGAACACGAAAGTGAATAGAGACAGTTCCGAATGAAGCATTCCAACAATGTTGGAATGCTTCCTTCGGCACTGTTCACTCGCAACCGGAATTTAACATCACGTGACGCGAATGATGTGTGTGAACACTCAAGTGAACAGTCTTTCACTCGCAAATCAGTCGGCCGAAATGTTCTGGCGTGAGGACGAGTAGCCGGAGCGGCTTAAACGTCAAAATGCTCCTTTTAGTTCGCTTTTCGAAATAACTCCTACACGTCTCATAGAAATCGTTGTTTCTCCCTTACTATCATAGTGAAAAATATGATCTAAACGGTATTGGAAAGAGAAAATAATGTTCTATATATTCAATATAACAATTAACCACAAAAGAATACGAATGTTCACTTCTTGGAACCAAAGTTTCTGATCGAATTTGAAAAAAAAATTATGAAACATTGTGAATTTTTTATGAATTATTTTTATATGAAATGACAAAAAAGTGAGGTGACAGAAACGTTTATAATTTATTTGTCTAACAAAATAAGTGTGTGTTTTTATATTTTTTTTGTTACCAGTAATTTTAGTTAGAATAAAAGCAAGTAGAGCCATTTTTTAAACTTTTAAAAGTTTACATTAAAAATTATTCTATTTAAAAAATTACGTGGTTATTTCTAATAATAAATTTTGAAAGCATATTTCATCACCTTTCCAAAACAGTTTTTAGTTTTTTAATACGTTAATAAATATTCCATTTATATGGATTTTATTGCAAGCCGAGGCCTATTTTGGAATAAAAATATTTTCATGGTGCAAAAATACTGGTAGATATCAGTTTTCGGGTTATTATTTAACCATATGTTCATTTTATGGTGCCGAAATTTATTTACTGTTTACAAGAATAGCCAATTTCTCGTAATTTAGTTCGACGTTATCGGAAATGTCAATTGAAATCGTAAATATTCCCGAACTTAGCCGTCAGCGCCGGACGAATTCCAATGCGGCCGCGACTACTCTCGACGACTTCGTAGCGAGAATGTCGAGTGAACTCTTCCTTCGAAGGAACAGTGTGAACACTCGGTGAAACGAGAATGGAACATTTCATCGAGTAAACCTTCATCCGAGTGAACCTTGTGACTTCAGCTTAAGGCCCCGCAACCGCGCACCAAAAGAAGAAGATGGAGATATAGATAGATATGAAAATACGAATGTTAGAGGAGAGCAAGTGACGAAATCGGTGCGAAAATTATGAAAATGTTTAATAAAACACGACTCGCTTAAAATAGAGCAAAAATTTGGCGAGGGTTATCTTAAACAGCATTTAAAGAAACATCGTGAATTTTTTCAAACGTATAACTTGTAAAATAACTGAAACAAACGTGTTTATAATAATTTTTGGAGCATACTTGGCGTTTTTTTTCTATCGAGAGAATTTTATATAATTTGCGTTTCGGCGAGACGAATGTCTAGATAATATCTTCAAAAATAAAATATATTTTTTAAGAGCTTAAAAACTTCAAATTTTTAAGGGAGGTTTGCAAGAAATCGGTAGAAATTCGGGTAACGGCGTCTTAATGACCTATCTGGGATGGTTCTGAGTTGGTTTCATTCTGAGTTGGCATGGAGCCGCTCGTCATAACAACCAAGTGAGGACACAAAGTAAATATTATAACGGCCCTACAATCTTAATCCTAATGCCATTTTCAACAATCTAACTGAGCAACAACAAATGTTAAATAAACTACCACTGAGATTTTCCCAATTAGGCTCCTATCAATACGCACAAGCTCGTCGTTAGTCGTTAGCACAGATTCATCTTCGCTAAGATTACCTATCTAGTGTAAAAAATATTTGGCCATGCACGTGAAATATCTATTCACAGAATTTGTATTTATCTAAATAGACTTGAATATTCCAACCATAAGAAGAGACTAACATCTTGTAAAGGTACAATAATATGTAAGGGTGCTTACATAAAATATACATAACGAACACAAAGGTCTTTCTTGAACACCGCCCATTATTTTCACAATTCAGTGACTTGATAAATAAGTCGACCCTCCCTGCTGTAAGTTGTAAATACATAATAATGCGTGGCGTCGGGATGCCTGAGATATATAGGCGTCTTATTCCAGACATCGAGGCGCCAAAATTCCTTTCGAAGCCAAACTAGAGCGCGCTCACAGACGCCGAACGCTCTGACAATTTCAAGCACTTCGCAATGAGATAAATCATTTTGTTTGTGAAATTTTCTCAACATTTTGGTTTGATTTAACCTTTTGGCGAGTTGTTTATGTTATTTTTTTAAGGTTGTGTGGCTTTTGGTCGGATTTCAGGGTAGCTTTTGGATTAGAGCCAAAGTTTTCTCCTATTTTGATGGATTTTTTGCGTTCCGGGGACTATGGATTCGGAATGCGACGGAAAGACCTTGAACTCACGGTCGCATTTATATTTTGCAAATTACACAATTTCAAAGATGGTTCGAGCACTTTAATGACAATATTAATATACAAGTAGACATTTATGAATAAATTCAGTTCTCGTTCAAAATCCATTAATGAAAAATTTTATCATTAAAGACAACATTACCTACTCTCCCACGAAAATTTTGAAACAGCAAAATCAGAGAAAGATACGGTCGCATCTAGGAAGAGAAGCTGTGTAGATTGCATTTAGTTCGGGAAGAATCATAAGAAAATGCAGATAATGTTGGAAGTTCTTAGTTGAAGAATGATGCAGTTAATAATAATAATAATAATCTTTATTCCAGGATGTGGGGAGGATAGTGCAATCCCACACGTCCCATTTAGTTATACATATTTATATATTTACACAGTAAAGAAATAAGAACATAAATAGAAAAAAAAATAATCAATTATTATGCAGGTCGTGATCTCGAGTGCGCTCGGGCCCATCGCTCACTCAGGAGTGGCGCTTGGTGCTGGAAGGCTGCGGTCACCAACATGTTGTCGGAGGCCATTAGCCGCATCCTGGCTCCAGTGACCCGGTGTCTCATCAGACTGGCGAATCCATGGAGTCCTAATTCTGTGAACATTGTTGAAGCGCTGCTATCTTCTGAACCCAAATATGATTCTGCACGCATCATTATATTGGATCCGGAGACGTTCCATTGAGCTTACTCGGTATTGACACCATGTTTCATATGTATACAGGCTAGTGCAGAATGCATTCAATAATGTTTTTTTTAACATTATTGCTGCATCGGATGAATCTTCCGGCAATCATATTTGACAAAATACTAATACTTCTCCTCTGTCGTTCAATACCACCATCATCCGAGAGGTTTTCAGTGATGATGTGCCCCAAGTATTTTACATTCGTGGATGTGCTTATGATTTCCTCGTTAAGTTGTACGGGGAGCATCTTCTCGGGATTTTTTCCATGCTGGAATGTAATTAGCTCCGTTTTCTTGGGGTTGTACATCATGTTGTGGTTATTTGCGTATTCCTCACAGATTTTTAGTAATATTCTCAACCCCTTGATCGACGGAGCTAGGAGAATCATGTCGTCCGCATAGCTAATGTGATTTAGGCACAGATTATTGATACGACAGCCCGCTCTGGTGTCCAGGCGATTTGATAATTCGTCCATGTATACATTGAGCAGGATTGGGGACATACACCCTCCTTGCCTTACTCCTGATCGCAAGTATATCGGTTGAGTTAGGGTCGAACTATACGAAAGTTTTGAATTATAAGATCGAAGGAGTTAGGCAAGGCTAAGGCCCTAAGTTTAATTCCGAGATGCAACCGTATCTAATTCTGATTTTTCTGTTTCAAATTTTCGCTTGAAGTCGCTATTATCATTGTCTATAATGATTAAGTATTGAAATTTGAGATTTTACTTATTAAAGTTGTTTAAAAAAAACAATAAATTATTAACGTGTGGTCACTGAACAGAAAAAAAAACAAATTTACAAACAAAATACTTTCTATTTTCCATGTAGATTTGAACGGAGACCAATTTCGCTCTTGACTTAGTACCTTTTGACTATAATATCGAGACAGAAAAGCCACATTGCGAACTCTGTCACTCTTACACTTCCTCAGATCGTATATCGCCATTCCATTTGATTTTCTGAATTTGAAATGTAAGCTAAAAATGGTCACACTTTTGGACGGTGTTTTAACACTATTTTAGATATTGTTACATTTATTCGATTTTACATCTGTGGATGGAAACTACTTTAATAAAAATGATTTATCTTTGAAATTCCATGAAGAAAAGATGTGCCAATTTCTCCAATTTTTCTTCGATTATCTCATTTTTTTAATTGCAGTAGATAGGTATCTACATAATTTCTATTTCGTCGAAAACAACCACATTATTTGTTTTTGGGGTGTGTGGGTGGGGTGGTTGCGCTATCTCCTTCTTTAGCCAATGTGTTGGCTAAAGAAGGAGGTAGCGCAACACGGCGTAACACCCCAAAAACAAATAACGAAAATTCTTTTGGCCGTGAAAATCTAAACGTATCATTCACATTATGGTATGACATTCTGTGAAACTACAAAAATAATGATTTTCGATGTATTTTATTTTATGGTACCTAACCTACAGATTTGCCTAAATGAGTTTTTTATAGAAATGGTTCCCGGGCGGCGGTATCCCAAATTGAATGCTCCCAATCATCTTTATATCTGAAACTAGTTTAATTTAGCGGAAACTAAGGGGGTGTAAATGAAGTTATGTTTTAATGTTATAACGATTATTAATAGGTAGATAGGTTGGTTTGCTTTTGAGGTCAGCTTTAAAACTATTCGAGGAAACTGTGGGGAAATTAAGCTGAACAACATAATGATTGATGGTGCTTTTGTTATCAAATGACGTGTATTTAGCTGAAAGCAGGCGAGACTGTGTGGCATGTTATGATATGTTTATTAATATTTTAACTTTATGTACAGTATACAATATCTGAGAGAAACCATTAATTACTTACAGTGCTAAGCTTTTGGTTTCATTTAAAGCTTAATTTATGGGGTACCTACACTGGAAATTAAACCATTAGAAATCATATCTTCTGGTAACATTAAATTTCTCCTTTACAAAGGTAGGTAGGTACTATTCTAATTTATCTATACAATGTTCACTATTTTAATGTGATCTTTTTACATCATTTTCCTTTCAATTGACGGCCTCCGTGGAAGAGGGGCAAGGCTTTCGACTAGCGATTCGGAGGCCGCGGATTCAAATCTCGGCGTGCTCAAGTAAACTTTATTTGATTAATTTGTTTTTTTCACAATTCAATACAAGGTGAATAATAGGTACTTACCTATATTCCCCTCTGGAAAATTCCAGAGTGGAATTTATTTATTTAATTTATTTATTTATTGTTTCTCTACACTGTAGGTAAAAATGTTTACAATACAATTTGTTACCTCACTAGGACAAGCCTGTGTTGAGGTTAATAAACCTTATATTTGTGTCGCCCTGGTGTAAGACCGACATTCAGAATTTAAACGTTGATTGAAATTGGTTTAGCCCTGTTAGAAGACAAGATCTGAATAGTTAGGTACTTCCCTGCCTTCATCTTCCTTCCCCACTACCTTCAGCCTCACAACATAATACCCCAAATGGGGATGCCGTAGTCTCACTGGCTCCAGGCGGTTGGAAGTTGTTGGGACTCTTATGAGGTATGTAGTTTTTATTTTCGATCATGTTTTTATCAAATTAAAAGATTTCCATATTTTTTAACTAGATTTTTTTTAATTTGATCGAACTATTTTTAACTTTTCAGATTTTTTTTACATTAGCTCCTCACTGAGGAAAATAATTCCCCTCAAGGCCTATTTCATCTTTGGGGATGCTGTGTGGAGGTTTTTTTTGGGAAAGCAAGGAGAGGAAGTTCTGGGAAGGAAAAACGTCTGAGGGGTGGGTAGGAGCCAGTGGGTCCAGTGTCCAGGCAAGGGCGGATTTAGGGGAGGGGGGGGCACGGGGTAACGTGCCCCCCCCAGACGGTATTTTTGTGTACTGTGGAGATTCCAAGACAGTAAATACTTAGAAGCAAAAACACTCTTTATTAAACATTTAATTTTTCTATTGTGTTGACACTTTCGTAAACCTTCCTATACATACTTAAACTTGAAGTATGTTACGTCAAGTTTATTTCTAACAGTAATTGTTGATTTTTTTGTCCGTCCGCCCCTTGTGCCCTCCCCCCCCCCAGAAAAAAATCCTGGATCCGCCCTTGGGTCCAGGAGTGACGGCCGCATGTATTTATCTCTACCACTGCGGTGCAAGGCAATGTTCCGAGAGAGTCCTGCTGAAGAGATCAAAAGATCTCCCTCAACCAGTCTCTCTCGATCCGGCCCGCCATGCAGCAGGTGGGCAGACGCATCCGCCGCCAAGATTCGGACGAACCTAGCCCCATGAACCCGTGCACCCCAGCTAAGTCACCGAACGTAGCGAACCACTTGGGGTGACCTATGGCAGAGGTGTTAGGTATCCAATAAACGGTTTCCGGGGCGGCGGTACCCGTACCCGCCTCCCAAATTGTAACCTTAATTTAAAGTTTTTGCCTTTTTCTTTTAATTTTTGATTTATTATGTTATTGACTAAGTTAATGTGTTTTCTTTTTTTTACCTTCTAATAAAATTATTTACAAAAAAATTCTAAGAACCAAAATAAAGTTCGCAAAATAAACAACAAACCATTCCATATCAACAACATTGTTTTCGTGCTAAAATGTATTATAGCTGTAATGCTTAGATCATTATTTTGATAACTACGAGTAAGTTTTCAGAATTATCGCCATTTATTGTTGGGGCAATTTAGGGAATGAACCCATACTACGTGACCAACTCTTCCCTTGTGGGGCCTTCAAGGAACCAAGGGGAAGGGCACCCTTCCAGCGCGGGGCCTTTGTCGAACCAAGGAGGAGTGAAGTGGAGAGATGATGTCCTCTTCCCATGTGGGGCCTTCGAGGAACCATGTAGGAGTGAAAAGGAGAAATGAGGCCATCATGGTGAACTCTTCCTCTATGGGACCTTTAAGGATCCAAGGGGAGGTGGTCTCTCCGTCGTGGAGTCTAAGGAGGAACTAAGGAGTGGAGAGGAGAGATGAAGCCCTCTTCCGTCGTGGGGCCTTCAGGGAACCAAGAAGGAGTGAAGAGGGGATATGAGAAGTGTGAAGACATATTGTCGAACCAGAAGATATAGCTTCATTTCCAATGACAATCCTGGTGAAATTTATAAAAGGGACTGGGTTACTGTCAAAGGAATGAGGTAAAATGGGAGATAGTACAATGGGTCTATGGCCTAAGTGCTTACGGGAACTATGTATAATTTGTTTGATACTAAGTGGGAGTTTGTTATATAACCTTACTGCTAAAAATTCAGAACTTCTTTGTCCAAACGAAGAGTTACACTTTGGTATATTAAGTAGTCTGTTTGTTTAGCTCTGGTTTCATGAGCATGTGAGGTGTCTGCCTCTGAATCATTTTTGAGGTGATGTACTAGAATGTTTTTGGCATAGACTTTCTGTATGCTTGGAACATCAAATTGTTTAAAAATTTCTGTTGTTGACGTCCTTATGGGGACCTTTAGTATGGTCTTTATGATGCAATTCTGAGTTACTTTCAGTTGTTTTATGTGTTTAGATGCTGCTGAGCCCAAGCCTATTACTCCAAATTCCAATCGAAAGTGGCATAAAGCATAATAAACTCACTTTAAATCCCTCATTGACAAAATTTTTCGTAATTTTTTGAAGAAGTAGATGAGTTTTGGCTTTTTTGAGGTTCGATCAATGTGTCAATTCCACTGTAGTTTTCCATTAATTTCAATCCCAAGATATTCAATACTTTTTGTTTGGGTTATACGTTGTATACGGACAGGAACATTGTGGAAAATAATTTTGACATTCATGTAATTTGAGTGTATGCTCATTCATTGGTTGACCACTTTTGTTTTTGGAAAAAGTTAGATATTTAGTTTTATTCACATTTAATGTAAGGGAGTTTACTTTTAGCCAGTTTTGAAATACAGCCAGGCCAAGTTCCGCCTCCTTGTAGGTGCTTGTCCAATCTTGTTTGTGGAATATAATAACAGTGTCATCTGCAAAGCTCAGTTTCCATTGATGGGAAGATTATATATTTATATAAATCAGAAATAGTATAGGTCCTAATACGCTTCCCTGGGGGAACCGAATTTAATTGGTAGTGTTTGCTCTTTCTTTTACCAATTTGTTCTCTTCCAGTTAAGTAACTTCTAAGTAGGTTTAGAGTTGTTTCGGTTCATCAACGGTATCGAAAGCTTTTTGAAGATCAATGAAAACTGATAAGCATTTGTTGCCTAATTTCTAATAATAGTATTTGTTACATTTGCTATAGCGTCACCCGTACCCAGGTTTTTCCTAAAACCATACTGCGTGGGTGATAATATTTTATTAGTATCCAAAAATGTAAGCACTTGTTTTTTTTATTACTTTTTCCTATATTTTCGATAGAGGAGTAAAATACTAATTGGTCGATAATTTGTTATATCATTTTTGGGACCGTTTTTATATAATGGTATGATGGTAGCAATTTTAAGACAAGCGGTAAAAACACCTTTTGATAATGATGGATTTACAAGGTACGTCACTGGTTGGATTAATTCATTTTGTAGGTATTTAATTAATTTGCATGATATCAGTTCATTACCCGATGAGGTATTTGTGTTTAAGGAAGCTATAATATGTCTTATTTCATCACTTGTTATCTTGACTATATTAAGTCTGTTTTCATGATTTACGTCATCAATCCTCGTTGTTTTTTCGACAGTAGTAGAATTTTGTTTAATTTTATTTGCAAGAGCCTATATTGCAAAAGTAGTTGTTTATAAAGTCAAGAAGTTTGTCTGGGTGTTTCGTAAAAGATGTGGGAATCTCATCGATGTTTAATTCTTTAATGTTTTTGTCGTTATGCGAGGCTTTAGTATTTGTAATTTCATTTATGATCTGCCAGAGTTTACGGGAATCATTATTGCATTCATCAATTTTATTTTTATAAAATGTTTTTTAGCGTAACGAATTCCATTTTTACATGTAGGTATTACAATATCTTTTGTAGAATCGAAGTGTATGGACATCATAAGGGTTGTTTTTTTTTTATTTTTCTGTGCAGTTCATCTCTTTTTCTGATAGAGTTTATAATATTCTGACTTAACCATGGTTTAATGTGAATATTTTTATGAGATACCTTTTTTTTGTGGTTTTGGTGTTTGATAGAATACTGTGCTGTATAATTTCTATAAATTAACTCCTAGCAGAATCAGTATCATCTTTTTCCAGAAGGCTGGTCCAGTCATCCATTGTTAACACCCTTTTGATATTTAGAATATTTACTATTTAATAATGTTATTACTTTTTTTTTAATTTCTTATGGTAGATAATCAGGGCCGGCTCTGTGCAGGTGCAATTGGAGAGTTCCATGACAACTCAGAATCAACTCAAGTCAACATCTCTTTGAAAAGTCATTATTAGTTCTGAATAAAATAAATGAAAAATAGCCATAACCTAACTTAATGTAGCTATAACCTAACCTAACGTAACCAATTTGGTAATTTAACCGATTTTTTTATCACTTTAATGATTTTTCAAAGGAGGTTTTGAATTGAATTCATTTTGAGTTGTCCGGTCACCAATTGGAGGACTCCAGATACTAATATCTACAGCCTGTATGTCGGACGAATATCTACATATGTTGAACTAATATCGACGAACTTCAGAGTCATTTCAGAGTGTTGACTAATATCTAGAATCCAAGTCAAATTTCACGATAACAACAAACGCGACCAAATGTTAAAAATGCGGAAGAATATCGACGCCAAAACCGCGACAGCCCTGGGCAGCGAAAAAATTTACATAGGAGAAATCATTTGTCCATACTTTAAAGAACTACTCTGGAAAACTAAACAGAAAGCAAAAGAAACTAAGTATATGTTTGCCTGGTTTAGGGAAAACAAAATACTGGTTCGTAAATCACCAAATGAAAAAATAATCTATGTTAAGCATTCAGACGATCTAAATAAACTTATCTAGACGGTATATGGCACTCGCATCACCGGTTGTCAGTTATCTAATAAGTCAATAAGTACTATAACTCTACCAATTATCTAAAAATAATTTCAACCGATGGTTAAGAGTGCCAAACTGTTCTTAAATTTGATATGTAAAAATGGATGCTATAACTAACTATAGAACCTCAAATTCTAAATTCTGTAAAAATATTCTACAAAATAACCAGCTTTCTCTTCAAATCCTACAACAAAATATAAGATCAATTTCTAAGAATTTTGATGAATTTTTGCTACAACTTGATAACATTGGAACCTCTTTTCATATTTTGATCCTCACCGAATGTTGGATATCAAAAAATTATGTACCTAAAATGCTGAAAGGTTATGATCACCATAGCACTTCAATACACACAAAACAAAATGTTAGAGTTGTTGTACACCAGAAGTGACTTGACTGGTCTATCTGTAAATGAAATCCAAGTCAGCGGCGCAAATTGCTTGCAACTAAATCTTAATAATGACACATGTATCTTAGCGATTTACCGCTCTCCATCTTCTTACAATATATCACCGTTCTTAAAATCAGTGAGTTCAGTTTCAACCTCCGGTTGGCGCGGAATATTTCAAATCTTGCTCCTTTTTTAATTGCAAAAATCTGGTAAAAGTTTAATTAAAAGCAAATTTTGTAGTATATTCGTGTGTAGGGACATTATTCCCTTCACATCAATCTAGTTTAAGTGAATAATATCCAAAATTAACTAAGAATCTTAAATATTAAGTGCGAAAGTGACGTTTACGTGAGGTGAAGTGCGGTTATTAAAAGTGTAATTGTACAACTTTAACATAGGCTTTTAAGTATTAAAATAGGTTAATTTTGTGTTAAAAGTAGATATTACAGTGTCAAAAGTTAATAAAATAAGGTTTTTTATTGATTTAAAACCAATAAGCAGGTTTTGGCCCAATAGCCAAACCTTGCGGCATACAATATTTTTAAAGTGTGTAATTTAACAGTAATATTGTAAAAAATCCTAAATAACTGATATAATCCGAATATATTTTTGTATTTCACACCGACCAGTGACAATCTCGTCTAATTCGATTGCGAAACAAAAAAGTTATTATACTTTATAATTTTTTCAACTGTGGGTAGTGAATTTTTTTTTTAATTTTTTTTTTTTTTTTTTAATTAAAATATTTTTTTTGTTTGTCAAAAATGGCGTCCTCTGACTCGGACGACCAGGATGAACCAAGTGATATTATTACCAGTTTCAAACTTTTGACCAAGGAGAATTCGGATCTCAGGAGGGCTCTTCGCTCAAAACAAGACGTCTCTCCTAGGACAACGGATGCAGAAAAAGCGCTAAGTGTACGTGACCCTACATTATCAGGTATGAGCAGACACGCAGAATCCCCATTCACTAGTATCCACGGCGGGCGCCTCAGTGAGTCTAACGCGACCATTGAGACACAAAAGGAGCCAATTGAACCTGTCAGGTCCTCGCCTAATCAGGTAAATAGGAAACGATTGAGAGAAGGGGACTCCTTACTCTTGGACAACCCCACTGAAGTTAGTGCAGAGACGCTGGACCCAATATGGGCCCAGTTGAACATTATCTCGCACACCATCTCAGAAGGTAAGAAAAAATTGAATAAGGAAGACAGATTCACTGTTCTAGGTTCCGTGGAAGAGATTAAGAAAGGCCTTCTTAATCTCGCCATTAACCATGCTGCGGCGATTTCCAAAGCCCAGTCACTGTCCGCAATTTTAGATACCCAAAATACCATGTCTGCTAAGTTAGATAAAATAATAGAAAAATCTAATCTGACCCAAACCAAACCCCAGGCGGAAATTCTTTTTTCAAGGAAATCATACGCAGGCGTTGCAGCGGGTGCACCTCCCTCAAAAACTCTCGCGATGAACGGATATGAGCGACCTCTTCCGGCACTACAACCCACCATCTTATTTTACCCAGAAGCACCAGAAGGTAAGACTTCGGAAGAACTACAGAAGCAACTAATCTCAGTTTTGGATCCCAGAAAAGACGGTTTCCAGGTGGTGCGTACCAGGAAGATTAAAGGAGCTGGTATTGCTCTGCAAACTACCACACCTGGAGGGTTATCAAATATTAAAAAGGCTGCAGAAAAATTGACTGAAAAGGGCATTAAAATGGTGTCTCCCCAAGGTAGGTTGCCCAAAATAGTGGTGTATGATGTTCCCAAGGGCGAACCTGATAACGATGCATCCCTATTTAAAGAAATTTACGAGAATAACATAATGGGTAAATGTAATCTCACAATAGAGGACCACCTTCGTACAATGAGGAGAGTCTCATTGTTCGGAAAAAAAGACAGCGGCACCATGAATATGATAATCACATGTCACCCTGAGGCCAGAAAAATTCTCATCGACAGCGGCCTGTGTTTTCTTGGTTGGTATGCGTGTAGAGCCCGCGATTATCTCGGGGCTACGCGATGCTTTAAATGCCATCAGTATGGTCATATCTCTAAGGCCTGCACTCAAGAAGTAATAACCTGCCGCCACTGCGCCACAGCCGGCCACGATTATCAAGATTGCCCCAGGAAAACACACGCTGCTGTATGTGCTACATGCACTAGGTTCAAGAAGCCGGCGGATCATGCCACAGGTGACAGATCGTGTCCTGCCCAGAAGGCAGCCATCGAAACCCAGGTCCGATTGACTGATTATGGGTATTGAAAATTTCCTCTCCATAGGTCAGATCAACTTGCAGAGGTCACGGACGGCCACACTCGAGGCGCTGCGGGTCATGTCTGACCTTAAAATCGACATTTTGCTAATCCAGGAGTAATACACTTGGCTAGGTAAAACACCAATTAACTATCCAGGTGCTGTACTCGAAACTGGCACCTCACCGGGGGCGGGTGTTCTGGTCAATACTTCATTGATCAGCCCCCTCCTACTAGTGGGACTGTCAAACGAATACCAAACCTGCGTATCTATTAAATTTGGGACAACTGAGATCTTTCTGATCTCAGTTTACTTTAAATTTTGTAACCCAGTAGGACCACATATCTTGAGTCTGACGCGCGCTCTAAACGCGCTTAAAGGACGTAACGTAGTTATCGGGGGAGACTTTAACGCTCGCTCGCCTCTGTGGTTCGATTACTGTAACTATAGGACGGAACGCTCAGACGCCGTCGAAGACTTCATTGCGGCGCAAGGTCTTTCAATAATAAATGAACAGAGTATATATACGACTTTCTCGAACACGCACGGTGAGAGCAACATTGATCTAACTCTTTGCTCTGGATCTGTTGCGACCAAGATATCAAAGTGGACAGTTCACGAATGCGCAATTGCCTCAGATCACAGGCTTATAACTTTTACCGTGGGTGTCAAAAAGACGGAAGTCCCAAGATCCTCCTGGAACTTCAAAACCACTAGGGCGAATTGGGATAACTTTGGGGAAGCTCTACGTGATACCTTAAGGGGATTTCACGACGTAGCAGCAAGAGATCCGGATAATTTGGGGAACTTTTTTAATGCAGCCGTGGTATCAGCTGCCGAGCAGTCTTTGGGAAGATCAAACCCAAAGACTGTTATCAGGACGCCGTGGTGGTCGAGTGAGCTGACTTCACTGAAAGGGGCCTACAAGAGAGCCTATCGAGCCCTGGGCGTGTCCAGACGAGGCGGGTGCACGCAGGAGGAGACACTCGCCCTTCAGTCACGACTCAGTGTCTCCCGTAGAGCCTTCAAACAGGCCGTCCTCTCAGCGAAACGAGCTGCATGGCATAATTGGGTACAAGAAGTGGGAAACGCCAACCCGTGGGAAGTCCACAGCGCCATAGATAAAACAGGAAAAGGCTCTGATCGGTATTTAACTAGCGTAATAAGCGAAAAGGACGGTAGGAACGTTGAAAGTGTGGACGTGGCATCCACTCTCAATACACTTCTGGGCAAGTTAGTTCCTGTAGATTCAATAATTGGGGAAAGCGACCACCACAAACAGATCAGAAATCTGTCACGGCTCCCTCCGAGAAACCTCGCTCAGGAGGTTAGGATGACACCAGTAACTAAAGCGGAAATCGAGTTGATAATCAAGGGTTTGGGTCTTAAGAAGGCACCAGGGCATGATAGGCTCAATGGCGTAATAGCGAAGCAAGTATGGATCCACGCCAAGGAGGAGCTCTTCCAGGTGATGGATACGTGCATGAGAAGAGGAACTTTCCCTTCTGAATGGAAGAGGGGCGTGCTTAGGATTATACCAAAGGGGAACGGCAAACCAAGGTCGGACGTGAAGGCCTACCGTCCAATCACCCTGCTACCTGTCCTGGGGAAGATCCTGGAGAAACTGATAAGACAGCGTTTACGTCAAACCTTATCCCCACCCTGCGAGCGTCAGTTTGGTTTTGTCCCCGGTATGTCCACTGAGCACGCCATCACGTATGCGCTTGAATGGGTGAAGGCTTGCCAAAAGAGGTACGTAATTGGAATCTTCCTCGATATTACTGGTGCCTTCGATCACGCTTGGTGGCCGATGATACTTGTCAAGCTCAAAAATAGGAAATGTCCACCAAACCTGTTCAAGATCTGCGCTGATTACCTCTGCGACAGAACTATCATCCTTTCTTTTGGAGACTACCTGATTGAACGAGGAGTTGACTTGGGTTGTCCTCAGGGTTCAATCCTTGGACCAGACTTTTGGAATATTGTGTTTGACGATTCCTCCAGGTTGCCCTTACCTGAGGGATGTATCTCGGTGGACTACGCTGATGACAAATTGTATCTTGTCTCGGGGAACAGCAGAAAGGAAGTTGAAAGTAAAGCTGAAGAGGTTTTAAGTGTGATTTTAGAATGGGGAAAGAGAAACCGGCTGACCTTCGCTCCCCACAAGACTATGGGACTCCTGATGAAGGGTAACCTCAATAGAAGTAGAAATCCAACCATCAAAATGGGAGATACCAATATCCGATTCGTTGAGAACACTACATACCTAGGCGTCACTTTGGATCGAACGTCCTCGTTCTTGACCCATGTTAAAAGCGTGTCAAGTAAGGCCCAGGCCCTCTTCTTAAAATTGAGAAGAATCTCTACTGCCGAGTGGGGATTGCGCTCTCCAGCGCTCCGTCTCTTATATAGGGGGGTTTACGTGACGCAAGTCTCGTATGCGGCCTCTGTGTGGGAGCACCGCCTGGAGAATGCACTCATACTCTCGGCGCTCAAGAGAGGCCAGCGAGTCCCCTTGCTGGCGCTTTCGGGTGCTTATAGAACAGTTGCTTCGGACGCTTTGCCAGTCTTGGCCGGCATTTTGCCAATTGATCTTGAAATCAGGGAGGTGCTAACAAAGAAGAGCCTGACAAAAGGAAGACCCGCTACACACCTAGGTGTTGAACTAATACCAGGTGGGGCAGTGTCTCTCCCAGGTCTTCTTAGAGAGATGCGAGAAAGAACACTGAGAGAATGGCAAGAGCGATGGGACAGGTCGAATACGGGAAGATGGACTTACTCCTTCTTCCCGTCAGTTAAACTCAGAATGGAAGGGGCACACATTGTAAGGGATCACCATGTGACCCAATTACTGTCCGGGCATGGGGAGTTTAGGGGGAGATTGCACAGTCTCTCTCTATCCCCCCATCCAAACTGCGCGTGTGGCAATACGGACCAAACAGCCGAGCACATTCTGTGGCATTGTGAGATTATGACGGATGCTCGAGAGGAAATGTTGGATGGTTTACAAGTGACCACGAGACCAGTATGGAACGCTGATCTCGTCTCGAATAAGGTGAACTTCGAGTGCCTGCGGAAGTTTATAAAGGTTTGGGTTGAGAGATGGCCTGATCTTAGAGTCGCTGACCAGCTGTAAAATCATTGTGAGTTTCAGATGCCTGGTGTATTTGCTCCTGATGACCACTGACTTTTCTTTCTCATCTCTTTTATTACCATTGCTCTGATTTTTTTGGTTTTCTATATCTTTATCTTCACTGCCTTTATGTTTCCTTAGATTTTAAACCCAAGCGGAGTTGAAAATATTTTGTTTTTACTGCGATAAATTCCTGGTGGTTTAAAATCTTTATGTACTTCATGTAGTTCTGCTTTTTCTCCCATTTCAGACTTCGATGTGCCGAATTGAGAGCGAAGGTCCTGATGACTCCTTCGCTCAAAACAAATTGATACATTTCTGTTATTGCTGACCAAATTAAAAACATGGTATATAATATATTCTGCTACTTGTAACCAACTGTTATTCTTCACTAAGTATTATGTTCTCTTATTTTTAGTTTTCCTTTTTTTTTTGCAATTTTTTTTCTGTTTTAGCGATTCAGCAATAAGCTCCGACCCTTGTGGCTGAAACTGAACTGTAAATGTTCTGTAATGTCAACTTCCCCATTTTGGGGGTGAGTTAGACCTCGCTCCTGGATACATTGGCGTAAAAAAAAAATTCGGAATGGAATCCTCACAACTCATCTGCGCCTCCCCCAGCGACATGTGTGGGCCTGAGGTTTGGCTGGGCGAACTCAGCATCCTTCCGCCCTGCCTCCGGCAACTCGACGCTTCCATCCTTAGGGTCTTCGGGTACGTTCCCCTACTTCCCACTTACTATCGTCAAGGCACAACCGAGAAACCGGCTAAAGGGTGCGGATGTTGAGATTCATTCACGGCAGACCGATCACCATACACATTCTGGCTGGTACTGCCAGATGACGAGAGAGGTATCCCATCCGACACAAGCGTTCTTCATATCACAATACTTGTTTTCATTATCTTTTCTTGCAGATGCTTGCAACATACGCAAGATGCCATTACCCTGCGAGCAGCCGCCTTTTATGTTTTTCTCTTATCTTTTTTTTTAAATTTATTTTTCCCTGACTTGCTTTATATTTTTTGCATTTTGTATATTATGTAAGCACTTGCATACTGCTTCCTAACACTGTATGCAGGGACACTGGAGGTCTAGATTCGTTCAAACTTAAATGTAGATTCGTTCTTTCAAAAAAAATTAGAGTCCTTGCGAGAGCCTTGAAGGAGTAACCATCTGTTACTTATACCAGGGCGGGTAAGTGGTGGATACCTCCACGTTCTTAAAATCGATCAATAACTATTTAACTAAGTTATGTAATATTAAAAATTGTATTATTGCTGGTGACCTCAACATAAATATTCTGCCCACAAACGAACATCCTCAATGTCAAGAATACCTAAATATGCTCTCTTACCATGGATTCCAAAGCACCATAAACGCTCCTACACGTGTTACATCAGACTCCATCTCATGCATTGACCACGTCATGGTCAAATCATACTGCCCAATAACAACAATTTTATATGAATCTACACTTACTGATCACTACACCACTATTCTTGCAGTACAGACATGTAACCGGAAAGACAATCACAAAAACACAATACTTACTTGTTTATATAAGATAATTTAAAACAATAAACGCCCGGGTTGACGGCAATAACAAAAAAAATAAATTAAATTAAATTAAAAAACAAACTACGATGGAATTCTTCATACTCTGAGGAGTAAATCGTGGTCAAAACTATATGACATCACAAATCCAGAAGACGCCTGGACGTACTTTATTAATTACCTACAGACTACCATTAGCCAACAAATAAATATAGTAGTAAAACATATACATAATAACATCTTACCAATTAAGCCATGGATTAATCACACTATTATTAACTCAATTCGTAAACGAAACAAGCTCCACAAAAAAGTCATAAACAATCCTTTTGATATACAACTTCTAAATTACTATAAAAGATATAGAAACATATGTACCCAAATAATAAGAAAGGCCTAAGAGATATACTATAAACAAAAAATAGAAAATTGTAATAATGATCCAAAAAAATTTTGGAAAACACTTAAAGAAGCTACCCATTCTAAACCTAATCCACTAAATTACTTAAAACAACTAAATATAAATAATAAAATAAAACATTTTTCTAGTAATCCCAATATTATTGTTAATCATGCAAATAAATACTTCTCAAAAATTGGTGAGGAACTAGCAAAAAATATCGGTGATAGCTCTTCCAACTTCAACACACAAGACTGTAATTCAAATTTGCAAAATGACTTGCATTTTAGTATAAAACCAATTTCGAATGAAGATACTAGAACGATCATAAACTCATTAAAGAACTCGTCTTCAACTGGTTTGGATGATATCTCAAATATTGCCTTAAAAAAACTTGCACCAGAAATCACCATTCCCCTAACAAATCTATTTAACCTAAGCATCCTAAAAGGCCAATTTCCCAACAAACTTAAACACGGAATCATAATATACACAAAGGAGGCTCTAGAGTGGATATAACTAACTATCGTCCAATTACATTACTAAATTCATTATCTAAAGTTTTTGAAAAAGCTATTAACAATCAACTAATTGAATATCTTGAAAGTAATAATATACTATCCCACAACCAATTTGGCTTCAGGAAAAATAAAGGCACCTCCGAAGCCATCGCAACGGTTACAGATTTTTTAGTCGAAAACTTAGACAAGGGACCAAAATGCATGTCAATATTCTTGGACCTGTGCAAAGCATTTGATACTATCTCGCATTCCAAACTATTACAAAAACTATCAAACATTGGAATACACGGTAATGAACTTAGTATTTTTCGAAATTACCTGAAAACCCGTAAACAAAGTGAAAGTGTAAAAATTAATGAATGTCCCAGCAATCAATTGACAATTAGTTTTGGTGTGCCTCAAGGAAGTGTTTTGGGTCCAACTTTATTCTTAATCTATATAAATGAATTGTGTAATCTACCTATCGATGCCAAAATTGTAAGCTTCACTGATGATACGATTCTCCTCTTCAAATCAAGTAACTGGAATGATGTCTATCTAAAAGCGAGCAGGGACATAACTATTGTTAAAAGATGGTTAGACAATAACACACTAACAATGAATGTGACAAAAACTAAATATATTGAGCTTAGCATAAATGCATCCTTAAGTATCCCAGTAACTCAAATTAAAATATGTGCTTGCCCCCTGACTAATGCTAATATTTGTGATTGCCCTAACTTAGAACGGGTGACTAAAATCAAATACTTAGGTATTATCTTTGACAGCAATTTAAAGTGGAAAGAACACATTATCACTACAGCAAACAAACTTAGAAAATCATTATACTTCTTTAGACATACTCGCAACTTTTTAAACTTGAATCAACTCAAAACAATTTACTATGCTCTATGTCAATCTCTAATTGAATACGGTATTATAGCCTGGGGAGGAGCAAACGATGCCGCCATTGACCCGATCTTTAAAGCCCAAAAACTAATTATTAAGATTATATTAAAACTACCGATCACAAGCAGTTCGAATGAAATCTTTAGGAGAATCTGTGTCTTGGACATTAGGCAAATTTATGCCAAAAACATATTAGCATACCTCTTCAAACACAGAACTACCTTTGAAAATGTCCAAACTGCTCGCGATACTAGAACCAAAGGGCATAATCTCCTACTTATCCCTTTTGCTAAAACAACCTTGTGATAATTCTCCTCTTTCTCCCCTTTTACCTTTTAACTTGCTTTAAATATATAAAACTCTCCTGGTCATCGGCAAGACAGTTGTGATATTTCTATCTTTTGATGCTGATTTATTTTATTTTTGTACTCCTGGGCACTTGGCACCAGTCGTAATATTAATTCTCTTTTCCCCCTTTTATTCCTTTAAATATATTTTTGGAATTCTTTCATCCCTTCAAGTTTTCTTGAACTTTTCTTTTGGCTCTGATCGATATTTAAATTTTAAGGCTTTGCATGTGTGTAGTAGGGATGGAAAATTCCTCCCCTACGTCACACAAGCCTTCATGAAAATTGGACCCTTATTTTCTTTGATAACTACAGAAAGCTACTTAAAGCTTCCTTGTACTACATACCTTTAGAGATATGTATACTTAACTAATTAATACGTTAATTACGACCTTGAACGTAAATATTTTCGTATTTATGTTGTAATTAAACTCCATCAAACGTTGTGTAATTTTTTTGATTTATGATATGGGACTTTAATTACTTTCATTTTGTGGTAACTTCTTGATTCTAGACAGAGCGTTGAGTTTCAAACTATATTGGTCTCTCCCTTGCAAATCTAACTTTAAATACTTTCTCTAAATGAGCTAACTTTCCTCCGTCGCTTATTATGTTTCCATACATCCTAACGAACTCGTAAATAACCTGTACTAATCGAATTACGCATGTTTAATTGAACAAGTAATTAAGTATGACTCAAATGGTTAATTGTTAATAAATTTGATTATGATTGTTTTGTATCTGCTTGTCATCTCTCCAATCCGATTCAGCTGCTATAAGGTACATATAAAGATGGGTTTAGTAGGTTAATGTAATTAATAGATTGCATATTAGACGAACTCAGAATACCCTTTTTCTGCCGAAAATTTGGCTCCTATCCTCCTACAAGTTAACAGGATGGTCAAGGATCAACTAGAACTTCGCACAGTCAGCCGACGCGATTTTCCAGAGGGTCTTAGTACCTTGTTCTGTCAATCTTCCATGTCGTCGTGCACGTCATTCAGGTCTTTCCCTAAGTCCCGAAACCCCCAAATTCCTACTCCTCCAAGGTCTACTATTTACTTAGGGCGAACCGGTTTCGTCCTATATGCAATCATATACTCACGGTGTTTTGCAGAGTTACGGGTCGTGAATCCTCCCTCCACGTACAAGAAATGATGTGAGAGTAACTCTGTCGAGTCTAAAACGCTAGTTGTAAGCGGGTCCACATCATCCAATGTACAGTACATAGAAAGATATATATGTAAACATACGTTTGGGTAGGATTATAACTCACAATATAAAACTAGCCAGTCTCACATTCCGAGCTCGGATCCCTCTCATAGAATTCTGCGAAATTCTAAGTTTGGTAACCGAATATATACATGATAATAGTGGGTAATATTAATAGATACTAATAGATTAAGAAATTATCTCGGTTTGTTCTGGAGTGCCGAAAATTCCAAGCTTTTTGATTTGTTTGGTTGACAATTTTATTTAAGAGATTGCCATCTCTATTATGTGTTTGGTTAATGGTCCTTGTTTTTAAGGAGCGACCACTGCCTCCTATTGTTGAACTGTTTTCTAAATTTTCCCCCAAGGTTCAACTTTTGGTAAAATTTTTACTATCCCGTGATTTTTCAGTTGTCTCATGTAACTGGTTGATACTTTTTATTAGGTTATCCCGTGATTTTTCAACTGCTTCTTGTAAATGATTGATGTCTATGAAAGTAATTACTCCACAAAATTTTACTCGAATCTTCCTTGTAATTCTTCAATACTCTTCTATTTGACTATCCCGTGATTTGTCAACTGTTTCATGTAAATGATTGATACTTACGAGAGTAATTGTTCTATAAATTTCTCCTCGAATATTCCATGTAATTCTTCAATACACTCCTAAACTAACCCGTGATTTTCCAAATGTTTGATGTACCTATTATTTGACTAGTTTATAATAAATCTATTTATTTTCAATTGTTCAGTTCAAAATTTATCTCCTCATGTTCAAATTAAAGATTGTGTTTAAAACTTTTCTATAATTGTGCAATTTCTTGGCTTTGTCCCATTGTCAAGTTAATATTAATACCTGTCAACTACCTAATAAATATATTATAACCTATATAATAACCTAACTTACTATAATACTAATACCTATCAACCACCTATTAAAGACCCAGGTACATCTTCCTTTAAAAGCATCTGACCCAGTGCCCCCATGACCGAGTTGTTTTATAAACAATTTCAATTATGTAAACATTCCCGCTGGCTTCGTGACCTAGATTCAACGAGTGACATTTGTTTACTTTTGGAACATCCTTGAACGCGAGCTTATATGGTTCAAATTTTTTTTTTCTTTTGAATTTAATAATGGTAATTTCTTTTTCGCAAATGTCTTAACCTGATCCCAAATAAATGTAGTTATAATTTGCATACATTACATATACATATATATTTTGCCTCAATAAATAAATATACTGATATATATACAATTATATTATAATTGAAATAAATTCTAATATCATAACTCATTTTTTGATCATTTTATATTAGCTGAAATTATAATAGTACATATATTAATAAAATAAGTATAAAAAATGAACTTGAAATTTTTCTAGCACACAACTATTTTTTAAATAGCATAGTGCGTTCTAAGTAGGTATTAGTAATCGATACCTTTTACTTTTATTTAAGTGTGTTTCTTTTGATTTAAATTTTCTTGGGATAAATATAAATATATATATATAAATATACATACTTTATATATAATATTTCAATATAGGTACATATCACATATTAAGCAAGTAATACTTTGTTATAAAATTAATTCAAATACCAACTGTCTGCTGCATGCCGCTCTCACCTTGGAACCTAGAAAATATTTATACTTTATATAACTTACCCCAAAGGTCTACTCCGTCGGGTTCTACACGACCGACCTTTTTGTTTCCTTACCTAATACATACTCCTATGTTATCAACTAAATTCAAAAAAAAAATTTCCGACTTCAATTTTATTTTATTCCCGTTTAATCTATCTAAATTAAATGATGTTTATCGTTCTAACTGCATTTTATTTCAAAACCCGTTGGTTAACTTAACACTTTTTAAATTAAATTTAACAATTAATTACTTATTTTGTGTTCGTTTTCCCACCGTACTTTTATTTCGCAACAAAGCGTTATACAACTAAATACCGAACAGATTATTATCATGCTTATTTATTTATTTCAAACTCCAGATTTATTATTATAATTATTCCATCGTTAAAATAACACTCCGTTTAAATTATAATTTTTAAGCAATAACCACTTCACGATTATTTACGAAATAAGAGATTTATTATTTTTATTTTTGTTTGTCACCGAACTCTTCTATTTTGCAGTAAGATAACGTATTTCACTATTTATTTAAACTTTCCGAAATAATAATTATTATTAAGTTACCACAATCTCATTCAACAACAATTTAATAATTTGTATTATTTATTCCAAAGTCCATATTTATTATTATTACTTTATCTAACACTAGATTACTCCTGTGATAAGCTATTACGTTCGATTTACACTTCATTTAAAGGAACTATCACCGTTATGATAACTAACACTGGTTTTTATTTTTTTATTTCGCTACACCAACAACACTTTGATTATAGTACTTTATTTAAAACACTCAGTTTAATTAAAGATTTTCATTGAACTTTTCCGTTTAATTGGATGCACTTATTTATTTATTATCTCTTTTCAATTTGCACTATTTTTAAATTAATTGATTTAAATATTTGATATTTAATAGAACTCTTTCCGTTTAAACTGGACACACGTATTTAATTATAACTTATTTGCATTACATCAATTATCACATAACTTTATTTATTTATTTCACTGATTTTTTTGATTTTCACAATTTTCCTAAGTCTCAAAATGTTTATATTTACTGATTGTAAAATCCGAACTTTTCACTACACAAATTGTATTTATTGCAGCACTTTTTAACTTTTCACAATTAAATAAACGTAACTTTATCTTTATCACCACTGATTCTGATCTTCACAAAATTTCAAAGTTTCAAAATGTTTAAAATTCACTGGCTCGAATATGAGGTTTTTTTTTCTAAGTCCTGTGACTCCAAACACTTAGAATTTTTCCCGACAGTATTTACCGACGTTTTCGTCGCGATCCACCAACTTCCACTTTTCAAATCCCGCGATAACTCCCGAAAAATCACTAAGTCCTGTCTTTTAAACCCCTCTCAGGTCCAAAAGATTGTATCTGAATTTCCTGTTACAAAACAATCTCATGTTTATCAACGCGCAAACTCTTGAAATTCTTTCACTATTATCGAGTAATGTTCCTTAAGCCCTATTTCCATTGTCTCATTGCTTTCTGTCTCTTATTTTCATACTTACAAGGTACGGATTCAGTTACTTTGTTTTAAATTGCCTTATCGTTTTTTGTGCCGTTGGTCATACAAAATTAGCTTGAATTTCATAATTTTTTAGTTATTTTTTTTCTCAATTCGTAAAGGTCCGTCTTCGATAACTATATTTACGTCTCGATTTTTCCGTACCTATCACAAATCATGATTATCTCCATATCGAAATGTTTACTATGCAATTTCGAGTTGCAATTTTTATAAATTCTACTCTATCTCACTACTACTTGTATGAATTTTTCCATTAAAACCCGTATTTTCTCTATTTACGTAGTATATCTGAATTTTCCCCTTTCCCCTAGAATTTTCTTGTATTCACAACACTCTTCCTACGAATTTCCTCTTTTATCCTTATATTATTATCCACATCTATATGATTAGTTACATTCTAAGCCAAATTTATTGTTTTCATCGATACTTCTGAATTTTCATGAGTTTTCCTTACGGAATCATCTTTTAATTGTTTTTATTTTTTTTTACTACCCCCCGTTTCGTCTTCGATGTATGTCACCTCATAGAAAATTTCATTTTCTATATGCTACTACTTTTTATGTTATTTTCCACATTTTTTTCATAGGAGAAACTTCCACTTCGGCCCTTAAATATATGTCAATTTTTATTACTTCATATGGTTCATCCTACAATTCCGTCTCTTTCTTACCTAAATCTACATTAATTTAAAATTTGACATTTGTTTATGTCTGGACTTCGATGTACCGACCGATAACTCAGCGTTTATTCGAGGGTAATAAAATCTAATCGTTTTTACTTTGAATAAACAGTCCCTATGTCCAATGATAATTTTTATCGTCCAAAAAGCCATTAAAATGGTTTTAATCGTCTAAAACCATGTTCGTTTTCTGGTTGTTTTAATAACAGAACCATGTGTGAGATCGTCAACCCAAATAATGTTAACGTCTATCATCAAACTTTCCTATCTTCCATAGAACTTTCGTCAAACAATTGACGTAAAACAATTCCTTTTGTTTGCCTTATCTACTGCACTGTAACTAGAATGACCTCCCTATTCCAAATATATAACGATATCTATTTAAACTCGTCTGAAAACGCAAAATTAAGTCGAAATCTTATATTGTTCAATAAACACTTCCTTTTAAACGTCCATTTTTTTCATTAGATTATCTTTACCAATCGTTTTTCCTGACTCTATTGCTTCATCTAAAAGTGACATTCCTAATTTTCCAGTGTTTCTCTTCCTTTTAAATGTTTAATGCACGCTTTCCTCTTAATCTGGCCTCCTTGACTTTCTATGTACTCGTTATACAACTAAATATCCCTACAGTAGCTTTTCTTATGTTTTGCAAGTCTTTTCTTTAATTTTCCTCTTATTAAAATTTTCTTGTTATTTTCTTGCATAGTTTTTCCAACATAATATGGATTAATTTGCTCGTTAACGGCGGTCGTCAACACCTTCATTGCACTGATTGTATATCTTAAATCTAGGGTCATTGTACCTGATGCACCGGGCGTGAGACCCTGTTTACATTATAGTGTATTGATCTTTCGGTCGATGACGATATTTTTTTCCATAAATCTCTGATTAATTACCTAGTTCAAAGTCCATTTCTTTGTTCAAAATATGAATACGCCCTCCACTTTTGTGATTGGTTAATCATTCTTTGTGTTTATTATTGCGCCTAAGAAAGGGTCTTTCCCTGCCTCGTGACGATTTTTAATACCATCTGTGGTTTTTTTATTAATACTCATCTCACTCTACTTAATTGTAGATCCCTATCGTCAACAAGAATTCAATTTACTTTGAACCGGTAGATGTCGCAGGTGTGTCTGTTTTATAATTAATTGGTATTTTCTTTTTGAATTAAAGTGGGAAGCTACGATATTCTCTTATTTTCACTGTTGATTAATGCAATTCATCACAACCTTTGGCCAAAGAAATTTTAGATACTTTGCAACAAAACTATACATATATACACTTCCACTGGCAATTAGACAAAACACAATGTATCTTAAATATAAATCTGACACCAAGGCTTGGATTACCAGCCAAAACAGATCCAACATCAAAGATTATATCAAAACTAACTTATAAGTATTTATTTTTTCAATTTTACGTTGATGATTAACTGTTACTTGTAATATTGTGTTATTATTTGTACTTTCTATGTGTTATTATTATAAACTGCTCATGCTAAGCGCCTGCTCTCAACACAGGTTCTCCTAGTGAGACAGGCATAGAATAAAACAATTTGTAACTCAAAACTAATAAAATAAAATTAAGTTTTTTAAAGTGCATACGCAATATTACGTTATTCCAATATGCTATACATAATTGCAAATCCAACCTCTGCCAGTGCTGTAGATATTCGTCAACACTTTGGTTCTCATAGATATTAGTTAGCAGTTTGAGCTGTAGATATTCGTCAACACTTTGGTTCTCATAGATATTAGTCAACAGTTTGAGCTGTAGATATTCGTCAACACTTTGGTTCTCATAGATATTAGTTCGATTTTTTCAGTTTTTGAAATTCCTGTAGATATTAGTAGACGCCTCCCAATTGGAGTAATTCGCTCTGGACGACTTGCGCTATCGTTAATGTTGTTGTAGCTGAAATTTTTAGAAGTGAAAACTTCTTTAGAGCCGTTGTGATTTGAAACTCGATGAAACAGAAATGAGTGACACTAAAAAGACACAAAAACATATATCTATAAGATTTATCCTGCGAGAGAATGAGATAGACTAATCGGTTTGTAATCTCTTTGTACGGTGCTTCATAGAATAAAATGTAAAATTATTTTTAAACTTAGTAACAATAGTAAAAATATTATAAACAAACTACGTTGCTCTGCTTGACTTATTTTACCAATGTATTATACTTTCTTAGTATTATATTTTTCCATCTTGCATGGTGAAGTATTTAGTTTCGATTTTATTTCGTTAGGTACTTTGTCTTTGTTTTAGATGTTGTTTTTGATTTTGTCTTCTATTTTTTTGTTGTGCTTATTTAGATGTTCTTTGTAATAAATAAAAAAATAACATGTAAAAGCCCAGCCGGCCGTGAAATTCAAAATAAATAAATATATATTATAACAAATAAACCTTACAATTATCCTACTCCTGACACTCTGCATTCGTCTCGTTCTCTCGAGGTTTAGTTTTCTGAAGGTTTCACTTATACCGATGTGAACTGCGTTAATGATTTTTTTTTTCAAAATTAAAATTTTTATCATGTTTCTTTACAGAAACTAAAAAAAATCTTCAAAAAATTGAATTAAAAAATATATTAATTTTCCGCTTCAACATAATCAATAAGGTCGTATTTTCAATCTCAGGGGCATAAGTTAATTAAGTGAGCAGTTTTTCTTCCAATCTAGACCCCCCCCCCTTGGAGAGATAAATTTTGGCCATTGCGTGGGTATATTCTTTTCAAGTAACGTGAGATTTTGCTGAACCCCTCCCCCTTTTGAGGTCACATAATAAATGTATGCCCCTTAGCACTCTAGCTGACGAAAAGTCTAGAAGTGCTTCATTCTTTGTGAACTCTTCCAAACTCTGCTTTGTAACTAATTTTAAAAATTGTAGAATGGCTGTTGTCTAATACCGTTTTAATAATAATATTTTTTCCTATTCATTTTTAATCCCTGATAAAATGTCTTTCTGGATTAATATTTTTTCCTTTATTTTTGTTTGTAATCCACCATTTTAATAATTTGGTTAATCTTATGGTATTTCACAATCTTATAATTATGGTTTTCTTTAAATAATAAAATCATATTTTTTTTAGATACTACTGCCTTTGGTAGATAAGCAAATTACTATTTAAAATGTAGGTATATAAGTAGTGAACATATTTATAGAAGTAAAAACTTCTTTAGCACCGTTGTGATTTGAAACTCGTTGAAACGAAAAATAGCTACACTAAAAAGAGTCAAACATCTCTAGGATTTAGCTTGCGAGAGAATGAGACAGTATAATCCGTTCCTTTTTGTGCGGTGCTTCGTAGCCTATCGGCTTCTCTTTGTGTGGTGCCTAGTAGCCTCTCCATTTTTTTCTACTTTACTTTTCTGAAGATTTCACTTTTACCGCGTGTGTATTGCACACTCTGGTTTTTTAAATAATATAGCTGAGTTTTTGGAAAATAACTCAAATAATTCAAAAAAGATTTATCGCCCGTTCTTACTATATGGCCAACAAGGACACGCAAAGGGTGATAATAAAAAAAAAAAAACAGAGTGCAATTCACACACGGTAGAAGTGAAACCTTCAGAAAACTAAATTAGACAATAGTGGGGAGGTTACGAAGCACCGCACAAAGAGGAGACCGATTGTACTACCTCATTCTCTCGCAGGCTGTATCCTATAGATCTATGTGTTTGTCTTTTTAGTGTCGCTATTTTTAGTTTCATCGAGTTTCAAATCCCAACGGTGCTAAAGAAGTTTTCACTTCAATAATTTTTTTTTTTAAACTTCCCTGCTCAACGTCGTCGACCTAGGGTGAGGCCTAAAATAATTCGGCTACGGAAGCTCCTAGATACACATTTCGCAGACTCCAGATACTAATATCTACAGCCTGTATGTCTGACGAATATCTACAGCTCATATGTTGAACTAATATCTACGAACTTCAGAGTGTTGACTAATATCTACAGAGCGTAGGTTGAAATAATATCTACAGAGCGTAGGTTGGACTAATCAGCTAAATGTGTCCAATAGTCCGATATTACGAATTTTTACATACACACTTACATAAATTAAGTTTTTTAAACTGCATAGGTACGCAATATTACATTATTTCAATATGCTACACATAATTGCAATTCCAACCTCTGCCAGTGCTGTAGATATTCGTCAACACTTTGGTTCTCATAGATATTAGTCAACAGTTTGTGCTGTAGATATTCGTCAACACTTTGGTTTTCATAGATATTAGTTCGATTCTTTCAGTTTTTGGAATTCCTGTAGATATTAGTAGACGCCTCCCATTTCGCATAATCAAGTAGGTACCTAGGTAGTAGGTAGGAGGTAGGTACAGTGAAGACTTTTTAAAAATTACATCTGATTTAAATATTTTTAATGTTATTAATTACTTATAAGTAAAATAAATTGTCAAATACCTGCAAAACGCATAATTTGATCTGAAGTCATTCTGATTCTATGTTTCTACGCCCTTTTTCTGTTTTTGACAGTTAATTAACCGCCAAACTTTGGGAAGAATAGAACTTAGGACATTACGTCACGCATATAATAATATTCAGAGTTTACAAAACAGGGCGCCAAAAACTGCCGAGCGCAACAAGCGTCCGAGTTCCGAGTTTATAGAGCAAAACGGGAAAAACTAACGTCTCTCTCTCACTCGTCTAACGGCGCATACAGAACGGGCGATAGAAAGAGGTACAAAAGTTTGGAAAGCATCGTCTTTTATCTTAAACAGTCAAACCAGCTGTGAGCGCACAACGCACGTATTCCGTTGGTTCTGCGCTTTGTTGATTCCGGTTGTGATTCAATGATTTTACAGGTTATTTAGTGAAAAATATTCGTAAACAGGTATGTAAACAATACTATAACTCATTTACTGACTTATTTCATCAATTTTGTGTGATATTTAATAGTTTTAACGGTTAAATTTGCGTTTATCTACGCGTCCCATCATGTCTACTTGATGATGCATGTTGACAGTTTGATACCGGTTCCCGCCAACGATTTATGTATAATCTAATTTCTCTAATAATTTCATTAAAATCACAAGCATTTGTACAACGTGTGTGTTTATTATATTGAATTAGATAATATCTGGGTAATTATCGGTTCGGATTGGCCACGCTTATTACGAATAATTTTTAGAAAAAAACTTTAGATTCGCCTTAAGTACCATAAAAGGAAACTTTTTGGCTTTGGGGCGGCGGAAAATAATGCATTTTAATTTTCAATTGCATAAAACCAAAATTCACTTCGCGAATCGACACAGCGAAAATCCGCGGCCGTAGCTGTCACTGTTATGGACTGTAGCTGACTTCGTGGGATACCTGCATGAAATACCGCGAATCACAAACCATGTTGCACAAACCTAGCGTAGCCGCTAAACCACTTGAAAACTGGGATGTTTTTCTTGCGTTGACGCGAGTAGGCGTTATAAAGGGGCACATTCTTTTGTATCACAAACCATGTTACACAAACAAGCCCGCTAGAGAAATTTCATAATTACGCGCTTTATCCCACGAAGTCAGCTACAGTCCATAACAGTGACAGCTACGGCTGCGGATTTTCGCTGCGTCGTCGGTTCGCGAAGTGAATTTTGGTTTTATGCAATTGAAAATTAAAATGCATTATTTTCCGCCGCCCCAAAGCCAAAAAGTTTCCTTTTATAGTAATTAAGGCGAATCTAAAGTTTTTTTCTAAAAATTATTCGTAATACGCGTGGCCAATCCGAACCGATATTTACCAATATCTGTATGGCTGCATTATTTATTTTAGACAACTGAAGCTTAGAAAACTCGTTTACAATAGCTCTGTTTTTATGTAGGATTTGTGATATGTGCGCTGAAAGCAGTGAAAATTAGTGTTTTATTATAAAATAACTCACCCAATTAGGTACCAGGTAATATTATTAAATTGTTTGTTTATTCTGAGGCCTGCATAATTAACAAGGAATGTAACCCAAGCGACCCATCCCCTACCATTTTTTGTCGATCATTTTCAAGGTTATTTTTTCAGTGCACTTTCATGAAATTTGTTAGGGGTTTGCAAAGTCATCGGTTAGGGTCTGATTTTATCAAGATTCTTCAGTTTAAAAAAATTTTAACTCACAACCACGACAAACGCAGATAACTGGTGTGAAATATGAATTATAACTTATAACTTAAGTAACTTATAATTATAACTTATAACTTAAGTTATAATATAACCAAATAATGTTTTTTCTAACTCATTTACTGGTTCGTAAGTATTTTGTTACCTATGGAAAATAAGCTTTTTATTTGTGGCAAAAATAAAATATTGTAAATTTCAAATACAATTATTTTCTTTCAAAAGAAAGTCTTTTGTTTAATTGATCCAAAGTGTTCAGGAATGATTAAAAATAATAGTATATAACTATGCATTTCTATGTCATTTCTACAAATAGGTAAGATATGATGTACTTAACACCATACAACTCTTGTCTAGGTACACTCCTTGCTTCATTCACATTCATACATAGGTACTCTTTTGTTATGTTGTTCTTGTTTGGCATGAACTAACTCAAGTATTTGATTCATTCATTTAATCAATTTGGGAGGCGGGTATTGGTACCGCCGCCCTGCAAACCATTTATTGGATAACCAACACTCTGTTTATTGGATTAATTTTTGTTATTTAAAATTCATTCATTTAAAAATAATATATAAGAAGATACTCTCAGCATCGCCCTGGTGTAAGATCACCATTCAGAATTGAAATGTTGCTTGAAATGTTGCTTGAAATGGCTTTAGTCGTGTTTGATGACTAGATCTGAATAGCCAGGTACTTCCCCACCTTCCTCTTCCCATCTCCTTCCCCTCCCTACTAACTTCAGCCTCACAACATACCCCAATTGGGGATGCCATGGTCTCACTGGCTCCAGACAAGGAGCAGTTGAGACTCTTGTGAGGTATTCACATATAAAAAAACCCTTACCGGAACTTTTGAATTTTTTGTTTACTTAAAAATTTTTAACTGAATGACAAAAATGTCAGTAAATGTGATGTTTCCGTTATTTGTTTTTGGGGTTTTATGCCGTGTTGCGCTATCTCCTTCTTTAGTCAACGTTTCGGACATCGTTGCAGTGTCCATCATCAGGGCAGATCCGGTAGATGTGTGATCTGCCGGATCTGCCCTGATGATGGACACTGCAACGATGTCCGAAACGTTGACTAAAGAAGGAAGTAGCGCAACACGGCATAACACCCCAAAAACAAATAACGAAAATACTTTTGACCGTGAAAATCTTAAAACGTATCCAAATATGATGTTATTCAAATTTTTTTTTAAATTTTTGACACCGACAAATATTTGACGGCATCAGTTACTTCAAATATATAAGTGTTATTTTAAAAAGCTCACTGGTCCTCTAAGAAGAAATAATTATTTTGTAGGTGTGCTCATTAGCAGAGGCGGCTCTAGGGCTCCAGACGTGGAAGGTCATTTAAAAAAAATAATATTGTGATACAATATTAAATTAAATATGATAATATTTATTTGTAATTACCTCATGAGTTTGAGAGTCTAATCACATTTAATATAGTAAATTATTTCACGCGACAAACTTACAATATGCCAAATCAACCTACGTATATCAAACCATCTCTTTCAGACACATAATATTCAAGATGCTTTCTTTCGCTCACGGCAAAGATATTGAAATATAAGTAGATGTGCTATCTGCAGTTTTTACTAGATGGGACTGCGCTTCCGGGTGTCGCCGATATTGTTTACCAATTAACAAATAAACTAAATGCTCGAATAATTAATGAATAAAGCAAACGAACGTTAAACTAAATGATTGAAATCTTTCCGTATTCAAACTATATTGTTAACCAATACTAATGCACACCTTTAAAAAATCAACGAAATGAACTAATTCTTTTCATATGGACACTACTCTAACTTTTTCCACGCGATCGTAACAACAGTTGATACGGCAAAAGCCATGCCGGGTGAAATGCAGATCCGGGCACAGTTTGGAAATTGAATAAAAAGGCACTTTCTAGATGAGAAAAGTGTGGAGAAGATGAATAAAAAATAAATTAAGGCGCGCTCGGCAAAATTGAGGGAGATACAACCGTTCAAAGTATTTAAAAATTCACTTCGCGAACTGATATTGACAGTTCGTTCGCCATGTTTTCATTGCTTATGTTGGATCCCAGACCTAATACAGAATTAATAGTACGCCAAAATCACAAACCATATTACACAAACCTAGCGTAGCCGCTAAACCACTTGAAAACTGGGATGTTTTTTTGCCGTGACGCGAGCAGGCGCTACGAAGGGGGCACTTTCTTTTCTATCACAAACCATGTTTAGCGTATTAGGTTATAAAAAAATGGCGGGCGGACGCGGGCGAACTGTCAATATCAGTTTGTAAAGTGAAATTTTAAATACTTTGAACGGTTGTATCTCCCTCAATTTTGCCGAGCGCGCCTTAATTTTTGTTATATTCTGCTTTTCCACACTTTTCTCATCTACAAAGTGCCTTTTTATTCAATTTCCAAACTGTGCCCGGATCTGCATTCCTCCCGCCATGCCTCACACGCGCCCGTATCAGCCCTTGTTATGCTAACTTCGACTGCCGATATCACAGCGCTACTATGTCACAGTATTTTTTCCCGCTCGCTAGGGTATTCGTATAACTATCACGATGCTGACATCTTCAGGAATATTTCGAAAGTAAAATTGTATTTCGTAAAAAACATCTATAATCAAGTGAATGTGTCCTCGTGCCTTTGAATGAAGAGTTCACAATTTACTCCACGGATGGCGCTAGTAGTTTGCGCACGCGCATCCAAGCGATTCCGACTGACCAAATTGGACAAGCGTCGATAACATTTATTATCGAGATTGCGCATATTCGCACACGTTTGTTTATGTTGTGAAACTGTGATTTTGAATTTACATAAAAATTTTATTAATTTTAGTGTCATCAGAAGTTTTAGAACTTGTTTATACGAATTAATAATAATAAGTGATTGAGGTACCACTTGTGTCTATCAACGCAGTGTCCTGAGTACAAGCACGCGGATAAATGGCGCCGTCTTTAAGATAATATGGGTACGTTTTTTACGTTTTTTGTTTTTTATAAACATCTAGGAGTGTTTACAGACGACGATTTGGTTTCAAATTGTAGATAATAATCTCATCTGTTTATATAGTATGATAAATCATGCCATAATATGCTGTAATTTGACATAAAATTGGATGGATAGGTATTTGAAATATGACATATACATGTACCGCGTATGGGTATTAAAAAAACGGAGTAGTTCAACGCGGGGAAAAGGCTAATTAAGTCGTAGTCCGCCGACAGTTGCGCGGACACCATAGCATATCTCTTTAGTATTTGAATATCTTTGGCTCACGGCCATGAACCAAACTGTCTTCAGAATCCAAAAACATTTCTTCTAGGCAGTATAGTGCCGTCTCGTTTATTGTATGGCGCGTAAAGAAACAGAAGACATGATATTGGGACATTTGAAAAATTGACCGAGCCAATCAAGGTGTGTGGGAAAGAAAGCTTCTATTTTAGGCGTTAGATGTCACTGCTTGCCGCTGCCTGTTATCTCGCGGTGCATTTCAAATACATTAGAATAATATCAGTTGTTTTGATTAGCATAATATTTCACAATGTTTTACTGTCATCTTATAATTTTGGGAGGTTTTTGACCAATTGACCTGAAGGAAGAACCGCCACTGCTCACTAGGATGCCACAATTCCGCTAAGGTTAAAGGTGTTTGGTGATCGGATTTGAATAGTTAGGTACTTTCCCTCCTTCCTCTTCCCCATTTCCTTACCCTTCCCACATCGCTCAGCCTCACAACATAACCCAATAAGGAACTCCAATGAAAAATATTATGGCTTTAAAAAAATATTTTTATTTAAATTCAAATTAATAAATAACGTTGTATTAACCACTTTTTTTTTTTAAATTAGTTCTGTCAAAACCCTGAGGAAGTCAGCTTTGCTGAGGAAACATGTCGGTTTTTGTAAATAATTAAGTGGTTAATACAACGTTATTTATTAATTTGAATTTAAAATGTTACCACAAAATAATTTTGCACTAGTAGAAGAAGTGATTTTTATTTAAGTTTTATTTAAAAAAAAATATTTTTGTTTTGAAAAAATGATTAAAAAGTCAATTTTTAGTTGTCTCATTGAAACACGCCGTCAAGTTGGTATTATTAAAATGTTTAGTGGTGACGTCATTGATCACCGTAAAGTCATTGTACGGAATGAAGGTATGACATGATTGGTTTATATATGGTATGACACAAGCCATCGTATTAACGACATTTCATCTTATTCGTTTATTTACATATTTGGTAAATTTTTGGGATTAGTGTCCATGGTTATTACGAATAATTTTTAGAAAAAACTTTAGATTCGCCTTAATCACTATAAAAGGAAACTTTTCGCATCACGGCCGGCGGAAAATAATGCATTTTAATTTTTTAATTTCGTAAATAAAATTTCACTTTGCGAACTGATACTACGACAGCCCGCCCGCCATTTTGTCACTGTTATGTTGGTATCCCTGACCTGATACAAACAAGAGCTAGATACGATTGTGGCTGACTTTGTGGGATTCATAATAAGGCGCGTAATTATGAAATTTGTCTAGCGGGCTTGTGTATGTTATCTTTACTTTAAAAAACAGCCTACGTTTTTAAATGGTTTGTCTCTCAAAGCAGGGTTTGTCTAGCGCAGTGGTTTGCAACCTTTTTCTGACCCGGGACCACTTGTACGTTTAATTTTCCCACAGGGACCACAAGCAGTGGCGTAGCGAGGGGGGGCAACCACAATTCTCTAGCCACCCCCGCCCCCCCTAGGACGGACCAATTTTTTATGAAGTCAAAATTTGTGTTTTGTCACCTTTAATGAGGGGGGGGTGACACCACGTTATCCACCCTATCCGTCGATTGGGATAGGGTGGGGTGGGTTCAAGCAGAATATTTACCACAACGGAGGGGGCGGAATGGGATAGAGTGGGACGGGTTCTAGCAAAATATTTACCACACCGGATGGGGTAGGATGGGATGGGGCGAAACGGAATACCATAATGACCACTGACCACAAGGACAATAATGATAAACTGAATATTGTCCCGATTTTTTTTATTCAGACTTCTCGACCAGGGTCCGCCCGCGGCTGGCTCGTTTATTGAACCGGCAGACCATCGCGGACCATCGTCTACCCTCTTGCGGACCACTAGTGGTCCGCGGACAACTGATTGGGAAACCCTGGTCTAGCCGGATTGTGTATGTTATCTTTACTTTAAAAAATAGCCTACGTTTTTGAATGGTTTGTCTGGCAAAGCAGGGTTTGTCTAGCGGGATTGTGTATGTTATCTTTACTTTAAAAAACAGCCTATGTTTTTGAATGGTTTGTCTGGCAAAGCAGGGTTTGTGTAGCGGGTTTGTGTATATTATCTTTATTTTAAAAAACATCCCAGGATTTGAATGGTTTGTCTCCATTCCAATGCCTGATTAGAGGTTCGTTTACATCATATTATTAATTCTGTTTTTCATAATTACGCGCCTTATTATGTATCCCACGAAGTCAGCTACAATCGTATCTAGCTCTTGTTTGTATCAGGTCAGGGATACCAACATAACAGTGACAAAATGGCGGGCGGGCTGTCGTAGTATCGGTTCGCGAAGTAAAATTTTATTTAACGACATTGAAAATTAAAATGCATTATTTTCCGCCGGCCGTGATGCAAAAAGTTTCCTTTTATAGTGATTAAGGCGAATCTAAAGTTTTTTTCTAAAAATTATTCGTAATAGCCATGGACACTAATCCCAAAAAATTACCACATATTTATTTATTGAAAAATAAGAAATACATAAAAAACATAAGCTGCGTATCTCACTAGGGCATTCCTGTATCGAGATATGCAGTTAAATTGTTTATAGAGATTTAGTTGTTGTGTTTATTGAAACATTATTTAGGCCTAAATAATTCAGTTTCAAAAATAAAGTGTCTCTTATTAGTTTACCTCTGTTATTGAAAATATTCAAAAACTACTGTACAAAAAAAATACTAATGCTACTTCTAGGGCCATTCCTTTGAATTCTGAATTTCAAAATGGCGTCAGTCGAACAGCTGATTGCCCGATCCTATAGTAGGGGAGCCCTAGAAGCTAAAAGGGTGCCCCAATAGGTCCCTACAACGGGATTGAGTAAATCCCAAAATCCCTGCTTGGGCTCCCCTTCTATTATCAGTTCGGTTTCCATTAATATTGATTTCGATTCAAAAGCCAAAAAAATAACAATTTTTATACCATTCTCCCGTAATAATATTGAAAAATATAATAAATAAATAATTCCACCTAAATAATTTTTTAACTTATCGAATAGTATCATAATTTCTTCCATATAACTGTCATATCAAATAACAACATCTGTTGAAAATAAAAATAACTTTTCAGGAGTGATGACGTCACTCGATTCGTGACACATACTGTGGTTTTCGGGGGATCTTTGAAAAATTAAAACTTTGACAATTATTTTAACTATTAAAACTAACTCTAAAAATAAACAAAAATATGCAGTTATTTAAGTTAGAAGGTCATTATTCATTAAAAAAAAAAAATATTGGAATGGAGTTCCTTATTGGAGATCAAATATTAAAAATCTGTTTTATTAAATTTTCCAGCTTATGTTCGATGGAGACTGACGATGGCCCCGCAAGGCGCAGTACCCGCGCCGCCCTTGCAGAGATCCCTCTCCGCCTCGGCATGCTCCGGGTGTCCCCCGAGCCCCGTGAGCGTGAGGTGCTCAGGGCCTCTCCCGAACCCCTCACCCCCATCAACCTGAACAACCTGAATGCAGGCACGGGTGCATTCGTGAACGGGTTCGGAGACACCGCCCGACACATGTTTATGAACGGACATCGTAACCTCAATGTTACGCCGACTTCTTCTGCTTTCCTGAGCCCCACACCTTCACCGGACGAGCTGGTGATTCAGCAGAGAGGTGAGAAAGATTTCATTTTATTCTTCTCAAGATTAAAGAGGATTTTTCTAGTTCAAGAGAATGCACATCGTAAATCATTGATCATAGAACTAGAATTTCCATTCACTAATGCAACCCTTTCACCTCCCCGAACAATAAAATTATTCCATAAAATAGATTATGCCGAGATTAACCAGTCACGTGCCAGGAACTCGAATACACGGGCCTCATTTGCGCATGCGCGAGAAAATAATTCAAATATTTGAAATAAATTGTCTTTGAAAAACTTTTGGTCTGCGATTTTGACCCTTATATGTACGAATTTGTATGAAAAACAGTGTCTAAATCGCTTGCGCCATCATTATTCTTGGTAGTCTTAAAGATTTCACTCGAATTGCCACACTGGATTATTTTTAAGACGATTTCTTCTATGATGATGCGCTGTCAGATTTTGGCGCGGAATTAACGGTCGCAATTACTGCGTGTATCGCGAATAAAACGTCGTAAAACCTATTAATTTACGTAATAAATGCAAGTAATGTGGTTTTAGTGGATAGTTTATTGTGTTGTGAACGTGTTGCAGTCAATAAAATATACCATAGCTTAAAATTTATCAACAAAACATTCAATTCAAAATTCAAAGTGGTGCTTTGTTAGGGCAAGGGGAAGGAAGGAGGCCCCTTCAGGCCCGGCTCGTCACAGGTTAATAAGAAACTGAAAGAGACCGATTGGTCTACCGTTATAAATTCACCGGATGCAAATACAGCGTTACATTCGTTTTATGTTATAATTGAACTAATTATCAATGCGTTTATTCCCAAGAAAGTTGTGAAGACTGGAAAATATCCACTATTGTACACGGCAACCTTAATAAAAATAACAAATGAAAAATTAAAGTTCTTTAGAGCATGGAAACTCGTCGGAACCCTCTCGATTATCTCTCATTTTCTTTGCTTCGCAGAAGTCAAAAAACAGTTGCGTCAGCAGCTTACAAAACCTACATTTGTACGATAGAATCCTGTATACATCATAATGTTAAAAAAATATGGTCCGTTGTCAATTCTCAAAGAAAATATCCTACCATCCCCGATCATATGATTTATGGTGAAAAAACTGCTAATAACAGTAAAGCAGTAGCCAATTTATTTTCTGAGAATTTTGGTTCTGTATTTTCGAATGTTCAACCTGCTCGTACAAGCAATGCCAGTGATTGTTTTAATTCAAATAGCGTAATTAGCTCAATCGAGATCAATGAAGACATAACTTTCAAATACCTTAAGTCCATCAATATCAAAAAGGAACTGGGGAACAATCAACTTCCAGGGGTCTTTATAAATTATGGTAGTAAACAACTGACACCTCTCTTCAAACTCTTCTGCTGATCGAAATTTGTTCAAACGCTCAAACCGACTTAGAATCGGCATTAACTTCAAACTGTCCAAATAACAAAATGGTGCTGAGGGGCCATTTGATGACAATGTTACATTTGAATTTGTGTGAATCAACCATAGACATCCAAATTTAATAGATGAGAAGATACAGATGAGGGGTTAAACCAAATTATGGGAAGACGACGAGGGTAAAGATGACTGTGATTCATTAAAAAATCAATCTGACAGTATAAAGGCATCTCGCATTATAATATCACCATTTAGTTCTTAAAAGCAAAATCTGCTTTTGAATGAATAGACCTTTTTACATGGAAGCTCGCCACGTTATTAACATATTTGCAAAATCCTAATACGGCAAAGTAAAGTTTGCCACTTTTCACAGACGAATATTTTGTTGCCGTATTTAGTTAAGACACTTTTACAAATGTTTCATAATTTACTTACCCCTGTAACCAGCGACGAGCACACTGGAGAACCTCCCACATTCGTTATGATCGACATATTTTAGGGTATAATGTATAGCGCAAGCTACCATTTTTGCCAAGTTATTTCGTAAAATGTACGAAGCGCTCGGCGCTGGTCCTCGACAAGAATGATGACATCACATTTTTTTAGATTCAAGCGAGCCTCTCGTAAGCCCAGCCAGTTCCATGGAACCGGTATGAGGAGGGGGAAATAATACGCTTTTATCACTTAAGGGGCAGGTCTATATATATTCATATGTGGAATCAACCCATTTAAGCCTCTGCCTTTTCAAGTTTAAAAATGAAAGTTATCATGATTGTCGTCACATTATGAAGCCAGGTGGAGTAGTTGGTATCAGGTTTCCCTCTCCAAATGATCAGTCTCAACACTTGAAGGAATTCACAACGACATGGTCTTCTCAACATTATATCAAACTAATCTTTAATTTATTTATTTGCAGGTCGAAGACGCATTCCTGTTAACTGGTCCCCAGATATTGATTATAGGAAAAACTCCCCATTCCATTCCAACAACCGTACTCCGCCCAAGGCCGTCATGAACCTCCAATCCCCGACCAAGAACGGAATTGTCCTCCGCTCCACCCCTCGCAAGAGGCTCCTGATGACCGACTTTGACAAACCCAGCAGCAGCTCCGAAATGACAGAAATTAACGACATGACTCCTCAAAAGTACCGCAACCAAAGTCCAACGAAAAACTCCCCGGCGCCCAAAAGATTCAAGATCGACAGATCTCTGGCTTCGACCTCAAATGAACCTCTGGAAGTCGTACTCAGAGCTATGAGCCACGATCAACTTATCGACATTCTTAAAAATGTCACGCAGAAGCATTCAAACATCGAGGAGGAAGTAAGGAATAACCTTCCGTTACCCGATCTGAAACCTGTTGAAGAAAAACTATCATACTTAAAACGGAACATCTTCAGAAGTCTGCCGACATCTCGGCTGTATTCAAAGACCGATTCCCCGGCATATTCGAGAGCCGCTACTCACATCATTGCATTTAAAAAATATCTTATCGAACAAGGTAAAATATTTGTGGATTCGCACAATTGGCATACTGTTCTGGAGTACGCTATCCTGGCTTGGTCCTATGTCAGAGGAACTCCTCATTGGGACAACCACCCTCACAACGCGGTCAGACGGCATTGCTTCAAGTACCTTGCAGGCTTATGCATGAACGCTTTGAAGAAAGACGAGTTTGAACATGAAACAATGCTGGAAGTCCAAGAGAAGTTTGAGAGCATGCTTTCAGACAGCGATGATATACGCTCGTGCTTGAAGTTCGTTAGCGTACAAATTAAGACGGCCCCGCAAAATATCAACAATAACTCAATGTCTGTTGGACGAAGGTGTATCTAAATTTGGTTTTTATTATTCTCTGTCTTTGAATTGTTGCTCAAATGGCCTTTTCATTAGACGCTCTTATAATTACTGTGACGATTCACGGTTACGGTACCGTGACTGCAAAAACGGACAATAAACATACATTCCTTACCATTATAATGCTGCAGCTCTTTCTTACACATTAAATATTGGTGAGACAAAAGATGAGATACACAAAATGTGTGTCCGTTTCTTCCAAAGTACTACCTTTGGAGGAAACAAAATATATCTTATTACGACTCGGTCACGGTGACGGATATTGCGTTTCACTTTCATTATACGTTTGAGAGAGATGTGTGATAATGATTGTATGTTTCCATTGGGGGGGTGCATACACACATTCACCATTATTTAGTCTGCAAGAAAAAACTGCAGCATTATATGTTTAAGAACAAAAACAAAACCATCAGCGCATTGACATTTGACATTTTAAATTTTTGGATTAACTCGCACTTCAATATTATCCATGTAACTATATTCCATTCTTTCAAAATTATTGTCACGGCAAGTAGTATTGCATGGGTTTATACACCGAAGTAAGAAAATGATGACTTTTTCTTTTGGAGGAAATGGACCTCATTGTGTTACTCATCTTTTGAAAGAGTTGCAGCATTATTGTCAAAGAAACGTATGTTTATTGCCTTTTTTATGTCGTCTCGGCACTGTAACTGTGAATCGTCACGGTAAAATTAAAAGTGCTCATTCTCTGTGCCATTTCTCATTTATTTTGTTTTGTCCATTGTCTTTGAAAGTATATCTTCTTTATACTACAATATCTGTTTGTAGTGTTCCAATGAACGTGTTTAATTGTTAGTTCTTGTTGCATATTTTAATACATTTGTGAACAATGTCTGAATGTTGCGCTATTTTTTTTTTATAGGATTTTTAAAATTAGTTTTTTTCAATTTAAAAACATTCCGTGTATCGTTTCTTTTATCTTTAAATCTTGAAAAAAATCTACATATTCGGTTTCTTATTAGTTTAACAAAGATCTAGCAATTAAGAGGAATGTTCGTGCGGCCCGTTTCAAACAAATCTTAATTTTGGATTTGAGATCAAGATACCCAACGAAACTGAAAAATTATTTTTGTAATCAAAGGATATATCAAATATCTAGTATGAATATGAGATAGTTTATCTATTTTTGCTTTAAATTATAAGATATAGGCCTTTAAATATTTTAATGTTTCATGATTTTAGAGGCAACTTTGGCAATTATTTGTGAGTAAATGAAAGACATAATAAAATAATTTACTGTATTATAGAAATGTGATGACATAAAATAAAAAAATAAAAATTAATAAAAGAAATTATTTGACAGGTGTAAAAATTTGTTGTTTGTATATTAAAATTACTACCCAAAAAAATGCATTTTTAACAATGTTTTATTTTTAAAATCTTAACATTAAAAGTTTTAATGGCCTACATCTTGTAATTTAAAGCACAGATAAATAAAGTAGCTCATATCCATTCAAAATATTTGATTCATCCTTTGATTACAAAAATAATTTTTCAGTTTGGTTGGGTATTGTGATCTCAAATCCAAGATTAAGATTTGTATGAAACGGGCTGCGCGAACGTTTCTCTTAAGTTATATATGTATTGAATTGTTGCTTTTTTTAAAACTTATAGCTTTTCTTCATTTCTAAAACTAACTTCTAGTATTAATTCAGGCCATCCAGGTCAGGTTTCTACTTTGAGCAATTTATATTGAAGACTGACTAATTCTCCAATATGTGGCCTTATACTTTTAATTAATAAAAAAATATTATTGGACTTGAAGACCTGAAAATCTGAAATGCCCCTATTAAAAATCCTTACTATTTTCGATAAATAGAAAATCATCGACATAATTGCGTATTTTTATAAAAAATTAACCTATTTTAATCTTAATATTTTATGAAATACATATTGTTATTTATAATTGTTGAGTAGCATGTATATCTGACAACTGTGTCGTCGATTGCTTCCTACTGTTTGTATATTGCTGACGTTCAGTTGTTTTACAATCTTTTTATATTCGACTATGGCCCTCCGTTCATGGAGATACTTACAATCTATGTAATTGTGACGAAACCACAAGTACCCTGCTGATATACCACTTTTTAATGCTAGTCTCCGTACACGGCGCTATCCGAAATATACTGTACTTGATCATTTTTCACGTGCAGCCGTGGAGTGAACACGCTGTCATGCGATGTCATATGACTTTTTTTCCAACATCAATCGATGCCTTCTCCACTAAATCGGTTTTTACGTATTCTGGTAAAGTATAGTTATGTAAACATGCTTTTTTTTCCACTTCCAGAACAAATCTAACATTACTTTCATGTTCCGACGCCATTTCTGTCAAACGTCAAACGAATAAGTATCAGACAAAAATTATGCGACCGTCGCCTGCGATCATCGTGATACTGATTGGAAACCGACGGCCACCGCGTAGCGCCGTGAACGGGCACCAGCTAAATCATACGGGGGGTACTTACAATCGGCGCGTATGATACGCGCACGAGGATCGAGTAGCTTGTAAGTATCTCCGTGAACGGAGGCACTATTAGATAATTGTGTCATTCCCGAATTTTTGAATTTGTTTTGATTTTCAAAATACACTGCCAAAGACAAATTAAGGGATCTATAGATCGGTCATTTTAAACATTTCTATCGTTGTCTGTAAATTTTTAATCTTTTGGTGCCATGACGTTACTAAAAGTGACAAAAGTCATTGTAGTCAGATTGGTCCTGGTGAAATTCCGCCATTCAGAATTGAAACGTTCCTTGAAATGGTTTTGGCCATGTTTGGTGTCCAGGTCTCTTTCCCACCTCCTTCCCTCCCCACTGCCGAACGTACAGTTGGGGCTACCATAGTCCCACTGTTTCCAGACAGCTGGGAGTAGTTTCTTTTTACAATTGCTCCACACAGGAGACCCTGCGGAAAATAATTTCCAAAAAGGTCTCTGCCCACTACACCGTTCCATACCATGACCGTACTATGAACGTATCAGCCACGAAATAAACACGCTACGCCCTACTATGCCCACTAGAATGTGCTAACACCGTATGATACCCGTACTTAACGGGTTTAGTGACCGTGTGATACCCGTATACACCGGGGTTAGTAGGCGTACGGTGCCCGTTCTATCGGTTGTAGTCATAGAACGCACGTCTCATAGAACTGAACACAAATCACGAACTGACAGAGTGGCAACGCGATTTGAACGGGGATCATACGCATATGATCCCCGTTCTAACACCGTCGCGTGCCATGCATAGAGCGGACCGGCACCTGCAAAATATTGTCATCGAGAATTCGCCGTCAGTCCGGTCATGGTATGCGACGGTGTTGGTCGGTGACGGGACGGGCTAGTGGGCACCCTTTCATACTGATCGATACAAAGAATATTTTTTTGCATGCGCCGCTACGGTTATGGTCATGGTATGGAACGGTGTAGTGGGCAGAGACCTTAAGGGCGTACGTCATCTCTGGGGATGCTGTGTGGAGGGTATTTTAAAGGAAAGAGAGGCTGTTCTGAGAACGAAAAAGGTATGAGATGGGGTAGGAATCTGGGGGTTAGTGGGTCCAGGAATGACAGACGTGTGAATCCATCCCTCCTACTACGGTGCAAAGTGACGGGTCGAGAGAATCCTGCAGTAATATGCCCTCCCGATCTGGCTTGCCACACAGTAAGTGGGCGGACGCATCCGCCGCCAAGGCATACTCCTCCCTCCTGTGAACCCGGTACGCCTGCTAAATCACCAAACGTGATGAACTACCTGGGGTGACCTATGGCAGAGGGGTTGGTTATCCAATAAATGGTTCCCGAAGCAGTAGTACCCAAGTTAGTTCTCTTGTGTGGTACCCACATTTAAAAAATACCTTGCCTATATTTCCCTGAAATAATATGCATTATGTCTTCTGCGGTGTTTAACCCTGCATGTGAATCAGTGAGCCCAGTTTGCTTACTGGCAGTAGACTGGTTTGCTGTTTTTAAAGTCTTTGCATTTGATAGAGTGAATCCCTACCCTTACTAATTTTACGCTAATTTTAATTATAACATTATTAAAATGTGCCTTAAATAATATGAATAAGAGTGCCTTAATGGATTTATTTTAATAAAATGCTGTAATATTTGTGAAATGGCTGATAGTTTGTGCAAATATGTCGTGAATCCAAAATTTGTCTTTTTTCTTACTTGCAACACCATTTTTTTATTAATTTAGAACACTTTTTTTTACTTACGATTTATTTCAAATTTATTATATTTTCCCCCTTTTTTCTACACCTTGATTTATGATAATAGTTAAGTTATTAATTTTTATGTCTGTTTTAATTGTTTGTGTATGCTCCAGTGATGTTTTTGATAATTTAATTATATATTTATATGTAATTCCTCTTTTTCATTCGTAACAAGTTTACTTAAAATTTTTTTTTAATGTAAATGCTGCATTATTATTAAAATTGGTTGTGCAATTTTATAACCAATGATTTTCAAGCATTTTCAATTCATTTTATGACAAGGAATAATATTTTGAAGATATCATGTTTTTTGTATCCATTTTTTGTTCAGTATGTGTATGAAAATATTGTAGTAGCTTAAGGATTTTTAATTGAATAAAATATTTTTAAATAATTGTTTTTTTTGGTAAATATGCAGTTAGTCCACCTCACGGATAATACGGAACGTTCGTGTTGTCGAAGTTTGATGCACAGATAATACGGAATATTCCTTTTTTAACAAATAGATAATAGACAATCAAATGTGACATTTGCCGAAAGTACCAACATCATAAAATAAATTCTTGTATATTCTTAATTCAACTAGTTATATTTTCCTAGCCAGAAATTAATAACGTACAGTACCTACCTACTCACTGGTTGAGCTAAAATACGGTAAATTTTTGAGATCGCTGGCAATGGTTAATACGCACTTTTTTTTGAAAAAATCTTTTGATTCACCTTAATTACATTAAAAGACAACTATTTGCATTGAGGGAAGTGGAAAATATTTCATTCTAAATTTCGATTACGTAAAATTAAAATTAGCTTTCATTCTGTGAAATGAGACCGTCCATTTTCAAACATTATTTTCAAATGTCATTTTGTTATGTTGGTATAAGTTTGTGTGATATGGTTTATGATACAAAAGAAAGTGCCCCCTTTATACCGCCTGCTCGCGTCAAGGCAAGAAAAACATCCCAGTTTTCAAGTAGTTTAGCGGCTACGCTAGGTTTGTGTAACATGGTTTGTGATACAAAACATTCACAGCGCTCTTGAGGCGATTTTTCGCAAAAACAGCGCTATATAAGTTGTCCAAATTTATTATTATTATTAAAAGAAAGTGCCCCTTTATAATGCCTACTCGCGTCAAGGCAAGAAAAACATCCCAGTTTTCAAGTAGTTTAGCGGCTACGCTAGGTTTGTGTAACATGGTTTGTGATACAAAAGAAAGTGCCCCTTTATAACGCCTACTCGCGTCAAGGCATAAAAACTCCACAATACTAGTTGGTGTACCTTCCTAAAATATTTGAGAATCAATTTTTCCGCTATGGCAATCTTTTTTAATATTCTAGCTATTGGTACCTTGGAAAATGTGAAGGATTGATTGTCTATGAACATATAAGTTGTTGATATAAATAGAATATGGCGAAGAATTTGTAATCGCGTAAGTGAATTAATTTAAACAAAATTAAAATGTTAAATGCATATTTTTTGCATGTTTTTTGGTCTCCCCCGACTTAAATACTCATTTTTCGTGATAATAAAGCTAAATACAACAGTTTGAATAAAAAATATTCCGTATTAACGAGTAAGCGGTTTAATGCATAAATAATTTATTTTTTTGTTCAAAATGTAATTTATTTATTTATTTTATTTATTAACAGAAACAAAGAGTACATTAGATACTTTGGTTAAAAAAATTTACAATTAATAAGTATATTACATGGTGGGCAATGACGTTATATAAATAGACTCGCCATAGTCTCACATGCTCGAAAAATAATGTGGCAAGTAAGCAACACTCTTTTGTTTTCATCGGTTTTCAGTAATTTCTTAATTCAAAAGTTATTCATGTTTTAAAAAGTTATGCTACTTCCACACTGAAGCCAACTCAATCTTCCGACGCATGAACTACCCTTCTACGCAATCGTCTGAAAGTTTGAAATTGGAAGTTGGCCTCAGTGTGGCCGTACCATAAGACAATCAAAGAATGTGTTTTTTTCTCTAATGACGTACAAAATTGTCGGACGGGGAACATGAAAATTAATTGTATTGCTTATAATAATCGATAATAAGTAAGGGAACGTACCCATACTACGTGACACGTTTAGGGGGGGGGGATCTTCAAAATGTCACGCTCCATACAAATGAGCGGCGGGTTGCTTAGGATTTTGGTCACCGGGGGGGGGGGGGGGGGGGGGGGGGAGGGGGGGGGGGTTAAAAATTGCAAAAAGTTGGTCACGTAGTATGGGTACATATGTTATTTCGTGTACATATGTTATTTCTTCACTTTTAATAAAGTTTGCCGTGTAATGGAAACATTTTCTCATCATACAGGAGGGCTTGGCGCTTTTTAAATGCAATTTTCCTACTGGTAAGACATGACCTTACTTGACGAGTGACAGTTTAGTACTAAAGTACTAGAAATCGAGACCAGTGCAATTGTCTTCCCTTTGGCTTCCCACTTTGAGATTTCTACCCCACGTCTAAAGTATGTAACGTCTTTGATGGTGGGTACCTATTATGTGTTTCATTGTAGTGTCTTATTTATGGTATGCGTATTAAGTAATTACCGGGTGATGTATGTGGTGGGAAGGTGTGTGAGTATGTGTGTATGTATGTACGAGCATTGAACAAATTATATTATTGACATGATGCTCTTCACAATCTCCATTTCTGCCCTGATAATGGACACTAACTGCTGTTCGAAATGTTGGTTAAAAGAGGAGGAAGCTCAATATGGCATAATAACTGTAATGTGTGAATATGTAGTTTCAATGTCTCAACAGATGTCGTTAGTATAGGTAGTTATATGTAGTAAAATAAAATACTTTTTTGTTTAAAACCACGAGATTTATTAATTTATGAACCGACCGGTTTCGCTTCACTTAAGCATCTTCAGGGTACAAATAAATACTAAACAAGAAGTACATAAGTGTTCTTATATATAACAAAACATACAGGGAGACCTATATTTTGTTATATATAAGCACATATTTATGAACTTCTTGTTTAGTATTAATTTGTAGCCTGAAGATGCTTGAGTAAAGCGAAACCGGTCGGTTCATAAATTAATAAATCTCGTGGTTTTAAACAAAAAAGTATTTTATTAAATATGTCAAACCGCAAAGTGATTGCTTTTTACAATAAGTTATATGTAGTTTTAATGTGTTACAACAGAGGTCAGTAAGTTATAAGTACTAAATATATGAGAGAGACAACTCTTGCCTTTTCGTTCGGGTCTAATACCCAAACGCCTACGAAGATAGCCGATCATATCTGATCTGCAGGTGGGTACATATGATCATTTCCCCTGCTCCAGACGGGAAGTCACAAGCGCACTGATTGAGCAGGCGCACGAGTGACGCCTCCAAAAAAATTTACAAATTCATATGGCCCGCCACCAATACTAATTGCCGACCGCTGTCTTTGTATAACTAAACCTGTTGGTATCAATATTTGCAAGATAGAATCTTTTTCCGATATAAAGTTATTCCCGCTTTTCAGATTACCAACTTACTGAGTAATAACGATTTTTTCACCAGTTTTCACCATTTCATGAAAAAAACAACCCTTACTTTTACGAACAGATAGTGAAAATTTTCGTAGCAATATGGAACGCCCATGAAACATGAAGTTCGTACAAGTTCGCTCTTCAAGTGTCATTGCGCATTGCGTTATTATTTTTCAGGAGTTGTTTTTAGAGAATGTAAACATCGTATTGTTTATATTTTTCTGAAGAAATCTTAAATATTTTAAGAAATCGATCAATAAGCTGTAAGCTTGTCTGACATTCAGTTATCGTTGCGGAAGTTGATAGTGAATTCATTAAAGCAATTTATTTTTTTATTAAAAATAAAACATAAATCCGCGTGACCGCGAGTGTTCGCGTGAAACCAATTGTGCACTTTCTATTTTATTGACAGAAAGTCATTCTGAAGTGATGAATTTTTGTGGTTTTCGAAGATCCATTCAATTTATTTGTTGAATAAAGTGAAACATATCTAGTAAGCTTACTACGACTTGAGTTTTAAAAGTGATTTCACTTGAAACACACGTACACCAAGTAGGTCAAATAATAAATGAATGTCACTAAACCAAACACGAAAGGTATTATTTAGCTAAGGAAATTCAGTGAGAGTTTTTGCCATGCTCTAATGTTTGGTTGTACATATTTCCACCTTTATCTCGTCGGCTTGACATTTTACCAAGTGAATTGGGCATTTTTTTCAGTGATAGATACCTAGTTATTTGATGTGAATAGTGAATGTGAAAACAATGGAAAGATTATCTCATGACTTGAACCTAGCTCTAGAGGAGAGCAATTGTGGCAAGCAGGGGCGTAGAAAGTTTGGCTTGAGAAGAAGAACCAGATCTGCTGGAAATCTGCGTAAGTACCTACTTTTATATCGAAAAAATACGTACAAGTTAAGTTGGCGAACATACCTAGCTCCTTACCAAGAAAACTAAATAAAGAATCGTTGCCTAGAGCTTTTGAATTAATTCTCAAAGCCTTCTTTTTTAAAGTTCCAACTTTGTAACTACACCTGTGAAAGTAATATTAACAGTTACAATGGCTACATAGTATTTTTTTATTATATTATAATTGCTCAAATTTCAATGAAGATATTGATGAAAGAAAATAAGTTAATAAAAACACATAATAATTTTATTCATAAATAACTTTTCATCTTCATGTGTTTCTAAATTCCCTACAGAAATTAAAGCTGCGTTTTTTACTAATAACAACCTAGGTAAACTTTTAATAAACTCTAAAGATAAAGAAAATAACCATATAAGCCATTCTGGCATATATAAACTTAAATGTAATGACTGTTCGGCCTTTTACATCGGTAAAACGGCTAGAAACATTCAAACAAGAGTGGTCGAACACTTGAGATGTCTAAACAGTGTAGGTTTTTCAGAATTCGCCTCCCACCTAATAGATAAAAATCACTCATTAATAAGGCTTCCGGGATAGATGTATTGCATAGAAATGGGATAGGTCTACGCCTTAATAATCTTGAAGCCCTGGAAATAAAAAAGTCACTAAAAATAAATAAAACCAATTTACTTAATAAACAATTAGATTTGTCTAACACCCCGATTTTTTAAATATTTCCATTACCCCCGCCCACGTTCACCCCTCCCTCTTAGGCACCTCCCTCATCGCCCCCACCTAAGTTGATGTTCTGTCTCCCTCTTCTAATTTTACTTATAAATACCATGTTTTTCTGAATTATGTTCAATATATTTTTATTCACCCCTGAGGAAGGTTCAGTACGAACCGAAACCGGTCGGATTAAAAAATAATAAAGTGGAATTGAAACAAAGTTATTTAATTGTGTTTATTACATAATAATGTATTATTGAATAAGCCTCTTATGAGAGAGTATGTAGATAACAATTGCTTCCTTCAATAGCGTTTGATATTCAAAGTCAATTTTTATATGCAAATGCCTAAAACTCGTTTAATCACGGATGCCAATGTGTCCCAGCTCACACAGGTCTCATAATAAATCATTGTATATCCCTTACTATCATGGTGAGAAATATGATCTAAATGGTGTTAGAAAGAGAAAACTCCACGCTTTATATTCAAATCTAGAATTTAACCATAAGAGAATTGGAATGTTCACTTGTATGGGGGCATGTATTAACTATGTGAGCAGTTTTTCTTCCAATCTAGACCCCCCCTTGGTGAGATGAATTTGGGCCACTTCGTACATTCTTTGTAACGTGAGCTCACGTAATTAATGTATGCCCCCTTATGAAACGACAAAAACATGAGGTGATTGTAACATTTATAATACATTTGCCTAATAAAAACATATGCGTGTTTTTATTTTTTTTTCATTGTAACTAATTTTAAATAGAAAAAAGTTAAGGTGAGCGATTTTATGTTTGAATTAAAAATTTTATTTAACTGAGAATCAAGTGGTGCGTGGATCGGAGAGGGTGTGTTTATATTTCTCCTGGTTCCTTTTTCAAATAACTAGAGTTTTGTTTAAGTTACAAATTTGAAATTTGTCATATGCACGCATAATAATCTGCAAAATCTATTACAGTTCGCGGAATAAATTTACCTCTCTCGGGTGGGAAGTTATGTTCGTTTTTAATTTGTGCTTTGAACAATATTCCAATTCCTTTGATATTATTCAATCACAACACAGACTTAAATGGACGCGTCCCGATAACTCAAGTGGTGATAGTATTGCAGTAGGGTTTGAGTGAACTTCATAAAAAAACAAGAGTGTTGCGTGATTTATGAGTTATTTCATCACTGGGTACTGAGACAAGTCACCATAGCTTCAACCAAATGTCGCCTACAGGATCACAAAGAAAACAGAGATAAGATCTTTTCAATTTATTTAAATAATCATTTGTTTACATTTCAGTTTTGTTGACGTCGCAGAGTTACTCCACTTACATAGTTGTTTATGTTTTTGTTTTCAATCGGTTCTTTTGTTCGTTTATGGATTTTATGTACGAAAGATGTTTTGATTTCGTGGTTTGGTTTTTGTCTTGTTTAGATATTTGACGGATATACAATGGGAGAAGGTTTGAGAAGAGATCCAATATTATTTTATTAAAAATGTTTATCTTCATTTTAATTTTATTTATTTATATTCATTTGATTTATTTCTTATTTCACTGTTCATTTCAGAAGAGAGTTCTTTTTTCGTATACGGAGGTATTTACAAGAATAATAGGGGATTATATGCAAAGACGTTACGTGATTATACGGGGTTTAAATAGTGAGAGGAAAGTGTGAAACAAGACTAGCCAAGAAGAGACCAAAAGAGACAAGAATGGACAAGAAGGTAAGCATTGGAAGATTTAAGAAGAAACATGAGGAGACAAGATGAACCAAGAAGGAACAAGAAGGTGAAAGATGCAAGAAAAGGCAAGAAGATGAGACCACCATTCGGAATTGAGGCGTTGCTTGAAATGGCTGTATCTGGTGACCAAATCTGAATACCTCTTTCTCCATCTCCTTTCCCTCCCCACTATCTTCTCACTGGCTCCAGGCGGGAACAGTTGATGACTCCATTCATATAAAAAAATAAATAAATATGCAAGAAGAGGCAAGAGGATCCAAAAGAAGCAAGAAGAGCCAAGAGGGACAAGAAAAGCCACAAATAGCCAATAATAACCGTGAAGAGATGGTAAGATCCAAGCGAGCCAAAAGAGACGAGAAAAAACAAGAAGAGACAAAAAGATTAAAGAAGAGACGAGAAGATTCAAGAAGTGGCAAGACGAGTCAAAAAGAGTCAAGAGGATCTAAGAATACACAAGAAGAGACAATAATGTCCAAATAATATACAGGAAAAGACAATACTGTCCCAGAAGAGACAAAAAGAACCGAGAAGAGACGAGAGAATCCAATGAGAGGCAAAAGTATGCAAGAAGAGCCAAGAAAAGACGAGAGGACCCAAGAAGATGCAAGAAAACTAAGAAAAAACAATAGAAGCCAGAAAAGCCAAACAGAGTCCAGATTGAAGAATCAAGAAGAGGCAAGAGGACCCAAGTTGTGAGTAGATCCAAGAAAAGACGAGAGGAGCCAAGTAGAGACAATAAGAACCTAGAAGAGAAGAAGCAAGAACAGCCAAGAAGAGACAGAAGAAAGAAGAAGAAGCAAGAAGATACAAGAAAAAAACCACAATAAGAGATGAAAAGAGCAGAGAAGAAACGGGAGATCCAAGATGACGCAAGAAGAGACTAGTAGAGACGAGAAGATCTATGAAGAAGCATGAAGAGCCAAGAAGAAATATTAAGAGACGATAAATAGCAAGAAGAGCCAAGCACAGCTTAGAAGAGATGAGAAGAATCAAGAAGAGGCTAGAAGAGACAAGAAGATTATTATTATTTTATTTTTTTTGGCCAAAGAGAGACAGAAAATTCCCAGAAGAAACACGAAGAAGCGAGAAGAGAATAGACAAGAAAAGCCACGAGGGGGCAAGAAGAGCTAAGAAGAGACGAGAAGATCCAAGAAGAAACAAAAATTGTCAAGGAGTGCCAAGAAGAGACGAAAAGACCTAACAGAAAACAAGAAGATCGAGAAGATTCAAGGACAGCCAAGAAAAACCAGAATAGACAAGAATATCTAAGAAGAGCCGAGAATAGGCAAGAAGAAGGAAGCCATAACAAAAAGAAATAAAAAAATAAACTCATAACGCTCGATCCATTCCTTTATTCCTGCCCATCCTAAATTCCAATATTGGCTTATTAGGTTGCCATGTATACCGGTCGATTAAACTCCAACCTCCTTCCCTTCCCCAGAGCATGTGTTCCAGTCCTAACAAATCAGTGCCCCCTGGTGTACCGGTCTCACCGGGACAGGAGTACTCCTGGCTGGGGTGGTACAATCGTATCGTATCGAATTAAAAATTTTATTTAACAAAAATTTTATTATTTTTATTTTTAGTAATGGCTTTTGTAAATGTATTTCATCACCTTGCAAAAACTGTTTTTAGTTTTCGGATGTGTTCAGAAACATTCCATTTATTTGAATTTTATTGCAAAACGGAAATATTTTGACCTTCTAAAAAACACACCTGAATTCTGAGGGGTTAAAACTCACTGCGTCTGGTGCAAAAGTTTAAATAATTCCCATCAGGGCCTACATCATCTTTGGGATGCTGTGTGGAGCGTCTTTTTAGGAAAGGAAGGAGAGGAAGTTCTTGGAAGGAAAAGGTATGAATGGTGGGTAGGAATCTGTGAGGTCAGTTTGTCCAAAAGTGACGGATATATGAATCCATCTCTTCCACTGCGGCGCAAGGCGATATTCCGAGAAAGTCCTGCTTGTGTAGTAAAAAGGTCTCCCTCAACCAGTCTCACCACTCTCACCCGATACGACCTGCCTTGCAGACGCATCCGCTGGCAAGACCCGGATTTCCTTTTCCGTGTTCAATAGGAGGCAACCATGCCTCGAAATCAACAAGGGTTTGTTATGCCATTTTTCTCCAAACCTGTGTCCAGTAGAAGTCAAGCGGCATCCTACTGTGCACGGGTTTGTAACGCCAATCCCTTCCCAAACCCATGTTCAGTAAGAGGCACGCGTCCTTCAAACGTGATTTTAACATAAAAAAAGAAAGTGTTTGCGTATACGCACAATATAATGGATGGACAATAAAACGCAAACAGCCTTACTAATAAAATAAATAAAAACACTTTATAATGTAGTACTTATAACACTTTATAGTACCAGTCTTATAAAATAAATTCTCTAAAATAAACACGCATGTCATCATAATTTTAAAAAAACATCCCACTTTTTGAATGGTTTGTTTGGCAAAGCAATGCTTGTCTAGCGGGTATGTGTAATTATTCTAATACATTTCTTTCCATCTTCTGCTGATATAAATACAGGTACAAACTTATCTATAACGCATTCACTTAACATGCCTCGTACTGAACACGGGTTTGGGAAGGGACTTGGCGTTACAAACCGTGCACAGTAGGATGCCGCTTGCCTTCTACTGGACACGAGTTTGGTGTATAAATGGCTTTACAAACCCGTGTTGATTTCGAGGCATTGTTGCCTCATATTGAACTCTATGAGCCCGGGCACCCCTGCTAAGTCACCAAACGTAGCGAGCCACTTTGGGCGACCTATGGCAGAGGTGTTGGTTATCTAATGAATGGTTTCCAGGTTGGCGACACCCATACCCGCCTCCCAAATTGATTTATCCTGTTACAATGGTTCAATATGTCATTGGAAAATCGGCTATTATTGGCAAAGTTGTAGTACTCAACTTCACTTGGCCAATCATGGCGTCCAAACACTTTGCAAATCAATTAATTTTAACAAAATTAATATATAAAATGCTTATTTTTTCATCTCCCTTATATACAAACTCACTTTTCATAATAATAAAGCTAAATCCTAATTAAATGAAAACAAATAACATTGTAAAACACCACTGTTTAAAATTCGAAACCAAAGGTTTCTTCGTCAGGATAAGATACAAACTTATTTGTTTTTACTTAATTAAAAATGATGCCACAAAATGAAATTGCAAAGATTGAAGAACTAAATCAGAAATATTCCATATTATCCGTGAGGCGTGGTGTACGACAAGTTTATCCCGCATTTTGAAAAACCTATCCGATTCCAGAAAAACAGGTCGTCTGTACAATTGGTGCCATGATAATCCCAGCGAGAGCTTGTACGGACGTCATCGACGTTCATCCTCTTCCTTCTCGCTCGTCCTGTTTGAAAATCAAAATGAGACAGAAGCTACCAGAACGATGACCTCATGTACGATCTATCGCTGTGACTAGTTTATCCGCATTTCTTGTTAAAGATTTATGGATACTTAAAAAAATTACGTCGCTTTGTTGATGTTTCTTAACATTTTATCGCAGTTTACAAGGCCTACAGAAAATGTATTGATTACACATAAATCATTATTTATTTACTCTGTCATGCAGAACTGCTGTAAACGTGTGGTTTAAATTTAAACCATTCACATGTTATTTTCGAGTAGGTACCACACGTTTTTGTGATTCACACGTCTTTGTTTATCTATGCAATTACTCAGATTTATTCCGGTACCTACTGTGCTACCTGAACAATCTGTATTGTGAAATAATTTTAATGACACTTACTTCAAGGTTGACCCTTTCTATGAAACCTTTTCTCTTAGTTCATCCGCTAAACTAGAAAAATACACACAAGAGTTTATTAAAACTCGACATATAAACACGCTACAAGGTTCACAGAAAACTTATTAATAGGGGCAATAAGTGTTCCTCTGGACATTTCCCACTTTTTAGTAAACTTTATTTGTTTTTTTCAAAACTATTAGCAATTTATTAGACATATTTTGGAACTCGATACCTATATGATATTTTGTAGTCCTATTTTTTATTTGCTGTTTTTTTGAATATTGTGAAATAAACGCAATCAAAATAAAACATATTTTTTTACATTAGCTTCACACAGGAAGCCCTGTGGAAAACAATTTCCCTCGGGGCCTATGTTATCTTTGGGTATGCTGTGTGGAGGGTCTTTTTAGGGAAAGGAGGGAGAGGAAGTTCTTGGAAGGAAAAAGTTTTGAGGGGTGGGTGGGAATCTGGGGGTCAATGAATCCGGAAGTGACGGATGTATGGATCCATCCCTGTCACTGCAGTATCAGGTGATTGGTCGAGAAAGTCCGGCTGGAGAGGTTAAAAGGTCTCCCTCAATCAGTCTCTCCCAATCCAGCCCACTACGCATTAGGTGGGCATGCCAGCAAAACCTATAAAAACCTCACCTCTTGATAAGTCACCAAACATAGCGAACCGCTTTGAGTGACCTATGGCAGGGTTGTTGGTTATCCAACAAATGTTTCCCGGGGCGACGGCCCCAGTACAGTTAAAAATGACAGAATTTGATTTGGTCCAATTAGCTCAGTGGTCAGAACAATGCCGTGGCAAAGCAGAGGTCCTGAGCTCGATTCCCAGATACAACTGAATCTTTTTCTATCTTTTCTATATCAAATTTTTCATTTGTGAGTCGTTTATTGTCTTCAATGATAAAAAGTTTACCAACTCTTTGCAGTACAAGTAATAAGTACTTACCTACATATTTTATATCTGTATATTCTAGTAAAATAAAATATGTGTTTTTCAATTGTTCAATAACAAAATATTTTAGAAAAGAGAATGTTGAACTTGAGTAGTTTCTGAGTGGTCAATTGCATCAGGTTCCCGCTCAGGCGTTGTGGGTTCAACCCGCTAAGTCCTCCATCATTATCAATTAATTGTTTTAGGAGGAATTCAAATATTGTCAGCCTATTCGTAATCGGGGAATGTTTGTCTTTCTTTTTTAATCGTTCAGAACGGCATCCATTGCCCTAGCTTTCTCAACAGCTAAATACTGTATAGGCTAGAAGCGCCCACACTTCCATGGTCAACCTTCGGCTTAATGCCACATCCATTGCCGGCATCCATTGCCCTGGCTTTCTCAACAGCTGAATACTGGGCTAGAAGCGCCCACACTTCCATGGTCAACATTCGGCTTAATGCCACAATGCGGACTATCAGTGGGACTTTAAAATCTACTCCTCTCCCTTGGTTCCCCGAACTTGCAAACATAACCCCGCCAAATATCAGGCGAGAGATTGCAATACTGAGGGAATTCAAGAAGACGCTGTAAAAAAGTGCAATATCTTAGAACGATGATGTTGTCTCTCACCCGACATGCTGCTTAAAGTCCCGAAAACCCTTTTCGATAGAAGGAGAGAGGCTCCTCCGATTACCTCCCACTCCAGAAGACTGGTGGAAACTTGAGTGGCAATCGGCCAATGTGGGAAATGCCCATCTTGTTGAAACAACCTGGATTCTCATTGCCTTGTGATCTCTGGTCCGCCATCAATAGGGTAAGGTGTTCCCATAGCCGTTGTGCCCACATGATGCATAGATGGGGCCTCAAACTGTTGGCGATGTGTGAATTCTGAGCGTTACAGACCACTAAACATCTAGTCAACGAATGCCCACTCCATTCATTCCTCGGCCGGATTGATGAGGTCCTCAGGGCGATGCCTGAAGCCCTAAACTGGCTCGCAAACCTGCATATCCCTCTTTGACCCCCCACCATACGAAAGAAGAATTGGCCAATCATTTCTCAAATATACATTATGTATGCACTGGTGAATCTGCAATCAGTTTGTATTGAATTTCCTATGCCTATTGCATCTAACTTTCTAGAGCAATAGTTGGACCTGAGCCAATTTAGTGAAGAATTTATGTAGCCTTATGACCAAGCCAGAAATGTGTGGAACTCTCATAAACAATGGCTGAAGTTTTCACAAAAGCTGGAATTTCTCACGAAAGTACTTACTCCCAAATGCAACAATACTTGAAGTACCAATCAAAGTTCTGCCGGAATCTTTACTTTAACATTTCGAAAGAAATTTTAACATACACCAACCATATACCTACATAACTTTATTACTTAATTTGTTTATTTTTTTAAACTATTTTCAAGATACACGCAATCTGTAGTCCAGGTGTGAAGTACAAATTGATAAAATATACAAGTGAGTTATTCAGATTCAGTTCACACAATGGACCTTATTTAGGTCAATACCAAAACACTTAAAACAAAAGGTTTTATGTTATTTTTTTTCAAAAAGTTTAGTGATTGATTGATGTTTATTTATATATTTTTATGGCTTTTCACTTGGCTTATTTGTTAGGTCGTTTGTCTTGGTCTTATCGCTTTGTTAGGTCATTTATTCTTCATCTGTTTTCTAAAGTTGGAATACTCATATTTGACGGGTAATTTATGTGCTCTAAAGGGATGTTAAGTTTAAAATTTATGAAACATAAAAATTTTCTTTGAATTCTTTCAATATTATGAATATGAATTTTGTAGAAGGGCGACCATACTATGGAGTTATGTTCTATTAGGCTTCTAACAGAGGATATATACAACAGTTTAACGACTGTATAATTAGGTACAATAAGTTATTGTAATGATGTTTATATTTTCTTAATTTTCAGCTGCTTGTATCATCGGCATAACAGAGGATGGCAGTTCCAGCAGCCCTCCACAGCCCCCCATCATTTCTCAGGTAAATTAAACATACATATTTTCATAGAAGAAGAAGATAACACTAATAATCTAAACGAAAATATGAAAGAGAACAAAACACAGAAAAATAAAAACTGGAACTAATAATAAAATTTAAAAAAATAGTCAAAGATAATATATAAACACACCTGCTAAAATTAGCGAACCACTTGGGGTGACCTATGGCAGAAGTGTTGGTTATCCAATAAATGGTTTCCAGGGCGGCGGTACCCATAACCGCCTCCCAAATTGAGCTGCTCGTAGCAGTGTTTTTATAGTCTTAGATAGTTTGGTAAAAAAATTTAAAGTTGACAAAACGCTAATTTCGACTTTTCATAAAATTGGTCCATGGTCCATCCTGGGGGGGGGGGAGGGGTGGGTGGGTGTGTGGGTGTGTGGGTGTGTGGGTGTGTGGCTAGAGAATTTCAGATTTATCCACAAAGATAGAAATATAGGCTATGTTCGCCTATAAAAAGACCTAGACGCAAAATTCGGGGCATTCCACGAGGAACATATGAAAGAAAATAAAAGACTGTGTTCTTGTATACAATACTTTAATACTTTGGTGACAATATCCTTCGTGAATTTTTTCCCACGGTCGAGTGTCACCCCCCTGTCGGGCGGCCCGCCCCCCCCTCGCTAAGCTACTGAATACATGATTGTTCGAGGAATAAAGACATTGATTTTCGTATATTGTCATTGTTCTTTTTCATAATTTTTTTGTTCAATTTGGTAATATTATGTAGGTACAATTATTTGTAATTTGTTAAAATGAAGAGGCCCATTGCTGTCTATTATGACTGCTGTGAAGTTAGTTTTGTAATATCTCTCAATATGACAACAACAGGACTGGCAGTAGGTACTCGTATACAAGCTGAAAAAAAAAAACAACATACTAAATAATTTCCTAGACCAAACTCAAGATCTAATTCTCTTCATTGGCGTTGAAACACTATAAAAATATTTATTTCATTGTTTCTTCTTACGCTATTTTTCTTCTGCAATTACCCTACAGTCCATTTCGAGCCTTGGCCTCCTTCAAGATAAGCCACCGCCCTCTGTTCTCGGCCGTCGTCTTCCAATCTGTAATTGAGTAGTCATCTTGCATCCTTCTTGACACCATCCTCCCATCTCAGCCTAGGTCTGCCTGCTTTTCGTTTACCTTCCGGGTGTCCTGTTAGAACCTTCTTCGGTACTCGTATGCTTGGCATTCGGTGCACATGTCCGGCCCATCTTAGTCTTTGGAGCCTTATATGGGTAGAGAGTCTGGGAGTTTGGTATATATCATAGAGCTCATTTTACGCTATTTTTATTCCAACAATATTATAATTTAAATTGTAAAATTATATCGAACAGTATTATTACCTTAGCATCTGCGTGTGGTTGAATTTCAGAACCCAGCTACGAGTGCAAGTCGCATGCTTAACGGCCGCGCCTCAAATAAATATGTGTATGTGGAATTTCACACAAAGCTACTGTTATAGTTCAGTTTCAAATTCAAGAATTCTGCACAAGATGTCACTACTTCCGTCAACAGCTCACTTGTGGATATTTCCCCCTAGGTATAAGTGCTACGGATTTTTACACTTCAAGTGTCCTTCCGGATTGGAAAGATTGACGGCAATACTTGACGAAGTTGTTATAAATTACATATAACGTCATTGCGTGTCTCGGTTACTTTGTCACTGTTATTTTGTCTCGGTGAGTCACCGACGGTGTCTAGCTTCTAGCTGTCACTGGATCACAGTGGATCCGAGGAACTGGATATTTTAGGAACCAGTTCCCATCGGATTTATAAAATGGTCACAAGCACTCAAACCGGGCGAAGCCGAACTAAAAGCCAAAACCTTTCAGCAAAAACCTGCGGAGCGAGTTAGTATTTAAATAATACATTTTGTTGTATGTAAAATATCAACTTTCAGCTTTCTATGTTTTGGATTTTGGTATTCTTACAAAAAAAGAAAAAATCATTCTCGTCAATTTATTACATTTATATTATATTTTGTGAAATTAGAACTTTGTTGTTATTAGACCTAGGACTGGACGGGGGTTTTGATTTATTGCTTGAAAAGTGCCCAGGCACATGGCCGCACTAGAAATTTATTTTCTCAATCTATTCAAACCAGTATATTTTTTCCACACATTTCTCGGAAGATCGAAAGCAACTGACTTGATTTTAACAAGTGGTGGGTGAGTGCAAAGGCCATACATAGGCGCACGTATAGTCAGTTTATGCCTTGTAGCAGTGAAGGTCGTAGCAGCGTTTTTGAACACCGAGTTACTTGTAAAAATTAACGGTAATATCTGCCATTTACCTGTATTCATGGACGAATCTAACGGTCAGTATTCCAGCAAATTTTTGGGTTTAGCACTCCTGGTATGTAAAGAACATTGCCATGAAGACTGTCTAATATCAATTTTTAATTGTCACTATTATCAGCACCTCTGGTCTGGAGCTCCAAAATACCAGAAAAAACCCTCAAATCTGTGCAGAAACGGGCGGTCCGTTTGATTGATTCTCCCACCTTAACAAACGGATTGCAATCTTTAGAGCACAGGCGTCAGGTGGGAATGCTGTCCTTGTTCTACCGGTATTACAATGGAAGATGCTCTGAGGAACTAGCGTCATTCATCCCTTCGGCACTGGTGCATAAATGAGAAATACGCCCAACGCGCGCTCAACATATCTACACGGTTGACATTTGTCACATGAGAACGGGTCGCTTCTTCGACGCGTTCTTGAGTTAAACAGTTCGGCTGTGGAACGATTTGCCGGCCTCTATGTTTCCCCCTTCAAGTGGATGAACATGGGTCTCTTCGAGACCAATGTTTATTCCTTCCCCTCCTCAAAAAGATCCTACACACAGCATCTCAGATGACATAGGCCCTAAGGGAAATTATTTTCTTAAGGGCCTCCTGAAAAGGAGGTGGAGTTAACGTAAAAAAATGCACCTTTTTTCGTATTTCTATATAATAATTTCTCCTGTCGTAACTTTAAATTCCAGGTCCTCTCCGACTCGGACGACCCCCAGCTGAACCAGCTGCAGCAAAGCGCTACCAAGTCCCGTGCCACGCATTTCTGCCCCATCGGCAACATTGAGTCAGACTCCTTCAACGAGAACTTCTCGCCCACCAAGCCGCCCAACGCGCGCCGCAAGCGCAAGTTCAAGAAGATGGCCATCGAGTATTCGGACAACAACAGTAATGGACGGATATCTCCGTCGCTGCTTGTCGGCCCATCGCACGTAAGGGCTTCCCTTTGATTTATTGATCAATGTTTCTTTTGGTAGTCTTAAAATTCCAGCTGTTGGAAATAACAGCTAGATGCCGTCAACTCTCGGCACAATTGTTGAAAATTTAGGATCTTCACCCCACTCTGATTGTTGAATTTCTGTAATTCATCACTTTTATCCGTCAATGGCATTAATTTTCTCGATATCGAATACCATATAATTATTTTCTTTTATTTTATTTAATCATTAATTAATAATTAAGTAACTTTGTTGCATCCGAAACTGTTTACGAATTACAGCTTCAGGTTCACTTGGAAATGAACTGTAAATACTGAACGAAATGGTGTTTGCTGGAATTGGGTGATAATATGAGTAGGGAAAAATAATGGATACAAGGAAGGACAACCAATCACTTACCTCTGCGAAGGCGCACACAACACAATCAAAAATATACTTTATATTGTTCCACCGCAGTATCTCGAGGTGGTTATCGCCACAACAACACAAATAAGTACAAAACGATATTGTACTTTCAATATATTTTAGTTCATAAACGATATTATGAACAAGAACGACACCAACAAAACTGCTTCCAAAGTAGTCCCAAATCTTCTTCTATTTTTTTCAGAAACAAAGGCACTTGAATTCACTCTTGTCATTGTTCCATTTTCAAATGCTTTTCCAGCAAGGTAATATGGTTAGGGAGGGTAGGTACTGGATAAATACCATTCCAGTAGGAACTATGCATATCATCATTTCAAAACCAAATAAACTTAACAACAGTTATCATGCGTGGGAATTAATATTATTCAAATTAGGATTAACTTTCGAAGCTTTTACACTTCACTGTAATATTTAATTATTAAAAACACTAATTTCGGTTGTGCTCCTGCCTGTACTCCGGTTCAATGAATTCCAGAACTTTTGATTTGAATTTTAGTTTCATTTTCAAATTTTGTAAGGACAGTTTGTTTAAAAGAATTTCAACAATTCACCAAATTACGAAGTTTAAATTCAAGTTCTGTAATTATTTCATCACAGTTCTGTTATTTTGCAGTAATTAGATAATAACAGAACTTAATATGACTTGCACAGAACTTGAATATGTATTAACTTTGAAATTTGATGAATTGTTCAAATTCTGTGAAATTCTTAAAATTGTATCAAATTGTTCAAAGTGTTTGTTTGAAGAATTCAAGTAACTACCTATAGCCCAGTCATTCCGTAGTTTTACCTTGCAAAAGGTCATGTAGTAGCGATTTTGATATATGTTGTTAAGATTGGGACTCTAAAGAAAAAAAAAAGTTTTCGACCTCGGGAGGGTCGAGCTCGATCCGCCATCTTGGATTGAAGGTCCCAAAATTTGGTTTTTTCAAAATAATCATGACATGGTTGATTTTACAACCAAATTGTTCAAAGCGAACTTGAAGAAAACTAAATTACGTACATTTTATGTGTAAGGTTTTTTTTTGTAAGTCTAATAGGTAACGACTTACAGCGGAAGAAAGAAGACAATTTTGACAAAAAATTGTAAAACTCAAGTTTCCTTGATAAATTTTTGTAAGAACATATTACATAATATCATTTTAACGTATTCCCACAAACAATATACTTATATAGCATCATCCGTGTGCTCGATGAAGTTGATTGACGTTGTTATAGTGGGCTCCTAGTCTATAGTTGATTTGGCAACACTGATTGAGTCCTGGTTACTGGACGTTGCCTGGACGTGGGTGGTTTGTATATTTATGGCCTGGACGCTCGGTCTATCGGACCTCGGAGGATGTCGAACATGGTTACCAGGTATACAAATATTGAATCTATTAAATTCAAACGTAAGTACAAAGTTATTCCATTAGTAGCAGTCAACAGCAGCATCAATATCGGCGAAACAACTATTTCCATCAACCCGGTAATGTTGTTCCAGAGAATTTGTATTTTGAAGAAATCCGACGAAGAATTGAAGGTTTACCTTAAATTCGAACTCGCCCCATTTCCTTTGTCGCTTTTCTCTGAAGAAAGAATGCGCAAAGGTACGAAATCATCATTTTATGGTGTTTTTGAACAACTTCCAGAAGGCGTGCAACTTGAAGGTAGCAAAATTAATATTGTGGATGGAGGATACCTTTTACATAAAGTTGTATGGAATGGTAATGATTTTTTTGGGTCAATTTGCGAGAAGTACGTTCACTATATAAGACATCACTATGGATCACATACAGTTATTGTTTTCGATGGATATCCGCTAGATGATGGTGAAAAAAATACAAAAATCGCAGAAAAACTTCGCCGATCGAAGAAGCATATGTCTGCAGATGTTCTTTTCGATGAAACAATTCCAGTTCAAGTTTCACAAGAACGTTTTTTAGCCAATGAAAAAAACAAAGTCCGTCTGATTTCGATGCTTACAAAGCAATTTATACAGGCTGATTTTACAGTTAAGCAGGCTGAAGAAGATGCTGATGAGTTGATTGTCAATACTGCGATTCCCTTGTGTTCATCATTTGACGCTGTATTCGTTATTGGCGAAGACGTTGATCTCCTAGTTCTGCTAACAGCATTGGCACCACCCGAAAGTAGTATATATCTTCGCGAACCCGGGAGAGGCAAAACTTTTGAAAGACTGTATTCCGCGAATAGTGTGAAATACAAAGAAGCGGCTGAGAATATTCTGTTTCTCTATGCCTTTAGTGGCTGCGATACAACATCGTCCTTCAACCAAGGAAAAACAAAATTTTGTTCACTTGTACAGAACGACACAAGACTCAATGCCATGATAGGAATCTGCAAACAACATGATGCAAAACCAGAAGACATAGCAGATGCAGGAACACGCTTTCTTGTTGCTTTGTACGGGGATGACATGGATAAGGAAACCTTGGAAGAAGTCCGCTACCAACGTTTCGCAAAGTCAACATCAAAAAGCAAATTCAATCTTGCCTCTTTGCCACCAACGAACGACGCTGCACGGTACCATGCATTTAGGACGTACCACCAAGTCCAAAAATGGTATGGAATCCAAAAAAATCCAGAAAACTGGGGCTGGAAACGTGGCACCAACGGGCTTGTTCCTGTAAGAACAAAGAAACCAGCACCCGAGCCTTTATTGAATTTATTTCATGTAATTGTAAAAAAGGATGCGGCGTTGCATGTGGCTGAAGGAAAGCTGGATTGAATTGTTCTATTGTGTGTGGGTTCTGTAATGGTCAAAAATGCCGAAATTCGCCAGAGGTTCATATCGATGTCGAGGAAGAAGATGAAGAGATTTTATCAATGGAAGCCCAAAACCTCAGTACCACGGGCAATGAATTAGATGATGACATTGATGAAGACTGTTATTAAGATGTCGATATCAACCAACCGGCATCAACAAAAAAATATCATTACGCAATAGCCAATATATAAAATAATTTCGAAATCTACCATCGCTGGTATATCTGTGTAGTAGACCTACAGGGGATACCACAATAAAAAAATGCGCCATATTCTCTACCTCATGGTAGTGTGGAAATGAGTTAACAAAATTATTATAATTATATGATAAAAAATATATTATATAATATAATTATGTATAAAATGGTCACCAACACTAACTGGGCGAAGCCAAACCAAAAGCTGCCTACAGGGCCTAGCAGTAAAACCCTACGAAGCGGGTTTTTAACAGCTAGTTATGTAATGAATAACCCGAAAAAATAACACAAATTGGGAATTTCATCATTTTTTAGAAAAATATTCACATTTCCGCCACCGTAACTCGTTACCTATTAGACTTACTAAAAAAAATTTACACATAAAATGTACGTAATTTAGTTTTCTTCAAGTTCACCTTGAACAACTTGGTTGTAAAATCAACCATTTCATAATTATTTAGAAAAAAACGAATTTTGGGACCTTCAATCCAAGATGGCGGATCGAGCTCGACCCTCCCGAGGTCGAAAACTTTTTTTTTTCTTTAGAGTCTTAATCTTAACAACATATATCAAAATCGCTACTACATGACCTTTTGCAAGCTAAAGGCCTTTTTAACTACGGAATGACTGGGCTACTATGATATTATAATATTTTTAAAAGAAAGTTATTTTAATTGCCATTTTCGAAATTGGAATTTATTTCGAAATTGGATTTATCGAGAATATCGAGACAACATCCATGATGCCGTTTTTTTAATATTAGCACCCTAGCACACCCAAAAGTCACGAGCCTCCACTGCTCGGAACCTCTAGTATAGGGACTGAAAATAATTTTAATAATTTATTTATTTACTAGCAGACCCGGCCACACGTTGCTGTGGCTAATGAAACACAACGCCATTACCCAACATTCATAAAATCCACACCACCCGCTTGCCAGCTGCCATGTGCTATACATATAAACCTTCCTCTTGAATCACTCTATCTATTGGTGAAATCCCCATGAATATCCGTTGCGTAGTTTAAAAGATCTATGCGCACATACATTTTGAGCGACTTCATGTTATACTATGTAATGATTTGTGAGGGAAAAACAGCTTATACATATATACCTATACAGAGTTAAATCAAATCAAGCCAAAAAGGTCTCCTATTTTAAAGTTACTTGGTGATTGAGTTTTATTATATTATCTTAAAATTATTTTTTTGGTGAGGAGAGGAAGAGGAAAATAGAATAAGGATAGGAGATGCTCCCGATACATTCCACACTATTGTATTAATTTTTTACTGTACACTTTACTTCTGAAGGGTATTGTTAAAAATGCCTACATTGTAAAATTTTGTATTAAGTTGCCCACATAAATGGGGAATTGGGGATTTTTTCTAATGTTAGTTCGACATGTGGGCAAATGAAATAAGTTAGATTGTCTTGTTGATCTTGTCGGAATATGAATTTGTATTAAGTTGGTTAGCTCTGGCGAGTCCAGGCCATTATTTAGAATTTTAAATAACGAAGTTTGGTCAAAAATTAAACGTCGTGTATAGAGGGAGTTGAAGTTGTGAAAGTTTAAAGATTCGGTGTAATTTTAAAGGTGTAATTTTTTTTTATAATTCAACTACGTCTCGGTAGAGATGCCAGTCCATCATAAACTGGGTTCGAGTTTGAATATTAGTTGCGACTTGTGTGTTCTGTTTTATATTTTCATTGAGAGTTGTTGATATTAGTTAGAATAATATAATGAATACATTTTTTCATGGCCGCATTACTTCACAGTTGTAAATATGACCTTAATTACAGTAAATCAAGACATTGATATTATTAATATTATTATTTATTTCACACAACAACCTTGTTATCTGGTTTGCTTCCATTTTCTTTTCTCTATTTATGCAATAATACTCATTACAACATTTGTGATAATTTCAGATAAACTTGGTGACCAACTGCTCTATTTTGAATGTCCAAGGACCGTCTCCCCTCGCCCTGATAAATAAGAAGAAGAGGATTTTCAAACACAATTGCCAAGATGGGTATGTATTCTTGACTTCTTCTTCTTTCGTATGGTGGGGGTCAGAGGGGGACATCTAGGTCTGCGAGCCAGTCTAGGGCACCCTGTGGACCTCATCAAGCCCACCGGGGAATTAATGGGGTTGGCATTCTTTTACCACATGTTTGGTTTGCACCGCACCGCATTCACACATCGCCGACTCTTTAAGTCCCCATCTATGCGTCGTGTGGGTACAACGGCTATGGGAGCACCTTATCGATGGCGAACCAGAGTTTACCACGCAGAACCCAGACCGTCTCTCAGTGGGGTCTCGTATGATATGGGCATTTTCTACGTTGGCCGATTGCCACTCAAGTTTCCACCTATCTTTTGGGTAAGAGGTAATCGGAAGAGCCTCTCTCCTTCCAAGGGTTTTCGGGACTTCAAGCGGCATGACGGGTGAGAGACAACATCATTGTGTAAAGGTATTATGCTTTTTTGCAACTCCTTCTTGTGATGCAATCTCTCGCTTGATATTTGGCGGCGTTACATTTGCAAGTATGGGGAGCCAAGGGAGAGGAGTCGATTTTAAAGTTTTGCCGATGGTTCGCATTGTGGCATTAAGATGAACGTCGACCATGGAAGTGTGGGCACTTCTAGCCCATACTTGAGCACAGTATTCAGCTGTTGAGAAAACTATGGTAATGGATGCCGTTTTTAGTAAGTTCGCCTCTCATCCTCACCTAGTTCCAGCTAGCTTATTGACTAATTTTATCTTGTCCACTGTTTTCTTCAAACTTTCATTCAAGATTATTATGTGAGTATTATAAAAGAGACTATTTTGTACACTGGATACCTCAGTTTTTATACATACCGCCATCAAAAGTCCTCTCCAAATCCCTGGCTTATATATCCAACCAGCAAACTGAAATACATATTTGTTGTTATGTATTTATCCTGTTTATATCAATGACATACAGACATGTTGAAGAGATCTCAAGGTGGCAAGCAAAAGATACTGTAATTGCCGTACTTTCGATATAATCCTAAATTGTAGGTTGTGTGCTATCTCTAACCAAATTGCGTAAATGTATGCCTAAATGCTTTCGTGTGGGATCAGAAAAGTGTTTCCATTACATGGCAAACACTAGTAAAAGCAAGGAGTAACATGTTATTCATATATTCAAGCCAATTATTTATTATTATAAATAAATAGCTGACCCGGCTGTTGCTGTGGCTAATAAAACACTTTGTAAAATCCAACCTTTGTAACCACCGCCGTCTTTGAGTTTATTGCGAAGAGACAGACAGATGCCGCGGAGGACTTTAATTTATAATACATAGAGATGGTGTGAAAGATTATAATAATGTGCATGAAATGCTTGGGGTAACTAACGTATTTAAGATAATAAGGATTAATACTGTATCCGTCTAAATAACTTTTCAATTACCGCAATGTACGTGACCATTTATTTAGAAGATAGAATGGGTATAGTAAGCTATCCGTAAAAGATAGATATATGCCTTCGCGGACTTTTTTGTAGATCTATAAAAGAGGAATATCCCACCATGAATTGTTTTGTTATATCCCAAAAGGATTAGGCAGCGTGCCATGATGAAAGCTACCAGGCGGCTTGACGTTTTCCGACACTTCCAACAATTATCGTTATGTTTCAACCAATTTACACAAATCCTTGACAAATTACATACCTAAACCTTCCTCAAGAAACACCCTATCTATTGGTGAAAACCGCATGAGAATCTGTTCAGTAGTTTTCGAGTTTATCGCGAACAGACAGACAGACGGCGCAGTGGACTTTAATTTATAATATGTAGAGATACAATTATTTCGATTGTTTCCTGAAGATTTTTATTGCCATTAGAGAATGCAGCAACACATTTTTAACTATAAAAAGGGCAGTCTACTAGCAGTAAGTCGGCACATATAGTTTTCCACATTCATCTTAATGTAAGCGAGTATCTTGTCATCTCTCGTACCCGTGATGTTGAATGTAGTATTCGCCGCAATTTTTAAGTATACAAACGCTGTCCGGTCCTATATCTATTTCGTTCATGTACACATTATATTCTTTAAATGTCTATATTTGTCATACATTAAGGTTTGAATTAATAATTTACTGGAAACATAACTGTGTTTGTTACTTGCCACATTTTGTGACACAATAACATGTTTATATGTTTACAATTTCGTTGGTTCAATTTATGCATTTATTTCAGATACAGGTCAAACATCTTCTGTGGGAAGCGCAAGTGGTCTCACAGGGAGAGAAGTGAGGTTGGAGAGATGAGAGAGAGGTCCTTCAGCGGCGGATGCACTTCCAAGTCCTACTTCTTCAGCAAAGGAAGTCCCAAGTCATACCTCGACTTCAAAAACTCCAAGAAACTACTCCCTCTTGACAAAGTCCCCAAATTTAAGGAGAAACACGGTGTAGTGACTAAGAGTGCGGCTGTCAAGAACGGTATTGAATCTGCTCTTCAAACTATCAACCTCTCCACTCTGTCTGAAAAACCTATGCTTGGCAGTTCCACTTTCAACTTTGTGTACCGATGTCCGACAAATAAGAACAGTTCTGCCGATCCTGCTTCTGTTATTAAAATCGCAACAGAACTCCCTCCTTTCTTCGCACCCAAGGAGAATGAATGCAACTGGGGAAGCACAACTAAAACCCACCACAAGAAGCACGATAAATCACATAACGGTAGACACAAATCTTCACAATTTAAATCTAACCCTGACCAGTTGAGAAACCCTCTCCAGTTTGATGATCAGGCTCTCGTGATGGATTGCTCCGTTGCTAATGAACTTCTAAGTTCTAGCTCTCTCAGCAGCAGTGATTCTGAAGGTGTCGTCACAAACGATAGTGACCGAGAAGGTGACGATGAATTGACAGATTGGCCAGGAAATGAAGAGATATCTTCTTTCACCAAAAGCTTAAACTTTCAAAAAGTGCAACGACCGTACCCTAATGCGCCGTTCAAAACAAACGTTGCTCCAGCTGCAAAACCTGCTTCTAAGAAAGATAAGTTCCTTCCCAAACAAGGATTGAGTAGCTGCAAGAATAAGACTGAAGCTATTTTTAATAAAAATGATCTGCAAGACGCAGGTTTGGACATGCAGCTAATGGATGAAGACACCATGATGTCAGATTCTGGATCAGTATTAGACACTTATGCTTGTAACGTAACTCGATCGCACAGCGATTTGCTTGGCCCGTCCAACTCTCACACATCCTTTACCAGCTTCAGCGATGTCAAAAATGCTGGACTTCAAAACAATAATGCGAACGAGGCGTTCTTCCATTCGTTCCAGGCATTTCAAGACAAGGCAAAGCTAACAGATAAAAACAGCGAGCCTTATACTCCAAGGTCAAACTTCCACCTTCAGAAGACGTCTTCGAGCGATTTGAATCTCAGTGAGAAATCGCCACAAAGCGACCATTGCTACAGCGAACATTCCGCTTGTTTCGGGACTCCGGAAATAAGAGAAATCAGAGCCGGTTGCCGAAGGATCAGAGATGAGCGGCCGGGTTTTACAATTCTCAGCGCGGCGAACGAGCAACTTTCCAAGTTCCTGCGGGATCCTTGCCAGGATGAGTTAAAGTTGCCGTGTTTCAGTAATGATCACGAAGAGAAAGAGAAGCTCGCCTGCCTGGCCAAACTGTACTCTCTGGAGCTCCAAGTGGAGATGGGAAGACCTGTTCTCCGAAAGACAATGTAAGTGGAATTATGTCTGAATTTTATATTTTGTTGTCTCCCTTTCTATAAGTGCATTCTCACAATATATGTTCTTGTTCATTATTACTTTTCTCATCGGTTGTGCAGAATTATGTATGTATCTCTAGAAAATATTATTTACAGGATGTAACAGCGACTACCCAAAGGATTTTAACCAGCGATTTCTGAGCATGTTTGAAATAAAAATGTAGATTATGTCATTTTGCTGTCTGATGATATTTTTTTTTCAAGGAAAAACCAAAAAATTATCGTCGCGATGAAATTTTGTTTTAAATGAAAATCATTGAACAGCAAAATGACATCTACATTTTTTAACCCAAATATGCTCAGGAATCGCTAGTTAAAATCCTTTAGATATGTGCTTTTATACCCTGTAGATAATATATATTATAAATTCCTTTTATTTTTCAACATGTTAAATAATATACAAGGTATCCGGAAACTCTAATTTTTAAAAGTCTAATTTGTAAAAAAATCAGTCACTAGAGGGTTAATATCGGCTATTTAAAAAACATCAAAGCATAGCCATAGGTTCCTAACGTTTTTTTAACCCTTTAGGGGTTGTTCATTAATCACGTGAGGCTCGAAAGGGGAGGGGGGGGGGATTTCGCAAAAAACCACGAAATATCACAAGGGGGGGGGGGGGGTATAATGAGATAGCACGTGTATTTATTTTTCGTGATAATATTCTGAAAATTTCAATATACTTTGTACTAAAAAAAATACACGTGATTTTGGGTAGGTGGGGGAGGGGTTAGTCTAAAACCTCACCACATATCACCAGGGGGTGGGGGGGTAAAAAAGTTCCTAAAAAACATCACGTGATTAATGAACGAACCCTTAGTTACTAACAAAATGCCCAAGTTGTGTTGCATACTCAAGTTTTTCGCTTGTACTATGAATTTCTGGAAACCTTAAAGAAACTAATAAATTTATGAATTCTTACCATTGTCTTAGTGTCTAAGTTCTTATTTTTTTATTTCATATAATTTAAAAATATTTTTTATTTAACTTGCAGCAACACAACGCAGTCTGTCCGCATGGAGCACACGAGGTTCCACCGCCAAAAGCTGCTCTCGGAGTTCAAGCGCCGCTGCTATGGCAACGACTGCAACTCCGACCAGGTCCTCGACTCCCTGTCTCCCTCGCTCCTGGGCAGCGTGGACCTCTGCAAGCAGTCCTCCAGCATGGAGCCAGACATCTGCCTCCAGTCCACCAGCTCGGCCGTTAACAACTTTGACCCGTACGCTTCCCTGACCAAAGCTTCCACGATTGACGATCTGTCTGCATCGCAAGACTATGACCAGGGATTCTCTGAACCGGCGCATCTCCACGATGTCAGGAATCTGGCAGTATATAAAAACGGTTTGGAAAGTCTTCGACCGGATTTGTTGTCGCATATTCCTCTTGGAGCGTCTTTGACAGATTCAAGCTCCATCGATCTTGCAGAGTTAGATTAATTTGGTTTACTTAATTAATCCTTTTTAATGGATATCTCGGCAACTTATGAGTTTTCTCTTTATGGATTAAAACACTACCAGCCTTACTAAAAAAAAAAACACTTCACAACTGTTAAACGTTGTTTTTGTTACGCATTGTACAAGGACCGTACATTAATTTCCTTTTATTACTAATAACAAAAATCTCCAATGGGGCAAATCTGAATCACGCATTGCTATTTATTTGCCGCGCTGAGCATTTTACGGTGTATTTTGTTAAAGACATTAGTGTCTTGAAATCTCTTCGTAAATCGCTTTTTTTTTTGTAAAATGAATGATTTTCTGTTATATTTGCATAATTTGATGTGTTTTTAACTTATTTGTGTAATTTTTCATCAGTTTTAGTCAAGTTATCATACAATAATCGTAGATTGTAGATTGAACTGTCAGAAATGGTATGGGTTATGTCAATATTCAAATTGCATTTTAGGTTGATACGTTTTAAGATTTTCACGGCCAAAAGTATTTTCGTTATTTGTTTTTGGGGTGTTATGCCGTGTTGCGCTACCTCCTTCTTTAGCCAACGTTTCGGACATCGTTGCAGTGTCCATCATCAGGGCAGATCCGGTAGATGGGTAGATGCCCTGATGATGGACACTGCAACGATGTCTGAAACGTTGGCTAAAGAAGGAGGTAGCGCAACACGGCATAACACTCCAAAAACAAATAACGAAAATGCATTTTAGGGTGTTTATTTCATAACAAATTCTTGAAAGCAATGTTTTTTTATAACATAAATGTCTTTTTTTTTTTTTTTACAGTGAATACCGCACAAGAATCTCAACTGCTCCCGTCTGGGAGCCAGTGAGACTATGGCATCCCCAATTGGGGTATGTTGTGAGGCTGCAGGTAGTGGGGAGGGGAAGGAGGTGGGGAAGGGGAAGGAGGTGGGGAAGGGGAAGGTTGGGAAGTACCTGGCTATTCAGATCTGGTCACCAAACACGGCTAAAGCCATTTTCAAGCAACGTTTCAATTCTGAATGGTGGTCTTACATCAGGGCGATACTGATAGTATCTTCCACTCTGGAACATGCCGCTAATATACTATACATTATTTTAAATGAATTAATTGTGAAATAACACAAATTAATCAAATAAAATTTATTTGCGCATGCCGGGTTCGAACCCGCGACCTCCGGATTGTGAGTCAAAAGTCTTACCCACTGGACTACGGAGGTCGTCAAACATGTATCAAAGTCTACACGTATCAAAGAAATAAACTAAAAAGTTTTTAATTTTTTTTTTGTATGAAAGAAAAAGTGAAGTGACAGTTTTCTTCCAAATTCGTTCAATAAAAGGACAATGTTGTTTGAATTTTGTATTTTTTTTTTTCTACATTTTGATTAAAAATGTAGAAAAATTAAAAAAAAGTTGTTTGTGGTAAGCTTTTTTTTTTAATTTTCCATGTTTGAAACTTAAAATATGACAATTTTTAAATGCAGTATATTTCAAATACAAAAATCTAAAAGAAAATTTTATCTAGTTTCAATAATGGTATGTATAAGAAAAATATTTAACATTTTAAATATGAGTAACTTGGAAGAATTCCGAAATTCGATAATGATTTTTTTTATTAACACTATGTGCAACATATAAACAACCACCTTTGGCTGTATAAGCAATGTATACATAAATCTTTCCATGAACTATTTTTTGTCATTTTTTAATTAGTAATATTTTCACTTACACAGTCGTTTATCAATTGAATAAAATTTTCCCAAGGTTTTTTTAGTAAGGCTGATTATATATAACCCATATTCTAATGTTGTTAAAAATTAAACAGAGGTTTTACTAATATTATGAAGCAAAAGTATTAACACAATTATTGTTCTTTGTGGTACCAAAAGATATGAATCACAAAGGGGACAATTCTCTATGGTAAATGACTCAATTTTGCCAATTTCGTAACTTCGTTTTTAATTTGTGTTTTGTGTGTCCCATTAGTTTTAATGCAATTTTTTTTAAAATGTATATTTCCAAAATGTATTGGGAAATGGCAAGTAAGCTAGACTTCTATACTGAGGTATTTTGCTGGAATAATATATATACATATATTTTTTAAAATAGCTCCACACAGGAGGCCCTGAGTAAAATAATTCCTCTCAGGGCCTATGTCATCTTTGGGGATGCTGCATGGAGGGTATTTTTAGTAAAGGAAGGAGAGGAAGTTTTGGGGAGGAAAGAGGTATGAGAGGGGTAGGAATCTGGGGGTCAGTGTGTTTAGGAAAAGCGACACTAAAAAGAGACAAACACATACATCTACGGGATTTAGCCTGCGAGAGAATGAGATAGAATAATCAGTCTCCTCTTTGTGCGGTGCCTCGTAGCCTTCCCACTCTTGTCTACTTTAGTTTTCTGAAGATTTCACTTCTACCGCGTGCTAACTGCACACAATTTTTTTTCTTTTCTGGTGTCCTGTTAAATGTCAGGCTTTGTTGACCACAATTTTTATGACTTATTCTCTCATTTCATAACCTATCTTGTCTGTTACTGACCACATGAAGTACATATGTGTATTAATAATTATGGACTATAACAAATACGTACTTCCATCCCAATAAATCTTGGGAATCCTGTGTGGAGTTAATGTAAAAAAAAATAATAAGCTGGTGTCGTCAACATTTAAAACACAGTGAGGGGTCGTCCATTAATGACGTGATGTTTTTTTAGCAACTTTTTAACCCCCCTACCCCTGGTGATATGTGGTGAGGTTTTGGACTAACCCCCTTCCCCCCCAAATCACGTGTATTTTTTTAGTACAAAATATTTTGAAATTTTCAGAATATTATCACGAAAAATAAATACACGTGATATCTCATTTACCCCCCCCCCCCCTCGTGATATTTCGTGATTTTTTCCAAACCGGGGGGGGTTAGTTAGGGGGGGGGCCCTAACTATGGACGACCCCTAACTGGGGCGAATAAAATGTGTCAAAATAGGAGTAGAATTGAAAATAGTCACTTATTTATTACCCATTACACATACCACAGTTTTTTTAAACTCGATTTTCATTATTTTACATTCCAAAAGACATCTTTTACAAAGCCAATCAATTCGCAGACATTTGAAAAAAAGTACATAAAGGTGCATATATATTTGCAGATCGAAACATTTGCGAGGCGCTAGTTCTTGTGACAGGGTTTGGAACGCGGAACGAACTGCTTACGAACCCCCTCCTGTAGGATTTTCTGATGAAGACAATGGCGTTCTCAGTTCACACTGGGACGACATTGTGACAATCACCAATTATTTTCATTTTGAGTAATATTCAAAAATGTCTTTAGTTTTTTGCCGTACTATGAACAACAAAGCATAATTTTTGTTGTTGTTTCCGTTAGTTACACTCTGTGTATATTTTATTGCGATTAAATGGTTAATTCTTTAGCTACCCTCAATTAATAGATGGAAATTGTCGCTTTTGTTCGGTCTCTCTGATTGGCCCAAAGGGATTCTGCCGTTTTTGTCTCGTACTCTTCAATACCCTAACGAAGGTTGCAGTTTTTGTTGCAGAAATAAATACATTTATTTAAAAATGTATGGTTTACTGGGTCATATATGCTCCGAATCCTTTGCAGCAGTCGATAGTATTTTTGTTTCTCTATTCATTGCCATATCTAACTCATTTTAAACCAATGGTGGAGATTGCCATCTTTGTTTCAACAAGCCTCATTTTTTTTTTTCTTTATATTTCTTCTCACGAACCTCCAGGTTCCATCATCTATTTAATTTTGTGTGTATGTATTGATTTTGTTCCAGGGTTTTTTTTATTTAACTATAGAGTGGACAAAAGAAAATTTACTGAAACTGATTATAAAACCAATTCTGTACTCTGGGATCTGAGCATTAAAAAAAAATTGAAAGAAGTTCCCAACGAATGTTCGGCTCGCAAATGTATAAGCACATATGTCTTGTTTACCATAAGATTTAATTTACAAAGAGTAAATACATTTACCATGCAAATATCTCTATATTTAACGGATGTTTACATGTTTCAACCAATAACTGGCCGGTGTCACACCCCTCTCATATCGTTCCTGCCTCCTCACTCTTCACACTAATGTACTGTTTCATACAAAATCTTAATAATAAATTTGTCTCAAACATTTCTACAAGATTAATCTTAATTATGAATTTAAAATATATATTTTTGTGAGTAGTACTGCTACCAACGATGTGTAAAAGATATTGTTAATTTTAGTTGAGTGTAATTTATTTTAACAATGAAAGTATATTTTTTATTGTTTGTGTACAATGAAAGTATATTTTTTATTGTTTGTGTACTATGAAAGTATATTTTTTATTGTTTGTGTACAATGAAAGTATATTTTTTATTGTTTGTGTACAATGAAAGTATATTTTTATTGTGAAAACTATGTATTATAATATTACAGAGCATCTGAATATTTATTTCATGTGATAAATTGTAATGATATTTAAAAACGTAAAAGAATAAGTATTTTTTTGATCTTTTTCATCTGTTCTCATAATTTTAATGCGGTTTTTCATAGCAGCTTTTTAAATGTTAAATACATATTTACTTTTAACAAACACTTAACCTAATATTATTTTTGTTATTTTGTCAACAATCTACCGCTAGTTGTTTAGCCTTTACAATGCTGGCTGTTTAAATACATTCTAATCCTATCTAACGCATTGGCCCTTATGATGGACACTGTAACGCTGTCCGAAACGTTGGCTAAAGAAGGAGGTAGCCAAACACGGCATAACACCAGAGTTTCGTTAGCGTCTCAAAAGCTGGACGTACTATACAGGGCCCGTAGATACTTTAATAGTACACAACTGCTGACCCTGTACAAATCACAAGTGCGCCTCACGGTTGAATTTGGCCGCCACCTCTGGTCTGGAGCCCCAAAATACCTGAAAAAATTCTCTACTCTGTGCAGAAACGGGCGGTAGGTGATAGATTCTCCTAATTTAACAGGCAGATTGCAATCTTTAGAGCACAGGCGTCGGGTGGGAATGCTATCCTTGTTCTACCGGTATTTGAATGGAAGATGCTCCGAGGAACTAACGTCATTGATCCCTTCGGCACCGATGCATAGTCGGGAAAAACGCCAAACGCGCTCCCAACATATGTACACGGTTGACATTTGTCAAATGAGAATGGGTCGCTTCTTCGACTCGATCTTGTGTTCAACAGTTCGGCTGTGGAATGATTAGCCGGCCTCTGTGTTTCCTCCTTCTTACAACATGGGTGTCTTCAGACCAATGTTCATTCCTTCCTCTCCTCAATAAGATCCTCCACACAGCATTTCAGATGATATAGGCCCTGAGGGAAATTATTTTCCTCAGGGCCTCCTGTGTGGAGTTAAAGTAAAATAAAATTTAAAAAAAACCATATCCTTGGCATGGTTGTGCTGTCGATAGCTGAACCAATTTTGACACAAAATAAATAAGAAATCGCTGTACAATGGCAACACTGGCAAATCAGTTTACGGATTGACATTCCTAAATGTTAAATGGCTATGTAAACATTAAAAATGTTACTAAATTGACAATGTTGAATTGAAATACTAACTTTAATATACAACGTGTCCGGAAACTCGTAGTACAAGCGGGAAACTGGTGAATCTACATCACATAGAGAACCCAAAAAACTTATTTTTTTCGATCTTAGCATTTCGATTTTAATATTATTTTTTTTTTATTTTTCCATTTTTTCGGCAACTAAAGGGTTAAAAAAAATTTTGAGCCCGGTTTACCCTTCGTTGCATTTTATAAGACATTACACAGCTGAAATCAACCCCCTAGTGAAAATTTTTTTCAAATTTAACCTAAAAAATTCCAACTTCGGACCCGATTTACTCGAAAACGAAAGCTCAAATCAAAAAAAGTTAAACCACAAAATCGACTCCAAATGTGATGTGGATTCTCCAGTTTCCCGCTTGTACTACGAGTTTCCGGACACCTTGTATATTGACAGTCCGTAAGTACTTTTTGACACTAAAGAGAGAGTTAATTAGTTAAAGCAGTCTTTCGTCATTTTAGAACAACTTTCGTGTCTCTAAGCTGAAACAGAATCAATTGATCGCATCTTAGATGTATTAATTAAATCCGTTATTCGTCCATTCCAATATACGATTCATTTCAATTCTAAGAGCTTCTTTAGTTCTCTACCCATTATGTAATAAGCCAGTTATTTTGCATAACTATCTGACTTCTAAAGTGGCAGCTTTTGCCTACCGACTGTAGGAATATGCGTGCTGAACAAATATTACTAACTAACAAAAATCGTATTGACATAGGGTTTTATTGATTGACCGTGCTAGATACCCAGGACCACCTGAGTTTGGCCATCTTTTCAGACATATTGTAACGGGATAATTAAATAAAATCCCCTTATTTTATACAGTAAACACAATTAGTCTTTATTTGGAGTAGGTACAATCAATTTCCAAGTATGACACAGTTCACTAATAGTAAAACATTAAAAAACAATAGTAAAATAACTTTGTGGGTACTTTGACAACAAATAGCCCAAAAGAAACTAATTGTTCGCTCAACCGCTCGTCAAACCTTTTAACAAAAGGGTTACGAGTATTCACTCTGGGTTAGCCGAAAGAATTTCAGTGCTGCTAGAGGTTTTTCCTTGAAGATGTGCGGGTAGAACCGAGAGGCAACTTAATTTTCTAGCGTTAAAACATGAGCTTATATCGGTCAGACCATCTGTGACATCATAATCATTTAGTAAAGGACGACGCTATGCAGGAATGAGAAAGCATTCGAGATTGAATATTTCTCAATTTACACCCGAAAATAATTAGAATTGTTACAATACGATTTTTTTTGTTTGACCATGAATCCATTACTTTTTTTAATCATCCAACAACTAATAATTTTTGATTGCTTTTCCTTACCTTTCTTCTTTGTGTTATTTTATAATAAAATATTAGCAAAACAATTTTGGTACACATTATATTTGTAAGTTTAAAATGTTTTTAAACATTGCGTGTCAGCAATAACTGTTCGAAAATACTGCATACACATAATGTTTGGTAACAATCTGAAGTTGCCGAACGATTTAACAATTCATATTAACAATTTTATATTACAATAATAATTAACATAGGTAATATTTATCATTGATTCAAAATATTTATTTTAATGAAGGTGTCTACCTATTATAATTGTTCTTAACCCCTCCGCAACGTAAGTAGATATACGCGTTAAAAATAGGACAGCAGTCAAGTACAATAAGCGTGTTTATACGTCAGCGCGTGTGTTTCCATAGAAATCGTTCTAACTCCGTTATTGTTTTAGTTACATCCCTAAAACAAAAAGTAAAAGGTCGTTAGTAGATCAAGCTGCACATCCCTATCAAGTTGTCTATGGAAATACATAACAGGAATCAGCTGTCAGTTGTGTAGTTGACAAAAATATTTACCCGCGCAAATTTGCTCCACCACGCTCCACATTTTAAATTTTTATTAAATATTTTTATGTGAAATGATAAAAAAGTGAGGTGACAAAGTGTTTATTACACATATATACAATAGAATAAGTATTTTTGTTTACATAATCTGTGATTTCTGTGATTTTAATAACGTTTTCACATAAAAACATCACGTGAGTCATTTTTACGTATTTTTAATGTTTGCGTTCTAAATTTTAATATTTACAAATGCTAATATTTATTTGTAATACAATAATTTGAAAGTCTATTTTGTAACCTTTCTAAAACAGTTTTTACTATTCGGCTATGTTCGGAAATGTTTGATTTATAGAGCTTTAATTGTGAAGCGGTAATAACAAAAAGTTATCGTAAAATGTAATTTTGATAGAGACACCAAAAGCAAATATTCTCGAAAATTCGGAGGGGTTAATCAAGATAATACATACATTGATTAAAAAATAATACTGCCTAAGAGTCCTAACAACGAACCAATCTTGTCCAGTATTCACAAAAAAATTTTACCCATGTAACTCTTGTGACTCCTATCGTTCCCCAACACCGTGGCGATCCAATGGGTCCGGCAAATCCAGCTGAACGAACTCAGGTTTCCTTTCAGCTGATTCAATGAATCCGGTGGAACGATACAATGAGTTTGATTCCACAGGATTTGGTGAGTCCGATGGAATGAAAGGAATCAAAGAAACGAGTCCAAGGAATCGAGTCCATTCGTCAATCAGATTTGAGCCTGTAAAATGAGTGTAACTACACACCTCTGCCCCCCGCCATATGAAAGAAGAAGAAAAAAATGATTGAGAAGTTGATTCCACTTGTTGCCACTTGGTGATCTGACATGGTGATCATGCATGGAGTCACATAGTGGACTACATCCATCTCTCCTCAGCGGGTATAGTTATGTAATGTTCCCATGATTTCTACACACACCCTTACTACCTTTATAAAATGTTGCTCTATTTTTAGTCATCATCTCAGAATAGATTGTGTTAACACACTTTGAGCGGGAAGGATAGTTCTACATTTTACGCAGTCCTACTTGAATGCCTGGAAAGACATTGCTGTCAAATATGTTTGTATGAATATTGTACATCAATCTCTTTGTTAGGGTCCCAACTATATGCATAAAACATATAAATATATATGTACGAGGGTGGGTTTTTAAGTTCGCGGAATGGGGGTAAGGAGTGGAAATAAAAATCCAAATTTATTTAACTTATGTATACCCTCAAAAAAAAAAGATTTGTCTTTGTCTAAAAAATACGCCGAAATTGCATCCTTCACTTTTTCATCACTTGAAAACTTTTTCCCACAAAGTTCTTTTTTCAAGTTTGGAAATAGGTAATAATCACTGGGAGCCAGGTCAGGACTGTAGAGTGGGTGTGGAAAAATTTCGAAGCCCACCTTCTGCAGGGCAGCCATTGCAACACGACTTGTGAACAGGCGCATTGTCGTGCAGAAGGACAACTTTGGTGAATTTTCCCCTTCTTTTCTCCTTGATGGCTTCCTGACTCCAAGATTGAAGCGTAGTAATCTCTGGTTATGAAGACACCTTTATTTTTCAAACTACAAATTCCATTTTCTCTAACAGGTTCTTTGTTTTCGCCCACCTGAAATGTGTTAATTGGAGTCTTTTGACTACTATTCCTCCATCCCAGTAATATCACTGAAAAATCTTAAACGTAAAAGACCGTCTTACAAAAAGGCAAAGATATCCTTTTAAATACCACTAACCTTGCATTTTTAAGTTATACTTAGATTTACATAATAATTCTAGATTTTATAACCAATTGTACAAAATCCTTAATTAACCACTGTGATCCTTAATACGAGTGTGTCTCGATTATTTGTTTATAAGTTTTCAAAAACTCACTTTGTATTGCCAACTTAGTTTTACTTTGATATTAACAGAAATAATAAATATATTACCATTATCTGCTTTTTAGTGCTAATTAAGTTTAACAATCTTAACTTTACAGACAATATTGTCACAAATATAAATTTTATGGATACAAAAAATTTACAAATTTTAAAGTATTGATTATTTTTTGAATAACAATGAGTAAAACTTCAAATTGTAATATTTAGTCATTGAAGACAATATTAGCGACTCTCAAATGACAATTTGAAACAGAAAAATCAGAAAAGGATTCAGTCGTACCTAGGAACCCAGAACCTTAGCCTTGCCGGGGTTCTGCTATAACCACTGAGCTAATTCGACCCTTTCCCCTATGGTCATATTTAACTGTATCATACTTCGACTAAGAACTACCAACATCATCTTCATTATCTTACGACATATTTGGGAGGGGGGAATGGGTACCGCTGCCTCGAGAACCATTTATTGAATAATCAACACCTCTGCCATACATTTGGAGATTTAGTAGAGGTTCATGGGGTGAGGTTTGTCTATGTCTTGACCCGGACAAACTGAACCCCAGATTCCTACCCACCCCTCAAACCTTTTTTCTTCCCAGAACTTTCGTCTCCTTAAAAAAACCCTCCGCACAGCATCCCCAAAGATGACAGGTCCTGAGGGAAATTATTTTCCTCAGAGCCTCCTGTGTAGAGCTCATGTAAAAAAAAAACAATTTTTTTATGACAGCAGCCAATGGATACAATTCTTAGTTGCAGTAGCTCAGTGGTTAGAGTAGAGCCCCGGTAAGGCTAAAGCCTGGGTTCAATTACTAGATGCACCTGAATCATTTTCTGATTTTTCTGTTTAAAATTTTTATTTGATAGTTGCTAACATTGTCTTCATTGATTAAATATTAACATTATTTATTCATTATTTCCTCCTTCAGCTGCCTGCAAAGTTAAGTGTGTCAAGCTGTATCTCTTTTTTGATTGTGTATTAAGCTATTTGTTTTTTTATTATAGCTCAATATTTTGTGCATCGTGATTCCTAATAAAATAAATTTGCTATTCTCGTAGTAGAATGTTGTTATTTTATTTTGCCTCCATTGTTTTTCCAATTAAACAAACACACATAATTTTTGCATAAAAAATTAACAGTTTAGTTCAACATACCGTCGCCTTAGTTCGTTTTGTCCAATGGACCATTAGAAAATTTTACAGAAGGTTTTCTTTCATTATGATAGGTGTTTAAGATAAAGCTATTTCCATAAAGGTAAAGGTCTCCTAATAATTCCTAGTTAAGTGATTAATTACCATTTTTAATACTTTATTTTTAATTTTAAAGTGGAGATTGAACAAAAACTAAAATGGTCTATTGGACAAATAAGAACTGAGGTGACGATACTTCTATATATTACATTTCGTAATATTTCACTTGTTTATCTCACTTATAACTAGGGCTCGGATAAATATGTATTAAAAAATTCAAAATATGTACATATAATATGGATAAAATATGGAGTATAAAATAAGAATATCTTTCATATTAAACATTGTTTATTGTGAAAAATTACTATGCAGTAACAGTTACATTAAAAAAATTATAAAAAGATAGCGAAATGTTCAGGTAATTCAAGTAAAAAATGAAGTTTTATTCATCTTTCTCTAAATCTGTCTTATTAAATTGATTGCAGTACACAATCACATGCTTTATTAAATTATCGAAATTAAAATTTTGTCGATTTGGTCTAAATATAGCCTTCTATTGGCTGAAAGATCTTTCCACGTAACATGATGTTATGGGAGCGTACTTAAAGATGGTTCCGAAATTGTGTTTAGGCACGTCTGCAGTACCCTCAACGCTTCCGCTCAGAACTTTATTAATTGTTTTTAGGGTATCAGATCCTTTATTTTTGTCTCAAATATACTTTTTTGGCTTGGGAAGTCTTCGATATATTTTTCTAATTTGAAACTCAAAGGTTGTTTATCCTTGGGCATTTTGAAATTAAACTGATAGGTACCTAGACAGTAGTAGTAGGTGACTTGAGTACTTAAAAATAAAAAAAACGACAGGAACGTCGCTCGTTGTCGGTGATCGCCGCCGCGCGGAGAGGAAGAGAATCAAAAATCAAATTACGACGAATAATACGCGAGAGAAATGAAACACGCGCGGCCGTGTGGTGGCGAGAATGCAAACACGTAAAATTATATCAATTTTTGTGAACAAAATCATGTTTTATGATATAAAAAACTAAAATATGGATGATAGTGATATTTTTTGAAAAATATGGACTTAACCATGAAATATGGAAAATAAAAATTAGTTTTTCACAATCTATATATGATAATTTAGGTAGAAAACACATGCGGGACCGAAAATCGTGAAAAATAAAAATATGTATTTACATATTAATCCGGGCCCTACTTATAACCATTTGAGTGTTCCATTGTATACTCAATTTCAACATTGAGCACTTGAAAATTTTTGCGTCTTCGTTTCGGAATTTTGCTGCCTTTCAAAAAATCATGCTTCTGAATTTTAATATGATGACACACACAAACTGCTTATGGTGTTAGAAATCCATTGAACGCACCTATATTTTTAGGATTCATAAAAAAATTATGAAATATCGTTAAATTTATAAGCACATAATGAATTTGCTTATAATTTTCTTTAAATTTGGCATACGTAAAACCTAATCGGAGAATATTAAATATTACGACTTCTATATGTTGTTTATAGCATAGTTGATATTTGCAGATATAAATTAGAATTTGAATATGCATGTTGTAATTTATGAACATATGTTCAATTATTTGTAAGAAAAAAATATTGACTCTTTCAACGGAAGCAATCTTCCGAACAGGCCCTCCATTGATATGCTTGGTGTAACCCTAAGTGACCAGCTCAGGTATGGGGGCTCCATCGAAGCCAGAGTAAAGTTAGCCTCCCAAAAATTGGGCGTACTGTACAGGGCCCGCAGATACTTTAATAGTAGACAACTGCTAACCCTGTACAGTGCGCCCCACGGTTGAATTTGGCAGCCACCTCTGGTCTGGAGCTCCAAAATACCTGAAAAATACCCTCGACTCTGTGCAGAAACGGGCGGTCCGTTTGATAGATTCTCCCATCTTAACAGACGGATTGCAATCTTTAGAGCACAGGCGTCAGGGGGAATGCTATCCTTGTTCTACCGGTATTACAATGGAAGATGCTCCGAGGAACTAGCATCATTGATCCCTTCGGCACCGGTGCATAGTCAGGAAACACGCCAAACGCATGCCCAACATTTGTACACAGTTGACATTTGTCACATGAGAACAGGTCGTTTCTTCGACTCGTTCTTGTGTTCAACAGCCCGGCTGTGGAATGATTTGCCGGCCTCTGTGTTTCCTCCTTCCTACAACATGGGTCTCTTCAAGACCAATGTTCATTCCTTCCTCTCCTCAAAAAGACCCTTCATACAGCATCCCAGATGACATAGGCCCTGAGGGAAATTATTTTCCTCAGGGCCTCCTGTGTGGAGTTCATGTAAAAAAAAAAAAAAAATTGAAATATTTTTATTTCGCGAAATGTCAATAACAAATAATTCAGAGGAGATGCAAGACATCTATTGTTAAAAAGTGAAACTACTAAGTTGTCTTTGTGATTGATGGAAATACTTCCATCCATGAAGGGGAACTTTTAAAATAATTCCAATAAATGTTTTAAAATATCTCTTTAAATTGGTCAAATTTTGGCCAGCAAACGCTGGAGGGGGTTTGCAAATTGAACAAAACGTGGCCAAAACCGCTCCAGTGGTAATAATCCATTCAATGCTTAAGGTTAAACGTCACATACGTTATAATCTATGCTCACAGATGGCGCTAATTAAATTATTTTAGGTTTTTAATACTTTTTGCGTGTTACGCTTTGAAATATTAAGATAAATTAATTGTTTGCGCCTGTACATATTTAATATGAATATAAATAAATAGTTTTGTCCATAAACAAACCCAAATCTTTCAATAAAGGCTGAAAAATACAATATTGGATTGAGTCACCGATACAAAATTAAATTTTTCCGTCCTTGAAAGATTTGGGTTTGTTTACTGTCAAAAATATTTATTTATACATGTTTTTAGGCTTACTGTTTTATTTTAGCACTCTTTTTTATGTATCTTTGTAAGGCTGTTTGTTTTCCAAATAAAGATATTATTATTATATTAACCCGTCTGCTTGTTTAGGAATAAATACATCCCAAAACACGTAATTGCGATATACTTTCATAAGACCAAAAACGTCCCGGGCGACCTTACATTTCTTACAAAGCTTCATATCTCTCTTCCTCTCAAGCAAACATATGTTTTTTTCTTTTAACCAGAAAGAGAACAAAATAATTCTTCTTATTGTCTTTGAAATGTGAAAGCTATCTTGCATAGATATTTTACAATCTCGATCCAAAGTGACGGTTTCAGAATTTACGTGGGAAACCGGGGCTTCCCGATTATGAGTTGCGAATATATTGAACCAAGCAGACAGGTTAAATATATACGGGCGCAAACAATTAATTTACCATAATATCTTAAAGCGTAAGGGAACGTACCCATACTACGTGACACGTTTAGGGGGGGGGGGTCTTCAAAATGTCACGCTCCATACAAATGAGCGGCGGGTTGCTTAGGATTTTGGTCACCGGGGGGAGGGGGGGGGGGGGGTTAAAAATTGCAAAAAGTTGGTCACGTAGTATGGGTACGTTCCCTAACGAGCAAAAAGTATTAAAAACCTAAAATAATTTGATTGGCGCTGTCTGAGAATGCGTCGATTATAACGTATGTGACGTTTAACCTTAATAAATTAATCAGGTGCTAAATTTTTCAAACATTGTTAGATTTCCTGAAGTACAAAATTAAACCGTCCTCAACTGGTGATAGGATTTTATAAATATTAGTAGGTAGTCATCACTCGAGTACATTGTTAGTAAACTTTCCCTTCCCTGATCCTTTTTAGCCTCATATTACACCCAAATCGGGGATGCCATAATCCTACTGACTCCGGACAATTGGTGATTGTAGTGTTCTGTTATTTTAAGGACGCACTAACTCGAATGGAGATTGCTTCAGAATAAAATAGATTCTTCTTCATTTTCTGTATTTATTTATACTTCGCGTATACAATTGGGACTGCGGTAGTCTACCTAACTAGAAGCTGGCTAGAATGGTTCTGGCGAGTGATAACTGAAACACCGCCTCTCTGAGCCCTCCGATCCCCTGCCGGAGAACTTAAGCACTACGTTGCCTGCCATCTAGCGGAATCTACCAATAGCTGATATCACCGCCATCTGTCTCTACAAGGCGGAAGCTTTTATGATACACCACAGTAATCTAATGTGTTATTCTCATTTTAAAAATGCTTTGCCCTAAAACTCAACAAAAAAAGCTAAGTATGTATATTAATTTCATGATGCCAGTTGCTCACCATTCGATTAAACAGATTTCTGGGATCTATATCTGTACCTAATCCATTCACAATGTGTCAAAAAGTGTGTGTTGACACAACTGTGTACGTCTCCCTTTAACATATGTTCTCTCACTTTAAGAGTACATTTCCCTATCTGACAGTGTGTAGCCAATACAACTGCGTGTAACATTTCCACCAATAAATTATTGTACAATTAGTTTGGGGGGCGTATTAAAAGTATTTTAAAGCAACCAGTTAGTTTGGGGGGCGGGAATGGGTACCGCCGGCACGGGAACCATTTATTGGATAACCAAAACCTCTGCCATAGGTCACCTCAAGTGTTTCGCTACGTTTGGTGACTCAGCAGGGGTGCCTGGTTCTTGGGGTAAGGTTTGTCTAGGTTTTGGTTGCAGATGACCTGGCCCCACTGAACCCCAGATTCCTACCCACCCCTCATACCCTTTTCTTTCCCAGAACTTCCTCTACTTTCTTTCCTTAAAAATACCCTCCACACAGCATCTGTAAATTGTCGATGAAGATTGCCCTGAGGGTAATTATTTTCCTGTGTGGAGCTAATGTAAAAAAAAACCTGTGTAATAATCACCATAGTGATCTCTCACTGCGTTTAATATCGACTCTGTTATGTGCTCGTGCAGTGATTACCACCAGCTATGTCCCTCAAGATCATTTTTTTTTTTTACATTAACTCCACACAGGAGGCCCTGAGGAAAATAACTTCCCTCAAGGCCTGTCATCTTTAGAGTTGCTGTGTGGAGGGTCTTTTTGAGGAAAGAAGGAGTGAACACGGGTCTTGAAGAGACCCATGTTGTAGGAGGGAGGAAACACAGAGGCCGGAAAATCGTTCCACAGCCGAGCCGTTAAACTCAAGAACGAGTCATAGAAACGACCCGTTCTCATGTGACTAATGTCAACCGTGTACAAATGTTTGGCGTGTTTCCCGACTATGCACCAGTGCCGAGGGGATCAATGACGCTAGTTCCTCGGAGCATCTTCCATTGTAATACCGGTAGAACAAGGACAGCATTCCCACCTGACGCCTGTGCTCTAAAAATTGCAGTCCGTTTGTTAAGATGGGAGAATCTATCAAACGGACCGCCCGTTTCTGCACAGAGTCATGGGTTTTTTTTAGGTATTTTGGAGCTCCAGACCAGAGGTGGCTGCCAAATTCAACTGTGGAGCGCACTTGCGATTCGTACAGGGTTAGCAGTCGTGTACTATTAAAGTATCTGCGGGCCCTGTACAGTATGCCCAGTTTCTGAGAGGCTAACTTAACTCTGGTTTCGATGGAGCCCCCGTATCTGAGCTGGTCACTTAGAGTTACACCAACCATATCGATGGAGGTCTTGTTCGGAAGATTGCTTCCGTTGAAGGAGACTAGATTTTCATTTCGATCCCTTTTAGACGTTATCAAACATGATTGGGTCTTTGAAACATTAAATTCGACGAGGTTATTCTTACCCCAAGAGAAAACACTCTCGAGGTAACCGTCCATTCGTTGCTTCAAAGCCCTCCGAGCTATTGGAGTTTGTGTGCCCTTTGGGGGCTTGTCAAACAAAAAGCTATTATGGACTGTACTGTCATCCGCGTAACAATGAATCGGTGGATTGATGTGCAACAGAAACAAAGTCGGTGACAGAACCGATCCCTGTGGGATGCCAGCATTTATCGAATGCGAGGAAGAGGTGAAACCGTCAGCAACCGCCTGAATCGACCTCTCCCTCAAAAGTCGACAATCCACGTACACAAGGATGCGGGAAGTCCGTAAGAAGGCAGTTTGTTGACAAGCCCTCGGTGCCGAACCCGGTCAAAGGCCTTGGAAATATCCAGTGCAACCGTTTGGGTCTCACCGAAACGTTCCAGGCACCACCCCCAAACATGCGTCACATACGCGAGAAGATCACCGCGCGAGCGGTTCCGCCGGAATCCGTATTGACGGTCGTTAATAATTTTGTTCTTCTTGAGGTATGTGAGCAGTTTGTCGTTGATCACACGTTCCATCACCTTAGACAGAACTGATGTGATCGCTATGGGGCGGTAGTTGGCTGGGTTGGAGCGGTCACCCTTCTTTGGAATAGGGTGAATGATCACTTTTTTCCAACCAGAGGGCACAGAGCCAGACTTCAGGGACATTTTGAAAAGCTTTGGTCAAAACTGGAGCTATTTCTGCAGTGCACCTCTGCAATACCAGGGCAGGTATTGACGACCTCCGTAGTCCAGTGGGTAAGACTCTTGACTCACAATCCGGAGGTCGCGGGTTCGAACCCGGCATGCGCAAATAAATTTTATTTGATTAATTTGTGTTATTTCACAATTAATTCATTTAAAATAATATATAGTATATTTGCGGCATGTTCCAGAGTGGAAGATACTATCAGTATCGCCCTGGTGTAAGACCACCATTCAGAATTGAAACGTTGCTTGAAAATGGCTTTAGCCGTGTTTGGTGACCAGATCTGAATAGCCAGGTACTTCCCAACCTTCCTCTTCCCCACCTCCTTCCCCTCCCCACTACCTTCAGCCTCACAACATACCCCAATTGGGGATGCCATAGTCTCACTGGCTCCTGACGGGAGCAGTTGAGATTCTTGTGCGGTATACACTGTAAAAAAAAAAAAAAAATTCCGTCAGGCCCACTAGCTTTATTAATATCAAGCCCTCGTAAGACTTGGAGTACATCCCGATGCCGGATCCTCAGCTTTTTCATATGAAAACCGCAATGAGGAACCGACGGCGGGGTAGCACCTTGATCATCGAGGGTTGAGTATTCCGCGAACATTTTGCCTAATAAGTTAGCCTTATCGGCGGCGGTATTTGCTAGAGAGCCGTCAGGTCTGGTAAGAGGTGGCAGACTGGGTTTGCAGTAATTGCGACCTATTGAGCCCGCAAGCGACCAGAACTTTCTGCTGCCGTGCGGGCAGGCAGCCAGCTTTCTGCTGATCTGCAGGTCGTGCTCGAATTTTGACCTATTTATGATCCTCTTGCTTTCCTTTGCCATTTTGTTATATACTGTTCTGTTTTCGGACGTTGGAGACGTGTTGTAGGCTCGGCAAGCTGCGTTTTTTCATTGCTCTGCTTTAGAGCATTGTCGACTGAACCACGGTTTTGAGCCCACACCAGTTTCTTTAACAGTGGATTGGATGAAGCCATCCATCTCGGAGGTGATGACTTCACCAATTTCCTGGGCACATCTTGAGGGATCCGAGGTCCGAAAACAGACAGCTGACCACGGGAAAGCATTAAAATATGCTCGCAGACCAAACCAATCTGCTGATCTATAGTGCCACACTTTTCTCTTTAGCCGCTCGTTAGGCGGTCTGAAGGTTACGGGGATTGACGTCGTCACCAGGCAGTGGTCGGACGATCCTAAAGGCGCTGTAACTTCAATCTTGTAACCATGTGGCACAGTGGTTAAAAACAAATCTAACAGATTAGAGCGGTGAGTCTGGACATCAGGAACCGTTGTAGGCTTCTGAACCATTTGCTCCAGTCCGTGGCAGAGGGCAAAGGATTCCGCCTCTCGTCTAGCAGAGTCCGTTGGTCCTGAGAACTTTAACCAAGGTTCGTTATGAACATTGAAGTCCCCCAGGACCACAAACTCTGCCGTAGGGAAGCGGGGCAAGAGGTCATCAACAGTATTACTTAGATGTTAGAACGTATGTTCGGACGTATCTGAAACGCTATCATAATATAGATGCACCATAATTCAGCATCAGAAGACAAAAGTTGTCAGTCCTTTACAAATATAATTTTTTTTAACAGTTTTAGTTTATTTAAACGCTCTGCTTAACCCCTACCATTATTTTTATTCTTCATCTTTTGGTGTCCAGCTTTGTACACGGGTCTCCAGTGCTTCTCAATTCGTTAGCCCTTGTCCACCGTGGGCGACCTCCGTTTCTCCTTTCCGACCAAAAACGCCACTAGACAGTTTTTGCAATAATTAAATAATACACATTTTTTTCAATTTTTATTTAAATAGTTTATTTTACAATATTATATTATATACTTCTCTATAAAATACTGTTTATCTTAACACTAAATGACCATTAGAAAAATGCACATTTTTATTATTTTCATGGAAAACTTCAATGAATGTTTTTATTGCTTAAATATATTGTGAACATGATACACAGTTGGTAAATAAACGTTTATAAACTGGTACGTAAGATTACAGCGGGTCTGAAGTTTATCGCGATAGCTCAGAGGTTAGAACCGCCGCCGGTTAGCAAAAGCTCCCATTATAACCGTTTTCTCAACGGATTTTATAATCGCCTATGATTGATAAATAACCACAATGAAATCATTAATATAATTATTTTTGTATATATTTTAAATAATTATTATAATACAGTTGAAAAGAAACGATTTATTTACAAAGTAGTTCTGGAAGGTACAAGAAAGTTTTTTTATAAATAGACTATACTAAGTTATTATTAAAAATTTAAATGGAGTTCTACAAATTAAACATGAAAATAATAAATCACCAATTTTATTTAAAACCTTTTTAATCAATATTATTTACTGGGTAGCTTACTAACAACTGATATAAAAATGAGCACCATAAGAAGTTCAAATTTAATAACTAAAATTCTTATATTTTATTACATAACATTAAAATTATTTCTTAAAGATCTCAAAATTATTGATATTTCATCCGTTGACTACTTCTATTTTAAAATAACAATATTATTATCTACAAGATTTGTATTATGTTAGGTATTATAATAATAACATATTATCTACAAATTACATGTTAATTGTTTTAAACTAGTGACTTATGTATAATGTTTGTATGCTTGGAATGTATATATATAGAATGTTTTCGAAATAAACCAAGTGTTTAACTTCCTCCCACCTTAAAAACGCACAAATTTAATGTGCGTTGAAGAATTTGAAATAAATTTGCAAAATTAGATCAAAAGTGTTGGCACTTTCCCTCCTCATCATGTCATTTCAATGCTTTAGGACTTGAACTCAAAATTAATATCTTTGAGAGGATAAAAAGATTATTTATTCAAGTTAAATAGTATGTAGTTTCAATGTCTCTCAATAGATGTCGCTAGTATACATAGTTTGAATGTGTCTCAACAGAGGTTAGTAGTTGTACCATAGACAACTTACTGTCGCCCGTTCAGTTCTAATACCCGTAAGGTTACAATGTTACAGTCCTTGTCAATATTATTTGTTTACGACTGTTCTTGGTAAAATTCTCGTAAAAACGGTATTGGGTCGTAGGTATATGATTTAACCAAAGATTATATTACTTTTTTTTCAATTTCTACCAGGAAACCAACTAACCTCATGTATCGAATAGTTACTAGGGAGGATAGAGTGCCACGCATCACTTTTTCATAATAATTGGTTTGCTAAATTCAGTTTCAAAGAAAGTGTCTTGGAATACATTACAGTCTTATTGCTTGAGCCATAATTTTGAGGATAATTTGTCTAAAATATAATTTTTTAAACTAAACTAACATTATTTAGTGACAAGTAGTATAAATAATATTCAATTTTAGTAATACTAAAACAAAACATACAATTTTGTGGAAATAAATAAATCTCAATGAGGACAGTTGGGATAACATGTCCATGGGATAAATGTGTAAATTCAATCTCCTCTATTTAATCCATTTAAACAATTCGTCGCCTTAGTTCTTAATTGTCCAAACGACCATTTGAAAATTTTACAGGAGGTGAAGGTTTTCTTTCATTATTTCAATGAAACATTATGTTAGGTGTATGAGATAAAGCTATTTCCGTAAAGGCAAAGATCTCATTAGTTTAAATAATTCTTAGTTATGTGATTAACTATCCTTTTTTATACTTTATTTTTAGTATTAAAGTGGAGATTGAACAAAAACTTAAATGGTCGTTTGGACAATTAAGAACTGAGGTAACGAATTGTAAAAACTTCATATAGTGCTTGGAAAATGGAACTTATATATAAATTGATTTTTTTTACAAAAATTGTTTCACAGATCGGAATAAAGTAGCTTAGGGAACGTAACCATACTACGTGACCAACTTTTTGCAATTTTTAACCCCCCCCCCCCCCGGTGACCAAAATCCTTAGCAACCTGCCGCTCATTTGTATGGAGCGTGACATTTTGAAGACCCCCCCCCCCCCTAAAAGTGTCACGTAGTATGGGTACGTTCCCTTAATTTAATACGTTTTTCCCTATATGGTTTTTCCCCAACTGAAATAATATATACATATATTTTTTTAAACTTTTATGAGTAAAACCTCAAATTGTAACATTTAGTGAAATGAAGACAATATTAGCGAAAATCAATCGAAAATCTGGAAACAGAAAAATCAGAAAAAGATATTTGCACCTTTGGGACTCGAACCCAGGGGCCAGGACCTTTCGCTTTCCGGACAAATGCGCTAACGACTACCCGGTTGAGTTTCGCTAATATTGTCTTCATTTAATTAAATATTGAAATAATAATGATTACGAATACAAAGTTGGCGGTATGGCACATTTTACAACGTAAAGGCCTTACTTACACGATCAATAAAAATTATTGCATAAGAAAGTATGGCAAACTTTTGGGATGATTGGACACGCCTAATACGAATATTTTTTAGAAAACATCTTCTGACTCATATAATTGTTATAAAGTACCACTATTTGCATTTGGGGCGATGGAAAATACTGCATTTAAACTTTCAATTACGTAAATTGAAAATTTGCTTTCGTCGTATGGGATGACATTTACAATATATATACATATTTTACATTAGCTTCATACAGGAGGCCCTGAGGAAAATAATTACCCTCAGGGCCTATGTCGTCTTTGGAGATACTGTGTGGAGGGTATTTTTAAGGAAAGGAGGGAGAGAAAGTTCTAGGAGGAAAAAATGTACCAGGGATGGGTAAAAAACTGAGGGTCAGTGGTCCAGGTCATCTGTCGCCAAAACCTAGACAAACCTCACCCCCAAGAACTCGGGCATCCCTGCAAAGTCACCAAACGTAGCGAGCCACTTGGGTTGACCTATGGCAGAGCTGTTGGTTATCTAATAATTGGGGCCGGACCCATTCCCGACTCACTAACTAAAAATTTATGTCTGTATTCTATGACAATTTCTACGACAATTTGTATTTAAACTGTGAATGCAGTGTTTTCCATCGCCTGAATCCAAATAGTTGTCTTTTACGGTAATAAGGGTGAATCGAATGATTTTTATTTAAAAAAAAGTGTTAAGCGTATCCAGTCATCTCGAAAGTTTATTGAAAGTATTACCTATGAGTACTAATAAAAAATACATTTTCTTATAAATTAAATTGTACAGACAATTTTGAAATGATCATTTTTCTTGGATTTTATTTCCACAAAAATAATATAATATATTCTTTTTCCATAAATAATATAATATAAGATAAATATTAATAAATAACATGTCAAAGTAACAATATAAAAATACATTATTTTCGTTCTCTTTTCTTCATCTCGCCGACTCTTATCTCCCATCTAGCTGTCGATGAAGTGTTTCACAACCTTTCGCCCAAATTGACTGCTCAGCGCCAGAATAATATTAACCAATAATAATAATAATTGTCATGGTGTCCGCTTGTCGCCATTGTCGTTTGGCGACAGCATTGTTTCGCTCCCGTTTCCCCTAAGAAATTCATTGGAAATTCGCAATATTCCTAAAATTAATTGTTTGGGAAATCTTGGCAAATTCTTTTGTGAAAACATAATATCTTAATAATTTTGATATGATTAAGTATTAAAACTTGATGCGATTCAACCAGTAATGTCATTCATCGGGCTTCCATTTTTTTTTTTAAATTTCAGAAAACAGTTGTTTTATTAAATGGCCTAATATATTAAAATACATAAATGAAAACTAAATAGTAATTAACTGAAAACAATTAACTTTGTGTAATCCATTTATTAATTTAATAAACATTATCAACTGGTTCCGATACCAATGGTTTTGTCAGGATGAAATGAAAATTAACAAACAAAATAATAGACAAACAAGTATACAATAAAATTTAACTCTAGACAAAAAAAAAACATTACAAAGAATACCTAGTGATTAATTACTTAAAATAATTTTATGATGCCTTATTTTATGATAATTAATCACCATTCTTTGCAGTGGCGTAGCTAAGGGGAGGGGGGGCGGTCCGCACCGGGTGCCGCACCGATGGGAGGTGACCCGACCATGAAAAAAAACTTAGAAGGTAGAATATTGCCACATAAATATTTACACATGAACACTATCTGTTATTTATATTTTCATAGCTCTATGGCTCGGTTGGTCGGGGATTCCCCAAAAATTCTGTTGTTTTATTTTCGTTCCTAGCTCTAAGCTCTAACTATTGCTGGGTTAGAGATTCCCCTGAAAATTTCCTTGCCTTTTTTGTTTGTTTAAGAGGCCACCTTCGATGGCTCGGTTGTTCGGGGATTCCACTAATTTTTTTTCGTTTTCTTTTGGTTCCTAGCTCTAACTATCTAACTATTGCCCAGTTAGGGATTTCCCTGAAATATTCCTTGCCTTTTTTATTGAAATAAGAGGCCATCCTCGCATGGAGGCGTCTACTAATATCTACAGGAATTCCAAAAACTGATAAAATCGAACTAATATCTATGAGAATCAAAGTGTTGACGAATATCTACATCTCAAACTGTTGATTAATATCTATGAGAACCACAGCGTTGACGAATATCTACAGCACTGGTAGAGGTTGGATTTGCAATTATGTATAGCATATTGAAATAACGTAATATTGCGTATGCAGTTTAAAAAATTTAATTTATGTAATAAGTATGTATGTAAAAATCCCTAATATCGGACTATTAGACACATTTAGCTGATTAGTCCAACCTACGCTCTGTAGATATTAGTTCAACCTACGCTCTGTAGATATTAGTCAACACTCTGAAGTTCGTAGATATTAGTTCAACATATGAGCTGTAGATATTCGTCCGACATACCTACAGGCTGTAGATATTAGTATCTTGTGTCGAAACTACTAGCGCCGCCAATCATAATACTTATTATTTTCTTCAACATTAGGTAGGACCAAAGATATTCAAATACAGAAGAGATATGCTATGGTGTCCGCGCAACTGTCGCCGGACTACGCGCTAATTAGCGTAGTTTTCATACAAAAAGAATTTGTTCATTTCGTTGATTTTTTGAAAATGTGCATTAATATTGGTTAACAATATATTTTGAATAAGGAAAGAATTCGTTCATTTAGTTTAACGCTCGTTTGGTTTATTCGTTAATTATTTGTTCTTTTAGTTTATTTGTTAATTGGTAAACAATATCGGCGACACCCGGAAGCGCAGAGTCCACATAGTAAAAACAGCAGATAGCACATCTACTTATATTTCAATATCTTTGGGTAGGACATTATCCAAAATTTATAGTTTGAGGATTACAAATTCTTGGGGTGACACCACGTTATCCGCACCGGGTGCCACCCATGCTTGCTACGCCACTGTAACGTTTTTGTTTTGTTTTTGTTTAAAGGTACTTATTTGTCTAGGTATACGTACTTGTTTGTCTATTGTTATTTTTTATATTACCTTGACGAAGGAACAATGGGTTTCGAAACATGTTGATAATTTTGATTAAATAAATTGTGTAGGTATACCTACAAAGTGATTTATTTTCATAAAAATGACGCCACTGAACAAATTTATGATCTTGTAACTTTTTTGGTCTATTTTAATGTCTTTGTAAGCTGGTAGATATTTGTAACAAAAATAATTAGTATGTACATAGTATCTTTGATGGATATCCGTTGAAATGACATTACTGATGATTGATCTATTACCACAACTTGTTGGAAACAAATAAAATAGTCAGGTAGGTACCTAGATATGTTAAAATTATTAATATTCTTTCCTGGATTCGTGGCGAAACTTTCGATACATTTTAAACTTCTGGATTCTTCTTGGCTGAGTGGCCTGACCCGACGCCATCTTGGGCTTTTGGCGCCATGTTGCGACGCCATCTTGTTTGTTTCTAGAAGGCGGGTGCGCGCGCACTAGCCCTCACCTGCGCGGGAAGCTCCGTTGGAATGGGCGCCAAGGACACCTGACTGACCATAGTGCGGCTGTGGTTGTAGCTGTATCCGTGTTGCTCTTTCGATTTCTCTATAACAAAGTTCAAAAGCTACTAAATAAGGTATTCAAGTTTTAAAACATATCACCACAATGTAGCAAGAACAAATAACATAACCTAAAATAATAACAAAAGATCCACGACTAAGGTACCGTGATGGCATAAAATGTACGTTCTTTATCATAATAATGCTGCAGCTCTTTCAAAGACGAGATGCACAATGTACGTATTGTACGTAGGTCTGTTTCCTCCAAAGGAAAAAAGTAATCATTTTCATGTATCTCTCTCACACACCGCACCGTGACGTCTCCGTAGACCTTTACAATACCACTAGCCGAGACGATAATTTTGGTATGGAATATAGTTACAACTTCGATCAAGATATTCTTGGTCGAAGAGTTACAAAGATAATATTGGAGTCTGAGTGAATACCAAAAATTCAAAAAAATCAAATGTCAATCCGATGTTGGTTTTTCTTTTGTTCTTAAACATATAATGCTACAGCTCTTTCTTACACATTAAATAACATCAGTCGAAAATGAGATAAACGGTGAACGTATGTCTGCACCCCCCAAAGGAAACATACAATCATTTTCATATATCTCCCTCACACGTATAAATAAAATGAAACGCAATTCCCGTCGCAAAAAAGTAGTTGTACTTTGGAGGAAATCGACAGTATTTTGTGTGTCTCACCATTATTTAACGTGTAAGAAAAAGGTGCAGCATTATAGCGATAAGGAACGTATGTTTATTGCCTAGAGTAGGTACTACCTACTTACATTTGAGTGCAGAAGTGGCGTAACTCACAAAAATGCCTAAATGAAGTGAGCAATTTATTGAAAGGAAATTTAAATGACAGTTTTCTCTACAAAATTTTCTAGAAAATTCACTTAAAATGTTTATATCGGTTACGCCACTTCTGCGCCAACTGTTTCATTTGTGCCTATAATAATAAAAATGCCGATAATTGTACACTTTTTGAAGACGATAAACTTTGTTTCCCCAAAATAGTTACGAATATTTACGAAAATATATAAAGGTTTAAAGATTTAAAACATAACAAATGACCTATTATGAGATAACAATAATTTTTTATGATGTTATTATCTATGTGGAAATTTTAAATTTATGGCGCTAGCATCTATGTTTGACGAATAATACGAAGCCTTCTTCCATTTTTGTTGTACCATATAGCCTGCTTCACGACAGCCTCTATGCTGCCTTTAACGCATTTCCTGTACAATATTGCAGGGTGATAAATTTAGATGACACGGAGGAATTCCCAGTATAATAGTTTCTAAAGGAAAATAGGTCTTACTAAAATTATGCATGAAGTTTTCTCAGAAAACAGCACCGTTGAAAACACAGAGAAAATTTATCACATACATTGCTCATTACTTGAAATCGATTATTGCCAGTAAGGAACATTGCCGGATTTAATTTTAACTAAATCTCATGTAAGCCTGAAATTTATTGGTTCCTATTTAAAACTTAAGTGCTATTTCTCTTACCACAACTGCAAGAAATTAATTGCAATGCTTACCTAGAAATACTCGTATGTAGGGACCGGGACCAGAAGAAATATTAAATTCAGGCATTTGGGATAAGGGCGTATTGCGTAAGGAATAAGAATAAAACAGCAACACACTTTCAAAATATTTTGTCCAGGAGTACAATTATATGGGAAAACTTTGATGGTTGTTTTACATAGTACACAGTGGAGCGCGGTATTTGTGTTTTTTGAAATTGAATAAAACACGGGTTACGTTTTAAAACCTCTTTACACAACATTCATTGATTTTACACGGTTATGAAAAGGATGTTTATTAGGCAAAAAATGTTTTCCTTCATGGCCCACACACTCAAAAAGCCTTTTTTAGAAGTTTTCGTGAACTCTCTCAAGCATGGCGACAGGTATATTTCCCAACAATAAAAAAAACTTAATGCTGCTATTAAAAATATATACTATAAATTTCGAATGAAAAATCTAAAATTTCTGATCGAAGTGGGAAACTTTATCAAAAAATTAAATCGTCTTAAATTAACCGGCCTAAAAATATTTTAGGTTCATGAAATAAACTGACGTTAACATTTTCAAAGATCGCGATCTCCCGATAACAGGAAAAAGCATAGATATCTCGTAACACTAGCCTAGACAGTAATTTTTCAAAGAAAAAAAAAGTTCCTCTATTACAATCGCGGGCAATCCGTATAAAATTGGTGATATCCAAGCCGCGCTAAGCTCGAAATTTCAACCAAGTGTTTAAAATCGACTGATATACCGGGCCTTTTTTTACATTAGCTCCACACACTTCAATTTGGGAAGCGGGAATGGGTACCGCCGCCCCAGGAACCTTTATTGGATAACCAACACCTCTGCCATAGGTCACCCCAAGTGGTTCGCTACGTTTGGTGATTTAGCAGGGGTGCCCGGGTTCATGGGGTGAGGTTTGTCTAGGTCTTGGAGGCGGATGACCAGGACATACTGAACCCTAGATTCCTACCCACACCTTAAACCCTTTTCCTTCCCAGAACTCTCCTCTCCTTCCCTTCCTTAAAAAAGTCCTCCACACAGCATCTCCAAAGATGACATAGGCCCTGAGGGAAATTATTTTCCTCAGGGCCTCCTGTGTGGAGCTCATGTAAATAAAAACACGTAAGGTCCTGCGGAGTAAAAATTCTTCAGGGCCTATGTTGTTTTTGGGGATGCTGGAGGATGTGGAGGTTTTTTTTAGAGGAAGTGTGAATGCATTTTACCCACTAGCAGCCGAAATTTCTGTGATTTAATTCCAATAGTGTTTTAATAGTTTAATTTTCTTTGTTATCATTTGCCTCCAATGGTTCTTCTCTCTACTGTAAAGTTACATTTAGACGAATGGTACAATTCAGTGGCGTAGCGTGGACTAATAAGAGCGTGGGCAGAGGCGCATCCGCGAGGCCCTTTTCTTTCAGTACCTGTTTTATACATCAACACAGTGGTCTTACCATTTTTTTATGAATACAAAAATAAAATATAATTTAGCAGAAAATATTTAAAAATAGTTTATTTTATTTATTTATAAAACACATGATACATAACCAACAATTTACATAAAGTAGATATATTCGATCACCATACTAGGCGGCTGCCTGTTTCATGGTGACCAATGGAGTATTGTTACTTTGTATGATATATGTAGTCTAGTGTGAACATAATAAATGGATCTAGATAAGTGATGCTAAAAATTGAAAACATTATAATAAAATAAAAATAAAAAGTAGAAAATAGAAAGGGTAAAACAAGTAATTTAGCATTAGGTTAAAAGAATGAACATAATTTTTTTTCGATATGGGTGCATGCAAGCACACAATATATACGTAGGTGCACATATCTATACAGACATAAACATACGTATATAGCTTTTTTTTTTTTTTTTTTTTTTTTTTTTTTTTTTAATTTATATAGTCTAATCTTTTACAAAAATAATTTCATTAATTTTATACAAAACCGGGACCAGCTCATTTTACACTAAAAAAAATATTTTTTTACGCCAGTAGATAGGTAATAATTAGATGTAATTAATTCCGTGAGCGGAAATTGAAAAAAATGTACACTATCGTTAATTTCTTAAATTTAAAAATACGAAAAGTCATTTTTCAAAGTGCAAAAGCGGTAATATGCACTTTTTCACGAAAAAACACTTTGCAGAAGTTGAATAATTGTTAGAATTACGTATTTCGGAAACTTTTTGCATTGAGGGAGGCGGAAAATGATGCATTTTAAATTTCAATTGCGTAAAATCAAAATTCACTTCGCGTCTTCGAAACTGACATGGCGCGGCCGATCTGTCACACAAGCCCGCTAGACAAACCCTGCGTAGCCAGACACACTATTTAAAAACGTAGGCTGTTTTTTAAAGTTAAGATAATATTCACAAGCCCGCTATACAAACCCTGCGTAGCCAGACAAACCATTTAAAAACGTAGGCTGTTTTTTAAAGTAAAGATAACAACATGGAGGTCATTGAAAAATGACATTTTCGTATTTTTAAATTTAAGAAATTGACGATTATATACATTATTTTCAATTTCCGCTCACGGAATTAATTACATCTAATTATTACCTATCTACTGGGGTATATATTTATTTATTTTTGTCCAAAATGAGCTGGTCCCGGCTTTGTATAAATTTACCATAATTTCTTTCGACTCTTTGCTTTGCTAAAGTCTGTATGTAAGGATTTGTAGCCGATTTTTGAAGCTAACTCTGCTTCGATTGATAGTATTCCTAAAGCAGATAACCGTTCCTGTTTCATGCTATTTCTCAAATAATTTTTTATTATTTTTAATTTCGAAAAACTTCTTTCTGCGGATGCTGTACTTACTGGCATAGTCAGCATAATTCTAATCGCAACATAAACATTAGGGTAAATGTCTTGCAATTCATTTTTAATTATATATTCAATCAGATTTTTGGTATCTTTAATAGACTCTGGTATGTTAGGAACTAAGAGTTGCAGTTCTTCGTATAGTTCATAGGATTCTATATCTTTGCTTTCTCCATGTTGTAGTAATATACCTAGGTCATTGCAGTGTTTCAAAAGTTCGCTATTTGTCAAGGATTTTAAATTATTTATTTCATACAAGAATCCAAAATAATTGTAGTATTGAGTGAGTGCTGTAAATCTCGTATCGGTATCTTGTATAATGGCATCAACCATTGTAGTAAAAAAATCTATTCTAAATCTACTTTCAGCAGAATCAATAGGCTCATCTGCAGCTTCATAACTAAACATTCTCTTTTTTCTGCGAGCCCTTTTCTCCTTAAAAGTGGTTGGAATCTCATAACTGCTCTTTTCTATGAACTCGTAAGCTTTTGTAATACATTCATTAAAGCCTGTTTCCCGAAATTCTTGGATCCAGTCACGAAAATTGCATAAATTATCAATAGCGATCTTTAAATTTATATTGACTTTTTGCCAGATTTTACTTATATTATTCACACGGATTAATATTTCATACCACACGTGTATCGAAATAATAAATTCTAGAGTAAGCATTTCAGTAATAATTGCTTCGCAATCGCAGAGAGTATAGAGTATCTTCGTCTCCAGATTGAGTTTTCAGATTATTTACGCAATCTATTACTTCATCAAATTGAAATAAAATAGCTTTAACGGAAGCGATTCTACTTTCCCACCTTGTATCAGACAATGATTTCAATGATATCTTCAATGTATCCTTCAGTAATTCCCATCTCTTGCTGGATTTTGAAAATAAGACATATATTTTTTGGATAAACCCAAAAAACACCTTTGCCATAGATGATGTGTTGGCTGCGTCTACTAATATAAGATTCCAACTATGGCAGCCACAAGGCGTAAAGAATGCTCTTGGATTAATGGTCAGTATTCTGGATTTCACTCCCTTGTTGATTCCAACCATATTTGCGCCATTATCGTAGCCTTGGCCTCTACAGTTTTGAATATTTAATTCATATTTTTCTAGCTCTTTGAGAATTGTTTCTGTTAAAAATTCTCCTGTTGATTCCGAAACTGCCAAAAACCCAAGAAAATGTTCTTCAATTGTACCGGTGCAGGTATTGATGAATCTTATTATAACGGACATTTGTTCGACTCTACTGATGTCCTGATGACTCTACTGATGTACAGTCCAGCATTATAGCATAGTACTTACTTTCTTTAATTTTCCCTATAATCTCATTGACAATGGTTTGTGACATTAATAAAATAAGTTCATTTTGAATTTGAGGACTTAAATAGTGTTGATTTAGTTTTTTTTCATTGATACGATTTAAGTGTTCACAAAGAGTCAAATCGTATTTAGATAGTAATTTAAACAGATCGATAAAATTACCGCTATTTCCTAAATGATTCTGATCGAGAGATTCCTTATGACCTCGAAAAGCTAAGTTATGTGAAGCTATTATAATATCACGATTTAGTTCTTAAAAGTAGACTCTGCTTTTGAATGAATATACCTTTTTACATGGGAGCGCGAATTGCTCACCGCGTAATAAACAAATTTGCGAACTGCAAACACGGCAAAGTAAGAGCGCATTTTTTTCATTAGTTCAATATTTTGTTTCCGTATTTAGCTAAGACACTTTTACAAATGTTTCATAATTTACTTAGCCCAGTAAACAGCGGCTTTGTGTTTCGCGTCGCCGCGATGCGACAGTAGTTCGCCCGCCGCCCGCCACCGCCCGCCGTGTCTTGTCAAATTATGTTCCTTTTATCTGAATAAATTTAAAATAGAGTAAAATAATCCTTATATGTGGAATGTAATACGACAATTAGGTTTATTATCTTTTTCACTTCTATTTTTACACGTTTTCATAGCACAAGTCACCATTTTTGCAGAGTTATTTCGTAAAATGTACCGATGAGAGCTCGACGATGGTCCCCACAAGAATGATGACGTCACATTTTTTAGATTCACGCGAGGCTAATTCGTTTCCGCATTCGCATCCGTGATGTTAATTTATTTTATCTTTCAAGGAACGTAAAATAAAAGGGTTCAAAATTAGCCCAATTCAAAAGTAAAAGTAGACACTAGGAACTATAATATTACTACCCAGTTGGTTCCATGATGAAATTGATGAGAAATAACATCGAGTAGACTAAGGTTATGTGAATTTTATTATGTATATACTTACCTACTAATTTAATTACTCGTATGATTCAGCCACAATTCACTGTCACCTGTCACTCACTATTTAATTGTTAAGTTAAATTATACACTTGTTTTGTTTAATTAAAACTGTACAGTGCCCACGATCAATGTAATCAGTCGACGCAATGCACACTACTATGACGCCTGCCGGGTCGGGTCGTATCGAACGAAAGTAGAGGATCTGTCAAAATCTGAGTCTAGGGATGGGAACGCAAAGATCGATACCGAAAATTTCCGATGATCGATATTGATAATAAAATTTTGCACATAAAGATGATGAGATCATAAAGAGGTCCCTTTATGTGCGAGGCCGCCCTCACGCGAGGCCCCTTTATGTGCGAGGCCGTGGGCGAGGGGCCGCTTCGCCCACGCCTAGCTACGCCACTGGTACAATTATCAGGGTAAGAAAATAGATCTTTACATTTCAAGATCACAGCATCTGAATTAAGGGTGATGGAATGCAGCGTGACCTCGGAAGTCATCAGAACCCATCCCTTATTTTTTATTACGCGATAAAGCACGCAGTCAGTTTGGAAAATCTCCAAAGAGTATATTAACAATCATTGCGAATGATTCGTCATTTTTTATGTACGCACATTAGATTGTATCATTTTGTTTTACTGTGACATTTTGGATGTTGATTTATAAAAAGGGAAAGAAGAATTGTTGCGATCATTTGAAGGCGGCCTTCGAAGCATAATGGCCTAAGTATTTCACGTTGGATTTGAAAAGTTTGTTCTTACATTTTTTTTTATAAATAATCGGAGAAGGTTTACATATATGTAGTTCCCGTGAGCACTTAGGCCATAGACCCATTGTACTATCTCCCATTTTACCCCCATTCCTTTGTAACCCAGTCCCTTTTATAAAGTTCACCAGGATTGTCATTGGAAATGAAGCTATATCTTCTGGTTCGACAATGTGACTTCCCAGGTCTCATTTCCCCTCTTCGCTCCTCCTTGGTTCCCTGAAGGCCCCACGACGGAAGAGAGCTTTATATCTCCTCTCCACTCCTTATTTCCCCGAAGCCTCCACGACGGAGAGTCCACCTCCCCTTGGTTCCCTAAAGGCCCCACAAGGGAAGAGTCCACTCCACCTCGGTTCCCCGAGGGCCCCAGGAGGGAAGAGAACTTCATCTCTCCTCCTTGGTTCCTTAAAGGCCCCACAGAGGAAGAGTTCACCAAGATGGTCTCATTTCTTCTCTTCACTCCTACATGGTTCCCCGGAGGTCCCACAAGGGAAGAGGACATCATCTCTCCACTTCACTCCTCCTTGGTTCCACAAAGGCCCCGCGCTGGAAGGGTGCCCTTGATTCCTTGAAGGCCCCACAAGGGAAGAGTTCATGGAGGTGGCCTTAGCTCACCTCTCCACGGTTTCTCCTCTTGGTTCCTCCTACGGCCCCAGGAAGGAAAACCACAGAGGTGGCCTCAGCACTCCTAGGTTCCCAAAAGGCCCCTAGTTTTCGAATGGTCCAATTTTTTTTGTCCCACGAGTTACCAGGGAAATAGAAGGTCCACTCCAGCAGAGCCCTGAGTACTGGAGTGAGGTCTAAATAATCCGAGATGCGACCTTGTTTCTCGGAGGCACCGTTCGTGACGCTGTTCCCCAGGACATTCAGCCTGAGCACGGTAGCTCACACCTTGGCTTGGGGTGGCTATTGCAGGTTTGTGTTTTCACTCCCTGAGCGATGGGTCCGCCACACTCCCACGCTGCAGTTTTTACATTAATATTAATTAACGTAATTTTAAAGCTATTATATTGTTAAACGACTTCGAAAAGGAGGAGGTTCTCAATTCGACTGTATTTTTTTTTTTATGTTTGTTACCTCAGAACTTTCGACTGGGTGAACCGATATTGATGATTCTTTTTTATTGAAATATTCAGTATGTAAACATATCGTCTTAATTGCTGCCTGAAGAATTTTATGATATATTATTAAAATGTGAATACTGGACAAGAGTCCCAACTGCTCTTAACCATCTGGAGCCAGATGACAACCCAATTGGGGTAAATTGTGAGGCTGCAGGGAGTGGGAAGGCAATGGGGAAGAGGAAGGTGAGGAAATATCTGGCTATTTAGATAAAGCTGTATCAAGTAAGATTTCAAATCTGATTGGTGATTTTTCCACTCTGGAACTAGCGGAAAAGATACTAAGTATTTCAAATTATTTTTAATGATTTACCTAATTACGAGGATAAAACAACACATATTAATTAAATAAAACTTAGGTACTTGCACACGCCGGGATTTGAACCCGCAATCTCCGGGTTCGTATTCGAGAGCCTTTTTATGTGAATACCTCACAAGAGTCACAGCTGCTCCCTTCTGGAGCCAGTGATACTATATCATCCCCAGTTGGGGTATGTTGTGAGGCTGAAGGCAGTGTGGAGGGGAATGAGAAGGGAAATAGGAAGGTGGTGAAGTACCTGGCTCTACAAATCTGGTAACCAAACACGGCTAAAGCCATTTCAAGCAACGTTTCAATCCTGAATGGCGGTCTTACACCAAGACGATATTGAGAGTATCTTCCACTCTGGAAGGTGCCGCGAATACACTATATATTATTTTAAATGAATTAATTGTGAAATTACACAAATCAATCAAATTTATTTCCCCACGCCGAGATTCGATCCCGCGACCTTCGGATTGCGAGTCAAGAGCCGTACCCTTCAACAACCGTGAGAATAAGAGAGTGATAAGTACAGAAAAAGTTTTCATAAATTTCCCTTTGTAAATTTTTTTTAATACGAATACCGTTTCGAACGACGCCGTTTCAAATGACGTTTCGGTTCAGAATGGACGTCTTTCACCAGAGAGTGTCCACCACTCTAAATAATAAATTCGCTACATCATGAAGCATCAACGAAAAACATATAAATCCTTGAGTACAGATGCATCTAAAATGTTGCAAACGTTGATTTAACATTTTGTCAAACAACAAGAATTACAGCAGACAATTTTAACGACACTAAACTTGCTGTTTTATTCGAGTATATTTTTTATGTCTTGTGTTTTCCTCTTTGAAACGAGTTGTGGACAGATTTATTATACAGTGTTGCCATAAAAAGTATGATGGAATGTTTGTCCATTTTTCTCTACTTGATAGCGCACCATAAAAATGATTTACATTGTATTTTTCTGCTGTTTTGGTTTAGATTTCATGCAACAAAGCCTAAGAAAAGAGAACGAACCTTTTGATGGTGCCTATTTTCCAATAGTCAAGATAAGCTCAGATTCTTCACAAATAATCACAAAAAATATGTTAGCAAATATAATACAATACGACCGGTCAGTGACTGAGTTGGCATCGCGTTTTGGTGGACTCAGGCGTGGCGTGTTTGATTCCTCGGCTGGCTAAGTCCTACGTCATGACACAAAATACATTTCCGCTTACTGTGGTGGTTGTAGGATTTTTTCATATTGTCAGGTTATTTGTAACCCGGGAATGTTTCTTTCTTTAAAAAAAACAATAATTTCTGTTGTAGTTCTGAGTGAAATCTGAGAAGATGATAGCAACGAGATCGAGTGATACGCGTGCTGTTTCGAGTGTTACCGTGCTGCTGGAATGAGACGGAAAGCTTACCACGTGACTCGCCGCTCTGCTATACCCGACCTCCCAGTTGCGATATGTGATGGAATAATATTTTTATTATTTTTAATTGAAAAAAATATGAAAAAGAACAAGACACAGAAAAACAGAAAAAGATAATGGTCGCAACTGGGACTCGATCCCAGAACCTCTCGTCTTTACCACTTACTGTCAAACCGTCATATTAGTCAATCTCATATTTAAAATTTTAGAATTAACAATATTTTCTTCAAATATTTTTTTTTCCATATTATTAGGCAATTTTTTCAGCGCCATTGAGGTGATTTTTCACAAAAAACAGCGCTATGTAAATCATCCAAATTTTATTATTATTAACTACCCTTTTTATTGGAAACAATCATTCTAAGAATTGTTTTGTGACCTAGATAGCGTTACGGATAAATTTTTAAGACGGTTTGACTGTAGGTGGTAAAGGGGGAATTGGTAAACGCGCACGACCCGGTTAGACGAGAGGTTCTGGGTACGAGTCCCGGTTGCGACCATTATCTTTTTCTGTTTTTCTGTGTCTTGTTCTTCAATGAAACAAATATCTTCGGACAGTAAAATGACATCGAAATTTTTTATTCAATATGCAGAGCATTCAAATAACTAAGAAAGTATAAAAAATTAGACATAACGCCGTTATATTAGGTCCTTACATATGAAATTGTCGTTTTGTATGGGAGGAACATAAAGTCGTTTTTTTTTTATAATATATTTATTTAATCAAAGTATGTACCATTGCCATCTATGCACTTTTGCCATCTCATAGGAAGTTCATCGATTCCTTTAGTAAAAAAACATTCGGACGGGAATCAATAAAATCTTTGAAGGCGGTTTGGACTGCCCCATCGGAGTTGAATTTTTTCCCTTGCAAGAAGTTATCCAAATTTCGAAAAAAATGGTAATCTGTTGGGGCAAGGTCCGGAGAGTACGGTGGATGTCTTAGACATTCCTCTAATTTGGTAGTCGTCTGTTGTGCAGTGTGTGGTCTAGCGTTCTAACGCGCGTTTGTTGATTTGCTTCACTCAATTCGTGAGGTACCCACCTTTCAAGCTTTTTCACCTTCCCAATTTGCTTCAAGTGGATTAAAACAGTTTTATCACTAACACCGCAGTCTGCAGCTAACTCGGACGTGGTTTGCGATGGATCCGCTTCCACAATAGCCTTCAATTCTTCATTATCAACTTTGGTCTCCGGCCGCTTACGGGGCTTGTTCTGCATGTCGAAATTTCCAAACGAAAACGTTGGACCCAAAAACGCACGTGTTTTCTTTTGCGGCACCGTCGCCATACACATCATTAATCCTTCGAGCCGTTTCTGCAGCACTGGTGCCACAGTGGAACTCGTACTCGTAAATAACGCGATATTTCAAGTTTTCCATTTTGTAAACTAAGTGACGCAAAGAAAAAAACAATTGAGGAAAAAAGAAATGAATTATAATTTTCGAAACACAAATACATGAGTAAATAGCTGTATAAATTTGAATTTGGAATTCCTAACCAAAGAGAAGATATTTGAGATCAAAGTTGCCAGTACGGCAAAACGCCAATTTCATATGTAAGGCCCTAATATATTATTCATTGTTCGGTATTATTCTATGATGACTTGATTTCTCCTCATCTTTTTATTTTTTTAGGTAAGCGTACCTTTTTTCAGTGGAATGTACGTATATACGGAATTACCAAATTGAAACCGGGTGGTAAATCTAGTAAAAAGACTAAAAAAGTCGACTTTATAACACGAAATTGAATTCTGTTATAAACGCGGCATCCAGGGCGGTGCGTTTTCACTTCGTTTCTTTTGGATGGTTTTCCATCACCGTCGTGAAGTCAGCCACAAAGCATCAAAGGAAAATCACCATCAATCATAAAGCTGTGAAGTTGTCGCTGTGGAAAAGGAAAACCCACGACCGGGACCGTAATGGCCTCTATATGGGTCGCATACCATAACGTTGTTACATCAAATGTACATTATAATAAGCATGTTAGGATATTATTCAAACATGCTTTTAAATATCGTAAGCGTTTAGCGGAGAAGCGGCCATTTGTCTGTTTCTTTTGACAGACTACCATTAAAATGTAATAAAGCCTATTCATATGAATTTATTAAACCAAACCCCTGTGTGGTAATTCTTTTTGGTACGCCACTGAGATTGATAAATACAGAACCATTGTGGTGATAGGTCACAAAAATGGCGCAGTGGAAATCGTGTGCCATTTAAACTTAATTCTTGTGGTTGCGAGTTCGATTCCAGGCTAAGTTTTTTCAAGCTCATTTCATAATCTATGTTATATATGTCGCAGGCCGATTGTAAAATCAGGCGGACCATGAAGCGCCTAGCCACATCATGGTCTGCAGATATACTTACGCCTGGTTGTAAATCTGCTTCTTCGTGATGGGCCTGACTTATGTATATCCGGCACATCGTGAAATGGCGGCAGATCATGATGTGGCTAGGTGTAGCTAGGCCTATGATTGCTTTTACAATTGATTGATTAATTTTACAATCGGCCTGCGACATACTAACCGTGTTCCACGCTAATACTGCGAAACTTTGGGAGAGGAGTGATTATTGTTTTTTTCAGTAGCATCTATTACGACAATTCTTTTTTTGTTTTTATGCGGTTTACAAAACGTTCGTTTAGCACACCTAAGCACGTAAGCACAGCTTTATAATAAATTTTATTTATTAGACAGATCCTCCAGACTGTTTATCCAGACAGTTGATCCAGACAGTTGATCTGGAAAGTTGATCCGGACAACTAATCCGGACATTTGATCCGGACAGTTAATCCGGAAAGTTGATCCAGACAGTTGATCCGGATAGTTGATCCGGACAACTGATCCCGACAACTGATCCGGACAGTTGATCTGGAAAGTTGATCCGGACAACTGATCCAGACAGTTGATCCGGACAGTTGATTACGAAAGTTGATCCAGACATCTGATCCGGACAGTTGATCCCTCGAACACTTAATTTCCTAAAATGATTATTTATGTTGCACTTCCTCCTTGGTAAAGTATCCAGAGACAATAATATGCCACGAAAAAATAAAACATCGAACGTATTTTGTTATACGGCGGTATACCCTCTCTGCGGTCACGTTATTATTGTTAGAAAAATATTTGTATTTCGGATTTCCTCTCAAGATACCTGCAGATGTACTTATATCGACTTTTGTTTTACGGCCGTATATACTCTCTGCTTCCGTTACCAGTCCGACGGATCAAGTGTCCGAGGGCTCAAGTATACGAGGGATCAAGTGTCCGAGGGATCAAGTTTCCGAAGGATCAAGTGTCCGAGGGATCAGGTGTCCGAGGTATTAAGTATCCCAGGGGTCAAGTATCCCGGGATCAAGTGTCCGGGGATCAAGTGTCCTGGGGATCAACTGTCGAGGAAGCAAGTGTCGGATCACCAGAAATCAACATAATATAATTTTACATAGGGTAATGACTTGGGGTTAAGTTAGGTTAGGTTAGGTTAGATTAGGTTTAGTTAGGAAACGAAATCCTTGTAAGTTTGGCGAAATCTAAAGATCTCCGAACATTAAGTCAGTTTTCAAGCGACTTCCATAATTTAATTTCTAATTAATATTCGCTATATGAACATCTGAACATTACCCGGTTGCCTCAAAAAGCTGAAATAATTAAGATTAATGAAAGCGGAAAAAATATTTTGTTGACAGATTGCGTTTGAAACCAAAACTACTACGAACCTTTTCGTCAACCAGATTAGAACAGTGGCGGTTCTTCACGTGGAGACAATGGTGTCAATCCCCACCACATATTCCAGAAAACTTCTAAAAAAAAAATTAAAAATAATCGATGATTTATTTGTCAAAAATGAATGAATGAATGAACTTAAAAGCAATTATAAACTAAACTTAATAAATGATGTGTATATTCTAACGATATCTCAAAAATTCCCCAGATTGCTAGAGAAATTTGCTATTCGCTATTCTGCCTAGCGTTATATAGTTAAAATTTCCCTAGATTTTGGGCTTTTCCCCTTTCCCTAAAAAAGTTTTTCCTCCTCTCTAGATCTTGGAAAATTTTCTTAGATGCTGCTTAGTATCGACTTACAACGCGAATCAAGAGGTCCTTTGATACATTTCAGAACTTTTTGATGTAGAACATAGCGTGCACATGGGAGTGTTCCAAGATATCTATATCGATCCTGGGCAATTTAGGAGACGGATATGGGTACCGCCGCTCCGGGATCTATTTATTGTATAACCTACACCATACAGGTCAATCCAAGAGGTTCGCGATTCGTCTGCCCACCAACAGCATGACTGGCCGGAGCGAGAGAGACTGGTTGAGGGAATCTTTTTAAACCTCTCCAGCAGGACTCTCTCGAAATACCGCCTAGCAATGCAGTGAGAGGGATAGATTCATACGTCCGTCACTCCTGGACATTCTGACCCTCAGATTTCTATCCACCTCTCGTACCTTTTCCTTATCTACACACCATCCCCAAAGATGACATAAGAATTAACAAACGCGCGTGGATCCGTTTAATCCCCTAAAATAGACTGTTGGTTATATTTGAAGAAATTTACGTAGATTCGGGCATTCAGTTCGACGAAATCTTGCAAGATATTGCGTTATTCTTATTAAACTAACTTATAAATTCGTGATTCATATATAATGTATTGACGGCCTCCGTGGTTGAGGGGTAAGACTCAAGAGGCATGTTCAGAAAGCAAGTGTACTGTTTTTTTTTTTTTTTGTATTAGTGTGTATTAGAAAAAAAATACAGGATATTGTTGATACACTTGTTGACTATTTTTCCAAATAATTGCTAACCCGTTCAATGCATGTGGTGAGCCGTGGCACAAATTTCTTTTGCCCTTCTCGAAGAATTCTCCCGCCAGCTCCTTCCCCCTCTTCAGGGCCACTTTCTGCACCTGTTCGTCGGTTGAAAATGTATTTTCATCCATACATACCTTTAGGAAGGTGAAAAGATGATAATCTGAAGACGCCAAGTCAGGGGATTACGGGGAGTGGTTCAAAACATCCCAATCAAATGAGTCCATGATCTTATTGGTGGCTAAGGCTTTGTGAGGTCGGACGTTTTCGTGAAAAAGGCACACTTCTCTGGTCAGCATTCCCCTCCTTTTGTTTTGAATGCTCCTTTTGAGTTTTTTTAGGGTACACAATATTGCTGTGCATTGATGATCTCAACCTGAGGCCGAAATTTGAACAGAATGATGCCTTTTCGGTTCTAAAATACTGAGGCTGTTCGCGCCTTTATTGTTACATGTGGTTCTTTGGAGCTGCCTATTTGGTGCCCCTTGCATCAGTTGAATTCGCCTCGCCGCAAGGGACACAAGTCCTAAGAACCGCACCGCTTTTACAGTTGTAATAATCAAACCGCAAACGGAACTCTTAAACCGCAGCTATTCGCGAGTACTATCGCCACGCGTCACCTATTCTCGCTTATTGTTTCGCAATCAAACGTTCATTCCCAATCGCCATTCCCTTCCAAAATCTCTCCAAACTAACATACCCACCTTTCCAGTGAACACTGAACGAAGAGGGAAGCAATCTGGGTAAGTGCGATTAAAACATAATAAAATATTTAGATAAGAACCGCATACAGTCCACAACATACCGCAGCATTTGATCCCTCGATCCATTGAGAGGTAACATTTGCTACCCGCCGCAACAGAGGCCATGATTTTTTTGCCCGAAATTGTGGTTTTCAATTTTTTCACAGATGGGGAATTGGTGTGACGCCACTTTGACGACTGTTTTTTTTCCAGGCATGTAATGAGTCACCCACTTTCATCTCCAGTAACAATAGAGCTCAGAAATCCTCACCTTTTTTTCTTGTAGGTGATATTTCTTCCGCGAGTAAAAAGCAGATCACAGCACTTGGCGGGATTTTTTGCCGACTGGACACTAAAACGTGAGTTTACGTACAACAATGTTCCTGCGATGCTCTTTCTGGTCAGGAGACCCCCCTGTACCACTAAGTGTTGCCAACCCTCAAAAAACTAAAAACCTCCGCCCGTTGTGGTCACAGTACACTTACTTTCTGAACATGCCTCGTAGCATCCCGAAGGTCGTAGGTTCAAATCTGGGCGTGGGCAAATAACATTGATTTTTTTTCCAGTAAAAAAAAAAATCATTTTCACTCATTTAACTAGAAGTAATTAAACACAATTTGTGTTATTTCACAATTAACGCATTTAAAATATAATGTATTGTGTTTGCGCACATTCAATAGTGGAAACACTCTCAGTATCGCTTTCTTGTAACTTCATTCAAAATTGAAACGTTGCTTGAAATGGCTTATCCAGATCTGAGCAGCCAGTTAATTCCGCGTCTTCCTCTTTCCCTTCCCACTGCCTTCAGCCTCGCAACATACCCCCAATTGGGGATATGTTGTGAGGCTACATTAGGGGGCTATAGTCTCACTGGCTCCAGACGGGAGCAATTGGGAATCTTGTGCTGTATTCATATTAAATATATATGTTCTGACTTACAGAGATTTGTTTTTACGCATCTGAATAAATGCACGACTTGTCTATTGTAATGTCTGTGTGTATTGTATGAGTGCAAGCGAGATAGCATGCTTGCGTGAGTCTATATAAGGCGATGTATGTGAGACTCGTCCTCTTTTGCTTTGGCAGCTCCCCTAATAAATACCTGTACAGTAAACTGTTACTCTCTTCATTTGAGTACTACCCACCATAATTCGTCTATACACACATGTAAGTCCGCATCTGATTTGGCTCGACACAACTGCTCAGACGGACATCACATCTATGAACATTTTTTTCTGTGAGAAGTGTTGTAATCTACTGAGTTAATAAAAAGAAATATAACACTTTAATAACTGGTTTTATTTTAAGATGTACGTATTACATGAAAACAAGAGAAGAACGCTTGGAGCACTGAGAAAAAAACAAAAGAACTAAAATGGGTTGCCACATACAAAATGTTGCCAACCCTTAAACCAATATTATTATTGTTAAAATAATGTATTACATTGTATATTTTAACACCCCCGCTCAATGTAATACATTCTTACATTATCTAGTATAGTCCACATTGAGTAATAAACTTAAACAATAGATTTTTGTTCAATGACTTAGTAAACATATCAGCTATTTGATCCTCAGTCTTAACATACATTAAACATATCTTAGATTCCTTAATGAAATCTTTGACAAAATGATAACGTATATCGATATGTTTTAGTCTTTTAATATTATCAGTATTTGCAACCATTATGGCAGACTGGTTATCACAGTACATAGGTACGGGACAAACATTTATATTATTAAAGTCTTTTAATAAACTTGACAGCCAACAAGATTCACTAGCCGCCATACTGACTGCAACATACTCTGCTTCGGTTGATGATAAGCTTACGGAACACTGTTTCTTAGAACACCACGATATAAGACAATTGGAGAACTTGAAACAGTAGCCAGTGGTAGACTTTCTATCTCGTGTGTCACCACCCCAATCTGCATCACAATGCCCAACAAGCCCATCATCATTACATTTGAAAATCAGCTTATAATCTAGAGTATATTTTACATATCTTAAAATTCTTTTTAAATGAGTCAACAATACATCACTTGCATTATTTTGGTACCTACTTAATATAGATACAGCTACACAAAGGTCTGGCCTAGTGCCTGAGACAGCATATATTAAACTTCCAATAATTTTCCTACAAGTGTTTTCAATATCCTTGTCAGACTTACATTCTTTAGATTCTAAGATTTTTACATTAAAATTTTGATCAATAGGGGTAGATATTGGTTTGCAATTTTCCATGTTAAATCTTTTTAATACATTTTCTAAATAAGATTTTTGACATAATTCAGTTACACCGTCTTTCAAATTCTGTTTAACACTGATACCAAGAAAATTTGAAATTGCTCCCAAATCTTTCATCTTAAATGCATTGTGTAATTTTAATTTAAGATCACTTAATTCCTGTTCATTATTACTAAACATCAAGAGGTCATCGACATACAATAAAACATAAGTTTGGTTTTCTCCATTACACTTAGTAAACAAACAAGGATCATTCTTTGACTTTACATAGCCTGCTTTACTTATTACATGGTTAAATTTTTCATTCCAATATTTAGGGGATTTTTTTAGCCCATACAATGATTTATTTAGTTTAACAATATTATCACAACCATCATACGCCCCTTCCGGTAATTTAATAAACACAATTTCCTTTATATCCCCATATAAAAAGGCCCCAGTGACATCCATCTGATGTATTGATAGTTTTAATTTTGTAGCAACTGAAACAAATAATCTAAATGTTGACAATTTGGCAACAGGTGAGTAGATTTCATATAAATCTAATGCATCATTCTGTTCAAAACCTCTGGCAACCAATCTTGCTTTATATTGGATAGTATTATCAACTTTCTTTATTTTGAATACCCACTTACTACTAATAATGTTTTGTTTTTGAGGTACAGCGCACACTGTCCAAGTATTATTTGCTTTGAGAGTATCCAGTTCTTGTTTGACAGCTTCTTCCCACTGACAGGCATCACTCCTCTGCATAGCTTCCTTATAGGTGCCTGGTTCTGTCTCTGCAGTGTACACATTTTGGCAAGTATAGAATTGTGGTGCCTTTCTGACACGTTTGGTTCGACGAGGAGAAGCTGGCTGTAATGTATTATCACTATCGCGTTCACTGTCTTCATCACTTGCTTCTTCAGGTTCATATAAGCTGTGCTGCTCATCATCTGACATCTGATTTGTAATGTTTGGATCACTCACAACATCTTCTACTAACTCTTGCTGGTTATTTTCGTTTTCATTGTTGAGTGTTTCTGTTACAGACTCTAGGTTTAAGCTATCGCATTCCTCAAAGACAGGTTTTGTCTCAGTGTTCATAAAGGGCAGCCGGTGTGATTTACCCTGTAAGCAGCCTTGACAGTTCTGAAGAGAATTACTTGAGACTTTAATATTATTGCTCTCTAACACGTTTTTCACCTTCTGTATATTCTGGTGTACAAGTTTCTCATGCCACCCACTCAAGCTTGATTTAACTGTAGTTACATTTGCAAAGCAATTTTTATATTTATAACGAACATCCATAATATACATATTTCTAACACGATTTGCTACCGCACATACTTTATTATTCTTGAAAAACTTGCAAATGTTTTGATCTGTCAGCATGACATAACCTTTGTCTGCCGTACAATTCACAGAGAACAAGTTTATTTGTAAGTCTGGCACACACAGTACATTATCTATGGTTGTCTCAACCCACTGGTGTCCATTGAATACCTCTAGCTCCACTTGTCCGCAGCCAATAACATTTATTTCAGTACCATCACCTATTATCACAGACTTTTGTGACACTTCTGGTGAAAATGTCGAAAACAGATTTTCATCTTGACACATATGTTGACTAGCACCTGTGTCCACCAACCATTTTGACTGTTGATAAAGTTCTTTAGGTATCTGTTGTACTACAAACGCATTTTTCTCCTTTCCTTTCTTGTGCCAGCACTCACTCTTGTTGTGCCCAACTTTATTACAATAAAAACATTTTTTAATTACGTTCTTTTCACTATTATTTTTATTATTCTTACATTCGCTCTGGAAATGTCCTGTTTTCCCACATTTGAAACACTTCCCAGTCTTTTTATTTTTGATTAAAAAAGCTGACGATGATGAAGTTTGCTAGTGTTCGTTATTCTTATCCATAAGCCTCTCTTCCTCCATCAATAACCTGGCCACTAAGTTGTCCAAGGTTTGCTTATCATCAGGGGCAGATTCCCAAGCCGAAACAAAATGTTTATATTCTTCTAGACATAAGTATAAATGGTTCATTCATTTGCTTTAAATGGTTCTGCATTTCTTGGATTTTTGACAAAAACACAGACATTTCTGTACCTTTTTCGTATTTGTACTGGAAAAATCGCTGTTGAACAATGTGAATGCTAGTCTCCGTCTTTTGTTCATAAACACTCTGCAACTTTTTCCACATTTCCGCTGAAGTAGAACAGGATATAATGTGCAACATAACATTTTCTGTCATCCTTGTGACTATTAAGGTCTGAGCCTTCGCATCATTGTTTTCCCAAAGAATTTTCTGTGCCTGTTCTTCAGGTTTTATACTTCGGCCTTCAACTACATCGAGCCATCCTTGTCCACGCAAAAGCACTGTAGTCTGGAACTTCCAAACATTCCAGTTTCTCGAACCTTCCAGTTTTAACACGTTTTGGTTTCCTTCCATCTTGATCACTACACTTAACAAGATGTTTTTTTTTATTTCTTTTTGCCTTCCTCCTGCAAAAAATGGATGCACGCGGCGTGGTGTCAACTTAACCTCAATTCGCCGGTCAATCAATTTGCAGCAGTTATCCAAAACTCAGCATGTATTATATTATAAATCAAGGTTTATGTGTCTGGGCACCATAACCTGTTGTAATCTACTGAGTTAATAAAAAGAAATATAACACTTTAATAACTGGTTTTATTTTAAGATGTACGTATTACATGAAAACAAGAGAAGAACGCTTGGAGCACTGAGAAAAAAACAAAAGAACTAAAATGGGTTGCCACATACAAAATGTTGCCAACCCTTAAACCAATATTATTATTGTTAAAATAATGTATTACATTGTATATTTTAACAAGAAGTTTTAAATATTCTCCGGCTAGTGACATTTCAGTACAGTACCTGCCTACACTTAAATAATACCTATCCTCACCACCAAAGAAATGCTCTAACCGCCACTGATTTAGAACATAGGTATTCAGTTTTAAAAATTTCAGAAAAGATTTCCTAGAGTGGCGTAAAATCATTAGTTTGTCACGAATGCTTTGATATTTTGGACAACGTCGATAGATTCAGTTTCTTAGAACTCTGACACTGTACACATTAAACTTCTTCTACAGTATTATTAATCACTGATCTTTTCAATTTTCCAATAACAGTCCAGACGCGTCGTTAGCCCTTTGATTCCCCAACAAGCGCAAGCCTCGCTGACTGGTATCTATCAACTATTGAGCGTAAATCTCAGCTTTGGAGGCTGTTTTCTTATAACTTTATGGGGCTACGACTATGGGAGATGATTGATGTTGGGGGATGAAGATAAATCGCTAATATCTTCTTGGAGACAGCAGACACCATCCTAAGAAAGAGGTGGGACTAATCTGCCGAGTAATTCAGGATGAAAAGATCTTTAAAATTTACAAAACTTTGGAATAGACGATACTCAACATAGACTCTACCCAAACTTTCTCGTGGGTGGACTGAAAAATGCCTTTCAGAGGAACCAGTTTTATTTCATGAATTTTTGTTAAATTTTGTGACCGCTAGACATTTTTTTTCTCGAGTAACATACGAGTACATTGCGATACCTATTAAGTACCTTTACACCGTGTCCGGAAATTAGTGGTACAAGCGGGAAACTTGTGATTCTACACCACATTTTGGTATCTACATCTCAGCCTAGGTGTAAGACCACCATTCAGAATTGAAAAGTTGCTTGAAATGGATTTAGCCGTGTTTAGTGACCAGATCTGAATAGCCAGGTACTTCACCACCTTCTTCTTTCCCATCTCCTTACCCTCATCACTACCTTCAGCCTCACAACATACCCCAATTGGGGACGCCATAGTCTCACCGGCTCCAGACAGAAACAGTTAGGGATTGTTGTGCGATATTCATATTAAAAAAATTTAAAAACATTTGGAGTCGATTTTTTATTGTAACTTTTTTATTTGAGCTTTCATTTTCGAGTAAATCAAGTCTGACGATGAAATTTTTGAGGTAAAATTTGATAAAATCGATGGTTACGGTATAATCATTTTCTGTGTATTGCCTTTTAAAAGACGTTAAAGCGCAGCGTCTCCAAAAGCTTTTTTAACTATAATTTTTTAAAATGAAGTTTCCCAAAAAAAGAAAAAAAGTAAAGACATGCTCGAGCATGTTCTCTAGGTAATTCCTATTAACCAGTTTCTCGCTTGCACCACTAGTTTCCAAATATCACGTTTAAATAGGATATCTTCAAATATTTTTTTTTCACCTTTTTAAAGTTAACATTTTCCGGTTACGAATTTCACATTAATATTTGATTTCCTCCAACTTCTTCTTCTTTGTGTGCCATATCAGGTCCCCCCGATGTTGGCGATCACTCTTGAAAATGTCTCTCTGTCTTGCGCTGCCCGGAATAGCTTCTCCACACTTCTAATACCGGTCCACTCTCGTATACTTCGCAGCCAAGACATTTGTCTCCTACCAGGCCCTCGGCGACCCTCTATCTTGCCTTTCAATAGTAAATGGAGCAAGTGATACTTCTCCCCTCGAAGTATATGACCCAGATATGAAATTTTCTTGATTTTTATTAATGTAAGCAGTTCTCTATCTGCTCTAGCCCGCCTGAGAATTTCTGTGTTGGTGATCATGTCGGTCCATGGGACCTTGAGCATTCTCCGGTGAAGCCACATTTCAAAAGCCTCTAACCTGTTCATGGTATTTACTTTCAAGGTTCATGTTTCAAGGTCATTATTTCCTCCAACTAACATAATTTATATGCAGAAAATATTGCTTATAAAATGCTGGAGGACTTGTCAAGTAGATTATTTGGTGGGTGGGAACCTAACGCAATGTCCACTCAACTACTAACAGTCTTCACGTGTACATTGTTCTGTTTTCCCATTTCTTTTCACCCCAGAATCAAAATTAATAAGTATCCAAATTAATATTATAATCGGGCTACTTTAAAATTATTCGCATTATTCATGACAAAATTTACTCTCCGTAAGCGTTTTAAGCGGTTCTTTCGAAACTTTAAACGCTCCTAAGTGTTTAAAGAGTTTTGTTTCTCTTGTTGGCATTTTTCCTTCAGCAAGTGCTCAGTACAAATTGCATTATTTTCCAAGCTGAATTTGCATACTGGAAAGAAGAAAATCTGACAAAGGATTCTAAACTTTTAACTGCAGAGAAACTCCGAAACTTCTGGTCCCTGGGCATTGTTCGTAGTTTAGAAATTGACAATTCAGTTCTTTGTGAATATTGGCAAAATCCTACAGTCAAAGCTTCAATAAGCAACGTCTCATTCTCGCGTCACAACCAAAACCCTTTGTGCTCCGTGCTCCCCTGGTAAAACAATAACTGAATTTGTGAAATTTGTAAATTTATTTAAGGTGTTAAGTTAGGTATTCCGAATTTCTACCGAGATATAAAGTGAATACTTTTATCAACAGATACAGACTTAATAGCAGTTTAAAAATTGTTCTCGTATGTACATATTAAGAGAAATAGCTGCGCCGCCCTTTTTATCAAGAATTAAATTTGGATTTGAAGTCAAAATACCAACTTAATTAATTGAAAAATTCACCTAATACCTAGTACTAGACATTTAGTATGCACGTGCGCTACTTTATTTATTTTTACTTTTATAAAAAAATAATAATAATAAGATAATAAGCCTTTTTATTCTGATTATTGTTTTGTTATTTTTTATAAATTTTGTTTGTTTTATATAAGTAATATAAAAAATATATTATGTTTTCACATACTTCAATTATTATTATTTTATTTATTTAATTAAACACGTGTCAACTGACTGAATAAGTGTAAAAAATAAGCCAAATAACAGTAAACAATCGATTTTTAACATGTCTAAAAAAGTTTCGGTTACGGTTTCGGTTTCGGCCAAAACTGAGACAGACACCGAAGATTCGGTTTCGGTGGAAAGTCCCCTTTCGGTCGGACACTAAAAATATATATATTATTCAGGTTGGATGTGTATTATGTAGTTAAATCCAAATTTAAGTTTTGTATGAAAAGGGCGGCGCAGAGGTTAATTCTTTCTTTGGATTAAAAAAATAGGAAGATTAATATATAGTCTCACATTCACACTGTAGAGTGGAAGATACTCTCAGTATCGCCCTGGTGTAAGACCACCATTCAGAATTGAAACGTTGCTTGAAATGGCTTTAGTCGTGTTTCGGAACCAGACAAGAATAGCCAGGTACTTCCCCACCTTCTTCTTCCCCACTACCTTCAGCCTCACAACATATCCCACTTGCGGATGTCATAGTCTCATTGGCTCCAGACGGGAGCAGTTGGGACTTTTGTAAGGTATTCATATAAAAAGGGCAATTTGTCATCGCTTTAATCAGGTGTAACTAATTTGTAAATACCTACCATTCTCTTCGTTCATTTCTTCCTTTTTTCAGTTCGTTTTACGTGCTTTGTACTGTGTTATATGATAACAAATGTAAAAATAAAATATATTCAGAAAGTTATATCGTCAACAAATGTAAAAAAATAATAAACATAATATATTCATAAAGTTATATTGTTAAGAAATGTAAAAAAAATAATAAACATAATATATTCAGAAAGTTATATTGTTAACAACTGTAAAAAATTAATAAACATAATACCTTTATTTTTTTTTCATAAGAAGCATTTACTTTGTGGTTAGACATTATATTATAAAAAATAAACAAACACTTTGTATTTAACCACGAATTTATAATTTTATATATCTACCGGTTTCGCTTGGACCAAGCTTCCTCAGATATAATAATAACAGTTTTTATCCTGAGGAAGCTTGGTCGAAGCGAAACCGGTAGATATATAAAATAATAAATTCGTGGTTAAATACAAAGTGTTTGTTTTATTTTTTATAATAAACATAATATATTAAAAAAAGTATCGTACCTACCTTAAACTCATAAATAGAATATTACCAGACAAAAAAGTATGAACCAATATTAATTACCCTATTTATGTCAAAGAGAAAAACCTTAGAAAAGTTTTGTTTGTCCCAAGTTTTAATACAGTAAAATTTTCATTTTATTATTCGCAGTTTGTTCAGAGAACCTGAAAATGTTTGCTTTTGTTCGCTAACGTATTTGAATAAGCCGAGTAGTTTACTTGGTTGGTTTCTGTTTGTATAAAACAGAATTATTGAAAAAAAATAGTATAGAATTGGTAAATGTTCGGTCTGTTTGATTGAAATCATACGAATTGATAAATCAAATAAACTTAGATTCATTGAAGAAAATATTAAGTCGAATAAAAGCAGTAGATAATGACGAAACACTTTTTGTGGAATATTAGAAACAAAAATAAGAAGGCTTAGGCTCAGTAGTTTCGCAGAAATTCAAACCTTGAATAGCCTTTTGATGACATTGTCATTTTATTTTTTGACATTTGATGTAAAATAAAATAAAATAAAAATTACAAAAGGTGTAGCTTATGGGTAGACCCCATTTCTTCCAGCTAACCACATTTATTTAATTACAATGTTTATATAATATTATTTGTTTTATTATAATTACAATGTTTATACAGATAAAATAACAATATACCAATGAAAAAATAAAAAAATACACATATATATATATATATATATTAATAAAAATAGGCGTTTCATTTACGTGAGGTATTCACTCAACGTGTAGTGACATTTATTAACAAGGAAAGTGTTTAGTGACGATTTGAATTTGTGTGTATCTTGTATTTGTTTAATGTTATGTGGAAGGTTGTTATATACTTTAATGGCCATGTAGTATGGTCCTTTTTGGAATATTGTTTTGTTTGCTTTTGGCATTAATAGGTTTACTGTGAGCCTTGTAGCGTATTTATGTGTATTATTGATGGTTCCCGTTAAGGGCCCGCAACCCGGATTTGTACCGATTTATTACATATTTCCCTTAAACACGGTAAGTTTTAAAGCTCTTAAAAAAATATATGTTATTCTTGAAGATAATATCTAGACTTTGCCCGTGCCGAAACGCAAATTATATAAAATTCCCTCGATAGAAAAAAACCGCAAAGTATGCTCCAAAAATTATTATTAACGCGTTTGTTTCAGTTATTTTACAAGTTATATGGATGAAAAAATTCACAGTGTTTCTTTAAATGCTGTTTAAGATAATGGCCGCGAGATTTTTGGTCTATTTTAAACGAGTCGTGTTTTATTAAACATTTTCGCAATTTACGCATCGATTTTGTCGCTGTAAATGTTAGCGCTCTGCTCTAACATTCGTAATTTCGTATCTCTCCATCTTCTTCTTTTCGGGTCCGGTTGCAGAGCCTTAAACGCCGATCCTAGGTGCGTTTCAGCTTTCTATTAGATGGTAATAAGTTGACAAACTTAAACACTACGATAGTTGTTGTCCTCTTCTGCTGATCACAATTTGTTCAAAAGCTGGAACGGACTTAGAATCGGCATTGTACGGGGACCTTTCAACTGTCAATAAAATGGAGTTGAATGGTCGTCTGATGACAATGTTATATTTGAGGTTCTGTGAAACAGTGACCTACACATGCATACGTATTTTAAAATAACTTTTTCATTGGAATGCATTCTAAATTACTGTTTTTGAAACAGTTGTACAAATGAGAAAAAAATGTAAATAGGATTTGCCCTGATTTTAAAAATTGGACCTTTTTTTACACTAACTCCACACAGAAGGCCCCGAGGAAAATAATTTACCTCAGGGCCTACGTCATCTGAGATGCTGTGTGGAGGGTCTTTTTGAGGAGAGGAAGGAATGAACATCGGTCTTGAAGAGACCCATGTTGCAGGAAGTAGGAAACACAAAGGCCGGCAAATCGTTCCGAGCCGAGCTATTGAACACAAGAACGAGTCGAAGAAGCGACCCGTTCTCAAATGTCAACCGTGTACATGTTTCCCTATGTTTGACTAAGCTCCGGTGCCGAAGGGATCAACGACGCTGGTTCCTCAGAGCATCTTCCATTGTAATACCGGTAGAACAAGGATAGCATTCCCACCCGACGACTGTACTCTAAAGATTGCAATGTTAAGATGGAAGAATCTATCAAACGGACCGCCCGTTTTTGCACAGAGTCGAGGGTATTTTTCAGGTATTTTGGAGCTCCAGACCAGAGGTGGCTTGTGTTTTTTAACAGGGTTAGCAGTTGTGTACTATTACACTTATACTATTAGGAACTGATTATAGAAACGATTCGCATAAGCGATAAAGCAGGTACACCCATTATTTTATTATTATTAGAATTTAATTAATGTTAAAATTTTCAAACACTTGAAAAAATACACATTACGATTTAATTCGAAAGTTCGAAATCGAAATCGAATAAAACGATCTTCGAAGCACTGAATACGATGCGACCGAAGTTGTATTAATGGTTGTTTAATTTAAATTCGGACTCCACAAACAGAACAAGACCAACTATTTTTAAACGACTTCGAAAAGGAGGAGGTTCTCAATTCGACTGTATTTTTTTAATTTTTTTTTTTTTTTTTATGTTTGTTACCTCAGAACTTTCGACTGGGTGAACCGATATCAAGGGCGGATCCAGCTTTGGCGCCAGGGGGGGGTCAAATAGCGCCAGGGGGGGGGTCACACAGTCGTGGTCAAGTCACAAGCAGTTATAATTTAATTTTAATTATAATAGATACAAGTAAAAAGTAGGTCCACCTAGGTCCTGGACCCTGCCCAGGGGGGGGTCATGACCCCATGACCCCCCCCCCTGGATCCGCCCTTGACCGATATTGATGATTCTTTTTTTTTTATTTGAAAGCTGGTGCTTCCCGTGTGGTCCCATTTTAGTTTGGTCCAGTTCTGACAATGGCATCCATGACAAAATCATATAAGTCTTTTAAATTTGCATCAAGTATGTGGGCGACAAATGGACGAATAACTCAATATCACGCCAACCGATTTCGATGATTCTTTTTTATTGGAAAGGATGTACTTCAAGGGTAGTTTGATGAGAGTTTGGTTAGGTTCTGATTATGGGATCCATGACAAAGTAACGGAACTCTCCAATTCTGAAGAACAAATTTACGATACTCGGCCGAATCTTAATCGAATTAGTTAGTGTACTTCAGATTCACTAAAAATCAAAAAATAAACAAAAAAACGACTTCAAAAAATGCACTAAAAAGTACAAAAATAATTTCGTATTCTTCTACAACTTTATAATCAACTTACCTTTTCTACTCATCAACATGTAGGTACGATTGTTATTTTTGGAGTCGGTGTCAACCAAGGTACCCGCGGCCCGGCGTGTTCACTTGACAGCTCCTCTCCCGCCGACACCGACTCCAAAAATAACAATCGTACCTACATGTTGATGAGTAGAAAAGGTAAGTTGATTATAAAGTTGTAGAAGAATACGAAATTATTTTTTTACTTTTTAGTGCATTTTTTGAAGTCGTTTTTTTGTTTTGTAAAAATTTTTGTTTATTAACAAACGTAACCTATCACGTATATTTAGTCCTTCAATACTGATAAAATCAATTCCCTTTCAAGTAAAGACACATTACTTACATGAAGCTACGTATTTACAGCCTCCTTAAATGGATTTTCTCGTCACTGTCGAGTTCAAGAAACTGTCTACGCCGTTTCCTACAGCCATTAAATACTCTACTATTTTCTGTTGTAGTTTACCATTTTCCTCCCGGTTTTAGACGAGTTAAGCTCCATTCACATATTAAGTTTTTTAGCCCACTGGAATTTTTGGTATTCTGATTCTGTGGACTGGAATCTGACAGTTATTCGGTGGGCATATTAGAGTTATTACTCAGCAATTTTACTGGATATTTCAAAGGCTAAACTATGGTTACAGGTGGTTGATGTTGATTTGGAGTCAATACTATCGGTAGTCGAAAGCAGCCCCTTATCTGTATCAACATCAAGCTATTCGTTATCCACTGGAGCAACCACGCGAAATAAATAAATTTATCTCGATTGCTCGAGATGTCCAGAAGATCATTTTTTAAATTTTCGCCAACATTAAAAAAAATCATATCTTCGAATATAACATGGAGACATAAAAAATTATTATAGTGCTATATAGCCAATGAATTAACCTGTATTTTACCGTTTATCTCATATTTTACTTTGAAACTGCCGTGAGAGGTACTTATTCGAGTCAACATAGAATATTTTCGATTTATGTACGTTGTCTGTGGCATACTTGATAATAAAAGGATATCTATGGAAAAGAGACTTAGTTTTAACCGTAAAAAGCTGATCACAAATTCTGCGTGAAAAAAATATTTTTAATATTTATTTTTAACATCGTTCTAAAATAGTCTACAAAGTTCGGATTTGTAACTATGGTCATAAATAAAGCATTTCAATAGCTTCGTTTTAAGTTCAAAATAACAAATATGGGAGCTAGAAATACATATTTTTTAAATTGCCGAATCACGGGATAATGGGCTTTTTTATTCGAAAAGCAATCGGAGACCAATATATGGCAAAAATCGTTCCAATGGGCTAAAATACTGGCTTATTAATGAACAGGGGTGATCTAACAGAGCTCATAGAATTGAAATAAGTCGTAAAACTATATCAAACTTAAATGCCGACCAAAACTTGACACGATCCATTCTTGCGCAGGTATAGTCACTTTACTGATTTAACAATGACCGTAAGCGAAAGAGAAAGTTGCGTAAAAGCATACGTGCGACAGAGAAAGGCGTAGGCGGGGAGACAAGCCACTTTTCGGATCTTAAACTCGACTATTGCGTCAATATCTGTATCAACATTAAGTCGGTATTAAAGTTTGGCGTATACTACACTATATCGCTTTTCTGAATTCTTGACACAATCAGGACCAATTTTGAAAATGACGCATAAATTCAAAACCAAATCCGAGTTTATTGAAAGAGAATAATAATCATTCGCAGACAAATCCACGACCGAAATTAGCATACTTAGTATAGGTATCTACATATTTTTCTAAGACCACACATTGAAGCAGGCAATGTCTATTGAGATTCATCGACAGTCATCCAGAGGAAGACCAAAGTACTACTGGATGATTCAATGCTCCAAAATATTACAAAAAAACGGCCTGGATGAAAGCGATACCCAGAACCGAAGAAGTTATAGCCTGAGAACGAGAAGAGCCAACCCCAACAGCACTACCCCAATAGGTAGGCTACCTAGGCAATGAGTTGTGACAGTGCAAGGAAGAAGAAGAAGAAGTATAAATATTTTTCTGTAATTTACCAAATATATAAAATAATAAATAATAGTAATAAAAAACTTAGATTACCAATAAAATATGATAAAAAATGCTGTTTTTGATCATTTGAATAAAGGTGATCCTTGTTAATGTACAGGGTGTTAATGTTAGATAGATACATAGTTACGCGCTGTAAGAAATAATAGTTTCTATCACTCGTGGAAATTGCAAGCCTCATCGCCGAAAATTTAACTAACTTGTGAACGAGGCTTAATTCTACCCTCACAGGAGGCGCTAGGTGAGGTCTTTGGCCGTGTCTAGGCCATTATATTTGCGGAATATTCTTTTTGAAAATACGGGTAGTTTTTTTTATTACTAACAGTGATTATGAAATCGTAGACTGTTTGTTTTCGACAATATGTAAAAATAATGATTCCAAAATTTAAGGTACTGAAGATATGAGCAACTGTACACATTAGCTCGTAAATGGCTTGCTTGTTTTGAGCATACGCATGAATAAGTTTGCTCAAAGCAGTAATTGAACACATATGCTATTTATAAGCATGCTCTCGGAACAAATGGAAGCTTTGCAAGAAAATATCAGTAATTAAAACAGTGTCAGTGTCAAATTGACCTAACTAAACAAAATAATCTTATTGCTTGCAACGCGATTATTTAAGAAACTTTTGGCGAAAGGAAAAAATAAAATGAAAAGGTCGATTTCGGTACGTAAATGGTTATCTAGAAGAGAAAATATTGGAGCAAGTAGTCATTTGTTAGTGGAGATCCGAGGAGATGCCAATGGTTATAAAAAATATTTATGCGTACTTCCGCAGAAATTTGTCGAGCTGCTCTTTAAAATGAATGCACCCCGGGGATTCCACCCATGTATCTAGTAGCACGTTTATAGGCTTTGATTTGTGAGCACGCTCAAGTGAGCATGTCAATACTAGCAAAGTCGCTGACACACTTGCCACTAAGTAGCAAGTGCTTGCTCAATAGTAGCATGCCTTCGTGCTACTAATGAGCGTGTCTATCCGTAGCATTATTTATTTATAAAGGTATATTGTCATGTAATTCGTTACCTGAGAATGTTCATCTATCGTTAGTAAAACCTACAGCAAATTCTAGTTCCTCCCAAAATGTTAAAGTGCAAATCTGCAAGCTATTTTAGATATATGTAATTTAATTTTACACATCTAATGTGGAATTTCTAAAGCCTGTATAAATTGCTCTATCTTCCCACTAAAATAAATTCGCTCCTTTTTGATTTGATATTTAAATAATATTATTATCATCAAGACGCATGGCTTTCCCGGGGAGCAGAATTGCAAGGAGCATTTTCATATAATATTCAGACGGGGAAGGCAATTGCCACTTTGCTGGGATATTAAGTAACCGCGAATGCTACGAGTACTTAGCAATAACACCAATAAAATCTTGGTTTTTCAATATTAACCACTGTCAGAAAAACTGTTGTGAGCATTTTCAAAATTTATTTTTTACCACCCATTTTCCAAATGGGTGGTAAAAAATAAATCGTGAAAATAAGTGAAAACTTATTGTACTTTAATTCGAATAGTGTTTAGATGTTTGTTCATTAGAAAGTTTTTGGAAAATTTGCCGACAATTTAGAAACAGGTATTAAAAAAAAGTTGACGGCCTCCGCGGTTGAGTGTTATGATCCTTGGCTACCAATGCAGAGATCGAAGGCTCGAACTTTGTGCGCAAGTAAATTTGATTTGATTAACGTTATTTCACAATTTATTCATTAAAACTAATGGTATATTTGCAGATTGGTAGGCTCCCGTCTGCAGTCAGTGAGACTATGGCATCCCCTATTGGGATATTTTGTGAGGCTGAAGGTAGTAGAGGAAGGAGATTGGGTAAAGAAAAGTGGGGAAGTACCTGGCTATTCAGATCTGGTCACCAAACATGGCTAAAGCCATTTCAAACAACGTTTCAATTCTGAATGGTGGTATTACACCAGGGCGGAGCTAAAAGTATCTTCCACTCTGGAACGTGGCTCAAATACGTATAGGTATATTATTTTTAATTAAATAATAATATTACATTAAATAATATTTATTTGCGTACGCCGGGATTTAAACCCTTTGGATTGCTAGTCGAGAACCTTTTCTCTCGACCACGGAGGCCGTCAAATACCACCATTAACCAAGCTCCAAGAATCTCGAAACAAACATGAAGAAAGCAGCCAATAAAATATCGTTAAAAATTAAAATCATGTTGGTAGTTGTTAGTCGAAGTATATTACATATATTAGCTCAATGGTTGGAAGAAAGCCCCGACAAGGGTCCTGGGTTCAATTCTTACATGCCACCGAACATTTTAATGATTTATTTCTATTTTCAGAACCTGAAATACTTGCTTTTAATTTGTATCTAGCTGATTCAAAATGGTTTTTTGAAGTGCGTATTAAAGTGTCTCTATTTTCTACTAGCTGGTACCCGGCGTGCGTCGCTATGCCATTTAATAAACAAATTATTTCTCGCTGCGTGTCCTTTCCCATTCGTCCTGTCCCCCTTCCGCCTCCCCTTCCTCTCCCGCGTCCCCATCCCCTCTCGCGTTCCCTCTCCGCATCCTCCATCTTCTCTCTCCCCACTCCACCCCCCCCCCCCTTCCCATGAACCCCTCTCAAGAGTTTCCCTCTCCCCTCCAAGTTTCCCTTCCCCATCCCTTATTCCCCTCCTCCCCCCTCCCGCGAACCCCCCACCCGAATTCCCCTCCCGCATTCCATACATTCAGTGCCAGTACATTCAGTTTTCAAACAGCTCGCGTGCCACCTATTGCAATTTTTTTATACAAATTTCAAAATGCCAGAGCTCAACAGTAGTTTTATAAAACCTTGTCCTGATAAAAACGAATACAAAAAAAAATTATCCAATTTGGTGCAGTCGTTCGGAAGTTATGCGCGTACGTACATTTCGGCGATTCATCTTTATTTACATAGATAGATAGATAGATTTGTTAATCGAGGTAATTTATCTGTTTTTTTTTCCGTATTTTTTTTTGCTAAAAGTTCATATTAAAAAAAATTCAATGCCCTTCAACTTTTACGATGGTAAGATAAAATAAAATTTACTCAGAGAGGATGATTTATTTACAGAAAATATTATGTTTTTAGGTGCTTTTGATATGATTTATCACTAAAACCGAGCTATAGTGCAGATAATAGTATTTACAGCTATTAATTTCGATCTCGGACGGTTAAAGCTTCCATCCTTTTCAACTCAAAAATAATTCATCAGAAATGAACAATAATGAATATCCATTGAACAACTCGGACCCACCGAATCGCAATAAATATGCGTGACGTATGACTCCATTACTCTGTGGAATATTACAACTCTGGCGTAAATAAGTGGGACGCCATTTGCACCGCCGCCATTGACTCGGATTACTAATGGCGGGTAAGAACCGAGACCGGTGTTTCTAGCCACCCTTTGTGATAATATGCTCTCAGCCTGCAACCTGGCAACACTGAATATTAATTAATGCTATCTATTTATTATATGTATCTATGGAAGCTGGGGCTTTTAGTAGCATTGGATAATGAACAAATGAACGTGGTGAACCATAGAAAAGGCGTTGAAAAAATTGTTGAAAAATCACAATACGAAAAATGATTACGGTTCTTAATTTACACTCCATTATTTTCTGAGTGTATTAATGACCGATGAACGTTTTGTTAGCCTTAAGCCACCGCTACCCGAATTTCTACCGATTTCTTACATATCTCCCATAAACTTTTGAAGTTTTAAGCTCTTAAAAAAATATATAATATGTAATTTTTTTTAACATAATATCTAGGCATATTCCACATCGAAACACAAATTATATGAAATTCCCTCGATAGAAAAAAATCGCAGAGTATGCTCCGAAAATTGTTATAATAAACATGTTCATTTCACTTATTTCAGAAGTTATATGTATGAAAAAATCACAGTGTTTCTTTAAATGCTATTTTAGATGTTCTCCGCGAGATTTTTACTGAGTACGAGTTACGAGTCGTGTTTTATTAAACATTTTCACAATTTTCGTTTCAATTTTATCGTTTTAAATACTAGCGCGCTTTCTCCAACATTCTTAATTATATATCTCTCGGCTCTCCATCTTCTTCTTTTTGAGCGGGGATACGGCGCCTTAAGTATTTAAGTAATAGTTTGTCTAGTCGTAGTTAGAAATAAGATTTTCAGATTTTAGTAAGTTTATTGGCGTAGTATATTGTAAATATGGACAGCGCTCTTGAGGTCATTCTTCACTAAAAGGCGCTATGTTCTTCACTAAAATTTACGAGTGACGGACGTACGAATCCATCCCTCCCACTGCGGTACAAGGTGATGGGATGAGAGAGTCCGGCTGGAGAGATAAAATATCTCTATCAACCAGTCTCTCCCGATCCAGCTGCCACGCAGTAGGTGGGCGGAAGCGTCCACCGCCAAGACCTAGACAAACCTCACCCCATAATTCAGGTCACCCCTGCTAAGTCACCAAACGTAGCGAACCACCAAAGCAACCTATGTTTCTTCTTCTTTCAAATCTTCCAAAATCTTCCAAATATGATAATTACTAATCTAAACCAGTGATGAGCAAACCGCGACCCTTCTCAGGGCAGCTCTTTTTTGAAATCCATGTAAGGGGTCGTCCATTAATCACGTGATGTTTTTTTAGCAACTTTTTAACCCCCCCCCCTGGTGATATGTGGTGAGGTTTTAGACTAACCCCCCCCCCCCAAAATCACGTGTATGTTTTTTAGTACAAAGTATATTGAAATTTTCAGAATATTCTCACGAAAAATAAATACACGTGATTTCTCATTATACCCCCCCCCCCCCCTCCCCCGTCGTGATATTTGGTGATTTTTTCCGAAACCCCCCCCTTTCGAGTCTCACGTGATTAATAGACCACCCCTAATATGCATTAGGTTTCCGTTTTATCATACACCAAAAGTTTAAAAGACCAAATTTTGTTTAACTTTCCAGACGATTAAAAACAAGAGCATTTATTTATTTGACCACGTATTTTTTGTGTGTAATAGTGTAATAATTATAAAAAATCGGTAACATTTATTGCTTGGGCCTTGGAGATGTGAAGTTTTTGCCTGCCACGCTTTGTTTTTTAGGTTCTGCTATATTTTTTTTTACAAAAATACCGTTTTAGAAAATACAATTACCTAAGTCTAGTTAACCATGTCAAGCAGTGGTTAGGCACCATAATTTTTTTTTATCTCGATTATAAATCAAAACTATTTATATTACAAAGTGGTTGTTTGGCGGTCTCTATGTGCTTTCAGGGATAATAAATGTATTGCGCCCGATAAACCACCACAGAACACAGATGTCGTTGAAGTGTCCTTTTGAATACGTATGTGAATTTTTCAAATGTTATTGTGGCATGAAAAAACGCAACTGGCAAGTGATTGTAATTTTGAATCGTTGTTATTTTTTCTCTCCGGATCAACTTGATAACCTAATTGGAGTCCGTCATAAAATATTATCAAATTGTGCACCATTTCTAACGTGTGGAAAATAACCAAAGGGCGCCTATGCAGACGATCGCATTACAAGGTTAGGTTAGGTTGGTTTAGGTTAGGTTAGGTTGGTTAGGTTAGTGCTGATATATTTTTGTCCGTGAGTAGATTCATTAATAGAATATTTTTTAGAGTAACACCACAGGCCATATATTATGATTCAAGCTGTATGTACCCTACCCTCAGTCGCCCGCGAACAAATTATAAATGAATAATTGCCACTCCAGCTAAAATGATGATCATCACTGTTACCATCAAAATTAAAAAAAAAAAAAATATATATATATATATATAACATGGTTGCCCGGAGCTCTGGGAGAGTTCTCGCTAAACTACTGGCGTTAATTGTATTTTCTGAAGTGGCAAGTAAGATCAAATTAAAATAATAACTACAACAATAAATTAAATTTCAGCATTCATTTCTCGATTTCTCCGATCATTGGGTTAGCACTCTAAATCTCGAGACAATGTTGATATTCATTAATAAAAGCCAATTTCCAGAAGTGAAGATTACTATTTAATTTGAAAACAATAACTTACAAATTATTATTTCTAGATTGTTTAAGAACAAAAAGCAGGATAGTTCTTAAGAGGAAACACGGTCGCGATTGCCGATAAATTTCTTCTGCAGTCATTTTAAAATTAAAGTAACAAATGTACATTGGAAATTAAAACTCATCGAAACAAAATACCTAAATAAAATCAAAAAAATCGAAGTTTTGTACACCCCATTTTTCTCCTCCAAAACTGAACATATTTTAAAGGTTTTTTGTTATTTTAACTGTATTAAGACGGCCTCCGTGGTCAAGGGGCAGGGCTCTCAATTCGTAATCCAAAGATCGCGGGATCAATTTCCGTCGCGGGCACATAGGTACATTTTATTTGAATAATTCGTGTTATTTCACAATTAATAAAATAGGCCTGGTGCAAGACCAACATTCAGAATTGAAACGTTCTTAAAATGGCTTTAGCCGTATTTGGTGACCAGATCTGAATAGCCAGGTACTTCCCCGACTTCCTATTCCCCATCTCCTTCCCCTCCGCACTACCTTCAGCCTCACAACCTAATTGGGGATGCCGTCGTCTCACTAGCTCCAGGACGAGAGCAGCTGGGACTTTTGTGAGGTATTCACATAAAAAAAGCTATCGACTACGAACCCGGAGATATTGGGTTCAAATCAATTACCTAAATTTTTTCAAGAAAAATCTCTATGTCCGTACGTTTTGCTTTTTAAAAAAATACATTATCTAGATTGTATAGCATAAAGTACAGACAAGATAGTCGTCGATATCTGTAATCTGTATTATATTAAAAAAATATATACTTGCACTAGTGTCAAAGTCAAAATCCAGAGAGAAAATCCAAAAGGAAAGAGGAAGGAAGCGCAGCCCGTTTCCTCTTTATATTTTTTAATCTGAACCAATGAAGATAAATCTTAAAACGAGTCCGACAAACTTTATTTATCATTGTTTGTAACTAATGATTGAAAAACTTATTGATTCCTTTTATTTGCTGATGTTTTTTGTCAGTTTCAAGTAAACAATAATTATCATGGGAAGTTTATAAAAGGCTCTCAATACAAGAAGATTTATTTACTTAATTCCACGCGTCGATAAATATGTTGTAAGTATATTTCTTAAACGGAAATGGGCAACTTCCGGTCAGCCGGAAGCACAGGATCTTATGAAAATACTCTTAAGGCCACTTTCAGTCGTTTAGTGTTGAAAGAGTCTTATATGTTGACTGTGACATCAGGAATGGAGTAACCCAGAGTGGAAGATACTCTCAGTATCGCCCTGGTGGAAGACCACCATTCGGAATTGAAACGTTGCTTGAAATGGCTTTAACCGTGTTTGGTGATCAGATTTGAATAGCCAGGTACTTCCCCAGTCATCTTCCCGACCTCCTTCCCCTCCCCACTATCTTCAGCCTCACAACATACCCCAATTGGAGATGCTATAGTCTCACTGGCTCCAGACGGGAGGAGTTGGGGCTCTTGCGCGGTATTCATATAAAAATAAAATTTAGAAAACCTTGAAAATTTTCGAAAATCTTTTTTTTTATTTATCATCATCAAATTTAATTTGCTGAACTGTATTTGAAATTTTATTTTTTATTTTTAACCCACCGGAGCGCTTTTTGACACAATATGGCACAATTTAAAATACCTCGAATTGCTTTGCTGCCAATTTTGCCAAATTTTTCCATATTTGTAAGTAATTTTACGATTTTCTAATATTTTTTTTATAAATCCTACAAATAAGTGATAATCGACAAAAGATAGATGAATTCATTGGCTATTTAGAACTATAATCAGTTTGTATGTCTCCATAATAAAATTCGGAGGTATGATTTTTTTAATGTGGGCGGAAAATATTCAACCAAAAAATCTTGAGCAATCGGGGAAAACAGTTTTAAATTGCGCTGTCGCTCCAGTGGTTGATGACTAAAACCCATAGACATATGAATATTAGCTAAAACCTCAAATTGTAATATTTAATTGATGAAGACAATATTGGCGAAGCTCAATCGAAAATCTGAAACAGAAAAATCAGAAACTTTTTTTTTTGTACGTTAACTCCACACAGGAGGCCCCGAGGAAAACAATTTCCCTCAGGACCTATGTCTTCTGGGATGCTATGTGGAGGGTCTTTTTAAGGAGAGGAAGGAATGAACATTGGTCTTGAAGAGACTCATGTTGTAGTAGGAAGGAGGAAACACAGAGGCCGGCAAATCATTCCACAGCCCAGCTGTTGAACACAAGAACGAGTCGAAGAAACGATCCGTTCTCATGTGATAAATATCAACCATGTACAAATGTTGGGCACGCGTTTGACGTGTTTCCCGACTATGCACCGGTGCAGAAAGGATCAATGACGCTAGTTTCTCGGAGCATCTTCTATTGTAATACCGGTAGAACAAGGATAGCATTCCCATCTGGCGCCTGTGCTCTAAAAATTGCAATCCATCTGTTAAGATGGGAGAATCTATTAAGCTGACCGCCCGTTTCTGCACAGCTTCGAGAGTATTTTTCAGCTATTTTGGAGCTCCAGACCAGAGGTGGCTGCCAAATTCAACCGTGGGCGCACTTGTGATTTGTACAGGGTTAGCAGTTGTGTACGATTAAATTATCTACGGGCCCTGTGCAGTACGCCAGTTTTTGGGTAATTTAAATACGGTCACGCTGTTGGCAGAGCACTGACCCGGCAAGTCCTAGGTCCTGGGTTCGAGTCCCCGGTGTATCTTTTTATGATTTTTCTGTTTCAGATTTTCGATTGTGTTTCGCTAATACTGTCTTCAATAATTAATGAAATTTAAGTTTTTCTTTTCTACAAGGTGCTAAGGGACGTACTTGACATGAACCATTTTTCCATCCGCTCACTTAACCTTTCCGGCTAATTGTTCGCTTTTAGAAATATCTCATATAGGTCGAAATATCTCATATAGGTGGTAAATTGATCTATAAGGTGTTAGAAATAAAAAAAAAATCACACTTTATACTCAAATTGTACGCCTTTATGAAACCAAAGATTCCGATAGCAATTTGAAAAAAAAACTATTAAACTTTGGGAATTTTTTATTAATTATTTTTACATGAAACAACAAAAAGTGAGTTGATGATAACATTTATAATAAATTTGCCTAATAAAATATCTGCGTGTTTTTATCAGTAATTTAAGATCGAAAAAACGTAAGTTAAAAGAAAGTAATTTTAAACAACTTGTTAGGAGAAATATGGTTCAATTATTTGGAAAACTTAGGATGAGTTGTTTCAAAAAATTTTAACAATTCATCTAATTTGAAGTTAATTTTTAAGTTCTGTGAAAGTTTTATTCAAGTTCTGTGATATTTAAGTTTTATGAAGGAACTGTCCTATAATGATATAATAGCATGACTCGAATAGAACTTACACAAAACGTGAAAATTACTTAAAATAATTGATGAAGTGTTCAAAATTTTTGAAACAACAAATCCTTAGTGTTGAGAAATAATACATCTTCCTAATACTTGCTTGTTGCAGGCGGAGACAAGAGACTCCTGATATTATTTGAAGTAAACGAAATTTTTGTATTTTTTGGAGTTATTTATTAATCATTTTTTTTCTTCAAAATCAAACAACAAAAAAATTTCCACTTGTCGTCATTGGTTACTCAGTCCAGTAACGGCCCAACCCCTCACCATGTCCACTTTTTGCCTCCGGAACCATTTATTGGACAACCACCAACCACCACCCCTGCTATAGGTCAACCCAAGTGTTTGCTACGTTTGTGACTGATAGCAGGGTGCCCGGGTTCACGGGGTGAGGTTTATCTAGGTCTTGGCGGCGAATGCGCTGCTTAACTATTGCATGGCGGGCAGAGTAGGGAGAGAATGATTTAGGGAGACATGTCCAGTCATTTCTCTCGGCCCATCGCCTTGCACCGCAGTGGGAGAGATGGAATCACACGTCACTCCTGGATACATTGACCCTTAGATTCTTACCCCCCTTTAATACTCTTTTCCTTCCAAGAGCTTCCTCTCCTCCCTTCCCTAAAAAGACCCTCCACACGGCACCCCTAAAGACCCCACACCCATACACTGACAAAGAATTTTTCCTCAGGGCCTCTTATGTGGAGCTAATGAAAAAAAACTCACTAATTTACATCACCGGAAAGATTGTATTTATTTATAATAGTTATTTTTTGATAAAAAAAGCTTTGGTTCATATTTCATAATAGTCTTTGTTTTAGCTAGATATTGTAAAAATCAACTTTTACTGTTTACTTTGCCTGTTTCAACTTTTACTTTGCCTATTAATAAAAAGAGGGTGTAATAAAAAAATACTACCATACTTCATACTTGTGAATGAAATATTTACGATAAATTGTAATACCATTTTCGTAAATAATACAGAGATTTCTAGTTAGAACAAAAATACCACACACAAACTTTAGAAATTAATAATATTTTATTTTTTGATGAAATTCGCGGAACCTTCTAGGCATTTCACTTTTTAAAACCAATATCATAAATAAAAGATACTTGTTTCGAATTTCAGACAAACACATTTTCCTGGAACTAACGCAAAATGGGGATAAATCCGGCATGTTACGTATCCGAGTGAACTTTCGTTTCGAGCGAAATTTTGAAAATTTGTAAATTAAATTTGCCTCATTAACCCCAATTCTATCACGTTAGTGAGGATGTTTAAATTTAATTTAATTATGAGTGGTAATTATTGTGTTTTTAGGATCTGAATAATGATTAAAATATACTTTTGTAAGTGGCTATAACTTTGTGGTTATCCATTTTAAATGAATTAAACATGATTTCTTTATTAGAACCACAATATTGTTTATTCACGCCGACCGTTTTCAGAACGACCGTTCCTTCCTCAGGACAAAAATATATAAATTGCCTAGTTTCGGAATATATCAAACTGAAATGTGATGACTTTTCCTCATATTACAACTGGAAAAAAACTCTTAATTTCGACTTTAGAATCAAAGAACATTAAGGTGTTTTAATAATAATAATTTTTCGCTAATCATATCATTGCATATAAGTAATTATAGTTTAAAAAAATACAGAGATAAATATTTTTTATATTCATTTTAAAAGAAATCGCTTAGAGATCTTAGAAGCCTTTGAAAAAAAAAAAATTCCGTAGTAATAATGAGTACGTTATCAATAAACAAAGAAAATTATCTATAGGCCCCATCTTAGACATGTTCCCTTTCACTGTCCGTTTTGTAATGCAAGCAAATTTAATTTTTAACTTTATGAGTAAAATCTCAAATTATAATATTTAATTAAATGAAGAAATATGATACAGTTAAAGGTGACCGAATTGGATATAGGTTCCGTAGCTCAGTTGGTAGAGCACTTGCCATGTAAGCAAGTTGGGTTCAAGTCCCAGTTGAGCCAATATCTTTTCTGATTTTTTCGCCTCCAGATTTTCGATTGAGTTTCGCTAATATTGTCTTCATTTAATTAAATATTATAGTTTAAGATTTTACTCATAAAGTTAAAAATTATAAATAAATATTTGTTGGAATTAATTCCGGGTTACATTAAATGAACCAAGTACCTAACGTCATTTTGTTGTACTGTTGTGTATTTAGTTATCTATGCATCTATGAATAAAATCTCTGTCTATCATCTTGCCTTGAACAAATCGGTTGTTTTATTTCTTTATCACATCAGGTTATGGGCCCAGTATGTCCTATAGTTTTCTAGCAGTGAAGTAAAGTTTGTTGTGATTTTTTTTGGTAGCTAGAATAGGCGTTGGCTGTGGTGATAAGGAGATAAAAGAAAAATTATATCTTTGTGTGTTAAACAACGAAGTTTAAAAATCAACCAAAATGGCGTCCGGTTCTCTTTTGGCCAATGTTATTAAGCTAAAGGGCCGTGAAAATTACCGTGGGCTTTTGCAACAGAAAACATGTTAGTTTTGGAAGGATTATCAAAACGCATTACGACGGTAGACAAAGAAAACGATGCAAAAGCGAAAGCCAGATTGATTTTAACTATTGATCCGTCATTGTATGTTCATATTAGAGAGGCAACAAGTGCCGTGAACTTATGGGAAAAGCTGAAATCTATGTTCGATGACTCAGGATTCTCCAGAAGAATAACTTTGCTGAGGAACCTAATTTCGATTCATCTAGAATGTTGCGAGTCAATGACAAGCTACGTCACGCAAGTAATCGAAACGGCGCAAAGATTATCTGGTACGGGCTTTCAGATCGGAGATGAGTGGATTGGCAGCCTGCTATTGGCAGGTTTACCTGAAAAATACTTCCCCATGATAATCGCTATAGAGCATTCCGGTATCGCCATTACTGCTGATGTCATGAAGGCCAAATTACTTGACCTTGTAGGAAATGAAGGCAAACACACGTCTTCCGGTGGTGGCACTTTCTTGAGTAGAGGGCAGCACAGTCGCCAACAGTATTCTAAAGTTGGCAGCACTGGCAGAAGTGACAGTTCTAACTATGAACGTCGTAGTTCGTCGTCTATGGTCAGTTCGAATGTAAACAAAACTGACAGAAATAATATAAAGTGTTACCGTTATCGTCAATACGGTCACTATAAATCGCAGTGTAAACAGAATGATCAGCAACAAATGAAGAAAACTAATGCGTTTTCGGCTGTTTTCTTGAGCGGAAATTATAGTAAAAAAGATTTTTACTTAGACAGTGGTGCGAGTGTTCACATGACGCCGGATGTAAACCTAATAAAAAATGCATCTTATTCGCCAAAGATCAAGGAGATAATAGCAGCAAATCAAAGTGCCTATGCCTGTATTGTGCGTTGGTAGTGTAGACATAATAACAGTCACTATAAATTGCAAATTTGAGGTTACTTTGAAAGAAGTTTTATGTGTTCCTAATCTTACCACAAATTTGATCTCAATATGTCAACTCATAAAGAATGGCAATAGTGTAGAATTCAAAGATGATTGTTGCTGTGTTTACAACAAAAAGAAGGATTTGGTGGCAGTTGCTACACAAATAGATGGTGTTTACAAGTTGAGGTTAGATAATCAACAGTGTTTGTTTACATCTACTTCAGTGAGCGATGTGACCTGGCACAGGAGAATGGGACATTTAAATGTAAATGACTTGAATAAAATGCGAGACGGTGCAGTCACGGGTATATCATACACAGATAAGTGCAAGATTGACAAGAGTACTTGCACAATATGTTGCGAAGGAAAGCAGTCGCGACTACCTTTTGTCCATGCAGCAATAAGAAGCAGCAATTCATTGGATCTAGTACATGGGGACGTGTGCGGACCCATGGAGATAACCTCAATTGGTGGATCGAGATACTTTCTTGTATTTATTGATGACTACTCACGTATGGCTTTTGTTTACTTTCTTAAAAATAAAAGTGAAGTATTCAAGTATTTTAAGGAATTTAAGTCATTAGTTGAAAATCAGCAAAATAGAAAAATAAAAATATTTAGAACAGACAATGGCTTAGAATTCTGTAGTCATGAATTTGAATTTTTTTTAAAGGATTTAGGCATTGTGCATCAAAAGACAAATGCTTATACTCCTGAGCAAAATGGTATGAGCGAACGTATCAACAGAACTATAGTAGAGAGAGCTCGGTGTTTATTATTTGACGCAGATTTAGATAAGAAGTTTTGGGCAGAGGCCACAAATACAGCAGTCTATCTCAGAAATCGATCCATTGCGTCAGGTTTAAATAATAAAACACCATACGAACTCTGGACAAATCAGAAACCAGACTTAAAGCACATCCGAATATTTGGTAGTCAAGTAATGGTCCATATCCCAAAGGAGAAACGACTTAAGTGGGATACAAAGTCAAGGAAATACATACTTGTTGGTTTTGCAGAAAATGTGAAAGGCTACCGAGTGTATGACCCTATGAAGCGTAAAATCACAACAAGCAGAGATGTAGTGGTCTATGAAAATACTAAAAAGAAACATCACTCCGATGATAGTCTAAATATTCCAGTTGGGGATGTAATCCAAACTGATAAGTCAGACAGTCAAGTCAAGAGTGGCAAGGAAGAAGTAAAAGATGAATCCTCTAGCGCGGAAAGTCTAAACATTTTTTCAGGATCTGATTATCTCAATGCTTTGACTGATTTTGATTCTACATTACAGCAGACCACAGAGGAAGAAGATGAACCAGAGTCAAAAATATTACTTGCCAAGCGTACCAGAAGAGTACTAATGCGTTATGGCTACACAAACTTGTGTACAAAAACAAGTTCAAAAATTGCCCAGGATCCAGTTACCTTTCAAGAAGTCCTATTAAATCTAGATAAGGACAAGTGGATTGAGGCTATGGAGGACGAGTTACAAGCATGCAAAGACAATAAAGCGTGGGATCCTGTGAACGAACTGCCTTCAGACAAAACTCTAGTGAAGTGCAAATGGGTTTACAAAAAGAAAGTGAATAGTGATAACAGTGTGCGGTATAAGGCGCGTCTAGTGGCTAAAGGCTTTACGCAGAAGCCTGGTGTAGATTATGAAGAAACGTTTTCCCCTGTAGTCAGACATTCTACTTAAAATGTGTGAATGATATGGGTATGATTCAGTTGAATATTTAGTTGCATTGTTAGTATATAATAAAACACTGTATTTAATTTCAGAGATTTTAGTTTATTTACTGTAGTTGGGGTGTTGGAATTAATTCCGGGTTACATTAAATAAACCAAGTACCTAACGTCATTTTGTTATACTGTTGTGTATTTAGTTATCTATGCATCTATGAATAAAATCTCTGTCTATCATCTTGCCTTGAACAAGTCGGTTGCTTTATTTCTTTATCACATCAATATTCAACCCAGACTTGCAGAAAAGTCAATAGATGTCATGTATTAAAAATAAAAAAGGATAAAAATTTAATCAGACACTATCTAGATAGCATTTAGTTCGAGTTAAATCTTGCAATCATATATAAAGATAGCAGCCAATAATATGCGCGTTAAGAAAATTAAGATAATGTTGGTAGTTCTTAGTCTAAGAATGATACAGTTAAATGTGACCGAATTGGATATAGGTTCCGTAGCTCAGTTGGTAGAGCACTTGCCATGTAAGCAAAGGGTCCTGGGTTCGAGTCCCAGTGGAGCCAATATCTTTTTCAGATTTTTCTGTCTCCAGATTTTCGATTGATTTTCGCTACTATTGTCTTCATTTAATTAAATATTTAATTTTTGTTAATCGAAATAGCTGCCAACGCAACGTAAACTTATCGTTTAATTCTATAATTAGGTAACTCTAAATACCAAAGCGTTTTTCCATGTTTCAATCGGGCAACTATGCTTAGCTAGGTTGTTTGTAAATAAATAGAGAAAAAATATATAAAAGTATTACGGTTCCCAACACACACACATCTACGATTTAACATAAATGTACAACTGATTTGTCAGCTTGATTACCATCTTATAATTAAGTTTCCCAACAAAAGTGAATTGTATGTTACCTAGTTGTAGTAATTACCCCGCGATATGATAGAAAAATAAGAATTTGAGCAGTTTTAGGTGTATAATAAGGTTTTAGATACGTACCACCCTTACTGCTGGGGGCGGGCGTGAACAGTAGACGCGGAGACTTGCAAAGCAATACAGCCTTGTAGGCTTGGCGATACTGCTTGTTCATGATGACGTAAATGATTGGGTTGATGCAGGCAGACAGGTACAGCAGCATGTAGCTGATGATGTGGAGACCTGAAATAAAAAAATAATTTAAAAACTGCCATCGTCAATTTTAGGAGGGTTGTTTTTTATTTTATTTATCTTTTATTTTTTTGATTGACTCGCCAACAGAGTATTATTATTACATTTTAATTATTACATTAATTTACATTTTCAATGTGGGTACAGCGATATTCCAATTATAGGTGAGCAATTAATTAATCTCAAAATGCTTAGTGTGACTTTAATTGTAATAAGTAATAATAAATTAAATTAGAAGTAGGTACATAAAACACGAAGGATCAAAATCAAATATTAGTAAATACAAACAACACATTTACTGTACGTGTATATGCATACTCTACATATGTACATACGCACACACATGCAAATTATAGAGGCAATGCGTAAATAGGTGAATGATTTAATAATTTAATAAGTGGCTTTAAGTGAGATCGTCAGGTATGTGAAAGTGTAAGTACCTTCTGAAGGTAATGTTTTTAATGTATAACGGACTGTGTTCATTTACTGTACATACGATCAGTCACGAACATGCAATAACGTGTTATTTCAACTTGAATGGTATATTATATACATGTTTGGGAGATGGATTTGGATACCGGCGCATCGGGAACCATTTTTTTGGATAACCAACACCTCTGCCACAGATCACCCGAAGTTTGTCCGAATCTTGGCGGCGGACGCGTCTGTCCACCAACTGCGCGGCAGGCAGGATCGGAAGATACTGATTGAAGGAGACATTTTGACCTCTCGAGCCTCTCTCGGAAAATCGCCTGGCACCGCATGGAAGGGGTAGATTCATACGTCCGTCAATCCTGGACACATTTACCCGCATACCTTTTTACTCTCCTTCCTTTCGTAAAAACACCCACCATACAGCACCCCCAAGGATGACATAGACACCTGAAGGGAATTATTATCCTATAGATATTTCTTTTTGAAGTGAAACTTCTTTAGCCCCGTTAGAGTGATTTGAAATTAGGATGAAAGGGAAATGACGCACTACTACACCTGCGAAGAATCAAACTGAGCTCAAGGCTTCTATTGGTTGAGATATAAAACGGAAACGACGATAGGTCTGCGCTCATTGGCCGCTTTGTTTTTTTACGGGTCGTCGGAATATAATGCGTAAATTCGTGCCTCACCGAGCGCGCTCCATAGCGCAGTGGTATAGTGCGTCGCAAATCTAAGCTGCCAGAGAAATCCAGCGGATGGAGAAATCCATCCAAAAAAATTAAATATTTTTTTTTTTGTAAATCAATATCCAATCTTTAAACCACTTTAAAATAAACAGGCCAAAGCGACTTTCTTGTTTACGTGTGAATTAATTTTTTTATTTTCTATCGCGTGTGAATTACACACTCTAATTTTTTTTTAATATTACTCCTGCGTGGCGCTAATAAAAAAGATTAAATATGGAAAAAATGTATCAAGATATCTTCAAGGATTATGTTGAAGATAGCAAGAGACATGTGGCATATGATAAGCAAGAGTATGTTGTTCAGCTGCAAAATATCCCATGTCATGCTGTGCTGAGCCTTATGGTATGCATAGCAGATCGTTGTGCGGCACAACGATCACCTGGCGGTAGTTGTTTGGTATGAACACAACACATAGCATTCCAGGAGATATGGAATATCTATCAAATATGCCTAGTGCGCTGTTACTGCAAAGGCCACATTCCTCACCTGAAGACTGATTGCAGGTATTTGCCGTGCATTCTAACATATATAGATATCTTAGCATTCCAGGAGGTATGCACCAGTGGCGGTCAGTGACTATAAGGGATGCTGAAGTATATACCTACCTAATATCAAACATAAATACCTACAGACTAGCTAACGAACACGATGCCATTACTGACAAAAACAATATGTCAAATTAGCTTTATAAATCGCATAAATTATAACAGTTCTAAAATGAAATTTATTAAATAGATATTCGAAAGATATTTAACTTATTAATCGGCATCCATCATTCAAGCCAAATTGTCAAAATGGTCACGCGAACAAATTCTCTAAAACGTACAGAATTAATCCACGCGCTTCATAACGAAGGCGCATTAAAGTCATTTCTGTGCGTTGGATGCTCCCATCGAATGCATGTACTGCTTCAGACAAAACTTGGCAGGCAGAACTAAACGCGCATGCGTAAATATCAAACTTTTTCTAACATCGCGGATGCGGAATGGAGCAGAGAATCCATTGATGGTGGTATTGGTGCGTTTACGCGACATTCAACACACTAACGTCGATTCGAGAATGGTGTTGTTATGTATTTCGGTCCGATCCGCGCGTCGGGTTTTGTTATTTTTGGCCGCTGAGGTTAGGATGCTGTCGTTAATTTGCAGTATTTATGGCCCGTTACGGCTAGAAAAAAATAAACTTAAAGCTTTTTTTAATGCTGAATAAATAAATAACAACAAATATTATATTTATTATACGCCTCAAAGAAAGGAACAGTATTTTACAACATAGATAACCATAGATCATCTATGGTTATCTATGTTGTTAACTTGTTTTGACAGCTCCCGCTTTAAACATCAAAAAGTATAGTTTTTACGAACAAAGAACCTTAAGAGTTCTTTGCTTATTCAAGAAAATCGAGTCGCGAAGACAAGTAAAGTGTTTTTGCTAGTGGGTATTAAATATATATACCAAGATATTGATCATTCTAACAGTTGGCAATTCGTTACAAAAGTGTTGTTTTTAATCTCACAAACTTTACCATTCGCAGTGTCGATGAAAAGAAGATAAATAATTACAACATAAATATAATCACATTGACAAACAGTTACACAGAGGATGCTGATTTGCATAAATAATTGCTGAATTGTTTACATTAATCATAGAGTGAAAAATACCTTTTTGAGCACCACAAACAATAATATTTACATTGCGATTAGCAAAATTTGTTGTGGGGCATTATTGAACAATATATAAAATGCCTCAAGAAAACACTCGCTCTAAATCAAAAAATAACGCCATGACGCCCCAATCAGTTGATAACAATCAGATCCTTTTTGACTATATTGACAGTAAATTTTCTGAATTAAAAAAAGAAATGTTTAAAAAAATTGAATCAGAGACAGCTGAAACAAAAAAGCTACAGACTTCATTTCCGAAAAGTATGATGAAACACTAACTAAATTAAATGAATTGGCGGGTATTAAATCAGAAGTTGATAAAATTAAAAAATATCTGTCTAGAATTAATGATATCGATATTCGGCTTGCCGAGCTAGAGCAAAATGCCTTAAATAACCAAATTGAAATCTCTGGAGTGTGTGAAAATTCAAAGGACAACCCGATTGAAACTGCAAAGGATATAGCTAATAAGCTAGGCATCAAAATCTTGGATAATGACTTTTCAGACATATATCGTGTTCCTGACCGTCGCCAAGGTTTTCCAAGGAAAATTATCATTAAATTCCACAATTCTAGCATTACAACTCGACAAAACTTTCTTGCAGTAAAAAACCAAACCAAGAAAATAAGCCCATCCGTATACATCGGCGAAGTGTTGTCTCCATATAATAAGGACTTACTATGGAAAACCAAAAAGCGAGCCCAGGAATTAAACCATCAATATACCTGGTTTAAAAATGGAAAAGTTTTTACAAGGAAATCTACGGAATCAAAAATTATCAATATAAAACATGAAAGAGATCTACTAACACTGTAAATGTAATTTTATAGTTGTCAAAGTTTATTAAAACACCTAAAATGGCTACCAATTTGGAAGAACGCACATACCACCTGATTGAAAATGAAACTGTTACTACCAACACAGAAAACATAAAACTATGTCTAAAAAATAATTTGAAAATAATACACCAAAATATAAGAAGCATCAATAAAAACTTCGAAGGATTTCTTATAAACCTAAAACTAATAAACATTGAATTTGATATTATGATCCTAACAGAATGTTGGATTAAAAGTTCTTATACGCCAAAAAATATAGAAGGCTACTATTGCATCAACACTTCATATAATACTAAACAAAATGATGGAATTGTTGTTTACATTAAAAACAATCTGAAAACTACCACTAAAGAAATCAAAATCAATGATTCCAATTGTCTACACATACAAGCTAAGTCAGTAATTGATATACTGGCTATCTATAGATCCCCATCCACACCCAATATTATAAACTTCCTTACATCAATTGAAACTGTGTTACATAAACTAAAACACTGTAGTAATCTGTTTTTAATTGGAGACACAAACATTAATATTTTAGAAAATGGTCATCCTCAAAAAGACGATTACCTCAATGTCATAAGCTACTACGGTCTTTTTAGTTACATCAACAAACCTACTAGAGTCACTGAAGAAACTCTTTCTTGCATTGACCATGTAATCGGTAAAACGAAAAAACCGATCAACACAATAATATATGAATCCACAGTAACAGACCACTACTCTACAATATTGGAAGTTGGAAATGAAAATAAAACTAAAGATGATTCCGTAAACATATCTATCGTGAAAAATAAAATCGATTGGGATACAATTATGTTCAATATAAAAAACGAAAATTGGGAAAAATTTTATTCGATTACTGATAACGATATGGCATGGAATTATTTCACCAACTTTATTCAGAATCAAAAAAATCTATACACCCACCAGAAAGAAGTACCTAACAAAAAATATTCAATCAATAAACCATGGATTACACCTGGATTATTAAAATGCATCCGAAAAAGAGATAACATTCACAAACAAATAAGGAAAGAACCAAATAATTACTTACTTACTACATTTTACAAAAAATATAGAAATATATGTACTAAACTAATCAAACAAGCAATGAATAAATACTATTCCAGAAAAATTATTGAATGTAATAATGACTCCAGAAAGATTTGGCAAATTCTTAAAGAGATAACACATGCAAGGCAATTCAAAGATCAAATTGAGGAACTTACAATTGATGGTCAGAATGTGAATTTTAACTTGGACCCGAAGACTATTGCCGATCATGCAAATACATTTTTTAAAAACGTTGGAGCAAATTTGGCCAGTAAAATAAAAGAAAACATCAACTGCAATACTAAAACTCCACCACCAGATGATAATCTCCGAGAAGAATCTTACACAAAATTTACTCTAAAAGATGTATCGATGGAGGATATCATCAAAGAAATCGACTCACTGAAAGAGAAGACTTCACCTGGACATGACAAAATACCAAGTAAACTACTAAAATCACTGAAATCTCATGTAGCCGTTCCCCTCAAATTCCTAATTAATAAGAGCTTCACTCAAGGCTGTTTCCCAAGTGTACTTAAACAAGGTATTATCTCTCCAATTTTTAAAGGTGGGAAAAAAACTGAAATTACCAATTACAGACCAATTTGTGTTCTAAGTGCACTCTCTAAAATTGTTGAAGGAATACTGAGAAATCAATTGATTACTTACCTTGACTCTAGTAATATATTATCAGCAAATCAGTTTGGTTTTCGCCATAACTAATCAACCTCAGACGCCATCGCTAATGTTACAGACTTCATAACAAGTAATGTTGACAAAGGAAATAGATTATTAGAATTAAAAATCCTGTTTTATTCGAATATTCCATCAATAACACAGCTTTAGAAAGAGTCACGGAAATGAGAGATCTTGGAATTATTTTGGATGAAAAACTAAGTTTCGCTAATCATATCCACCAAATTGTAAACAAAGGTATGAAAACACTAGGTTTCGTACTAAGAACAACCAAAAACTTTAATTCCATACAAGTCATTAAATTATTATATGTATCTCTAGTTAGAAGTCTAATGGAATATAACTCGGTAGTTTGGTCTCCATCTTACAAAATTCACATTAATAACATTGAGCGAATACAAAAAAAATTTCTGCGTTTTATAAATTTTAAATTAAATATCCCACTAGAAGACTTGAAATATAATTTATTATTAAATGTTTTAAAAATACACACACTAGAAGACAGACGTAAAATAAACGACTTAACATTTTTATTCAAAATACTTAACTCTAAATTTGACTGTTGCGAACTACTGCAACTCATAAACTTACGAATACCGACAGTAACTACACGACAAAATACACTATTCTACTGTAGCATTCATAAGCGGAACTACATTGCCCACTCTCCAATACAACGATTTCACACTATGGGAAATCAGTACTTAAGTGATATTGACATATTTGACATAAACTTGGCGAAATTTGTTGATCTTTTAAAAAACTTATTATTCCAAAACTATTCCTAAACCTATCTGTTTTTCTGAAAACCCTGTATTTTTGTATTTTTATGACTTGTGTGCTTTTTTATCAAATTTTATTTTTATTATTCTGTATATGTTAAATAATCTGTCATGAATCATTTGTACTACCAAAATGTAAAAGCCCATTGGGCGTTAAATAAATAAATAAAAAAAAAATAAAAAAAATTTTCCTTGATCTTGCAAAGGCGTTTGATACTGTGAACCACAAAATACTTTTAGATAAACTTAAGAGGATAGGAATATCAGATACAGTTCTCCAATTATTTCATAGTTATCTAACTGATCGAACGCAATGTGTTAAAATAAACAGTACCTATAGTAGTTCCCAAAAAACAGTTTGTGGCGTTCCACAAGGTAGCATCCTAGGACCCTTATTATTCTTAATATATATTAATGATCTATGTAACCTACAAATTTGTGGACAAATCACTACTTTTGCTGATGATACGGTTTTGCTATTTTACGCCAAATCTTGGGGTGAAGTCTTTAAAACGGCAGAAAATGGCTTTCGCATTGTTAAAGATTGGCTTAACGCTCACATACTAACCCTGAATACAGACAAAACCAAATTCCTAACATTTCGAATATCAAATAAGCTCTTGCCTTCACAACAAAGCCTTAAACTTCACAGCTGTAACCCGTTATTAACTCCATGTACCTGCCCTTCTATAAGTAGAGTTGACAGTATTAAATATCTTGGTATTCAAATAGATGATCTTCTTAAATGGAACGTACATGTCACAAACCTAACGACAAAACTGAGAAAACTTGTCTACTTCTTTAAAAATGTTAGAGATATATTAAATAGAAAACAACTGAAACAAGTTTACTATGCTCTTATACAATCATCACTTGAATATGGTATCATCAGCTGGGGAAGTGCTGCAAATACTTGCCTGGAGCCTTTAGTAAAGATCCAAAAACTAATTTTGAAAGTCATTCTTAAAGTCCCGTTGAGAACTAGCACTGATTTTATTTTTAAGACACTAAATGTTCCTAACCTGCAAAAATTGTATTCAAAAAATATCCTGCTTTATCAATTTAAAAATACACACATGTTTGAAGAACGAATAAGCACTAGAGCCTTAAGAGAGTCAAATGTAAAATCCTTTAACATCCCAGTTTGTCAAACCTCTTATGGGCAAAGAAGTTTTAAATATAATGCAACAAAGCTGTTCAATTCTCTACCTCCTGAAATTAGAAACACGCAATCCAAAAATGCATTCAAAAGTAAAATCATTGATCACCTCAAATAAACATTACCATCACGAGTATTTAATAACATACTTACCTTTATACCTACTGTGTGTATATATATGTAACCATGTAGCTACTGTAATCTTCTATATATATGTAACATACTTGAATTGTATATTTAAAGAAAAAAAAAAAGATTTTATATCAACCTGTCACTTTCATAATATTTTTCAAAATATTACTTAAACAAAATCATAGATAACCACTCTGTAAATTGCCATCTCAACACAGGCGTTTCACACCTAGTGAGATGGGCAATACGTCACTATTATAATGAATGTAATATGAAAATAATGAAATAAATAAAATAAATAAATAAATAAAATAAAATTTATAAATCTATAAATTCATGTACTCTTAGTATCAGGTACTTTCCCACCTTGTCTTCCCCATATCCTTCCCCTTCCACTAACTTCAGCCTCACAATCGGGGATGTCGTAATCTCACTGCGTTCAGACTGTTGAGAGCGGTTGAGACTCTTGCTCTGTATTCACACAATAATGCATGATGTATGAATAAGTAATTGACTTTATTATTTTATGAAATGAATTCTATATAAACAAAAATTTTAACAAAACAAAAAACGACTTCAAAAAATGCACTAAAAAGTAAAAATATTATTTCGTATTCTTCTACAACTTTATAATCGACTTACTTTTTCTACTCATCAATATGTAGGTACGATTGTCATTTTTGGAATCGGTGTCAGTCATGGTAGGTTTGTAACTACATACATAGTTATAGGTGAGATGTGCTTGTGTTGCACAAGCGACTTGACGAGGCGAGAGCGGGGCCGCGGCGTGAGGGGAGCTGTCAAGTAAACACGCCGCGCCGGGCCGGGTACCTTTGCTGACACCGACTCCAAAAATAACAATCGTACCTACATATTGATGAGTAGAAAAATTAAGTGGATTATGAAGTTGTAGAAGAATACGAAATTATTTTTTTACTTTTTAGTGCATTTTTTGAAGTCGTTTTTTGTTTTGTTAAAATTTTTGTTTATTTTTTGATTTTTAGTGAATCCGAAGTTCACTAATTTGTCTGAATATGGGTAGATCTACTAAACGTGCTGCTCATATGAGACAGACATAATTTGACCATAACGACATTAGGGTCAAATTAAGAGATTCGGCCGAGTTTCGTTAATTTGCTCCTAAGAATTGAAGAGTTCCGTTACTTCGTCATGGATCCGATAATCAAAACTAACCAAACTCTCATCAATTTATCCTTGAAGTACATCCTTTCCAATAAAAAAAAAGAATCATTGAAATCGGTTGGCGTGATATTGAGTTATTCGTCCATTTGTCGCGCACATACTTTATGCAAATTTAAGACTTATATGGTTTTCTCATGGATGCCATTGTCAGAACTAGACCAAATTAAAATGGGACTACATGGGAAGAACCAGCTTTCAAATAAAAAAAGAATCATCAAAATCGGTTCACCCAGTCGAAAGTTCTGAGGTAACAAGCATAAAAAAAAAATAATAATAAAAAATAAAAAAAATACAGTTGAATTGAGAACCTCCTCCTTTTTGAAGTCGTTTAAAAAGTAATTGAACGCTGATGGAAAGCATTTTTTTAATTATTTATTTATTTTAGGGAAATCAACAGTTTACCATTTGATTAATTTTAACATTATTTATTTAAGAAAGATTGTTCTTTTATCTAGTAAAGGTTTGTTTTAAATAATGAGAGAAAATGTTTAGTTTTAGTATAATAAGGTTATACCGTAGGTCGTTGGCAGATTTGTTAAATTTTAAAGCAAAATTATGCAACACACATTTCAAATCATATAATCATGCAGTAAAATAAAATAAATCAAAAAATTATCAAGGAAAGATACTTTTCAAAATTTTAATTTTAGTTCAAATAAAATCTTTTAAAAAAAGATCCGAGAACGTGTTTTGTGACCAAATATAATAGTAAATAGTAAAATATAATAGTTTATTTATTTATTTACGGTCTTACATATATATATCAGTTTTTTTACATTTTTATTTTATTAGACATTATTGAAAAATTATAAATACTTACAAAAAAAAATAATTACAAAAAGTACGTGGTTTTTTTTTAGTTTTATCATCACACGTTTGAGCATTTTTGAATATAGGTACATAAATATGTAAATATATATTAAAACAAATTCTTCAAACCGATATTGAGTTATTATTTAAAAATGCTGGTACGGAGAATAATTGATCTTTTCAACGGGACCGCCCTGTACAGTTGCAAGGGTACAATCGCAATACCGTATTTTGACGAAATTTAAATTCTCGGCCGCTGATTAATCGCCCGTAATCTTACAAAAACTAAGAGATATTACATTATTAGGTAGGTAGTTAGGTAGTACATAATACATGTCATTACATAATGTATATCATTACAATTATTGTGATGACCGTGGCCGGTTATCAACGTTACTCTCTGGACTCCGTTGGATGGATCCAGATTCCTTGGGATGGTGATCTCAGTACAGGGTGAGGTTGCCAATAATAAGTCGTGGGTAGACTATTGATGTTTATTCCGAGATTGTGTACAGGTGTGCTTCGTAGGAAGCCTGAAAGCAAAGAGGACGAGAGACAGCAATCACACCCTTTTATACGTTACTCATGCTTTCTCACTCATACATGCATGTCTCTTTTATACCGCAAGACATACGTTCACCACATCCCTCCACACTTAAATCCGAAGACAGTTACACAACATGATGCTGATAATTAATTACAATACATACAATATTCCAATATTTACAATGTAAGTAATTCATGTTGAGTCGAGAGCTGAGTCCTGTCTTCATTGACTCATCTGTGTGTCCGTGGTCGTAGTCGGTCCTTCCAATTTCCCGACATAGAAGCCACTGGATCACTGGAGCTGGAAGGAGAAGGAGAAAGACCCATTAGACTGTCATCCGGCACAAAGCTGGAGACATCGTAATCGTCATACGACAGTCTCTTCGTCTCAGACGCGATATAAGGATTGCTGTGTTTCTTTTCCCATGATACACACAATTTAGACAACTGATCAAAATGCCTTTTCCAATACATAAGTTTACCATTTAAATTTACCTCAATTATATAAAGTTTTTTTCTTAATTGTTTATGTACCTTCCCTGGTACCCATTTATCATTGTTTTGGTCTCTGAAATCTCTAACCATTACCTTTTGATTAATCGAAAAACCCACCGATTCTTTATTATTTCTCTTATAATAATATTTTTGATTTTCCTGACATTTAGACATTTTAAATTTTGTTTCTTTCTTAATTATATTATCCTTATCTCTCCCCCCTCTCGGTACAAAACTGTTTAAGTTTGACCTTAGTTTCCTTCCAAACATTACAACTGCAGATTCTAAGCCAGTTGTACAGTGTGGTGCATTTCTCTAATCAATTAAAAAATTTCCTAATTTTTCCTCATAACCTGACTGAAACTTATTTCTTATCATCATTTTTAAAAAAAAATTTTTACACGTTCGAACCGCGTTTTCTGCTAAGCCGTTTGATTGTGGATGATTTACCGCAGTAGTTAAATGTTTGATGTTATTCATCTCACAAAACTCTTTGAAGTCCGCTGACATGAAAGCGGCTCCATTATCTGAAACTATTGTCTGTACACTCCCGAAATAACTAAATAAACCCTTTAATATTTTAATAGTGTTATACGAATTCAGAGAATTTACCTCTACACAGTCTAACCATTTTGAGGTTGAGTCAATAATCACAAGAAAATATTTATTTGCAATTGGGCCCGCATAATCAATATGCACCCAACTCCATATTTCTTCAGTTATAGGCCACGGAGTCAATTCGCTCTTTGGTTGAGAAGGTTGAACCTCTGAACAAATTTCGCATCCTCTCGCTAAAAATTCAATATTTCCATCTATCCCTGGCCACCAAAATATACCTCTGGCTAAACCTTTCATCTTTGCTATACCTAGATGAGATCTATGTAACAAGTTTAAAATTTTTTCTCTTAAAATAACTGGAATTATTAGCCTATGATTCCAGAAAAAACAATCATCAATTATGGATAATTCATTCCGTTTAATCCAGTAAATCCATTTTGAATCCTCCTTGTTAATTTTATTTGGCCACCCTGTTCTGAGATAATGTTTAATTTCCAATAAAATTTTATCTGTACTTGATTCCGATTTAATTTCCTCGACATCTATAGGTAAATCTCTGTTATTTTTAAATAAACTTAGAATTTGAGTATCAAAGTCATTCTCTACGTGAACTGGTTCCTCGACAGGAACGCGAGACAAATAATCCGAACAGTTCAATGCCGATTTCACGTACTGTACTTTATAATTGAACGACGAAAGAATTACACCATAACGTTGAAGTCTGTTACACGCTAATACTGGGATACCTTTCTTATCACCAAAAATTCTACATAACGGTTCATTATCTATTTCTAAAATGAATTCCCTTCCATAAATATACTCAAAATTTTTTTTCAACGCAAACACAATAGCTGTTGCTTCTAAGTCCAAAATTGAATATTTCTTTTCTGCTTCAGTTAATTTTCGAGAAACAAAAGAAATCGGTCTCTGTAAATTATTATCGTAACAATACAAAAGTGTCGCCCCCAACCCTTTGTTGAGGCATCTGTAACAATCTTCAATGTTTCATCCGGATCATAATGAGCTAGCACTCTATCATCACATAAAATTGACTTAATTTTATTAAAAGCTTCCAAGCAATTTCGATTAAACTCAAAATGTGTATTTTTCCTCAATAAATTATGTAACGGATCTAGTAGTACTGACATATTAGGTACAAATGACCTGTAAAAGTTCACTAACCCCAAAAAACTTCGTAATTCAGTAATGTCTTTAGGTTGCGATACTTTACTAATAGCGATAGTTTTGTCTTTCAATGGTTTAATTCCTTCTTTTGAAACTTCAAACCCTAGAAAAGTTACTGATGACGCCTTAAAAATACACTTGTGAATATTTACGCTAAATCCACAATATTTTAATCTATTTAACACTGCTGTTAAATTCTCATTATGTTCTTCTTCCGAATCTCTTGTTACCACAATATCATCTAAAAATACAGCTGTTTTTTTCAAACCTTGCAAGCATGAAGCTATCGTTTTACAAAAAATAGCCGGCGCGCTATTAATTCCAAACACTAATCTCGTGAATTTAAACAATCCTAAATGACTAGATATAGTTGTGAAATCTTGACTTTCCTCATCTAGTTCTAATTGTAGGTACGCTTGCCTCAAGTCAATCTTGGAAAAAATTATTCCACCCGCCATATGAGAAAACAACCATTCTATCCGTGGCATCGGATATTTATCTACCACTAGCTGTGGATTTATTGTTGCCTTATAATCACCGCAAATCCTTATTTCCCCATTACTTTTTACTATGGGAACGATTGGTGACGCAAACTTACTATAGTTTACCGGAACTAAAATACCTTTCGATTGTAAACGGCCCAATTCCGATTCAACCTTTGCTTTTAAAGCAAACGGTATATTTCTCGGATTGCAGAATTTCGGTTCCGCATTCTCTTTTAATTTCAAATGCACTTTGTATTTATTGAATCTACCCAGTTTCTCCGAAAAAACCTCCGGGAATTTCCGAATTAATTTATCTACTACACTAGTATTATTCTCCACCATATTGTGAGAAAAATTTTCACTTCCCTCCTGGGATAAAGTAGATTGTAACCCCGTAAATCCAATATTAAACTTTTTAATGAAATCACGCCCTAGAACAGTAGTTGTTCCATTTTTTACCACTCAAAATTCTAACATTTCCCTATAACCGTTAAAATCAACTGTTAATAAGATACAACCCAATAAATTCAACTTACAGTTAGCGTAACCCGTTAAGGTTAAATCCTTTGATTTTAAATCCAAATGTTTGAAATGTTTAACATAATCTTTGTCTGTTAAAATCGAGACTGCAGCTCCTGTGTCTAATAACCCGTTTAGTTCCACATTATTAACTAAAACTTTGCACAATATTGGTTCACAATATACTGAGTTTATCCGAAACATTTTTTTATGTTCCTGCGTATTGACGAACACTGAAGAAATCTTATTATTATTTAAACCGCGACATATCTTCCCAATATGCCCTTTTCCTCTGCATCTATAACAAAACACGTCTTTCAATTTACAATTTACTGAATCGTGATAACTCCCACAATGTTTACATTTTGTTCGGTCCGCTGACCTCGCTCTGAATGTAACATTCTTGTCCGTAGTTCTATAAAAATGTTTACCCGCCGAATTTTGTTTTTGTGACAAATTGTTCAATCTATTTTTAAATTTATTTACTATATCTACACTTTCCGTTTTAATTTACTTATTCATTATCTCGAACGAATCCATAGCAATAGCACATTCTATAACCTTTTTTAATGAAAAGTTTTCAGCCTCTACATATAATTTCTCCTTAATACGCCCCACTCGAAGACCGGTGACAAAAACATCTTTTAAATTATATTCAAGTCTGTCCTCGAATTTACAAAATCTAACGAGATTTCTTAACCGTGCTATATAATCATTAACCGATTCTGAACTTTTTTGCTTCGTAGCAAAAAAAAAATTCGCGCTCTTTGAACACATTTCGTTTGATACCTACATGATTCTCTAGTAATAACAATAAATTTTCGACCGTAATATCTGTAATTTTTTTAGGAAAAAACAAATCAATCAATAAATCTATTGTCTCTGTGTGTAAATGAGATATTAAAACCGCTCTCTTTTTCTCTAACGAATTTAGTTTGTCATCATTGACAAGGATGAACTGTTCGTATTGCAACACGAACGTCTCCAGTTTGTCCCTCAAATGACAAAACCTGGGCAGTTCTCCCCCTTCCATCTTCATACAGATACAATGAATAAAAGCAGAAAAAAATTAACAAACAGCACTCAACTCACGACTCTGTTGACTTGATGCTGCTCCGATCTCGCCCTTCCGCGGACCGTCTCCTGGCTCCTGAACCCTGGTCGTCCTTCTAATGCGCCTTCCGTGAGGTCTGCACCTGTCCAGCTCTTCTCTTGAAGATCCGGACTTCCGTATTCCCGCCTTACGAGAATACTCCTCCAGGTTCTCGGCACTGAATAACCCTATCCAGCGCCTTGAAGTTCCACGGATGCCAATTCTGCTGCTCTTGCTCTTCCTGAATGTGATCTGGCCTGATGCTGCCCGATCACCTATTGTCCAATGTAGCCTCAATCTCGGATGTTGCCAAATGATTTTGGCTGCTGCGTAAATCTGTTCCTTTATAGGCTGCGCCAAATGTGATGACCGTGGCCGGTTATCAACATTACTCTCTGGACTCCGCTGGATGGATCCAGATTCCTTGGGATGGTGATCTCAGTACAGGGTGAGGTTGCCAATAATAAGTCGTGGGTAGACTATTGATGTTTATTCCGAGATTGTGTACAGGTGTGCTTCGTAGGAAGCCTGAATGCAAAGAGGATGAGAGACAGCAATCACACCCTTTTATACGTTACTCATGCTGTCTCACTCATACATGAATGACTCTTTTATACCGGAAGACATACGTTCACCACAATTATGCAGTTTTGTACTCATTTAAATACACTTTTGATACATTTAAATATTTATTTTCATGTAATTAATAAAAAATACGCTTTAAATAAAAATAATCGATTTAATTCAAATAAAAACAATTGTTTCCGATTGAATACTATAGTTTTCTCATGGTGACATTGCAAATTATTTTTATTAGTGGCGTTTTCCGATTTACCGAAAAAGTAGCGCTTGTATTTTTAATCCGAAAAATATGAAAATCTGCAGAGTACGCCTATTGTTTCATGCCGTGGACTATATTTTTCAATATAAAAATTGAAACTGGAACCCAACAATATTCTCTCTCTGTAACGATCCAAAATATTACATTTTTTGTGCAACTGCATACGATAACCTCATATTTTTATTGTTGAAATATCACATAATCGAAACATACGAGTATGTTTTTAAATGGATACGATTTTAGATTTTCACGGCCAAAAATTATTTTGTTATTAGTTTTTGGGGTATTATGCCGTGTTACGCTACCTCCTTCTTTAGCCAACGTTTCGGACAGCGTTGCAGTGTCCATCATCAGGGCAGATGTGTAATAGTTAGGGGTGATGTTTGTACTTATCTACTTAGGAGCGATACCGTGTCGCCAGCTCCACTCCTCTACGAGGATTTGGATTTGTCCCTGAGGACCTGGGAAGACCCAAAACTCATAGAGCGCGCCTGATTACTGAGGCAATTGAAATTCACATGAATCCTATAAATATTAATAGAGACGACGGAGCTAAGCTCAATAGTTCTTGGTATCCGGTAATTGACGGTTACATCAAGGCTAAGCCCAAAAAAACATGTTGAAGTATATTGTAGCGCCAGCTCGTAGAGGAGTGGAGCTGGCGACACGGTATCGCTCCTAAGTAGATAAGTACAAACATCACCCCTAACTATTACACATCTGCCCTGATGATGGACACTGCAACGCTGTCCGAAACGTTGGCTAAAGAAGGAGGTAGCGTAACACGGCATAATACCCCAAAAACTAATAAAAAAATGATTTTAAATGTTTATTTATTACATCTATATAATACGAAAATGAATCCCTACTTCCCTTAGTCATGCCATAACTTCAGAAGCACTTTATCTATATCAGTATATTTTTTAAAGTTTTCTAATACTTTATGGAAGGTTATTACGGAAAGAAAAATTAAGAAAATTTCATAATTTCAGAAAACGACTATTTTAACTTTGCATGTTTGACAGTTCGCGCGTTTGATGAATGTGCATTTAGCAGGCAGCCGATTTTTTATTGGATTAAAGATATCTTGAGTACCAAATTAGATTGATTGTTCTTAATAAAAAATTGTAATAGGTGGCACGCGAGCTGTTTGAAAACTGAATATACTGGGACTGAATATATGGAACGCGGGAGGGGGGTTGGCGGGACGGGGAGCGGGAGAGGGGAGAGGGTAGGCAAGGAAGGTGAAAGGGGAACGCGGGAGGGGAAGGGGATGCTGGATGCGGGAGGGAAACGGGAACGCACGGGAAAGGACATGCAGGGAGAAACAATTTATTTCTTATCGTAGAAATTTAAGGTATTTATAGTAAATAAAATAAAAATTAAGAAAAAAAATTACAAAGCGCGAAGAAAAATGTCAGTACCAAAAGGTTTTTCACATCACTAATTTTTCAAACGCAACTCCTTCTAAAAATTAGTTCACAAGTTTTTATTGACTTTGGCAACATGTTGTTTTTTAAGGTTTTTTGACCTATTTATTTTGATATCTGAGAATAACAAGTCCATCGTTTCCATTTAGTCTTATATTATGAACATATTCCACTATATTGTTAAATTCTATTGAGATGTGACTCTTCGGTTGTTGATAATCTGCACCTTCTTACCCATTTTTCCTTCTCAGAACTTCCTCCAATTCCTTTCCATAATAATACCCTCCACACCGAAACTCCCAAGATAACATAGACTGTGAGGAAAATTCCCCAAGTTTCCGACATAAAAATATTTTACCATCAGGTACTTTATGACTTATCTGACTTCTTTATAATCCTGTTAACATTTAACAGATTATGCCCAAATATCGATGTGTTTAACACGAACGTTGCTAAATTCATAGCATTCATAAAAAATAACACTCGATTGAATGCCTCATGTTTAACCAAAAACTTAATATTTCATTGATTTCCTTATTTCCTTATTTCTATTTTCTTTTTTTTTTAGTTCATCACATTTTCTTTCCTACTTTTAGCAGTTCGAATTTAAATAATATCACTTCCTGAAAGATATTATTGATATCATTAATATTTAAATGTAAACCCTCGAAAAATTTCATCTAACCCTTTTTGTAGACTTAAGTAAATTAAGAAGAAGACTTTATTAGAATTATTTATATCAGAAATAGGTATTGTTGTGTATTTTTGTATTATGGTTCTAAATTTCAATTTGTCATTATTTTATTGGTCAATGACATACGAGTACATATTATTATGACTGTCATTTATGAATTTATAAAGACTGTTTATAACGCTAATAAATAAAATAAAATAAATATTATAGGCAGTTTCTGTATTGCTTTTCTGAATTCTGACATAATCGGTTACAATTTTGACAGAAACAATTAAATTCAAAACCACTCCGAGTTCATTAAACCAGACTACAATCACAGGCACACTACCGAAATATTGATATTTTTGAGAATGTATACTATAGTATTACTTCAAATTTATTCTGAAGTTATTATTTAAGTCCAGTTGGGCGTAAACAAACTAATAATAGAATAATATGCAAAGTTTACTTTCATATTGAAAATCTGCACTGTTTATTCTTCCAGACAAAAGCTTCTGTTCTTTGGTGAACTTTTAAATCTATTCAAAGCTTTTACGTTTAATATCTGTGGAAGAGATTGCGTTAGGTTCCAGAACCGAGACGACACTAACCAGTACTAAGCACCTCCGTCATACAAATACTCGTAGTTCCACGCAACGTTAAAACATTTTGTTTGGTAAAACTTGCAGTCGCTACTATGGCTTTTGAAAATTCAATTACAGCCGTTACACATTGTAGTCTGGGAGGTTCTGATATAACGGACTTTGTGATTTTGTACTGCATTTAACTTGTAACATCATACCCAATTAGGAGGGATGAACATATTTGGACTGTTTTTAAAGCAGGTTTTCAATACAGCTAAAATTTTGTTTAAGAGGAACGATTGTGCGGCCCATTTCATACAATTATTAATTTTGGATTTCAGATCAAAATATTCAACCAAACTAAAAAAATATTTTTCTTATCAAATGGTATGTCAAATATTTAGCATAGATGTGAGCTACTTTATTTATTTTTGCTTTAAATTAATGTTCGCTGGTCCGCCCTCACCTTGAATATGCTAGTGTCATTTGGTCTCCTTTTTATGCTATCCACATTTGTTACATCGAATCTGTACAACATCGCTTCCTACGAGGAATTGCTTGGAGGTTAGGACTTGAAAGAGGAGAATACTCGTATGATGAAATTGAACAAACTTTAAACATTTCCTCTTTAGAAAAACGTAGAAAGGACTCTGATCTAATATGCATTTTCAAAATTATCAACAGTATTACTGACACACCTGCTTTGTTACAACTCATCCAGTTCAACATTCTTTCCCGTAGACTCCAAAATAATGAATTGCTGTTCCTCAATCAACATTCTACTAATTATGGATATCATTCTCCTTTATCCAGAATGTCGAGACTTGTCAACGCAAATCAAAGCTTTGAATTTTTTGGTGTAAGCCTAAATGACTTTCGGCAGTCGTTACGCAATGTGGTTTTTTAAAGTCTTTTCAAATCCATCTTCAAGCTACTTATAGTTATCTTCTCTACGTACTTTTATATTATATGTATTTTGTCAATGCTCTTCATCTATGTATATGTAATCTCCTTTCATTGTGATCTCTCTTTTTCTCTTTTTTTCTATTCGTGTTATTGTTTATTGGACTATTTGTCCGTAAATAAATAAATAAATAAATAAATAAATAAGATATAGGCCATAAAATTTTTTTATGTGTCACGATTTTAGAGGCAACTCGGGAAATTTTTTGTGAGTAAACGAAAAACATCTAAAAAAAATTTTACTACGTTTATTTTAAAAATATGATGAAAAATAAAATTAAAATAAAACATCGTTAAAAATGCGCTTTTTTGGGTAGTAATTTTATTATATAAAAGAGTTTTTTTTCGGACTAATAGGTAATTTTTACACCCATCAAAATGATTTCTTTTATTATTTTTTTTATTTTATTTTATATTTCATTACACTGTTCGCCGGATTCGATATTATAATTTTTGATTTTGGTCAAATAAATTTGTAGGTACCTATTATAAATCTACAAAATGTTTGCCTCTATATTGAATCTAATAATATTGGAATCGTAATCATAACAAATGTCGATTTTTTTTTCATTACCGCGTTTATGTACATTATTAACCTTCCGTCAAGCGCAATGCAAATCCTAACACGATCGGACGCAATTCATCTGTGAGATTAAATCACAGAAAAACAGATCAAAATAGATTTTTCGCTCAATTTAATTGTATTTGTGTTCCAAAAGTCATATAAAAGAAATATAAAAGCATATAACAAATAATAAAGTTACCTATATAAAAATCGTATAATGTAAACGAAATCAGCAAAAGGTACTTATAAAAACATTTCATGATTTGTGTGATAACACTTTAAAAAAAGAGTAGTTAATAATACCATAAAATAATATTGGGACTGCTCAAGAACAAAAAAAAAGCAATAAACAGGCTTCAGACTGAAATGCAGTATTGAATAAATACATCAACATTACTTACACAATCGGGCGCAATTCATCTGACGGATTACTGTATACCTAGCAGCGACCCACAACGAGACGTACGGAAATTGGCCCTCTGTGAGTGATGGGGAAGGAGAAAAAGTTAGGAGGCCACGCCCCTAGATCGGCGATATTTACCCTTTGGCACAAAAATAACCGATCACTTCATCTCACAGATTTGTCGCGCCTGACGGAAGGTTAAATTTATTACTTCATTTTATTGAATTTCGTATAGAAAGTGGGAGCCTCAATACGGATAAGACCAACATTATCAAATTAGGTTGTAAAATGAATCGTAAGTTATTGCATCAAAAAAAAAAAATAAATAAAAGCTGCAGTTTTCTCTTCTAAAAAAAATATGTGCAGTTCACAGGCGGTAGAAGTGAAACCTTCAGAAAACTAAAGTAGACAACAGTGGGAAGGCTACGAAGCACTGCACAAGGAGAAGGCCGATTATTCTATATCATTATCTCACAGGCCAAATCCTATGGTATAGATGTATGTGTTTGTCTCCTCTTTTTAGGGTCGCTTTATCGTTTCATCGAGTTTAAAATCACAACGGTGCCAAAAAAATTTTTACTTCAAAAATATATTTTGATTAATTGATTTGCAGCATTTTTTTTTCAAAGCTTGCTTTTTTCTTTCAGAAACTTAATATATTTTTTTCAAATGTGTGATCAAAATAGAAAACTTACATGTCAACATAATTAATAACGACTTCAAAGGAATTTTCATTTCGGATTCCTTAGAAATTTGCTTACAAAGAGAGCGTTCGTTCACGTTTGCGGACAAAAGCTTATACGTACGTGAATTTCCTCACGTAAACCATTTCCTCAATACAGATTCCTCAAATCTGATTCGGAGTTATAATGAATTTAATGCGGAAAGTAAAATTTGTTCGGAGTTTGAATATTTAAATAAGGAAACTTTCGGGTTCAACGACATTCCTCCGGGTGCCAACGAACCGCGAAGAAAAGTTCTACTCAATTTTCAACAACAAAAAGCTCCAAAGACGCCCACTATTTCTATTTTGAAAACAATCAAGCGGAATGTCAAAAACTGTGATGAATATTGTTTTAACAGCTCCAAATAGAGTGCGTCCCTGTTAACGAGACCCTTACAGACACTTTAATACACGTCTGTTGTAAAATTGAGCGTGGGCGCTATGTTTCTATCGTGACATGATTGGTTAAATAAAAAAGTTGTTTTTTGAAGTGCTGATTGCCTTGAGAGAATCAACTCGTTTTTTTCATGTAGTACTAATAGAAGGGGTGGTTACGCATTGCAATATGTTTTTTGTTTGTTCTAAATTTTAAATAAATATATATCACAAGCATGGTACTTACTCACTCCTTGGAATTAACCAAGACACCGAAATGGATTGTTTTTCAAAAATAGATTCTAAAACATGAAAATTACTGACACTGTTTGTTTTGAAAAATTTTCATGCATTGAAAAGAAACTTTGAGTTTGTGTATTCATTGACAAATTTAATCTCTTGTAAAAACTTATGAATCACCCAAGGATTGCATTGACTGCATCTAATTGTTCATTGGATGACATTAAGGAGGCCTCCACACTTCAAGATCAGCAAAAAACAAGGTTGGTGGATTTGTTCTATTCCCTGGAGTTCCTCTTTGTGCCATTTGTGATATATTTGTTCGCAAGTAGAGTTTTTTCATAATCATAATTTCTTGGGTATTAAGCCCAGAGGGTCTGGGGTTGTTTACACACCTCAGGCTCGCATATTATAATGCAAGGGGTGAAACCAAATCAAAGCGAATTTAAAAAAATACATGAACTAATGAATAATATTTTTTTCCTACAATCTTCGTAATTAATTTACAATGCTTAGTCAGTCTTTATGCTTAGTCAATTCGAGGCTTTATAAGTGAAGAAGTCATTTAACCTATTTTTAAGAGCAGCATCGTATTATACATGTATATAACAATCAGATAGCCTAAACCGGCTACAGTTTCTGTTATTTCACTTCACAGGTTCCGAGCTCTATTCTCTTCAAAACGGGATATTTTTGTATCGTTTCTTCCTTGGTTCCTCGTTGCTGAGGATCAGGAATCAGGACCCCTACTTCAATTCCAATGGTGGACAAGATTCCTCCATTCCTCGCGCTCCTGAACTGCGTGGAGAGACAAGGACACAGTCATACCGGGCACCAGTGACACATGATCACTTCAGCGCATGGATGACTTATCTCTGCTTCTGCTGCCAAACACTTTGCCAGTGGTTATGAGCTTCTCCAAGTTGGAGTTCTCAGTTTAGCGAGCCACGTGCAAAGATAGATCCCGCGATATTTGGGCAGAGAATTTGCACATTGCTGGTAAATCTAAGAGAGCTTGCTGTTCCTCAATACAAAGGACTTTCCCATCAAAACCGTGGTTACCATTACCATTTTTACAAAAAATAAACTTCCTCACCTATACGAATGACAATTGGACGTTGTTCCTTTCTCTCACCCAATTAAAATTCACGTTCTTGACTCCGAGTTTGTACTGAACTGCAGATCGCAAACTTTTTTGTTATTCCTCTCTAAACACACATCCTCTTTTCTATCAAGACCTGCCTAAAATTGCCTCCTCTCCATTCAACGTCTCTTCTCTCCTAGACTCAAATCTTTCATGTAATTTTGAAATTTGCCCATTTAAATAAAATTAATATTTAAATTCACCTTCTTTCTCTTCATAATTTTTAATGATGTCCTAGAACCGTCGGACTTAAAGGATGAATGCCAGAAATATTTGAAAAAAATGTATACATAATTATTGGAAAAATTTCAGGGTTTTTGTATTTTATTTTTATTTCGTACGGTAGATAAGAAATATTTTATAATGTAGATCTGACGAAAGAACGGTGAGTGCAGGTGAAATGAGATCTGCAGGCATATGTGCAGTAAAACCGCGAAGACTGAGTGAAAATATCCGAGAAGAGTATTAATACAAGCCTTTTCCTGTAGAAATATGAGTTGATGAGATGAGGTGGTTTTGTTGTCAGTAATTTAGACAACCAAAAGCCTTGCCAAAGAGCGCAGTAAAAATCATCCATTAATGTGAAGTGTGTCGAGAAATGTTTTGTTTACAGAATATTACAGTTGAAATTTAATTTGCGTTGTAAAATGTGCAAGTTTATTTCACTATATGATATCATATTTTCATGCGGAAAACACTCCATTTTCACGGGGAATGAAATTGCATTTTCAATTTTCAATTTTACATTGTATTTTCATTTTTGGACATATTACGAGCGACAGGTTTTAAGAGTTTGTTGAAATGAGTGTTCCGATAAATGAGCAATCGATGTGAAATCGGTGCGTCACGTTAATTAAAATGCACTTTTGCGAAACAAACTAATAAGCCTGTTGCAAAAATAACTTGTTTAATATAACGCTGCATTAAACTGCATTAGTAATGCAATTTTAGGCGAACTTTAAAATCTCGAATTGCCTTGCTGATATTTTTAGCATTTTGAAAAATACTTATTTCTAACATCAAAACGTAGGTGTATAAGTCTATAAAAAATAAGCTTAGTAGGAACTCGGATACTCGCTTGTACCTAGATTGCATGCAATTGGCAATCCTTTCGCAGGAATAGTAGATGTGTTCAATTTGGGATGCGGGTATGGGTCCCCCCGCCCCAGGGAACCCGCCGCTCCTGATGACTTCGCCGATGACTTAGCAGGTAATTTAGCAGGGATGCCCGGATTCATTGGGTGAGGTTTGTCTAGGTCTTGGCGGCGTATTTATCTGTCCAACTACTGCGTGGCGATAGGGAGAAAATGGTTAAGGGAAACCTTTTGGCCTCTCTAGCCGGAATCTCTCGATAAATCGCCTTACATTGCAGAGGAATGAACTCATTATTAACTCACCCAGATTACACCTTCATTTCGTTAATAAGACTTTCCACACAGTATCCCCAAAGATGACGTAGGTGTAGAGAGAAATTATTTTTCTCAGGACGTACGCGGAACAGAGGCACACGGGAAGGAGGAAGGCGGGGAAGGTAGAAAAGGAAAGGGAAATGGAAAAGGATGATGGGCAAGGGAGGGGCGACGGAAGGGTGGCGGACGAGGGAGGGCAGAGGGAAGGATTGCAAAGAAGACATAGTAGCGGTAGTGGATAGCAGAGGGTAAATTTGTAAAATCCATTCTTCTAACATGGACGACGCACGTATGTGGCTTGCTCACGCGTCGCAAAACATTGTAATTTATTTGTGTACGCACCAGATGGAAAAAAGGTATCCAAAGGGATTTCAACAGAATTAAAACACAAATACTTTATTTCTTTGTGTGATATTGCAACGCATACCGGGTACTCTCTATTAATAAACAAAGAAACTATTCCGAGAGTCACGTCTTTTTTCGTCTAATTTGACCTTTTTTCATTAGCTCCACACAGGAGGCCTTGAGGAAAATAATTCCCCTCAGGGCCTATGTCATCTTTGGTGTTGCTGTGTGGAGGGTCTCTTTTAGGAAACGAAGGAGAGAAGTTCTAGGAAGGTAAAGGGTATAAGGAGTCCATCCATCCCACTGCGGTGCAAGACAATGTTCCGAGAGAGTCCGACTGCAGAAGTCAAATGGACTCCCTCAACCATTCTCTCCCGATCCGGCCTGCCATGCAGCTTATGGCAGATGCATCCGCCGCCTAAACCAGGAAAAAACTCAACCCATGAACCCGTCCACTCGTACTAAGTCACCAAACGTAGCGAATCACTTGGGGTGACCTATGGTAGGGGTGTTGGTTATCCAATAAATGGTTCCCGGGGCGGCGGTACCCGTACCCGCATCCTATATTATGACTATAAGTCAAGACTTAGGAATGCCTGCAAGAATGAAAGTCTGCGATATTCTAAACCCTCTGCCTACTCTTTCGGAGAAACGCGTGATGGGTAGTTAGGAAATGTTAAAATCTGTAGCGCAACTTACTGTTACATTACGCAATAACAATTTCTCTGAGCAACTATGTTAACTTTGTTAGAATGTTTGTTTTAGTGTCTATTTATACAATGTTAGAAGCCTGGTTTGAAGTTTATGTCGCCTCTCTGGGTCATAGCCGTAAAGTTTTCAATATAAACCTCCTCTCACGACATTGTAAGGGCGTTTTCGTCCATCATTTATTTTATTATTCCCTAACTACGACATCTCGAGGTTAATTGTTCGGAAATAACTACACAATAAAGACAGTGCAACACTTTTATAACATGTTGACATACAAAATGTGATATTTTCAAAAGCTCTAATATCGGTTTAGTGCGGTTTCAGCTATTTTTCATCCCGCAACAAAATATCCCAATGAAATATCTACTAAAACTTAAAACCTAACCTAACCTAATCGAACCTAACCTAACCTAGGCTAATATTAGGTCCTTACATATGAAATTGGCGTTTTGCCGTAATGGCAACTTTGATCTCAAATATCTTCTCTTTGTTTAGGAATTCCAAATTCAAATTTATACAGCTATGTACTCATGTATTTGTGTTTCGAAAATTATAATTCATTTGTTTTTTTCCGTAATTATTTCTTTTCTTTGCGTCACTTAGTTTACAAAATGGAAAACTTGAAATATCGCGTTATTTACGAGTACGAGTTCCACCGCGGCACCAGTGCTGCAGAAACGGCTCGAAGGATTAATGATGTGTATGGCGACGGTGCCGCAAATGAAAACAGAGTGCGTTTTTGATTCCAACGTTTTCGTTCTGGAAATTTCGACCTGCAGAACAAGCCCCGTGGACGGCCGGAGGCCAAAGTTGATAATGAAGAATTGAAGGCTATTGTGGAAGCGGATCCATCGCAAACCACGTCCGAGTTAGCTGCAGGTTGCGGTGCTAGTGATAAAACTGCTTTAATCCACTTGAAGCAAATTGGGAAGGTGAAAAAGCTTGAAAGGTGGGTACCTCACGAATTGAGTGAAGCAAATCAACAAACGCCCGTTGACCGCTAGACCACACACTGCACAACAGACGGCTGCCAAATTAGAGGAGCTTCAATTGGAATGTCTAAGACATCCACCGTACTCTCCGGACCGTGCCCCAACAGATTACCATTTTTTTCGAAATTTGGATAACTTCTTGCAAGGGAAAAAATTCAACTCCGATGGAGCAGTCCAAACCGCCTTCAAAGATTTTATTGATTCCCGTCCGAATGGTTTTTTTTAGTAAAGGGATCGATGAACTACCTATGAGATGGAAAAAGTGCATAGATAGCAATGTTACATACTTTGATTAAATAAATATATTATTTAAAAAAAAATTCGACTTTATGTTCCTCCCATACAAAACGCCAATTTCATATGTAAGGACCTAATATAACAAAAAAACGACTGTGCTTTAGACCACACGACTGAAGTAAAACTTCTTTAGCTCCATCTATATGTACAGACAATAGGCATGCACTGTGTCTTAGATATACGAAATGTAACTGGCTATGAGAGAAAGAGAGAAAGAAAATGTGTGCTCGCACCTCTCTCTCTTGCCCCAACAGTAATATACGAAACGTAACTCTCTCTCTCTTTCTAACTCCACTAACTTATATCTCCCTCTTTACTTTCGTTCGCCTCGCCCGATTACACTTTTCGTAACGCTCTTGGCACGAATTCACCAGCTTACTTCTCAAGTCAAGCATGCGTAAAAAAGTTTTACTTCAAAAATGGGACAAAAATAATACAGATACCTGTAAAGTTAGGTTGGGTTAGGTGTAGTTATTTTGTTGGAGGATGGTGTGTCCGTAAGATATTTTGTCGGGGATATTTTGTCGTGGAATGAAAACGCGCATTACCGTTGAATGCATCATAATTTTGGCAAATAATTTCCGTTGAACTTTAAAATCATTTGCGACGATAATCAGGTCAGAAACCCGGAGCCAATGAGATTATTACACTCAACGTTTCAATTCTGAATGTTGGTCTTACACCAAGGCTATTCTGAGAGTATCTTTCACTCTGGAACGTGCCGCAAATATAATATATATAGTATTTTGAATTAATTAATTGTCAAATAACACAAATTAATCAAATACAATTTGTGTGCGCTCGCCGGGATTCGATCCCGCGACCTTCGGATTGCGAATCAACAGTCTTACCCCTCGACTAAGCAGGTAACACATGGCGTAATGTTTCAGGCAGGTAGATACCTTCTTCTCAGCCTTTCTATTTGAGACTTTAGTTTGGTGACCAGATCTGAATAGCCAGGTACTTCCCCAGCTTCTTCTCCCCCACCTACTTCCGCTCACCACTGTCTTCGACTTCGTAACATTTGGGGATGCCATAGTCTCACTGCCTTCAGACGGGAGTAGCTGAGACTCTTGTAAGGTTTTCGCAAAAAAAAACACAGCTCATGAGAGCTGTCGCTATCACTGTAGCTATCGCTGCTTCAGATAACCGGATTACTTTAGATGAAAAAACCGCACAAGAGTCCCAACTGTTTCCAACTATCCGGAGCTTGTGGATTTATGGCATCCCATATTGGGGTATGTTACACGGTTGAAGGGTGTGGGGAAAGAAGTTGTGAGAGAGGATGGTTGGGAAGTTTCTGGCTATTAAGATCTGGTCACCACATTTAAAGCCGTTTCCATTCTGAATGGTGATCTATCACCAAAGCGATACTGAGAGTATCTGCCACTCTGCCAGCTTTATGATTTAACAAAAATAAATAATGAAATGTTTTATTTACCGAATAAATATTTGATTGATGGCCTGTCTAATTACTTTTCAATTCACAAAAACATTTTACAGGTAGGATGAAATAATTAAGCCTGGTAAAACGTTGCGACAATTTGGAAACAATGGCGGAGAGTGATAATAATTCATGTAAATTTCAGAGCACTTCAGGCCTTTGAAAACAGACACAATTAATCACAATTAAGCACAATTAATCACAACGTAACCAATATAGAGTGTTTTATTTCAGGGATCCACACGTGTTTTGATTAAATAACGTTCTCAGAAGTTCTTAGAAGACTACTAGGAATTTCCTGGAGAGACCACATCACAAATGAGGAGGTCCTCCAAAGAATCGAAGGAGGAAGGCACCTGCTCAGGACCTTGTCCGAAAGGCGCGCAAGATGGATCGGCCATGCAATAAGACAAGAAGGCCTCTTGCATGCCATAATGGAGGGTACGACCGAGGGGACAAACGCTAGGGGACGCCCACGCCGAGAGTACCTGGAGGACCTGCTGGTGGACGTGCGCTGCTCATCATATGCAGACTTCAAAAGAGCCGCACAAGACAGGGAAGAGTGGAAGAAACGAATAGATGAAATTGCTGCAAACCAATCCCAGGATTGAAACCAGAGAGAGAGACCCAGCTCCACACAGAAGACCCTTGAAACAATTACTACGTGTATGTGTATTCTGAATACTTTAATAGTACATAACTGCAAACCCTGTACGAATCGCAAGTGCGCCTCACGGTTGAATATGGCAGCCTCAAAATACCTGAAAAAACCCTCGACTCTGTGCAGAAATAGGCTTTCCGTTTGATGGATTCTCCTATCTTAACAAACGGATTGCAATCCTTAGAGATCAGATGTCGTGTGGGAATGCTGTCCTTGTTCTATCGGTATTTCAATGGAAGATGCTCCGAGGTAATAGCGTCATTGATCCCCTCTGCACAGTCGGGAAACACGCAAAACCCTCTGCCAACATATGTGCACGGTCGACATTTATCATCTGAGAACGAGTCGTTTCTATGAGTCGCTGCTTCAACAAGTCGGCTGTGGTGAACGATTTGCCGACCTCTGTATTTTCTCCCTCCTACAACATGGGTCTCTTCAAAACCCACGTTCATTCTTTACTCTCCTCTAAAAGACCCTCCACACAGCATCCACAAAGATGACAAAGGCCCCGAGGGAAATTATTTTCATTAGGGCCACCTGTGTAGAGTTCATGTAAGAAAAAAAATGTGTGGAGGGTATTTTAAGGAAATGAAGGAAAGGAGGTTCTGGGAAGGAAAAAGGTATGAGGGCTGAGTAGCAATCTGGAAGTCAGTGTGTCCAGGAGTGATAGACGTGTGAATCCATTCCCCCACAGCAATAAAAGGTAATGGGTCGAGAGATTCCGGCCGGAGAGGTCAATGATTCTCCACAGAATTCTCCACAGATTCTCCAAAGTGGACAGACGCAGACAAACCTCATACCATGAACCCGGGAATCCCTGATAAGTTACCAAATGTAGCGAACCACTTAGGGTGACCTACGGCAGAAGTGTTAAGCAATGATTGTTTCGTAGAGCTGCGGTACCCATTTAGTCCTGTGTGGCATGATTTGCATGAAGTAACTGACCTGGATAGGAGACATCCTTGTCGGCCACCTTGACGATGGTGATGGGCAGGTAGCACACCACGAAGGACAGAAAGATGGCCAGCACCATCTTGGTGATCCTCCACTCGTTCCTCCTGGCCTTCAGCTCCCTTGAGTCTCTCGCTCTGGCGGCAGTCACGGGCCCGCTGACTGTTGCCACTGCAGCACTCGCGGTGGCCAATTGTGCTGCCTTGTTATGCTTCCTCATCCTGGCTTCAGAACTACAAAAAAGATAGTGTTCAATAATATATTGTAATTCAAACAAGATATAAAGAAATGGATTGTAAGTATTGGACGCCACACTACTGCAAACATCTGTAAAATAAATCACACCTACACAGAAATAACAATTTACATACGACCTAACTGATACAAAAGAAATTAAAATAATAGAATCCTGTCAAATTTAACTCCATAAATAGATTTTACAAGATTTACTACTTTACTTCATCTCTGCCTAAAATTATAAGAGAACTCTATTTAAAGCATTCACCCACACTTCCAATCACCTTTCTGTTATAATTGTATTCAAATTCATAAATGTTCTTATACCTATTTAACCAAATATTATTGTAATTACATATTCATTTATGTATCTCTACGTCTGTCTCGACACAGGTATATCGTAGTGAAACAGGAATCGAAAAACCCAATGTAAACATACTTTATATAGATATGTTAACATTAAAACATCTGTATTGCTCACTAGTACGAAGCAGATTAGAATACAATTCCTTTGTATGGTCACCATACTACAATGTTCATTCTCAATCATTGGAAAAGGTACAAAACAAATTTCTTCGGTACATCAATTTTAAAATGAAAATTCCAATCGACTTTATAAATTATAATTACTTACGCGCTGAAACCAGACTTCTTAAATTATCAGATAGAAGAGTGTTAATTGATTTATTATTTTTATACAAAATTATAAAATCTTTAATTAACAGCCCTAATTTGTTGGAACTAATTTGCATTAGCATACCTGCTAGACAAACTCGTAGTAAAGATATTTTTAAATGCAACAATAAACTCAACACTAATTACTCCATATACTCACCAATTCCAAGAATCCATAACCTTGCGAATAAATACTGCGAATCTATAGATATATTTAGTGTTGACAGTTTTGAATGTTTCAAAAATCAACTAATCTCGATTCTATCTGCTAATAATTAACTTTTATTATTTTTTTGTTTTTCTCATAAAATATTTTCTCATCTAAACCTCACGAGTAAAATGTATACTTACTTTATAATATTTTTGCAGTTCTATTTACACTTTGTTCTATGTCAGGTCTTATTATTATTGTTAATAATATGTATAAATATTTAAAGCTGAATTTTTTGTAAGTACAACTTGTACTATTTCATTTCATTTCTTTTTTATGTTGTAATATTCTTTACCTAACGAGTCGATTGCATTCATATTTATTCTGTTTTATTGTTTATGTAATACATGTAATTAATGTTGTTAATTATATATTTGCTTCTTTTCTTGTAAAAGCCCACTAGGGCGTTAATAAAATATAAATAAATAAATAAACAAATTAAAAAAATTAAGTGTTTTAAATAGTAGAAATGCAAGAAGGCACCTGGAATGAGATATTCCAAAATACTCAACGAAATAAACCTTGGAGTCTTAGACGAACCAGTCAACCGCTCAATATGGACAGAAACTCACTGGCGGAACGGACCAATAACGAAATTCTGCCACCACAGAAGACACGGTAAGGAGAGGGAAATATCAATAGTTGCAGAAAATGTGATGTGGATGAAGATATTACAATTCACATTTTGTGCCAATGTCCCTCAGCTACTTGGGAAAACACATTGTGGAACCAGAGGACATACAATTATCTAATGACAACTCTAGTGAACTTTATCAAAGACACCGGATTACTCTAGGAATGAGGTAAAATGGGAGATGGATAGTAATGCTGATGGGGAAAAAATAGGTATTAATTTGTTTCTGACCCACATTTTAGGTTTCAGAAAATATATGGATGATGGCACCCGCCACTCTCTCGAGCTTTTCCAGGGACCAGATGAATTCATCTTACAGTTCTCATGTTAAAAAAAATCGAAGCTACTTATTCAAGATTCTGAAATTCCCCGACTATCTCGAAATCCCCCGAAGAAGATTTGGATGGGCTGATTATAGCAAAAGTTAGCCAATACAGCAAAAAAAGACAACACCAATACTTCTCAACAGGTGAATTCTATAAATACGAGTAGATACCAACAGTACCTACTTACGTTTGGAAGGCAAACACGGATTCGTAGCAAGAATGAGTGTGTTACGGAGATATAGCCTTTGCAAGGTAGAAAATAGAAATACCAATGATTAGAAGTTAAAAGACAAAGAGAGCCAACATTTTATTTACAAACATATAATATAATCAATAGTTTTACGAGGCGATCCGCCAATAATCGGTCAAACTAGAGACATTTGAGATAGGCCCTTGTACAAAGCTGGACACAAGAAGGATTGTGAAGAATTTTTTTGTATGATTGTTATTTTTTTACATTTTAGGCATACGAAACTTTGTATTAGAACATAATGGAGAACTCTGGATCATTATAAATTCATGAACCATAACGTCACGGAAACTGGTGTTTATTGGTACTTTAACTTTATTGCCTTCCATCGTTTAGTGCTTTGACATACCGCCAGAAGGAACATTGTATTTTTCATTGCATTTAGTTTGCAGTAGAATGCGAGCTTTCATACATATTCAGAGTGGAAGATAATATTCTCAGTATTAACCATTCAGAATTGAATCGTTGATTTAGTCAGCTTTAGCCGTTTTTTCGTTAATTGTTTTTGGGGTTTTATGCCGTGTTGCACTACCTCCTGGCTAAAGAAGGAGGTAGCGCAACACGGCATAACACCCCAAAAACAAATAACGAAAATATGTTTGGTCGTGAAAATCTAAAAACGTAGCTTTAGTCGTGTTTGGTGACTAAACTATCTAATATTGGAATAAATGTAATGAACTTAGTATTTTTCGAAATTACCTGTCAAACCTTCAAAAAATATATAAATCAATAACCGTCTCAGCAATAAATTGACAGTTTCGGCGTACCTCAAGGAAGCCTTACGGGCCCCACTTTATTCTTAATTTATGTAAATAAAATAAGATCAGAATAGTCAGGTACTTCCCCGTCGTCCTCTTCCAAATTTTCTTCCCCCCAACTTACCTTCAGCCTCACAACATAGCCCAATTATTGAAACCATAGTCTCACTGGAGCAGTTAATTGAGCAAGAAATTTTTAAAATCACAAATTGGATGGTATTTTTTAAATATTTTCATTTTTCATTTACGTGTTACGCGTATTTTATGTTATTTTATAACCAGTACTTGAAAATAATGGCAATAAAGCCACCGTTCATCATTTCTCACCTGTTTTTACTTGACCTTTTTATCGGTGGGCGCAGTGAACTTTCGTTGAATTTTAGCTATTTCCCGGAGCAAAAGTTAAAGTTATTTTTAAACAAAAAACAAATATTTTTCAAATTTTTAAGGTTTGGGAAAAACTAACAAGGCTGTTTACAGGCCACTGGCTATTTTTTAATGAAGGAAGATCGAAATGTAAATAAAAATTAAGTAAATATGAAAAAAACACGAGGTAACTTGCCTACAAAAAAAAGAGAAAAAAATATCGTTAAACAGAAATGTTATTTTATTGAATGAGCGTAGTGAAGCCCTCCTTTAACTCGACTATTTTGCATTTCATTGGTCTGTAATGTTTTTACGTTCCAGTTCCGGTTTCAAGATGGTAGCGTTTCATTTATAAATATTTTATTAGTAAGTATTTAAGTACTTTTGGTTAAGTTATTTTTTTCAAATGTGAAATCGTCATGTTTATTACTTAAGTAGGTAGGTATTTAAGTACCTACTTACAAATCTTATGATTTCATAGAATTTTTCGTGCTTGATTTATTAAACACTAGCTGGCTCCCGGCAAGCGTTGCAATGCCATATTCAAAGAAATAAATTGTTTCTCCCTGCATTGGTCCTTGGTCCTTTCCCGTACGTCCCCGTTCCTCTCACGCACCCCCTTCCCCTCCCGCATAAAACTTCCACGCTCGCCTACCCTCATCGCCATTCCGCATTCCAAATATTCAGTCCCAGTACATTCAGTTTTCAAACAGCTCGCGTGCCACCTATTACAATTTTTTAATTCAAATTTTCAATTTTCATATGTTACAAATATTAATTTTTGTACATTATAAGAACAATCAATCAAATTTGGTACCTAAAAAATGTACCTATTTAAAATATCTATCATTTAAAAACTACATAGATAATTCTTTTGTTAAAAAAAAACACCTGTCTGCTAAAGTCACATTCATCAAAAGCGCGAAATTAAAATAAAGTAATGCAAAGTTAAAATAGTCGTTAAGTTTTCTGTAATTATCAAGTATTCTTATTTTTTCTTTCCATAAGAACCTTCTAAAAAGTATCAGAAAACTTACACAAAAAGATGAATGAAATAGGTAAAGTCGTTCTGAAGTTATGGCGTGACCAAGGGAAACAGGGATTCATTTTTATATGTATAGAAGAAGGATGAGAAAATCAGAAACATACTTTTATAGATAGTCTTCTGTTCACAGAACTTAATTTAAAAACACCTTTAAGAGTGTCAACACCATTACCCAGTTAAAAGAGTGCAACGAACATAATGCTTTACTTATTGTATTTTCCATTTAAAGTTTCTCTCAAGATTTTATAAAACTCTCAGTACTAAGTAGTTTTTGTCTTGAAAACGTATTGCTTTTCTCATATTCTGTTTGAGTTTCCGCGCAGGAAAACAATATCACGTTCTCGCTTTATTGTCTTCCGGGATTTTTGTATTTGAAATCATATTTGCTGAAATTATCCCGACGATAATTTTTGATTTTAAAACGATTTGCGAAATTACTTTACGTAAGTCACGTAGCTCAGAAAGTTCAATTATTAAAATGTACAATAACCAACGATCAATAACTAAACTAAAATAAATAACTTAAAATCACGGGATATTATAATTGAAGGAATTAAAGTTAAAGGTATTTATAAAAAAATATTTGCCTTCGGATTATCGCCTTTCTAAAGAAGAAATATACCCTTCGAATGTCAGTTTCTTTTTTTTTTACATGAATACCGCACAAGAGTTCCCATCTGCTCCCGTCTGGAGCCAGTGTTACTATAGCATTCCCAATTGGGGTATGTTGTGAGGCTGAAGGTAGTGGGGAGGGGAAGGAGATAGGGAAGAAGAAGGTGGAGAAGTACCTGGCTATTCAGATCTGGTCGCCAAACACGGCTAAAGCCATTTCAAGCAACGTTTCAATTCTGAATGGTGGTCTTACACCAGGGAGATGCTGAGAGTATCTTCCAATCTGGAACGTGCCGCAAATATACTATATATTATGTTAAATAAGTAAATTGTGAAATAACACAAATTAATCAAATAAAATTTATTTGCCTCGCCGGGATTCGATCCCGCGACCACAATCTACACTTATAGTAAATACGATTCTACTATAAGTATAGACCGTTAGCAGCTGGCTTCTGATTAAAAGACAATTTTTATGTTAGGCTATCAAACACCTCTGCCATAGGTCACCCCAAGTGGTTCGCTACGTTTGGTGACTTAGCAGGGGTTCCCGGATTTATGAGTTTTGTGTAGGTCTTGACGGCGGATGCGTCTGTTCACTTACTGCGTGGCGGGCGTATCGGGACAGACTGGTTGAGGGTGACTATTTGGTCTCTCCAGTAGGACTCTCTCATCGCCTTGCACCGCTGTGGGAGGGCAGGATTCACATGTCCGTCACTCTTGGACCCACTGACCCCCAGTTTCCTACCCACACCTAATACCTTTTTCTTCCCAGAAATCCCCTTCTTCCTTTTCTTTCAAATACCTCCACAAAGCCTCCCCAAAGATGACTTAGGCCCCGAGGGGAATTATTTTCCTCTGGACCTCCTGTATGGAGCTATTGTAATAATAAAAAAAATATATTTATTTTTTATTTTATTTAAATACATGTTACATAATTAGACATTTACATAGAATTGGATACATTGAATCACCATACTAGGCGGCTGCCTGTTTCATGGTGACAATGGAGGATATTTACTTTAAGTGAAGTCTATTGTTAACATATGGAACTATTAGTAATGTAATGATGTTGAAAATTGGTAAAGTTATAATAAAAAACTAGTAAAGAGAAAAAGAATTGGGTAAGGATAAGTTTGTGAGAAGATACATATCCTTATTTTAAAATTTATATGTGTGAGTGCATACGCATACGTATATACAGGTGCACACATCCATACACACATAGGCATATACACACACACACTTACACATCTATATGCGTCTAGGTACATGAATACATTAATATGTATATATACGGCCATGGACACAGTACCAACACATTTACACACAGTTGTAATTTTTTTTTTTTTTGAAGTGTATGAAGGTGTAATTAGAATGGAGCTTGAGTATTTGCAGTAAGTATCTTTCCAAATAGTATTGAGATATATGTTAATAAAAGAGGTGTTATTTTCTAACATGGTGACAGAATATAATTATTTATTAATGTTTGAATAACTGTACTCATGCTGCTTTTGTAGGTTTATTATAATATTTTTATTAAGTTTATGTGTATGTTTCTTTCTTATCTTTTTTTTTAAATTACATTATTGTAAAACTACATTGTTGTAAAACTTTGTTGTAAAACTGCACATCTCGATACAGGAATGCCCTAGTGAGATGTGCAGCTTATTGCTATATATATTTCTTATTTTATAAATAGATAAATTAATACAATGTAAATATGTACAATAAATAATTCAGGCATATACTCTTTCTATTATTGAAAAGTTTTGATTCATTGTAACAGTTATTAAAAAAAAAACATACAAATACAAGATAATACAAAAAATGGAAACAAAAAAGATTACAAAAGGCATAGCCTGTTCGACAATATGCGTTGGTATAATTCTATTTTTTAACATATTAATGAAGTGATTTTAAATTAAAACATCATAATATTATAAAGCATTACTTTTATAAGAAAAATTATGTCAAATTGAGCTATAAGCGGGGTAAAAACATAAAATATGACATTAAATATGATAATTAACCGATGAATATGGAAGTTTAACCTCTCATATCGGGGATGTTCCGAAGGTTAGAAAATTTCCGTTTTGCATTAAAATCATTTTGCATTTGCAAAAACCGTTTTTAATTTTGAATAAATTGAATGACAAATAACCCAAAAACATTAGTAATAAAACATTATTATATCTTACGTTTTGTTTTCTTTTAACTATTAATAATTAATAACTATTTTAGTATGTGATAACTATTTTAGTATGTGTATATATTCATTAATCAAATAATATACTAATTTAGTAAGTTAACATTACAAAATTTATAAAGATAATATTCAAAATAAAGTTGCACCCTTCAAAAATAACAGAAATCTTAGACAAACATCAATACTTCCTATTCCAAAATGTAAAAAACAATAGAATAGTTAAATCATAAATATCTCCGAGTTAATTTTTTAATTCACTACCTGAAAAAATCAGAAACATGAACAGTAACATAAAAAAATTTAAAACTCAGCTTGAAAATTATACCGAAAATTTAAACTGAATAAAAAAAATAAACCAATATAATAACACCACCCATACATCAAACCCTGCTTATTTATGGGGGTAAGTAAATCAAATACATATATTATGTAATTAATTATTGTATGTACAAAATTTATTGTAATTTATGTATCTTTTTGTGAATAAAAAAAAAATATTCCTGAATGAAATTTTTCACGTTTAATGGACCCTTTGCTTAGAATTTAAGTATTATTTTCAAAATTTGAATAAGTGCTCAGAATTATTCAGATAAACGCAGTAGTTGTCAAAATTATTAAATTTAATTCAATAATAATTAATTAATAATTCCATATGTGGAATATGAGTTTCGTTTGTTTAAAATTTTGAAAGATTTAGTCATTTTTCAAGTTCATTCGAAAGGTAAATTTCCGATCATTTTCTCTCTAATTTGTCAACAAAAATTATAATTATATTGCAGAGAAAATTGACAAAACTGAAAATTGTTTTTGAAATGCAATGGGCAATGATCCGGAGGCCAATATTACATAATTACTTTCAGATTCACAAATCCTAAAAAAATTAAATCATGTATTAAGATTAAAACGTAAATAAAATGAAAAACCACACAAAATTTAAAAAAAAAATCTAAACTAAACTGGTATTTTGCACTTTTTATGACTAAATACTAGTTTTTGTTCAATAAACCTTTACTTTTACCACGAAAAGGATACGGCCACATCTAGCATGTGAAAGGAATGGAATCTTCCTAGATGTGACTATCATTTTCTGATTTTTCTGTTTCAGATTTTCAATCGAGTATCTTATATTAATTAAAAAATAATTAGTAAAGTCTATCTAATCTAATCTGCACACGTCAGTAAAACAAGCATAAATAAAACTTAATGATTGATATTAATTAAAATTGTCACGACACACCCCTGTCCAAAATGATATTAAATTACGAATTCCACATTTAATCGAAAGCCTTGTGATTGCCCCTTCTTCTCCTTTTCACTCGAGAAAATAATACCTTATACTTGTCACGTTGACGGCCATGTGACGATTTTACTTTATACAATAATTTATGTATTATATTGTTAGATACGTTCTTAGATTTTCACGGCTAAAAGTATTTATTTTTGGAAATTCATGGATTTTTATGGATATTTTTGTATAATTACGGATTATTTTGATATTTTTGGCCATATGTATGGTTTTATTTATTTATTTATTAACGGACTTACGTCCAATTTACAACACAGTAGAGGATGAGGATGGTACATGAAAGCAAAGACAAACAGAGAAAACAGAAGAAAATAGAAGTGTCAAGTCACGTCAAGACTTCGCAAAATTTAGGGTAAATATAAAATATCTTCAATTGTTTAAAGCGCGCAAGACAGTTTTATTTATAGGAGGCTTACTGGAGACATCATTGAACCATACTTTTTTGAAAATGAGGCTGGTCAAGCAGTGACTATTACTGGTGCTTAATATCGCGACATGATAACCCAGTTATTTCTGCCGAAATTGGATGATATTGATGTGGCCAATATGTGGTTTCATCAAGACGGTGCCACATGCCATACACCCCGTGAAACAATTTAATAACTGCATTAGACATTTTCTGGTCGTGTACTCTCTCGTTTCGGTGATCAGAATTGGCCCCCTAGACCGCGTGCTTTAATAAACACAGGAAAGACAAAGATCCATGTCACCAAGCCCGTGCATTACAGGAGGAAAATAAACGCTGAATCAACAAAATTCAGCCACATTTATGCAGAATGGTCAAGGAAAATTTCGACGAAAGAGTGTGTATGTGACAGCAAAGCCGTGGAGGTCATTTGACCGATGTATTCCATAAATAACCCTATTCTATGTACTTTATGATTCAATAAAAAATGACAATCTAAAGACCAAAAACTGTGTTTTCTATTTAATTCAAATCTTGCATTAATTTTGGGAAATTCTTTATACATACATAAACACACAATTCATCATAAACTACACATTTGCCCTGATGCTGGTCACTGCAAGGCTTCATCTCCTTTTCACTCGAGAAAATAATACCTTATACTTGTCACGTTGACGGCCATGTGACGATTTTACTTTATACAATAATTTATGTATTATATTGTTAGATACGTTTTTAGATTTTCACGGCTAAAAGTATTTATTTTTGGATTTAATTCAAATCTTGCATTAATTTTGGGAAAACCTTTATACATACATAAACACACTATTCATCATAAACTAAACATCTGCCCTGATGATGGTCACTGCAAGGCTATTCGAAACGTTAGATAAAGAAGGAGGAAGCGCAACAATAATAACACAAACAGTAAACACAAAAATTTTGGCCCTGAAAATCGGAAAAGATGTCTGATAATAATTATATCAGAGAGTAATTTATATATTTACCTGTGAACCACCCAGAAAATCCTGGCGTAGCAGATGATGATGATGATGCAAGGCACCAGGAAGGCTATGACAAATAAAGCAGTCTTGGAGGATCTGCCCCACCTGTCTTCATTGATTGAACAGGTGCCCAGCTTCTCATCATAGCCAAAGGACCCTGAAAACCAATTGATAAATCAACATTTGTCCCACTCATCAATATGATATGTTTCGGAAATATTGTAACTTTTCCGCACCGGAGGGGGTAACACACATCGCCCAAATGATAGCTTTGGATGATTTTATGTTTTTAAAGTGAAAAATTCTTTAGCACCGTTGATATTTGAAACTCGATGAAACGAAAAATAGCGACACTAAAAAGAGACAAAAACATTTATAGTGCGAGAGAATGAGATAGTATAATCAGTCTCATATTTGTGCGTTGCTTCGTAGACTATCGGTCTCCTCTTTGTGCGGTGCTTCGTAGCCTGCCCACTCTTCCCTACTTTAATTTTTTGAAGGTTTCGCTTCTATCACGTGTGAATTGCACATTCTGATTTTTTATTTACATCACATACTATAATGCCATAGGTGCCCGGGTTCATGGGGTGAGGTTTGTCTAGGTTTTGGCGGAACATGCGTTTGCCCACCTACTGCTTTGCGGGCTGGGTCGGAAGAGACTTTAACATATGACTAGTGTTTAAGTATTTATTGAAATATCAGTGTACATAATTTCTGTCACGGATCGAAGGTACGTAGGTTCTGTGTATTCTCACCTCAAGTACCAAAAAGATTCAAATGTAACTTTGTCATCAAATGTCGTACAGCTCCATTTAATTTTTTTGACAGTTTGAAAGATCCCTGTAAATACCTATTCTAAGTACTTTCAGCTTTTAAACAAATTGTGATCAGCACGACAGGAAAACTGTCATGTTGTTAAGCTTCTCAACTTATTACAATTTGAGAGAAAGCTGAAACGCACCAAGAAACAGCATTTAGAAGGGACCTTTCAAACGTCATATAAGCGAAATGGCGCTGAATGGCCATTTGATAACTTTGGCACTCGTAAATTTCTGAGAAACAAATGACTCTTAGAATGATTGTACCAATCGCTTCTGTATTTATTGGGAACATTACTTACATGCATGCATGCATTTAATAGGGGTGATAAGTTTAAACTGGGTGATCATCCTTATACCGTCGTATCGTGAATGCATGAGATAGCTGAGTTGGACAAAGGATATTAGGTAAACATTAAAATTAATTGTATCGGTGATAAGCATTTTCTGCATTGTGATAAGCAATTTATTAAAGAGTTGTCATCGATAGAATGTTTGAAAAATTATTTAACAGCTTTTCCACATATGACTCATTGTTGGAGAAGTAGTCTGTGTTTAAGTATTTTTTGAAATATCAATACACATATTTTCTGTTACGGATAAAAGGTATAAGGGTTCTGAGTATTTTATCAACACGTTAATGTTCTCACCCCAAATGCCAATGAGGGTAGGTATCTGCATCCCGTAACTGAAGAACCAGCTGAAGACGATCATGGCAGCAATCCAACCCTTCTTGTATACTCTGGCGTATATTCCGTGGTGTGCTATCATTATGTACCTGGGAAATAAAAATATATTTGTAATAATGTACCGTCTCAAACTATCCTTGCATTTTCAAGGAATCAACGATGCGTATTTTTGGAGTTTAAGTAATACAAAATTTGGCGTTGGGAAAAGAGGATCAGAGATTAATTATATTTTATTATATTTAGATGTGAAATTAAATGCGTTAAATCAATTAAATAACGAGTAATTATCATAGATTTTACAATATAAACAAAAACAAAAGAAGTATATAATATTTTAAGAAAAGTAAAATCAAGGCCCGTTTGGCAATAATTTTACGTAACAATGTCATCTAGTGAGCATTCATCGCCATTTTGGAGTTGAAAGTTTGGAGATCGTGCTTTAGGAGTATCTGGGCCTAAGGCTTGGAATAGACTCCCTCCGGAATTAAAATGCATAACAAGCCCAACAGAATTTAGATCCAAATTAAAAACCTACCTTTTTGGGCTCTCTTGCCCTTAATTTAAATATACCTATCTGAGAGAATCATAGTTGTATTGCCTATGCTATGTCTTAATCACGCTTTTCTTACTGAATTAAAATTACTCGAATCCTTACACATCAATCTGTCTCTTGACGAATCACATTTAGGAAGATCAAATCCTTGTACTATTGTACCGCCCACCATTAAATGTTGCTTTTACTTACATATACTCATTAAAGAATATATTGGATGTTGATATTAAAATATTTTTCAGGATTAAATAACATGTGTTCACAATTATGTCCTCTGCGCTCGAACTCAATCTAGATTTCTTTAAATGGACAATAAACAGTGTTAATTTCAAGTGACCTCCCAGGTAAGTATGGTCCTGTATTCATTCATTTTTAGGCAGCATCGGGTTCATTGGTCAAAACATTGTGCATATATTTTCGTATCGGTGATCAACGAACCGGTGGATGCAATTTTTAGCCATACTTTTTTAATTGTTTGTCTAGTAGTTTTCTAGACCTTAGAAATGTATTATAGGTTTGTACAGCGCCCTTGAGGTGATTTTTCACAAAAATGGGGCTTTATGAATCATCCAAATATTATTATTATTAAAGTCCCCGTTAAACACCGAATCTAGGTGTGTTTCAGCTTTCTATCAAATTGTAACAAGCTGACAAGCAACACAATAGTTGTCCTCTTCTGTCCTCTTTAAAAGCTGAAACGGACTTAGAATCGGCATTTAACGGGAAAATATCAATTTACAAAAAACAAAATGGCGATAAATGACCACGTTATGACTTTGTAATACGTGAATTTCTATGTAACAACTGGGTTTTAGAATGTTCAATTCATTCAAGAATTATCAGAATATACAGGGTGTCAAGGTGTCAAGGGACGTACTTGACTTACTTTAACCAGTGATTCCTGACATTATTTGAAGTAAAAAATGTAAATGAAATTTGGGTCTCCGGTGACATTTTTTATGTTTTTTGTTTTTGTTTTTTCTACAAAAACATTAAAAAATGGTAGTTGTTGAACAGTTGGAGGCGGGGTAAGGGGTTCGTCGGACACCCGGCTGAGTGACCAGTGACGACATGCGGAAGATTTTTTTTTTGTTTGATTTTGAAGAAAAAAAAAATTGAAAAAAAAAAATGATCAAAAAAAGTCACCGGAGACCAAAACTTCATTTTTACATTTTTTACTCCAAATAATGTCAGGAATCACTGGTTAAAGTAAGTCAAGTACCTCCCTTAACACCTTGTATAGAATTCAAAACGCACCAAAAAATGTACTCAACATAATCTAAAAAATATATAGGTGTCAAAGGACATACAAAACTTACTTAGTAATTTTATTTTTTATATTTAAAAAAATTTATTATTAACATTATTTGGAGTAAAACATTTGAACGTATTTGAGTAAAAATGTAAAAGTGCCCTGTACAAGATTCCAAGTTTCTTGGAAGTAAGATTTACTCGGCTTCTATGGAGCCCCGATACTTGAGCCGGTTTGTTATATTTACTTCAAGCACTTCAATGGAGTCTTTATTGGGGAAGGTGTAAACATTGTGATTGAGACACAAGACTCCTTTTACCTGTAAGGCTATTAATACCCATCTGGTAGTCGATGTTATCTAGCGCGACCATCAATGATCGCGTATATAAGAACCACAAAGCAGAAGTTGAAAGAGTGTTACCTGTTGACAGTGATGAGCGCAATGCTGAGCAGTGACACCCCCACGTTCCCGTATCTCATGAAGGGGATGGCGCGACACAAAGCGTCTCCATGATTCCACGTGCCGGAGGTGTATTGGGAGATGGCGAAGGGTAGGACTACAAGGCAGAATATGAAGTCTGCGACGCACAAGCTAGAAAAAATGCATACGATTTTATTCATACTGTAAGTTTCAAAGCTTCAAGTTGTTTGAAAGATGATTCCATGAAAGGTGATCTCCTAACAGTTGGCCCCCCGGCATAATTTTATCCAATATACAGTCGGTTTAGGGAAAATAAATGTCTCCGAAGGGATGTGCAGAAAGGATCTACAGCCGAATGACAAAAATATAAAACATGTTCTATTTAAAATGCACCAAGGAAAAAACTACTTGTACTGTATATGCATAAAAACTACTTGCCTATAACTACATAGAGGGTTAGAGCGGGTAAGGCTGGTTGAGGATCTCACCCCGTGGTCGCCAATCAGCGGCCCGCGGCAGATATTTGTCCGACCCGCCTAAATATCAGCCGCCATTTTTTTTAAATTTTTTTTTTTAAATTTAAGGTACAATTATTTTAAATATTTTGTGTATGTATACCCTTATGATTATAAAACGTTGATTTTAATTGATTGACTTTTATTTTAAAAGCCCCTAAGTCTATTTTAAATACGCGCATAGTATATTGATTATTGTAATGTCCGCGACAATTACAATCTCTATTTATTAAAAGGTCTCGTTATACGAAGTTGATTATTTATTATAAGTCAATTATGGAATAGTACAATGCTTCCTCTAGTGAGGATAAACGCGGAATGGTGGCAGCCTGCCGAACTGTGAGCTCCTCGGCAGTCCCCACCACCACCTTGTAGTCGGGCGGGATCGGAAGCCTTCGGCTACGTTCGGCACCCGGGTAAAGGGTACCACGGACACTACAGTTATATAAGTCATAGGTTTGCAAAGTGGGCGATAACGCCCCCTTGAGGACGTTTGAGACTTTCATAGGGGGGGGGGGGGGGCAGTAGAAGACCCGAGAAAATTAGGGGGCGTTGAAATGGCACAGTGAGGGCGTGGGCAAGCAAAAAAATATGGTCTAAAAAAAATGAAAAAGATAAAAAAGCAAACTTTAATACAGGTTAATTTTTGTTATTGACAAAAATTAATCCATATTTCCAAAATTCACATTCTCTTTTAAAAGAGAGACAAACATTCCCGTGTTACGAATAACGCAACAATATTTAAAAATTGCCACCACAGTAAGCCGAAAATGTTGCTTGACGTGATGGAGGACTTAGCCAGCCGAGGAATCGAACACGGAACTCCTTACATACAGATCTACCCCGTGCGGCCCGCGATGATACTTCGCATTGTCCTATGTGGCCCTTGAATAGAGAAGTGTGACAACCACTGGTCTAACCAAACCAATCCAACCGGACTCTCTCGACCCAATGCCTTGCACCGAAGTCGAAGTAGAAAGTCAAAGTATGATTCAGTTAAATGTGACCGAATCAGATAGGACCCAGTTTTTAGAGCGCCACCCCGGTAAGGCGTAGGTCCTAGGTTCGAGGCCTAGATGTGCATGTGTATCTTTTTCTGATTTTCTGTTTTTCGTTTGAGCTTCGCTAATATTGTCTTCATTTAATAAAAATAATTTGACAGCAGAGTGATTATTTACCTGATGATGAATGCGGCAGCCACATTTCTGACCTTCGGACACTTGAGGAGAGCCACAATAGTCAGGAGATTTCCCAGAACACCGATGATCATGATGATCACCGTCAGGACCGCTGCCGTCGTAAGAAGAGGTCTGGAAAACCTGCAAAAATGGAGGAAAACAAATTTTATTACCAGTCGACATTTTAAATAATGCATAACTGTTTGGGCTACCGCGCTACTGCAGTGCTTCAACGGTGTTCACAAGTTTTTCGGCCGGCCGCAAATATCAACTTTCCACTATTTTTGGTATATTGAATAATTAAATATCTATTTATACGATAAATCTTAGTCTCTGTTCATATTTTTGCAAAGGCATTTTGTTGTTACTTCTTTACATATTCCTTTTGTTGTTACTTCTTTACATATTCCTTTTGTTGTTACTTCTTTACATATTCCTTTTGTTGTTACATCTTTTCGAAGATAAAACTTTTTAAAGCTCCGTTGAGATTTGAAACTCGATGAAACGGAAGTGAGCGACACTAAAAAGAGATAAACACATACATCTAGCCTGCGAGAGAATGTGTTAGCAATAAAATATTTATTTATTTCACGGGTACTCGGTTCCAATATAATACGATAAATCCACGGTCCCACGCAAGTCTCCTTTATTCTAGTGATATAAAGCGCCTGACGAACCTTAGGCCAAGGATCGAATCCCACGAAATCTAAAACCATATTCTTTTTGTTGTTACATCTTTTCGAAGATAAAACTTCTTAAAGCTCCGTTGAGATTTGAAACTCGATGAAACGGAAGTGAGTGACACTAAAAAGAGACAAACATACATCTAGCCTGCGAGAGAATGTGTTAGCAATAAAATATTTATTTATTTCACGGGTACTCAGTTCCAATATAATACGATAAATCCACGGTCCCACGCAAGTCTCCTTTATTCTAGCGGTATAAAGCGCCTGACGAACCTTAGCTGCCAGACATCCAGCAGATCAAGGATCGAATCCCAAGAAATCAAAAAAAAAAATTAGATATTTTTACCTGCGTAAAATCAATATCTAATCTTCAAACCACTCCAAAATGAACAGGCAAAGAAAACACAAAAGAAAGCGACATCTAGCGCTCCGAAGAAGAAAACACAAATACTAACAAGATGACCAAATGTATACGAAAAGGTGCATTGGAATTCGACGACCAAAATATGGAAAAAATCATCCTTCACATCGATAAAAAAAGTGCTTCGTAGTATTTACCAAAACAGTGATGCAAACAACTTGTTATTGTAATTAGAATTTAAAAGTCCATCAGGGCGTATGATAAATAAATAAATAATTAGGCCTAGTTAATTAGGGATGTCTTATAACAATATTACGGCACGTGCGTGGTGTTTTTCAATAGGAAGTACCTACTTAGGTATTAGTAGGTAATTTTCTCCCACCTCTTGTTTTCTAGTACTGGTAAACACATGAAATATAGTTTGTTAATGACATGTTCAAATCATATTTGTAGGTGATATGAATTATTATTATTGTCTTTTCTATTCTTAGATATACAATTTGGATAGCATCACGTCTGTGAATTCATTCATGCGTGGTTTCCTCCTACATGAAAGTGCTACCTAATTAGTGAAAATATCAGTGTTCCAAATTTGGGCTTGTTGTGTGAGAAACATGTCTCAAATTGAAACCTTTGGAAAAAATTACTATGAGCCCACGCATACAAATATTAAATTTTACCAATCCAGGAGGAAATGCTAATGTGAACTGAAAATATGTTTGGAATCATACGATCCTCAAAATAAAATTATAATAAAAATATTTATGTTCAATGATTTACTAACGACGGATTTTTTCACAGAAATACAAATGTAAAATTGTTATCAAATGGTCATTCTACGCTATTTTGTTTTATGACAGTTGAAATGTTCACGTTAAATGCCGATTCTAAAGCCTCGATTACAGCGAGTTTACAAGCTACTAGCCGGTAAGTATAAAAGCGGATGAATTGGCGTGTGAGATTGTCACGATTGTGATGTGAGATTGTCAATTGTCCACTCGCTCAGTAGCGACAGTAGCAGCTAAACTAACGATATTTTGTAAAAAACTTGAGGTCGAATAACGGCTCCGGCGCGAACTAATTCTGACAATAACGAAATCAGCTGTTGGTAGGCCCGCTATCTTAAGCGTGAATGGAGTAAAGTTGACCACCTTTCAATTTTTTTCGTAGATTGTGCACAATCTGCCAGTTAGACAGTAATACGATTACACTGAGCGAGTTTACTAACAGATAGTGAATTTCCCAGATAGTAGCTTGTAAACTCGCTCAATGTCAACGAGGCTTAAGACAGTTTCAGCTGAATTTCCCAGATACTAGCTTGTAAACTCGCTCGATGTCATCGGGGCTTAAGACTGTTTCAGTTGAATTTCCCAGATGAAGCCTGAAAACTCGACCAATATTATCGAGGCTTAAGACTGTTTCAGCTTTTGAACAAATTGTTGTTTTGAAGTGTAACGTGAATAATTCAGAGTCATAGAGCAACGACAGTTTGCAAATGGCGGGGATAGTTGTTGATACTCGTTATTATGCTGTTTTATGTGATGTTTTACCGCAAGTGTATTAAATAATACGCATTCAAGTATTATGACGTCACAGTCCCGCAGGAAGCCCGCCGCCCGTCCCCCCTTGCAAGAAACGACATACCGCACCCCTCCCCGCCATTCTGGCGGAAGCCCGCTGCCCGTGGTCCAGAAATCCGCCAGCCGTCGCCCGACAAGCTGCGCTCGTCGCCATGCGCTCACTAAATTCCCGCGAGATCGCCGATTTCAATGGCGATCCAATTAGAGCCCGATCTCAATAGTAAAATACGAGGTCGCGAACATGGCCCGCGCCACTTGGAGATTACCGCTACCTGCACTGACCCCGGACTGCTGCCCCGGCTTCCTGCACCAGACCACCAGCTGTGAGTTGAACCTCGATTTCCCTCTTTTAATGTGCCCCCTAGCCATACTCGGTTGAAACGACCACATTCCCGGAGAGATTTGAGAGAGCCTTCGTTAGGAAATACCTAGCTAGGCATTGTTGTTGATTTGTGACTAATAATTATGTTTTGTTAGATGTTGTAATTGTGTATACCAGACAATACAGATGTGTTTCACCCAGCTACCTCTTTCATTTGATGGGATCACGGGGGAGGGCTTTGGCAAATTACCTATGTACCATTTACCCCCTAGTTTATTACCTACTACCCTGACGAGGAGAGGTTTCCTGCCTGCCGACGACATTGAGCTAGCCGAGAGCAAAAGGTAGGTGGCCTCCTCCCCCTTGGGACCGCTGCAAGTGTTACGTCACATATAGTGATTTGGAGATCTTTAGGATTGTTTAATTGGTATTTTTATAATAAATTTATCAATTAATACACATAATGCTTTCTGGTAAAATAAACTAAATCAATGTATTTATATTGCATTAAACATTTAGTTGAGTTTAAAACGAAATAACTTTTGAACAAACTCCACTCTCCTAACTTCACTAAACTAAACAATTGATTAAAATCTAATAGGTAACGAGTCTAAGCTTTATATTTCTAGTTATCCGGTACTTGACGGCTATACCAAAACTAAACGCCAAATACCGCAATGATTTAAAATAATTATTGAATTTAAAAATGGTAACACCTCAATATAAACATTTATTATGGACACGTGTATGTTATTGTAACGTGTATTGCAAACAAAGGAAGAAGCGAAACACTGCATAATAATCCAAAAATAAATTATGAGGGAGGCGGGAATGGGTATCGCCGCCCCGAGAACCTTTATTGGATAACCAACACTTACATAGATCACCACAAGTGGTTCGCTACGTTTGGTGATTTAGCAGGGGTGCCCGGGTTCATGGGGTGAGGTTTGTATAGGTCTTGGAGGTGGATGACCAGAACGCACTGAACCCCAGATTCCTACCCACCCCTTGAACCCTTTTCCTTCTCAGAACTCTCCTCTCCTTCTTTTCTTTTAAAAAACCCTCCATACAGCATCCCTAAAGATGACGTAGGCACTGAGGGAAATTATTTTCCTCAGGGCCTCCTGTGTGGAGCTCATGTAAAAAAAAAAATGAAAATAATTTTGGCCGTGAAAATCTCAACAGCGTCAGACATAACTTCTAACGTTGTGTACGCAAAAAATGGACGAATATTTGATTTTTTAGGGCGTACATTAATTTTAACCACTAAATAGTTTAATAAAAAAAATTGTGAGGTCAAACCCACCCCGTAACTCACTTTAAATTTAAAATGTAACCCTCCTGGCTGCGAGAGTTAACCACATCCGTGTAACAGACCAATGGAAACGATGTATGGCAATAATTCAGTTAAATCCACGAACCGCACCGTGTCAAAAATGCCATAACTCGCATAGCGGCTTTGAACGCATCATTTTATACGATTTTATTTTGCTTTGCGCCGCACATTTTTGATTTACCGTCGAACTTCGTTGAGCGCCAGTAAACCGCATTTAACACTTTCCGAAATTCTTTCGATTTATAACATATTTTCCTTGGACACTTTGTTTTTAAGTTCTTAAAAAATTATATGTTATTTTGGAAGATATTATCTATACATTTCTGTTGAGCCAAAACGGTAATTATATGAAATTCTCTCGATGAAAAAAAATGGCAAAGTAATGGCAATCTGAATATTTATTTATTTATTACAATCCGGTGATACATGATACATAGTGGTACATAGGAGGATAATTTCAATGATAATATATACATTAAACAAAGTACATATGTATGATAACAACTAGTATTTAGTTATAGGATACAAATATGTTTTACAACAAGAAAAAAATAGTATGAGCTCGTACAAAATACACATTTTTATGCAGAATAAACATAAGTAAATAAAGGTGAATTCTTAGAAAAATTCTCAACATCAAGTATAATATACCTACTTTACTTTTATTTGTACATATTGTTGGATTCTAGCAAATGGCTAAAATGGAGTACATAACTTAGTAATGATATTATTGTTACCTTCAGTTGAAATTACTGAAGTTTGAAATGATTACAGGTACTGCTAATTAGTTCTGCTTATCAGGGCTGCCAGTTAGAGAATCAATAATAAATCTTTGGTTTAAAAATAATAATTTTGAAAAAAAGTTATACATTATTAGCTATCAGTGAGCTATCACTTAACTATCTGATAGTAAATATAAATGAAACAAGTAGTTTGGAATCTATATTAGAGTATGATATGGACGCCGTGCAGACGAACACTACCTAACATTAATTATTGTCATTGAGGTATGATATTATAGACTTCTTATAACTATATTCGGTGTAGTTGAACACATCTACTACTTCTGAGAAAGCATTTCCAATTGCATGCAATCTAGGTATAAGCGAGTATCTAAATGACTCAGTCCTGATATTTTTGTTGCAATTAAAAAGAATTTTGGATCGAGTAGTTCTGGTAGGTATGTGGAAGGTAATTAGGTTTAATAAATCAGGACTGTCTATAATACCATTAACAATTTTAAAAATAAAAGTCAAGTCGGAAATAAGTCTTCTATCTGAAAGTTTGAGTAAGTTTAATTCTTTCATCAAGTGATTGTAATTTATTGATTCTATTGGTAGAATATAATAAACTAGTGGTTCATGTTCATATAAGACTAACTGCAAACGATGGACTTATAATTCGCAGACACCCAAATAAATACGGTCAAAGAACTCTAGAATATCTTGTTCCAATAATTTACAACATGTTATCCAAAGCAATAAAAAGCTGTGAGTTGAGTTTCAGAAGGAAATGTACGCTAAAAAAATGGTTAAGTGAAAGAACTTTTTTGTACTGATCTCTGTTTTTCCGCTTTTCGTTTTAATGTTTTTTTCCATTATTACTTTCTTTTTATTTCTTTCATTTTCTCTGTTTCCGTATTTCTTATAAAAAATGTTATTAACATTTTTTTTCGAAAATATATGTTGTTTTTTATATATAAAATGTAATAATGTGTATATTTTATGTATAATGAATGATAACATTTTGTTTGATCTCTCAACACTTTGTTGTTAATTCGTATATTTTTATCATTTATAATTTTCTCCGTTAATCATTTTATTTTTAAATTTTATTATTTTGCTTTTACTTAACTATTTGGTAATGACCGATATTTGCGTGTATTATTTTTATTAAATTGTGAAATTATTAACCCGATACAGGCGAACCCTAGTGGGGTTAATAATTACATGCTAAAAAATATATATTGTTGTGAAGAAGCAATAAATAAATAAAAATAAATCTCCGGAAATTTATAATAACACAGTTTGTTCTGTTATTTAACATGTTGAGGGCCTTTAACCAGCCAGCGGCCGAGAATTCTAATTTCATCGTAAGATGTTCTTACGATCGTACAGGACGGTTCCAATGAGAATGGTTAATTATTCTCCGTACCAGCTTTTTAAAAATATAACTCAATATCGATTTTATTTCATTCAAAATTTGCTTTAATTTATATCTAGGTACTTAATTCAAAAATGCTGAAAGTCGTGGTGATAAAACTATTAAAATGATGTACTTTTTGTAATTATTTTTTTAAATTATAAGTATTTATAATTTTTCAATAATGTCTAAGCTAAATAATAATGTAAAAAAAATCTTAGATATGATAGTTTGTAAGACCGTAAATAAATAGACAATCTGAAGTATTTTCGTAACAAAACACGTGCGCGGATCTTTTTTTTTGTTAATAATTTTATTTAAACTAAAATAAAAATTCTGAAACACAGCTTTCCCAGAAAATTTATTGATTTATTTTACTGTATGATTATATGATTTGAAATATGTGTTGTATAATATAAAATTTTGTTTGAAAATTTAACAAATCTGCCAAACGACCTACGGTATAACTTAATTATGCAAAAAATAAATATATTTTCTCATCTTTTACCAGATAAAATAACAGTCTTTCGAAATCAATTTGTACTTTTTGTGGAAAAGAGTAAATACGGGTAAAATTTTATTTAAAAATGACATTTCCGGTTTTGTCTAGTTATTCCCTCTTAAGGGTAGGTATATAAAAATTTACAGAGTTACTTAGGACTTGGTTTAAGATTTTTGCTCTATTTTAAACGAGTCGTGTTTTATAAAATATTTTCATAATTTTCGTATAATTATTATCGTTTTTTTAGTATTAGCGCGCTCCCTCTAATATGAGCATTTACATATCTCCCCTTCAAACCACCTTCTTCTTTTTGAAAGTTTACTACAAAAAGAAACTAAAAAGATTATTTTTCTGCAACGACATCACAATATTGACCGGTCAGTGGCTGAGTGGGCATCGCGTTTGGGTCCCACCCGGGCGTGTTCGATTCCTCGACTGGCTAAGTCCTCCATCACGACATAAGCAACCGCTTAGTGTAATGGTAGAAGGAAATTTTCAAAAATTGTTGGGTTATTTGTATTTACTTCATAAATACTTTTAATGGTTAGTCGTTATGGATATCAAACGAATTTATTTACAGAACCGATTTTTTATATTTATAAGCTGGTATATACAATATATATCCTCATTACTGATTCTTTGAGCCTAGAAACTAGAAGGAAAGCAAGTCTTGCTATTCTGTCTTTCAAAATTTAAAGTAAAGAAATCAGAAAATCCCTAAATAATAATGCTAGTATTTTGAATAACCAAATTAATTTATCTTTCAGTCCCATTCTAAATATTTTTCCAATTAACCGCTCTGTTCTTTCCGGAAATCCCGCAATTACCCCCACCCCTTTGCTCACCTCCCACTCAAACACCTAACATTTTGTATCATAGTTTAGTTATAATATTCTCCTGACGAAGGAAGGGTGCTTCTGAAACCGGTAGAGTGTTTTAAAATAAAAGTGGTCTTAAACAAATTTATGTGTTTTTTATTGATCTTTTATTATTTACTAGATAACCCGGCGAACTTCGTACCGCCTCATAATCAGTATCTATTGTGTTATTAGCTAAATTAAATTCAGTATTTTCATTATGTTAAAAATTACACAATGAAGCAATTATCGATGCGCAACTGTCAGTGTTTTGTTTTTATCAGTATCAGAGATAGTGTTGTGTACGGATTTAAAATTTTTATGATTTTTTAGTCTTTTTTACTTCCTTACAAGAATTGCGTTTCATTTTCTTTATACGTGTGAGGGAGATTTATTATAATTACTGTATTTTTTCTGTGGAGGGGTGCAGACATACGTTCACTGTTTGTCCCATTTTCGACTATTGACATTTAGTGTGTTAGAAAGAGGGGCAGCATTATATGTTTAGAACAAAAGCAAAACAATCAGCGCATTGACATTTGACGTTTTTGAATTTTTGGAATTCACTCACTACTCAATATTACACTTATCACAATATTCCTGCAGCTCTTTCAAAAGATGAGCATTTGTTCCATACAAAATGTATGAGTAAAAGGATTTTCTTTATAACTTTTTTTTTCGTAAATTTTTCCGATGTTTTAATAGCTTTCTGCAATTCGGGGCGGAGACAAATCCAAAAATTCAAAGATCATAAAAATCGGTCAAGCCGTTCTTGCGTTATAAATGGTGTAACAAACCCGACTTGGTTTTATAAGATTTAAGTTATTTATCTTTTCACTCTATCATGTAGAAACGACTTCCAAAGTTAGCGCACTTTACCCCAGAATGCTTTGTTCATATACCTTGACTACTCTAATGTTTTCCATGACAGAAAATGTTGCCTTTTTTTACAATTCTTAAGAGTTCGTGTCTCAAAGGGTTGACTAAGGCTTTAACTTCTACCCCTCTGTGGGAGGCTTCATTTCCCATTCCGTAAAACAACATAACAATTAACAAGAGAAACGACTCAATATTGGTTTGGCAAAGTCAACATAAGTTCGACTTGAATTCGATCTATAGACTATTACGACTTGGGTTATTACGACTCTGATCACTGAAACGAATCTATTTATTATTGTCGTTATTATACTTATTCTCTATGGAATGTGGAATCTATGGCATTGAAATACGAGTCTTAACGAAAGCTATCATCAGAAACCTGGATGCATTTTTAAACTACCTACCAATATATTTACACATAATTTATTACAAAGAAGGGGGTTTGTGGCGGGCGACATGGAAGGCATGCGCCCTTGCTTTGCTTTTTTATGATTTATATAAATCTACAGTTTTATTCCGAGATTCATGAAATTTTGCATACACACAACTTCAAAAGAAGAAGAAGATGAATATCTCCATCATATTTTGAAAAAGTATCTCTACCCTTTCCCACCAATTAAAGCAAAATATTGATACTTTTTGATGAAATTTTGAACACTTGACGTTCAATGTAAGAGGAAAATTACTGTCTGAATTTGATTTAAAAAAATGATGTGTAATGCCCATGCTACGCCCTGAAGCGTATTTCCAAAACCTATAGCGGTTCAGTCGCGGCAGCGACAATTTACATTTTAAATACACCTCCATATTGGTTATTTTTTTATCACTTTGCATAAACAAAAATTATTCTAAAATCTAGATAAAATAATATTTCTATTGTGTATACTAGAAATTAATAATTTTATTTATAAATATTTAAATTGTGATATTATCCCATATATGCGCCGACTCGATATAGCAGACAAAATACCCTTTTCTACATTGATAGATGCAACACGAATTCCAACCAAAATGAATTTATGCAGAGGACATGTAACTACTATAACATTAAATCTGCACGTTTAGAAACACTTGCTGACATATACTGCTAGTTACTTTCGCTACAGCATTTCTTTGTATAACATTCTACGTGCGAATAATACATAACACATATTCATGATGATTAAATTAATTGTACCTAATATTTTTAAATTACCTGCGTGGCAACTTTCCTTTATCCCTGTCCTCCCCTTACCCGTCACAATCCAAATACCTGTTTCGCACCCTATTTTCTTTACAGTTAAAATCGCATTTATTTTATTGCTGTGTTTTTATATTTAGGCTTATCACTTGTTGAATCTACACCTGTATTATATATATATATATTTTAATTGCTGCTTTGTCCTGTTTTTTTTTTTCTTTTCTTAAATATTCTAGTTTTCATTCAGTTACTTTTATGTTTCTAAATACCTATCTGTGAACATTAATAATTGGTCTTTTTTTTGTTATCCTCTTATTTATATTATGTTATTAAGACTGTTTATGTTCCTTAAATTAATAAATAAATATATTGTAAATACACATCTACCGGATCTGCCGGATATGCCCTGATGATGGACACTGTAACGCTGTCCGAAACGTTGGCTAAAGAAGGAGGCAGCGCAACATGGCATAACACCCCAAAAACAAATACGGAAACACCCCTATATTGGTTATTTTTTATCACTTTACTAAAACAAATATTGTTCTAAAATCGAGATAAAATAATCTTTCCAATGTGTATATTAGAAATTAAAAATTTTATTTCTAAATATTTTAATTTTGATATTGAAAATGAAAATTGTCGCTACCGCGACTGAACCGGTATAGGTTTTGGAAATATGCCGCCGGGAACAACCGCGTGTTAAAACTTTTTTTAAATGAATGAAGATTTTTACGACCAAAAATGTTTAAGATTCATAAATAAAATAAGTCCCAATGGTCTATGGGTCTATGTCATCTTTGGGGATGCTGCTTTGAGGGTCTTTTTAAGGAAAGGAAGGATAGGAAGTTCTGGGAAGGAAAAGGATTTGAGAGTTGGACAGGAATCTGGGTTCCAATGAGTCCACGAGTGATGGACGTGTGAATCCATCCCTCCATCAATGCGGTGCATGGCGAATCCGGTTGGAGAGGTCCAGATAGGTCTCCCTCAACCAGCCTCTTTCGATCCGGCCCGCCACGCAGTAGGCGGGAAAACACATTCGCCACCAAGACCTAGACCAAACCTGACCCCTTGAATCTGGGCACCCCTGCAAATGGTTCCCGGGAAGGCGATACCCATACCCGCCCCCCCAATAATCAAATTATCATTTCGCCATTTTTTTCAATGATGAAAGACATTGTTAGGAATACTTGATATTAAAAACAAAATTTGGCAAAAATTTTAGACGTTATATTTCATTGTTTAACAGTTCACAACACGATCGTTATTATTAGTATCATGAAAAAGACAAATGTTTATAGTCAAAACAACAAGTATAAACAATTCGTATATGCCACTTTTCAGGAAACAATACGGGGGCGCTTTTGAGTTTTCATCTGACTAATATTATTTGTGATTTATTATTTGAGTCGCTTTAAATCCACAGCATTACACGAAGACCGCGCCATTGTTGTTCAGAATGAAAGGGTTAAATAAATATTTGTCGTATTTTCATGACAGTTACAAACAGTTGCCATTTGTGCCAACAATTCAAACTCTCTTGATTCTTATTGGAACGTACAACGTAGAATGTATTTCTCTAACATAAATCTGTGATGTAAAATCAAGTCATTTATCAAATATAAAGTGTTTCGATCATTTTGATTCTCTATGAAATGGTTTGGAAATCTTATAATATATAAAAATGAATGTTTCTTTGTTTGTCGCTTATGCGTTCAACCAATCAACCGAATGCGATGAAACTTTGGTGATTCTTTGTACGCATGACCACGAAGGTTTTTCTTTTAATTTATTTATTATGTGCATCTATATAAAAAGGTTATATATTTTTTTTGCCTTGCCTGTCATACTAGGAAATCCTGTGTCGAGACAGACTAGTTTACAAATATTTTATAAATATTAAATAAGGTACATTTTTCTATAAAGCAAAAATATTTGACAATAATTTTCATGTTGGTAGGTAGTGGTAACAATAATGAGACAGAGGATAATATATTTTCTACATATAATGTTGAGTTCTGGCGTCATGAAATTATTTTCTATACCATTTATTCGATTGCGATGAAATTTTGGTGATATAAGTTTTAAAATGTGTGTATTTCATATAGTTTAGTGGCAGGGAGGAAAAGAGGAGAGGAAGGGAGAGGGGAGAATACGGGAGGGTGGAGGGGAATGGGAAAGGGGACGACGGAGGGGGAAGGCAGGAAAGGTGGAAGAGGAATGCGGGAGGGAAACGCTGGGTGGAGTGAGGGGACGCGGGATTAGGGGAAGCGGGGATGCGGGGACGCAGGTGGATGAAAGACGGGGAAGGTGAAAGGGGAACGCGGGAGGAAAAGAAGACGCGGGAGGGGAACGGGGGCGGGAACGGGGCACATGGGAAAGAACGCGCAGGAAGATACAACGCATGCCTGGTACTCACTAGTAAAACTATAATAATACGCGAATGAATCACGTTTTTATATTAAAAGTAGAGTTACTTTTAAATTCATTTTCATAAGAAATGTTTTTTATTACAAGAGAATGCAGTTACCTCATGTGACATTCTTCTGGGTTGAAAGGTTATTTGATACATTCCTCAATTTGGGAGGTGGGTATGGGTACCATTAATTGGATAACCTAACCAACACCCCTGCCATAGGTTTCCCAAAGTTGTTCGCTACGTTTGATAACTGAGCAGGGGTTCCCGGGTTCAATGAGTAAGGTTTGTTCAGGCCTTGGCGGCGGATGCGCCTACCCACCAGTTGTATGGAGGAGGCCGGTTTAGGGAAACCTTTTAACCTCACATGACCCAAATTAATTAAAAAGACCCATCACACATAATACACAAATATGACATAGGCCCTGTGGGAAATTATTTTCCCCAGGGCCTCCCGTGTGGGTAAATGTAAAAAAGAACTTTCAACTCACTGAGTTCACATTATTGGAATAACGCACAATACATAGTAGTAGGTCAAAAGTATTTTCGTTACATAGTAGTAGGTCAAAAGTATTTTCGTAATTTATTTTAGGGTGTTATGCCGTGCTGCACTACCTCCTTCTTTAGCCAACGTTTCGGAGAGCGTTACAGTATCCGTCATGGACATAACGGCATAACACACCAAAAATAAATAACACAAAACCCACAATCTAAATAGTATGTGATCGGAAACTAGTTTTGAAATATAAAAATCATACTTTTTTTCAAGAGGTCATTTTACACGACGTCATCCGCGCTCAAAAAAAGAAGCCGATGAGATATGTAATTACGAATGTTAGAGGAGCGCGCTTATATTTAAAGCGATAAAATCGTTGCGAAAATTGTGAAAATGTTTAATAAAATATAGCAAAAATCTCGTGGAAGGCGTCTTAAGTATCATTTAAAGAAACATTGTGATTTTTTTTTACAATATAACTTGTAAAATAACTGAGACAAACGTATTGATAATAATTTTCAGAGCATACTTTGCGATTTTTTTCTATCGAGGGAATTTCATATAATTTGCATTTCGGCAAGGAACACATCTAGAAAATAACATATATTTTTTTCTATCGAGGGAATTTCATATAATTTGCATTTCGGGAAGAACGCATCTTAAAAAATAACATATAATTTTTTAAGACCTTAAAAACTTCAAATGTTTAAGGGAGATATGTAAGAAATCGGTAGAAATTCGGGTAGCTGCGGCTTAAGTAAGCCATTAACATTTTTCAACGCAACTTTCACAAATAAAAAAACTTTATTTATATGTTTTATTAAACTGTTTGTGAAAGTTGCATGGCACCATGCAAGAGATCTAGTTGCAGCGGTGCATTTTCCAAGGGCTGAATTATGTTACAGACAGGTAAGAGAGAAGTCTCAAAAGCTCATTATAAGCTTTTTGCTCTGCTCTTTCAAGCAGGTTATTTAAGCGAAAGAGTATTGCTTTCTGTCTCGGAACTTTATTGCGACTACTTATATATATTTTCAAATAATATAAACAAGCGTTTAGGCACCTATTAGTTAAACACATATTTAAAACAATTTTTGGCAATTTTTCGGGATTAGTGTCCATGGCTATTACGAATAATTTTTAGAAAAAAACTTTAGATTCGCCTTAATCACTATAAAAGGAATCTTTTGCATCACGGCCGGCGGAAAATAATGCATTTTAATTTTCAATGTCGTTAAATAAAATTTCGCTTCGCGAACCGACACTACGACAGCCCGCCCGCTGCCGCCCGCCATTTTGTCACATACACAAGCCCGCTACACAAACCCTGCGTAGCCAAACAAACCATTCAAAAACGTAGGCTGATTTTTAAAGTAAAGATAACATACATAAGCCCGCTACACAAACCCTGCGTAGCCAAACAAACCATTCAAAAACGTATTTTAACAGTGACAATGGCGGGTGGTAGCGGGCGGGCTGTTATAGTGTCGGTTCGCGAAGCGAAATTTTATTTAACGACATTGAAAATTAAAATGCATTATTTTCCGCCAGCCGTGATGCAAAAAGTTTCCTTTTATAGTGATTAAGGCGAATCTAAAGTTTTTTTCTAAAAATTATTCGTAATAACCATGGACACTAATCCCGAAAATTTACCCAATTTTTATTTAGGTATCTTTGTGGGGGTGTTGAGGTTTATTTTAATCACATACCAACTTGTTAATCAAATTTAAGAAGCTGAGAACTAAACTAAACTGATTTGGTGTGGAAACAGTTCTTCCTAGAAACAGTTTATTTATAAACAAGTTCTTTCGTGTAATTATTATTACGTGTGATAGCGGTTTCGCCCTACTTATGATGAAAAACTTATCGCTTTTATTTTTTACATATGCCCTTATTGATTTCCGAGTAAAATGACGGAATTTTTTAATGGTTATTAGTTATTGGTTATTACCCTTTTAAAGTTTTCCCAATTACTGCATTCTTTAAATTTGACTGAAGGTCGTTAGTCGTTAAGTGCGTTATTCCCAAATTCAGGGGTTGCTTTTCCAGCAAAATTAAGTATTAAGTAGTCCCAAAAGTCCGCAAGATGGCGGTTAGTTTAGTTCTGTGTTTGTGCACCAGGGGGGCCGAGGGCCGGGGTGTAGTTTGCAGGAGCTCACATAATTTAGATCTATTCCAGCTAGCTTCTAATTAGGTTGACTACTCGCAATCACAACATTTGTAATACGCTATTAGTAAATCCAGATTAACATAAAGAACTCTACTATTCCAAAGAAGTAATCTTCTTCCAAGACGAGTTGGAGAACCTGATTGCGTGAATACAACAACTTGTGAACTTAACACTAACATTTGAAACATATCTAAGTATGGCGAGCGAATTATATTTTTTTGTTTATTTATCAAACTAGTTTTCGGATTATTAAGTTTTTTGCTAATTTCCAACTGCTTTAATAGATTGCCTTTAAGGCCTGCAAGTTTTATGTATATACAGGGTGGCGCAATAGAACGTGCATATTGCGTCATCTTTTTTTGCGGGGTATTTGGCGCGCGGGCGGGGGGATCCTAGCAGGATTGGATAGAGGTACGCATGCAGTTTTAGTAGCCATGAGTCAGTTTGACGGGAAGTGTCGCGCATTTTGTGTTCGCGCGTTTTACGAGAACGGTCGTTCATACATCTCTGCAAGGTGACTATATTGTACTGAATATGGATTACAACAAATTCGCGAAGCCCCGAGTGCAAATTTAATCAAAATATGGATAAAGCGTTTCGAAGAGACCGGTTCAACTTTTAAGCCATGAGCTAAAGGTCGTCCAAGAACATCTAGGACCGGAGACAATATTGAAAGAGCAAGACTTCGGAGCAAGTTGGCGTTTGCTGAAGAAATGCTTCACCGATTTTCCAATTTTGACAATATCCTCTTTTTCTGACGAGGCTCATTTTTATTTAAATGGGTTCGTAAACCGTCAAAATTGTCGTTATTGGAGCAGTGAAAATCCGAAACTCTGAAAAAGTGACTGCATGGGCAGCAATCTCGAGCAAAGGAATTATTGGTCCTTTCTTTTTTGAAGATTCGCGAGGACGAAACGTCACTGATAACACCGACCGCTATATTGCGATGTTAGAAGGATTTTTGACTCCAGAACTAGAGAAATCAAGAATAGTGAATTCAAGGGCTTGGTTTCAACAAGACGGAGCTGCCAGTCACAAATCAAATGTCTCTATGGCGGTTGTGAGACAGATGTTCCCAGCCAGACTAATTTCTAAAAGAGGTGATATCTCATGGCCCCCAAGTAGCCCAGATGTAACGCCTCCTGACTTTTTCCTATGGGGACACCTCAAAAACAAAGTCTATATCAACAATCCGAGAAACATCAGTCAGCTGAAGGAGAGTATCCGTAGTGAAATGGCAGCAATCACACCAGCATTACTGAAGAGAGTTTTCACTAATCTCGCGCTCGCGATTAGAGGAGTGCCGTTTCAGAGAGAGTCATTATTTGGAAGATATTATTTTAAAAAAATAAACCTCATTTAATTACCTTATAATTCCTATATTTTATTTCAACTATCCTTAGAGTATTTATTTTTTTACCTATGTTTAAAATATGCACGTTCTATTGTGCCACCCTGTATTTTAAATATTCTACGAACGCTTACATCTACACATCCAATCTGTGCATAATATCAGTGTTATTATGCACAGATTGGTATACTTCATGATTTCGACTAAAGTTTTGTAATAATTTTAATTAAATGTAGAGGCGCCGTGCGGGTCAATCTTGAGAGCTGATTTAATCATGGATTAAGTGATGGTATTAGGGTGGCTTACGTTTTAATGATAGTTTAGCCTTAAACTTGACATAAAATACGTATCAGGGACTAGTTAAGGACCTACCAACGTAGGATTAAGCTGCCGATGAAACTGGACACATTTTCCATCACACGACGCCATGGGTACAGCCTAGCGGGTCATGTTATACGCACTATAGTGTGGTGAACATATGTCTTAAGGTAAGGAAGAGACATGCATGTATAAGTGAGACAGCATGAGAAATGTATAAAAGGGGTGATTGTTGTCCATTCGTCCTCTTTACCTACAGACTTCCTAAAAGAATTACATTGTACAATCTCGGAATAAACGTATCTAGTCTACCCACGACTTATTATTATTGTCAATCACTCTGTACTGAGATCATAATCAGAGGAATCTGGATCCATCATATAACAGAGTCCAGAATATCAGAAGAAATTTGCATACGGTCAATTTGGGAGGCGGGAATGGGTACCGCCGCCCCGGGAACCTTTATTGGATAACCAACACCTCTGCCATTGGTCACTCCAAGTGGTTCGCTACGTTTGGTGATTTAGCAGGGGTGCCCGGGTTCATGGGGTGAGGTTTGTCTAGATCTTGGAGGCGGATGACTAAGACATACTGAACCCCAGATTCCTACCCACCCCTTAAACCCTTTTCCTTCTCAGAACTCTCCTCTCCTTCCTTTCCTTAAAAAACCCTCCACACAGCATCCCCAAAGATGACATAGGCCCTGAGGGAAATTATTTTCCTCAGGGCTTCCTGTGTGGAGCTCATGTAAAAAAAAAAAAAAAAATACGGTCATCACACTACAGTACTGACAGATGAGCCAGAGCGTTTGGGAGCAATTTGGGTGGTGGGGTTTGGTGACTTAGCAGGGGTGCCCGGGTTCATGACGTGAGGTTTATCCGGGTTGGAACACTGGTTGAGGGAAGCCTTTTGACTTCTTCAACCGGACTCTTTCAACCCTTGCGCCGCAATTGGTGGGAAGGATTCATACATCTATCACTCTTGGACACTGATCCCCATATTCCTACCCACCTCTCATACATTTTCCCTCCCCAGAACTTCCTAAGACGACATAGGCCACGCAGCATCCCCTAAGACGACATAGGCCCTAAGGGAAATATTTTCCTCAGGGCATCCTGTGTGGAGTTAACGTTAAAAAAAGGCGCGTGTCGTGTGATCCGTTGCGACGTGTAAGATTTGGAAATAAGGATAATTTAAGTGCAATATGAGCAAGGCTAAGAAAGGTGTGGAAACATGTTTTGGACATGCAAAGCGTATGTTTGGAGAAAAGATTATCAGGTGAACATGTGTCAAGCAAATATGCCGTAAATACCTTAGAAATACAGGGCACGACCTCGATATTACCTAGTGAATCAAGTGCTTGAGTCTAGAATCACGAAGTATAAATTTAATCGATTCGAATATGTATGCCAAGCTAGGGTTGTGGCGTTCCATTCGATCTGCCAGCCCCCGTTAGAAATGACAACAGAGGTTAGCATGAATGTTAATTTTTAATTTATTTTATATATTTAATAATATTATTATTCAATGTATAAAAACAGTTTATTATAAACAAGTTCTAAAAAAAAAAAAATGAATGTTAATGATAGAAGATGTCTGGGACGCCCGAGGAAAACATGAAACAATCAACTTAACCAAATACGAATCGGGTAATATCATATGAAAGCGAATTGCAATAAGTGTGTGCCAAGACCGAGATACTGAACGGTTAGTTAGTTAGTCTATTCTCCGAGATCACAAAATGAACAGTTTACTTCAGGAAAGTTGTCTAGTAAAGCAACTATTACTCTCTAATATCAAAAATTATCCTTATCTTAATAGTTATGTCCCTGGAGTTTTTGTAAGTCGCTAGTTTCGCCACTGCAGCCCGAGCGTCCTAGCGCCCGAGCCAAGGCATTTAGAGATTTGATCATGTCGGACGTACATGGATAATTAGCCATTATTGACAACATTAACTGGGAACGGTGTAATTAATTGCAGTAATTGCCGTCCTTGTAACGTCCTGTACGCAGACCAGACAACAATAGACATCAACATCTCAGAGACAACGGTTTGTTTGAGGTTTCTATTTTATGTTCTGTGTCAACAGACAGATAATCTATTTTACTGTTCGGAAAAAGCATTCTTCAAATATTATATTTTAAAGTGATTTCGCAGATCAGTGATCTGGCCGGAGCCAATGGGACTATGTGGGGAATGTTGTAAGAAAAAAAGAAGTAGGAGAAAGGAAGAAGAAGAGGATGGCCAGCCATTAGAAAAATATGTGATATTGCACAGGTGACGTGTTTAAATTATTATTTCATCATTTTTACATAACATATCGATAGCAGAAATTTGAAATGCTGTACAGGACAAGAAAAACGAATTAAATATGTAATTTTTCCCCGTTTTTGAAGTGAGACTTCTTTAGCCTCGTTATGATCTGAAATTCAGATGAAACAGAAGTGCGTCACTAAAATTTACTATTTGACGGGTCCTCGGTTCTAATATAATGCGGTTAATTCACGGCTCCACGAGAGCCTCCTGTAGTGTAGCGGCGTAAAGCACGTGATAAATCTCCGAGGCCAGAGATATCCAGCGAACGGAGGTTCGAATCCTACGAAATCCAAAAAAAATATTTTTATTTTGTAAAATCAATATCCAATCGTCAAACCACTTTAAAATAAACCGGAAAAGGAAAAGAAAGCGACGGAGGTTCGAATCCTACGAAATCCAAAAAAAAAAAAATTGTTTTTGTAAAATCAATATCCAATCGTCAAACCACTTTAAAACAAACCGGAAAAGGAAAAGAAAGCGACATCTAGCGACTTTCTAGTTTCACTTCATCCACGTATGAATTGCGCACTCTGATTTTTTTTTCTCTTTCGATCTGCGTCGTCGAAATATTTCTAGGAAAATAAGTGTCCTTTTACGAAGTGCATTTTAAGAAGTTTTTTTTTGTGAAAAATTAAGAACAAAAGAAATTTACAAAAAATGTTAACAATTCTTGATCTGTTGAATATTTTTTTGTAAGAAAAATTCACATCATCTTTTGGAAACAAAAACTTTCTTTTCTCTTTCCTGAACAATTAACATTTTGTCCTTTACAGCATTTCAAATTTCAGCTATCGATTTCATTATAGCTATTGCATTATAGCTGGGGGTTAATCCTAGAAGTGCAATGTTTATGTCAATTGCGTTAATTGTTCAAGAAAGTTTTATTATGTGACGATTACTAGGTAAAAAATATGTCAATTCATTGTTTTGACACTACCAGATAGACCATACTTTCATTAATTTAAAGCAGTTGATATACGCCTTTGGACTATTGAAATAAGAGATATTTTTATATAGACACAACTTGTGTCCAAATAGTTGCCTAATTTTAATGTAGGCAACCGTGGTAATGCAATTGTTGGCAGTCCCGTGTGCGGCCTGACGTATTCAGCAATAATTATTATTCATTTAACTTATAACGTTTATTTAAATTTATGTAGATTGGAAAGACCGAACCTCATTATATATCATTCATTAAACAAATTCAGACACCTTACTCAAATTATCATAATCTGACATAGGCAATTCTAGCATTAACCTCTATATACATATAATCTATACACACTACCAAATAACTTTCAAGAGCCTATCACAGTAGCCAAGAGAAGTCAAATAAATAAATTGTAAAATGTAAATAAAGTTTCATGAATAAAAAACACCTTCCGTGATAATCTTAATATATAAAACAAAGTCGGGATAGTTCCACTATTTATAACTCGAGATCGGCTGGACCAATTTTGATATTCTTTGATTTGTTGGATTTGTCTTCGCCCCGGATAACAGAATAACTATTAAAACATCGCAAAAATTTATGAAAAAGAAAGTTATGAAGTAAATTAAATTTTTCATTCATTTTGCATGGAACGAATTCTCATATTTTGCAAGAACTGCAGCAATATTGTGATAGGTACCTATAATATTTAACTGTGCTTGAATTCCAAACATTCAAAAACGTCAAATGTCAATGCGCTGATTGTTTTGCTTTTGTTCTTAATCATATAATGCTGCCCCTCTTTCTTACACACTAAATGTCAATAGTCGAAAATGAGACAAACGGTGAACGTATGTCTCTGTACCCCTTCAAAGGAAAAATACAATAATAATAAATCTCCGAAATGAAACGCATTTTTTTACGTAAGCTCCATTCAGGACCTATGTCATCTTAGGGATGCTGTGTGGAGGGTCTTTTTAAGGAAGGGTAGGATAGGAAGTTCTGGGAAGGAAAAAGGCATGAGGGGTGGGTAGGAATCCAGTGTATCCGGGAGTGAATCCATCCCTCTAACTGCGGTGCAAGATCATTGCCTTGACGGGAATTAACCTTTTACCTTGACCTTTCCAGCCAGACCCTTTCGACCCATTGGTTGAGAGAATCCGGCTGGAAAAGTCAAAATGCCTCCCTCAACCAGTCTCTCTCGATCTGGCCCATCACGCAGCAGGTGGGCAGACGCATCCGGAAAGTCACCTCATGAACCCGGGCACCCCTGCTAAATCACGAAACGTAGCGAACCACTTGGGGTGACCTATGGCAGAGGTGTTGGTTATCCAATAAATGGTTCCCGAGGCGGCGGCACCCTCACCCGCTTCCTTTCAAAAATTCCCGTAAGTAAGCGGAAAAGTAAGAAAATACAATAAACGTATAATAAATCGCCGGAGCCTATTCATAACGCCAGAGCTTACCAATGTATACAGCCTATGCTTACCAATATATATCTTTAGGGTTGCTGTGTGGAGGGTTTTTTTTAAGGAAGGAAAGGAGAATTCTGGGAAGGAAAAGGACTTAAGGGGTGGGTGGGCATCTGAGGTTCAGTGTGTCCTGGTCATCCGCCTCCAAGACCTAGACAAACCTCACACCATGAACCCGGGCATCCCTGCTATATAACCAAACGTAGCGAAGCACTTGGGGTGACCTATGGCAGAAGTTATCCAATAAAGGTTCCCGGGGCAGCGGAACCCATTCCCGCCTCCCAAATTGTAATTGCAAATGCTTTCTATTTGTGAAAGAATTTTTAAAGTCCATTCAGTATTTTTTGCGTGAAAGAATAACAAACATACATTCCTTCATCCATACATCCATACAAACTGTCGCCTTTATAATATTAAATAGGATGCACAGTTATGACGGTCAAAAATGGAAGATACTCGCTATCAAGGAAACAGGCCTTTTATACCCCCCGTTCGCGTCGTACATTCATCTTTATTCTTATTTTACTTACCTTTATTCTTATTCCATAATCTCCGACCTACGTTCTTTACATATTATAATACGTTATCATAACAGGTATAGCGCATTGATTACATTAGATCGCAATGATGTTAAAGATATTCAAATCATAATTAGACGGTTTGGCATATTAATTGGTTGATTGTGAAACCTACTTGTACCTCAGTGCAGAGTACAAACAATCATTTTTATTACATTATTAAAAATTCAAGGATGAGATCATAATGCAATGTGACTAGTAGTCCACGTACAATAGGTACATGGTGTAACGAACTTGACTTAATTTAACCAGTGATTCCATCTATAATATAAAAATGAATCGCTAAATGTGTTGGTAAGCGCAAATCTCGAGATCAGCTGAACCGATTTCGCTAATTCTTTTTTTAGAATATTACCTGAAGTACGATATGGTTCTTATGGAGAAAAAAATTAAGAAAATTGCGCAGAAAATTGGATAATATCAGAAAACATGAGCATGTTTGACAGTTCGCGTGTTTGAGAATGACATTTTGCAAAACATTGATTGTTCAATCAGGATTCTATTTTTGAAAATCTTCAATAAATTTATTTAAAGTAGGTACTCCCCTAATAGTTTGAATCGAATCAAGAATTTTTTAAATATTTTAAATAGGCACCTATATTAGGTACCAAATTTAATATACTTACATGAAACATGGAAATTTGAATAAACATTGTAAAAGGTGTTTAATAACTGAATGTACTGGGATTGAATATATGGAACGCGGGAGGAGGGTTGATGGGACGAGGGAGCGGGAAAGGGAAGAGGGAAGGCGGGGAAGGTGGAAGGGGAACGCGGGAGGGGAAGGGGACGTGTGAGGGGGGAGGGGGTTCGTGGAACGGGGGAAGGGGGGAGTGGAGTGGGGAGAGGGAAGGTGGAGGTGACGGAGTGGGAACGCGAGAGGGGAAGAGGATGCAGGAGAAGAAGGGGAGGCGGAAGAGGAACGGGACGAATGGGAAAGGACACTCAGGGAGAAACAATTTCTTTATTAAATGGCATAGCAACGCATGCCGGGACCAGCTAGTACAATAATAATTTGGAGTAAAAAATGTTAATGAAATATTGGTCTTCGATGTTTTTTTTCAAGTATTTGAGATAATATTAATTTTACCTATGTTTAAGATATGTTATAATGTCAAAAACTCAAGTAAAAATATCTCTTTTGAGCAAATAGTGCCTTTGCAAAAAACTTCTAGATAAACAAAGTATCTAGTTTGACAGTAGTTTGGTGGGTATGGGTACCGCCGCCCCGGGAACCATTTATTGGATAACCAACACCTCTGCCAAAGGTCATCCCAAGTGGTTCGATACGTTTGGTGACTCAGCAGGTGTGCCCGGGTTCATACGGGTGTGGTGTGTTCGGGTCTTAGCAGCGAATGCGTCCCCTCGTCAACTTCATGGTACTCCGGATCAGGAGAGACTGGTTGAAGTTTTAACCTCTAGAATCTCTCGGATCACCGCCTTGCACTGCAGTAGGAGAGATTGATTCATGCACCCGTCACTCTTGAACAAACTGACCCCTCATACCCTTTTCCTTCCCAGAACTTCCTCTCCTTCCTTTCCTAAAAAGATCCTCCACACAACATCCCCAAATATGACATAGGCCCCGAGGGAAATTATTTTCCTTCGGGCCTCCTGTGTGGAGCTAATGAAAAAAAAAAAAATCGCAAGTAAAATAAAACACGATAAATGGCAAAGAGCTAATGGTTTTGCATAAAATTAATAACAGTTAAAAATCACAAGGCGTAGTTTGGCCAGTCTACCGTGGAGCTGTTCCGGGCCGCAGTAAACAAAGTCCGCATAGCCAAAATGATAGCCAACGTCCGTTGAACGGACAAGGCACAAGAAGAAGAAGAAGAAAAATCACAGAAAAACGACGTGAAATAAATAAGAAGGAATTTGTTAATGTGCAAATTTTAGTAATAGTATCTTAAAAGACACAAAAACAGGTTAAGGATTTAAAAAAACCTTTCTTCGTTCTTTGCCATTAAACTATGCATGTTATACGATGTTCATGGATAAACTACGAGAGATTAAATACTTCTCCAAGGGCACTAAACAATTATGTTTTGCTGGTCAACGTTCTTTGCACGACCTTGTATTATTTCTCATCAAATTCCAATCATCCTGCATACCGTTGTCAACAATTTCAAGGTGACATCTACACCGAATATTGAATAATAATTAAATAGGTTCACTTCTTTATTATGTAGGGACTCTTATCTATTTCTTCAATTGCTTCTAATGTCAACCTGAGAAGCTCCTACTATAAAATTAACATACATGTATAATTTTGTAATAACCTGAACTGTTCGATTTTAATACACCATAAAAGCATATTTTCTTGAAGACAGTAATTTTATTTTATTTGGAACACCAACAATATTATATTGAAATGAAGCATGATAATATCAAGGTTACATCAATTTTACCAATTACAGGTTTCCACGTATGATTTAGAAGTGAGTTTAGTGGTTTGAAAATGTCAATTGAGATAGATTACATAATAAGTAAATTTTTAATATTGCAAACAATGTAATATGTATTTAAAAACAAAAATTGTTTCGTAGAAAACGAAAATAGGAGTAGCAAAAGGATTAATAATGTGTTTCAAGTTCCCCAAATCAAAACCAAATTAATGCAAACACATGGCAGTTTTACTGGTCCTCGTACATTTGATCTTCTACCAAAACTCATTCAAATGACAGATAAAATATCACTACATAGAAGAATTAAAATTATGGGTAAATGATGAAGATATTGAAACACTTTTTTTATAAACTATGTGTAAACCTTCATGCTTCACTTTTACAATTCTACGGTAACTTACAGACTAACTATATTTATCTTCTTGAAACCGTAACAAAAAATAAACTAACTTGTATGTGTCACTTTGTTACTACAATATTTTCAAAGATACATTACCTGTATTTTTAAACTTTCACTTTGCAATTTACATTTTTTACTTGTACCGCCAAATTATTGGTGTAATTTAGCACTTAATTAACATATTACCCACGCACAGGCAGTGCCTAAGTGGGTTCACATTATCCACTTTTGTCTTATATATATTTTTTACTTTTTTACATTATTTTTATCTTGTGTTATGTTATAACGGGTCCGCCAAATAACTTTTTTTTTTTGAAAATGCTATAAAAAAAAACTACTGAATATTTTCTCAAATTTCTTTTTTATTTGAAAATACAATCCTTCCGGTTAATAATGGAAAATAATTTCATTCAAATGGCTGCCTCGGCTGGCCATGCAGTAGCCTACACGATCGGTCCAATTTTTAAGTTGAAGCCAACTGACCATCCAATGCGTTTTCGCTTCGCTGAGTGGGCCTGCGATCGACTTACAGAAGATGCCGATTTTGCCAAAAAAATCATCTTTTCAGATGAAGCTCATTTTGATCTTGGCGGGTATGTAAACAAGCAAAATTGTCGCATTTGGGGCACAGAAAACCCGCACGCATACATTGAAAAGCCGATATACCCAAAACGAGTCACTGTTTGGTGCGGATTTTGGTCCAGAGGCATAATTGGGCCATTTTTCTTCGAAAATGAGCAAGGAGTGGCGAAATTGGTGAAATACAGCTGCACACAATCGATAATGTGCTTAAAAATTGGACCGATCGTGTAGGCTACTGCATGGCCAGCCGAGGCAGCCATTTGAATGAAATTATTTTCCATTATTAACCGGAAGGATTGTATTTTCAAATAAAAAAAGAAATTTGAGAAAATATTCAGTAGTTTTTTTTTTTATAGCATTTTCAAAAAAAAAAAGTTATTTGGCGGACCCCGTATATATTTAGAAAATGTGTAAAAATGACTTTTGAAATGTATCAAGATATAATGGGAAAAGATAAAGGAAAAAAAAGTTGGAATAGGGAGGGGGTATGAGGGAGGGTAATCTTTGCAAGTTATCAGAATGGCAGATGATTATCTGATATTTAACTTAGCCAAAGTCAGAGTAGGTACCTGGCCCTCTAAAACGATCGATCGATAAGGATTGATAGGATAACTTTCGGTAACTTATCATCGTTCCCTAGCATGATTGAAGATCGCCAACGAATAAGTAATAAGTTCATAATGACGAAATGTTCAATACATTCGACGTCAACTGTTGTTTGTAAGTTAGCGATCTGCAGTGGGGGAAAATGATTTTCACAAAGTGGAGCGGCGTTACGTTTCGCTTCTTTTGAATCCAATAGCACCGCAATGCACTACAAGTTACAAGAGAAAAAAATTCAATTTTTTTTTTTTATCTGAATACCGCAGGTGGTAGGAAAGAGAGGAATAAGAATCCCAATTTCTCCCAACCGCCTGGAGCATGTGAGACTATGGCATCCCCAATTGGGGAGTGTTGTGAGCCTGAAGGTAGCGTGGAGGGGAAACAGGTGGGAAGAGTAAGGCGGGGAAGTATCTGGCTATTCAGATCTAGTCACCAAACACGGCTAAAGTCATTTCAAATCACATTTCGATTTTGAATGGTGGTCTTACACCAGGGCGACACTGAGAGTATCTTGCCCTTATGTTGTTATATTAAAAAAGATTTTTTTTTAAATAAAACAAATCAATCGAATTAAATTTACTTGCGCTCGCCAGGATTTGAGCCCGCAATCTCAGTAGTCGAGAGCCTTATCCCTCGACCGCGGAGGCCGTCTAAAGGCTCATTTGAATGTTTTTCAAATTGGTGGTTGCTCTAATATACCGTCGGTAAAATACTGCCATTCAGAATAGATAAACTGCTTGAAATGTCTTTGGGCGTGTTTAGTAAACAGATCTGAATAGCCAGGTACTTCACAACCTCCCCCTTCCCTTCCTTTACTTCGCTTTCCCACACATTTCAGCTTCACAACGTACTCATAGTCCCAATTACTCCGAACAGCTTGGAGCAGTAGATATTCGCATAAGCCACTGCTACCCAAATTTCTACCGATTTCTTACATTTCTCCCTTAAACACGTTTAGTCCAGTAAACGAATGGTCCAAAAGGAGGTGTAGAGTGCGTGAGCAGGGACCTAAGCGATTCTTTCAGGACTTGTTTAGGATGCTTAGGGTGTGAACATACTAAAAGTCCTGACGTCTAGGTGGTGAGCTAGGGGGGGAGGGGGGGGGGGGGAAGGTCCCGATTTTCGGGTTTCCGTTTATATCTCAAAAACGGTGCGTCGCAGAGGAAAACTTTTTTAGAATAAGTAAAAGCTCATAAGATTATCTACAACTTTTATTCTATACATAATTTTGAAAATCCCAGCCGTTTTTGAGTTATACGCTCCACAAATGTCAATATTTTCTAAAAAAATCATTTTTCCTCACATTTTTCATCAAACATTCCTTCATATCGTCTAAAATATTCATCCAAGAAAGAAATTTATTCAAGAGAAGTTGTAAATAATTTAATTACCTTTTAGAATATATACACATGTTTAAATAAATCTCTAACCAGTAAATATTTACAGCTATTTTAAGTTTTTTTGTAAAATGTCGTCATTTTCAGAAAAAGCTGTTTTTTCTTACCAAAATGTTAAGATGGGTTTTTTCTTCATGGGAAATTCCTTATTAATTTTTGCACGCAAGAAAGCAGGTAAGTTGTTCTCGAACAGATGATTAGTGAAATTCATTTTATAATCATTATTATTGTGATGGATAATTAGGTTAGTCGTCGGAGATGCTACAATAACGTGCTACGATGCTGTTCGAGTTGGTGAAAAGGCAATGAATGCGATAGTGGGCTTGACATTCTCAGACATCAAGTTGTCCCGCAAAGATCGGGCATTCCCAATGTCTTCTGTCAGCTCGTCGATAAAAATTCACGATGAAAAGGTTGCAGTTGACCCAACATTGCTGTTTCAGCGGATGTGTATAAACAAACGATCAGATGAGGATTTGATGAAATTCTTTGAGTATGAGTTGGCCCCATTTCCCTTGGCACTGTTCAATGAAAGTGGGATGCGAAAGACAAATAAATCTGTTCTGTATAGCTTATTCGAGCCTTTCAAAAAAACTGTTCTACTGTCTCAGATGAACATAGTTGAGGATTACCCATCACAATAATAATGATTATAAAATGAATTTCACTAATCATCTGTTCGAGAACAACTTACCTGCTTTCTTGCGTGCAAAAATTAATAAGGAATTTCCCATGAAGAAAAACCCATCTTAACATTTTGGAGAGAAAAAACAGCTTTTTCTGAAAATGACGACATTTTACGAAAAAACTTAAAATTGCTATAAATATTTACTGGTTGGAGATTTATTTAGACATCTGTATATATTCTAAAAGGTAATTAAATTATTTACAACTTCTCTTGAATAAATTTCTTTCTTGGATGAATATTTTAGACGATATGAAGGAATGTTTGATGAAAAATGTGAGGAAAAATGATTTTTTTAGAAAATATTGACATTTGTGGAGCGTATAACTCAAAAACGGCTGGGATTTTCAAAATTATGTATAGAATAAAAGTTGTAGATAATCTTATGAGCTTTTACTTATTCTAAAAAAGTTTTCCTCTGCGACGCACCGTTTTTGAGATATAAACGGAAACCCGAAAATCGGGACCTTCCCTCCCCCCTCCCCCCCCTAGCTCACCACCTAGACGTCAGGACTTTTAGTATGTTCACACCCTAAGCATCCTAAACAAGTCCTGAAAGAATCGCTTAGGTCCCTGCTCACGCACTCTACAACTCCTTCCTTTACTGGACTAGTTAAGTTTTAAAGCTCTTAAAAAATATATGTTATTCTTGAAGGCGCCGAAACGCAAATTATATAAAATTTCCCCGATAAAAAAAAATCGCAAAGTATGTTCCAAAAATTATTATAAACACGTTTGTTTCAGTTATTTTCCAAGTTATATTGCTAAGTACACCTACCTGAGGTGCCTACCTTCTGCCGACAGACTAGCTCAGAATGGTCAGCATAGCGGAGGAGACTATCATCAGGGTGGTAGGATCTCTAAGGCGTTTGTGTGGCATCCCTGAAATAAGCTCAAATCCTACGGGCTGGGGGAGACAGTGAAACAAGTGGCTACGGTAAATAACAGTTGTATTGGGTAGAATTCTTTCGTAAACACAATGATACAATAATGCAAGCAGAGTAGTACAGGGTAGCAACAGTAATTCTATCTAAATCGGGTGAATTTGGCCCTAAAATCTCTCTGGGGGCGGTCAGTTATCTTCGCGTTGAATTTACAAGGAACACACGCAATAAAGAGGGGTTAAATAGCTCATGGTACTCACAGCAGCAGGCTGGTCTCTTGGAGATTCGGTTATGTGGAGGAGGATTTAGCCGTTCTTGGCATTCCCGCCAGTCACTAGGCAAAATAACAACCGCCATAGCGGCGTTGTGGAATGTCCCGGAACAGTGCAGCGTGGTTCACGATACACGTGCGCCCAGAGCGGGCTCGGGAGGAGAATGGCGGGCTCGCTAGTCGGCCGACCGAGGCTGGCGTTCCGCCGCCGTCAGCGCGCGGCGCACTTGCGGCGAGGGAGCGAACTGTTTGTCCGTGCAGTGGCGTGCGCTAAAATTTTTTTTTTTATTTTTTTTTTTATTATTATTAAGTTAAAAGAAACATAATATTTCACTTTCTTAACTTAGATACAGAGCATTTATAATACATTAGTAAGAAGTAAAATTTTGTTCTAACATTTTGAGTTTAAATAGTTTTTGTTTAAAGGTTTTTATATTAGTTTCCATTTTTAGGTGTTCTGGAAGGAGATTATATATATGAACTCCCTCGTGACCAATACTTCTCTTGCCACTTTCAGTCTTGACGGTATTTGTGTACAATTTATTGTGCTGTCTAGTATAATGTTCGTGTACTTGTGATGTTTTTATAAATGTTGTGTTTGTGTGTATAAGTCCATTTTGTATTTTGTAGATTAAAAGACATATGTTATATTCGTACAATGTTCTTATTTTCAAAAGGTTCATTTCCTGGTATAGTTTTTTTGTGGGAGTGTCTGGGTTATAATTGAAGAGTTTTTTAATAACTTTGTTCTGTATTATTTGTAAGTCGTTTAAGTACGTAGTGTATGTGTTTCCCCAGATTTCTATTAAATAATTTAGATGGGACTGGATTAAGCTAAAGTATAAGCCCCTCTTTACCTCTGTTGGTAGAAGATGAGCAATTCTACCAAATACACCAATTAATGGGATGATTTTTGTTTTTAGTTTTTCTACGTGTTTTTTAAATGTTAAATGTTTATCAATATATAAACCCAGGTATTTTTCGCTATCTAGGATATGTAGGTCTCTTTCTTCTATTTGTAATGGTTTATGCGAAGGTATTATTCTTTTAGGTGAGCTTAAGATCATGTAACCGGTTTTATTAATATTTATTGTTAATATATTTTTTATTAGCCAATCGTTTAGTACATTAAGATCCGTTTGAGATTGTTCTAATAGACTTTCTAAGTTTTTGCCGAAGTAAAAAATTGCCGTGTCATCTGCGTATAAGAAGATTTCACCATGTAGTTTTAGCTGACAGATGTCATTTATGTATATTTGGAATAAAAGTGGCCCCAGTATTGATCCTTGTGGAACTCCGTAGTTTATACTCTCGAGTTGACTGTTTTTATCTCCTATGTTAACACATTGTTTTCTGTTGGACAGATAGGATTTTATTAGTTTGATAGCTGGACCTGTTACACCTGTTTTTTCTATTTTTTTAATCAGTATTTCATGACTTACGGTGTCAAAGGCTTTTTGAAGGTCTACGAGAATTGCTATGACATAGTTTTTATTATCTATGCTAGTTCTAAGTTTATTTATAAGATCATTAGTTGCAGAGAGAGTATTAGATTTTTTTCTAAAACCGTATTGTTTGGCATATAAAAAAGATTTTTTTTTCAGAAAGTTGTCTAGCCTATCGTATATTACTCTTTCATATATTTTTGATAGAATCGGTAGGACAGAAATGGGCCTATAGTTAGATGTTTGAGTTTTCAAGCTCCCTTTATATATTGGAATAACCCTTGCAATTTTACAACTGTCCGGAAATTGACCTTCTTTCAGGCTCAGGTTAATCAGTTTAGTTAGTGTAGGAGTTAGTAGTGGGGCAAGTTTTTGTACTGTTGTACATTTTAGTTGATCATGTCCAGCACTCGCGTTTGATTTTAGGGATTTTATAATAGCTAATATTTCGGGTTCAGTTGTGGGTTGTAAGTATATTGATTCCGCACTTTCATACTTTAATGTAATTTTATCATCCAGTTTATGTGTGTATTTGTTAATTATATTATCAGCCAAAGAAGCGCCAATATTACAAAAGTAGTTATTAAAGTATTCGCATATCTTGATGTCTTCTGTGATGATTTCATTACCGTTCTTTAATTTTGTACATGGTTTACTCTGCGTGTTTGTTTGGTTCTTGATGATGCTGTTTATTACGTTCCAAGTCTTTTTGGTATTATTTTCACATTTTTTAAATAGGCTGCTGTAGTATTGTTTTTTTAAGTTTCGTTTTTTTATAGTTATGTCGTTACGTATTTTAGTATATTCTGTTTTTAATGATAGGTTACAGGGTTGTTTTTTAATTTTTAGGTGCAGTTTATTTCTTTTTTTAATCATTTTTAATAAGTCCTTTGTTATCCAATCAGGAAGACAGGTTTTATTTGTTTTTATTGTTATTGAACTGTTGCAATTAATTTTGTTTGTCAGATAGTTTACAAAGTTATTGTAGTTCAGTTCCGAGTCCTCATTATTGTTTATAGAAAAGGGGTTTTGTCGGATATCCTCCTTTAGTTTATCATAATCAATTTTTGTACATTTGTAAGAGGATTTTTGCGAGTTTTTTTTAGTGTACGTATGAAGTATGTCAAGAATCAGTAGGTTGTGATCAGATATTGACGTGTCACAGTTTGTTATAGTATACGAAAGGTTTACGTCTGAAATGATGTGATCAATAATGGTGTTGGTGTTTTCTGTAATACGTGTTGCATGTAATTTGTTTATTTTGTTCAATATAGTGAAATCGTTTGACTTGATGATTTCGGTGTATTTACAAGTATGTGTGTTTGTGGAATCAAGTAAGTTGATATTAAAATCCCCCAGTAATATGGACCTTTTGTGAGTTTTCAGCTGTATGTTTAACTTATCTAGAAAATCTTGAAAATTGGTGTTCGGTTTTTTATATATCACTCCGATGTTTAGGCTTAGTTTGTTTAAGTGTATCCAAAGGAAGTTGTTATCTGGATCTATTATATTATCGATTAAGTTATATTCTAAGTTTTCTTGAATAAATATGGATACTCCACCACCGATGCCCTCCGGTCTGCAGGATGCTTCGTGTTTATAGCCTTCAATATTGATGAATGGTATATCCGTTTCTTTGAGCCAAGTTTCTGACATAAGTATGATGTTGATCTTATAGTCAATTGATTTTAATAAGCACAGGATCTCGTCGACTTTTCCTTTCAGGCTTCTAATATTTAGGTACAGGAATGAAATTGAAGTTTGATTTTTTTTTGTCCCCAACTGTTTGTAGAGAGTTACGTCATCTACCCGTTTATGTTGTTTTTTTGATTTTAAACAGCATGTTTTAATATGACTGGTGTGTTGTTCTTCTTTATTGTTATAAGATGTAATTTCGTCCGTTAAATTGGTGATTTTTCCGGCAACATCGGGATCCAGTTTTTTGGAGTTTGCGTATAAGTAGTATTGTAAGTAGATTTCGGTTCATAGGTGTTTATTTCCTGCTCGATATTGTAGCACCTTTTCCGGTGGTTATGCTTAATTATATCAATTATGTTTGTTCTTACCACACTCATCGACTTCGATATATCGTATTCATTCATTTGGTCGTAGAAAATTGGCCCGATGAATCGACAATGATTTTTGAATATAGAAGTGTGAGATCTTATTTCACAGTTGAGTTTTGAAACATTCAGGTAATTATTTTTAGGTACCGAATGCACAATAACATTGGTATTTTGAAGATTATTAATAATGGAGTATAAGTGACTGAGTATATTTCGTGGAGTATATTTCGTGGCGATTTTTCATTTGTCCCAGTAAAAATAATTACAAAATCTTCTTTTGTAAGGATTTCACACGACTGTAAGATAGTTTTACTTAATTTATCTATAGTGGCACCGGGATAAATATAACTTTGGCATTCTATTTTGTTTAAATTTTTCTCAATACTTCGTCTCATTTGCCTTCCACCCTCATCTCCAAAAATGAGTACTTTGGATTTTTTTTCTTGCGGCGGTTTTGCGAAATCCACTGATTGATGCAATATTTTTATGTTTTTTTCCACAATGGGAAGCTGATTTGTTTCGCATCTAAGGGTCTGGAGCGGTTGATTACTGTTTGATGGTGTAATGTTTGTTAAAGAATTCTCCACTTTTTTTACTATATGCTTTATTTCACTTATGTTTTTATCTATGTTTGTAATTTGAATTTTAATTTCTTGTTGATAATTTTCGAATAATGAATATATCTTTTGAGACATCTCCTGGAAACTTTTGAAGTTTTTATTTAATTGATTAATTATTGAATTCAGTTTATCATTATCGCCTGGTGATTCATTCTGTCGTAGGGCTTCGTTCACAGATGTCTCTGTTAGTTCATTTTCATTATGTTGTAGAGTTTTGTTCAAAGATGTCTCTATCATTGTTTGTTGAGAAGTTTTGTTAGTTTCTTTGCAAGATGGGCACTTGAAACTTTGTTTATAGTTTTTATTCATCTTGCGAAAATTGATTTCGGTTATATGACAACATATGAAATGAAAATTATGCTTACATATCATGCAGGATAAATTTTCGTTGTCATATATTTGGGTCTTGCACGATTTGCATTCCATCACTGTAGATGATTTTCACAGTATTTATGAATAGTTATTTATGTAAATATGTTAATATGTTAATAAGTGATGGCAAAGGATTTGATGGTTTGATTCCTTTTCACAGTACAAGGCACAGGGTTTCTAGTGTTTATTTGTTTAGAGCAAAAACAATAGTACCGTTTGACGTTTGACGTTTGACATACGTTTTTCAAGTTCACTTTCTTTCACTTTCTCTAGCGATGATTTAGACACCGTTGACGTACGTATTTCAGTTCACAAAACTAAAAACGATATATTGCATTACTCTACCAATTTTGTTTAATCTCGGAAGCAAAATCGCGTAATTATTTAATTATCAATCGCGTTCGAGCTTACAACGTGTGCGCACGCTACCTAGCGGTTGGTTCTTTTGAGAGGAGGCGTTTCGTACATCGTAACAATATATATGAAATATTCACAGTATTTCTTTAAATGCTGTTTAAGACAACACCCGTGAGATTTTTGCTATATTTTAAACGAATCGTGTTTTATTAAACTTTTTCACAATTTTCGCATCAATTTTGTCGCTTTAAATACTAGCGCGCTCCTCTAATATACGTAATTTCATATCTCTCCAACTTCTGCTTTTCAATCAATCACTTAAATTGCTACACTCAATATCAATAAAATCAGAAATAATCTAAAAATAAATGATCCCCACTTTAATCGGCATATTCTGACAGTTATTAAACCTCATAACTCCTTAGCAAACAAAGAGGATCACCCCAAATAATTGTCCGCAATTAATCTTAAGGATAAATAAGAGTAAATACTTCGCGCAATTGATTGGAAATTGGAAAGAGCCTTTTTCACAGGGGCGGCCCAGACTGGTAATCCAGACGCCCGGTAATATTAATCAATCAGCAATGTCAATAACCGATTAAGTAACTGTTTTTCACAGCCCTGAAAAGTAATTAGTTATAAATTTCGACAGAGTAAGGCGGGGTATGAAGTTTTTTGTGGGTGGAAATAGCACACCTAAGAAATCTTGTGTCATGTTTCTTTTTAATGAATTGGTCAAATAATCCATTGATTTAGAATAAACTAGATTCGTCTTCCAATTGTCGGTAATATGACAAATTTGGGACCAAATATTATTTTCTGGTGCAGTAGTTTCTCATTAGTACAAAAACCACCATTAGTTTACCATCTGGGACGACGTTCCGGTTTACCCCGGTTGAAGCAAAGCACTGGATTATCTTTGAACTTAAAATTTATAAAAAGGTATCCAATGATTTCATTTGCAACTCAAGGTTAAAAGCGAAAGCTTTTCCTCTACCCAACCTAATTAATTTCTTAAATTTTCCTACATTAATAATACATTATATTATAATTGTTTCTAAGCCCCTATACATCAATTGATTTTTTACATATAATCTAATGTATAAATAACCCTATGAGTATGTTATTATATCTATCTGTCTGTATATTTTATGCCTTTTATTATAGTCACTTATATAATAGTCATATTTTTTATTATAGTCACTTATAGCGCAGCCCAAAAAGGAATTGATTTACGCAGCAGCGACCAAGATAGAGGCTACAGTGGTCAACCTGTGATCGGGCAGAGAAAGGGCCAGATCACGACTCCACATCATTGCGGAGCAGGAAGCAAGAGCGGCAGAATCGGCATCCTAGGAACATCAAGGCGTTGGATAAGGTTATTCAGTGTGGAGAACCTGGAGGAGTATTCTCGTAAGGCAGGGATACAGGAGTCCGGATCTTCAAGAGAAGAGCTGGGCAGGTGCAGGGCAGGAAGGGGCATCAGAAGGACGACCAGGGTTCAGGAGCCAGGAGACGGTCCGCGGAAGGGCGAGATCGGGGCAGCATCAAGTCTACAGAGTCGTGAGTTGAGTGGTGTTTGTTAATTTTCTGCGTTTTATTGATTGCATCTGTGGGAAGATGGAAGGAGGGAAACTGCCCAGGTTTTGTAATTTGAGGGACAAACTGGAGACATTCGTCATACAGTACGAGCAGTTCATCCTTGTCAATGATGACAAAATTAATTCAGAAAAAAAGAACGGTCTTAATATCCCATTTACAAACAGAGACAATAAATTTATTAATTGATTTATGTTTTCCAAAAAAATTAGGGATTTTACGGTCATCACATTGTAATGTTACTCTTCTATATCTATTTTCTATACTGTGGTTTCTCGATTTACATGTGTATGGTTTAGTGTTATAATCAATACTGTGAAATTGACCTACTGACAAACTGCTTTGGTAGATTAGCGGGTGCTTACAATAAGGAATAATTAAAAATTATGTTAAAAATTATTATAATTACGATTTCTTTCTGAGTAACCCAATTTCTCCCTATATTTATTTACCTTAACAAATGATAATTTGTTGAATTTGTTGGAGGAAGTTATCACCTGACCGTGGCCGAAAGGTAAGGCTATCGACCTTGAATTCAGAGATCGCGGGTTCAAATCCCGCGTGAGCAAAAATAAATTTCATTAATTTGTTTTATTTTACAATTTAATAATTTAAAATAATATATGTATATTTTCTGCACGTTCCAGAGTGGAAGATACTCTCAGTATCGCCCTGGTGTAAGACCACCTTTCAGAAATTGAACGTTGTTTTAGCCATGTTTGGTGACCAGATCTGAATAGCCAGGTACCTCACCACGTCCCTTTTCCCCACATCCTTCCCCACCCCACTACCTTCAGCCTCACAATATACCGCAATAAAGAACTCCAGTCTAATTTTTAATTTTTTTTTTATGAATAATGACCTTCTAACTTAAATAACTGCATTTTTATTTTTTGAGTTAGTTTTAATAGTTAAAATAATTGTCAAAGTTTTAATTTTTCAAGTTCCTCCGAAAACCACCGTATGTATGGTGAATCGTGTGACGTCATCACTTTTGACAAATTAGTATAGGATCGGGCAATCAGCTGACCAACTACCGCCATTTTGAATTCCGTTGTTCGAAGTATTCTCCCTAGAAGCAGCATTGCTATTTTTTTTGTGTAGTAGTTTTTGAATATTTTCAACAATGGAGATAAATTAATAAGAGATCCGTTTATTTTTGAAACATTTTTAGGCCTAAATAATGTTTCAATAAACACAACAACTAAATCTCTATAAACAGTATGTAAATAAACGAATAAATTAATACGATGGCTTGCGTCATATAATACATTCCCATACAATGACTTTTCGGTGCCGTCACGTCACGTCGAACAGTGACGTCACCACTAAAATTTCAATAATGCCATCTTGATGGCGTATTTTTACGACCGGATTAAAAATGGACTTTTTAATAATTTTTTAAAAACTCTGCGTTTAATATTATTAAATACAACTTATATATTCAGAATCAACGTTTATTGGTCTATAGTCTATATGAAAATATTTTTTTAAAGCCATAATATTTTTCACTGGAGTTCCTTATTGGGAATGACAGTCTCACTGGCTTGACACGGGAGCAGTTGGAACTCTTGTGCGGTTTTAAAATAAAAAACAATAAGCATATAGGTATTTACGAAACTTGTGTAATATAAAGTGTTCATATATAAAATAAGGACAAATACATAAAAATAAAGACAAAATAATGAATGGTGCATACAATTTTTGGTAGTTGATCTAGTATTGATGAAAATTTAATTCACCTTGTTTGAGATATCTATCTCTGAATTCCAGAGTGTGTCAAAAAGATTTAATGTTGTTGGCTCAATTGATTCACAAATCATTTAGATCCTCACTCATCAATCGTCCAATGGATGTGTTGGTAGGATTAGTTTAGGGGGGGGGGGGGGGGGGGGTGGGCTGGGGGGTTCAACGTATTGTAACTAGCGTATTAATTAAAGGTCTTTCCCACGCCCATTAACCACGGACCAAAATTGAAATGGTAAATGACGAACCACTGATCAAAAACTTATAAATAATAACACAAATTCCACACGTTAGAAAAGACGCTTCTATTTAATACTCAATGTACAATGTACACTCCTTACCTCAATTTAAAACAAAATATATATATAATTATTTTTTTACAAAAGCTCCATTCAAGAGCCCCTGTGGAAAATCCTGTGTCATCTTTGGGGATGCTGTGTGGAAATTATTTTTTGGGAAAGTAAAGAGAGGAAGTTCTCGAAAGGAAAAGATATGAGTGGTTGGTCGGAATCTGGGGCTAAATAAGTCCAGGAGTGACGGACGTGTGAATCCATCCCTCCCACTACAGCGGCGGGAGAGGTCTCTTGTAGGTTAAACGCTTTCACCTTCAAGACCTAGAAAAACCTTGCCCCATGATCCCGGGCATGGTAAACGATGAAATGGTAAACGGTTGAAATATTCGTCATGTCTAACCCCATTTAGAGAATGCTCTATATATTCCGGTTTAGTGTCAATTGCGTAAGATGTTCGCACAGTTGCAGCCGTTGCGCCCATATGATGCACAGATGGTGTGATATGTGATTTGTCGCGCATCGACGATTGGCCGCAAGAATTGTGCGGACTGCGGTGGAACTGATGGCGGTCCACAGGGCCGGGCTTTGGGCCCTAGACTAATGCGAAACACTGACAATCGGAAGTGAATGTACTTATATCATCTACAAAGAACATAGTTGTATACTAAAGAACGTTATTTTGTGTAGAAAGTAGATTTCTCTTAAAATAGCAATACCAAAATAACATAACAGAACAATAATTTAAAACTAGTATCAACGTAACGATGATGACGCCTAGCAATATTTGGTTAAATAACTTTGTAGCATATTTACTGTAATCCATTGTTTCCCTTTCTTGCGTTTTAACCACTAATTTATCTTGCTCTACATTTTCTAACTAAATAATAATATATCTTAATTTAATTGACAGAACAATTATTAATCGTAATAGACATGTAGTTTTACATGAAAAAATTAAAAAAAAAAACTTATATCATTGATATCGCTATTCCAAATTCTTGTAATATTCAAAAATCTGTTTCTGAAAAATAAGAAAATATACAGATTTAGGAAATGAAATTAAAAGAATTTGGCATTCTCAGACTATAAAAATATTACCATTTATTATTTCGGCAACTGGCATTATACCTAGCTCTCTCATTCAAAATTTAGGCATATTAGATTTGTCAAAAAGAATTTACATATAAAAATGCAAAAATCGGTCATTTTAAATACATGCAGGATTACAAAAGATTTTTTAAAATATTTATATTTAGGGATCAGTAGGATTTATAGGTCCAATTAGGAGTTCCTCTGATATGAAAATATCTGGAATCGTTGAATTATTTTCCCATTTGGTCTCTGGTAGGTTGACATGTTGTTCTTGTATTATTTTGTATTTATTATACTTAATTGTGCAATTGCGTAGCGTGAATTGACTAGATGATCATTTGTGGAAAAGTGTGTGAAAGGGATTAGTTTTTCCTGTGAGGAAGATTTAACCCGGACATAAAATCTGAAGTTAAAAAAAGGTACTTATAAATAAGTACCTTTTTTTTAAGAAAGGAACAATCATCAACGAAAAAGTAATTTTAAGAAAGGAACAATCATCAACAAAGAATTAATTTAAAAAAGGAACAATCATCAACGAAGAAGTAATTTTAAGAAAGGAACAATCAGCAACAATGAAGTTATTTTAAGAAAGGAACAATCATCAATGAAGATTTAATTTTAAGAAAGGAACAATCATCAACGAAGAAGTAATTTTAAGAAAGGAACAATTATCAATGAAGATTTAATTTTTCAAAAGAAGCAAACACATTGTGACTTGACATTTTAAATAAATAAAAAGAAAACACTTTGTTTACGTCAATATCAATAAAGTGTATCAATTCAAATATCAATAAAGTGACGTAAACAAAGTGTTTTCTTTTTATTTATTTAAAATGAAGATTTAATTTTAAGAAAGGAACAATCAACAACGAAGAAGTAATTTTAAGAAAGGAACAATCACCAACGAAAAAGTAATATTAAGAAAAGAACAATCATCAACGAAGAAGTAATTTTAAGAAAAGAACAATCATCAACGAAGATTTAATTTTAAGAAAGGAACAATCATCAACGAATAAGTAATTTTAAGAAAGGAATAATCATCAATGAATAAGTAATTTTTGGGAATGAATTGCTAGATAGATGTAGTTTTCAGAGACATTAATTGCATTTCACTTACAAATATTATGTTATTATTATTTATAATTTTTCAGAATGAAATGTGAGTTCTTAATAAAGAACGTAATACAGAAATGCGCATTTTTTATACAAAATTAAAGACAATTAAACATCGTTACATTCAAATCTCAGTGCCATAATATTATTTGCATAATTAAAATAGTAGCTAGTGTGGTAATCCGTTTATGACTAAACCTTACGTAAATAGCTCTATCTGTTTCCAAACGGGTCACTGAGCCACAAAGAGCAGATTAGCGGTTTCCTTATCACAACCCAGGCTGAGTGATGACACTAAATTATTGGGGATAACTTTAATTTAAATAAGCATTTTGTTTTGTTATGCGGAAGCAATCCAAATGTACCTAAATTGTGAAGTTTATGGAGCCTTTAGTAGGCGAAAATGTCGTGGTGTGGTAATTTAATAAAATCCACAAATAATTTACGGTAAACACAATTTTTATTTTGTCATTATTTGGAGTAGGTACATTCAACTTGCAAGTATGACGCAGTTCAGTAATAGCAAAACAGTACAAAACTATAACAGTAACTTTATGGGCACTTAGCCCAAAGGAAACTAATTGTTTCCTCAACCGCTCGTTAATCCCTAAAAAAGGGTTATCGAACGTATGTCAAGACATTTTTTCCCTTGAAGATGCGCGGATAGACCTGGAAGGCAACTCAACTTTCTCAAGATACCACATGACCTTATATCGGTCAGACCATCTATGACGTCTGTCGCATCTAACCAAAAGCATCCCTCGCTTCTTATTAATAAAAAAGAGAATGTATTCGAGGTTGACTACTTATCAATATACTCTCGAAATAATAAATTACATAATATGGTTTTGTTGTAGTGGGATTTATTCATTGATTGGTTTCACAAAAAATAAGGTATTATAGAGTCACATTTCTTGATAAGGTTAGGTTGTTTAAAAAAATCGTCAAGATGGGGATCCAAGGATCCAAGAGGGAACTCAGTATACCTCTAGAAACACACTGCGCTGTGTTTCAAGTGAGATAGAAGCCATATCCAGGGCACCGGAGAATTATAGTATCGGGTACAGGAATAAGAACATAAGCTTATGTTCTGATAGTCAGGCAGCCCTAAAGACACTTGAAAGTAACAGATGCGACTTCAGGCTGGTGATGGAATGCAGGACTACTCTTGAAGAACTTGCTACCATCAATAAAATAACCCTGATCTGGGTACTAGGACGTAGAGGTTTTGAAGGTAACGAGCGGGCTTACGAACTGGCAGGAAAAGGGGTGAAAGCACTACTTGCGAGCAGGCCGAAGGAGTAGCAGCTTGCCACACCAAATTATATATTGAATGGAGGGCAACTAGAATGAGGCAATTCAAGGCAGGTACTTATAAAAGGAGCAGACACTAGACGAACCAGACAATTAGTCGAAATTGACAGAAGCTCACTGAGGGAACTGGTAGGACTACCAAAGGGACACTCCCATCTCAGGAGACACATACGGTTGTTGGGAATGGAAAACAGCAATAGATGCAGGAAATGTGAAGAGGATGGAGATATTCCAATTTATTCACCTATAGTGCTGTAGTGCCAATGTCCTGCCCTGGTGGGTACTAGGCTCAGATCAAATATCTGGGAAGACGCATTGTGGAATCAGAAAACATAGCCACATTTCCAATGACAACCCTAGTGAACTTTATAAAAGGGACCGGGTTATTGGGTAAGTAATGAGTAATGAGGTAAAATGCATACATAAGCATTTAGAATTGATAAGACGAATATGATCGACCCTTAGAACATAGTATTTGTATACGTATAAATCATTAATATAATAAAACGAGTGCCTTTTCATGGTTAGAAGGCAGTTAAAATAATTAAAAATACTACTAAGGACACATAGTTTAGTAAAATACTGACCATTTGCTGAAAGTAAACTGTTTCATCCAAATTATTAGTTTCCGCCGATCGTTTCCTACGTCCAAGTAATTAATTTTTACTACGCTCGTTGACCCATTTGCGAACTTCAGATGTGAACTCTATTGGCATCCAACCATAGTATTTTCTGGAATATTATCACTGCAAACAGAGGATATTAAAAACTCAATTCCGTTTATTATTCAATTAACTTCGTGTGAGTTTTTCGTAGATTGGATATGCTAGAGTGCCAGAATGTGTGAAAAGCGAACTAAAATTTTATTTATTAAAAATTGAAAAAAAAAACTATTTTTATTTTATGATGACGACGCGGAAGGGCGTGCCCAATTTTATTACCGATCTGATAGTCGGATCGGACGTGTGCGGTCGGTTTAAACATAGTTATAGTCATTTAGCCATTTTAAGCATAGTTTCGATTTAGAATTATTGTGGTATTTCCTTAAGGTTATTCTTAGAGTAGGTACCTACAGAAAAATATTTGTTAGTTGAAATGTTGGAGCTGATTATTATGGGTAGTGGTTTTCCCTTTAATTTCATAATATTTTAACAAAATGACGTAATAGGAAAAATTCCTTAATATTACAGGTGGGGGTATCTTTTAAATTGTTATTATTTATTGATTTAATATGTAATTTCGTGTATAAAAATTATTAAATTACATAGCAGTCTTTTTTAATTGGAATCCAATTTAGCTCTTCTTTCGTCTATTATTTTTTTGCATATTTGCCTTTCCTTAATATACATAGATCTCATAGCCACGAATGAAATAATTGTTTAGTTTCCCTTATTTGCCAAAGGAATTTTCTACATAATCTACTCCAAATGAGTTATTCCTCACAGGTTAGTGTTTTCGCATCTTTATATGGGATTGATTGGGTATTGCATTCGCAGACTTGGTGGGTAGATATGTCAAAATCCTGAATTTATCCCACCTACCTAATCTTTCCTTCCCAAATGTCACAATAAAAATTGTTGCAAGAAATACTCAACTTTGGAGAGGTGATAGTGTGCTTTCCTGCTCAGAACAAAATTACAACTCAGACAGGGCGCATGTGTCGTAACCTCTTACTGTAAGAATATTGCGATTTTTAAACAGTGAGAAGTGTGCACCAAAACTGGAGTTCAGTGAGGCCCCATCTGCAACGGTGAGTCCTATTTTCCTTATTCCAATCTGTGCTTATCTAATTTTCCAAAAGCACAGATCTGAACTATCGACTGACTATCCATCAGGTTTTGCGAGTGTATGCTATTTAATCGTCCCATATAACTTAGCGATTTCACGTAGTTTCGGGACTGGTCCTTCGAGGGCTGCGTGGGCTTTGCTCTGTAGCATTTACCGCCAATTAACAGTGGAGTCGCAGTTTCGCGACACCAGTTAGGTTCGCTCTCTCGCCGCCAGAGGTACTGCTTGCGCCTCTGGCGGCCAACAGGGAAACTACTACAATTACCGCGGTCGATAAAGAAGGGATTGACTGAAACTACTGACACTTGCTGGTTGGCAGGACTGGCTCAGAGGTACCAACAGCAACCGATGACCAACGGCTCGGAATTTAAATCACGCGACGTGATGTTGACGATTAATGGATATTATTGTCATTTACCGTGGGGACAACAAATTTCGTTTTAAATATGCGTTCGGGTTTTTATTATTGTTAACAATATATATAGTTTGATAACCAAGAAGCTATGCTAGCGTTATTCAGTGGCGTACTGAGAAGCAAGCTGGAGTACGCGAGCGATGTTTGGGCACCGTACCACCAGAAGTACATTGATATGTTAGAGCAAATCCAGAAGAAATTCCTCAGGTATGTTTATATGCGGAAGCATGGAACCTATCCAAGGTTCATGCACCATATTGACTTAGTTGAGGAAACTGGTTCTGTGAGTCTAGAAACTAGAAGGAAAGCAAGTCTTGCTATTCTGTCTTTCAAAATTTGGAACAATTTCATCAATAGCCCATTTCTCTCGGGATACTATGATATGTACCAGACCACTACAGCCGAAGTCGACATCATGACTTATTTAAAGTACCGAACGGCAGAACAGACGTCTTGGCAAAGCATAGCATAACGAGGGGAGTGGTGCTGTTAAATGAAATAGCAAACCATTTGGATGTAAGTGACTGTTCTTTATATGCCTTAAAAACATTATTGAAGAGTCACTTGCCTAAATGCTGATAGGGTAACTAAATTGTACTGTAATTGGAATTATTCTGTTGTACAATAATAATAAAAATAAATAATAATAAAAAAATAAATAAAATATAAATGTTAAGGGAATGATGTAGAATATTAAAGTGTGGTAAGATGGAGTACGGCGGTCTATCCTCTCTGTCTACCTCTCCAACGGTAACGGCGTGACGGTTAGATCGTAAATTAAGGCTAAGCTTAATTCTAAAGCACTATATCAGATTAATCTTTACTACGAATCGGTTTAAATTATAAAAACAAAAAAATATGATTTGGATAAATAAATAGAAGTCTTTTCACCGTTTATTTCCGTTGAGTGGAATTAAAATAAAATTTAATTAACTGAAGACAATATTAACGAAACTCAATAGAAAATATGGAAACAGAAAAATCAGAAAAAGATATTTACACTTCCGGGACATCTTTGGATTATCTGGGCAAATATATTTTTCTAATTTTTCTTTTTCCAGATTTTCGATTGAATTTTTATTACTTTCCAGGAAAGTGACCAATTGGTTTTTCACAATTTTTTCAAAAATCTTTCCAATGTTTGAGATTAGACAAATTGGACGATATTTAGTTACTTGTTGTGGATCTCCAGATTTATAAATAGGTGAAATAATTGTATTTTTATAGTTTGTCGGAAATATTCCTTCTGTTAAACTTAAATTTATTAAATGAGTAATTGGTTTTACCAAATGAATTTTCATGGATTTTAGAAAATGTACTGTAATAAGGTCAAATCCGGGAGAAGAACCTCCTTTCATGCCTTCTATTATTTTTAAAAGTTCACTTTCTGAGGTTTTTTCAAATTTTGATAAATTATTTTGATTGTGTACATTTTCAATCGTTTGTGTTTTTTTTTTGAAAGATTTATTGATATTTTTCGGAAGATTTTTTCCTACATTTGCAAAAAAAGAATTAAAGATGTTTGCACATTGTTTAGGTTGAATATTAGCATCTATGATTTTATTTTCATGTTCAATGAATTTAATTTTTTGTGTTTTTTTAGTGTTATCCATGGCTAAGTTGACTGTTTTCCATATTTGTTTATTGTTATTGTCTGTAGAAAGTATTTTATTTTTGAAATAGTCTTCTTTATTTTTTTTTATACAGTTTGTTAATTTATTTTTAAATTTTTTGTAAAAAGTGCATGCTTTTTCATTTAGAGGATTTTTCAATGCTGTTTTATGAAGTTTTTCTTTGTTTCTAATTGATATTATAAGTCCTTGAGTTTCGCTAATTTTGTCTACATTTAATTAAATATTACAATTTGAGGTTTTACTCATTGTTAAAAAAATAAAATAAAATTGTTGATTACTTTAATAAAAATGTAAGTGTAAACTACTAAATTTTATTTTTATTTTTTAGAAATGTATGAACTAAATGAACGGATTTAAGAAACAACTTTGTTTTTAAAATACAATTTTATGGCTAAAATTATCTGTGATAGTTTCCATTGCTTTTTTTTTCATTCGTATAAAAATGTTCTCAAAATAAATATAAACCACTTTTGGACTTGAAATTGTCACCTCTACATTTCGTTTGCCAAGCGATTTTCATGCCTATCAATAATAATAATAAATAAGGCATACTAAGAAATACATGCACTTTTGGGTTGTGGCTTCCTCTTAAAGTCAATTTACGCACAAACATTATTATCAAGTGACGTCCAATAATAGATAGAGAGACCAATCCAATACATTACAAGTAGACCACTCTCACGGCTATGGAGTCATTAATCTATTCAATGGGGCGTCCCTACCCATGTAGGTTTCCCGCCAAACGGAAGTCCGCCATAGTAAATTGGCGCGAAACTATCCGAGCATATCCGCTTTGTGACTGCGCCGGTAGGTGCGCGTCGTCGGGCGAGGTTGCCATTTCCGGGAGGGGCGGGGGGAGAGGGGGAGTGGGAAACTTTAAAATGTAGATAACGTACCTTGGGTCATTCTACGAAAAATATTTTAAGTCCGTTTTATCTTGTTTTGATGTCCTGTAATCCCGGTCCCTTTTATGTAACTTAAATTTGAACTTGAGGTCGAAATACCTCACCAAACTCACCAAACCCTCTGTTCATCTGCCCTGATGATGGACACTGTAACGCTGTCCGAAACGTTGGCTAAAGAAGGAGGCCTCCTTCTTTAGCTAACGTTTCGCACAGCGTTACCTGCCCTCTGTTCATCTGCCCTGATGATGGACACTGTGACGCTGTCCGAAACGTTGGCTAAAGAAGGAGGCCTCCTTCTTTAGCTAACGTTTCGCACAGCGTTACCTGCCCTCTGTTCATCTGCCCTGATGATGGACACTGTAACGCTGTCCGAAACATTGGCTAAAGAAGGAGGCCTCCTTCTTTAGCTAACGTTTCGCACAGCGTTACCTGCCCTCTGTTCATCTGCCCTGATGATGGACACTGTAACGCTGTCCGAAACGTTGGCTAAAGAAGGAGGTAGTGCAACACGTCATAACACCCCAAAAACAAATAACTAAAATACTTTTGGCCTTGAAAATCTAAAAACGTATCAAACTAAATAATACTTTTTTATTCAAAAGGAATATGTTAGCAATTATTTAATACGGTTAAATGCTACTTTTTAAAAAAATTTATTTGTGTTATAAATTATAAAACGGGTACAATTAAATAATTCCATTTTCATAATTTTAGAGGCAAATGTGACTATCATTTGTCGGTTAATTAAAAACTTTTTTACTCTATTTAATATAAAAATATAATGAAATACAAAAAAATATTATTTAAAAAAATATTGACGGACGTAAATTAAAATTACAAACGACGGATTTTACAATACAAAATCGTCGTACAAAAATTTAAATTTCTACCACAAAAAAGGATTTTTTTCAATTATGTATTTTATTTTTCATTATATTAACACAGTAGGAAGAGCAAGTAACTTTTTCAATAATTATAATTAACTCACCAAAAATGCCTAATTTGCCTGTATTTCAAACAAATAATATTATAATAAATCGTAATTTAAATAGATATTTGCTACATCTTTTGATTAAAATACATACATATACGAGTATATTTGTAGTTTGGTTTGATATTTTGGCCTAAAATCCAAATTAAAGTTTTATGTGAAAAGGTACACGCAGCGGTTCTCTGGATTGTTTATCCGTTAAAGATAATAAGTAGGCATCATTAGCAACACAAAATGCTTTTATTCTGTGACGTATCCTATTAACACGTTACATATTTGCACCAATACACGCAATCCCAAATAGATTACTCGGGTTGCTTCACATTTGCAATAACTAAAAAAAAAAAAAAAAAAATTTAAAATCAGTTTGTTTTTCTCCATATATTTACTTTATTTTTATAATAGCTGAAAAAAAACCTTTTTCACTTATTCTACCTATGTAATACTAACTTTTTATACTAACTTTATATTTTATATGGTTTTTAAGTCTATTTTATACTTTGGGTACTTGGAAATATAGTATGTTGTTTTAATATTACCCACACTCAGACAGTGTGATATATTTGCACCAATACACGTAATCCCAAATAGATTACTCGGGTTGCTTCACATTTGCAATAACTAAAAAAAAAAAAAAAAATTAAAATCAGTTTGTTTTTCTCCATATATTTACTTTATTTTTATAATAGCTGAAAAAAAACCTTTTTCACTTATTCTACCTATGTAATACTAACTTTTTATACTAACTTTATATTTTATATGGTTTTTAAGTCTATTTTATACTTTGGGTACTTGGAAATATAGTATGTTGTTTTAATATTACCCACACTCAGACAGTGCCTTAGTGGGTTTTCATTTCTTGTTCATACTATTTGTTATTATATAGTATGTTATTATATACTATTTGCTATTATACATTATGTGTACAAAGAAATGGGAATAAATAAAGTTAAAAAAAAAACATGGGCGACCCATACTTAAAAATACATGTTTAATAAATAGATTAAAGCACGATTAGGAAAGCATCCTGTCTTCAGAGAATCAAAAAATACCAATCTTAATTTCATGTGCCTGCGCTGTGCGTTAATCCTGCGTGAAATCTGCTACAGCGAACTCATATCTGCTTTGAATTTAAGAGTCATTTTTAAAAACGGAAATGAGTGTGTGAAGAATTCAGACAAGCCATAAAGTAATAATATTAATGATAATTTATGATTAATTTATACAGCGCTGTTTTTTATGAAAAATCACCTCAAGGGCGTTGATTACGGGACAGTACAAATTCTCGACAAATCAGTTCCAATTTTAAAAAAGGCAATAACAATAGATTTGTGTTTAGATACCAACCCGTAAAAACATAATCATAATACTCGTATCTAGTGGCACCAAATCTTGGGCCGGCTAGTAAACAATTTCAGAGAGTATGAGTGCGTATGTGTGCGCCAAAGGTTAAATTAATACATTGTCATTCACGAGTCTATCTACCGAGTTTCAGCAGCCCGATCGGATGATGAAAAATGGGTTAATTTCCAATTTCCAATTCCCAGATTTTCATTAATTCCTCCACGGGAACAAATTCGAAATTAAAAAGATGTTTTTAAAAATACATAACATTGTAAGTAGGTAAGTACCTACCTATTAGCGTTTCTCCAAATTCTTCACACATTCACTGCCAATTTTGAAAATGACACTTACACTTAAAGCAAATTTGAGATCATTGAACCAGATTTCACGTAGGACGCACAGAACAGAAGGAATATTCCTTTGAAAGCGTATTGGAAAATAAAGTCGTTAGGAGTAAAGAATGTGATAAATTCCATTCCGGCCACATTGCCGAATACCTTTATCAAAAATACCCCAAAATCGGTAAAACAACGAACTCTGCACGAGCTTTCGGGGCGAAGGTCGGAGGTCAAAATACTCAAAATTGTTTCCCGATTTTCATGGCCGGTCTCAAGGGTTTAAGTTTATAGATAATACGCACTTAATTGAATATGTTAAGCCTAGAGTCCACCAATGAAATTTCAGGCGAACATTTCCGTTTGCTGCTGTCTGCTATAGCGGAGAAAAAAATGTATATGATCAAATGATATTTTAAAAGCTCTCTCTTGATTTGTCCATTAAAGGCTGAGAATTTTGTATTTTGGGACAAACCTCACAACAGATATCATATTTACAATAAAAGGGACAAAAAATAAAACTAAAAACAAAAATTTTAACAAAACGTCGCCTTAGTTCTTAATTGTCCAAACGACCATTTGAAAATTTTACAGGAGGTGAAGGTTTTCTTTCATTATTTCAATGAAACATTATGATAGGTGTTTTATATAAAGCCATTTCCGTAAAGGCAAAGGTATGATTAGTTTAAATAATTCACAATTAAGCGATTAACTATCCTATAACTTACTATACTTTATTTTTAGTTTTAAAGTGGAGATTGAACAAAAACTAAAATGGTCGTTTGGACAATTAAGAACTGAGGCGACGAAAACACAAAAACGACTTAAAAAAATGCACTCAAAAGTAAAAAAAATAATTTCGTAATCTTCTACAACTTAATAATCAACTTACTTTTTCTACTCATCAATAATTTTTCTACACATTTTTCTGAATATGGGTAGACCTTTTAAACGTGCTGCTCATATGAGTTAGACATAATTTGACCATAACGACGTTAGGGTCAAATTAAGAGATTCGGCCGAGTAACGTTAATTTACTCCTAAGAATTGAAGAGTTCCGTTACTTTGTCATTGTTCCCATAATCAGAAACTAACCAAACTCTCATCAAACTACCCTTGAAATAAATGACGACCTCCGTAGTCCAGTGGCTAAGATTCTTGACTCACATTCCGGAGGTCGCGGGTTCGAACCCATCGCCATCAGTATCGCCCTGGTGTAAGACCACCATTCAGAATTGAAACGTTGCTTGAAAATGGCTTTAGCCGTGTTTAGTAACCAGATCTGAATAGCCAGGTACTTCCCAACCTTCCTCTTCCCCACCTCCTTCCCCTGCCCGCTACCTTCAGCCTCACAACATACCCCAATTGGGGATGCCATAGTCTCACTGGCTCCAGACGGGAGCAGTTGAGATTCTTGTGTGGTATTCACTGTAAAAAAAAAAAAAAAAAAAATCCTTTCCAAAAGTCCTTTAAAAAAAGAATCATCGAAATCGGTTAGCGTGATATTGAGTTATTCGTCCATTTGTCACGCACATACTTAATGCAAATTTAATACTTACGTATATGATTTTCTCATGGATGCCATTGTCGGAACTGGACCAAATTAAAATGGGACCACACGGGAAGCACCAGCTTTCAAATAAAAAACGAATCATCAATGTCGGTTCACGCAGTTCGAAAGTTCTGAGGTAACAAACATGAAAAAAAATACAGTCGAATTGAGAACCTCCTCCTTTTTTGAGGTCGTTAAAAAATAAACAAGCATTAAATTTCTTATCGTGATTTATTTTTGGGTTACTGTACCGTGTTGCGCCACCTCCTGCTTTAGCCAACGTTTCGGGCAGACGTGTAAACTTAGATTTTTTATTTATTTTTTATTTATCTTTTAAATTAATAAATTTAAAGATAGCGTTCTTCGAACAAATAGAACGACGTCATAAGCTCCTCGCAATTTTTTACCTCATGTGAGTGTTTAAATGTTACTTGACCATTAAAGACTTATTAGGCCTTATATTTTTTCAATTGTTGCCTCAAAACCGTACCAAAATTGCATGTTTTCATCAGCAGCGGTTGTGTGCTTTATGTGGATGCGATTTAGGGTTGCCAAACCTCAATCCAAATCCTCTACGAACAGGTATCTCTACATATTATAAATTAAAGTTCTCCGCCGCGTCTGTCTGTCTGTCTGATATAATGATTCACGAGGAAGGTTTAGGTGTATAATTTAAGGGTTTGTGTAAATTGGTTGAAATATATGTACAGGAGAATGACTGTAATTTAGTATGTGATGGACGAGCGGGCTGGCAAGAGGGCGGTGTGAATTTGATTTGTATGCAAATCTACACTTTTAAGCCGAGGAGGAAAGTCACTGTCTACATTTGATTTCGAAAACTCTGTGTAAAGCTGGGCATCGCCGGGCTAGTTAAAGTATAGAATGATTTTCTGCGTTTAGTTTTGGTTTAGCCGTCAATTGACGGGAATTACCGGATACAAAGAACTATCGAGCTTAGCCCAGCCTTCTCCGATGTGATGAATGTGATTTTTGTGAATTTCAACTGCCTCTGTAATTAGGCATGCTCTATACATTTTGGGTCTTCCCAGGACTTCAGGAACAAATCGCGATAATGCTTTCGGAAGTGAAAATTTCAAATCACAACTGTCAAAATTTCTTTCACCATTTTTCGAGGACTGCCTCCTTAACCTGACTGGCTTAATATTCAGTTTAATTTAGTATCTTAACATAATCATTGTGCCATCTTTTTTTAGTGGATTATTCAATAATAGATTATTTAATAAGTGAAGTGGAAATTCCACAAAAACTAACTACTTACATAATTGCATAATTTAGCATTATCTCCTCGATACCTAAATATACATCTTTTATTAGAGTTTGATGGTGATTTGATGGAACCTAATAGATATTTTAGTTTCCCATTCTTGATGTTGGAAAATATTATTATTTTATTTTTTGATTTGTGAGATGGGTATTTTTGTCTTAGCGTAGCGTAGTCCTGTATGAACTCGACCGTTTGAATTTCGACTGTCTGTTAATTGGTTTGTTCGTTTCGTTTTTGTGTTTGATAATCTGCTCCAGCTACTTCTTTATTCAAGCAAGTCTAAGGCCGGCTGGTTACAAAATTTTAAAAAATTTATCATTTTTTTAAAGTTAATTTTCACGTTCCGTGTAAGTTATGTTATTCTGTTCTCGTTGTTATACCATTACAGGCCAGTTGCTTCATAAAACTGAAATAACCACAGAGCTTGAATAGAGCTTTCACAGAACGCGAAAGTTAACTTGAATTGTTCTAATTTTTTGAAACAAATCAGCGTTGTTTCGCGAAAATTCAAATCTAAATTTAATTTTGATTTGATAAGAGAAAATTAGACTCGAGGTCTACTGACCGTTCAAAGTAGGTACATCGCTCTTGAGGGATGATTTTTAAGAAAAACGGCGCTACACAAATTATTCTATTATTATTATTATTACATATTAACTACTAGTATATATAAATGAAGCAATGTTACTTTGTTTGAACCACTTGTATATTTGTTGAAAGCCGACCGGTTTCAGAATGACCGTTTCTTCCTCAGGGCAAACGTATACTGATTTAACAATTACAAAATAGTGGGTAAGAACAATGTATTATTACTAAGGATTGTGGTAGGGTGGATTAATGAAGAGTGGGTGGTTAACTACATTCAAAAGTATACTAGTATTTAGTTTATTGGTTAACAAAAAATGGTATATGAAAAAGCCTGCCTATACCTGCATTCACAAATTGAAAGAGAAAATATTTCCTTCTTGTGATTTCACTAAAGAAACCACTCATTCACTCTGAATGCAATTATTAATGTTCTCCAAAATGACCTTGAAATCACATCTTTGCGATTCTTTCAAAGACATTTAGAAACCATCCCTTCGTTCAGAAAACAATTTTTAATGTTCTCGAAAGTTGTCTTGACAGCAGCAAAATTTGGCTGTCCTGAAACGGATTTTGTAATGTTTTGTAATATGTATGTATATATAAATAAATAAAATAAAAATAAAATAAGATGTCAACTTGTTTTAAACAGTATCTATAAATGCTCTGTCAATAAGTAAATAAAATTTGATAAAAGTTTAACCGACTGCGGAACATTCATATTAATTAAATGGACTGCATTTCAGATGGATGTGACATTAAACAGAAAATAGTGAGGCATCGAGTTACACTTGTCAAAAAGTTATGATTTATGATCAATTTGTGATTCGATTAAATTTGTGCAATTTTCAGGGACTTAGTGATCGCCCAGACATCTTGGGACCTGACTAGTGTAGTAAAGGCGAAATCGAGTTATTTAGGCAAATTATTTAGAAAGTTAGATTTTAGGTAAGGGGGTTCCCACTCCGCCTCCTCTACCTCCCCCCCCCCTCTCACTGACCTTCCTCCCCCTCCCCCCTCCCTCCTCCCCCCTCCCCCCTCCCCCCCACCCTCTCCCCCCCTTTCTCCTCCCCCCTCCCCCCTCCCTTCACCTCCTCTCCCCCCCTCTCCCTCCCCCCCCTCTCCCTACCTCTCCCCATTCCCCCCCCTCCCCCCCATACCTTTCCACCCTCCCCCTCCCCCCTCCTCCCTCCCCCATCTCTCCCTCCCTCCCGCTTTCCATACATTCAGTTTTCAAACCTCGCATGCCACCAATAGCAATTTTTTTATACAAATTTCATAATGCCAGAGCTCACTGGAAGTTTCATACAAACCTTGTCCTGACAATAACGAACACACAAAAAAAAGAATTATCTAATTTGGTGCAGTCGTTCGAAAGTTAAGCGCTTAGCAACACATTCAGCGTTTCATTTTTATATATTAGATTTGGAGAATTTTTAATGCGCTTTAATCAATTGATATTTTTTTGAACAACCTATAGATGAGATGTTTATTATCACTTTTTCAAATTGTTACCCAGTATGCATTACTTACAGACGTAGATACTTTACTTTCAGACTTTCAGATACAAGTAATGTAGGCATGCACCAACCTGTAGAAGGCCTTAACACTGTTTTTAAATCATTAGGTACAATTGGATTACTTCCACGAATCATCAGCTAAAAAATTAAAAACATCAAAAATAAAAGATGTGTTCTGAATTTTTTTAATAGCTATTGTGAAATCACGACAAATTTTTATGTATTAATTTCAATGTGACACTTTTTTAGATATGCATTAAAAAAGTAGCGAAAATCGTAATTGCTTTTTTCAGAAAAAAAACTTCAAATAACTTAATTCAGGGTTGCCCGGGTTCATGGGGTTAAGTTTGTCTAGGTTTTGGCAGCGGAGACCTTTAAAGTATCCAGCCCGACTCTTCCGGTTCATCGCTTTGCACCGCAGTGGGAGGGATGGATTCTTACGTCCGACACTCTGGGACACTGAAATGTGGAGATAATGTAAAGTGAAAAACATTAGTTGCTTATAGAAAGTTTATTTGTCAAAATAAAAATATGATAAAATGGCCGTCATTTTCATAATTTTTTTCCCAAGTTTTGAAAATATTCAATAATAATTATTTTTATTCCCAAACAAAGCTACTACTTTCGAAAATCGAGTGAGTACTTTTGCGCCAGCCTGCACTTTGATTCAAGTCAAAACGTACGAGTATTTACGTAGTTGCGCGGAGAGTAGAAGCATAGATAATGTATTATATAGAGTAGCAATCCATGGTATGCGACACGAGATGAATGGTAAATCTAATTTACTTCTGATTGAACCCAACTGTCACGTCCCGCGCGGTGTCGACTATTTGATATCCGCAGTGTCCCGATATCATACCATAATAATATATCACGAATTATTTGCAGTATATTCACGGATATTGTAATATTTCGGGTAAGTTACTTTAATGATACTATTTGGTATGCAATTAATCGTGTCTTGTTGACAGCAATCATTGCTTTACCCTTCCCTGTTGTCTAATGAATAATATTTGTTTATTGACGTATCAAAATATCTCATTACGGGATGAACTGGTGACAAGAAGGTAATTCTGCATCTTTTGCGACAGCGAAACGCGCTTTTAAAAGACTTACGACACATTCGACAGCTTTCTTAAATGCCTCCGTTGTGTAAAGATCTATCTCTTTAAAATGGTTACCATAACGCAAGAGATGACGGCGCGTTTGCCGCGTAATCCTCGTTAAGGGCGTTTAACCAGCCAGCGGCCGAAAATCCACATTTCGTCGAAAGATGTTCTTACGATCATGCAGGGCGGTTCCAATGAGAAAGATTAATTATTCTACGTACCAGCTTTTTAAAATCATAACTCAATATCGATTTTATTTCATTCCAAATTTGCTTTAATTTACATCTACATCTAAAAATGCTGAAGGGCATGATGATAAAACTGTTAAAATTATGTACTTTTTGTAATTATTTTTTCATCAGAAGTATTTATCATTTTGTTAATAATGTCTAAGCAAAATAAGAATGTAAAAAAATCTGAAATATATTAGTTTGTAAGTGCGCAAATAAACACACAAACGGACCAATTTTCGTCAAGAAACACAAGTACGTACATATTTTTTAATGATTTTATTGAAACTAAAATTAAAATTCTAAAACATGCGTTTGCTAGACAATGTATTGATTTATTTTGCTGCATGATTATATTATTTGAAATGAGTGTGGTATAATACAAAAACTTATTTGAAAATTTAACAAATCTGCCAACGACCTATGGAATAACCTTATTATACTAAAAATTAAAAAAAATCTCAAAATTTATTACATGCGAATGCTAGATAAAAGAACAATCTTTCGAAATCCATTTATAATTTTGTATGGAAAAGAGTCAATACGTCTAAAATCTGATTTGAAAATGACATATTTCTGGTTTTCTCTGGTAATGCCCTCTTAACTAGTTGAACTTAGATAAGTAGTTCTGTGAACAGTTAGAAGAACACGCATCCAAAAATGTATGGTTGTAATTTTCTCTTCCATACTAATAAACGTGTGTTTATTTGTTACGCTTTCACGCCTAAACCACTAAACCGATTTAAAAAATTATTTCATCAATAGAAAGCTACATTGTCAGCGAGTAACATGGGCTGTATATAATGGTAAGCTCTGGCGTTATGAAATTTGTGTAAATGAAAATGTGTATATATCGTATAATTTAGCGGCAGGGAGGAAAGGCAGGGGGAAGGGAGGGGTTCGCGGAGAGGGAAGAGAGGAGAGAAGGTGAAGGCGGGGAAGGTGAAAGGGAACGGGGACGCACAGGAAAGGACATGCAGGGAAAATAAATTTATTTCTTTGAATGGCATTGAAACGCATGCCTCTGAAATTATAATTTTATTTGTAAGAATTCATTTTTTTTTCAAATAAGGAATTATAAATCAAATCCAAATAAATTTCACCATTTCAAAGATTATAATTTTTTTTCAAACTTTGCTCAGGCAGATAGGTATCATTATACTGAAAAAATACGAATAAGAAAGTTAAAATAAAAACGACGATTTCACATTTGAAACCTTTACTGAACCATTTAAAAGGCCATTATCTTGAAACCGAAATGTAACGTACAAACAAATCTCAGTCAAAAAGTAGGCCATGAACCAACAATAGCAAAGAAACCGCCACTCACAAATTCGTCGCCGACATGGTTCACCCATATGGTAAAGGATGATAAAGGCAAATCCCACCAGCAAAGTTCCGCCTTTGTTTCGACCCACAAACCAAACGCGTAACTTTCATAAGCCCAAACGCTTTGATAGTCCTTGAAGTTTGGTCGTAGTTTGACGATAGTCGTCGGCACGCTTCGACGCCACATCTCCCCTTGTTTATTATGGGGTCGATGTTATGATTGCGAACCTACATCAGGTAAGTTTTCGTTATTTATAAAAGTCTGCTGTTTTTTATTATCTAGTTTTACCAACTCCACTAACAATATTTAGCATAATTTCTGGTAGAAAACACAATGGTCATATTTTTGAAAACATAATCGGACTGTTATGATAATTAAGATCGGTTATTGAATTAAAGACGTCGTATCTTCTTACTTCAAAAATAATAATATTGTTAACTTGGTACACAATTTCTCGTCAATAGTTGAAAGTTTAACATAAAACAAGTACCTACCTCGTGAGGTGTGTTGAATAATTTTCAATGGTACTCGTATGAGCCCTACGTGTCTCATGGAACGTCAATTGTGGAATTGCATGTATTAATAACGGAATGGTGACATCAAATACCAATCAAATACAATCGTGGGGTGTACCAGTGATATATTCAAGGATATCGAAAATTTTAACATATTACGAAATGTGAAGAATTAAATCAATAAAAAAACAGTGAATTTCTACGAATTTAACACACAATAAACAAAACGGATTTAGAATATTTTTTTTACATTTGCTCCACACAGGAGGCGCCGAGAAAAATAATTCCCCTCAGGACCTGCGTCAGCTTTAGGGAAACTGTGTGGGGGATATTTTAGGAAAGGAAGGAGAGGAAGCTCTTGGAAGGAAAAAAGCTTTAAGGGTTTAAGGGTAGGAACAAAGATATTCAAATAACCCCTTCTCGCCCAATATCTTTGGGTAGGAATGTCCAGGAGTGACGAACGTATGAACGTATTTATCCCTGCCACTGCGGTGTCAGTAGGTTCCGAGAGAGTCCTGCTGAAGAGTTAAAAGGTTTCTCTCAACTAGTCTCTCCCGATCCGGCCTGCCACGCCAGAACATCCGTCGCCAAGATCCGGCCAAACCTCACTCCATGAATGTATAGGTAAGCTACCTTAAAAAAATAGTCAACAAGCAAAAGATTAGCCTATATTTCTGCGTGGACGAAATTATCACTGGTTAGATGCGTACCTATATTTTAGTTTTCACCGATGACACTGAGCATTGTAAAATTTTTGTTTGTTTTATATGAATGTCAAAAACATTATATATCCAAAGTAAATCTCAAAATGACCATTTTGTGCGTTACGATGGTTTATGTAGGAGAGGTAGGTATTTGATAGAAGGGGTCCGTATTCTGTTAAATTAAACACCCCTTTAGAACAAATTAACTTAATTTTTAACATTTTTATTAACCTTAAATATCTTAAAAATAAAAACACTTTAGGAGCGTTTTGGGAAAAGTGATATGCGTATCCTTTTTAAAATTGTAAATTATGTCTCGACTGTTGCGAACTCCTAAGTGTGGTCATTTTAAGAGTACCTACTCGACTAACTACAATGATCTGTTTCAATGTTACCATTCGCAAACAAGTTATGTGTCAAACTCGACATTTTATGACTTAAGAGGAATATAAACGCTATAAATATTTCGAATCTCATGCCTGCAAAATTTTAAAATCGAGCGTCTTTTTGCACGAGGCTAGTAAGCGAAAAAGTGGTTTTTATTTATTTTGTGCATAATTTTATAAGAACGAAAAAAAAATAGAACATGGAAAACCTCAAAAACAGTCTTAGCCATAAAGGGGTATTTAAAAAAAATTGTTTCTTGTATTACTTCATAGATAAGTCATGAAAAAACATTTTTTTTTGTGGTTTATGCTTATATTTTTTGTTACGTAAATAATAATATTATTGTAATTCCAATACATAAAAAAGCTAGTAAAAGTTTCGATTTATCCGTAGCATATTTTTTGATGTTCCTACTGTAAGCCGATTCGTCGTAAAGATTAATTAAAATAGAATCTAAATAGGATTTCACGTATATATTCATCTTAACATAGTTTAGCAAACAAATATACAAATTATATTGACATTTTTTATGTAAACATTTGTTAAAGTTTGTTTTAAACATACTTAAACAGTTTTTTTTAATGTCAACTTGTTATTTCTGATTAGTTTATTTTGACCCATTGCAAACCACTGTAATGTAAGAAATTAATTTTACAATCACTTGTTTATTACTAATCTCTCTGTATAATATGTAAATATTACATACCCAATGAAAAAATCCCATGGGCGTGTATGTACAAGAATAAATCAATAAATAAAAATTCAGTGCATTCATTACACATTGGCATTTATTTCGATTGATGTAGCCGGCTGTAATACAATTCTTATGTACCGTGACAATTTGCATTGGTTTTGGGACTCTGACTTTACAGGTTCTGATTGAATCAAGACTGCCTCATCGATGTGATTCATCCTTACTGTTAGAGTGGCATCAATCTCCAATGGGCATCCAAACGCAAGGTACGTAACCAATCGCCAAATCGAAATACAAGTCACTTGTGCCACTGAATCTAGAATACCTAGAGCAGTGGTCTCCAACCCCGGGGCAGCGAATCTGTACCGTTCCGTCGATTAAATGGTACCGGAATGCCCAAGACTCGAACTCTATAAAAACCGAACAAATAAAAAATTAAATAATTATTGTTGACAAAAAAACAATTATTCAGTTGATAACCCTTTCTCGCCAAATTACCATCGACACAATACATTCGAAGTAAAAAAATTGTAAAAAACACGACTGGGCGTCCATCTTGCGCACTCGCATATATAACATAAAGAGCTCGAGGGAGACAACGACGTGCGTCACCGCTCTTATATTCTGCTTGCCCAAATGCAAGAAAAATCGTTTTATTGAGAATACGTGACAAACTAATATGCGTATTAGTATAATACGCGTTTGATTGAATTGGTGAATTAATTCCCGATTTATAACAAAATATTTGTATTGCGACCAACGAGAGCTTATTATAATGTTTATAATTATTTTGTAAAATGAAGGGTTAGCAAAATTTGAATTCCTATATTTTAAGAGATATTTACATATTTTAAGGCGATGTATACTAGTTATACAATCCAATTATCAATCAAAAAAATCTAAAATATATAAAATCAACGCCCCCCCCCCCACCCCAGCCTCGGCGGCCCGCGTTAAAATTATCAAACATTGCGATAAAAAAGGTTGGGGACCACTGCCCTAGAGGACCTACCTTGTGGCCATTCAGGCTATAAACCCAATTACACTGCACGGCCAATGTACCTAGATGATGATGGCCTCACTGACGCGTGGTAAATAATACATATGTTTTTAATTTCGATTTGTTTATGAAGGACGATGATATTAGGATAGGGTCAATTACAATTTATAAAAATAAAAACAGGAAAGCAATGCGATATGAAAATTTCCCAATGCATACTTATCCGCTGGAGCTTTTTTTCCACATTTTGGCCAATTTCCAAACACCCTAGAGCAGGGATGGCGAACTTTAAATTAACTTTGAATATGCGTAATTTAAATTAAAGCAAATTAGTGTGACTTATGTTGTTACAGGTTAGATGACAAATAACATATGTTAGGGTTGTAAGATGTTACTTTTAGCAGAATGCATGCTGAACTGGAGTCATCTGTCAAACGGTTTCTAACCGACTCTTTAATGTTGTTCATCTCTGAAAATAATGACTCGCAGGCATAGGTTGATGAAAATATTGTTAAACTAAAATTAGCCAACTTCTTCAAACAATTAAATGTGTCTGGTAACGCATTCCATGTTTCCAAAATTTTGTTATTAGCATTTTCACTTATATTACCTATCAATCATTCTGTTTCAATTGATTCTAACTCTTTCCTTGTTTCAACAAATTTTTGAATCCATATTGAACTAAACCGAAAATAAATCTGCTGCATTTCAAATTCATAATTTTTTTTGTAGTGCATAATAAATTTTGTGATCTTTGATCAGTGACGTGCCCAAAATATTGTGTCGCTTGCCATTGGTTCGCCATCCCTGCCCTAGAGCGATCGCTGGCCAAAATCTGGCCAAGTTGAAGAGATGTTGAGCATTTATTTGAATTATTTCGTCGAATTAGTCCCCGCGCGTTATATATTTCCATTAATCATATAAATAACTTACGATGGGTTTTTTTAAATTTTATTTTTAACAATTCATTAAATATTTGAAGTTAATTTTCACGTTCTGTGAAAGTTCTATTCAAGCTCTGTTAGTATTTCAATTTTATGAAGCAACTGGCCTATAATGATAAAATAACAGAACTTGAATAGAACTAAAAATTAACTTAAAATATTTAATGAATTGTCAAATTTTTTGAAACAACCGGGTTTTACACGGACATTTGGATGTCTATGGGGTTTTAGTATTTTAACTATTCAACAAGAGATGTCTCGCGTCCCTTACGAATTATTTGATATTAAGGTTAAAAAACGTCACGTACGTTATAATCTACACATTCACAGATGGCGCCAATAAAATTATTTTGGGTTTTGTAGCGCGCCGTTTTTACGCTTGCCACTACACCATCTCTTTCCCCCGTACAGCGCCATCCTGCTCACCCACCCCTAAGCAAACCAGGATGCGCCGACGCCTTCTGCGCATCTCCCACCCTCGAGCCGCTACATAAACCACACCCCGCAACAAGGAATGGGCTATATAACAGGCTGCGCGCCCTAAATTAGTCAGTTCGTCTGCAGCTCGCTCTTGGCTAGTACGCTCTCTTAGTTGCGCTTCGTCCTCTGGCACGACCCTCTAAGGAGTATTCTACTACCATAAGTAAAGCACCAACCAGACCCCCGACTGCTGCCTTAGTTGCGCTTCGTCCTATGGTACGACCCTCTAAGCAGAACCACAGTCAGCTTTTGTTGTTCCCAAAGCCTAACGGCAAGGTTCCCTCCGATCCCTTGCTCAGTTAATTAGTGAATTGATACATTGTGACTATTTTTACCATATTATGTGATCTGTGAACTTACTTTCTTAAATAAATAACCTTTTACCAACAATTGTGTTATAGTTTTTAATACTTTTTGCACGTTACGCTTTAAAATATTAAGGTAAATTAATTGTTTGCGCCTGTACATATTTAATATGAATATAAATAAATAGTTTTGTCCATAAATAAACCCAAATCTTTCAAGAGATGCTGAAAAATTCAATTTTGTATCAGTGACTCAATCCGATATTGTATTTTCAGCCTTTCTTGAAAGATTTGGGTTTGTTTATGGACAAAACTATTTATTTATATTCGTATTAAATATGTACGGGCCGTACGGGCGCAAACAATTAATTCACCTCAATATTTTAATTCAAAACGTCCAAAATTATTAAAAACCTAAAATAATTTAATTGAAGCCATTTGTGAATACGCAGATTATAACAATATTTTTTCTTACAAATTTTTGATAATTTGTTACGTATTAAAAAGTACGTGCTCTAATTTAAATTCATATCTGATATTATTATCTAGGTTATAGACAACATATAGAAGTCGTAATATTTAATAATCTCCAAATAGGTATTCCGTACACAAATTTTGTAGTAGACAATATGCATTTATAAATTTTATGATTTTTTGTAATTTAATTATGAATTCTAAAAATATGGGATAAATGCTTAAAAATAAGTGCACTCTATCACTAAAAGCAGCGTATGTGTCTCCATATTAAATTTCAGAGGTAAGATTTTTTAATAAGGGCGGGAAATTTCCAAATCGGACGCTCAGCAATCCAGGATAATGGAGGCGCGTTTCTATTATTAACGCGAACGTTCGAATGGATAAGTAAAAGCTGTTCACATAAAATTGGTTTATATTTCAATATATTCTTAATAAGAATAACATTTTTTTGAAAACCGAAAGAAATGCAACCACGTTAACGTATATAGTCTGGCACAGTGGCGGATTTATTCTTTTCATAAGTATAGGCCACTTCATTTTTGCCTCTCTTTCAGCCGTTTTAGAAGGTGCCACCTGTCATAATCACACACTTGTAGGCTTTGCGCCGCCCCCTGAAATCTGCACCCCTAGGCCGCGGCCTATACGGCCTATTGACAAATTCAGGACTGGTCTGGCAACAAACATGTATTGATAGCAATAAAAAAAAACATTTAAAACTTACCTAGAGAGTTCAGTTATCTCGTTGATTTCAGCTCCATCGACTGCTTTTACATCCCAGTCAGAGAAATTGGTGGACATTATGATTTCTGCAATAAAGAAAAACGACGCTTATTGAATAGTAAATTAAGTGACACTCATAAACTACTAGCTGACCCGGACACGCGTTGCTGTGGCTAACGAAACACAACACCATCCACTGGATGGTTACCCAGCCTAGATAACCAAGTGTTGTGTCGATAAATTAACTCACACCGCCATCTGTTAGAAACTTATGGAACTTTCAAATAATTACAAAGCATTGTCCCATTACAAACATTTAATTCACAATTATATATAATTGAGGTCAATAATCGAGATAAAAACTATCATATATTTTAAGTTGGACGAAATTACACACAGTAAGTCAAATTTCATCAAAATCGTGAATCAAAGTGGTTTCGGAGTTTATCTATAACAAACATTGGGACGCGAGATTTTTACACGTGTAAAAATCTCGCATGTAGGTATTCGCAGCATATTAAAACATTTTTTTTTTATATACAAGATCTAAATCTAATTACGAACACTAATCCCAATTACATATGATAATGCCTTCGGAATGCTTTTTCGCACTGTTTTTTTTAATAATAACTTTAAAAATAGCTTAACTTTAAAAAAAAATTGAACACTGGTTCACAACCAGTGAACCAGTGTTTGATATTTGGGAGGCGGGAATGGGTACCGCCGCCCCGGGAACCTTTATTGGATAACCAACACCTCTGCCATAGGTCACCCCAAGTGGTTCGCTACGTTTGGTAATTTAGCAAGGGTGCCCGGGTTCATGGGGTGAGGTTTGTCCAGGTCTTGGAGGCGGATGACCAGGACATACTGAACCCCAGATTCCTACCCACCCCTTAAACCCTTTTCCTTCCCAGAACTCTCCTCTCCTTCCTTTCCTTAAAAAAACCATCTACACAGCATCCCCAAAGATGACATAGGCCCTGAGGGAAATTATTTTCTTCAGGGCCTCCTGTGTGGAGCTCATGTAAAAAAAAAAAAAAAACAACCATCTGGAACCAGTGAGACTATTTCACCCCCAATTGGAATGTGTTGTGAGGCTGAAGGTAGTGGGGAGGGGAAGGAAATGGGGAAGAAGTAAGTGGGTAAAAACCTGGCCATTCAGATCTGGTCACCAAAAGTAAAAGCCACAATAATTAAACAGCAGAACTTTTTAATTTATCTATTTTTGATACTGACTGTGGCTGATGGTACCAGTCTGAAGATAGCTTTAACAAGCTGAAAACGGTTACGGTAAAAAATAACTAACTAACTAGCCATCACGCCGTTTCCTCGCAGGGGTAGGCAGAGAGCAAACAACTCGGCCTTGGCACACACTCCTTGCCTCATTCACATTCATACATCGTCTCACACATGCTCTTCTATTATTCTGACTCTTGACATGGCCCGACTCAAGTATCTGATACACTTGGTCGTGCCATGACTTTCTCTGGAGTCCTCGACTTCTTCTACCAAAAATAAATTAAGTGGAAATAAAATTTATAGGTGTTTTATTATAAAATGACAGCAGAACTTGTTTACAAATAAACTGTTTTTTATAAATTGAAAAATAATATTATTGAATATATGAAACACTTAAAAAATATAGAAGATAAAGTGTGTAGTACCATTATATATAAAAAAGGTACATTTAATGTTTGAAAGAATAAAGTTTTTAAAATATTAATAATTAACATATTGTTTCATATTATAGTTTCATGTACCACCATATAGAAATATATACCAATCTACACAAATACGAAGACAATTTACGTTATAAAACCTTATAAAGTACCACCCAAGCCATACGAGTGATAAGAACGAAGCGAAATTGTCGCACAGTCACCCACTATAACCAAAGAAACACAAAAAACTAGCGCTTCCTCTCACATTTTCTTTCAATTCTCGATATCGCAGCTGTCAAATAAGAAAAATCTTTAGTTTCTAGCGTCTAGGAACTATTAAAGTACCATTGGTCTCCCGAAGAAGGTTGATAGAGATTTTTAAAATATTGGTAGAATTAAATATGTGACGACCTAAATAAAAACTTTTTTTTTTTGAAAACTTCTTTAGCACCGTTATAATTGAAACTCGATGAAACGAAAAGTCGACACTAAAAAGAGACAAATACATACATTGATAGGATTTAGCCTGCGAGAGAATGAGATGGTTTTCTCTTTCTGCGGTGCTTCGTAGCATATCGGTCTCCACTTTGTGCGATGCTTTGTAGCCTCCCCAACTCTTGTCTACTTTAGGTTTCTGAACGTTTCACTTCTACCACGTGTGAACTGCACGTTTGTAATTTTTTTTAATAACTTTTTTTTTTTTTTTTTTAAACTTTATTTATTCTCATTTCTTTGTACATATAATGTATAATAGCAAATAGTATACATATAATAACAAATAGTATGAACAAGAAATGAAAACCCACTAAGGCACTGCCTGAGTGTGGGTAATATTAAAACAAAATATTATAATTCTAAGTACCCAAAGTATAAAATAGACTTAAAAAACATATAAAATATAAAATTAGTATTTCATAGGTAGAACAAGTGAAAAAGGTTTTTTTTTCAGCTATTATAAAATATGGAAAAAACATACTGTTTTTTTTTTTTTTTAGTTATTGTAAAAAAATAAACAGAAAACATATTGTACTACAGTTTAGAAAGTTACAGAAAGTGTGTTATAAAAGGAAGGATAAATTTATAGAAATAGCGTTTCAATATCTATATTATTCAACCATAATTTTACCTCTTTTACATATTTTATCATTTTATTTATCATTTGAGTTTGTAGTGGTAGAAGGTTAAATGAACGAGGACCAATGAAACTGCTATGTGTCTGCAATAATTTAGTATTGGTTTGTGGGGTGTAAAATATATTATTTATTCTTTTGCTCGTTCTGTTTTCATTTATTTCTAAAATTATTTTTGTTTTTAAATACATATTTCAAAGTTTGTAATATAAATAATTTACGTATATTAAATATTTTAGTTTCTTTGTATAATAAGTTAGTCGAGAATGTTTTATTTTTGTTATATATGACTTTAATTATGTGTTTTTGAATTATTTGTAGAGGCTTAATAAATGTATCAATTGCACCACCCCATCCTATAATGCCATAAGTGATTGATGATTGCACTAGGGAAAAGTAGATCATTTTCAATTTTTCAATGTTTAGTACTACCTTAAGTCTATAAAATATGTAGGTCAGATATCTTAATTTAGAAGTGATTCGATTAATATGTGTTTTCCAATTAAGATTTATATCTATTGATACTCCTAAATATTTTATATTTTCGACATTAGTGAGTTCGTTGCACATGAAGCACATTTCTTGATTGCAACTAGTATTATGGATTCTAATTTTAAGGTTGTCTGTAGGTTTATTTTTAATGGTTTTATAAAAAGGCAAATAAAATGTTTTGCTATAATTCAAAACGAGTTTGTTGTATTTTAGCCATGTTGAAACCATTGAAATACAATCAGTTGCTTTCGAAAAAGTTTCTTTCCAATGATTACCATCCACTATTATTGCCGTGTCGTCTGCGTAAGAAACAATTTTACCAGGGATTACAAAATTACATAAATCATTAATATAAATTAAGAATAAAATCGGGCCTAGCACAGTTCCCTGTGGAACTCCATTTTTTATCTTTGACTCTGAACTATAATTATTCCCAATTTTTGTTTTTTGTGTTCTGTCTGTAAGATAGTTAGAGAGTAGTTTTAATGTGTCTTTTTTTAAGCCGAGTTGATTTATTTTTGTAATGAGTAACACTTAAATGAGTAAAACCTCAAATTGTTACATTTACATTCAATTTGGGAGGCGGGAATGGGTACCGCCACCCCGGGAACCTTTATTAGATAACCAACACCTCTGCCATAGGTCACCCCAAGTGGTTCGCTACGTCTGGTGATTTAGCAGGGGTGCCCGGGTACATGGGGTGAGGTTTGTCTAGGTCTTGGAGGCGGATGACCAAGACACACTGAACCCCAGATTCCTACCCACTCCTTAAACCCTTTTCCTTCCCAGAACTCTCCTCTCCTTCCTTTCCTTAAAAAAACCCTCCACACAGCATCCCCAAAGATGACATAGGCCCTGAGGGAAATTGTTTTCCTCAGGGCCTCCTGTGTGGAGCTCAAGTAAAAAAAAAAAAAAATTGGATATTACCGATTCTCAAACGATCAGAAAAAGATTGGGCGCATCTACGAATTAAACTCAAGACCTTAGCTTTGTCGGGGCTCTGCTTTAACCACTGAGCTAATTCTCTTTTTATAATTGTACTATGTTTTGTAAATTTGAATAGTAACATTATTGAATATATAAAAGACAAATTTAAAATTAAAATGGAGTTCTACAAATTAAACTTGATAACAATAAATATCTTATATCTATACAGGGTATAACAGCACGTACGGATTTTCACCAGCGATTCCTGAGCATATTTGGAGTAAAAACAATATATAGTCATTTTGTTGTCCGATAATACTTTTTTTCTACTAAAAACAAAAAATTATAATAATTTTACGTCATTTTTTCTTATGAAGAGAAAGAAAAACATTACCGGGTTACGAATAACCTGACAGTATTTGAAATATCTACTTCTATCAAAAGAGTAAGCGGAAAATGTTGCTAGTGTCGTGACGGAGGACTTAGCCAGTCGAGAAATTAAACTCACAACGCCTCGGTGGGAACCAGACGCGATGATCGTTTCACCGCCGCTATCCGAATTTCTACCGATTTCTTACATATCTCCCTTAAACATTTGAAGTTGTTAAGCTCTTAAAAAAATATATGTTATTTTTTAAGATAATGTCTATACATTCTCCCCACGCCGAAACGCAAATTATACCTATAAAATTCCCTCTATAGAAAAAAATCGCAAAGTATGCTCCGAAAATTATCGTAAACACGTTTGTGTCAGTTATTTTACAAGTCACATGTATGAAAAAATTCGCAGTGTTTCTTTGAATACTGTTTTATACAACCCCACGAGGTTTTAGCTCTATTTTTATATTAGCGCGCCCTCTCCAACATTCGTAATTACGCGTCTCTCCATCTTCTTTTTTTGAGCGGGGATACGGCGCTTTAAGCGTTTTTTTTTTAAATATTTATTTTAATTATAGTGTGTTTTAATTATGCTGTTCTGTTTATTTATGATGTTCATTTCTTTTCACAACGAGGAAATAAATATATTCAACCCTTAACTTGTAAAGGGTTGGTTGTATTTGGCATATTTCTCAACCATTATCATCATCGCATGTAATGGATTAATATTATTCTAAGCCTTACACCCTAATCGGTCTCTTACCGAGGGACAAAACATATTTGTGAAGATAAATATCCCTATCAAATACATGTATTATTGTACCGCGAATTGTAAAATTTCGGTTTCGCTTTCCCAAATGCGTTTACTAAAGAACTTCTCTACATCTCTATCTCTACATATTATAAAGTAAAGTCCCCCGCGCCGTCTGTCTGTCTGTTCGCGATAAAATCGAAAACTACTGAACGAATTTTCATGCGGTTTTCACCAATAGATAGAGTGTTTCGTGAGGAAGGTTTAGGTATGTGATTTGTCAAGGATTTGTGTAAATTGGTTGAAACATAACGATAATTGTTAGAAGTGTCGGAAAAAGTCAAGCAGCCTGGTAGCTTTCATCGAAAACGCTGCCTAATACTTTTGGGATATAACAAAACAATATATGGTGGGATATTCCTCTTTTATAGATCTACAAAAAAGTGCGCGAAGGCATATATCTAACTTTTACGGATAGCTTACTATATCCATTCTATCTTCTTATCTTATTATTCTTATCAATTGCTGTTCGTTTGTCTCGCTAAAACTCGAGAACGGCTGGGCCGATTTAGGTGATTTTGGTTTTGAAGTGTTTGTCGTAGTCCAGGGAAGGTTTAAACGGTGAGATAATATGGAGCAATTGTGAGGAAGATAGTAAAAATAACAATTTCATTTTCTCTTATAAACAGTTCTACTGTTCTACATACTTTCAGAAGCACAACGTATTTAGAATTGGAATGCAAAAAAAAAGAATTCTGATTGTCATATTTCAGTCTTCTGTCAAACGTTACCTGTCATTCTGTTACCATTTAAATTCTTCATCATCAGTTTGTTAGGGCGTGAGAACCTTATTTACTGTTTTAATATGCCAAGGAAAAGACGAGCTGAAATAGGTCGTCGAAGTCAATCTTATAATCTTTCACACCATCTATATGTATTATAAATTAAAGTCCTCCGCGGCATCTGTCTATCTCTTCGCGATAAACTCAAGGACGGCGGTGGTTACAAAGGTTGTATTTTACAAAGTGTTTTATTAGCCACAGCAACGCGTGGCCGGGTCAGCTAGTAATATTTTATGTTATTATTAATATAAATATAAACCAGAAAGTATGAACAATGAACATGTATATTTTCTACATTTTAACACAGCATCATGTTCATTGGTCAAATGCATGGTACACGTAGTTTTGTATTAGTTAGTGATCGACGAACTGGGGTGGATGCAATCTGTTAGCTATAAATTGTTATAATAGTTTGACTAGTCTGTAGTTAGAGTATTGTAGAAACATATTACAAATTTGTACAGCGCGCTTGAAGTGATTTTTCACAAAATCAGAAAAATATTATTACCATTATTATTTAGGGCTACTTACACCAGAGCTTTTACTGGGCGAACCATTCTAAAGTGTCTGCACTTGTATGATTTGCACGAGCAAAATAAGAAAAAAGACACGAGGCATAGCGACAAAAGACTCGGATAATGTGTCTCGGGCGTCTTAAGAAACCAGGCTTCAGCGGAACAAAAGACACTTCCTTCTTCCTCTCAACATGGTAGGTAGAGATGGGAAACGGGGCAGGAACAGGTGGCGATCTTTACGAGCGGAAGCTGCCTTGTAAATGAGTGGAATTTAAACAATATACCTATTGACGAAGCAAAACTGAAAGCTTTTGTCTTTGATTTGGCATAATAATTTTAAAGCTGTTGTACGTATTATTTTCGACAATGACCATTTGCATGAGTTTTGATGACGAAAGGACTAACTAAAAAATGAACGAATGAATTTTTTTGTAATACATGGTGCGACAAAACAAACAGTGCAGTTTTGAAGGGCTATTAAAAACCAAACGGAACAACTCACAGAAATAGGGTTTATTTTAATTTATTCGGTACATGATGCCGTTTTATGCATGGAGTCCTGAAGATGACATCGGAAAACAATGATGGCCCCCAGCAGCGATACATTGATGAAGGAGATTTCTAAAGTTTTCAGCTGTATTTTGACGCAACTTGATGGGCATAGCAACGAAACAAAATTTTCGGTACTGGGCTGAAAATAACCAAGACAATTTCATGAGAGACCTCTTCACTCCCCAAAAGTGACCGTGTGGTGTGTGATTTCCAAATTCGGGGTGATTGGGTCGTATTGCTTCGAGGAGAAAGGACGAACCGTGACTGTCAACGCTCAACGTTGTTTCCATGTTGGAATTTTTTTTGAACCTTAATTCGAAGAACTAACGGAGGAAACAGATCTGGCAAATATCTGGTATCAACAGGACGGTGCTACGGCCCATACTGCTAGAGTTTCAATGACAAAACAGCGAGTTTATTTGAGGAGTGACGTGGAAGGCCCGCGCGCTCACCTGATTCAAGCATTTGCGACTCCTTCCCGTGGAGCTATCTGAAGGAAAAAGTTTTTAAACATCAACCTCACACCTTGGAAGAACTCAAGGATCGAATTCGCGAGGAAATCGCCGCTATGCTCATCGAGATGTGCCAAAATATGACCGAAAACTTCAGAAATTGCCTTCATCAATGTATAGCTGCTGGGGGCATCATCTTTCCGATGTCATCTTCAGGGCTTGATGCATTAAACGGCCTGCTGTACCGAATAGAATAAAATAAACCCCATTTCTGTCAGTTGTACCGATTTTTTAACAGTTCTTCAAAACTGCACTGTCTGTTTTGCGCACCTTGTATTTAATCATTGAAGACAATGTTAGCGACTCTCAAACGAAAATTTAAAATAGAAATCAGAAAAAGATACGGTCACAGCTAAGAATAACCCAGGGCCTTAGCCTTGCCGAAGCTCTGCTCTAATCACTGACCAAGTTCGACCCTATCCCATTCTGTCATATTTAACAGTATCATACTTAGACTAAGAACCACCAACATTATTTTCATTTCTTAACGCATATTTTTATTGGGTGCTGTCTTTATATATTTGTATATTGCAAGATTCTTCCCTAGCTAAATGCAATCTAGAAATTGTCTTGGATAAATATATCCATTTTTATTTTAATGTGCGACGTCAGCCTGTCTAATCTGGAAACAGAAAAATCAGAAAAAGATATTGGCACCTCTGGGATTCGAACCCAGGACCTTTAGCTTTCCGTGCCGCGACTCTACCAACTTAACTAAGGTGTCTCTATGTGACTCGGGCATTTTTAACTGTATCATACATACTTCGACTAAGAACTGCCAACATTATCTTTACTTTCTTAACCTTTAACTACTGACGTGATTTTTTTGCGTATACTTTGACATGGGGGCCTGGGCGGCCTTTTACTTTAAACGTTTATACAACAGAGATCCTTAAAAATTTTGAGGTCCAAATTATTATTTATTGAACAATTTTAATTGATTAAAATAAAATCCCTTTTTTATTGTTAAGTAACTTATATTTAACAATTTGGAGATCTTATAATAATTTTTGGCAAAATCAATATGTATTATCTAAACTAAATAAAAACAGGGAACTCACTTTTATCATCGTATTTCAATAGTGTCTCAATAGCAAGGCACCAAATCTTACAAATTCGCAGTCAGGGCATTGTGAAAAACATGTTTTTTACACAAAAAAACAAGTGTGCATTTTATCTGAAGCCTCAGTGGACATGTGTGACATCTTCTTCTTAGCTTTAAGTCTTCTTCTTCTACTTCTGGAAGTGCTGGATGATCAGATGTCGGCATATCAGGTCCCAGAAAAATTCACGTAAGTACTGCCGACGGGTCAGAGAGGCCCGCAAAAAAAATGAAATGTATTTACTCAGAGAAATTAAGCGCGCCAACACATACACCACTTCTCACGGCTCTGGCGTTACTAAATTCGAAGCTACTGGATGCGTCACGCGCGGGGGAGGGGAGTATTTCGATACTGTTATTGTTGCTAGGATGGAACCACGTCAGCAGTTAAAGGTTAACGCACATTTTATTGGCTATATCTTTATCAATGATTGCAAGATTCAAAACCTGAACTAAATGCTATCTAGATAACGTCTGGATAAATTTGTATGCATTTTATTTTTAATTAGCGACATCTATTGACTTTTTCGAAAAATATTTATTTTGATATTATGAATATACTTATATGGATGAATATTTATTTTTATTTTTAACTTTATGAGTAAAACCTCACATTGTAATATTTAATTAAATGAAAACAATAAAGAAATTCAATAGATTCATAAACATAGTTTTCTGACTCTTTAGATTCTTGACCGATTTTATATTTAATCCAAAGCAAGAGAAGATTTGTTGTAATATTTTTTATCTTCTTTCAATTTCATTTACAAAATTCCCAAAGTAATTCCAAAGAGGTTGTCATAAAATAGATGGTCCGAAAAGTATGGAAACCTAAATTTCTTCGTAAGTAAACTCATTGACAGTTTTCTGATGGATAGCAACTCACTGACGAGAAGTGTGTCTCTTTTATGATTAATTACTCGTGAGTTCGTATATTGTCTTAAGCAAAATCAGCCGAAGCTTTTGAGAATAAACAAACATTGCCAAATAAATAATTCATTTTCGCCAGAAAATAGATTGATAGGTAAAACGATTCATTAAATTGAAAAAATCATTTTACGAAAGAAACCTTATTATTATTTTGAAAAATAAGCCATACATTATGTATTTATTAACGCTCTTTTTGGGGGCTCTTAAAGCCCCCTAAAAAATTGCCTCAGGAAAATTTTGATGCGTATCTTCGGACCGTCTTTAGAAAATGGATTTTGGCGCAGACGTTATAACAACGAGCTATATATTCATATATACTCTGTTTAAGGATCTAAACGTCACAAAATTTGTAAAACTGGGAAGACTTCGGTGGCTGGGTCATGTAGAGAGAATGACCGAGCATCAAGCACCAAAGTCCCTGATGAACTCAAGACTGATAGGGCGAAGGAGCCTGGGAAGACCAAGATTAAGATGGAGCGACAACGTCCTCAAAGATATATCTACATTGGAGCTTCTAAACTGGAGAGAGAGCTGGCACAAAACCGAGATGAGTGGAGGAAGGCTCTTGAGGAGGCCAAGACCCACCAGGAGTTGTGGAGCCAAGAGTGATGATGATGATTTGCCTCAGTAACAACATTTTATATTTGTTTAGTGATAAAATGAAGATGTTCGATAAATCGGTAAAATTATTTCTCTTCATTACATTCTGGGATAAGGGAAATACGTATGGTAGTTAGTCCCAGAATTAATGTACTGAAATAAATCCTTAAAAAACTTCTGGTATTGCGCAGTGGAATCGAAGGCTTATCAATGCAAGCAATTCTGTCCAATATAACTATAAATTTTGGGGATTATTTTTTTTTTTTGAATTGGAAGTGTAATTATTTTCTTTTTGTCAAATGAATATTAACTTTTCACATAATTTCTGAAGTTTCGTGGACGTTAAACAGTTTAAAAGGACAATCTATATATTATATTGAAGGACCCAATTTTATGGAAAATATGTATATTTTCATAATTTTTCTTTAGTCAATGCTTTAAATGGTTATATAATTTGTGGATTTTTTAACCACCATGCTAGGCACATGACCGTGTTATGGTGGTCTGTATTAACATTATATTTAGATTGATTACTTCCATTAGCATAATGAAGATAATAAGACAGACCCGTGAGAAATCACGGAATATTATAATACCAATTTAAAAAATACGACTAAAATAATTTTCTGTTAAAATATTACTTAATAGATGGGTACCTAGACAATTCATCACTTGTCTGAATTATTCTTCATACAAGAAATTGCAATTTTTTTAAATTACACTTAAATTCGAAGTTAATTTGAATTCATCGGAAGTGCTTAATTTTGCGCAGTACCTAATAACGCACAGGCAACCGAACTAAATATGTTGATGATTTTACTTATTTTACAATGTTTTGCTTTTTTGATGAATTACTTATTACAGGAGATCCTAGGACCCTCCAAAAATTGTTAAAATTGCCTGGTTTGAAAGCCATCAACAGAAGTTCAGTATACAAACGGTAAATATGTATGTCAGTAAGTCACTAGTTTTGGGTCAGCATTTATATGTCTTAGTCATAAGTCACTTGTTATAATTGTAAATCTTAGTTGTAAGCCAGTAATACAGGGTGTCCGGGGGTAAAGTGCATTAACGTCGGGAGGTGATTCTACATGATAGTACACAAGTAAAAAAAAAAAAAAACTTTTTCCGAAATTCCAACTTTTAAGGGTGGTTTTGAGGTAAAAAGATAAAATTAGTCCGGCGAGATTTATTATTTTCCGCTGTTACGATACGGGCCAATCACAATCGAGTCGTGCGCCCGGCAGGCTCTCAGCAAGTAAGATCGTACCTCACACAAAGAATTTTTAGTAGGTACGTCTTTTTGTATGGGAAAAAAAGTTGGAATTTCGGAAAAAGTTGTCTTCTTTACTCTTTAAAATCTTTTTTACTCCTACCGTCATGTAGAATCACCTCCCGAACTAAATGCACTTTACCCCGGACACCCTGTATAAGTCACTAGCTGTAAGTCTTAGATATAAGTCACTAGTTATAATTGTAAATCTTAGTTGTAAGCCAATATAATTAATTCTTTTATATATTTCTTTGTACAGCGCCCTTGAGGTGATTTTTCACAAAAACGATGCTATTTATATTAGCCAAATATTATTATTGTTATAATGTATTTTTAAGTTTTAGGTTTAGGTTGAAGTTTCTTGTGATACCCAGTAATTCAAAATAATTATATTACAATAACTAATTTAATTTATATGGTACATCCTGAAACCGTAAACCGCATTCAACCGCATTAAGCTGCATCGGGTGCATACGCAGTCACAGCCTCCGTGCGTGCATGTGGCACAAATGGGGTCTGTAGGATTCTGCATGGTTAGAATGCGGACAATTGCAGGCTTCAAAGCACATTGTTTCAGGACGTCCACTGCAACAGTTTCCGGGGCCACATGTGCGTCGCATCGAACCACAGCCAGATTTTATTCGATGACTGAAAAAGCTCGATGTAAAACTTTGTTGTAAATTTTTTGCGCGTTCGAAAAAAAATATTTCACAACTCTGCTCATCAGTTGTTTCGCAGAAATTGAAATGTAAGATTGTCACCAGATGCCCGTTCAGTGCCAATTTGTTTTTTTGGCATTTGAAAGGTATTCATTAAACGTCGATTGTAATTGTTTTATGATAACTCAGAATCATGCAATTTCAACACCCCTTTGAAAAGTCATTAAAAGTTATTTAAAAAAAGCCCATATCCTAACCTAACGTATCCTATTTAATCATTTTTAAAATAGATTTTTTCACCACTTTTAATGACTTTTCAATGGAGGTGTTGAAGTTGCATGATTCTGGGTTGTTCGGTCACCGATTCTAGGTGCGTTTGAGGTTTCTATCAAATGTATTAAGCTGACAAGCTCCAACACGATAGTTGTCCTCTTCTGCTGATCACAATTTGTTTAAGCTTTTTTTTTTTTTTAATGAAAAGAACATGATTGTATGAATTTCTACGCCAATGAAGAGTACTAGCTCTTGAGCTTGGCGTAGGAGTTATTTTACAACTATTTCATTTTTATAATATACATTTTACTTAGTGTATACAATAAATATAAACTATGTTGTGATGTTAATTTTTGATATGCTATAAATTGAAGTTATAACATTTTGATCGGTGTTGTTATGGTTGTTGATTTTTTTTAAAGATTAATTTGACCTTTTTCTTGAATGACACGAAATCTGTTATTTTTTAATTTCTTCGGGAAGACTATTAAAATATTTTATGCCTTTGTAAATATAATTGTTGTGCATTTATTGTGTTGAAAATAGAGGAATTTGGATGTTAAATTTATGCCTTAATGATGAGTTGAGATTAAATTTTTTAGTTACATTATCTTTGAATATTTGTAGTATTGAATCTTTTTTATAGAGGTCTTCAATTTTTGGTACTTCGAAAATTTTGAATAATGATTCTGAAGGGAATGTTAGTGGTTTTTTTAAAATTACTTTAATAATTAGTTTTTGTACCACTTTTACAGGATTTACAATTTTTTCATATGCACCTCCCCATCCAATGATTCCATACTGAATTAGTGATTGGACTAGTGCGTAATAGACTTTTTTTAGGTTGTTTAATTTGAGAATATTTCTTAATCTAATGAATATATAGATACATTTCCTAATGCGCTTAACAAGTTCACATATGTGTCTGTTCCATTTCATATGTTGGTCTACAATTACACCCAGGTACTTTATTTCAGTTGCATGGTTTAATATGGTACATGAATTATTACAGACATCTTTGTTACATTTTTTGTTGTGTATAATTATATTAATTTTGGGATAAGTTTTGGATTTATTTATTGAGAAAGGAATATAAACTGTTTTTTTTTTTGCATTGATTGTAAGAAGGTTTGTATCGAACAAGGTTTTTAGGATTTGGATGTCATTATTTGCATTTTCATTTACAATTTTCCAGTCACTACCCTTAATTATGATAATCGTGTCGTCCGCGTAAGATATAACGGTTCCACTGAGGTTTTGTTTAAAAATATCGTTTACGTACATGATAAAAAGTAATGGTCCCAAAACAGTACCTTGCGGTATCCCAAAATCACTTGTGAGTGGTAGACTTGAGGTGTGATTAATTTTTACAATTTGTGTTCTTTTGTGAAGATAACTTTTTAGCCAATTTAGTGCTCTGTCATTAAAACCCACAACCTTTAATTTTTGTATTAATTTGACATGTGATATACTGTCGAAAGCTTTTTGGAGATCTACAAAAATACCAACACATTTTAATGATTTGTCTAAAGCGTCTTGTATAGTACTAGATAATTTAGCAATGGCGTCTTTTGTGCTTTTGTTTTCCATGAATCCAAACTGGTTTTCGTGAATTATGTTATTGATCTTAATGAAATGAGTTATTCTTTTTTTGGTAATTTTTTCAAATATTTTTGCAATGTTTGATAGTAAGGAAATAGGACGGTAATTGGTTGGTTCTTCCGGATTGCTGGTTTTAAATATTGGTACGATTGCGGATTGTTTGTAGATGGACGGAAATATTCCGGTTTGAAAACTTGTATTGATTTACTGTACTGTAGTGTTTGGGTTATTCGGGGTCAGGTCTTGTTGGATTTTGCTAGCGAGGTTTTTTCCTACATTAGCAAAAAAGTTGTTGAATACATTTGCGGCTTCTAAGGGTTTATCTTTACAGCAAATTTTTGAATCATTATGTCTTATTGTGTTGATTGTTTTATTTTTGAATTGTTTTTTTTTTATCTATAATTTCATTTATGATGGACCAAGTCATTTTCAGCTAATTCAAGTTTTTGTTTGTAGTAGTCATCCTTTATGTTTTTTATAAGATATGTAAGTTTTTTTTTTATTAGCTTTGAAATGTTTTTGTAATGTTATGTTTTCCGGTTGTTTTGTATATTGTCTATAGAGTGTTTCTTTGTGTCTAATTGAGATGATTAATCCTTGGGTTATCCATGGTTTGATTGGCTTAATTTTTGAGGACGGTTTTTGAGTTGTGATATTCCTACAAGCATAAAGTGAACTTAAGCTAAAACGAACTTAGGACGGGTTGTTTCAAAGTATTTGAACCATTCATCAAAATTTTGATGTTAAGTTTCACGTTCTGTTTAAGTTCTATTAAAGTTCTGTTATTATGTCAGTATAGGCCAGTTGCTTCATAAAACTGAAATATTTACAGAACTTTTACAGAAGGTGAAAATTAACAACTTAAAAATTCTATGATTTGTTCAAATTTGATTAAACAACCCTTCCTTAGAATCGGCATTTAACAGAAACCCTTCAATAACTGCCAAATAAATAAAATTGTGCTGAATGGCAGTTTAATGTACGTATTCTGAAAAACTGAAATGATAAATTAGTGCTCGACGAAATGATAATGACAGTTTTAAATAATAAATCATACCAATCCAAGTCTTACGTTAAATATAATATTCTGTCCCCTGTAAATCGATAACGAAATAATAATTAACATATATATGATGTAATGGAGATATATAATGGCGAACCTTCGTATGTGAAGGTTAGTATTTACCCTAGGACTTTCATCATGACCAAATTTAATATCATATATTATGTCTATGATCGTGACTTTATTATCAGTGGAGTGCGGTGCCATTTGATCGTGGTAAAGCAAAGGTTCGATCTTATTATAAATAATGTTATTAAGGCGTCGCAACTGGGCTCAAAAAGAAGAAGATGGAGAGATATGAAATTACGAATGTTATAGGAGCGCGCTAGTATTTAAAGCGACAAAATCGATGCGAAACTTGTGAAAATGCTTAATAAAACACGACTCGTTTAAAATAGAACAAAAAAGTCGCGGAGTTGTCTTAAGCAGCATTTAAAGAAACATTATGAAATGAAATTACGTATATGAAATTACACACAGAGATATGAAATTTACGGATGTTAGATGAGCGCGCTAGTGTTTAAGGCGATAAAATCGTTGCGAAAATGGTGAAAATGTTTAATAAAACACGACTCGTTTAAAATAGACCAAAAAGTCGCGGGGTTGTCTTAAACAGCATTTAAAGAAACACTGTGAATTTTTTCATACATATAACTTGTAAAATAACTGAAACAAACGTGTTTAAAATAATTTTTGGAGCATACTTTGCGATTTTTTCTATCGAGGGAATTTTATATAATTTGCGTTTCGGCGCGGGGAACGTCTGGACATTTTCTTCAAGAAAAACATATATTTTTTTAAGAGCTTTAAAACTTAACGTGTTTAAGGGAGATATGTAAGAAATCGGTAGAAATTCGGGTAGCGGCGCCTTAACAAGACAGGAAAAACTCCATTGGCAATTCACTACGGCGTGTAACTTTCGGTTTGGGCGAAATCAGGCACGGCTTACCGTAGAGTAGATAACGAAACGCCTGATTTTCTTTCTTTTAATAAAGTAAATCGTGATAATATTGAATATATAAAATAAATAAATTAAAAAACGGTGTTCCACAAATTCAGCTTGATTACAATAAAAAGGTTAAAATTCTTATTACGCACCGACCGCCTGTTTTGAAATATGCGAAAAAAACATCGCCAAAGCGCATTTTTTATTTTATTTCACGAAGTTCAGGCACAAATATGTTTTCCTATCACGATCTAAAGATTTTAATTTGCCACATTATACAGTAAAACCGTACCTATCCAAAAAGGGTTTGTAAGTAGTATTTTTTTCCCCTTTAAACATCTATCATATTACGTCTGATGTTTCTATTTTCGAAACTGATAATTCGTGGTGCAATTCCATTATAATATAATACTATAATTAAACAAATATAAAACTTTATTCCACTTAATTTTAATGACCGTAACCGGTTTCAGCTCGTTAGAGCCATCTTCATCAGACTTATACAAATAATTCTTAGTCTACGGTTTATATACATAACATATGGGGGAGGGGGAGAGGGGTGGTCTACTTACAGACAACCCCAAGTTTTATATTTGTTTTATTATAATATATTATAGTTCTGATGCTTTTCTTTTTCTAAGCTTGTAAAAAGACTAAAAAAAATTACTCAGTCCAAGATGTGTTCTACTCGAAGATTTTTTAGAACACCTTTAATATCGGTTAAATAAGATGCCATGTGTAAAATACAAAAGATATTGATTGAAAGAGGCATAACAAAGACCACTAAGATGAGCCTCGTCCGGGCGTTGATTTCCCCCATATTAAATCGGATAGATATCCCCGAAATTCGGTGCAGGACATCAATGCTCAGGATTCCATGAACAGCCAGACTCACAAATGTGTCCACACTGAAAGAGCTAGGGATCCACAATAGGCTCTCAACTATCTGTCTACAACGTTTTTTAAGATACTTCGGACACGTTGCTCGACAAACCGAGGAATCCAACTTGGAGAAAATCATGATTACTGGCAAAGTTGAAGGCAAAAGAAGCAGAGGAAGGTCACAAATGCGCTGGAATGATCAAGTATGACTGGCGTCCGGTACGCAGGGGCGTGCACTCCATTTTGGCACATAAGCCTACCCTACCGTAATTGTAAAACATAAGCATGTAAATAATATATATATTTTTTTAATTATTGCTAAAAGTAAATAAGCACTTTCAAATAAGCGCGAAAAAACTGAGCAACCGAAACTACGCGAGCGCCTCATCAAACGGCATACACAAACGTGGCATAAACTATAACTAGAAAGTACACGCGCGCCCTCCGACTGCCTCACTAAAATGCGGCCTTAAGCAGGAATTATTTCTGCTTGGAGCTAACTTCATACAAGATATAATATCAATGTTTACGAAATGCACAGAGCATAGAGTAGAACTGTCGTTTAGAATTCGCTTCTATGGGGTTTTTTTGTTAGTATTAGGCAGTGCTTTCTGGAAAAAAATTAGCAAATGGCAATCAGTGACGACAGTGACATCTGTTGTTATCTATTTCTATCAACTATTTGTCTTACCAGCAGCAAGCACACTTAGCGAAGACTTAACTTAGCGTTTGTTTTTTATTTATTTGAATCAATTCGGTGGTTTTCCTGCTGCCTACCCTAATCCAAAACTCTGTGCATGCCACTGCCGGTACTTCGGAGTCCTTGGCTTTCCATGCAGCGCAGAACCGCGAGTAGCGGAGGAGCCTTGTCCACCATGGAAATTGAAGTAGGAATTACGATCCTCAGCACTGCGGATCCGACTTAAGAAGGAGAATATCGGTTATATTGTTCAACGAATTGGTAGGTACCCAAAAACATAATACGTAGAAGCATGTGTGTCTAAAAATTATCGTAGTAAAACTTCTTTAAGCACGCTTGACTTGGGGAATAAGTTGGTGAATGCGTGACGAGAGCGTTACGAAAAGCGAGGCGAACGGTAGTTGAGTCTGTATCACACTCTAGGAGTAAGAGAGAGCAGTGCGCGCGCACATTTTCTTTCTCTCTTCCAATCATATAGATGAAGCTAAAAAAGTTTTAGTTTGGTCGTGTGGTCTAGAGTCTAGGGCACACCCGTTTTTTAATTTTTTTTTAAATTTTGATAAGCTAAGACTGGGTGGTACGTCCGCCACTGCTAGGTACCTACGTGATTACCCTATTTTACCGATAAACTGAGAAAAATAATATTTTTATTTAAATCAGTTTTTTTTTAACACATTCAAGGCATCAATTCAAATAATCTAGCTTTTTTATGTGAATCTTGATGATATGGATATTAAATGGAAAATATATTCAAATCGTATTCAGGTAGGTTACGGGTTTGATACCCCCAAAACGATAAAGTATTTTAAAATAAAAATATCACTTAATACGTATACCTACGTGGAAATTTTTGCCGAACTTTTGACACTTTTTTGTGCAGTAGTTTTTCAATATTTTAAATAATAGAGATAAACCAATAGAGATACCTCTATTTTTGATACTGAATTATTTAGGCTTAAATATTGTTTCAATAAACACAACAACTAAATGTCTATAAACAGTACGAAATAAAGAATAACATGAAATGTTGTTAATACTGATGGCTTGTGCCATACCTACATTTCAATTGATTTCAATACAATGTGATACAATGACTGGTGACGCGTGACGTCAGCACTAACCATTCAATCGTACCAACTTTACAGTGTATTTTAACGAGACGTTAAAAAATGCACTTTTTAATATTTTTTTACGAACTCCACGTTTAATATTATGAAAAAAACTTATATATTCAGAATCAGCGTTTATTGGTCTGTATGAACATATTTTTTTTAAGCCATAATATTTTTCACTGGAGTTCCTTATTACCATAATAATGGTACTCCACATTTCTCAGAAACTAATGGAGAGTAATAATATGGATTCTTCAGGGGACATTTTCAGTTTATCACATAAAGGTGTAAAAGATTGTTGCTGGGACGGTTCAGTTTTGTTAAAAAAATATATAAATACCTATACTATTTTATATTAAGTAAATATAAAAATCAAAATATGTTTGTATGCGTGTTTCTTATGCGTTGATAAACCATTCAACCGATTGCGATGAAATTTTGGGGATTGAATGTGCGCATGCCCTCGATGGTTTCTATAATGATAGTGGACTCTGGCGTCATGAAATTATGCATTGCTAACAATGCGTTGCTAAACCGTTCATCCGATTGCGATGAAACGTTGGTGACTTGTAAGCATGCCCGCGAATGTTTATATATATGCTGGTGAGCTCTGGCATTATGAAATTTATATAAAAAATTGCAATAGGTAGCACGCGAGCTGTTTGAAAACTGAATGTATCGGGACTGAATGTACAGAATGCGGGAGGGGGAAGGGAAACGCGGAAGGGGGGTTCGCGGGACTGGAAACGGGAGTGAGAACGCGTGAGTGGAAGCGAAGGCGGAAGGGGAACAGGACGCATGGGAAAGGACACGCAGGGACAAACAATTTATTTATTAAGTGGCAATGCAACGCATAATTTATACAATGCAAGGTTTATAATTTTATAACCGATTCCCATGCAAAAATCCCTAAAACCGATGTTAAAAAATATATGGCCATGTAATGGAACTAACAGATTCTATCCCTGAAATGTTAAACGTGATTCTTTGATGTTGATCTAAATTTATGTAAAAACGGAATATTTTCCAAAAATATATTATACAAGCTATTTAAGACTCCACTAAATAATTTTTATGTACCTAAAATTATTTTCTAAATCAGACTTTGTTTTTTCGAATGTAGACATTTGTCATGGTAAAAACCAAAGATATTGAAATATACAGTAGATGTGCTATCTGCTGTTTTTACTATGTGGGTCTGCGCTTCTGGGTGTCGCCGATATTGTTTACCAATTAACAAATAAACTAAAAGAACAAATAATTACCGAATAAACCAAACGAACGTTAAACTAAATGAACTAATTATTTCCTTATTCAAAATATATTGTTAACCAATATTAATGCACATTTTCAAAAAATCAACGAAATGAACAAATTCTTTTTGTATGAAAACTACGCTAATTAGCGCGTAGTCCGGCGACAGTTGCGCGGATACCATAGCATATCTCTTCTGTATTTGAATATCTTTGGTAAAAACCTTCGGTTCGACCGTTGAAAGTAAATTCTTAAATTCGCATGTTGAATATACCTATAACTTAACAATATTCTATAACAACACTATGAAAAATCCAATTTCAAAATCCCAATATCCATACGCGGGTGCTGCCAAATGAAGTTGCTGTGTTGATTGTAAAGTAAGATGTAAATTACAAAAACTAATTGTTGTCAATAAATATTTAAAAAATCAATAATGAAATAATTAAAAACACTTTGTTTTTACCACGATTATCTTTATTTAAAAAGTCGACATGTTTCAAGAACGATGTTCTCTTCATCGGGACATTATATGTACTAAAACTAAATGTATATGTAATAAAACTAAATAATAACTTAGGAAATGAGATTAAAAGAATTTGGCATTCTCGGACTATAAAAATATTACCATTTGTTATTTCGGCCACTGGCATAATACCTAGGAATCTGATTCAAAATTTAAGCATATTAGATTTATCAAAGATATATATGAGATATATATAGATGTATATAAAAATGCAAAAATCAGTAATTTTAAATACATGTAGGATTACAAAAGATATTTTAAATATTTATATTGAGGGATCAGTAGGATTTATAGATTCAATTAGAAATGCCACAGAGCCGAACCCTCTGATATGAAAATATCTGGAGTCGGTGAATTATATTCCCATTTAGTCTCTAGTAGGTTGACATGTTGTTCTTGTATTATTTTGTATTTATAATACTTATATAGTGCAATTGCATAGCGTGGGTTGACTAGATGATCATTTGGGAAGTGTGTGAAAGGTTTTAGTTTTTCCTGTGGGGAAAATTTAACCCGGACATTTAAATCTGGTGCGTATAAAAAATGTTTATTCCAGGATGTGGGGAGGATAGTGCAATCCCACACGTCCCATAAAGTTGTACATATTTACACAACAGATAAAGTGAAAAAAGTAAATAGAACAAACAAATATAAAAGACATAAGCGATAATTGAAATAAAATATTTTTTGTATTTCTTGGGCATTAACTATGTAACAATTTCTAGACATTTTGTTTTATAAAGAGTTTTATTAAATGTACATTTGTTACTTAAATTTAATTTTTCCGCGACCGGTTTCGATACAACCGTATCATTCACGAGCAGAATTAAAACTAACTTAAAAATTAAATGCAAGTACCAAAGATTAATTAGGTGGGAGTAGTGGGAGGGATGATTTTGGGGGGAGGGGGAAAGCGACTCCCACCTAATTAATCTTTGGTACTTGCATTTAATTTTTAAGTTAGTTTTAATTCTGCTCGTGAATGATACGGTTGTATCGAAACCGGTCGCGGAAAAATTAAATTTAAGTAACAAATGTACATTTAACAAAACTCTTTAAAAAACAAAATGAAATAAAATAAATAATCAATTATAATGTAGGACGTTGTCTGGAGTGAGCTCGGGCCCAGCGCTAATAAAAAAATCAGTTTAAACATTTGGTTCATACATAATATATATACTTAAAATACTAATTCAATTAGTTTAGATTGCGTATTAACGTAGTGAAACGGTCGTATTTTTACTTTATCGGAATCAGAGCGTAAAAACGAGATACACCCAAAATTGTGATACGAGTAACTAGACATAATAATGATAATTATAATGTTGTTTAACAGTTATCATTTATCATAATAAATTATATGTTCACATCTTTCACTGTAATGCACAGCAGATATTTAGATCAGGCTAATTTTTTCGCTTTTCGGAACGACGCATTTAGGTCTCATAGAAATTGTTGTCTCCCTTACTATCATGGTTAGAAATATATGATCAAAATGGTGTTAGAAAGAGAAAACATCACATTTTATATTCAAATAAAAAAATTAACCACAAAATAATTCAAATAACACAACATTTTATATTGAAATCTTAAATTGACCACAAAATAATTCAAATATGCACCTTTGTTAAACCAAAGATTCAGACCACAATTTGAACAAAAAATCATGAAATTTTGAGAATTACGCGAAACAATAAAAAAGTGCGTTAACGATAACGTTTATAACGCAATTGCCTGATAAAATATTTGGAAGTTTTTATTTTTGTTCGTTTTTAGTAATTTTAGTTAATGAAAACGTTAAGTGAGTCATTTTCAAAACTTTTTTGTTTGCATTTATTTTTGTATTTAAAATAAACAAAATTTTAAACAAAACAAAAAAAGATTTCAAAAAATGCACTAAAAAGTAAAAAAATAATTTCGTATTCTTCTACAACTTCATAATCAACTTACTTTTTCTAATCATCAATATGTAGGTACGATTGTTATTTTTGGAGTCGGTGTCAGCCAAGGTAGGTTTGTAACTACATACATAATTATAGATGAGATGTACTTGTGTCGAACAAGCGGGGCCGCGGCGTGAGGGGAGCTGTCAAGTGAACACGCCGGTCCGGTTACCTTTGCTGACACCGACTTCAAAAATAACAATCGTACCTACATATTGATGATTAGAAAAAGTAAGTTGTTTATGAAGTTGTAGAAGAATACGAAATTATTTTTTTACTTTTAGTGCATTTTTTGAAGTAGTTTTTTGTTTTGTTAAAAATTTTGTTTGTTTTTTGATTTTTAGTGAATCTGAAATACACTAACTAAATTTGTCTGAATATGGATAGACCTACTAAACGTGGTGCTCATATGAGACAGACATAATTTGACCATAACGACGTTAAGGTTAAATTAAGAGATTCGGCCGAGTATTGTTAATTTGCTCCTAAGAATTGAAGAGTTCCGTTACATGGATTCCATTATCAAAACCTAACCAAATTCTCACCAAACTACCCTTGAAGTACATGCTTTCCAATAAAAAAAGAATCATTGAAATCGGTTAGCGTGATATTGCGTTATTCGTCCATTTGTCGCGCACATACTTAATGCAAATTTAAGACTTATATGGTTTTCTAGTGGATGCCATTGTCGGAACTAGACCAAATTAAAATGGGACCACACGGGAAGCACCAGCTTTCAAATAAAAAAAGAATATTCATTATCGGTTCACCCAGTCGAAAGTTCTGAGGTAACAAACATAAAAAAAAAATAAAAAAATACAGTCTAATTGAGAATCTCCTCATTTTTAAACGACTTCGAAAAGGAGGAGGTTCTCAATTCGACTGTATTTTTTTTTTTTTTTTATTATTTTTTTTTTTTATTTTTTTTAAGTCAGAACTTTCGACTGGGTGAACCGATATTGATGATTCTTTTTTTATTTGAAAGCTGGTGCTTTCCGTGTGGTCCCATTTTAATTTGGTCTAGTTCTGACAATGGCATCCATGAGAAAATCATATAAGTCTTAAATTTGCATCAAGTATGTGCGCGACAAATGGACGAATAACTCAATATCACGCCAACCGATTTCGATTATTCTTTTTTTATTGGAAAGGATGTACTTCAAGGGTAGTTTGATGAGAGTTTGGTTAGGTTCTGATTATGGGATCCATGACAAAGTAACGGAACTTTCCAATTCTGAAGAACAAATTTACGATACTCGGCCGAATCTTAATCGAATTAGTTAGTGTACTTCAGATTCACTAAAAATAAAAAAATAAACAAAAATTTTAACACAACAAAAAAACGACTTCAAAATATGCACTAAAAAGTAAAAAAATAATTTCGTATTCTTCTACAACTTTATAATCAACTTAACTTTTCTACTCATCAATATGTAGGTACGATTGTTATTTTTGGAGTCGGTGTCGACCAAGGTACCCGCGGCTCGGCGTGTTCACTTGACAGCTCCTCTCCCGCCGACACCGTCTCCAAAAATAACAATCGTACCTACATATTGATGAGTAGAAAAGGTAAGTTGATTATAAAGTTGTAGAAGAATACGAAATTATTTTTTTACTTTTTAGTGCATATTTTGAAGTCGTTTTTTTGTTTTGTTAAAATTTTTGTTTATTTAAGTCATTTAAAAATATAAGTTTATCGCGAATTATAAAATTTGAAATCAGATTATATCACATTTCAAAAACAGTTTTTAGTTTTCGTAAACGTTCAGAAATATTCTATTTATTTGGTTTTAATTGCAATGCTCAAATGTTTTGACGTTCCGACAAAATAGGCCCGAGGCCTGAGGGGTTAATAAAAATGAATAATTATTTTATTTTGCAACTCTAACGGATTGAAAAATATATAAATCTACACATATTTTACACGCGATGATTTGCATTGCATGGCATATTATAGTAAAGATCAATCAACCTTGATTTGGCAGGCGGGTATGGGTACCCAACATATCTGCCATTGGTCACCACAAATGGTTCGCTACGTTTGGTGGCTCAACGGGTTCATCGGGTGAGGTTTGTTGTGGTCTTGGCGGTGAATGAGTCTGCCTACCAACTGTGTGGCAGGCCGAATTTGCAGACACTGGTTGAGGGAGACCTTGTGAACTCTGCAGTACGACTCTCTCGGAATATCGCTGTGCACCGCAGAGGGTGGACTGGATTCCACCGAGCGAAAGTGATTGTAATTATCTATGTCCCACGATAACACGTATTTAAGTTCGATCACTTTGAGATGTCGCTAATGTCTCTTTTCGACGGGACTGCTTGTTTCATCAATCATCATTTATTTTCGCTCTCCTGTAAAATTTTAACATTATATAACTTCTCTACATCATATGACATGATCACCAACATAGAAATTCTCAGGCGGGCTAGAGCAGATAGAGAACTGTTACATTAATAAAATTTAAGACAATTTCATATCTGGATCACATACTTCGAGGGGAGAAGTATCACTTGCTCCAATTAATATTGAAAGGCAAGATAGAGTGGACCGGCATTAGAAGTGTGGAGGAGCTATTTCGGGCAGCGCAAGACAGAGATATTTTCCAGAGTGATCACCAACGTCGGGGGGGGCTGATAGGGCAAACCAAGAAGAACTACTCTAATACTGAAATATATTATGACGTCAGTTAGTCCATCATCATTACCGTCCAGTAAAGACCAACTAATTGAATCCAATAAAAACGGATCAAGATTATGTTTTTTTTTAATAACGTACAAACATGTAAGTTCTTAATTATATCTACGCGAAGAATTATCTTCAATTAAAAATTATAGAGAAATAAATTAATCCCAGCATTTTGGTACACTTTAGTTTTAAATTCATCGGAGGATAACATTTTCTACAACGGCCCATGGTATTATTATGATTTATAAAAAAATCTTCATGTCTTTGTTCAGAAATATTTGCTTAAAATTGATGCATGAGATCAGTTATTTAAAAAAAAAATAAACAAAAATCCAAACAAGGCGCGTGTCAAAAACAGGAGCACTTTTTATTCACTAACAATGCGACGAGTTTCACCGCGCATAATAATTCCAACTTTTTATAGAATTTTAAATTTTTAAATAGCCGTTTGACATTTATGAATGTAAATCTATAGACAGATCCGCCATCGCATATCGATTTCTAATTTATTTCATCTTCTAACACAGCAAACTTATTTTGTGGCACCATTTTATTTCAAATTGGTTTTTGTAAACAATAAAAGTGGTAAAAACTAAGTTTCTATTAATTTTGAATCTAATTTATTTCCTGTCAATATCGGTTTGGTTATCAACAGTACGGCCGTGTTTGGGAAAACGGCATAATCATCGGTTGTTTACACTTATCGATTTGATGTTGTATCGATTTTTAAGTTATCAATTTCACTAGATAAAACCCTATATCAATACGATTTTGACTAAATTTGACATTTACGGTTAGTTCTCGATATTTGTGAGCACGGTCAACAATTGATAACAGATATATTTCGACCGACAATTGACGAATTTTAGCGCTGTCTCAATAGTATCAGATAAATTTCGGTTAACTACGAATTAATCATTTATGCAAAATTACTAGCTTATTAATGAACGGATTGAACTAATGAAGCTCTTAGAATTAAAATAAGTTGTTATATGCGATCCATGGATTTAAACAATGCATCTAAGACGCAATCTTTTTTTATTTTTTTTTTATTAGCAAAATTTTTTGATACATGGGAATAGGTACAAACATAATAACATAAAATATAAGAGAGTAACAAAAAAGATCCCACAAAGGCGAAGCCTGTGCGTGGGAATTATATTATGTGGATATTAAACAGTGGTGGTTAAAATAGAATTTAAAAAAATAAATATATATATATATAATATATATAGTGTCTTTAGAGATCAACATGATGATTTTACAGGAGTTATTGTGAGATTTCTTAAAATTAAAGATATATGTACATATAATAACGTATGTATACACCCAATAAGTACATACACACGTTCATAAATATGTGTACATATAATACACATACATTTCCTTTTTTTAATCTAAAATACAGAAAGACATGGAATATTTTAGGAATTTATAAAACAGATAATACAATTTAATGAAAAAAATTTCTCACTTCCAAATTATTTTTTACCAAGCTTTTAATATTTTTTTTTTATATAAGTTCAGATTTTGACACGTATTGATTGAATTGGGTTTGATTCTATTCGATCTTTGAGAAACGAAAGTGGTAGAAATATTACTAAAGACCTTATTAACTAATTAACCCCTACTTAGTGTCAAAAAATAAATGCAGACTTATTTAGCCAATTTATTACTATTTTTAGGTATCTAATTGTTTGGCGTTTGACGTTTCGGAATTTGAGTTCATAAGAAACACCTCCAGTGATGTAAATTTATCATTTATTCCCTGTCAATATCGGTTCGGCTATCAATAGTGAAACGCCTAAGTTACGCCTATCGATCCGATATTGTAAAGTTATCGATTTCTTTGAAAAAATTTGTGAAAGATAGTTATCAAAGATTTTTTAAACACAAACAATTATTATATTAGAGCCACAACTCTTGCCAGTCTTCCCACGGAGCTCATGAATAATGAACTCAATAATCACATATTTAGAAACTATGGGGGCGACATGTCCAGAAAATTAACACCAAAACATCACGTCACATAAATGGAGACGAGTTTAGTTTTGTGGCGTGTGCATTTAGCTGTTTGCTACTTAGTAGGCAGATGATTTGATGCTTCAATTGAGAGCAATTATTCTAGTGACCAGTGGACTCGGTCCTGTGGGAGGAGGGGGTGTCTGACTAATTAAAAGTCGGGTCTTGAACCCGGGCCCTCGGGATACTGGTGGGGGAGAGCAATGGTCATGGTAGAGTACATAAAGGGATTGAGATGGACTCAAGAAGAACTCCGGGGAAATTATTTGTTGCTTTTGTGTGTTTTATTTTTTTAAATAGAAAAAAAAAATTGTTTTTAGAGTAGATTTTTGCTTACGTCTTTTTTCTGTGAAGTGGGAGTAACTTAGTGGTGAATAGATTATGCACCACATAAAATAGATTCGTAAAAAGGATGCTGGAACAAAACCACAAAAAATATGTCACTTAAATATATCTATTTGCTGACGTTATACAAACCTTGCAATACTTGTGCAATGCTATGGCTTTATCCGTTCCTGAAAACTTCAGTCGCAATAGTAACTTCAGTCATCACCACGACTTGTTTAAGATACCTCCAGACTTAACAGATGTTTTAGCACAGCATAGCATGACAGAAGTAATGGTTCTATTTAATGATATATATATTTTTAAATGGACAATTCATCCTAAAGAGAGCGCTTTGTGCTAAATGATATTTCTAAAACGATAGACAAATAATTAAACTTCAGGTAATCTTAAACTGATTAATCTGTTGCATATATCATTTTTTGGGGTATTATACTGTGTTGTGCTACCTCCTTTTTTAGCCAAAGTTTCGGACAGAGTTGCAATTTCCATCATATATGCTGCTATACAATATTAAAATTGGACAATGTTTTCTCTCACGATTTTAAGAAAAATAAATTAAATAAGGCAATCTTGTAGAAATCTCTTTCGTTTCATCTTGGAACATGCTCAACATGGGTACGTTCCCCAATTAAAAAAATAATAATAAAAACTATTAGCAAGACTTGGTTATTGAAATTGAATTCAATGAACAAGATCGTAACTTTTGAAAGGTGGCTTCAAATAAAATTGCTAAAGATGCCATACAGCACGCAAGTCTCAATTTGATTTTATTTTTAAACGACTTCGGAAATCAGGAGGTTCTCAATTCGACTGTATTTCTTTTTAAATACCTAATATGTTTTTAGAAAACCTAAAAAGAGTGTACTATGCAATTGTTCAATCTATATTACAATACGGTATTATAGGATGGGGAGGAACATACCATGTTATTTTGAATCCTCTCAAAATAGTTCAAAGATTAATAATTAAGGTTATCCTGAAAAAACCATCTATATTTTCTACTGAAAAAAACTTTTCAATATTCAAAGTATCTACATTAGACAATATATGTAAAAAATATTCAATACTACAAACTTTCAAAGAAATACTGCTAAAAAATTACATTTTCATGTTTTATCAGCAAGACATCAAAACAATACTAAAATCCTAAAATTTAATACCAAGCACATTCAAAATACCTATATGTATCTAGATATAAATTATTTCAACAACCTCCCCTTATAACTAAAAATTATCGAAAATAAACATATATTTACTCACCAAACACAAGAGCCCCGTCTCTTTATGGTGAGGAAAGGCTATTATTATATTCATTTTACAACTCTGTTTAACGTGTTAAAAAAGAATAAAAAAAAAACTTATTGTAAAAACATACAAATATTAAATAAATTAAAAAAAAAACTGCTGGTCTTTGTGCTTTCGCCCCTCTCCTAAGTACCTCAGTTGCCCTAAATATCTTCATGTCCTGCTACCCAGATCAGAGTAGGTAATTTTATTGATTATAGCAAGTTATTTAAGAATAGTCCTGCATTCCGTCACTAATCTAGAGTGGCATCGTGTAATTTCCAGTACCATTAGGGCTGCCTGCCTATCAGAACATATATGCTTATGTGTTTAAATATGTTCAGATTTTATTATTTGCCCCCAGGATCGGGAAAGATCAATATTTCTCTTACTACTAATTCGTCCCTGTAAAGTAAACGAGCAGTTAACATTTAAGTTCATCTTTACGGTGAACATTTCACGAACAATGAGCAAGTCGCCGGACCACGTGATCAAATAAACGACTCGCCGTCAATTGTTTTAATTGATGACGTCACCGACGCATCATTCTCCCACAGATGAGCTGCGGAGGAGTGCAATTAGACGGAGATGAGATAAATATTACGAGATGACGTTTTTGTCAATTCTTTAACTTGTAACACGCGACAAGTCACTGGTATAATACATTTTGTAAAGTTACTAAATTGAATAAACCTAATGGTAAACCCACTCAGTTTTGTAACACACAGTACACAGTAATGAAGTAGAAAAAACTTAATTGTTTGAACCCGGTGGGTTGCAAGCAAAGAAGAATGTATATACTGATTTACTGCAGCGTATTTTTTAGTTTTGTGCCTAAAATTAGGTAGGTAAGTATTTTATTTATTGAAGTGATCTTTCGCACCGTTGTGATTTGAAACTCGATGAAATGGAAACGAGTGACAATCTTAATGACGAGTGACTATCATTAAGATTTTTAAAAGTTTATGAATGTTTGGAAATAAGGTCTGGTCCTGGTTGCATTCTCCGAAAGCTTCAATAGCACATGTTGGTCGATTTAGTTCAAATTCTTTCAGCTTTTTTTTCAAATTTTATCTCTCACTTCTAATTCAGCTTTTACAGAGTCTCATTCCAAATATTTTTTATAGAACTCTTAGTAGTCTTCTTGATAATTAAGTTTTTAAATTTTTTTCTCGATATTTTCTTTAGGCACTTGTTTTGCCGAGGACTTAATAAAATTTCCAACCGATTTTATAGTACCAATAGTATTTCGAATAGGCTGAACCTGAAAAGAATGACATAGAGCCAAATTCAACTGCAGTTAACTACAATGAACGTATAAGGTGGTATAAGGCTTCTGGATGTGACTCACGAATTACCGCCTGCACACCTTTAAAACTTCGTTTCGTCGAAGAAACTCCATCATATCCTTGTCCGATTAAATATTTGCAATCTGCATCCAAAGATTTTAATTCAGATAAAATTGTATAAGCTAAATACTTTTCTGTTGTATTCTCAACTGTTACAAAAGTTAAAAAATCTTCACGCAAAATAAACACATTCAGCCAGAACGTTGTGTATGGTTATAATTTACTTGGTAAAAATGGTTGTTTTAATTCTTCTCCGCAAGGGGCGTTATTGGCACGCCTGAACATTTGTCCTCAACGGCCTGCGCTGAAAAAAAAGTTTGGTTTGTTTATGGCAGGATGTTTGAAAATTTTGTTATTAAATATTGTGATTTTACTAAATAATTTCTATTATAGTGACCAATTCACTCATCTGTTCATATAATTGATATATTTACCGTGTTTTTTTGTGTTTTTTCATCAGTTTTAGTCAAGTTATTAGCGCAATAATCGTACTTTGAAAGTTGAACTGTCAGAAAATTGTTTTATACATAGTCATAAAATATGTCAAAAAATTCAAATTTTCATTTTAGGATCTTTACTTTTCAAAATTAAGATCTTTATACTCCAAAATTCGTTCAGAAATTATTCACAAAACAGTCGTACACATTAGATAAACTACCCTCTCGGGTAAGCTATGTATATTTCTTTCCATGAACATTTTTTTTAATTAGAAATGTTTTCACATACACACTTGTTTATCAATTAAATAAAATTTTCACGGGGTTTTTTGGTAAGGCTGATTATCTTTTAGCTCTGCATATCTTACGCAAATGGACATCTGTTCTTGTCTTGTAGTGAAACATCAGTAGTTCCATCAACAAGAACTGAAAAACATTTTGCAGAATTCAGTCTTTGCACCAATTTTTTTTGGACAATTTCACCACAAATTGCAATAAGTTAATTTTGTACAGTCAGGCATCGGTAGCGTTTAACATCATATTTTCAGTGTGCTTTATTAGATTTCGGGGGGGATCAAACCCCCTTGATCCCCCCCCCTGGCTACGGCCTTGTACAGTACCTACAAAGCATCGCGCTCTGTCAAGCTGCGCGCATTGGTCGCTTTGATTTTGAGCTCACTTTGCATGGCTCCTATTTGTTGAGATTGTGTGGGTGAAGTTTTCACTTCGACCGCGTGTGAACTGCACTCGATTTTTTTGTTTGTTTATTTATGATTTTGGAACATTTGCAGAATATTTAACACTATTACTTGGTTATAAAATCAGCATTGGAAAGTGCGTATGTATTAATAATCCAGTTAAAAATGATCTCAGAATGCATCGTTTACGATTTATCTTTCACAATGTATAGATGCTAAACAACTTTAAATCAGAAATAATAAAATATAAAGAGAAATAAAAATAAAACATATGGAATAATATAAAAGATATCAGAAAAGATTAACAATTAACGAAAAATATAATAAATAATTTTCACAATAAAATACAATATTTACAAAAATTCACATAAAAACCAGCATTCTCCATTTATTGTCATGTTAGTGTACATAATATAATCGGATTTTTTGTGGGTCTTAAGCTTGTTTAATATATTTTTTAAGTTTTTATTTATTATTTAAATAAATGAAGACAATATAAGCGAAACTCAATCGATCTGTAATAAATCTGAAAACAATCGATCTCAATCGATCTGTAATAAATCTCAATAAATCTGAAAACAGAAAAATCAGAAAAACATATTGACACCTCTGGGACTCGAACCCAGGACCTCTTGCTTTCCGGGCAAACGCGCTAACCACTGCGCCACGGTGTCGATGTGAAATTTGATCATGTTTAACTGGACCATACTTCGACTAAGAACCACCTACACTATCTTCATTTTCTGTAACGCATATATTATTGGCAACTATCTTTATGTATGATTGCAAGGTTCAAATCCGAACTAAATGGACTCTAGATAGTGTCTGGATAAATCTTTTTCCATTTTATTTAATCTGCGACATCTATCGACATTTCTACAAGTCTACGATGAATATTTTATTTTTTATTTTAACTTTATGAGTTAAACCTCAAATTTTAATATTTAAATAAATGAAGACAACATAAGCGAAACTCAATCGAAAATCTGGAAACAGAAAAATCAGAAAAACACATATACACCTCTGGGACTCGAATTTCCACCTCAGATTTTCCATTGAGTTTCGCTTATATTGTTTTCATTTATTTAAATATTACAATTTAAGGTCTAAAGTCATGGTGTTTGAAAGAGAGAGTACGAAAACAGTATGCAATATAGTTGTGAATGATGAATACTTGGAGCAGGTGGATGAGTTTGTTTATTTGGGAAGTATGTTTACGAGAGATGGGAAGGCTGATAGAGATATTGAAAGAAGGGTGAATGCAGGTAACTCTATTAATGGAGGACTGAACGCCGTTGGCAGCAACAAAAAACTGTCCAAAGACGCGAAACTAGCCGTCCATAATGGAGTACTGGTACCTACCCTGATGTATGGCAGTGAGGCATGGAACTGGCAGAGGAAGGATGAAAGTAGACTGAACGCTGTAGAAATGAGATCCCTGAGGCGTATGTGTGGTAAAACCATGTATGATCGTGTGAGAAATGTGGAAATCCGCAAAGAATGCAAGGCTGATGTAAGCGTGATGAGTAAGATCAAGAAAGGAACGCTCCGATGGTTTGGGCATGTAGAGCGAATGAACGAGGAAAGGAGTGTAAGGAGAATATACGACGCAAATGTGAATGGTAGAAGAAGTCGAGGACGCCCAAGAAAGACATGGCACGACCAAGTGAATCAGATACTTGAGTCGGGTCATGTCAAGAGTCAGAATAATAGAAGAGAATGTATGAGACGTTGCATGAATGTAAACGAGGCAAGGAATGTGTGCCAAGACCGGGATGTTTGGCGGTCCGTCCTCTCTGCCTACCCCTGCGGGGAAACGGCGTGATGGTTAGTTAGTTAGTTAGTTACAATTTAAGGTTTTATTCATAAAGTTAAAATAAAAAAAAAAATATTTTTATTTTTTGTTTATTTTGTCCTAAAGATGTGCGTTTGCACAATACTAGTGGTTACATCATGAAAAAATCGAAAAGTACATTAAAAATATCCATTTGATATTGTGGGAGGGGGGAGGTGTTCCAATTTTGGCAAGATAGGGTTATTGGCGTCCAACGTGTTTTCTTTAAATTATTTTTCAATTGTTTGTCAGAGCACAAAAAAAATACTTTTCTGGAAGAAGGTGATAACAAATGTGATGAAATATGCAAAATTTAATGTTAAAATCGTAAAGGCCTAGTATATCTACAACTAGCTGACCCGGCCACGCGTTGCTGTGGCTAACGAAACACAATGCCGTCTACTGGATGGTTACCCAACCTTTTAACTCACACTGCCATCTGTTAATTTGCATACAAATCAAATCGATCGGTCGCTCCATTTACATTACTATAGCGAATTCTCGGTGTGCGTTGCTATGCCACTTAATAAAGAAATTGTTTCTCCCTGCGTGTCCTTTCCCATTCGTCCCGTTCCCCTTCGCCTCTCCTTCTTCTCCCGCATCCCCTTCCCCTCTCACGTTCCCAATCCGCCTTCCCTATCCAAACTCCCCTCGCCCGCTTCCCCTGTCCCGCGAACCCCCCTTCCGAGTTCCCCTTCTCCCTCCCGGGTTCCCCTCCCCCTTCCGGGTTCTCTTTCCCGCATTCCATTAATTCAGTCCCGGTACATTCAGTTTGCAAACAGCTCGCGTGCCACCTATTGCAATTTTTTTATGCAAATTTCATTATGCCAGAGCTAACCAGTATGTATAGAAACCTTCGCGGGCATGCACACATCAAATCCCCAAAGTTTGAATGAAATAGATAGGTAAAGTCGTTCGGAAGTAAGGCGCGTACATACGTTTAGGCGATTGATTTTTATTTATATTATAGAAGATAAATAAATAGATTTTATTTTTCCTTTGGTGGAGTGCAGACATACGTTCACCGTTTGTCTCATTTTCGACGGTTGACATTTAGTGTGTAAGAAAGAGAGGCAGCATTATATGTCTAAAAACAAAAACAAAACAATCAGCGCATTGACATTTGACGTTTTCGAATTTTTGGAATTCACGCAAACTTGAATATTAGGTATACCTAACACAACATTGATGCAGCACTTTCAAAAGATGAAAATTCGTTCCTTGCAAAATGTATGAGGAAATGAATTTTCTTCATAACTTTTTTTTTCGTGAATTTTTGCAATGTTTTATTAGTTATTCTGTTATCCGGGGTGAAGACAAATCCAACATACCAAAGATTATCCAAATCGGTCCACCCGTTCTCGGGTTATAAATAGTGTAACTAACCCGCAATATACAAGGTGTCCGGAAACTCGTAGTACAAGCGGGAAATTGGAGAATCCACATCACATTTGGAGTCGATTTTGTGGTTTAACTTTTTTTGATTTGAGCTTTCGTTTTCGAGTAAATCGGGTCCGAAGTTGGAATTTTTTTGGTTAAATTTGAAAAAAATTTGGAAAAAATTGTCACTAGGGGGTTGATTTCAGCTGTGTAATGTCTTATAAAATGCAACGAAGGGTAAACCGGGCTCAAAATTTTTTTTTACCCTTTAGTTGCCGAAAAAATGGAAAAATAGAAAAAAAAAATATTAAAATCGAAATGCTTAGATCGAAAAAAATTAGTTTTTTGGGTTCTCTACGTGATGTAGATTCACCAGTTTCCCGCTTGTACTACGAGTTTCCGGACACGTAGTATATTATAAAGCTATTTTTTTTTAAACTTTATGCTTAATTATAATAATTTGTTGTGCGTAACCCAAATTCCGGTAGGGCTATGTGAGTTATGTTGAGACCAGAAAGTTTACAAAAGTTGAGATCAGAAAGTTTTCTAATTAATATTGTATTTTAGGCAAGGAGAAAATTTTTTATGTTATTTTGAAGAAAGAAGCATACGTTTCGTTGCTACGAAAAAAACCTCGATAAACATTGTGTACGTGAACTATTCGTGGAACGGTAAATTTTATGTAGCAGGTGAATTTTAATTTTTGATATAATTCAGTACAAAAATACGATTTACTAATACAAATCTAATAAACAGCCTTAAATTCATCATTCATCACGTAACAAGCTAGTTGGGGGAACACGGAACACGATCCACAACTATTCAAGCACACAATCCTCGCTTCATTTTCATTCATACAAACTCGTCTATTATTCTGACTCTTGACATGACCCAACCACTTGATCCAATAATGTCACTATGGAATGTTCCCGAATCCTTCATTCATTAAATTGTACGTCATAATTATAATAGGTATATTCAACCCAAGCTCCTATGTAAATCTCCTGCGAATACTTGTTGATTCTTGGATTCTTCTTCATTCTTTTGAATCCCGTCATTTATAATTCGGCTTTTTATAATGTTTGGTTGTTTTACCACCAGAAGTTTCTGTGAACAGTAGACTTAGCGTAATATTGAACAATGGAAACTATCATGCGCTGTGAATGGCAATATGCTACATATCCAAAATAGATTTTGAAAATGTTGTAATAATTTTGATATAAATGATTTAACTTTTTTTGGACATCGTGCTACTTTCATCGACGCTTAACACATACACAAATTTATTGAGAGACCATGTTCTCAAAGTGGTGAGGCAAGGGTAAGTTTTTTTTTAAATAAGTGACTCTTATTCAACGAAAAATTATAAGGTAAAACACGAATCAGTTAGGTTAGCTATTATCTACATGTTGTATTCAATTAATTCAGAAATACATGAGGACAAACACAATCATGTCCTGATAAGGTGAAAATAATAATTAGCATACGCAAACACTTCACTGCGAATAGTGGTGTTCGAGTAAACACTGAAAAAGCCTCCCAAAGTGGCAAATTTTCCGATAATTGGACATTTACCTTACATTGATAGTGTTATCTTCTGACAATTATGGTGCACTGCAAACATGCATAAATATTCGTTACCTTTTCCAGGGTTTACAATAGTTTATGATTTACAATCATGATTGAAACTTTGTTTGAAATGGATTTAGCTATGTTTGGTGTCGAAAATCTGGAAACAGAAAAAGCAGAAAAAGATATTAACACCTCTACTACTTTCGCCATCTACGAAAGAACAGATTATAAATTCTTTTAACCTTTAACTGCTGACGTGGTTCCATCCTAGCAACAATTACAGTATCGAAATACTCCCCTCCCCCGCGCGCGACGCGTCCAGTAGCTTCGAATTTAGTAACGCCAGACCCGTGAGAAGAGGTGTAGGTATGTGTTGGCGCGCTAAATTTCTCTGAGTAAATATATTTCTTTTTTTTTTGCGGGCCTCTCTGACCCGTCGGCAGTACTTACGTGAATTATTCTGGGTCCTGATATGCTGACATCTGATCATCCAGCACTTCCAGAAGTAGAAGAAGAAGACTTAAAGCTAAGAAGAAGATGTCACACATGTCCACTGAGGCTTCAGATAAAATGCACATGTTTTTCACAATGCGCAAAAAAAGTTTGCCCTGACTGCGAATTTGTAAGATTTGGTGCCTTGCAATTTTATAATGTATATAGTTTATTCGAGACACTATTGAAATACGATAATAAAAGTGGGCTCCCTGTTTTTATTTAGTTGTAGATAATACATACTAATTTTTGCCAAAAATTATTATAAGATATCCAAATTGTTAAATATAAGTTACTTAACAATAAAAAAGGGATTTTATTTTAATCAATTAAAATTGTTCAATAAATAATAATTTGGACATCAAAATTTTTAAGGATCTCTGAGGTATAAACGTTTAAAGTAACAGGCCGCCCAGGCCCCCATGTCACAGTATACGCAAAAAATCACGTCAGTAGTTAAAGGTTAAGTAGGTATCACCAGTGTCACCACCTTAAGTTATAATTATAAGGAACGCAAAATCAAAGTACGGCGAGCTTAGGTTAGGTAAGGTTGAAATAATAAATCAAAGTTAAATAGTAATAACGTGACAGTAAAGTTAAAGTGAGTTCTATACTGAATACATGTTCTGGGTGTGTTCCGGTTAAATTGGTTTCCGTTTGTAAATAGAACGAATTAGAATACAATGGAACAGTTAAAGTTGTGCCTACAACAAATTTTGCATAAAGGGTTCAGACGAATATGGATATATTCTGTTCGAATATATTTAATTATAAAGCAACCAAGTAGGTACTACCTACTAGTATTTTTGTTAACATTTTTTAAAGTGAAAACTTCTTTTGCACCTGTGATTTCAAACTCGATGAAACGAAAAAGCGACACTAAAAAGAGGACACTAATCTATGGGATTTAGCCTCTGAGAGAATGAGATAATAACAAATCGATCTCCTCTTTGAGCGGTGCTTCATAGCCTATCGGTCTCCTTTTTGTGCGGTGTTCCCCAATCTTGAATTGCTCAATTTTTTTGTTGTTTTTCATTAGCTCCACTGGAAAATAATTTCTCTTAGGGTCTATGTAATCTTAGGTACTGCTGTTTAGAGAGTCTTTTAAATGAAAGGAAGGAGTGGAAGTTCTGGGAAGGAAAAAGGTACGAGGGGAGGGTAGGAATCTGGAGGTCCGTATATCGAAGAGTGACGTAAAGAAGGAGGTAGCGCAACACGGCATAACATCCCAAAAACAAATAACGAAAATGGCTCAACTTACGTTTTTTCTAACTAAAATTACTGATAAACGAAAAAAATAAAAACACGCAAATATTTCATTACACAAATGTATTATGAACGTTATCGTCAGCTCACGTTTTATCGTTTCATTTAAATATAATTATTAAAAAAATCACAAAGTTTCTTAAATCTTTTTCAAATTGCGGTTGGACACTTTGGTTTCATAAAGGTGTACATTTAAATTATTTTGTGGTTATTTAAATTTTTTATATATAGCTTGGTATTGTTTCTTTCTAACGCGCGCCGCTTAGATCATATTTCTCACCATTAACATTCACACAGGACAAGTAATTTAATCGAGTAGCGAGTATATTAGTAACTAAACTCAATTTGGGAGGCGGGAATGGGTACCGCCGCCCCGGGAACCTTTATTGGATAACCAACACCTCTGCCATAGGTCACCCCAAGTGGTTCGCTACGTTTGGTTATTTAGCAGGGGTGCCCGGGTTCATGGGGTGAGGTTTGTCTAGGTCTTGGAGGCGGATGAACAGGACATACTGAACCCCAGATTCCTACCCACCCCTTAAACCCCTTTTCTTCCCAGAACTCTCCTCTCCTTCCTTTCCTTAAAAAAACCCTCCACACAGCATCCCCAAAGATGACATAGGCCATGAGGGAAATTATTTTCCTCAGGGCCTCCTGTGTGGAGCTCTTGTAAAAAATATATATATATATATCTATATATTAGTTTTTCGAAGAAAACTTCTTCTAAAAGGTTGTTACTTTGTGATGTCATTATTTATTTATTAAAAGAAAATAACTTATACATCACTTTATTTTTTATATTTTATACTATCAACATGTTTCGTGAACCATGGCGTTAAGTGAACATGGTTCACGAAACATGTTGATAGTAAAAAATAAAAAATAATAAAGTGATGTAAACTAAGTTATTTTCTTTTAATAAATATATTAGTAACTAAACGCGTCCGAACACCACAATTTTAGTGGAGTAGTTTATTCAGCTCTTTAGTAGAGACAATCCATTTCGTTCTATTCTTTCGGGCGGGTACCGTCCCCCACCATGCATCCCTGCGCACTAACATGAGCAAACCCGTCGTTTTAGTAGAATTCTTTAGTAGACACAGATATCAAGTTGTCCCAAGCGAACATGCCAATCTCGAATTGTTTATTTTTGCTTCTATTAATCTCTTTTCGTGTCCATAGTTTATTTATGTTCATCTCACCAATGTATTATTCCACCTTTTCTAAAATAAGCATTACAATCAGCTTAATTAGCGTATTTACTTTGTTGCATTGCAGCTCGTCATCTTTCAACGCGCCGCTCACTAATATACTCTACTCGACCGTAATGCGAACGCTTTTCGGCCAGTCAAGTAGCGAGTTACTCGCTACTCTACTAAACTACTTGCCAAGTGCGTACAAGTCATTAGAAACACAACGATTTCTATGAGATATATTTGAGTTATTCCCAAAAGCGAACAAATTAGCCTGAGGGGTTAACAAAGGCCAACGTTCATTGAAATACAACTAAAATAAAATCAATACATTTGCGGTTAGAATTCATTGTCAACGGTTCGTGAAGGGATCACCCATTCAAACAATCATACAACGGTCACATAGACCTTATTTGGACATTATGACAATATCGCCGCAAGAGAGATGGGAGTAAGTGATGCACCATGATATAAATATTTATCAGACCAGACGACACCGCCTAACAACCATAATAACACATCCGCCAGTTATGAATTTCACTAACTGTGTCTCTTTATCCCTGACTCACAAATTTACTCTAATTCCCGCCAATTACACATTCATTCCGCCATTTTGAACTACCCGCGTTTGACGTTTGGCCAATTTGTTTCCGAAATGCACGCACTGAAATTGCTGCGTGTGGGTGGACAATGACCACAGGCAAGATTTTATCTTAAATAGTTAGGTACTAGTTAGAAATTTCATACTAATTTTACTTACAGGCATTATGTAGGGGTATTCAACTACACAGAATAATTTGACTTAGAATATGGATGGGAATTCATTTTATCAATTTTCTTTCCAAAGCTGTGGATCATTTTTAATTTCAATGTCAAGTCGAATATAACTCCTCGCTCTGGTCCCCCCATTTTAAAACACATTCAGATTCAATCGAAAAAATTCACCATAAATTTCTAAGACACATTAATTTTAAACTCGGTATGCCCATTGAAAACATAAACTACAATTACTTGATAAAAGAATTGAATTTACTAAGACTCTCAGATCGAAGTATTATATCCGACGTAATATTTATTTTCAAAATTGTAAATGGTAGCATGGACAGTTCTGATTTAACAAAGCTCATTGAATTTCATATTCCTACGAGAACCACTCATTCTAAAATCCTGCTTAAATGCAACAATAATAAGACTGAGTATATGAAACACTCGCTTGTACCTAGGTTACATGATGTTAGTAATAGATATGCAGATGTGGCAGATCTATTAACTGCACGGAAGGTAGGTACAAGAGGGCTATGCTATCAAATCTTTTCAATCAATATTAATTCTATTTGTACTATAAATTTTAGTACGTAATTGTCTATCTGGTGTCATTTCTCATTCAAATGCCACAATTATCTGTTATGCTCTTTTTTTATTATTTCTATATTATTATTTATGATTTTGTGACATGTAATCAATGCTTATGGTATATATGTACCGTTGATATTAAATAAACAAATAAATTTCATGTTTTTTTAATTGTCCTGTCATTTAAAACGGTTTGTAATATTTTACGAACGCTTTGTTTTAAATTTAAAATTAGTTCCGGGAATAGAACGGGAATAGGGAATGGAATTTGGTCGACATAATTATTGGTGCCGTAAACGGTGACGTAGGGACGTAATATTACACATGTTTTCAACATTTTTTAAAAGGAAAAAAATAATAAAAAATGATAATTAATAAAAAAAAAATTATCCGTGATTTCTCCGTGGTCAATGGGTAAGGCTCTCGATTAGCAGTCTGAAGGTGGCGGATTCAATGCCCGCGTAAGCAAGTAAATTTTATTTGATTGATTTATGTTATTTCGCAATCATTTAAAATATAATATCTTGGTCGATGATGTAGGTATATTTATGGAAGGTTGTAAAGTGAGAGATTCTCTCAGTATTGCTCTGGTGTATTTCCACCATTCAGAATTGAAAAGTTTCTTGAATTGGCTTTAGCCATGTTTGGTGACCAGATTTGAATATCCAGATACTTCCCCACCGTCCTCTGCCTTTTCTCCTTCCCCTTCCTGCTACCTTCAGCCTCACAACATACCCCAAAGGGGATGCAATGGTCTCAATCAGTGGCGTAGCTAGCATGGGTGGCACCCGGGGGCGTATTTACAATCCCTACCGCGTTTCAGTCGCTTTAAATTTTCAATATCAAAATTTAAATATTTAGAAATAACATTATTAATTTCTAATATACACATTGGAAAGATTATTTTATCTAGATTTTATTTTATCTAGAACAATTTTTGTTTTTGCAAAGTGATAAAAAATTATCAATATAGAGGTGTATTTAAATATATGAGAATAATATTAAAATTTAAATATTTAGAAATAAAATTATTAATTTCTAATATACACATCAGAAAGATTATTTTATCTAGATTTTAGAACAATTTTTGTTTTTGCAATGTGATAAAAAATAACCAATATACATAGACATCCAAATGGATAGACCAGAAGATACAGGTGAGGGGTAAAACCAAACTATGGGGGGGCGAAGAGGGGAAGAAGACTGTGATTAGTTAGAAAAATCAATCTGACAGTATATAGGCATCTCGCATTATAATATCACCATTTAGTTCTTTAAACCAAAATCTGCTTTGAATGAATAGACCTTTTTACATGGGAGCGCGAATTGCTTGCCACGATAATAAAATATTTGCGTAGGCCAAATGTACACCCCAAAAAGATTCGCTCGTTTTCACATAGCAATATTTTGTTGCCGTGTTTAGTTAAGACACTTTTACAAATGTTTCATAATTTACTTACCCCTGTAACCAGCGACGAGCACACTAAGGAACCGCCCACATTCGCTATGTGCACATTGATATGTAGGTATGTTGTATAGCACAAGCTACTGTTTTGGCGTGTTATTTTTTCGTTAAATGTATAGATGTTAGCTTCGCGCTGCTCACGGCAAGAATGATGACGTCACACATTTTAGATTCAAGCGATTCTCTATCCCCTCCACATGGGGCGAACTGGCGCCAAGGAGGAGCTCCAGCCGGTTCCATAGCGAGGGGGAAATAATACGTTTTTATCACTTAGGGCAGGTCCAGATATATTCATATGTCCGTGCCAATATAGAATATTTAAAACGTAAATTGTCGTTACCGCGACTGAATCGGTATAGGTTTTGTAAATACGCCACCCGGGGCGGATGTCACTCCCCCGGGGCGTAGTGTCACCCCCCCCCCCCCCTATGAAAGTTTGTTACCTGGGATGAGGTGGCAACAATGTAGATTATTATGAGCAATGAGGACTCAACATGCCAAATACAAGGATTAGGTTCTAGTTCGAAAACAAGGTATTCGAAAATAAAAAAAGAGTATATTGTGAATTAAAAGGACATCCTAAGTCTAAAACTGTAGATATTGGCATAAAGGGCTTGCTTAGATAATAGGTTGATGGTGATACCGTGATAAGTCGTAGTGTGGCTGAAGCGTTGCTTGTCGAAAACTCCTCGTTTTATATGAAGAATCTCACATCGTGAGAATGGCAGGGCTGCAAATCATTGGCTATAAGCCAAAAAAGGACCATCCAGAAGCAGGACAGGCTGATATCTTCAGAGGCCAATCATCCTCCCAGGTTGATTTAAAGTCGGCTTCCAAGATGGCGAGAGTAACTTCCCACATGTATGATCTTGAATGGTAACGATTTATACTCCATTCGTCGTCTTACGGTCCAGAGGATCGCCCAATGCTCTGGGCTGTAGTACAAAGAATGATCCTCTCTCTTTTCAAATCTCCTGATTTTTAATTTTCCAGGATCAGCAACTCTTGCATTCAAAAATATTGCAGGGCTACCATATTACCAATGCCCCAAATGTCAATGGGCAAGCACTAGAGGTGCCACACACTGAAACCATGAATAAAGTGTGTATAAGAGGGTGCACACACCTTGTTACAAATATTTTTATGTAACAAGTTGACTTGAGAAATTCAAAACACTAATTTCGACTTCATAAAATTGTTCCATCCTGGGGGGGAGGGAGGGTGGCTAGAGAACTTTCAGAATATAGGCTATTCCGCCTTTAAAAATCCGACCGACACAAAATTCGGGGCTCCACGAAACAAAACACAAAACTCCACGGGGAGCCATAGAGTTACGAAAATATAAATAACAGACCGTGTTCATGTGTATGCAATATCTTGGTTACGTATTTGCAATTTCTTGGTCGAGTGGCACCCCCCTTCGGGTGGCACCCGGGGCGGTCCCCCCCCCCACCTCGCTACGCAACTGGTCTCAATGGCTCCAAGCGGTTGGGAGCAGTTGAGATGGTTGAGTGCGGTATTCACATAAAAAAGACTGAAAAAACAACTCGCTTCAAATTATCATGAGTACTTTTGAGATATGAAACCCAAAATTTCAGATATTTTACATTGTCGTAAGACTGGGTTTAGTTGTATTTTTAAAGATTATTTTGTGGTTAATTTGAGGAATATTGTTAAAAACATTTCTTAGCTATGTTTAGTTTCGCCATCAATAACAATATAAAATATTTGGGTCGTTTTGCCAGAAATCGTAACCGCATCCTCGTGTTCTTCCGCAAACGATAGTGAAAGTTATGTACTTACGAAGAACGTACGTCATTGTTTACCACTATTCCCCTTAAAACATTTTCTTATATATCTCCGTTCGAGGTTTATGACCTATCTACGCAACCACCAGTATCAGTTTCGTGAAGTTATTTAATAGGCCACTTGCATGGATTTCATAACGACTTGGAAAAAATCATGTGGATAGATCTTTTTACTGAGATTACGAAAATGTTAGCAAAAATTGTTAGATGTGCACAGTTTTTTTTATTTTTAATTAAATAAATCCATTATTTGGGCTCGTGACGTCACTACATGAAAATGTCCCGTCTCCGAAAATGTTCCTATTAATTTTGTAAAATTCCACACTGATTTATTTTTTTATATGGCATCACTTTGATTTCAGGCGAATTTTTTAATTCGTTCACTAGATTTATTGTTTGTTCTCTGCGAACTTATCATTTGGTTCGACTTTTTGACAGATGTTCTGAAGAGAACCCCGTACATTTAATGATGTACGGGGTTCTCTTTAGAACGTGAAGATGATGTCGGTACGTGTTTTAGAGTTATAATGATTATGGTGCTGATTTTAACAAAATTAAATTTTATAATATTCTTATTATTATTATAAATTACAAGTACAAGTTTGGAATATTTTAATAATATAGAATTTAGTAATATAGACGCTGTACATTATAATGATTTATGATCAATAAGATGGATCAAGGAAAAAAAATATTTATGAGATGTAATATTTTTGGTATGCCTCGCCATTCGTGTGGAAAAAGTAATTTTTTTTTAAAATGATTTTCGGCTAGGTAATTATCGTTTTTTCACACCTATAAAATTATGTCCCGTCTTTCCGGTTTATAAAAAATGGTCTGATTTTTCGGATTGAAATTTTCAAAAAAACCCCAGGGTTTCAAATATACGATAAAAAAAAATACAGAACGTCTTAGAATATTTGCCTAAACCGGAATATTTTTTTTAAAAATGTGATGCAAGTGGCCTATTATTTGTTATTCGCGATTTTACTTTTTTCACAGAATTGGTTGATTTAATAATGTGTATTTATTTCAGCTGAACAGAGCGGTGATTGCGATACTCCTGCCATATGAAAGATAACATCTAAATAAAATACATAATATGAAATTAAATATAAAATAAAATGGTAAACATATAAATCAGGACTTAGTGGCTTGAGGGAAATTCCCCATCTATGTTGTAGGCGCCGACGGCCTGGATCCGATCGTTTACCGATCTTCGGTAGCGTTGACTCGTCCCGGTTACTCTTTTGCTACCCCTGCGCCCTGCACCCTTCTCTCTGCGAACATCTGCGAGGCGCTGCATCGCCAAGGTAGGCCGAACAGCACTCCGAAATAAAAAAAATAATAAAAAAAATTTTGTCGCCCACATTTAAAAAAATGCAAATTGTATATGTGAGTAATTAAACTTTGCAATTTTGCTCTGTTTGCATTGTTACGTGCGGCGTGAATGTTAGGTGAAAAACCGTTTTAAATTATAACCGCAAAATACCAAATGGACGCTAAATGGTTTGAACGCTTTCCGGGCGAATTATTATTATTATTATTTTTAAATAATAATAATCTTTAAAAAATATACTTTTATTCACTTAAAGACGAAGGACATCCCACAGAACAGATAATACGCTTACCTTCAGATTTGAGACCAATGTAGTCAGTGATTTAGTACCTTTTGTACCTTTTCAGTACTAGCCCTGAGACAGCAATGAAAATTCAGCGTTTTGTCTCTCTCACGAAGGATGTCACCTTAAAAAACAAATGGAATGGAATATACAACTATTCCATTCCATTTGATTTTGAATTTGTACTGATAAATTGCATTCCTGAATTTGAAATTTAAGAGGAACACACAAGCTAAAAGTGTGTATACGAATATGTGAAGTAAACATTAAAAACCCTTGTCAATCAAAGATTTAAACGCAATGGTGGTATTTATTTATTTTATGAATAATTAATTGTATAAGAAAGAATAAAAGTTAATTAAAGGAAACTATCACCTCAGCCAAAATATTGTATTTTTTTTTAAATGTTTCTTTTTGTAAATTGAACTAACTTCGTTTGTAAAATTTTGGAGGAAGGAACTTGTAAATGATAACGCATCTTCAAGAAACTTTAAAAGGACTCGTAATTTTATTTTCTCTATTCCCAATTACATTGTGAATATCAGGAGATCCAAACTACCCAAGACAGACCAAGGAGTTTATGTTTACTTGTTAGAAAGCTATAGCGAAGAGAAGAGAGTATAAAAACCTAAAACCGAGGCTTTTATAACGTTACCTCCTTGGCTGAAGGGAAATTTGCACCTACTGACATCTATGGATAATTTTTCCAACTAATTATATTAGTTCTCACCTAAACCATTTAATGTAATCAATCTATATCTATACTAATATAATCAATCAATCAATCTTTAAATCATTTTATATATTATTTGGAGAGGTGTGACTAAGTCCTAAGACTATGTACAAATTTATAGACCGTTAATAAATAAATAAACAAATTTGCCATTGAAGAAGAAGATAACAATAATAATGTCTGGTCGGTGGTTGAGTGGGCATAGCGCTTGGGTCTCACCCGAGCGTCGCGTGTTCTATTCCTCGGCTGGCTAAGTCCTTCACCACAACACAAGCAACATTTTCGGCTTTCTGTGATGGTAGTAGGAGATTTTCAAACAATGTTGGGTTATTCATAACCCGGGAATGTTTGTCTTTCTTTAAAAAAAAATCTAAACGAAAATATGAAAGAGAACAAGACACAGAAAAAGATAATTGTCGCAACTAGGACTCGAACCCAGAACTTTTCGTCTAACTGGGACATGCGCGTTTACCAATTCCGCCATTGCCACCTTCTATCAAACCGTCTTATTAGTCAATCTCATATTTCAAATTTTAGAATTAACAATATTTTCTTCGACTAATTTTATTATTATTGTTATCTTCTACTTCAATTATATAGAACATTGATGGCTATTGATAACCTTTAAGTTATAAAAAGAGAGTTTTTCTTATAAAAAAATAAATAATTTGCATTCAAACATTTGCAATGAAAAAATCATTACGCGAAACCATTGAAAGGCTTCAATTTATACAAAAAGTTTTTTTTTCTATTCGTACTCTAAACCGATTTGCAGTAAAGATTATTTTAAAATAGGCATTCACGTTTTCGCCTGGCAGAATTATAGAACACGAAACACGCCCATATTGCATTTCTTATGTTTTTCTTTATTCTTTGCCCTAACTACAAGCTCACGTGAATCCTACTGAATCGGGTCATGTCTATAAGTCAGGTTAACAGAAGATACAATGGTTTTCTTTAAGAAACAAGGATGAAATGATATCTGCTCATCCCTGCGAAGAAGTGGGTCCACGATAGCCGAAGTAGAACATTTTTCAGAAGTATTGGAGTTGAAAATACTGAAATAGATCAAAATGTAAAAAAAACATAAAAACGTTAAATGTTTGCAAACGGTTAACAAATTGTTTGACCTACATAATGATTTTCTCTTTGCTTTATCTTTACTGATTTTCGTTTTACCTCGAATTACCGTTAACATAATTCTAATCCTACCATTGTTGTGTTCATCCTCTGTGACGTCACCGGGTGATGTAACCTGCTGAGTCTCGCCGGCAAATACAAATGTTATGTCTTGAAGAAAAAATAAACGTCCAGAGTGCAAGTTGTAGTTTGTTTTCATTGTCGTGGTCATGCGCGCGTGACAAATACTGCAATGCGCAGAACACGGCGACGTTCGTACACCAATAATATTGTTTTAAACATCGGCAAGAATTATACCAACTAATATGGCAGTGTTTGGTTTCTCGGGTTCGCTCGACTTTTGCAACCAGTCAAAACAAATTGACATCGGATAGGAGTTATTGATATTAGCCACGTGTTCTTTACGATGAGTCAACCGGAGAGGTTGACTCAAATTATTTGCAAAAAAATATTATAGGTATCTATAGCAGACCACCACAACACGGGCATGTGCCTAGCATGGTGGTCGAAAAGTCCCCTATGTGTGTAATGAAAAATTTAATGAATAAAGAAAACTTAAAAAAAAAAAAAAAATTATTAGATTTCCCAATAGCAATTCAGTTGTTAATTGGAATAAACCTTATTTAATGCAAAGATAAGTCATACCATAATATTTACACACGGTGGTCCGGAAAATGTTGACGGGACAACTGAGAATAAAACCAACTCAGAACCTCCTTTGAAAAGTCAATAAAAGTGATGATAAAATTATATTACTCCATTGGTCACCATGAAACAGGCAGCCGCCTAGTATGGTGATTCAATAATCTACTTTATTTTATTTTATTTTTTATTTTTTTATTTTAGTTTATTAAGGAAACAAACATTATATATAATATTTATTGTATATTAATATATTAATTTATTATTGTTGTTTTGTTGTATGAATTGTTATTGTTGTACAAACAGTTATACATATTTTTATAATAGAGTAACATATTACATGGTTGCATTAACCAGCGAAGTTTCCGCTAAAATTTATAATATATATTTATAAACAAAGATTAATGTTTCCCCCTAAAAAGCAAAAAAATGCACCTGAATAATGGCCTTGCCCAAGGCTCAGTGCTGGCCCCATCACTCTTCAATATCTATACTCGAGATCTTCCTCACACTGAAGGCAGAAAATTTGCTTACGCAGATGACTTCGCCATCACAGTCCAAGCCAAAACCCTCAATGCAGCAGAAGAGATCCTTAATTCTGACCTCAAGGCTATGGAAGAATTTTTCCTCAATTGGCGACTAAAGCCAAATGGGTCGAAAACAGTTGTGACAGCTTTCCATCTCAGTAATTCACAAGCAAACGCAAAACTCTGTGTTCAGTTTCATGGAAAAAATATTTACCATGACCCCCATCCCCGCTATCTTGGAATAACTTTGGACAGGAGCCTGAATTACCGGAAACACATGGAAACAGTGGGCAAAAAAACCAGGACAAGACTAAACTTAGTCAATAAGCTGGCTGGTACTAGCTGGGGATGCGACGCCAACACGCTCAGAACGGCATCCATTGCCCTGGTTTTCTCAGCAGCTGAATACTGTGCTCCAGTATGGGCCAGAAGCGCCCACACTTCCATGGTCGACGTTCAGCTTAATGCCACAATGCGAACCATCAGCGGAACCTTAAAATCGACTCCTCTTCCTTGGCTCCCCGTACTTGCAAATATAACCCCGCCAAATATCAGGCGAGAGATTGCAACACTGAGGGAATACAAGAAGGCGCTGCAAAAAAGCGAAATACCCTTGCACGATGATGTCGTTTCTCACCCGGCATGCCGCTTAAAGTCTCGAAAACCCTTCTGGACGGAAGGAGAAAGACTCCTTCGAACACCTCTCACCCCAGAAGATAGGTGGAAGCTTGAGTGGCAATCAGCTAACGTCAAAAACGCCGATCTCGTGCAAGACCCCACTGAGAGACAGCCTGGGTTCTCATTGCCTCGCAAACTCTGGACTGCCATCAATAGAATAAGGTGCTCCCATAGCCGTTGTGCTCACATGATGCATAGATGGGGCCTTAAAGAGTCGGCGACGTGTGAATGCGGTGCGGTGCAGACCACCGAACATGTAGTCAACGAATGCCCGCTCCATTCATTCCCCGGCGGGATTTATGAGGTCCACAGGGCAACGCCTGAGGCCCTAGACTGGCTCGCAGACCTAGATGTCCCCCTCTGACCCCCCACCATACGAAAGAAGAAGAAGAACAAAGATTAAAACATAAAAGAAAACATAAAGTGGTAGAAAAAAAGAAAAAATATATATATGTACAACAGAAATGAAAAAAAATACACAAATTAAAGCATGGGGGATATGTAAATCATCCAAATATTATTATTATTATTATAAAAAGAAGGAAAACATGCAGCAAGGGTGGAGAGTTCATAATTAACAATTTGTTTTGATTTTTTCTATTATGAATTTAATCTGTTGATCCGCAACAAGTAACGAATTATCGCCCAATTTGTCTAATTTCTAACATAGGAAAGATATTTGAAAAAATAGTAAAAAAACAATTGGTAAATTTCCTAGATAGTAATAAAATACTACACAAAAACCAGTTTGGTTTTATTAAATCGCTCAGCACACAAGATGCCATTGCTAACGTAACTTCATACATTTACGAATCATTAGATAAAGGTAAAAAATGTGCGGGTATATTTATTGACCTCAGAAAGGCATTCGATAGCATATCCCATGAGAAGCTATTAAAAACATTAAATGATATTGGCATTAAAGGCAACGCGATTAAATGGATCACAAACTACTTAAAAAACCGCCCTCAAGTGGTAAAAATCAATCATGTTAATAGTGATCAAGAGATTTCAAGCTTTGGAATCCCGCAAGGTACAGTGCTTGGACCAATTTTTTTTACCATATATGTAAATGATATTTTTTTTCAACATTTAAATGGTCAAATTACATCATACGCCGACGATACAGTATTAATAATAAGTGAAAAGACTTGGGAAAATGTAGAATTAAAGGCCACAGAAGACATCAACACGCTTAAGAATTTTTTCGACACTAATTTACTATCACTAAATAGTGAAAAGACATTTGTAATTCCATTTGCAATCCATCCAAACGATGCTCCCAAAAATTTTAACATTGTCATACACGATAATACTAAAATTCATAGCCAAAATTATTGCAAATCAAACTGTACAATATTAAAAACAACAAATAAAATTAAATATCTCGGAGTAATTATCGACAAAAATCTGAAATGGAAGGAACAAATATGTCAAGTAGTAAACAAAATCAGAAAATTAATATATATATTTTTAAGAATTAGAAATTTTCTGTCGATAAAAAATCTATATTTAATCTACTATGCCTTAGTTCAATCCACTCTACAATACGCTATTATTAGTTGGGGATCCGCGTATAAATGTAACCTTCTTCCAATAGAAATTGTACAAAGGACAATTATTAAAATTATATTAAAAAAATCCTTAGACTACCCAACAGAACGCCTGTTTGAAGAATTTCAAGTACCCACATTTAAAGATTTATATATTAAAAATTCATTGATTCAAATTATAAAGGAAAAAGATAAATATCCATTTTTAAATGAAAACAGAACTCGACTTAAACATGTTTTTCTATGCCCAAAACTAAATACGTCTTTTGCACAGCATCATTATACTTACCAGGGAAGAACTTTTTTCAATCGTCTACCAGAAGAAATCAGAAGAATTAATGATAAAACCCGAATACTGCTCTCTGTCAAGAGACATTTTAAAAATATTCTTAAGAAAAAAATTACTGTCAATTAATCTTACAAATATCCTTAGTTTTCCATTACATTCTTTCTTTTTTAAAAAAAACTCACACCATTATCAAACAAATACTGCAGCTCACATATATTTATGTACAATTAATTATTTAAGTACTAACTTATAACTAATAACTAATAGCATTTATGTACACTCCCCTTCCATACACAAGCAAATGCTTTAAATGGAAGGGTAGTAAAAAAAAATACCTGTAAAAAAAAATTATATATTTGTTGTAAAATTGTAATTATAATAAATGTTGCAATAAATAAATTAAAAAAAAAAAAAAAAAAAAAAAAAATAAATAAATTGGCCTGAGGACAAATGGAAAATATCAGCGTCGTAAAAGATATCATTGTATTTTGTGCACGTCCTTCGGAGAAATGAATGTTGTGTGTAATTTGTTTTTGAGTGTGGGATGTGGAATAGTTGGTTTGACCTTGTGTTTCTTATTGGACAGTGGAAATTAATGTGTTCCAGAAGATAGTTGTTGTTCACAACGTTGTCAATAATTTTGAATAGAAATTTCTGGTCGGATATATTTCTTCTATCTTCTAAGGTTGATAAATTATGGAATGTTAATGAGTCTTTTAGGCTTTCTGATGTTCGAAAGGATTTAAAATCTAGGTGTTTCAGTATCTTTTTTTGAATTCTTTCTAACCTTTCAATATTAACTTTGTATCGGGGATTCCATATGACTGATCCGAATTCTAATATTGAGCGAACAAAAGAGACATACAGTAAATGTAAATGCAACTAAATAAATGTAAATGTAAACTTTATGTAAATGCCACAATTATGTAACATGTATTATATAAATAAATAAAAAAATAATAAACACACACACTTACCACAAAATCGACTCCAAAAATGTGATGTAGATTCACCGGTTTCAAACCTACAAATCTGTACAACTTGTTTTCGGAAGAAAGTTAATTGAACTTTTAGAGCCTATTTCCTTTTCCGTTTAAAAAACGGACGACAAAATGTCGGACGTCAGTCGCCCTCTTCACACTTCCATTTAAAAAACGTAACGATTAAAAATTGGATGACCACGCGACTGGGTGGGGGCGGGTTGAGGGACGTGGTATAGTGGGGCTCACGCCGGAAGAAACAAGAAAAACTGGAACGACTAGCCGGCAAGTGCGAACAGCTTCATTCAAACCTATGAGCGAGCGAGTTCCGATACGATTTTTAAGCGGACGCGCTGCGCTGACAATCCTTCCGTCAAAACGTGCTGGATCGGTTTTTTAATCGTGTTTGATATGGTGTGAACAGGTACCACGGCAAAAAGCATTTTCGTTATTTGTTTTTGGGGTATTATGCCGTGTCGCGCTACCTCCTTCTTTAGCCAACGTTTCGGAGAGCATTGCAGTGTCCATCATCAGGGTAGATCCGACAGATGTGTAATTGCTAGTGGTGAAGTGTGTGCTTATTTACTTGAAAGCGATACCGTGTTGCCAGTTCCACTCCACTACGAACTGGTAGGTATTACAGTATACTTCAAAATGGTTGTAGATTTCAATTGCCTCCGTAATCAGGCGTGCTACAATAAGAACTGGTTCCAAAAAACTGTTCCTCGAATCCACTGTCCTGCAGTGATCGATAGTCACCGGTCCAAAGTAACCGCGATAGTCAATGGCGTAGGAACCGGTTCCAAAATAACCTTTTCATCGAATCCACTGTCACCGGAATAAAATAAAACCGAATCAGGCAGTGACGTCATATGTAGTATATAGCCGCAGAGGGGAACTGCAAATTCACTAAATCGTAGTATTTATACTAGCCTGGTGCACGTCCCCATTAATTAACAGTTAAGTGTTCACCAATAGGAAATCACATTGCAAATTCATAAGAATAACAATATTTTTATTTATTTATTTTATTTAAACGCCCATAGGGCTTTTACATAGAATGCAGTACATTTTTTTAAATTACAGTGTAAAGAATGGGTTTACAAAATACAATACACAATACAAGTAACATAATATTTGTTAAAAATAAAATATAGGTTAGAAAAAATATAAGGGTTAAAAAAAAAAAAATTTAGGTTACATAAAATATAAGCGTTAGCAAAATACAGGTAACATAAAATATAAGTCCATAAAATATAGTAGTTGACATAAATTAGGTAATGTTTAAAATTGTTGTTCTCATTAGTTTATGGGATAGGTAGAAATAAGTAGTTGGGACATATGGCGTTTGAAGTTTGCTAAGTTCAAATTATTGTCAAATACATCCAGATTGTTTAAGTATTTGTTACCAAGACTATGCAAACGTTGTATTGGAGAATGTAAATCATAGTTCGAATGAGATGTACGTATATTAAATGTCAATGTTTGTCTAGTTGTTCGTGTAGGTACATGTAGATTTATTAATTGCAGGAGTTCACAACTGTCGAATTTAGAGTTTAATAATTTTAATAAAAAAGTTAGGTCGTTTATTTTTCGTCGGTTTTCTAATGTTGGAATATTTAAAGTATTCATCAACGACGGGTAATTTATGTGCTCTAAGGGGATGTTAAGTTTAAAATTTACAAAACGTAGAAATTTTCGTCCAAGTGGTCCAGAAAAATATATATTTCAAAGGCAAATCTTTTCCAGTAGTTATTACAGGCTTGGTTAGAAAACATAGTGTAAATAAGTAATACACAAAATTATTTTAAACTATTATGAATAAGTCATTCTCCAAGTCAGCACTATTCAGTGGATTCAAGGAAATCATAATATTTCGAAGGCTAGAAAGAACGGATGCAAGTTGCCCGTAATTCCGATTAACAAAATATTGTTTACTAAATAACTGTGTGAAATAGTGTACGAATCAATTAGTTTACGTGTTTTTGCAATTAAAAATGCTGCAATACAAATTGACGTTGATTATTGTGTAATATTGGCTTAATGTTTCCGCATTCCATTATCCACCAGAACACAAAAAAATGTTTTGATTCGTGTACCATTACAGCTAAAATTATTTAAAAAAATTTAAAATAAAAGAATAACTTCGTAAACACAACCTTTCTTTTATATACTTTGCTGGCGAGTTCACGGCGTGCGTTGCTATACCACTTAATAAAGAAATTATTATAAAAAAAGAATTTCACCTGTTGACTTTTTTAAAGTCAACAGGTCTCTCATGTTAATAAAATCGGGTTTACCCAAGACAATATTTAGGATACAAATAACTTATTTAAGAACTTTGTAATCATTTAAAAATATGGGAAAAATTGGTTGAAGATAATAGATATTATTAAATTTCGAATTTGAAACGTGAGATCATAAAAATGATTTAAAATAAATAGGCCTCAATGACTGCATTAGTAAAGCTGGCTCTATTCCAGTTGCAAGTAATTAAAGGAAATACAAATACAAAATACGTATTTGTATTATTTAGAAAAAATGGTCTGCAGTCATGATCTCAACCTTGGATTACGAATGCGAATGGTCAGATGCTACGTATTTTCAATATTATTTTATGGAATGGAAGCATGGACGCTTACTGAAGAATTAATTAGGCGACTTGAGGCATTCGAGATGTGGATCTACAGAAAAATACTTAAAATAAGCTGGATGGACAGGGTCACAAATGAAGATGTTATGGTTCGGATGAATAAAGAAAAGGAAGTAATTAAAACCATAAAAATCCGAAAACTTCAATATCTTGGACACGTGATGAGACATCCAGAGAAGTATGAGATCCTGCATCTCATAATGCAGGGAAAGATTGCCGGAAGACGGGTCCCTGGAAGAAGGAGAACCTCATGGCTGAAAAACCTGAGACATTGGTTTGGCCAGTCTACCGTGGAGCTGTTCCGGGCCGCAGTAAACAAAGTCCGCATAGCCAACATGATAGCTAACGTCCGTTGAACGAACAAGGCACAAGAAGAAGAATTATTTCAAATACGTATTTCAATTACAAATAGTTGCCCCCGAATTTTGTGTCTAGGTCTTTTTATAGGCGAACGTAGACTATATTTGTGGAGAAATCTGAAATTCTCTAGCAACCACCCCCCAGGATGGACCAATTAATTATGAAGTCGAAATTAGCGTTTTGATTGGCAATACACCGTCAGAGGAATGAGTTGGTTAGTTGGAATTAGTAGGTTGGGTGGGGGAATGCGGGAAAATGTATGTTGTAAGGAAATGCATGTAGTTGTGAACGTCGTAACATTTTATCTTTACCTTTTTATGTGTTTTGTTCTGTTTCATGTTTCGTTTATATTTATTAATATTATCTTCTTCTTCATTAAAAATAATCGTTTACAAAAATAATAAATTAATGTCGTAGACATTACATATTGTAACCTTCATCTATAAAATATCAGCAAATAACGACGCGTTGGAATTTCTATCAAAGGCGTTTAACGACAAAACTTAATGCAAATAAGGCAGCTTGGTGGAACATTGTAGAGTATTTGATGGGAGCGACCACTGAAAGAGAAAATCTATACCGGATTAACCTTCGTTGTGTTAAAAATGACTCTATATAGAAAACTAGAAGAGTCTAATAAATATGCTAATGATTAATCAACTTTACCTCATCTCCTGTCGTTTCGCTTCATCAACCGAGTGCTGTCAACAAACTCTTGTATTTGTTCTACATAATATTAGGAACGCTGTCCGAAACGTTTACTAAAGGAGGAGGTAGCGCAACACGGCATAACACCCCAAAAATACTTTTGGCCGTGAAAATCTAAAATCATATCTGACGAACCTCTATGGGGAGGAAGTTCACAGAATGGTACGACGATTGGAGAGTCTGAGAAAGCGTAAGAACCTTTTATTGGATAGCCTGGCTTTTCTCAAGAGATGTAAGCAGGAATCAATTGAACCAGTACACATCCGCTTAAAAAGACACATCAAATCACGGAAAGCCGACAGGGTATTTCAAAGAGCAGAAGCAGCGCTACTGAGGGAAAGAGTCCACAATGTGCGCGGCGAACTGAATGGAATATCTCAGGACCTTTTTTTATTTACATCTGCACCTACAACAATCCAATTAGCATTAAAAGAGATGACGGAGCTAAGCTCAATAGTTCTTGGTATCCGGTAATTGATGGCTACACCAAAGCTGTATGTAATACCAGCTCGTAGTGGAGTGGAGCTGGCAACACGGTATCGCTTCTAAGTACATAAGCACACATTTTACTACTAACAATTACACTTCTGCACTGTAACGCTGTCCGAAATGTATATAAACGTATAACCCCAAAAATATATAACAAAAACACTTTTGGCTGTAAAAATCTAAAATCATAACCATAATATTAGGACATCATAAAGTCCTCGGTAAGGAAAAAGAGCTGAGTTCGCCCAAAGAAGATAGTTGCTGATAATTTAATACCTAACTTCAAAGCATCAGATGGCCGAGGTCTGCCAAAAGCTGTTTTGAAAATTGAGGGAGGCGCATGTCCAATGCTAGACTCTGAAGATTAATGAAGAAAAAGAGAAATAAATCTTTTAGTAGAAAGCAGTCACTTTGTGGTTTGACATATTAATTGAAATAAATCTAATCAGAACCAAATGTTATGTAAGGAAATGTTATTTTGTTAGGTATGCCTAAAGTAAATATTAATTAAAAAAAATAAAATTTTATGCCTAAAGATGTAGATTAAACCAACTGCTAGCTAAAGTATCCATCATTTCACAAACTTTTACTGTTTTTGATGACAAAGTGTGAGGAATTGAAATACTGTTTCTACAACAATTCTAAAAGCACTTCGCAGCTATAAATGTCTGGAAATAATGGTAAAGAAAGTCAAGTTCGTCCCTTGACACTCTGTATATTTTACAAAATATTATATTTAAGGTAAGTACTGATAAGGGTCCCACGATTCTTACTTTGGTTTTAATTTACAATATTATTACTATGATTCGTAAAAAATATGTTTTTTTTAACGTAAGTTTCTTTTTATATAATTTATTTGTTCTGGTTGGTTGATAATACAGCAAAATTCAAGTAGGAGATTATTGTGGTTTTTGTGACTTGGTTAATAATAATAATACTTCGATGTAGCGCAGTTTTTGTGAAAAATTACCTCAAGGGCGCAGTTCAAATTTATAATACATTTCTAAAATCTAAAAAAACTACAAGCACGACAAAAATTTAAAACAACTAATGGCTACAAATTGCATACACCGGTTCATTGATCACCGATACGAAAATATATGTACAATATTTTGACCAATGAACGCGATGCTGCCTAAAATTTAATGAAAACAGGACCATACTTAGCTGGGAGGTCGCTTGAAATTAACACATATATTGTCCATTTAAAGAAATTTAGACAGAGTTCGCACGCAGAGGACATAATTGTGAACACATGTTATTTAATCCTGAAAAATTATTTTAATATTAACCCGTAATGTATTTTTTGATGAATGTATTTTGGAAAGTGTAATGTAATGGTTTTTGATTTATTTCGGTGTTGATACATACGTCATACAATTAAAAAAACAGCAAATTAAACTAAATGTTACATTATAATATTTAATTAATATTTTTTTTTCTTTAAACAAACAAAATCACACATTCTAGACGCAATATCTTCCAATAAACTTATAAAAGATTTCTAGATGTAGTTAGGTAGCTATTATTAATAACTGTATAATGTTTTATTTAACACGTATTCACATCAGCTGTTATTCCATTCGGAATGTAAGGTCAATTATTTATTGTCACCGATGTACGCGATCGTAATAGTGTTAATATTCTAAACACGTCGGTACGCTACCGTCACCGTCTGAGGTTGCGATTGTGCTACTGTTCACTGTTCACCTTGCAAATACGTATTATTTATTGAATCTTACACACAATCATCCTAAGGGCTATTGCAGAGAGGATGTAGTCCATCCGAATACTTGTGATAAAATACCTGCCCCCTGGCAAGTTCCTACATATATGAATGCGTAATTTTATAATACTGATGCACTATATTTTCTTAATATATACGGAGTATTATTATTACTCGCCAAAAATCGCAAGAAAATTTAAAAAAAATGGTTTGTATTGGAAACAGTAAAACAAGCTTACTTTACTACACTTTCAAGTTTTTCGGGTTTGTTCCCAACCAATCGTTCAGCGTGTAGTATAATTTTAACTCCTAGGGTCTTTTGACATTTTGTCATCAGGTTACCGATATCTCATCAAAATCGTCAGATTCGTGATTTGTTTGGAGGTATTAACGTATAACATTTAATACAAAATGAAATACTATTTTTGAGAACAAATGAAAGACTCCAAGAATATAATAGCCTCGCCGAAAGAAGGAAAACTGCTTTGCTGACAACAGCATATAAACTTTTAAACGGTAACATCTGTATTCCCGATATATTACAAAAATTTGAGTTTTATGTCCCCGACAACTTCACAAGAGCACGCAGACACAGAACTTTTGTTGCTCCGAGATGCAGAACTAACTTACCATTAGTAATGCCGCTCGGAAAAATGATTATTTTACTAAATTTCCTGCCCCCTGATATAGATATTTTTAAACTAAATATTGATCAATTCAAAAACGCTATTATTACTTTATAAAATAAAATGTATGTTTATTATTGGTTATGTATAACTGTAAATGTGCATTTAAAATAAAATAAATAAATAAAATAATAAATAAATAATATCTATTACAAACGGAATCAGCTTTATGACATATTTAGAAATATTCCCGTTTAACATTTTAACAGTTTAAAAACTCTCTCTGATATGATATTATAAATGAACAATTGCAATTAAATAAATTCAGATAAAAAAAAAACAGAGATTTAAATAAACGTGGCGATCCAGAACGGGAGGCGTATTTCCAAAACCTATATTGGTTCAGTTGCGGTAGCGACAATTTACATTTTCATTATCAAAATTTAAATATTTTAAAATAAAATGATTAAATTCTAATATACTCATTAAAAAGATTATTTTATCTAGATTTTATAACATTTTTTGTTTTTGCAAAGTGATAAATTATATTATACTCATAGATTCTAACCTATCGTGGAACTCCCATGTTGAATATTATGTTAAATCCAAAATTTCCCCGATAACTGGTGTACTCACTCTATCGACTTCAAGATGTGCTCCCCACAGCTTTACTGCGTGCCACATATTATGCTCTGATCCACTCTCACCTAAGTTATCTGGTTAGTATCTGGGGCACCATTACTAAGAAACAAATATCTGAAATACAAGTAATCCAAAATAGAGCCATAAGAAATATATACCATCTACCATGGGATACGCATGTCAAAGACATATACTCACTGACACAAATTCTTCCCTTTACCATTCTGCCAAAATATAGCATCACCACTGCCATCCTACAAATAATTCAACACTCGTCACACACCAACACTAAACCAGCCTTTAATTCCGATATACACCAGCACAAAACACGATCACAAAATCAAATACACCTATCGTCATCTACACACACAACTAAATTTGGAATTAACTCCTTACAATACATCGCACATACGCAATACAACGCATTACCTAATGTCCTAAAACTACCAGAATCAAACAAAAAAATATTGGCAAAGGCTCTAAAAGGATATTTTCTCAGCAACTTTATTAACCAGTGACGAATTTATCTGTCTTCCTTTGTAACTCTTGTATATTCGTCAATTACCTGTATCAAGTGTGTCTAGTCCATTTAAAAATCTATGTATTGTTCATTAATTTCCGTGTTCTTATGTAAAAATAATTTTCCTTTAGATGTATAATGTTGTCCTCCATGAAATGAGTTTTATTAAACTCATTGGGAGTAATGTATTATAAATTTTATGTAATAATTTTGTAATATATTATATCTAATAAATAAAAAAATAAAAACTTACTAATGTAGACGTGCATTTACAAATATATGGGAATAATATCAAAATTTTAAATATTTAGAAATAAAATTTCTAATTGGAAACATTGACATTGGAAAGATTATTTTATCGGGATTTTAGAACAATTTTGCAAAGTGATAAAAAATTACCAATATAGAGGTGTATAAATGTAAATAATTGTCGCTACCGCGACTGAACCGGTACAGGTTTTGTAAATACGCGATTGGAAGAGATTGGTTTAGGAATACCCTTTAACCTCTCCACTCTCCAGCCGGTCTCCTTCTTCATCGCAGCGGGAGGGATGGATTCATACGCTCGTCACTCCTGGACACACTGACCCCCTGGATTCCTATCCATCCCATTCACCATTTCCTTCCCAGTACTTCATCTCCTTCATTTACTTAAAAAGACCCTTCAAATAACATCCCCAAAGATGACGTAAGTCCTGAGGGAAAATATTTACCTATTGTTATTAGCCTTGTTCTTTTAGTACATTTTTACAAATTAAATTTTTAACGGATATCTTACAATTCTTTGAAATATTTTATCACGTGAACTTTATATTGGCACTGTCATCCTGTGTGAAGAAGCTTTAAAGCTCCAAAAAGCTAAAGAAACTTTTATACCAAATTTGATATCACAAAGGAGTAAATTCTAAAGCAAAGGCTTAGCCGTTTTCACAATGGGGCAAAAAAAAGCGGCCAGAGGTCTTTTTCCCCGCTAATGGCAGCTACTAAAAAGGTCACCGATGAAAAGCGCGCATGCCGTGCCTACATAATACCAACGGGCCTTTATAGAGTAACGTATCTGCAAATATTATATTCCTTTACTTAGCAAAATCCAACAAAGAATGATTTTTTCCTACTTCTTTTCCATATAAAATTTCTAAAGGTTACTAATTATCGCTATCGCGATTAGGATTTGATCACAAGGGTAGGTCGAGATAGAGGAAAGAGATGAACAACAACCCAACATGATTTAAATTTGTTGTTCCCAAAACCGGCGAACATCGTTCATTTAGTGGCAAAAGTGTTTGTTCAAAAAACTACCCAATTTTCGAGGCCTTAGTGTAAAAAAGGTTCGAGTTCCAAATATGACCATATCTTTTTCTGATTTTTCTGTTTCAGATTTTCGATTGAGTTTCGCTAACTTATCTTCATTAATTAAAATTTTACAACTTCAGGTTTCAGAAAAGTCAATAGATATCGCATATTAAATAAAAATAGATAAAATTGGTCCGAGACACTATTTAGATAGCATTTAGTTCGGGTATGAATTTTGCAATCATACATACAAAAGCAGCTAATAAAAATATGCGCCAAGAAAATGAAGATAGTGTTGGTAGCTCTCAGTCGAATTCTGATACAATTAAATACGACCGAGTTCGAGTTCGAGACCCAAATGTGACCATATCTTTTGCTGATTTTGCTGTTTCCGATTTTCGATTGAGTTTCGCTTATATTGTCTTCATGATTTAATCCTTGTCATTCGTTTTCTATGTCGTTTTTAGTGTTTTTTTGGTTTTTCCATTATACTCATAAAATTTTCATATTAGTTATACATATATTATCTAGAGTCTAGAGGATGGATGTTGTGAAGTTTTGAAGAATATAGTACGCGTGATAGATTTTTGTGATTAATAATTCGGTGGCTTATTTCTAAAAGAGCCAATTTCAATTCTTCCGACATAACTTAGGGTACAATATAATCCTAACTTGTACGTTCACTAGTTTGGTAAACCAGTAGACAATTTAGAATGAATAAAATATAATTCTTGGAAAAGCATTAAACTTGGGAGCTGTGTTCACTTTTCCATTCATTCCAAGAATTCTTCACGAATTTGAGTTACGAAATCCACCAATGATTTATATTTCATTCCGGGAATGTCCATAGGTACTCGTAAATATCTGCAATCTTGAAAATAGACGCCTCAGGCCACAAGAAGAATGAACTTGAACGAAACCGATCCTTCGTTAAATAACGGATAAGAAGGTGTCAAGTACACCTAATCCGATAAGGATTAAAAGGGGGCGATATCCCAGTCACGTAATATGTGCCCAAAATTAGGTGAAAAACAAATTTAACAAATATTGCACAATAAACATCGATTGGTGATTAATAAATCCATCATTATTAGCTGTTTTAGTTATGTCAGGCGCACGGAATTACTTATTTAATTTTTTTAAGGTTACAAATAAATTCGTTGGAACTTTGTAATCATTCAAAAAGATAGTAGCCCAAAATAAAATAAAAGTTAGATGAAGATCGTGGTGTATTGTTGTTTCCTCTATTTAACATTTCAATACTGATGATCCGGAGTTTCAATAAGATTTCGGTTCGTCTAGCTTATTATCGTATCGTATTTACAATGAATATCTAACTGGCATTAACGTCCATTCTAAATAATGTTCTGTGATAATATGAAGCCTGTAGATCGGATATGATCGGCTATCTTCGTAACCTTCGGGTATTTGACCCAAATGTCCGACATTTGTCTCTATCCTGTACTATTACCAATGACATTTATTGAGACACCATATAACTATATATACTGACGACATCTGTTGAGAGACATTGAAATTTCATTTTCAATCAATTTCATTTTCACATCACACTACAAATATAATATTGTTAATTCTGAATTTGAAATATTCGTTCGACGAAAATTACGTAAAGTAATTACGTCCCGATGGTCGAGTAGGTTGAGGCGTTGTACCGTAAGGCAAAGATCCTGGTTCGATTGCCAGTTGCGACCGTTACCTTTTTTATTTTTCTGTGTCTTATTCTGTTTCAGGTTTCGCTTAGATTTATTAGAATTATCTTCTTCTTCAATGATCAATATTAGTTTAAATTTTATTTCGATCATTTTGTTAATAACGAAAAATGCCCTTTTAGTGTCATATTATGCTCCTTTGGACCTTTGTACAATACTTTCGGGAAACGTTTGCACACTGTTGACTTTATCACATGAGAACGGATCGTTTCTACGACTCTTTCTTGAGTTCAACTGCTGAACGATTTGCCAGCCACTGTGTTTCCTCCCTCCGACAACATGGGTCTCTTCGGAGAGTAGACCCAGGTCCACTCCTTCATTTCCACAAAAGGACCCTCCACACAGCATCCCTAAAAGATGACACAGACTCTGAGAGAAATTATTTTCTTCATGGCCTAAGTAAGATGCAATTGGAAACATTTCTGCAGGTTCATTAGATTTTGTTGACAAATCGATCTAGGTACATATTTTTGTTTTGCTTGTTGTAAGTTACTCTGTAACTTCAGTTATCAAAACAGGTATTGCAATAACAGTATTAACACAAACTGTAAACCTTATCTGTTTGAAAAAATATGAATAAACTATCGTCATACCTTCTTGTTTGCATCGGTGTTTATTTCCGCGATACTAAATATGGCCGCTTGCCGCATTACCAATAGCAATATTGTTTATTAAATCAGATTACAGATCAGATTAGGTTAGTCAGACTGTTTATAGGTTAGTTGTAAATATTTAAAAAAGTTATCTTAAAATAATTATACATATCTACATTAATAATTTGTAGTGCAGTTTATTTTGCTAATTAAATTAAAGCTGCAGAACAGAAAGTACAAATACCTATTCGTAAAAACTTAAATTAAAAATATTTCCTCAAGACATTTTTCTCTTCTGGAATTCTGCATTCTATGGCGGCAAATTTATGGATCATGCTTTTTTAAAAGAGTTCTTTAAAAATTAAATAATTTCAAACCAATGCGCAATGATTGATTTGTTTAGCCGTGTGCCATGTGCGTCAATTTCCTGATAAAATGACAATTTTAATTTGTGATATGTGATGTGTGATTCATAATATATCATGTTTTTGTTCGCAGTTTCCATTCTAATGACAAATTAAGTATTATATTAGTGTAATTCAACACATTTACCATTAGTTGTATTAATTTTTCGACAGTTTTAATGCCATTAATCGAAAATTCCCACAAGTCTGCTAGTGTTAGTGCGCACGCAGCCTGCAGGGTCAATTTTTTTGAATCTGCGATAACTTTAAAAATTAATTGTTAATACAATTGTTAATACAAGGTCTACAGTTAATACAATTGTTAATACAAGGTCTACAGTCCATTTGAATGTATTAATTACTTGTTGAATTTAAGCCTAAAATATGCGCCTGTGGCGCAAAATGGCAGTCCCTATTAAAACTCGTTAGATGCATTATTTGTAAGGCAAAAATGGCATTTGGCGCGTTAAGAGGAAATCATAAGCCAGCAATGTTTTTTTTTCATTTATTTTTTTTATTTGTATGTATTGTAGTGTGCCTTAGATCGCCACCAATGTAGGTGCAATAGGCATCAAAATCGCTTGGCATACGGAGTCTAGAGGCCACGATTTGAAGCACAAAAGTGCTTTTTATTTATTTTGTGAATAATTTTGTGAAACTTCTAACAAGTGACATTGAGGTATTGAGGATTGAGGATATACAACTTTTGCTGAATCAAGTGGTGAAGACTTGTGAGAATTTTGAGCTAGGAATGAATAAAACAAAATACATGCTCATAAGCAAAAATAATGCATTGGATGAAAATCTTTATATTGCTGGAACAAAACTAGAGAAGGTATACAGAGTACAGAGGGTATGTGGGCTGCGGTTCCATGACAGTTCATCCTGCGAAAGTTCATCTGGCCGACAGTTCATCCTTCCGACAGTTCATCCCGCCGACAATTCATCCGGCGACAATTCATCCTGACAATTCAACCTAACCTAACCTAACCTAACCTATAAGTATAAGTATGTCGTATTTTGTTATTCACGCATGCTTCTTCGGAGAGTCGAAATTATTGTTAGTAAAAATATTTTTACAGCGGATTTCCACTCAAGATGCCTTCAGATATAAGTATATCGATTTTGGTTGTACGGCCGTATATCCTCTTTGCATACTTACTTTAAAAAAATCTTCTAAATGATCAGGCAGGATGAATTGTCGCCGGATGAATTGTCGGCGGGATGAACTGTCGGCAGGATGAACTGTCGGCAGGATGAACTGTCGGCCGGATGAACTGTCACAGGATGAACTGTCGCCGGATGAATTGTCGTAGGACGAATTGTCGGGTCACCATGGGCTGCAACGTAAATGATAGATGGGATCCTTCGGTTGAAACGAATTGAGCAAGATGTTCTGCAGTCATGATCTCAACCTTGGATTACGAATGCGAATGGTCAGATGCTACGTGTTTTCGATATTATTTTATGGAATGGAAGCATGGACGCTTACAAAAGAACTAAGTAGGCGACTTGAGGCATTCGAGATGTGGATCTACAGAAGAATACTTAAAATACGCTGGATGGACAGGGTTACGAATGACGATGTTATGATTCGGATGAATAAAGAAAAAGATACATTTTTGAATGTAGCTATAACTTTGTGGTTATCCATTATAGAAAAATGAAGCAATTCAACTTTGTATAAATGAAAATTAGTATAAGCTTTCCCTGAAGAAGGAACGTTTGTTCCGAAACCGGTCAGATTTACGCATTATATAAGTGTTTTATACAAAGTTGAATTGTTTCATTTTTCTAAAGAAAAATATGTTATTAAAACCATAAAAATCCGAAAACTTCAATATCTTGGACATATGATGAGACATCCAGAGAAGTATGAGATCTTGCATCTCATAATGCAGGAAAAGATTGCCGGAAGACGGGGCCCTGGAAGAAGGAGAACCTCATGGCTGAAAAACCTGACAGTGGTTTGGCCAGTTTACCGTAGAGCTGTTCCGGGCCGGTAAACAAAGTCCGCATAGCCAACATGATAGCCAACGTCCGTTGAATGGACAGGACTCAATAAGAAAAAGAAGAACCTTTTTGTAAGAAATAAATAAATTAATTTAAACGGTCAAAAATAATTTAAACCATAAAATTATATTTCGAAAAAGTGTTTCTTATATGCCTATTATTTATTACATTGAAAAAAATGCTTACATTTTTTATAAAGTAGGTAACTAACAATTTTATTATAACTCTAATCAATAAAAACACTCGGAAAAGCTTCTTCACTTTATCCAAAACATATTTTTTGAATTTATAATGTAAACCGATTCGTAGTAAAGACTAATCTAAAATAGTAATTTAGCACTAAGCTTTGCCTTATGGAGTCATCTCAAATAGGAGAAACCTAATTTATAATTAAGGGGTGGGTGTACGGATTATAATTGTCTTGCCTGTTACGCAACTGGTTCAAAACGAAGATGATTTTAATCTAATCATTTTTTTTTATTAGCAAGTTAAAATTGTCATGAAACTACTGGATTCGTATTTATACAACAAGTTAAACTGTCGGAAGCTATCTACACAGTACTGTGTACTATGTACATATTGGTTTTAGCAGCGTATATAGTGAGTTAGTCAGACGGTGGCCACTTAAGATTAATAGTGAACGTGAGTTGAGAATACTTCACACCTGACTCACCTCGGAGAAATAATTTTAGCTTACACAATGATCCCCACTCACAAACTAGTAATATATTTAGTCTCCTGTCTTTTTGTGTATTTTTTTTAAAAACATTGCATTTTTCAGTCAAATTTTCATGACATAGAAACATCTTTTTTTTAAATCAAGCAGATTATATGGCAGATCTTTTATTTCGAACCACTCTTCTGTTAGACGTATTTCGGTTATTTGAGTTATGTGTGTAATTTGACATCAAAATAAACAACAATGTGTAAAGGTGTCACTTTTAATCTATATCCCTGATAATACAGCCAACACAGGTTTCTGACTCTTCCCATTTGCAGAAATAACTTACCAATGCTGATGCAGCTGTGAAGACTTAGATAATGGATTTATTAACTGCCACGCAGAAAGTGAGGATATTCTACACATGTCCTTCAACATTTTTAATCACGAAGTATCCTTTATCTATTAACTATATGTACCCTTTTTTAGATTAGCATCATACAGGAAGCCCCGGGGAATAATTTTCCATCAGGATCTGTCATCTTATGGGATGTTGTGTGGAATGTCTTTTCAAGAAAAGGAAGCATGGCGACGATTTTCAACAGTGATATAGTGCGATGGGTAGAGACAGTTCAGCTGGAGAGGTCAAAAGGCATCCTTCAACCAGTCTCTTTCGATCCGACCAGCCAGGCAGAAGGTGGACAGACGCATCCGCCATCAAGACCCGGACAAACCTCAACATATGAACCCGAACAATCCTGCTAAGTCCCCGTAGCGAACCACTTTGGGTCACCTATGGCGGAGGTGTTGGTTATTCAATAAATGGTTTTAAATCTGCAATAAATCACAGCCTGCCAAATTGGGAGGCGAACTTAGAAGAAAATGCCAACTACATGTTTTTGTGATTATTTTTTACTTTAGCAATGTATTGGTTTTTGTACAATGTTCGCAAAATAAATTTAAAAATCTATCGCCAAATGATTCCTTGCTGTCGAAAACAGGATAGTTATCAATAGGCCACTAGCATCACATTTTAAAAAAAAAATTCGGTTTTTTTCCAAGTCAAATATTTCAAGACATTCTGTATTTTTTTAATCGTATTTTTGAAACACTGGCGATTTTTTGAAAATTTCAATCTTAAAAATCAGACCATTTTTTATAAGCCGGAAAGACAGGACATAATTTTATAGGTGCGAAAAAACGACAATTACATAGCCGAAAATCATTTAAAAAAATAACGTTTTCCACACGAATGGCACAGGAGAATAACGAGGCATACCAAAAATATTAAATCTCATAAATATTTTTTTCCTTGATCCATCTTATTGATCATAAATCATTATAATTTTCAACGTCTATATTACTAAATCAAATGTAATATACTTGTACTTGTAAATTATAATTATAATAAGAATATTTTTTAATTTAATTTTGTTGAAATCCGCACCATTATCATTATACCTCTAAAACACGTAGGGACAACGTAAAATGTACGGGGTTCTCTTCATAACACCTGTCAAAAAATCAAACCAAATGATACGTTCGCAGAGAACAAACAATAAATCTAGTGAACGTTAAATGTCAAATTCAAAATTTCGCCTGAAATCAAAGTGATGCCATATTAAAAAAATAAATCAGTGTGGAATTTTATAAAATTAATTGGAACATTTTCGGAGACGGGAAATTTTCATGTAGTGTGACGTCACGAGCACAAATAATGGATTTATTTATTTAAAAATAAAAAAAGTACATTTCTAAAGTTTTTACTAAAATTATCGTAATTTTAGTAAAAAAATCTATCCACACGATTTTTTCCAAGTCGTTATGAAGTCCATGCAAGTGGCCTATTAGTTAAAGGCTTTTCTAGTCTTCCTTTTATACCAACAAGTCCAAGTCATCTGACATATTATTAGCATTACTTTTTACAGATAAAACCACTATGATAATGACTAACTGAGGTAAATAATATTGTATTTTCCCACTTGTGTTTTCCCACTTTGTCCAATGACCACACTAATGTGTGGTCATTGGACAAAGTTATAAAACAATATAACAATGCAAAAAATATTCAATTAGTTATAGATGCCTATATATCGATAGACCAGATACACTATAATATAAATGACACGAAACTATTGTAATCGTAGGAGAATTAAAAAATGAATCAACCTTTTTCTCTGTCTGAAAATATCAATCGGTCGTCCAGTTGATGTCAGACATCTCCGAAAAATCCAAATTTGAGTTAAATATGCAGTTATATACCAAATTGTACACTCTATCTGATACCTACAATAATCAGATTAATCATAAACACCGTTGTTTATGAGTAATGTGAATATAATTGTTTTGTTGCACCAAATCAATTATAAAGCAGAAAACTTGTAGTGAATTAAATAAAATGTTTTCTGTTTTCTGGTTCACTGGTAGGATATTTCAAAATGTCATACTAACATATCAGACCATTAGGCCTCCCGGTGTTATTTTATAGCATACTAGCTGGCTCCCGGCATGCGTTGTAATGATATATTCAAAGTTTCTCTCCGCACGTTCCCGTTCCCATCCTGCGCCAGCCGTCCAACCAGCCCCCCTCCCGCGTTACTTATATTCAGTCCCAGTACATTCAGTTTCAAACCGCTCGCGTGCCACTTCTTAGAATTATTTTTATTCAAATGTTCATGTTTCAAATATTACAAATATTAATTTTTGTGTATTATAAGAACAAACAATTAAATTTGGTACCTAACATAGGTACTTATATCTAAAATAATTTTTGATTCGATTCAAAGTGTTAGGCGAGTAGGTACTTCAAATAAATTCATTAATTTAAAGTGTAGTGTATGTTATACGTAGGTATACTCACACACCGTGCTCGCTCGGGAAGGTTCGGATTTCCGGAGTTTCACGAGTGAGCACAGTACAATGGAACAGCTGGCCTGGCCGGCAACGCTCAGATCTACTTAGAGAGCCTTAGTAAACAGTCGCTACCAAATAACATAAATACAATATTACTCCCGATCATTGTAATTCACAATAAACTAAATTAAAAGAACTCACGTTGTAATCATTGACATTGTGGGCTAGTGAGACACAGATAAAAGAACATTACAACTGGCGCAGCCGGTAGGATATAATTTACGGTGAATTAATTAATTAATTCGAAAATTGATAATTTTTGACAATCACCGCTTTACAAAATGTCATTCTCAAATTTTTGACTGTTTTGCAAGAGTTTTTGGAATGATTACAAAACTTTTCAGCTGTGTTGTTATGTGGTTATAATAACCCAGAAACCTTTGCGAGGGTTAAAATTAAGTATTTTAAAAGTTTCAAATATTTCCTATGCAATACATAGACATCTCTTATGATTTCTATATATATAGACTTTCAAGATTTTTATATATATAGATTTAATATGTAAAACACAGATATGTGTGAATAATATTTGATTTATTCGAATATTGCTTTCCCCAATATCTCAATTCTTAGTATTTGGAATCAACTGGATGATCGATATCTTGAAACCAACGAATTTAACACATTAAAAGGAAAGAAGTAATAATTTCTGAGCGGTACAATTCTTCAAGTTTTTCTCTTTCGCTTAAGTTCATTGTAAGGTCAGTAACTGGGCGAGAAAGGATCGTATCAAGTTCTGGCCGGTATTAAAGTTGTACTAAACCAAATTTTATTATGCAGATATTAACAATGGTCTATGTGGCCACCCAATTTAAAAGCCGCCCCATATTACGGTACCAACCTGCATAGTGCAAATGCAGACACAAAGTACAAACCGAAAAGGTCCTCGAAAAAATAACAATTTGCAATACGTAAGTAATTAATCATTGGTCGATAATTTATGCAACATGCAATCACGAAGAAAATGCAATTATAATTTCTAGTATGCAGGTGCGTCATCGCAGTAGGTATTTATTTATAATATTATTAACTGCAATACAACAATGCGTCAGAGGCGGAAAAGAGAAATTGCACGTCGTGCACATTCACAGACTTCCTTTTAAGGAACAACAATGAACATTTAACAAACAGAAGTCAATGAATTTAAAATCATTAATATTATATATTCGTAGTAATGCAAACACCAATAAACTCAAACGTTACTTGTAATAACTGCAAAATTATTGAGTGGCGCCATTTTATAAGGTAAATAATGACCTAACAACAACAAAAAATTTGACCACTGTTTATAAAAGCAAAATTACTTTTATTAAATTTTGGGAAAAGAAAATTCTTGAACGTATTACTTATCTTAAATAAATATTAACATTATTTTGACCACTTTATTATAATTTATGGATTATGTAAACTAGTTTCGTTTATATCCCAACCTTCTTCAAGAGAGTAGGTACATTGTTAACTAACCATAGTTTATTAATGTAAATGAGGGATGTAAAAGCAACATCGTCACTATCCACACTTCGTTCCTTTTGTCATACTGATTTATTAGTAATATATACGAGGAAGACATGGCACGATCAAGTAAATCAGATACTTGAGACGGGCCATGTCAAAAGTCAGAATAATAGAAGAGTATGTATGAGACGATGTATGAATGTGAGTGAGGCAAAGAGTGTGTGCCAAGACCGAGTTGTTTGGCGGTCCGTCCTCTCTGCCTACCCCTGCGGGGAAACGGCGTGATGGTTAGTTAGTTAGTTAGTCTCCACGTAATAATTTGGTTTATAAGTGTTTTATGGAGAACCTGAAAAAATAAATAAATATCTTACGTTCTACACCGTACAATCTTAAAACCAGAGCAAAAACGACTCTAAGCCATTCAAAAACGATTTTTAAAATGGTGGTAAAATGCAAAACTGCCTTCCACTTTTGGTAAGGTTCATAAGCGCCATTGTCAAAATGCACCAATAACGAGCCAGAAAACGTATAAGTTATTCGCAAATCCAATACGGCCGGCGTTCGAAGTGCAAAACCACAATTTCAGCAAATATTCAGGTTTAATACCGCCACTAACTACAAAATATTGAACTACAAAACCTCCACTATTCAAAATACACTTATTAGGACAGACAAAAATCTAAAAATTATTAAATTGATAATGCGAATTTAAAAAAACATGCATAAGCTTGCAAACAAAAGTTTTAGGAAAATATGTAAAATGTTGAACATTTTGCATTTGTGGTTAAAAGTGACGGTTTTGACCCCACAAATATCTGTAATAGGTTAGATTATAATAATATTGTAATGAATAAGGTTAGGTTATAACTGAAACTGGTTGACATAAAAAAAATTATAAAAATTACATAACGTTTCATGTAATTATAATGTCAAGCAACAAAGCAATTGCATTCGTCAACGATTGTGATATCTTTGTGGTAAGGTTTCTTTTAAATAATATGCAAAAGGTATAAGGTAAACATTCATAATATATGAAAATGAATGTTTCTTTGTTTGTCCCTTATGCATTCCTAAACCATTCATCCGATTGCGATGAAACTTTGGTGATTTGTTGTGCGCATGCTCGCGGTGGCTTATGTGTATAATAGTGAATTCTGGCGTGATGAAATTATTTTTTCCATACTATTCATACAACTTTTTTTTAAAATTTATTTATCTATAAAAAAGTATATGTACATTGGTTTTTTTTATGCCTGTCTCACTAGGATATACCTGTATCCAGATTGCGATGAAACTTTGGTGAGATATTGTGCGCACGCCCGCAAAGGTTTCTATATATACTGATGAGCTCTGACGTTACGTCAAATAAAAAAAATGCAATAGATGGCGCGCGAATTGTTTCAAAATTGAGTGTATTTTATACAGTTTAGCGACAGGGAGGGAAGGAGGAACGGGGAAGGGAATCCGAGAGAGGGGAAGACGGGGAATTCGGGAGGGGAACGGGGGCAGAAACGGGGACGCATGGAAAATAGCCCAGTCAGCCTGTGTTTTTAGATGGAACTAAATAGTATAAAGCTAATTTTTTCCCCATCGACTACTACCATTTAAACAAGTGTTTAGCAAAAAGTCCCCGCCCCTACCCCTCTTGCTTCCCCCCCTGTGCCCCCCCAAACATGAAAAGTGTAAGGGTGTCGTAAATCGCTTCTATCTCGATTACTAAACAACATATCGGATTGAATTTTTTTTTATTCTCTTTGCTGTAATATTGTCTACAATTAATGTCTTGTTAACTTTCGTCGTAACTTTTACCGTTTGTTTGTAATTCGCATGATAAGGTAAAAATTTGTATATTTTTTGGCAAGTAATTTTACTTTTTGTCATATAACTTTTTACGCCGACATTTTATGAAAAAATATTTCCCACAAAAGTTGTAGCCCCTATTATTACCTTTAAAATGATATAAAATAGTACTTACTTTGTTGGAGATCCAGCGAAATTATCATGGCGGGTTCGGTCGAGGTGGGGCCGGCCAGCGCCACGTTGCAAAGCAAATATTGTTGTATAGTGAGAGCGTTTTTTATCTTTAAGGTACACTATTGCATTTTTTATAAATAAAACTAATCGAGTCTCGGTGAAACCTAAATTCCTCACTTTTTAAATTTGTTTCAAATAATAATAAGTATTCAGCGAAAATAGGTATTTTAAATAGTTTTTGTTTTGAAAATGCATGTAATATTTTTAAAGATGTTATTTTAGAACAAAATAATTGCGGTATCTTAATTTTATGATATCTTAAATTTCCATGAGAAGTTCTTCATTTTCCTCGACTTCAACCAAAGTTAAATTGCTGCATGATCCGCCACAGCTCCAGCACATTTCTGTGCAATCAAGTGATGCTTTAAAGCAGCTACAATTATTTTTGCAAGCCTTTTTGCAGTTGCAGGAAACTAAGTTTAAAACTTATTCAGCTGCCGATGGTTTTTTTGAGTGCACTGGGTACAGCATGTTGTCAGTTAAAATCCATCTCCAGTCCGTAGCGGTGATTTCCTTATCTCCGATCCATTTTTGAAGCAGCACCAGCACCATCACGTTGGAGGGAGGGATGCCATATTAAATTTGGATTTTAATGACATTATTGCAACAGCTTTAAGGTACATTGAATATCTACTGTCATTCAGACATGCAGACCTTGTGCATCCATATAGTTTCAAGACAAAAGCCTCTCCTACCTCTTTGAGAATATTTTTGTCTGCCTGTTTTTCATAAAACTGTAAAACTTTTGTGCGGAGATCATTTGATGAACTTAGCAATTTGTACGCGTTAATTTTTCCTTTGCCAAATAAATAAGACGTGGTATCACATCCTGTGATAGCATGCAAAAATATTATCACATCCTTCTTATCACCAATCTCTTCACGAATCTTGCTGATGTCATACGTTGATGGTGTGCCAGAGGGTTTGTGAAAGAATAGTCGCACATTTTGACACTGTGGTAGCCCTAACAATAGAACGAAAAGATCAGTATCCTGTCCGACAACAACTACAGGCCTCCCACTTTGAATCTGGGAAACATCTATTGCTCTTCCAACCACTTCAGTATCTGCATCTTCCTCCGCCACAATGGTTGGAATGTTTGCTTCATTAAGCTTTTGAGAGAGCTGTTCAATAAGCTGGCTGTTGTTTTTTGGATTTGCCAAAAATTCATTTTGCTTCACAGAGCACTCCATATTAACGTTGAATTTCATTTCTAGAGATGTTTTTTTACTTCTCCGCATATGTTCGACCCCATTTGTGGTGGGATAGTCAGGATACCCATCGAACAAATCATGACAATCTTTCCCATACCGTTTCATTACAGTGTCAACATACTTCTCTATGATGCTGCTATATGTTACTTTGTCAGGCCAAATAACACAAAAGATACCCTCCATCTACTACATATATTTTTGGGGGCAAATTCTCAAAAACTTCGTTGCTAACTGTCCATTTTTCAAATATTTTCATAAGACTTGATTTAGTTCCCTTTCTTATCATTTTATTGTTTTCAAATAAAGACAAAGGGTATGGGCTGAGTTCATAGTTGAAGTATTGTTTGAGATTATTTATTCCTTGAGACATACAAATAACCCTATTAAACAGCTGATCAGGATTAATTGGCACTTCTTCAGATCTCACATTATGCCACTTACTATGGAGCCTATAGTTTTAACTTTATTTTTGCTTTTCAATTTAATATCTGCAAAATTATTTCCTTCGATGTCTTTCAAGCAGTTCATTCCTACATCATACGCTTCATCGCAGTTTACACCCGAACTTATCACTACTAGACCAGAGGATAAAGACGTTAAATCTTTGCTCTGTCGGAAAGGATTATGAATACGCAGCCATCCGAGAAATTTACTAATATCTTGCAAGTCCCTTTCTCTTCTACTGCATCTTAGTGTGCGGTTCGTTAAACTGAGTCAAGCAGCCAGAGAACTTCTCGAAAGCCTCACAAATTTGTAGGGATCCAGGAGCACAAGCAATGAATTTGGTTAGCGTCCTCTCGCTTAATCCTCGTCCATGAGTAAGCCCACCTATGGATTTTAATGATCGCATTAATGTCTGCTCTATGGTCATGTCCGTCCAGATACCGGTAAAAAATCCATCTGTACGCCGAACTGTAAAGAAACCTTTATTGACAAACCTTTCGAAGTCTTCATTTGACATTTTCGTTTGTACACTCAACATTTGTTGAAAGTATATTTGTGCGGATTTGGCGTAGAGCAAATGTCCAGCAGCATGGAAATACGGTATCATTTGCTTGACTGTATTAATGTGCAAATTCCAATCGCCGATTCTCTCTGCCAGAATAAAGTCTAGAACCAAATTCACCAATTTAAACTCTTGTAGCCACGGTTTTGAAGTTCTACTAGTTTTAACCAAATCTTCATACACTTCTTCTAGTCTTTTCATTATTTCATTTGTTTTACAATCTCTCATGGCGTCTTCAACAGTTGTTTGTTTGTTTATTTATTGGTTATTAATATCCTTAAAGTCGTTTGTAATCATTTCTTTAAGAGATGAACATTCCTCGAATAGCAGTAATATCAAAGCTGCCTGAGTCATCAAGTGAGCTCTATAAGACCTTGCGTAAGCATGTTCTGACATAAGGTGAGGAATCGTTGATTTTCCATAAACAGAGGTACACATTTCTTCGATTCCATTACCTTCCATAAACTTTCCTAAGCAACCAAGGAAACTCATCAGAAGATGGAATCCGCCTAGTCTGACGATTACTCCAGATATTTCACTTTCTATAGAAGAACTTGCAACAATGTCTACTGCTTTCAGGAAAAGTGGTTGGTCAAATGTCACAGCTAACTTGCTTTCTTTAGAAGCGAAACTAAGGGCAGAGTAAATAGCAGTCGGATTTCCTGGATCTATGCTTATAAAAGGCAAAGCCTGTACATAAGATGGTTCAAAGTTTTGTCTATCATCGTAACAGTTTCGCATGTATCCAGACCATCCAGGTAGTGAAACTGGCACAAAAGCAAAACTACATAACCAAAACATGTTACGAGCTGAGACTAAGCATTGAGTGGGCATATTTTCAGAAATGTTTTCTATTGTTAAGGACTTTAAGCCACTTTTCTCCTTTTTAGTATACATTAAAACTGGGACATTGAATTTACCTTCAAAGTCGCATGTCTTGACACGTGGAACTCGGACATCACTCGACACAGGTGTTTTTGGAGTCACAGGATTACAGTAGATCCGAGGAACTGGCTATTTTAGGAGCCAGTTCCTGTTGGATTTACAAAATGGTCACAAACACTCAAACCGGGCGAAGCCGAACTAAAAGCCGCCCGCAGGGCCTAGCAGCAAAGTGAATAACTATTATTTCACGTTCACGATTTCCACTAGTACTACAAAGGGCACAGGACAGGCTAGGATAAGTCGGGATGTGAGGGAACAAGTTCCGACATCAGTGTCGCGGAGCGACGCAGGGATGGTGCGCACCAAGCATTCACTATTGATATCTGGCGTTTACTAGTACATAAAGTACACATTAAAATATATCATTTTAAAGGTAATAATAGGGGCTACAACTTTTGTGGGAAATATTTTTTCATAAAATGTCGGCGTAAAAAGTTATATGACAAAAAGTAAAATTACTTGCCAAAAAATATACAAATTTTTACCTTATCATACGAATTACAAACAAACGGTAAAAGTTACGACTAAAGTTAACGGAACATTAATTGTAGAAAATATTACAGCAAAGAGAATAAAAAAAATTTCAATCCGATATGTTGTTTAGTAATCGAGATAGAAGCGATTTACGAAACCCTTACACTTTTCATGTTTGGGGGGCACAGGGGGGGAAGCAAGAGGGGTAGGGGCGGGGACTTTTTGCTAAACACTTGTCTAAATGGTAGTAGTCGATGGGGAAAAAATTAGCTTTATACTATTTAGTTCCTTCAACTGGTGTTCTACGACACAGGCTGACTGGACTAAAAGGACAAGCAGGGAGAAACAATTCCTTTCTTTGATTGGCATTGAAATGCACGCCGCGCCGGGTACTCACTAGTTATAATTATATTGTGGAAATTCCGGAATGTTTAGGATCCCCCCCGCATTCCTGACAGAGACTTATATTTCCGGACTTGTCCGGAAAATTCCGGGCGTATGTCACTTCCACTAAAAATACAATCATATTTTAATGATAACGGGCACTTAAATGGAATGAAAACAATAATGTTGTGATGAAAACGGTTTCTTTCATATTTATTTCATAATTATTTGATAGTCACTTTAATATTGTGTAAGAAATATTCGCTTTAATGTAATCGCTTATAAATCTTTGTTTTTTCATTAAGTTATTTTTTACAGATATTTAAAAAAAAACTTACGGTATATTTGTTTATTTTATCTATTGTTGAAAATGGTACGAACTAACGATAACATTTTGTCTGATCTCTCAACACTTTGTTGTTAATTTATATATTTTTATTACTTTTAATTTTCTCCGTTTATCATTTTATTTTTAAATTTTATTATTTTGCTTTTACTTAACTGTTTGGTGTATTATTTTGCGTGTGTTATTTTTATTAAATTGTGAAATTATTAACCCCGATACAGGCGAACCCTAGTGGGGTTAAGCATGTAATTGCTTAAAAAATGTATATAAATTGTGAAGAAGCAATAAATAAATAATTTTCGCAGGCATTAGTGAAAACAAAAAACAAATATATGATATTTATTTTATCATAAGCTGGCCAGTATTTCCATAATAACATTGATATGGGTTTTAAGACGAAAATACATCGAGGGCAACGAAAGAATAGTAAGGAAGGGGAGGGAATCACATTAGCAGTACCTAATTGTGAAACCATCCGGTGAAAGCATTGATTCGTAGATTATAAGAATTTTGAGTGATATTTCAGAGTCACCGCCCCGGAACCATTTATTGGATAACCAACAACCCTACCACATGGTATCCAATGGTTTGGTTACTTTGCAGGGGCATGAGATGAGGTTTGTCCGGATATTGGCCGCGGATGCGTTTGCCCACCAACTGCGTGGCAAGCCGGATCGGGAGAGACCATAGGAGAGACTGATTGAGGGAGACTTTTTTGACCCCCACAACAGCACTTTCTCGGAACATCGCCTTGCATCGCATTGGGATGAATGAATTCATATGTCCGTCATTCCTGGACAAACTGACACCCAGATAACTTCTGTAGTGTATCTAAAAGCTTCCGGCTTTTTCACATAGATGACAGTACTAAGAACTGTCCTCAGACTCCGCTAGATGGCAGCTAGCTTAGTACAGGCTTTGGACAACAGAGTCCAATAGCTCAGAGACAGATCTCTCACGTCAGATTCCAATTATCCAGTTCCTAGACAGCTCGACTATCGTGGCCAACTCTATATACGCGAAGTATCAATAAACCAGATTTATACTAAAAGAACATTTTTCTACCCATTCATTAAATCTCCTCCCAAGGTGAGTAGGAGACGTGTTGATGAAACACCACACCTACCGACTACCGACCCTTCATACCTTTTTCCTTCGCAGTACTTCCTCTCTCCCCTTTTCTTAAAAACACTACACACAGCATCCCCACAGACGACACAGGCACTAAGATGAAGTATTTTTCTCATGGCATCCAGAGTGGAGCTAATGTGAGAAAAGAAAAAAGATAAACATTGACTACGAAATAGGTACTCATTGTAATCTACTATTTCTATGGAATGCATTCCCCTAACGGAAATCAAAGTCATTTACATTCCACGATGTAAAATATACTTATCTTTTAAATACGGATGCTAGATACTTATTCCAGGAATAAACTCTGGAATTTTAGGATTTTAAGAAAAATAACTTCCTGATGAACCTAAAATACTCCAAAGGTGGTTGAGCAGGAATATTTTAATTTGAACTTGGACATATATGGGAAATAATAATTGGTTGCCTGTTATATGATGAGCAGTGGTATGGAGAACGTACGTCTAACCGGGAAAGCTTGCCCGGGGTTAGGACAACGAAATGCAAATGAAAATATTGTGAAAATTTTTAAAAGAATGTATGAAAATAAAAAATAAAATCAATTAGAAAAACGTAACTTCCATAATATTATATTTTTTCATTTGTCCACCGGTTTTGATTTTTTTACATTACACAGGACGCCCGCCTTGAGGAAAATAATTCCCCTCAGCGCCTATGTCATCTTTGGGGATGCTGTGCGGAGGGTCGTTTTAGGAAAGGAAGGAGGAGAAGTTCTGGGAAGGTAAAGGATATTTGAGGTGGATAGGAATCTGGGGTCAGTGTATCCAGGACGGACGTATTAATCCATCCCTCCCGCTGCGGTGCAAGGCGATGTTCCGATAGAGGCCGACTGGAGAGGTCAATAAGTCCCCCTCGACCGGTCTCTCCCAATCCGGCCTGCCACGCGGATGGTGGATAAATGCACCCAGCGTCAAGACCCAGACCAACCTCACCTCATGAACCCGGGCACTCTTGCTAACTCATCAAACATAGCGAACCACTGAAGGTGAATGGCAGAGTTCTTGGTTGTCCAATAAATAGTTCCGGGACGGAGATACCCGTACCCGCCTTCCAAATTGTAAAACAGGTATGCAGATATGTACATGAAAATAGTAATATAGTAATAGGTATGTAAATAATAGTTCTTAATTTTTTTTTTTTAAAATGGCACGCCACTGAGCTAAAATATAAGCAAGGTATAACCGCAAGTTGAGTTAGTTTATGTAACACTAAACAATTATTGTTATCGCAGACCTCAATACCATAAACATTCAATAACCATAGCTAAATGTGTACAGTTTTTCACTGCCATTTACTAACAATAATAATATTATTAGAACGTTAACCACGTATTTGAAAATTTACTAATAAATATGAACAAACCAACCTAACCTTTCATATTACAGACACAAAAAAAACCAACCCCTAGGGTACGACGCACTACAATAGCAGTGCAGTGAAATCATGACTACATCTACAAATGAACTGCAATGTGTAGGTGTAGGGCTAGGTTTTAGATGTTTTTAATGCATTTTGTACCTGTACAAAATTCGAAAGAAAAAAAGTTGATATTTTGACATTTAAAAGTTGATCGATTTAAAAAATAATTTTCAATATTATATTTGGTTTTCAAATATTTAAAAAATACTACTCGTCTACTTATTTTTCTAATATCTTGATTACTCCAATGTCTGCTACACAGCGAGTCAATAAAAAAACATTTTTATGGTCACCATGACAACACATCAATGAATAACGTTTGAAAAGCAATTCATTATTCAAACACAAAGGAATCCTATGCATTTCTAGGTAGGTATTCCTTTACATGTATTTAGAGACTGTTCTGGTTTATCCCTTTTTGTATTCCGTCTGTCTGTAAATTTGTTTGTAGGTTTTTTTTTTTTTTTTTACAGTGAATACCGCACAAGAATCTCAACTGCTCCCGTCTGGAGCCAGTGAGACTATGGCATCCCCAATTGGGGTATGTTGTGAGGCTGAAGGTAGTGGTGAGGGGAAGGAGGTGGGGAAGAGGAGGGTTGGGAAGTACCTGGCTATTCAGATCTGGTCACTAAACACGGCTAAAGCCATTTTCAAGCAACGTTTCAATTCTGAATGGTGGTCTTACACCAGGGCGATACTGATAGTATCTTCCACTCTGGAACATGCGGCAAATATAATATATATTATTTTAAATGAATTAATTGTGAAATAACACAAATTAATCAAATAAAATTTATTTGCGCATGCCGGGTTCGAACCCGCGACCTCCGGAATGTGAGTCAAGAGTCTTAGCCACTGGACTACGGAGGTCGTCGGTACTTTCCATTTATATCTTATACCTATCTACAAATTTATTTTATTGTAAAAAATGTAATGGATTACAGCTTATTTTGAACAAAATCTATAAGAAGCACAAGGTTACGAAATATTAATTCATGTGCACGTCATACCTAGTTTCGCGGAAACAGGATGCGGTTATTATGACTGTGGAAAGAATATTCAAATATATATTCCCAACTATGAAGATTTGTGCATTTTAAAAAAGGTTATTTAATAATTAACCATTATTAATTTCGGCTGTGTTTACGTCGCATTCTAAAACGTGTACATAATTTTTAAAACTCATAAATACTTAATTCTTATATTGTCAGTGACCGCAAAGACAGATAGGAAGGGCTATATATCAGGAATAAAATCGGGCTCAAGACACTGCCTTGCGGAACTCCGTATTGGATTGGTATTGGTTGACTTGATTCATTTTGAATCCTGACTAACTGTGACTTTTCTGCCATGTAGCTTTTAACGAAGTTACAGTTCAAGACATAAGATTCCAAGATTTTTGAGTTTATCTAGAAGATATGTATGATAAATTGTATCGAAGACTTTACATTTATACAAAAAATTCCGTACACTTCTACTTTTATTGTTATATACGAAGTTATGATAGTTTGGGCAATATGGGGTGTAGTTTAGATATTTTATCCAGGGTCTGATAGTCTACATGCCTTGCCCACGTCTGTAAACTGGAATGCGTATGTGTAGATGTATTTAATAACAACTCTTGATTTAACGCGAGTCAAAATATATTTACAATGGAAACTTTTGTGTTACAATAATTTGCACAGATTTAATATTTATCTCGCTTAGAGGTAAAGCAGGTAGAGAGGGCGAACACTAAAACCGGAATGAATTTGCAAATGAAATTGCGTTGTCACGCAGCTAGCCAGAAAGTGGTGACCGGTGATGGCATTGTGTAAAATCGGATAAAAATGGTATTTTATGGTTGTTCGTTGCTTCGCTACAATAGTAAAAGCTTTTTTCAAATTTCGCAGAACATCTCTCAGTGAATAATCACTTTTCGCTTGATACCAACAACGAGCCAAAAGATATTGAAATAAAGGGTCTTAGTTGAACAATTAGAAATCAATAAACGAACGAATTATCCTAATATATAATCAATAAAATAAGGAAATTATGTATTCCCCACTTCTCATTATTCTTATAAGATTTAAACGATATAACACGTTTCAATGAGTCCATAGGAGTCACGAAAATATTAAACAATTAAGAAAACATTAGCATTTTTTATTGTGGGGTGACAGACTTCAAAGTATCTCATAGAATAGAAAATCTATTGTTACAATCATTTTCTCAATAAATAAATCATTTTAGGAAACGTGAAAATCGAAATTGGTTGGGGTAAATAGAATCCTTTAATACAGTGACTGCCGTTACACTGTAACGGCAGTCACTGTATAAATAAGATTACTGTAACGGCATCTACGCTAGCCTTCCAAAATACCAAACTGACAAACTTCAATCCGTGTTTAATGCAGCGGCACGGCTCATAACCGGAGTCCCTAAATATTCACACATTTCAGAACACCTTCGTAACCTTCACTGGCTCAAGTGCCCTGAAAGAATCCAGTACAAGTTGTGCTGGATGGTGTTTAAATCGATCAATGAAATGGCCCCACCTTACATCTCTGAACTATGTGTCCCGGAAAATACTGGTCCGAGGCAGTCAACCCTTAGATCAGCAACCTCATCAGCAATAGGCAAACTAATGGAACCTAAACGCAAGCCAAATACTAAATTTGGAGATCGCGCTTTCGGAGTGTCTGGGCCGAAGGCTTGGAATAAACTCCCTCCGAAACTTAGATGCATAACAAGCCCAACTGAATTTAGGTCCAAATTAAAAACCTACTTTTTTGGGCTCTCATACCCTTAAATAAAAATACCAATCTGAGAGTATCATAAAATTTTACTTTTGTTTTCAATGTGCGCTCGTTACAAAACATATTATGAATTATTCTTTCTTCTTACTTCTTCTGGCGCTAATCTTAATTACATCTAATTGTAAATATCTATGTTATTAAGTCACTTGCTTTAGGTTAGCATTTATATGTCTTAGTCATAAGTCACTAGCTATATAAGTCTTAGATATAAGTCACTAGTTATAATTGTAAATCTTAATTGTAAGCCAGTAAAATAAGTCTCTAGCTATAAGTCTTAGATGTAAGTCACTAGTTATAATTGCAAATCTTAGTTGTAAGCCAGTAATATTAATTCCTTTAAATACTTATTTCTACAGCGCCCTTGAGGTGATTTTTCACAAAGACGGCGCTATATAAATTAGCCAAATATTATTATTAAGTCGTCTCAACGTGCCATAACCACAGTTTGAAAATGGCCGTGAACGCGAAACAACTGCCACAATTAATTACCCACAATGAATTTGGCGTAAAAAAAAACTGGGCGTACTGTACAGGGCCCGCAGATACTTTAATAGTACACAACTGCTAACCCTGTACAAATCGCAAGTGCGACCCACGGTTGAATTTGGCAGCCACCTCTGGTCTGGAGTTCCAAAATACCTGAAAAATACCCTCGACTCTGTGCAGAAACGGGCGGTCCGTTTGATAGATTCTCCCATCTTAACAGACGGATTGCAATCTTTAGAGCACAGGCGTCGGGTGGGAATGCTATCCTTGTTCTACCGGTATTACAATGGAAGATGCTCCGAGGAACTAGCATCATTGATCCCTTCGGCACCGGTGCATAGTCGGGAAACACGCCAAACGCGTGCCCAACATTTGTACACAGTTGACATTTGTCACATGAGAACGGGTCGTTTCTTCGACTCATTCTTGTGTTCAACAGCTCGGCTGTGGAATGATTTGCCGGCCTCTGTGTTTCCTCCTTCCTACAACATGGGTCTCTTCAAGACCAATGTTCATTCCTTCCTCTCCTCAAAAAGACCCTCCACACAGCATCCCAGATGACATAGGCCTTGAGGGAAATTATTTTCCTCAGGGCCTCCTGTGTGGAGTTAATGTAAAAAAAAAAAAAATCCACGGTTGAATTTAATACTTTTCTACATTTCACCAAACACCACCAATTACTGATTTCCTCCTCGTGTTAGGAAATGAACAGAACAGAATAAGTAATGTAAAACAAAAACTTTAAAAATGTAATAAGAAGACAGAATATACATAAAACAAAATAAATCTTAACAGAAACAACAACAGAAAAGTTACTCATGGCGTGTCAGAAAAATACTATTTTATTGACTTTTTATATTTATTCAGCTCGCAATTGAAAATGCCCACATTTTATATAATGATATTATAAGTATCACATAGCCTGTTCAACCAAGAATTTTGTTTACAGCTTGTTTAACATTGATTCGCTTTGAAAATGACGAGAAGAGCGCGTGGAACGCGCAGGTACATTAATTTTTTTTTTATTTATTTCATTTGTTATAAAATACATTCAGTATTAGGAAGCTTTGACTGTCCAACTAGGAAGGTCTCCCGTTCTGGAACAGTCAAATTGACATATTCATATTTGACGACCTCCGTAGTCCAGTGGCTAAGACTCTTGACTCACATTCCGGAGGTCGCGGGTTCGAACCCGGCATGCGCAAATAAATTTTATTTGATTAATTTGTGTTATTTCACAATTAATTCATTTAAAATAATATATAGTATATTTGCGGCATGTTCCAGAGTGGAAGATACTATTAGTATCGCCCTGGTGTAAGACCACCATTCAGAATTGAAACGTTGCTTGAAAATGGCTTTAGCCGTGTTTAGTGACCAGATCTGAATAGCCAGGTACTTCCCAACCTTCCTCTTCCCCACCTCCTTCCCCTTTCCAATACCTTCAGCCTCACAACATACCCCAATTGGGGATGCCATAGTCTCACTGGCTCCAGACGGGAGCAGTTGAGATTCTTGTGCGGTATACACTGTAAAAAAAAAAAAAAAAGGTTGGTAGGTACATTATCATTCATAAAGTATTAAGTAAAGTTAAGCTTCACAATTTGCATTTACATAATTATACAGTGGAGCAATAGGTTCTGGAATCAATTAATTTACAAGAAAAAGTGTATTCGAAGTGATTAAACACGAAAAACAGTAAGTAAAAGAAAAATAAAAGTAGAAAAATTGAATCTTATTTAGTGACTGAATCTTATTCCGCCTTTCTTACAATGTAATGGTAGCTTAGTTGCTTTCCAAGTTGACCGTGGTTCGATTCTTGGCTGTGGCAATTTTTTTTGTTGATATTTTTTATTTATTTATATGTATTCTTTTTTATACTGAAGATGAAACTGAGAAATAATATTGTTACTATAGAAGAACATTATTCCAAAAAGAATAGAATACAAATATTATAGAAAGGTAACCATTTTATACCTTGTCTGAATTTGAAAAGAATCGAATTTATTTTTAAAATTGCCATGAATCCATTTTCAAAATTGGTTATGATATCCATTATTTTCCAAATTTGCTATGAAATCATTTTCAAAATTGAAACTGCTCATTTAAAGAATTTAGGCACGCGATAAAGTAGGTACCAACCTTTAAATTTGTACATTTTCGTGAATATTTCTACTTGATATCTGCAGCAATTGTACTGACATATATGTACAGCAATTGTTCTGATATATATATGTTCTCATTTATATGTTCACACAAATTTCCAGCTTCACAAATCCGACAATTATAATATCCCGTGATTTTTTCGCGGGTCTGCGCAAATTTTAATAATATAGAACATAACACTTCGTTAGTTCCTCATCAGTTCTAATTTTCAAAATATTCATTCGCACAAGGAAATAATATTCGTACTATGTATTTAATTAGTACCACAAACAATAATTTACAGAAATTTGTTTTTATTTAAGCAAATTAATATTGAATAACATAAATAATAACTTACCTTTTTTATCAGTAGGAAATCAAAACCAAAGTGAAGGCTGTTTAAATTAAATTAAACAAAAAACAATCAAACAATCACTATAAGGCTGTAATATTTTCATACAGAATACGCGAAATGTTCAAAACCATATAAAAAAATACTGTTAACAATAACAATTTCACAACGTAACTGTTTTGCATTTTAAAACTTTCACTTATTGTTTTGGAATAAATAAAATATTAATAATTATCAACACGAATCTATTAAATTAAAAACAACTTTGGGAACACAGATTTATGAAACGTCAGATTCAAAATGTGAAAACTTGTTTCCCGCGCTCGAAACTCAAACAGCGCGCCAAAACATCTGGTTGACAACTGAAGCGAAGCAACAAGTTGTCGTCGTTGTCGAGGTCCGCGGAACAAAAACTATTAAGCAAGCGAGACGAGTACATTTAAACAAATTCACTTAAATCTACAACTAAATTTACCCACGCACTAAAAAGTCTAACCATTAATACGCTGTTGTAAATCAATGTATTGTGAATGCTATGGTATTTTTGTGTAGTGCATGCGTTTCGATGGTATTTTTATCGTTGTTGAGATGTGTGCGCAAGTGAGATGGTAGTATTTCGTTTAGAGGTCACGGTAATATTGTTAATCAGTGATTATAGCGGTAGGTACTTGTTTTGTGATTCATAATGTGTTCGTAGTTCGTAGTAAAGTGGTATAAGTGAAAATTGTAGTTTTTTATGGTTTTTATTTGAACTATGTATTATTCATAAAAATTCGTCATATTTTTATAATGGTAGCTAATACTGACTCGTTTTTTTTTATTGTCGGGAATTTATTGTCGATTCATGTTGACAATGAGTTATTATTTATTATTAAATATTTTGTACAAAACTGAAAGGCTGCTTTTATTAGGTCCTTACATATGAAATTGGCGTTTTGTATGGGAGGAACATAAAGTCGATTTTTTTTTTTAATATAATATATTTATTTAAACAAAGTATGTACCATTGCTATCTATGCACTTTTGCCATCTCATCGATCCCTTTACTAAAAAAACCATTCGGACGGGAATCAATAAAATCTTTGAAGGCGGTTTGGACTGCCCCACCGGAGTTGAATTTTTGCCCTTGCAAGAAGTTATCCAAATTTCGAAAAAAATGGTAATCTGTTGGGGCAAGGTTCGGAGAGTACGGTGGATGTCTTAGACATTCCAATTGAAGCTCCTCTAATTTGGTAGCCGTCTGTTGTGCAGCTTGTGGTCTAGCGTTCTAACGCGCGTTTTTTGATTTTCTTCACTCAATTCGTGAGGTACCCACCTTTCATGCTTTTTCACCTTCCCAATTTGCTTCAAGTGGATTAAAACAGTTTATCACTAACACCGCAGCCTGCAGTTAAATTTCCAGAACGAAAACGTTGGAACCAAAAACGCACTGTGTTTTCTTTTGCGGCACCGTCGCCATACACAATATTAATCCTACGAGCCGTTTCTGCAGCACTGGTGCCACGGTGGAACTCGTAGGTACTCGTAAATAACGCGATATTTCAAGTTTTCCATTTTGTAAACTAAGTGACGCAAAGAAAAGAAACAATTAAGGAAAAAAACAAATGAATTATAATTTTCGAAACACAAAGACATGAGTAAATAGCTTGTATAAATTTGAATTTGGAATTCTTAACCAAAGAGAAGATATTTGAGATCAAAGTTGCCAGTACGGCAAAACGCCAATTTCATATGTAAGGACCTAATATTTTGTACAAAACTGAAAGGCTGCTTTTATAATTCTCATGTCAACGGCACGGCGAAGGCAGCGGATCGCGGCATCTCATTTCTAATAGGAGTGAGGACGATGCAAGAAAATGATTATTTTTTTTCCTTTGGGGGAAGCAGACATTCATTATATCGTTTGACTATCTATTATTTGCTGTGTAAGAAAGAGCTGTAGAATTATTGTGATAAGGGACGAACGTTTATTCATTTTATGGTGCCGTTGCCGTGCCGTAAATATGGGAATTATTATTTTAAAAGCTCCCATTAGCTGTTTTTTTTTATTGAGATGTTTTTGTGAGTTTTGGTTATAATATTTCTTCCATAGGAGTTACTAATATTCAGCCAGTTCTGATTGAACACCACTCAAAATCGTTGTGCGTAGCTTGAAATGGTTTTAACCGTATTATTGACTAGGTCTGAACAGTTGGGTACCTACTTCCCAACCTTCCACTTTCCCAAAGCCACCTCCGTCCCTTAATCACTTCTTTCAGTATAACAGCATACCAAACATCAACTTGTGATTTTTTAAATGTGAATACCTACCTCACAACAGTTCCAACTACTCGCTCTTGAGGTGATTTTCTGACGAAAATGGCGCTATAAAAATCATCCAATAAATATTATTACTCCCAACCGTGTAGAGCCAGTGAAACTACGGCATCGCCATTTGGAATATATTGTGAGGATGAAGGTAGTAGAAAGGTGGGGAAGTGCCTGGCTATTCAGATCTGGTCACCGAACACGGTGACCAGATTTGGTGACACCATTTCAAGCGAAGTTTCAAGTACTGAGATTATCTGCCGAACTGGAATCATGTTCCCTTATGATATTTTATATGCTAATTATACAATATTAATATTTTTGTGTGAAATAAACTAGATTATTTTAATTAAGAGTGATAAATAATACACTACCAGCTACGATCAGACAAACTGACTCCTTGACAAAATTCAAACCAGATATAAAGAAATGGATTATAAGTATTGGACGCCACACTATTACAAACATCTGTAAAATAAATCACACATAGGCAGAAATAACTATTCACATACGACCTAACCCATATAAAATTAATTAAACAATAGAATCCTGTCAAATTTAACTCCATGCATATAGATTAGACAGAATTTACTTCTATTATGTTTGTAATATTTCATATTTAGATTATTTTATGTAGATAATCTTTTGTATTTTTATTTAAGTTTTTCTTTTATATTTTGAATTTTTATTAAGTTTTTCTTTTGTACTCTGTATTTTTATTTATTATCTTTTGTATTTTTATTTAACTCAATGTTTATGAATATATGTAATGATATATACTGCTACCTGGCTCAGAACAGACATTGTCTAGTGAGTCGGGTAGTGCACATTTCTGTAAATAACTATTGATGTTAATAAACGCCCGGGTTACCGGCAACTTTAAAAAAAAAAAAAAAATACTACATCTCCTCCAACAATTATAAAAAAACTCTCTTTAAAAGATTTTCCCACCCTGCCAATCACCTCTCTATTCTAATTTTGATTCTAATTAATGTGTATTTTACCTGAAATACTCTTGTAAATACGATATTCATTTATATACTTGTACACCTGTCACGACACAGGTATATCCTAGTGAGACAGGCATAAAAAAAAACCAATATACAAATACTTTTTTATAGATAAATAAATAAATAAAATATCTTAAGCAAAATCGGACTTGTGTCCTTTTTATCAACAGTTAAATTCAAACGTGGAACAATGGTTGAATAATGTCACATTCAACATGCTTGCTGCTTGTCATTCATGACACATACAGCTAGCTCTGACTCTTTCTCTCTTGCAAATCAGCGCGTATAGGCCTTTCTCTTTCGCACTCTATTTAAATATGAAGAAGCCATTATTTCTGTCAACTCGATTATTATTTTGACAGTTCATAAGTTCAAATAGTTTTTTTGTATGTTTCATTAATAGTTGTTTATAGTGCATTGTTTTGTTGTTAAATGTATGGGAATGAAATAATTGCTTTTTTCCTCGTACTCCCAACCTCACATAACTTTCCCTTTCGATACGAGGTTCTCTGTAGCAGGGTTCTAAGCTCTTTGGCTTGCGACCTAGAGGTCACGGATTCAAACCTAGAGCAACCTTAGCAAAGAAAAATGTACTTCAACCCCCTCTTATTTCATCTAAGTTTCAACCTTTACACGAATATTATACTGGACAACACAATAAATTGTACACAAATACTGTCAAGACTGAAAGTGGCAAGAGAAGTATTGGTTACGAGGGAGTTCATGTATATAATCTCCTTCCAGATAACCTAAAAACGGAAAAAATATAAAAACATTTAAAAAAAAAACTATTTAAACTCAAAATGTTGGAACAAAATTAAAAATATTACTTTTTACTTCTGTACTATATAAGCTCTGTATTTAAGTTAAGAAAGCGAAATATTATGTTTATTTTAACGTAAAAATAATAAGAATAAAAAAAAACCTTACCTTATTAGAGAGTTCTAGTAATCTGAATAGAGCACCATAGTAAAATATTAAAAATGGCGATAAATTGCGCTTGTATAAATGCAAGCAGGGCTGGGCAAAATACATACTTTGCTGTAATTAAACTACTACAAAATACTTTTTCGCATTTATTTAAAATACGAAATAAAAAATACTTTTCAGTCGTGTATTTGAAATACAAAATACAGTATTTTAACCATTTTTTTTAATCTCAAATACAAATTACAAAAAACATTTGGTTTTGGTAGAACCTTTGGTTGCAATAAATTGTCGTAAGTGCCCTTATCTAAGGGTGCGTTTCTATAGAAGCAAAGATGAGCAGAGTGAAACAGAGACGTGCAAAAATTGACCAATCATATTGCTCAAAAGACACATTTCATCTCCGCTTCACTTATAAAGTTTTGTGGTATTGGACCCAGATGTTAGACAATAATAATAATTACACATCTGGTCACCGAACACGGTGACCAGATTTGGTGACACCATTTCAAGCGAAGTTTCAAGTACTGAGATTATCTGCCGAACTGGAATCATGTTCCCTTATGATATTTTATATGCTAATTATACAATATTAATATTTTTGTGTGAAATAAACTAGATTATTTTAATTAAGAGTGATAAATAATACACTACCAGCTACGATCAGACAAACTGACTCCTTGACAAAATTCAAACCAGATATAAAGAAATGGATTATAAGTATTGGACGCCACACTATTACAAACATCTGTAAAATAAATCACACATAGGCAGAAATAACTATTCACATACGACCTAACCCATATAAAATTAATTAAACAATAGAATCCTGTCAAATTTAACTCCATGCATATAGATTAGACAGAATTTACTTCTATTATGTTTGTAATATTTCATATTTAGATTATTTTATGTAGATAATCTTTTGTATTTTTATTTAAGTTTTTCTTTTATATTTTGAATTTTTATTAAGTTTTTCTTTTGTACTCTGTATTTTTATTTATTATCTTTTGTATTTTTATTTAACTCAATGTTTATGAATATATGTAATGATATATACTGCTACCTGGCTCAGAACAGACATTGTCTAGTGAGTCGGGTAGTGCACATTTCTGTAAATAACTATTGATGTTAATAAACGCCCGGGTTACCGGCAACTTTAAAAAAAAAAAAAAAATACTACATCTCCTCCAACAATTATAAAAAAACTCTCTTTAAAAGATTTTCCCACCCTGCCAATCACCTCTCTATTCTAATTTTGATTCTAATTAATGTGTATTTTACCTGAAATACTCTTGTAAATACGATATTCATTTATATACTTGTACACCTGTCACGACACAGGTATATCCTAGTGAGACAGGCATAAAAAAAAACCAATATACAAATACTTTTTTATAGATAAATAAATAAATAAAATATCTTAAGCAAAATCGGACTTGTGTCCTTTTTATCAACAGTTAAATTCAAACGTGGAACAATGGTTGAATAATGTCACATTCAACATGCTTGCTGCTTGTCATTCATGACACATACAGCTAGCTCTGACTCTTTCTCTCTTGCAAATCAGCGCGTATAGGCCTTTCTCTTTCGCACTCTATTTAAATATGAAGAAGCCATTATTTCTGTCAACTCGATTATTATTTTGACAGTTCATAAGTTCAAATAGTTTTTTTGTATGTTTCATTAATAGTTGTTTATAGTGCATTGTTTTGTTGTTAAATGTATGGGAATGAAATAATTGCTTTTTTCCTCGTACTCCCAACCTCACATAACTTTCCCTTTCGATACGAGGTTCTCTGTAGCAGGGTTCTAAGCTCTTTGGCTTGCGACCTAGAGGTCACGGATTCAAACCTAGAGCAACCTTAGCAAAGAAAAATGTACTTCAACCCCCTCTTATTTCATCTAAGTTTCAACCTTTACACGAATATTATACTGGACAACACAATAAATTGTACACAAATACTGTCAAGACTGAAAGTGGCAAGAGAAGTATTGGTTACGAGGGAGTTCATGTATATAATCTCCTTCCAGATAACCTAAAAACGGAAAAAATATAAAAACATTTAAAAAAAAAACTATTTAAACTCAAAATGTTGGAACAAAATTAAAAATATTACTTTTTACTTCTGTACTATATAAGCTCTGTATTTAAGTTAAGAAAGCGAAATATTATGTTTATTTTAACGTAAAAATAATAAGAATAAAAAAAAACCTTACCTTATTAGAGAGTTCTAGTAATCTGAATAGAGCACCATAGTAAAATATTAAAAATGGCGATAAATTGCGCTTGTATAAATGCAAGCAGGGCTGGGCAAAATACATACTTTGCTGTAATTAAACTACTACAAAATACTTTTTCGCATTTATTTAAAATACGAAATAAAAAATACTTTTCAGTCGTGTATTTGAAATACAAAATACAGTATTTTAACCATTTTTTTTAATCTCAAATACAAATTACAAAAAACATTTGGTTTTGGTAGAACCTTTGGTTGCAATAAATTGTCGTAAGTGCCCTTATCTAAGGGTGCGTTTCTATAGAAGCAAAGATGAGCAGAGTGAAACAGAGACGTGCAAAAATTGACCAATCATATTGCTCAAAAGACACATTTCATCTCCGCTTCACTTATAAAGTTTTGTGGTATTGGACCCAGATGTTAGACAATAATAATAATTATTATAATAACACGACATTTGTATAGCGCAGTTTTGTGTTATTTTACTCGAAGTGCGCTCAACTGTAATTAACTTTAAAAAAAAATAATATTCAATCAAATTATGTAAAAGCCCTTTGGGCGTTAAATAAATAAATAAACTACAAATTTGTTGTTCTCCGTAAAAAAAAAAAAAAAATTATTCCTATAGTGAATATTAAATCTAAACCTAAATTTCCTGTGAAATTATTATATTTATAAGTAGGTACTTAAACCTACTTATAAATCAATAAAAACAAAAATGTCACTTTTGGAAAAGAATCTATACTGAATCATAACGACCACCATCTTGAACCGGACCCGGAACGTAACAAACAATTTTACATAAAGACGAAATGCCAAATGTTCGAGTAACAGAACTTTGCTACGCTCTCTCAGTCAATTGCAAAACATTACATCTTCTACTATGTATTCAATAAATTATTTATACATGTTTAAATGATTCATTCATCTGCATTCTTAGTGTTTTGTTTATCTACCTCGTCCCGTTCGCACCTCCCAAGGTCGAGTGACTCTTGGAGTTGAACAATGCCTTCTATCGAGAAGCATCCGCGATCTGCTACGGAAACTGCAAACATTGTACAGAACTGTGACCCACCTTTATGTTCGGTCGAATGAACCCTGATGGAGTTTGAGTTGGATGCTTATCGTCCTTGGAGGTCGGAGGAGGAGGTCGAGGACAGGCGGAGGACCTATCGGTTTTGGAGGTCGATATGTGGTACTCCTCGTCAAGGTACCTACTTGCTACTACATGTTTATTTTTTTTATTTTATTTAAAAGAAAATCCCTTTATTTTTTCCCATTACATCTCGATACATTTCAAAAGTTATTTTTTACATATTTTCTTAATATATATGTTACCGTAAAAGCCCGAATATTGGTAAATCCTAAGATTTTCCGGTAAATCCTAAGATTTACCAACTCTTAATGGTAAAAGTCAGAACCGTTCTATAATCATCGTTCACCAACCTAATCTAACCTAACCTAACATGTACTAAATTCTAATGGTAAAAGCCCGAAAAAATCGTTTCTTATTTAAATATTATAAAGATTATTTTGGGCTTTTACCATTAGAATTTAGTAAATGTTAGGTTAGGTTAGGTTAGGTTAGGTTGGTAAACGATGATTATAGAACGGTTCGGACTTTTAACATAAGAGTTGGTAAATCTTAGGATTTACCGGAAAATCTTAGGATTTACCGTAGTTCGGACTTTTACAGTAACATATATAACACAACACAAGATACAAATAATGTAAAAAATATACATAAGTCAAAAGTAGATAATGCGAACCCACTAAGGTACTGCCTCTGCGTGGGTAATATAAAATACATGACGTGTTAAATTACACCAATAAGTGGATGGTACAAATAAAAAATGCAAATTTTAAAGTAAAAGTTAAAAAATATGGGTATGTATCTTTGAAAATATTGTAGTAACAAAGTGACACATACAAGTTAATTGATTTTTCGTTACGGTTTCAAGAAGATAAATAATAAAGTTAGTCTTGAAGTTACAGTAGAGTTGTATTAAAAAGTGAAGCATGAAGGTTTACATATAGTTTATAAAAAAATGTGTTTCAACATCAGCCTGCTTGGTGGTCCAAAAATCCACTAATGAATGTACCCATTAAATTTTATGCAATGAATTAAAAAAAAAATATATATATATATGCCATAATTTTAATTCTTTTATGTAAAATGATATTTTATCTGTCATTTGAATGTGTTTTGGTAGAAGATTAAATGTACCAATAAAACTGTTATGGGTTTGCATTAATTTAGTTTTGTTTTGGGGAACTTGAAACACATTATTAGTCCTTTTGCTAATTCTATTTTCGTTTTTTACGAAACAGTTTTTGTTTTTAAATATCTACACATTTCATAGTTTGCAATAAAAATAATTTACGGGTATTGAATATTTTTGTCTCTTTGCATAAATATATTATCTACTATGGTTTCATCGAAGTCAACTAATTATATACTTACTAACTTAACCTAACCTAACACGTCCTATTATTATCAGATAAACATATCCCATTTTGAACAAATTAACTTTTTTACACCCATTAACTTTTTTTCCGAAAGTCGAAATGAATAATCAATTTTTATTAGGATATTATCAATATTACTTATGTGATTATCATATTTTATATTAGAGACGAATTTATAAGCGGATGGTGTATGTGAATTCCTAATACTCCCATTATTATATATTTAAAGTCTTGCTTGTGCAGTGATTGAGGGCTTGGCTAACAGAGATTTAAACCATTGACGCATGGCCCCCTAGCATGATCGATCGATATAGGTTTTATCGAAAATGTCGGTAACTTGTCATCGCTCCCGAACACTATTGCAGACCGTTAAAGAACATCATCAACAAGTTCAAGTCAAATAGATTAGGAACCATAGTCGTTGTGAACTGTTTGTTCATTAGCGGCTTGCAGTCGTGCTCGGGAGCGATGACAAGTTACCAACATTTTCGATAAAATCTATATCGATCGACTATGCTAGGAACCCTGGTGGTATCAACTCAGCGACTTAACCGGTCGAAACAACGTACTCAGCAAAACCACCTTGTCCTACTGAACGGGTCTAATACCTACCTACCTAATTCCTCCGAGGATGACGATGATTTCTGAGAAACGAGAACCTGCATAAGATATGACGAGGTTAATGGTGACGCATATCCAAGAGATTGTTGACCAATTTCGGAGGAAATTAAACAAGTTATTAATTCATACCGGTATTTACAGATGATATAGTCAGCATGCAAAGGTATTGAATATCCGGCGATTTTTAATTCGATTGCGGTACGAACTATGCAAATTGCACAAGTTATGCAGGTGCGCTTACATAGAACTCGATATTTTTACGATTGTCCAGGGAAACAGGGTTTGATAAATGGTTCAATGACAGTTCATCCCCCGACACTTGGTCCCATCAGCAAACTTATAGACAATATGCATCGGTTAAATATAACTATGTGCCGAGGGACATAGAGTAGCTTGTGCCGCTCTCCATAGAGAGATAAAAATTGCCTTGTTTTTAAATGCCTGGTGTCTCAAAAGTTGCGTATGATCTGTAGTTATTCGAAAACATAAATGAAATTGGTGTTCATTATAAGCTCGTTAAAATGGATGGAAATTTTGAAAAAAAAAATAGTTTTCGCGATTTGGAAAAAATAAAACAAAGGTTTCATGTTTTATATTTTGTAGCAAACTTAATTTTAATTCCAAAACTGCAGTAAGAATGCAATTTTTTTTTCTAAACATATGTGATGTGTATGTTGATATACAAAAGGGGAAAACAACACTTTATCTGGATAAAAGCAGTATTCTTGTTTACATTAATAAATTCTATTTTTTTTTCATTTTTGTCAGCTTTACGCATTTTTAATTGAACAAACAAGCGTTAAAAGATAATTTATTGTTAAAAAAATACCATAATTTAAAATACATTTTTTTCTGAATTTGAATGGATTTTAGCGAGATAATAAAATCATTTAAATGAAAAAAATGCCGTTCTTATTTTATTTGAAAGACGCAACTTTTGAGATATTAGGCGTTTCTGAATTCAAAAGTTGAAATAATTGATACACCCTAACGTACAGTCGAATAACAAAAGTATAAAACAAATTTTTATTAAAATGCATCAAGGATATAACTACTTGTCTATATCTAGTAGAAAAATTCGAGGTTTTCGAAAAATTCGAGTACAAATTTATTAATAAAGGTATTTTTGAAGTCTATTTTTCGTTCGAAATTGGTGTACAGGGTGTGCGGAGGTAAAGATATTAACTTAGGGAGGTGATTCTACATGATATTATAAGTAAAAAAGATACATACCTTTTTTCGAAATTCCAACTTTTAGGGGTAGTTTTGTGGTAAAAAAGTTAAAACTAAACCGGCGTGTGGGGTCAGCTTTATTATTTATTATCCTTGTTATTATTATATGGGCCAATAACAAACACGCAATGTTGCCACAATAGTGCCCGGCAGGCTCTCAGCAAGTAAGATCGTACCTAGGGTTTTTAGTAGGTTCTTTTTGTATGGGAAAAAAAAATGTTGGAATTTCAGAAAAAGTTGTAAATCTTTTTTACTCCTACCATCATATAGAATCATCCCCTGAAGTTAATGCACTTTACCCCCGGACATCCTGTATGATACACAAAAAAATTATATTTTCGTAATAAATAACATTTCGGGGGCCCTCTGTCGGGGGATTGCCTGTCGGGTCACCTTGTTATCAAGGTGAAAGACAAAAATCGAGCAAACATGAAACTTTGGTTATTTTTAATTTAAAAAAAAATTAGTTTGAATACTGCACGAGAGTCAGAACTGCTCCCCTATGGAGCCAGTGAGATTTCGGCCTCCCTAATTTGGAAATGTTGCGAGGTTGAAGGTAGTGGGGATGGTAAGGAGATGGGAAAGAGAAAGGTGGGGAAGTACTGGCTATTCAGATCTGCTCGCCAAACACGGCTAAGGCCATTTTAAGCAGAGGGAGTTTAAAGAAGATCTGCAGATTTCGCCAAAAAAAGTGGTGAAACAAGGGGAGAGGGATTTTTGTAAAATACCCTATACTACCTAGGTTATTGTACACGTCTTGTTCTTTTTTATATTTCGTTTAGATAAATTAGTATTATCTTTTTGTTTTGAAAAGTTTTATTTCTTGTGTACATTTGTTAATTTAACAAAATTATTTTTTTTACAACCCCCACCTAATTAAATCTAATCATTTTTGTACATGCATAGAATTTTTAAGTTAGTTTCAAGTTTGCTAGTGAATGACCCGGAAGTATCAAAACAGGTAGCAAAATTTTTTTTTTTTTAACCCGTTTAATCACAGGAGACCCAAGTTGTCCCAAAACATCATATGCCGTTATAATAACAGGAGACCCAGATTGTCCCAGAGCGACCGTTAGGGATTGCAATCCCGCAAAGCGGGATCCCGCAATCCCGCGGGATCCCGCAGATTTTATTAATCCCGCAATCCCGCACCTTCAAAGCGCGGATCCGCGGATCCCGCAAGTTAAAAATTTGGCGCTAAAACTTTCGCGTAAATCGAGAGTAGCACGAGCGCAATGTTACCGTTTAGCACAAGATAGCCTAGAGTATATCCTGACGGTGCAGCCTACTAGCGTAGAAGCCGAGAGAGCGTTTTCAGCAGCAGGTTATATTTGCAGTTCGCTCAGAAGCAGGCTCGGAGATGACACAATTAATGCCATTTGCTTTTTAAGGGCGTATTTTCAAAACTTATCACAATAGGTTGATATTTTTTATTATTTTATTTTTATTCTTGAACACACACTTTACAGTTTTGTGAACACCTCACTAGGCGAACCTGTGTTGAGGTGTTCCCATGTGTAGTACTGACCTCCGTAGTCCAGTGGCTAAGACTCTTGACTCACATTCCGGAGGTCGCGGGTTCGAACCCGGCATGCGCAAATAAATTTTATTTGATTAATTTGTGTTATTTCACAATTAATTCATTTAAAATAATATATAGTATATTTGTGGCATGTTCCAGAGTGGAAGATACTATTAGTATCGCCCTGGTGTAAGACCACCATTCAGAATTGAAACGTTGCTTGAAAATGGCTTTAGCCGTGTTTAGTGACCAGATCTGAATAGCCAGGTACTTCCCAACCTTCCTCTTCCCCACCTCCTTCCCCTCTCCACTACCTTCAGCCTCACAACATACCCCAATTGGGGATACCACAGTCTCACTGTCTCCAGGCGGGAGCAGTTGAGATTCTTGTGCGGTATTCACTATAAAAAAAAAAAAAAAAATGTTATTTTTTTTTTTTTTATTTATTTTTTTTTTTTTTATTTTTTTTTTATTTTATTTTTTAGCATATAAAATATAATGTACATTTAGATGATGTATTAATTTGCTTACATGTTCATATTCAAATATGTTAATACCACTCTTCCATGGAAGCGTTAGCTTGTGTCTGGAAGAGTAGTGTACATTTTTTAATGCTATATTTAAGTTCTTAAATTACAATGTGAATGTAAAAAACAATAAGTTGTAAGTTCGGTGATATGTGATTATAAGTATTTATCTACTATCAAAACAATTTTACTGTTTGGATAATGTGTCCAGAATTATTGTAATTAGTTGCTAAAAACAATACAAAATTTAACTTATTTGAAGAATGGAGTATCACTTGGAAACTGAGTTATAAGTAGATTAGATTAGTCGGAAACTGTTTTTTTTTTTTTTTTTTTGAGATTATCTTTAAAATATTTTTTTACAGTGTTTATTAATTGGATTTTATCATTTATTTTTCTAATTTCATCCGGTAATCGGTTGAAAATAAGTCTTCCTTGATAAGTATAATAATTTTGTGCAAAGGAAGTGTTTAATTTTGGGCATGAAAAAATATATTTATGTCTAGTACGGTTTTCAGTTATAAATTGATATTTTTCTTTTTCTTTTATAATTTGAATCAATGCATTTCTATTGTATAGATCTTTGAAAGATGGTACTTGGAATTCCTTAAATAATTGATCCGTTGGGTAGTCAGAAGGTTTTTTTAATATGATTTTAATTATTAGCCTCTGCACAACTTCAATTGGGGAAAGATTAGTTTTGTATGCGGATCCCCAGCTAATGATAGCATATTGTAAAGTTGATTGAACCAAAGCGTAATATATTAGATATAAGTTTTTTACAGATAAAAAATTTCTGATTCTTAAAAATATATAAATCAATTTTCTAATTTTTTTTATTTATTTTTTATTTTTTTTTATTTTTTTATTTTTTTATTTTTTTATTTTTTATTTTATTTTTTATTTTTTTTTTTATTTTCATTTTTTTTTTTTTTTTTTTGGATCTATATATACAGCTGTTCATAGTATGTAGATTATGTTTAAGATAAATAATAGTTTTGATAAATAGGTAGGTATATTTTTCTACGGACCACACGCCACTGTTAAGAATAATATTGTGGTATTATTTTTTGTCTCAAAACAATGTTTTGTTATTTTTTTTTAATGTTTGTGTTTGGTTATGTGTTATAATGTTTTGAGTAAATTGAATACCTTGTTGTTTGATCCAGTCTTTGATGTATTTTTTGTGAATCTCTTTGTAGTTAGTAGTTGCTTCAGTGTGGTGGGCATGTAGTTATATAGTTTGGTTGCGTAGTTCTTAAAGTTTCTTTGCCCGTATGAGGTATGAGTTATCGGTATGTTTAATGTTTTTTTGTGTGGAGGCCCTGGTTTTACTTTAATTGAGGTTGCATTTGAAATGTGAAGTTTATGTTGGAAAAAGATAGTAGTACAGATTATAGTAATAATAGTAGCATCTAAGAGAAAGTTGTGATTTGATTATTAGTCATTATATGAATAAGACTGAATTAAAAATATAAAACTGTTAGGAGTAAGTGTAAAATTTAACAAAACTATTAAATTATGCCAATTATTTAAAGATGAATCTAAGAAAACAGATTACTAATTACTTAGACAATAGAAAACTTAATTAATACAAAAGAATTAATTTCTGGTGCTTAATGTAAGAAATGTTAAATAAAAGTTGATTTTTACCCAAAAATCTGTAGTTTCAATTTTACCTTATAACTTATAAAATCTGTAGTTTCAATTTGATTTTAAAACTTATAACATTATTTCAAAGATGCGGGATCCCGCGGGATCCGCGCGGGATTGAGCAATCCCGCATATCAATCCCGCGGGATTGAATAAGCTGCGGGATTGCAATCCCTAGCGACCGTGCATTATTAAAAGTTAGATCTCTCTTTCTGTAATGCGAATATTTGTGATTTCTTTTACGTTAGAAACGGAGAGAAATAATGCTTCTCATTGTTTTAGAATTATATGAGCTAGGTTGTTCAGATATTTTACAAACCTGATCAAAAGCGACGGTTAAATTTTGCGACTATTTGTGACGTAATCCACATTTAATTTTAAAATAAAATTGTATGAAAGTGATAAAAAATGAGGTGACAGTTTTATTACAAATTTTGTTTAGAAAAGGAATCTGTTAAAATTTGAAGTTTATTCTATTTTAATTACTTTAATTCAAAAATTCGCGGGTATGCATTTTTTAACCAATTTAAATTTTCAATATTAAAATTTTAATATTTAGAAAAGAAAATGTTGATTTCTAATAAACATATCGGAAAGATAATTTTATCTAAATTTTAGAACAATTTTTATTTTTGCAAAAGCGTTAAAAAAAACCAATAAATAGGAACATTTAAAATGCATGGGAAGAACCAGGAATTTTGCGCGCAAACTTTGACAGGCAAAAGTTGACAGAAAATTATTTTCTTATTATTCGAAGGGTTAAATAACTAATGTACAAAGAAAATAAAACCTTTCAAAACAAAAGGTAGAAATTGTTACATAGTTAATGGCCAAGAAATACAAAAAAATAGTGTTATCTTCTTCAATAATTTTTTTTTTGTATTTTTTATTTATTTATTTTGTTGTATAGCCATCACTTCAACGCTTAAATTTAATAACGCTTAAAACTAACCTTTTTAATTTAAAAACATTTCACCTTCGCCTTCACGGCCCGCTACATTGTAAATAACTACTTGTGTAAAAATATAAGCAAATTCATATTTTAAGCTTTTGTAAAGGGCATTTAATGGAAATCTCCAGTCCTAAAGAGTCCTAAATTCTCTAATCTTTCAAAATAAATATTAATTCAATTTTGGCATTAATCTTCTTATAAATGTAAAACCAACAGTAATGAGGGTAGTAAAGGTAAATCATGCAATATCCAGTGTTTTAAATATAACGTCCTCCACGTGCAAAGCCGTATCATCCCCAAGCATAAACTTTCTAATGAAGTGAGTCTATCGGAAGTGACCTACCAGGTAAGTGTGTTTCTGTATCTATTTGTAAATAATAAAATTAGATAGAGCCTAAGAATACATAATAAATTGTAAAGCGCCCTTGAGGTGAGTTTTCACAAAAAGGGTTACACATTATCCAATTATTATTATTATTTATATTTAACTCGAATTGAACTTGGTCTTTTAAAATACTTTCGGTACAATGCCCCCAGACAAAAAATATTATTTATGTCACACAATATTATTTTTGACACTTTCTCCGTATCAAATGATTTGACCTAATGGCACAAAAAAGCATTTTGGAGTTCAAACATTGATAACAGTGATAACTGAGGTTTCTGGTTAAATTCTGTATAGATACTTCTCTCTACACTATCTACCATCCCAGGGCCGGGCAAACTACGGCCAGCTAAGTACTTATTTGAGGCCCGCGGCTTCCAGGGATTGTCAAGTATGACCAATATGGGGTAATGTTACCTATTCACAAATTAAAGAAACACTAGTTTAAAAAATGTTTTCCTGGTTATAATAGAAGAACTGTCATATAAAAATATGTCATCAACGACACAAACTATCACTAACTAGAATCATAGGATAAATAGTAGTGGTTCCAGAACGGTCCCCTGGGGTACACATTTTAGATCAGTTTGCAATCAAGTTTAGTGGGTGCATGACTTTGTTTCTTCTCACGGCATTCCTCTGTTACGTTTTTCTAAACTTCTCCCCATTTCTCATAAACCATTCATGTAGATATTGTAGAATACTAGCTGAAGTCCCCGGCGATGTCCGGGCTCTACACACGGTTTTCGAAATCAAATGACAGTGACCTTCTTTTGCATACAAATAAAATCCACACCGCCCACTCGCCAGCCCGCTCGTCCTACATTCTCCTATACAGACATTCTCCTTTAAATATTACATACATCAACAAATTTACATAAAACCTCGACAAATTATATACCTTAACCACTCTATCTATTGGTGAAAACCGCATGAAAATCCGTTTTTGTGGCTTTTTAGTTTATTGTGAACAGACAGACGCAGCGGAGGACTTAAATTTTTTGTATGTAGAGATAAACATAGTAAAAATAGAGGTAGCAACCGAGCTCTCAGCGGAAAGACAGTATTTTATAATGAAATATTTCTTCAACTTCTGATGTCAAACCTACCGGTAGATCTACCGAATTAAAAAAAACTAAAAAAAAAAAAAAAAACCGAATTAACAATTAAAAAAATACATTATTTATAAATTTAGTATAAATATATATTTTTAATTTTGGTGAAATCGTCGCTTTGTAAATTACTTGAATAAACGCTTGATTGCTGCTTATTATTTTCGTTAAAATAGCCGATCGTGGTACCTACTTGGAGAATATTAAATATTATGACTTCTGTTTGTTGCATATGGCCTAATTGATAATTACCACTGTCAATTGAAATTCGAACCTACATTTTGTAATATCACGATCAATGATTTGTAAGAAAAAAAAACATTGCAAAGATTTCGGTTCGCAGAAAGTAAAAAAAAAAATATTAAGAGGAGATGCGAGATATCTCTTGTTATACTGTGAAACTACTAAATATTCTAAATAAGCCTTGTGTTACCCCGAAGATTGTAACAAGTGGGAGCTTTTAAAGAAAAATCAAAAAAAAAAATTTATGATATCTCTTAAAATTGGCCACATTTTGGGCCCTCGCGGCTTTCGGAATTTGGCCTAAACGTGACCAAAAACGCAAAAGTACGAGTATCTTTTAGGACTCCCTACTTTAGGTTTGAAAGCCCTGTACTATTCCATGTATGTATGTTCTTATCAGTTCCTTGTTCCGTGCTTATGTTATGAACTTTGTTGTGAACTTTGTTGTTTTAAGTTGTTCTTTGAAAGATATTTCGTATTATCTGTGCACCATAATACTTAAATTTTAATCACGACAAAACACGAACAGGAATTTTTATGATATGAACTCAACAAAATTCAAAAGTAATTTTAAAAAATTCCACCAAATAGATGTACGTAATATGTTAGGTACAAATCTGAACTTTGAAGCATTGATATGCATTACTATTTCATATGATCGCAGAGAAAAATGATAAAAATTGTCCAAGTTTTTAGCACTAGGCTAATTTTTTTGGTTTTCGGAACAACTCTTATAGGTCTCACAGAAGGTCTCTATCATGGCTAGAATTTTGATCTAAACGGCGCGGGTAGAGCATGCAATACCGCAGTATATATTCAATACCGCGATATTGCGGTATCGGTTGTGAAATTAGTAACGAAGACCATATATCTTCTGAATTTACGAAAGCTTTAAATGGTAATCCATCTTTTGCCACCACACGGGACACTTTCATAGAAAAAGAATCAGTTTTTTTCGAAATAGTGTTATATCTTCCTTTTTTTCGCCGGTAATTGTAGTTTTTCGATGTGGTCATTTTCGTCAATTAATGTTGAGGTTGTAGCTGCTACCTCGGTAGATCGGCTGCGGCTCGTAGTTGGTGTTGCGCTAGGACAATCAACCTCTTCTGATATCTCATTGGAGTTAACATTTTTAGCTCCAATGCCGTGCTTAGTGCGTAAATGAGTAAGTAGTCCACTTGTTGATCGTTAGTTTTAATAATAACTGGACAGAGTTTACACTTCGCTGATTGACGATCTACAGGTACCAAGAAATGTTTCCACACTATATTAGAACTTTTGAAGTCTTTAAATTCAATACCATCAGTTGTAGTATTCATTTTTACAAAAAAAACAGTTTTTATATACGAATACAAGTATAATACGTTAATATATTAGTCAAAATAATTATTTTTCACGCTTTCACGTAGTAAATAAATAAAATAGGACAGATTAGTCTCCCACTTGTCCGACTTGCATTGCGAGAGAGACTGAGACTGAGTAAGACTACAAACAAACTTTAATTTGCTGTAAGGAATTCGGGAATTCCCCGACGCATTGTTTGTAGCAGGGATTTCCCTCGCACGGTTCATTTTAATACCGCGAAATTCGCATTTCTAATCTCGCTTTTGCGGTACTGAAAAACTTCACGAAATTGCGGTAACGATATAACTGTATTGCATGCTCTGGGCGTGGCGCTAGACAGAGAAAACACCACGCTTTGTATTTGAATCCAAAAGTTTACCGCAAAACGATTAAAATGTTTAAAATTAAAAGTTTCTAAAGCAATTTTTATTAATTATTTTTACCTGAAAAGACAAAAAAGTGATTCGACGATAACGTTTAAAATTTATTTGCCTAATAAACAATGTATGTTTTTTTTTATTTGTTTTCGTTATCAGTGATTATATTTTGAAAAAAAACGAAAGGTGGGTCATTTTTAAAACCTTTTTTATGTTTGCATTTAACATTTTAAATCGTATTTCATCACATTTTAAAAATCGTTCTTAGTTTTCGGATGCGTTCAGAAATATTCCATTTATTTGGATTGTTAATAATAAAAATAAAAATTGTTAAATAAATAAAAATAATGCAAATAAAATTCGCTCAATATGTTTTAATTGTAATAAATTACACTTCGTTGTGTAAATCATTTCTTTAAAATTAATTAATAATTCTATAATACTTAATTATTATTGTTATCAGCAATTTAGTCACTCCCGGAACGTGACCGATTGATTAGACCCTGTATAGAGAGTGGTGGCACTGTGTGACCTGAATAACAATACAGATATCGGTCGCTTCGGGAGATGCGCCGCTGTCTTGTGTGAAATACTAAGCAATACACTTTAAATATTATTTTGTCTCGCAATACTTGTCTAAGGATGCAGGGGAATATTGTTAAGTGATTTTTTTTGCAATTGTTAAAAAAAAGCATTCGGAAAATTTGCAGTATTCAGATGATTGAAATAAAACTTCGTTTCAACTTAATTACATTGAGAAATTACTATTTACGTCGGGGAGAAGGAAAAATATGCATTAAAATTCAAATTACGTAAAAATTATTACCAAAGCCTAATTTCTCGTTTTCGGTTGATGCCATGTTTTTTTAAATATTTATTTATCTATAAAAAAGTATATGTATATTGGGTTTTTTTATGCCTGTCTCACTAGGATATACCTGTGTCGAGACAGGCGTACAAGTATATAAATGAATGTATTTAAAGTAAAATGCATAATAATACGAATCGAAATTCAAACAGAGAGGTGATTGGAAGGGTGGGAAAATCTTTTAAAGAGAGTTTTCTTATAATTGTTGGAGGTGATGAAGTAAAGAAGTAAATTCTGTCTAATCTATTCATGGAGTTAAATTCGACAGGATTCTATTATTTCAATTTATTTTATATGGGTAAGGTCGTATGTGAATAGTTATTTATGTCTATGTGTGATTTAATTTACAGAATTGTAATGGTGTGGCGTCCAATACTTATAATCCAATTTTTTATGTCTTGTTTGAATTTTGTCAAGGAGTCAGTTTGTCTGATCGTAGCTGGTAGTGTATTGTATAGTTTGCAAGCTATGTATTTAGAGTGTCTTTGTCCAAAGGAGGTTTTGGAAAAAGGAGTTTGGAGAAGTTCTTTGTTATTGGCTCGGGTATCGTGTATTGTTTGTGTTGCTTTGTATAGTGTTTTATTGTTTTTGTGTAAATTAACTAAGATGGTTCTTGAGTTTCTGTTTTATGTCCATAACGTTGAAGGTATTGAAGATCGCATCAGTGCTGGTAGTAAGCGGCAAGTTCAAAGTTGTTTGTAAAAATATCCCCCGTCCTCGGTGACACATGAAATTTGATGGTAGTGGCTGTATAAATTATTGCCATTACACAATAATCTATACAAATTATTAGATAGGTAATGTAGTGAATTTCTCATAGTAGGTTTTATAGGCGTTTTAGAAGTAATTGAATTGTTCGCCTTCACTGATACATATCCCATGTACTCTACCGCCTTACTTTTTTTCTTTTTTTACATTAGCTCCACACAGGAGGCCCCGAGGAAAATAATTCCCCTCAGGGCCTATGTTATCTTTTTGTATCTGCCGAGACAAAAATTGTTACAATAAAAATTCACTGCAGTATTAATAGTTTCAACATGAATCTATTTGTCCAAAAATTATCGAAAAATAATATACCTATGCAACATGCACAAATATAATTTCCTCACTATAATAACTCTTTTAATTACTACTTACATCGATTTTAGATAATTTTAAAATGCACGCTTTTATATTCCTTCATATACTATGATTTTAAAATTCTTTTACATCTTTACTACTCTTTTATGTTATTTTATACTCATGTTTATTCCTTGATACCATGTTATTTATATTTTTTGATATTATTTTATAATCCTTTATCTTATTGCTTCTAAATTGATATTGCAATATATATCATGTAAAATCGACCACCATAACAAGGGCATGAGCCTAGTATGGTGGTCGAAAAATCCACAAATGATGTAACAATTCAAAACAATGAATAATGAAAAATTAAACATTAAATTTTAAGAATTAAAAAGAAAAATGATATTTAAAAAAAAAAAAAACTGATTTTATATTTGACAAAATAAGACATGATTTTGGATTTTCACGACCAAAAGTATTATAATGAATTTTCAGGGTATTATGCAGTATTGCGCTACCTCCTTCTTTAATCCGGAAGGGGGCTAACCGACGAGGTAGTGCAACACTGCATAAAACCCCAAAAAAGAAACCATCATAATTGACGAAATTAGTTTTTATGCTAGTTTTTTTCATTACTTTTGTAGACTATACATGTAAAAAAAGTAGTAGACTGTGCATGGGGTGTCCGGGGGTAAAATGCATAAACTTCGGGAGGTTATTCTACATGATAGTATCTACATGTAAAAAGAGATACATAACTTTATTCGAAATTTCAACGTTTCAAGTTGGTTTTCGGGTAAAAAAAATCGAATTGTTTGCATGGAAAAAATAATATTCTTCTACAGAATAATATTTTTGTTAAGGAAAACAATGGAATTTAGAAAAAAGTTATTTATGCACGATGAAGTTTGTGCAATTTACCCCCGACCCTCCTGTATATATCTCATTTTACAGAATTTCTCAATTTGGCAGGCGGGGATGGGTACCACCGCCCCGGGAACCATTTATTGGATAACCAACACTCCTGCCATAGGTCATCCCAAGTGGTTCGCTACGTTAGGTGATTTAGCAGGGGTGCCCGGGTTCTTGGTGCGAGGTTTGTTTAGGTATTGATTGCGAATGCGTTTGCTCACCTCCTGCACATCGGATCGGGAGAGACGGTTCAAGGCAGACATAATCTAGTCCTCTCTAGCCGACCCATCGCATTGCACCGCAGTGGGAGGCATAAATTCATACGTCCATCACTCCTGGACACAGTGACCTCCAGTTTCCTACGCACCCCTCATACCTTTTTCTTTACCAGAACTTCCTTTCCTTCCTTTCTAAAAAGACCCTCCGTACAGTATCCCCAAGGATGACATGGGTTATGAGGGATTTTTTTTCCTCTGGACTTCATGTGTGGAGATAATGTAAAAAAATCATTCTTTTCTAAAATGGTTTCATTGTAAGTTTCCAATTTTACTTTATTCCAAAATGACCTGGAAAGAATCTCTTACTTGTGATCTGCCCAAAGATATTCAAATACAGAATAGATATGCTATGGTGTCCGCGCAACTGTCGCCGGACTACGCGCTAATTAGCGTAGTTTTCATACAAAAAGAATTTGTTCATTTCGTTGATTTTTTGAAAATGTGCATTAATATTGGTTAACAATATATTTTGAATAAGGAAAGAATTAAGAAGAATAAGAAGAAATTAACATTCGTTTGGTTTATTCGTTAATTATTTGTTCTTTTAGTTTATTTGTTAATTGGTAAACAATATCGGCGACACCCGGAAGCGCAGACCCACATAGTAAAAACAGCAGATAGCACATCTACTTTTATTTCAATATCTTTGGATCTGCCGAAAGAAACCATTAATTTATTCTGAATGCAATTATTAATGTTCTCCAAAATGACCTTGAAAAAAATTACGTCTTTGCGATTCTTTAAATGACATTAAGAAACCATCCCTTCGTTCAGAATGCAATTATTAATGTTCTTAAAAGTTGTCTTGACAGAAGCTCATTCCTGTGATCTCTTGAACGAAACCATTCCTTTGTTAAGAACTAAATATGCAATTTGGCTGTCCTGAAACGGGAGTCCTTCCCAGTTGGATAGACAAAGCATCATTATATGTAATAAATATAAAAATAATATATTTAAAAAATAAAAAAAATCACCCTTATCATTTTTCCCTGCAGTTCTGAATATAATATTCTATCCCCGCAATATACACATAAACACAGTTCCCCATAGAGTGCACTTTTGTCAGAAGGAATAGTCTAGCGAGAAATGTACTTGAGCACCGAGCTGCTTTACAGTGCACCCGGTGAGTGCAGTTTTCAAGTGCGTTCAAAGTGCATAATTTGAACAGCAAGTAAGGGCTTGGCTAAATATGTGGATTCAAGTGTGCTAACTACCTTAGTGGGAAGTTTCCTGAGCTAGACTTAGCATGAATAGTGTAAAGTGATTGTGGATTAAATTTTGTGCTGCAATATGATTAGCGTAAGTGGATTAATAATATTTCTTTGAAAACATTTGTTATCATACAATGAGGACTTGCAGATTTTTTCTCTCTGTGAACATGCTGGATGAAGAACTTTTTTTACGTTAAATCCACACAGGAGGCCCTGAGGATAATAATTTCCCTCAGGGCCTATGCCATCTGAGATGCTGTGTGGAGGGTCTTTTTGGGGATAGGAAGGAATGAAAATTGATCTTGAAGAGACCCTTGTAGGAAGGAGGAAAGACAGAGGTCCCCAAATCGTTCCACAGCCGAGCTTTTGAACACAAGAACGAGTCGAAGAAGCGACCCGTTCTCAATTATTTCTGGCTTTTACCCTTCAAGGGTGTTCTAGGCCATCATTTATAATTACAGAGAAACTGACAAATGTCAACCGTGTACAAATGTTGGGCACCCGGCACGCGAAGGGATCAATGACGCTAGTTCCTCAGATCATATTCTATTGTAATACCGGTAAACCAAGGATAGCATTCTCACCCGACGCCTGTGCTCTAAAGATTGCAATCCGTCTGTTAACCACTGGAGCGATCACGCGAAATAAATAAATTTGCTTCGATTGCTTGAGATTTCCCAGATGGCCATTTTTTAATTTTTTCGTCAACATTCAAAAAATCATACCTTCGAATTTTGACATGAAGACATAAAAACTTATTGTAGTTCTGTATAGCCAATAAAATAACCTGTATTTTACCGTTTATTTTATATTTGTAAAATTTATGAAAAAATTATAAAAAAATCGTAAAGTTTATAATCGCGCGAATCCTGGGTGTTTTTTACTTTAAATTGCCGTGAGGGGTACTTATTCGGGTCAACATAGAATATTTTCGGTTTCTGTATGTTGTCTGTGGTATACTTGACAATTAATTGTGCATATTTATGGAAAAAATACTTAATTTTATCCTTAAACAGCTGTTCAAAAATTCGGCGGGAAAAAAATATTTTAAAAATTTATTTTTAACATTGTTCTAAAATAGTCTACAAAGTTCGGATTTGCAACATCTATGGTCATAATAGATAAAGCATTTCAATAGCTTTATGTTAAAATAAACGGCTGACCCAGGAAATGTTTTAAATAATTACAATAAATTTTTTACGAATGATAGGAAAATGTGGTCCATTTTTGGACCGAAATCAATCGCAGAAAAATAAAAGTGGTCCATTTTTCGACCGAAATCGCTCCAGTGGGATGGGAGATTTTATCAAACGAACCGCCCATTTCTGCACAGAGTCGAGGGTATTTTTCAGGTATTTTGGAGCTCCAGACCACAGATGGCTGCCAAATTCAACCGTGGGGCGCACTTGTGATTTATACAGAGTTAGCAGTTGTGTACTATTAAAGTATCTGCGGGCCCTGTACAGTACGCCCAGTTTTTGGGAGGCTAACTTTACTCTAGCTTCGATGGTGCCCCCATATCTAAGACCTGAATGGATTGTTATGTATATCGAGTCATACATGCTTGAAATTTCATATAGTTACCATTGAACGGGGAAGATAATACTAGTACACCTAAATGAATCATGAAACAGAATAAGACACAGAAAAAATTAATAAGGTAATGGTCGCAATCCTTATAAACCGGTTAGACAAATTCATATAATTCGTATATGGCCCCAATTCATATAAAAGGGCGGGTGAAATGCAGATCCCGCCAATGTGGGGGATTTTAATAAAAATGCACTTTCTAGATGAGAAAAGTGTGGAAAAGTTGAATAAAAAAGAAATTAAGGTGCGCTTGGAAAAATTGAGGGAGATACAGCCGTTTAAAGAATGAATAAAATGACACTTCGTGAACTTATACTACGCCATTTTGTTACTATTATGTTGGTATCTCAGACTTGCTATGATCGAAGGTTGATACGATTGTAGCCAACTTCGTGTGACATATAAAACGCGTAATTATGAAAAACAGAATTAATAATGGTCACAAACCATGTAACACAAACCTGGCGTAGCCGCTAAACTACTTGAAAACTGGGATGTTTTTCTTGCGTTGACGCGAGTAGGCGTTATAAAGGGGCACAAACTGTGTTACATAAACCATGTTTTTAGAGGACGATTACGAGTGCTACTAACTTTAAGGTTACAAAATGGCTGACAGTATCGGTTCATAAAGTGACATTTTATTCATACTTTAAACGGCTGTATCTCCCTCAATTTTGCCGAGCGCACCTTAATTTCTTTTTTATTCAACTTTTCCACACTTTTCTCATCTAGAAAGTGCATTTTTATTAAAAATCCCCCACATTGGCGGGATCTGCATTCCTCCCAAAAGGTCTAAATTAGCACTTAGCAAATATCCAAATCTTTACCAACTTCCACTTAGCTGAGTCAACTCAAAAGGTATTTAAAATTATTGATTACAGTCATCGATGTATAGTGATATGCTTGGTCGAAGATTACAGTTCACAAATTATTTCGCAGTCTTTGTGTACGACCACATAGCATATCATCGATTGTAAATAGGTAGGTAAAGACTACAAATCACAAAATGAAAACTTTGCAAGAGACGTTAAGGCAAGGATCATACTGAGCAGACGCAACGCAACGTTCCTGTCCCGTTCACACTGGCCGACGTACGTACGCGTCGCTGTGACCACGTGACAAGGGGTCTCTGGTTGTGCGCAGGCGCGTTTGATTTGACATTTATTTTTTAGGTTATGTTTATGTGATTCTCTTCTCAGCAGATGACGGCTTTGCCATATCTTGAAAGTGAATTTGAAGATGATTTGCTACGATTATTATTATTATTATATCAATATTCTCGTAAAAAGAAAAAAAGTGAGAAGTATTTGGGTCCACAACATTAACAAACAAAGACAAATGTTTGGAGAGTTCCATACTTTAGTAAAGGAACTAGAATCTGATGACGGACGATTCTTCATGTACTTCCGTATGAGTAAAGTGGTATTTGAAGAGCTTCACAGCATAATTGAATATGACATAAAAAAAGAAAACACGTCTTCGAAAGTCAATTGGGATCAGAGAAAGACTGGCAGTGTGTCTAAAGTTTGATTGACATTCATTATAGGGGTACAATATTGAAAATCATGCCATGAATGGCTGAAATTTCTTCCTAAGTTGCACTGCGTATGCAGAATCTCTATAATCCTGTAATTTGATTTTATAAATAACTTCGTGCCGTCTAAAATCTTCAATAAACTGTTCGTCATCCATTTTTGAATAATATCTGTCAAAAAAACAACCATAGATATAGCGAAACAACGTTAGATGCTCAGATAACACCAAAAAGATGTAAAATCATCTCGTAGTAGGCGTGACCATACCCCCTCCACCTTCCACATGGCCCACGCCGATCTGGCTGTGGCAGATCAACGTCGCGTAGGGGGCGTCGGTTTGCGTTGCGTGGAGCTAGTCTGATTCTAAAGCACCCGTTTCCATAGAAAATGTGTGGATGGTAAGCAGTCCAGATATGGAAATGGTGACGTCTACCCACGTGGCGTAGCGTTGCGTGGGCTTAGTGTGGTTTTACCTTAAAATGAATGTTTACGAATTCTAATTTAAAACTAATTTAAAAGCTTGAAATATATATCGGAAATCAAATTTCAGGATCTCTGTCTTACCGGAACTGCGCCTTAACCAAGTCCACCACTAGGACCTATTTCAAATTCATAATTAGCAATATTATCTTCAACTTATTTTTTAACACACAAAATAAAAAAGGTAATGGTTACAACTGTGAATCGAACCCGGGATATCTGTTTTACCGATATAGAGCCTTAACCAATTTGACCATTAGGACCTTATCATTTTTGTATCGATCTCCATATTTCAAATTGCGAATTAACAATATCATCTTCAAATAATTTTTTTTCCCATGTTTCGGCTGCTATCTTTTTACATTATTACAATTATTATTTTTCTATTTATTTAATTGGTGTTTATAACATTACAACATTTAGGCGATGCATCACGCCGTGTAAAATTCGAGATCAGACCGCTAACAATAACACTCCTTATGTAGATAGCGATATGGTTTAAATTCCCGTATTGATTCAATCAAGAAAAAACGTCTCCAAAAAGCGAGTTTTATTTTAGGAAAACAAACAAAAAAATCTAAATTTTATTTCATTTTGCGTAGCACAGGCATATGTATTTAAATGTTTATTAATTTTTGGAGATCGCTGGCAACGGTTAATATTCACTTTAAAAAAAAAAAAACCTTTTGATTCACCTTAACTACATTAAAAGGCAACTATTTGCATTGGGGGAAGTGGAAAATATTTCATTCTAAATTTCGATTACGTAAAATTAAAATTAGCTTTCGTCTTGTGAGATTGTACGCCATTAGCTATTATTAGCTCATTCGCTGTCACTTTGGTATGTTGGTATTCCTGATACACTTGAATGTATAACGAACGGCTAGAAGATTTTGAAGGTACGGGGCACTTTCTTTTGAATTACAAACCATGTTACACAAACCTAGCGTAGCCGCTAAACTACTTGAAAACTGGGATGTTTTTCTTGCCTTGACGCGAGTAGGCGTTATAAAGGGGCACTTTCTTTTGTATCACAAACCATGTTACACAAACCTAGAAATCCCATGAAGTCTGCTACCCTTTGCTCTAGCATCTTTACGTACAGCAACAAGAATACCAACATAAAAAAATGACATTTGAAAATAATGTTTGAAAATGGACGGTCTCGTTTCACAGAATGAAAGCTAATTTTAATTTTACGTAATCGAAATTTAGAATGAAATATTTTCCACTTCCCCCAATGCAAATAGTTGTCTTTTAATGTAATTAAGGTGAATCAAAGATTTTTTTTAAAAAGTGCGTATTAACCATTGCCAGCGTTCTCAAAAATTTACCAAATGTTTTACTATCATTTTTAAAAGAATTTAACTTTCCTCACCGTACAATAAAACCATAACCGAAAATAATTTTATGGATTCGGGAGATTTTGAATTTTAAAGCAGTTTTTATAGGTCTGATACATATTTTCTGGGCTTATAAAAAGAGTTAATTGTGTGTTGCACCACCAGTGTTTAAAAAGCATCCAAAATTATTTTGTTATTAGTTTTTGGTATTATGCCGTGTTACGCTACGTCCTTCTTTAGCTAACGTTTCGGACAGCGTTGCAGTGTCCATCATCAGGGCAGATGTGTAATAGTTAGGGGTGATGTTTGTACTAATCTACTTAGGAGCGATACCGTGTCCCCAGCTCCACTCCTCTACGAGCTAGCGCTACAATATTATACTTCAACATGTTTTTTTGGGTTTAGCCTTGATGTAACCGTCAATTACCGGATACCAAGAACTATTGAGCTTAGCTCCGTCGTCTCTATTAATATTTATAGGATTTTTGTGAATTTCAATTGCCTCCGTAATCAGGCGTGCTCTATGAGTTTTGGGTTTTCCCAGGACCTCAGGGACAAATCCAAAGTAATGGCCGGTTTCGATTAAGTGCTCGGCGATTGCCGATTTGTCAGGGTGGCCAAGTTTACAGGCACGAAAGTGTTCTGATATCCTTTTGGAGGTCGTCCGCTCTGTTTGGCCTACATAAACCTTGTCACATCCAGAACAGCTGAGTTTGTATACTCCATTTGTTTCCAGAGGAAACTTGGTCTTTGCAGGCCTCAAAAAGTCTCGTATTTTTGTCGTGGTTGTTTGTTTGGTTTGGTGGTGTCGTAACCAGCATCCAAAATATTTCTAAACCATAAAATTTTCAAACCAAAATTACATGATTTTGCAATTAACCATAATTGAGTAACATTATACTTTACCTAATTTGTTGTAACAGTGTTGTAGGTACGGTTATTACCTCAATGTATGCCGATTTCAAAGAACACATCGAATTTGTCCGATCCACCGTATTCAACGTTTTTGAATCTCAAAGATTTTTGAAAAATCTTTGAGATTTGATGACAACCACCAGTAAAATATAATGTGCATAATCTATACATACGAGTAAATAAAAATCAAATATGTTTGCTTGAGTATATGAGTTGTCTATGCGTTGCTAAACCATTCATCCGATTGCGATAAAACTTTGGGGATTTGATGTGCGCATGCCCGCGATGGTTCTATATTTAATAGTGAGCTCTGGCATTATGATATTTGTATAAAAAAATGCAATGGGTGTTACGCAAGCTGTTTGAAAACTGAATGTACGGGGACTGAATGTTTGGAATGCGGAAGGGGCGAGGGGAACTCGGGAGAGGGGAGTGGGGAGAGGGAAGACGGAGTGGGAACGCGTGAGGTGAAGGGGACGCGGGAGAGGAACGGGACGAATGAGAAAGGTCACGCAGGTAGAAATAATTTACTTATTAAGTGGCATAGCAACGCGTGCCGGCAACTCGCTAGTTTAATATATATAATTATAGATTTTGAATGTTACCTCCACACGAATGATTTTGTTGGAAGGGTTGGGCGTAGAGCCCGGAAATTCATTCCACAGTCGATAGATATGCAAAACAATTTCTACTGAAGATAAATACGCTGAACCCTTGGTTTACCATCACTATAACTTCCGCTCATCTCGGAGTAGTTCCTGCTCCACAGATCAGTGTAGACGGGAACTAGGTACCCACAACCGACGGTTAATGAGGAAGTTGTTGGAACATTTTGTCAACGCACTCCCATATACTTCGTTCGGTCATTACTACTGTTCTGGCTTGTTGTCGTTGAATGTTTGAATTGAAAACATCAAGAGGATTAGATAGCCGAATGAAGCACTTTTGAAAATTGTGTAAAACCAGTGAAATTTTCGTTTTGTTTTATGTATTTATATTACACGCTTATACAGGTTTTTACAAACTTGTGACATACATTATAATTTTGTAGAACAGTAATCATGATGTAAAATATGCTATTAACTCCTCAGGCCTCGAGCCTTTAGTCGGAAGGTCAAAGTATTTCCCCTTCGCAATAAAATTCAAATAAATGGAATATTTCTGAACGCATCCGAAAACTAAAGACTGTTTTAGAAAGTTGGTGAAATACGCTTTTAAATTTTATAATTTTGAATGCAAACATAAAATTGTTTAAAACTGGCTCACCTTACGTTTTTTCAAACTAAAATTACCGGTATCAACAAAATAAAAGCATACACATATTTTATTAGGCAATGCTTTATAAAAGTTACCGTCAATTCACTTTTTTATATTCCATTTAAAAATAATTAATACAAAATTCCGAAAGTTTCATAATTTCTTTTCGAATTACGGTCCGAAATTTTGGTTTCATAAAGGTATACATTTTAATTATTTTCTGGTTAAATTTTCGATTTGAATATAACATCGTTTAGATCACATTTCTAATCATGATAGTGATAAGAGATACACAACGATTTCTATGAGACTTATATGAGTTGTTCCGAAATGGGAACAAATTGGCCAGGAGGTCTAAATTATATAGAACCCAAGCAGAAGAATAGCATTATGCTAATATTGGTTAATATTATTCAGGTATGTTATTACAGCCTTCTTATATTGTCAACTGTGAGCAATCTAGTTTCAAGCAAGCATCTAAATTATTTGGTCCTGATATTGTAGTTGCAATTAAAACGGTTTTTAGATCGAGTAATTCTTGTTGGTATATGTAAGGAATCAGGCTTAGTAAATCAGGCCTGTCTACAATACAATTAACAATTTTTTAATTAACAGTCAAGTTGGAAACAAGTCTTCTATCTGAGAGTTCTAGGACATCTAGGAATTAAACCCAGGAACTTAGCATGGGTTGATTTAATAATTGCGACCGTGTTGTTTTCTAAATTATCTATTCAAATTTTCATTTAAGAATCGCTAATATTGTTCGTATGATTAAATATTACATTTTGATGTATTACTCATTAAGTTACTCAAAAAAATGGGCGTGCAGTTAGCACGCGGTAGAAGCAAAAAAATAGCAAAACGATCTCAACCAACGAAGAACCAAGGAGCCATGAAAAGTAAGGTCATAATCAAAGCGGCCAACGAGCGTAGACCTAGCGTCATTTCCGTTTTATATCTCAACCAATAAGAGCTTTGATAGGAGTTTGATGCTTCGCAGGTGCTGTAATGCGTCATTTCCGTTTCATACATATAGAAGTATGGCGGTACCTACATTCCTCAAATAACTTTACAGCCATAAAAGTATTTTCTAGGCGTGCAACACCGAACAATGAAAACGAGGTGATTAGCACTTTTTGAGCAAACCCATTTTCATTCTCGATGGTGATACGTTTCTGGATGGTAATTCTTTATATTTGCTTAATCGTACTAAATTGTTGTCGCAAAGTTAAATTAAATAAATGACTAAATGTTATACCACGTAGTTAATATTATTTCTATATATTACCTTCTGTGATTAGTGAGTTAAAATCATAACCTGGACTAGATGCGAGGTAAGTATCTTCAAAACGAGCGTCTAGTTCAGGAACCATGATAGAAGTTTCACTTTAAAAAATATTAATCTTTGAGCTGTAGAAAAGTCAACAGATGTCGCATATTAAAATAAAAATGGATATATTAATCCAATACACTATCTAGATTGTATTTAGTTCGGTAAGAATCTTGCAATAATACATAAACATAGCACCCAATAAAGACATCCGTTAAGAAAATGAAATAAATGTTGGCAGTTCATCCACTGGAGCGATCATGCGAAATAAATAAATTTGCCTCGATTGCTTGAGATTTCCCAGAAGGTCATTTTTTTTAATTTTTCGCCAACATTAAAAAAATCATACCTTCGAATTTTAACATGGAGACATAAAAAACGTATTACAGTGCTTTATAGCCAATGAAAAAACCTGTATTGTAGCGTTTATCTTATATTTGTGGGATTTATTAAAAAATCGTAAAGTTTATGATCGCGCGAATCCCGGGTGTTTTTTACTTGAAACTGCCGTGGGGGATACTTATTCGGGTCAACATAGAATATTTTCGGTGTATGTATGTTGTCTGTGGTATACTTAATAATTAACGGTACATGTCTATGGAAAGGGGACATAATTTTATCCGTAAACAGCTGTTAAAAAATTCGGCGGGAAAAAAATATTTCAAAAATTTATTTTTAAAACTGTTCTAAAATAGTCTACGAAGTTCAGATTTGCGACATCTATGGTCATAATAGATAAAGCATTTCAATAGCTTCGTAGTAAAATAAACGGCTTGCCAAGGAAATGTTTTAAATAATTACAATAAATGTTTTACGAATGGTAGGAAAATGTCGTCCATTGTTGGACCGAAATCAATCGCTGAAAAATAAAAGTGCTCCATTTTTCGACCGAAATCAATCGCAGAAAAATGAAAGTGGTCCATTTTTCGACCGAAATCAATCGCAGAAAAATAAAAGTGGTCCATTTTTCGATCGAAATCAATCGCAGAAAAATAAAAGTGGTCCATTTTTCGACCGAAATCGCTCTGAAGTATCGTGAAAAATGAATTAACTCAATGTTAGAGCAAAGCCCCGGCAAGCCAATGATCCTGGGTCCAATTTCTACATCCAACCGAATATTTTCCTGTTTCAAATTTTTTTTTGATAGTAACTAATATTCTCTTCAATAAAAAAATATAAAACCTATTTTAAAAATCTTTAATCTGTAAGTTGAACGTACGATAAATAATTTTAATATCCTGTAAATTATTTGCCGACGCCAAACATTTTATCCGCTCAAATAAGGGATATCCTTATAATATTCCGTTTCCCTGCGCTGCTTACATTTCTCAGCCTACGTGTTCCGCTGAACATCCTCATTATTTGTTTTACCCGAGCTATTTATATTTATTCCGGAATGAATTAAGGAAAAACGGATTTCAAAAACTGATTCCAAGAAATAGTAATCACTACATCCCACAGAGGTTTCCCATTTATAAATAATTCTGTACGAAATGTATTCTGGAATACACACGAAAAAATATATTCTATAAGGAATGGAAACTTAAACACTAAACGAAGCCAAGAGCTTTTGCCAAAAGTATTTTGCTTAAAATTAGAAATCACCAAAAAATCTGAAATACTATTCAAATGCAATATTTTCATATTTCAAATTTATTTTCGCTGAATACCTTTTTTTACCAAGTGGTTCGCTACGTTTGGTGATTTAGCATGGATGCCCGGGTTCATGAGGTGAGGTTTATCTAGGTCTTGGAGGCAGATGACCAGGACACACTGAGCCCCAGATTTCTACCCACCCCTTAAACCCTTTTCCTTCCCAGAACTCTCCTCTCCTTCCTTTCCTTAAAAAAACTCTCCACACAGCATCCTCAAAGACGACATAGGCCCTGAGGGAATTTTTTTTCCTCAGGGCCTGCTGTGTGGAGTTCACGTAAAAAAAAAGAGTGATAACCTATAATAAACGCCTAGAGCGACAGATATTTGAGTGAACGTTATTAAGCCCTGTTTTAACTCCACCGTTTGACAATCATTTGTCTGTAAATTATTATGTACGTTTCGAAAATCTGCAAAAACCACTTTGTTATTTCTCAATTTCGGAGAGAATATATATTTTATAGGTACCGCCGCCCAGGGAACCATTATTTATTGAATAACCCACACCTCTGCCGTAGAGGTCGATTCCTAAATTCCCCAAGTGATTCGCTAAGATTGGTGACTTAGCAGGGATGCCCGGGTTGATGGGGCGAGGTTTGTCCGGGTCTTGACGGCGGATGTGTAACACGGGCATGAGCCTAGCATGGTGGTCGAAAAATCCACAAATGATGTAACCATTCAAAGCAATAAATGAAGAAAAAAAATATTATTTTTTTAAATGTTAATGGACAAGTATTTTTAAAGGTGAAAATTTTCGATATCCCACGAAAGCACTTAGCATGGAAAATACATTAAAAGCCTAGATAATTTCCGCATATTTTCATTATTTAATTTTTGGGAGAATGAAAATAATCATGATACCCATTAAATTGTGACTTCGTTAAAAAAATAAAAGGTTTTTTAAAATAAATTAGCGTGTCAGATAATTCTCTTAACAAGGCCCCTTAAGACGGTTTTCTGAAAATTTTAAAGTGCCTAGGGTTAATATGCATAATTGAAATAATATTATTTTGCCTTGTGAACATTTTAACAATAATCAAATAAGTTTTTCTCATTATTGATTATCTTTTGGATACGAATAAAATCGATGTGAACGAGGGAATATAACGTAAATATGCATGTGGCGGCCACTTGTGCCGAATTAATTGCGCCGCCACTGGACTCCGACCGAACGCGCTAGAAGCACACTACGATCTACCTACAGTTACTACGGCCGGCCGGGCCGCCTCGTAAATACCCTCGTAAATACGTACAACGGAATATAAGTTAGTTAGTTAACAAAATACTAACTAACAAATAACTGACTACATGAAAGGGTTATTATCCACGTACACAAAAATCTAGAAAATCTTAATAAAATTGGTCATAATTTTACTTGTACCGCCAACTTATTGGTGTAATTTAGCACTTTAGCACTTTAGTTAATATTGGGTACTTACATATGAAATTGGCGTTTTGCCGTACTGGCAAATTTGATCTCAAATATCTTCTCTTTGGTTGGGAATTCCAAATTCAAATTTATACAGCTATTTACTCATGTATTTGTGTTTCGAAAATTATAATTAATTTGTTTTTTACTTAATTGTTTTTTTTTCTTTGCGTCACTTAGTTTACAAAATGGAAAACTTGAAATATCACGTTATTTACGAGTACGAGTTCCACCGTGGCACCAGTGCTGCAGAAACGGCTCAAAGGATTAATGATGTGTATGGCGACGGTGCCGCAAAAGAAAACACAGTGCGTTTTTGGTTCCAACGTTTTCGTTCTGGAAATTTCGACCTGCAGAACAAGCCCCGTTGACGGCCAGAGACCAAAGTTGATAATGAAGAATTGAAGGCTATTGTGGAAGCGGATTCATCGCAAACCATGTCCGAGTTAGCTGCAGGCTGCGGTGTTAGTGATAAAACTGTTTTAATCCACTTGAAGCAAAATGGGAAGGTGAAAAAGCTTGAAAGGTAGGTACCTCACGAATTGAGTGAAGCAAATCAACAAACGCGCGTCAGAACGCTAGACCACGCACTGCACAACAGACGGCTACCAAATTAGAGGATCTTCAATTGGAATGTCTAAGACTTCCACCGTACTCTCCGGACCTTGCCCCAACAGATTACCATTTTTTTCAAAATTTTGATAACTTCTTGCAAGGGAAAAAATTCAATTCGGATGGGGCAGTCCAAACCACCTTCAAAGATTTTATTGATTCCTGTCCGAATTGTTTTTTTAGTAAAGGGATTGATGAACTACCTATGAGATGGCAAAAGTGCATAGATAGCAATGGTACATACTTTTTTTAAATAAATATATTATATTAAAAAAATCGACTTTGTGTTCCTCCCATACAAAACACCAATTTCATATATTATGATAATCTTTACCGTAGATCAAAATATGATTATCTTTAAGGGTTAAATGAACTTTTGACATAATAATGTTTAGGTAGGATTAGAGTAGGTTAGGTTAGGTATATTATGTTAGGTTAAAAATATATTATTCTTCCAACCAACGCCGCCATTTTAACAATGCACAGGTAAAATCAAGCATTTTGTTTCCCCACCTATAACTTTGCACAGATTTTACTCTGTGCCTTACACAATATAATATATTCAGCTCACTAAGAGAGGAGTGGTATTCCACAGAGGATTACTAGGTAACGAATTAAAGCCACTGTATGCAGTTAAGAAAGCTTAAAGTCAAGTTCCAAGCTTAGCTAGCGAGGGTACCATTAAATAGAATTGTTGCATCCATCGATAAGAGGTTGAATCACTAAAAAAAATAATTAATTAAATTAAATATTTTATTGTCATTTGTTTTATTAAATAGATTTTTTAATTCATCAAATCTTGAATTACATAAAATAATTTGTGCTTGTAAATTCACGTAATTTGTGTTTAAACGTAGCTTATTTTAACTTCACTTATAGGTACAACCGAACTAGGATATTAAAATTAAACATTGATGCCTTAACACGGCCGTTTGACGGCCTCCGTGATCGAAGGGTAAGTCTCTCGACTAGCAATCCGAAGGTCGCAGATTTGAATCCCGGCGTGCGCAATTAATTTTATTTGAATGATTAGTATTATTTCACAATTTATTCATTTATTTTTTTTTTTTTTAATGCCGGCAACCCGGGCGTTTATTGTGATAATAATATCTTATACAAACAAGTTAGTAGCCCGCCTCACTAGACTAAGTCTGTTCCGAGGCGGGTACATGTATATATACGTATACATAAACATACATACACATACATTATATTACACTCATATGCACACATACATACTCACAGGTATTCGCATACGTGTACATAATCGAACACATAGATATATATTAAAACATAAATACAAATAATCAAATAAGAATTATTGGGAGTTGAAATACAATTATCATGGAATTAACATGTTTCCGTAAAACCAAAAATAATGCCTTTATAATATATTTGCGGCACGTTCCAGAGTGGAAGATACTTTCAGTATCGCCCTTGTGTGAGACCACCATTCAGATTTGAAACGTTTCTTGAAATGGCTTTAGTCGTATTTGGTGACCAGATCTGAATCGCCAGATGCCATCTCCCTCTTCCCCACCCCTCTCTACCGTCAACTTAATAATTTACCATAAATAGGTACGCAATAGTCTCACTGGATACAGACGGTAGCAGTTGGGACTATTGTGTGGTATTCACATAAAAAAATAACATTTTTATGGAAATAACTAGAAGTTAGGATTATCATTTCTTTTTGTTTTTATTAGGTCGGATTTTGGAAAGCGGGTGTGGGTACCGCCGCCCCGGGAACCATTTATTGGATAACCAAAAACACTGCCATAAGGGGTGCCCCGGACTGGTGGGAAGCGATTAATCAAGGTCTTGGTGGCGGATGCGTCTGCCCAATTACTGGTTGAGATATATCAGATTACATCATTTACAGAACATCTTCTCCTTCGCTACCTTTAAAAAATTCTCCACACAGCATCCCCAAAGATAATATCTACAGGCCCCAAGGAAAATTATTTTCCTGGATCTATTTAAAAATAAAGAAAAGGGTTTTTATAGCACAGAATTTTTTTTATATTTCAGGTACGCAAATATAACAAACACAAATAAAAAAAACAGATAGATACAGAAAAATACGTCGCATCACATATACCAATTTTATTCGTGAAAAGATATAGAGAACTGGTCTGTCCCATATTCTATTAGTTTAAATCGTTTTAAGTGGGTTAAAATAGGTTCTGAATGTTGAAAGGGGTCCAACACTCGAAGGTTTATTTAATTTCCAATTACAACCAAAGTAGTTTCGGCCCTTCCGACTGAATTTAATCTACCAAAAGATATATATTTCCACAGTGTCAGGTCCTTTAATTGGAGGCATTCGTTTTAACACGTGTGCTAAATGGGTTGTATGCCATAAATTTTCAGGCGCAGAACACTCGCTGAATATATTTTATCTTTTAATTTGAGCATTCACAGATTTTAAAATATTTTATACAGTTGGTTTAAACAAGGGGTTTAAATAAGGGTACATATTTTTTTATTGATTGAATGATTTGGTTGAGTTAGGAATCGTACACATGCATTTTTACCATCTCTAAGCCAGTAATATGAAATCTCCGCCAGAAATGGTCGTAAAGAATTGAGGAAAGAGACAGAGCTGTGAAACCCAACAGCGTTTCTTTTCTTTTTTATTTTCTTATTTTTGAGCACGATACTTTGAATGTTTTTTTTGTTTTGGTTTTATTTTTAATTCCTTTATTTTTCCCATATTTTACGATTTATATTTACGTAGATACGTTTTAAGATTTTCACGGCCAAACGTATTTTCGTTATTTGTTTTTGGGGTGTTATGCCGTGTTGCGCTACCTCCTTCTTTAGCCAACATTTTGGACAGCATTGCAGTGTCCATCATCAATTTATTTAACTATATTACCCACGCAAAGGCTGCGCCTTAGTGGGTTCCCACATTATTGTTATGATTTTCAAAATATGTAAATATATTTTCGTTATTTGTTTTTGGGGTGTTATGCCGTGTTGCGCTACCTCCTTCTTTAGCCAACGTTTCGGACAGCGTTGCAGTGTCCATCATCAGGGCAGATCCGGTAGTTCCCGGATCACACATCTACCAGATCACACATCTACCGGATCTGCCGAATCTGCCCTGATGATGGACACTGCAACGCTGTCCGAAACGTTGGCTAAAGAAGGAGGTAGCGCAACACGGCATAACACCCCAAAAACAAATAACGAAAATATATTTACATATTTTGAAAATCATAACAATAATGTGGGAACCCACTAAGGCGCAGCCTGTGCGTGGGTAATATAGTTAAATAAATTTTATTTTAGTACCTAGAAACAAAACAAACAGTGGTATATTAAACAAATAATGTTAGGTTAGGTCTACCTCCGAACCACCACAGATGATAGTTTCAAATATTTTTGATTTATTTTTTGATATTTTTAATATCTTCAGATATTTTTAACGTGAATCCCGCACAAGATTCCCAACTGCTCCCAACCACCTGGAACCAGTGAAACTAAAAAAAAATAAATTGATTTTCTGTTCGAGAAAGACCATTTTAACATTTTAAAATGATAAATTTTGTCAATCCCACTATCAGGGCATAAGGACATTTGGCACTTTAAAATATCCGAAAAAAGGCACCGTGCAAGAGTAATGCACGGGAATACGCATAATAAAATAGAACAAAATGTTACACTTTAAACTTCACTCCGAATAGAATTATAAAGGATTTTTCCTATGTTATTAATAATACTATTCTTGAAAAAGTTTCCTCCACGAGAGACCTGGGAATCACTCTTGATTCTAAATTCATATTTGATCTATACATTAACGACATTACGAGGAAATCATTTAAACTGATGGGATTTATTCATGGACTATGTAAACCTTTCAAAGATCCATGCCTTAATTAGAAGTAAACTTGAATATGAAAGCACTATTTGGAATCCACATTACTAAGTATGAAAATATTGTAAAATCAGTTAAAAAAATGCTAAGACTGTTTTCTTTTAAATGTCAATTACATGAACATCTTAGATCATACGACATGCCACTTGAATACTTTAAAATTAAAATCAGAAGGCAATTGACTGATCTAATATGTTTGCATAAAATAATTCAAGGCCATCTTGATACTTCATTGTGTCTTGGCAACATCGATATAATTGTTCGCAATTCCCATTGTTTAAGACGCCATAATATGTTTCACCTGAATATATTTCAAAGAATATCGCCTATATATTTCAACCAATAGCCCTCTGACCCAAATGTATCGACTGCATAATAAGAAAGTGTGCTGAAGTAGATATTTTTCGATAATAATTTATATCCATTATCCATTATCCATTATCCTTTATCCATTATCCATTATCCATTATCCATTATCCATTATCCATTATCCATTATCCATTATCCATTATCCATTATCCATTATCCATTATCCATTATCCATTATCCATTATCCATTATCCATTATCCATCATCCATCATCCATCATCCATTATCCATCATCCATCATCCATCATCCATCATCCATCATCCATCATCCATCATCCATCATCCATCATCCATCATCCATCATCCATCATCCATCATCCATCATCCATCATCCATCATCCATCATCCATCATCCATCATCCATCATCCATCATCCATCATCCATCATCCATCATCCATCATCCATCATCCATCATCCATCATCCATCATCCATCATCCATCATCCATCATCCATCATCCATCATCCATCATCCATCATCCATCATCCATCATCCATCATCCATCATCCATCATCCATCATCCATCATCCATCATCCATCATCCATCATCCATCATCCATCATCCATCATCCATCATCCATCATCCATCATCCATCATCCATCATCCATCATCCATCATCCATCATCCATCATCCATCATCCATCATCCATCATCCATCATCCATCATCCATCATCCATCATCCATCATCCATCATCCATCATCCATCATCCATCATCCATCATCCATCATCCATCATCCATCATCCATCATCCATCATCCATCATCCATCATCCATCATCCATCATCCATCATCCATCATCCATCATCCATCATCCATCATCCATCATCCATCATCCATCATCCATCATCCATCATCCATCATCCATCATCCATCATCCATCATCCATCATCCATCATCCATCATCCATCATCCATCATCCATCATCCATCATCCATCATCCATCATCCATCATCCATCATCCATCATCCATCATCCATCATCCATCATCCATCATCCATCATCCATCATCCATCATCCATCATCCATCATCCATCATCCATCATCCATCATCCATCATCCATCATCCATCATCCATCATCCATCATCCATCATCCATCATCCATCATCCATCATCCATCATCCATCATCCATCATCCATCATCCCATCCACCATCCACCATCCACCATCCACCATCCACCATCAACCATCCATCATCCATCATCCATCATCCATTATCATTTCATCCATCATCCATCATCCATCATCCATTGATATCCCAAATCAATCAAACCATCCCACCGCTTAAACGTGGATTTATCAAAGGAAGATCAACCCTGTCCAATTTAATATTATACACGAATGACATTGTTAATGCCTTGACTTCATCACATCAAACTGATTCCATATATACTGATTTCAGTAAGGCGTTTGATAAGGTTAACCACAGACTCTTATTATGAAAACTGAAGTTGTTGGGAATGAGAGGGAGTATTTTGGAATGGTTTAAGAGTTATCTATTGGGAAGGTACTTAGCGGTCAAAGTTGATTCTTTTACTTCTTTTACATTTGCTGCCTCGAGTGGGGTACCACAGGGATCTCATTTGGGCCCGATATTATTTTGCTTATTCATAAATGATATAGTTAATATTTTTAGTAATGTCGAAGTTCTATTATTTGCTGATGATCTGAAGATTTACAGAACAATTAGAAACGATGACGATCGTGCCATTCTGAAGTCAAACCTGAACAAACTATGCGCGTGGTGTTCTGCCAATGATTTACAACTAAATATTGGTAAATGCCAGATTATTAGTTTTTACAAAGGTAAAAATCCTTTTAACTTTTCTTATGATATGAATGGTGTTAATCTTCTTCGTGTATCGCAGATTCGTGATCTTGGTGTTATATTTCACGAGAGTCTACAGTTCAATGTACACATCGATGAAATAACAAGCAATGCAATGAGAATAATAGGTTTTATCTTGAGAATGGGGGCAAATTTTAAAAGTAT